>JADMNL010000033.1:35959166-37233333 GCA_016271365.2 Neoceratodus forsteri
ATGCTAATAGGCAGGTACCTCAAAGTCTGACTAAGATAATCACAAAAGTTATTAATTTTTAGGTGCTCAGTTTCCTAGAACTTTAGGATTCATCTGGTTAATCAAGTCAATTGCCACTTGTCATTATTACCTATAGGATGCCCAGTGCCTTCAGTAGGACTACATGACATGTGCAATGACATGCACAGTGGATTCAACTGTGGAACTGTCTGTCTGGTGTAGTGAAGTTATCTTCTGATAAAATGCCATCAAAGCACATTTTCTGATAAAATGCGATGAAAGCACATTTTGTACTAGAACCACTGATAACCAATCTCTCTGTCTGCCTATCATTCCCCACCAGGAGCAGTTGTCTTAACTGTGGTTAAGTGCTGAAGAGTTGGAAACCATCTAAGATCTGAGTTCTTTACAAACACTCTTCCAGTCTCATTATTGATGATACCCTGTAAAGGGCAAAGGCAAGCAAATCTGTGTATCATCCCCACAGCAGTGACACACGTGCTGTGATCCTACACAGTGGTGACATCTACACCAAGAACAGCACAGGTAACAGGACAGACCCCTCGGGGCTTTGTAGTCAGGAGTCACTGAGAGTGACCAGAATGAACCAACCATTTACTTCCTTTAGTTTCCATTTCAGTTCCAACCATTTATTTAGTTCCTTAAAGGAATTAACAATGTGAAGTGTGCAGAGTTATTTACCGTGCAGACCAACTCAAGGTCACGTGGTCAGGAGTGGAAATTAACAGGAGGGAGGTTCAGGAGGAATGTGAGGAAGTACTTCTTTATGGAAAGGGTGGAGAAACCTTGGAATAGTCTGTCAGCTGAGTAGGGTAGCTTTGAGCCTGGGACCCTTGGGTCTTGAGTTCCTGTGTGTTGTCCTTGCACCAGAGAGGAAGTAGGGAAAGCAGGGTGTTTTTTTTGCATACTTATGAAATGTGGAATGATGTACATAGCCTGATCCAAAGTGGATGTCCTTTGTGCAAAATGGATGAAGCCCAATTGAAAAAATACAAAGATAAGGGGGAAAAGCAAGGGTGGGGTAGGCTCAAGCCTGGTCCCTTGGGGTCCTGTGCCATGTCCTCTGCACCACAGATCTCCGTGCCTGTATCTGCAATTGGACTGAAGCAGGGTGACAGTGTACATGTAGAGTGAGGGAAACCTGGCATGTGTTCATCATTATAACCAGCTTGTTATATTGGCAACTTATAACCAGGTTTCCTATGAGAAAAAACTCATCCCAGTAATCGTGCAAGTATTATTCCATACCACCCACCATTTCAGTATATGGATAATCTTTTGTCTTCCACCAGACCCCTTCTCTCTTGATATATTCATATGCCTCTTTAGGAAAGTTAGAGTCACATGGGTTTTGGAATCTTCCACAGTCCATGACCTGCTGTTTACTCAGGCAGAGAAGTTTTTTTGTTTTTTTTCTTTTAATGCAGTAACGAGACTCTTTGGTTCCAATCTTCATATGATACAGAATTCAGTAACATTTACTATAAGGTTTGAACTGCTGTTCTTCATTTTCTTGTTAGTGCTTATGATGTATACAATCTGCCCAACACATTATTTTCCAGATGTAAAATATGTGGCTACATCTTTGTCCTGAGGAGCAAAAAGAAGAAAGAGTCCCATACTGGCACCCAATTACTTCATTGTAACAGTGAAGAACCAATCATAACACATTGAGATACCATCCTTTCAATGAGCTAAAACAGTTAATCCATTCTGACATCACCATCATATCAGTGGCTCAGTAGGTAGCACATTCACATCTGGAGCCAGAAGATCAGACGGTTGTGGGTTCTAGCCCCACACCAGGCACTTGGAGTAATATTCATAACTGCCACTGTAGTGCAGCATGGGTGGTACTGCACTGGTGAGGTGCCGCTTCACATGAGATGCTAATCTGAGGTCCCATCTCTGGTCACTGTCTAGGTGGAAGTAAAAGATCCTATAGCAATTATTGATGAAGAGTAGGGAGTTTTCCCAATATCATGGCCAACATTCCCTATCAATAAAGCAGGACCATGCAATCCACCTCCTCCTCCCAGGATGCACCTGTAAACAAGCTATCACAGCTCAGTGTGCCTTTCCTGGGGACAGTACCCCATCAGTAAACAGGTCAATATAACCCGCACCCTGGGATGTACCTAAAAAAGTTATCACAGCTCAGTCTACCTTCTTGGGGCCAGTACCTCCCATCAGTAAACAGGTCAGTATAACCCACACCTGGTTGTACCTGGAAACAAGCTATCACAGCTCAGTGTGCCTTTTCCTGATCAAAAATTGTAAATACATAAATAAAATCGACAACATGAGACACAGTCACAGTGTAAATTGTCATCTTTCAATATTGTGGCAAAAAGAATCCAGAAACTTCTCTAGCTCTTCTCTTATTCTCCTTTTTCTGGTTTCTTCCTTTTACTGTTTTGTAATCGCTTCCTGTTTTTCTGTTCTAATAAATATAGAAGGGAAAATTAAAATGGAGTACTCAATGAATGTTTCGAGATACACACATATTTATTCAGAATAGTCATCGAGTTATAGTGAGTACAGCAATACTATATTATTTAAGTTTGTTTAAACCATGCCATCTAGATAGGTGTACTTATTGTTTCAGAAATGTATAATTCAGTGCAGCTTTGATACATATTGTTATTAACGTTGTTTCAGTGTTGTTTTCTGCTACATTATTATTATTGGAAAATGTCAATAAATATTTAATTGATAAAAGTACATGAAACTCCTGAACTAATAAATCAATCTTAACATCATCAATGCAAAGCACTTTTAAAATTTGCTAACATAGAAATATAGATTGAAGAAGAGCAGCGGTTTATCAAGTGACCTCTGCTTTAAAACCATGCTTGCCAAGTGGTCCCAGTAGCACGGTGCTACCTCATATGCTTAATAAGCAGGTGGCATGCATGCTGCACTCTTGTATTCCCCACAGAAGGCTGGTAAATGAGCTGGAAACTGCCTAATGGGTAGAAACCAGAGGGTGGTGGTAAATGGGGTGCATTCCAGGGAGGTAGGGGTGACGAGCAGGGTCCCCAAGGGGTTGGTGCTGGGGCCCATCCTGTTTAACATCTATATCAGTGACATAGCAGAGGGCTGCAGGGGAAGGTCTGCATATTTGCAGATACAAAGATCTGCAATAGGGTGGACACCCCAGAGGGAGTGGAGGCTGTGAGGGAGGATCTAAGATTGCTGGAGGGGTGGTCAGAAACCTGGCAGCTGAAAGTCAATGCCAGAAAGAGCACAGTAATGCATGTGGGAGAAATTACCACAAGTGGATTACACACTTGGGGGAGATGAAATGAAGGCAACTGAGCATGAGAAGGAACTGGGATCATAATCTCAGACAACCTTAAGTAGGGACCCAATGCAGCAAGGCGGTGGTCAAAGTGAACAGAATGCTGGCGTGCATAGGGAGAGGTATAACAAGCAGAAGGAGGGAGGTGCTGATACCCCTTTTAGATCAATGGTGAGGTCTCACTTGGAGTATGAGGTCCAAGTCTGGAGACCTCACCTATGCAAGGACATAGATGGCATTGAAAGGGTTCAGAGAAGGGCCACCAAGATGGTGCATGGGTTGAACGGAAGCCCTACGAGGAGAGGTTGAGTGAGGGAGTTGGATCTGTATCAGCTGGAGACCAGAAGGGAGAGTGGGGACATGATAGAAATGTTTAAGTACATGAAAGGGATTAATAAGGTAGGGGAACTTAATCACAAGAAAAGTAGGTGCTAGAACTAGGGTCATAGTCTGAAGTTAGAAGGAGGAAGGTTTAAGGGCAATGTGAGGGGCATTACTTCACTGAGAGGGTGGTGGAGCCCTGGAACACTGCGGAGGAGGTTGAAACTGTGGAAAGATTCAGTAGATCATGGGACAGACACAGGGGTTTGAACAGGGACGAAGGGGCTCTCTGGATGAGGGGACAAGTAGGGAGGGGTTAAAGAGCAGACTCAATGGGCCAAAAGGTATTTTCTGCATCACATTTTTATGATTCTATGATTTCTGCAAGGGCAGAGTTACTTCTGCTATGCCACTGACCCAGGAACGGGACTGGACTTGTGTCACTTAGGGACAGGGAGAAAGAGTGAGCATCCCTTGACAGCTCTCCTCTCGGAGGGATGTGAGTCGTACTGATGAGCTGACACCTGGCAGAATCTGGGTGTCAGCCCAGCAAGGCTACCAATGTTTGGGAAGATACCACAGGCCCAGATGCTGGGTTGCCGCTATGGAGCAGAGCCCACACATGTCATTGCAGGTGTATGGCCCAGGGGTGAAAATGGAGGGAGAAAAGACTCTGACTACAGCACGGTGAAGGCCTCTTCCCTTACAAACTCTGCACCAATGACTGGCAGTGACAGGGCGAGCCCTGTCTGGGGTGGATGCCATGTGTGGTGGGTCCAGGATCCCGATTCCTTCCGCCTTTATTTCTGTGGGACAGCTGCTTGCACTGTAATGAAAAATGTAACTATGTTTGCATGCTTGTCTATTTTAGGGTGTCACATTTACCAATTTCATGGAAATAAAAGGAAAAGGTATGATTAGTTCAAGGTAGGCGGAGAAGAGGAGTGCACCCCTTTCTCCCATCCCCTTGCAAAACCCAGTGGAGCCCTCATGGACTTACTATCATATTAATACTATCTTCTGAGAGGAAACAGAATGGAAATGTAAAACAAAGATGAATTGAACTGCACCCTTAACATAAAACCCCTTAACCAAGAAAAGAGGCATTGAGTCTAGGCTAGGAAAGATAGCATGTATGAACATGTATGTTTTATTGTTTGATGGGGAACGCCTGAGAATATGAGGTTATGCTGGTTTTAGCAAAAGGGTGGATCACCTGTCTGTGATGTCATCCATGAAAGGTATAAAACCCACCACTTGGAGTAACAAAGATAGATAGGAGAGTCAGTTGAATACTGACTACTGAGTGAGGAGGATCGCAAAGTGTTTGCTTATTTCCACACTGTTCTGTTTGCAAGGGCTGACGCCAAGCCTCAGGAATTTTCAAAATTAGAAACTTTGCTGGATACTGGACATTGAATAACCTTATGCTTTCTGTGTTTATTATTTTTATTTTCATTTTCTGATTTGAATAAAATAATGCACGCTCTGTATTTTTATGCACCTGACTTCTGGTTTGTTGTGTCTGTTTTATCCCACACCTTCACGCTTGGGCCCTGCAGGAAAGGTGAGAATACACCTGAGTGAGGAAAGTCCCAGGGAAGTCAGGTGACAGGGGCTGGCAGGAGGTCCAGACGAAGGTTGACCAAAGATCAGGAGATAAAGGAATAACAAAAAACATACCTTCCTAAAGAAGCTCTCTGAAAACTTTGTCTCACACCCTAGTAAAGCTACAAAACACACAAGCCAAGTTAAACAAGCCATGTTGGAGCAACATATTCAGTGTGACCTTTATCTCATTTGATCTTCCACTACAGCAGTACATGTAGCTGAAGAAGGTGTCAAAACCAGAACAATAGCAGCAAAAGAACTTTCATCTCAGCCAGAACATCCAAAATTGAAAAAATACAAGATTTTCAAACATTACATTTCACAGACTTTTGAAATTCTAGCCTGCCCCAGTTTTATTTATACTCATTCTGATCGGTGTGGCTACCTTTCATTTAAAACTGGTATGGACTACCAAAGTAAAATGAACTGGGTATGTACCACAGAGAAAATCCTGCAGGAGCAGCAGTTACACCCTTGAAACTTCACCGGGTGACACAGTCATGAGCACACCAGTCAATGCTCTGTGCAAGAGACAACGCTGTTTCACTTTCATGCTGCTTGTTGACACTTTGTGGTGTTTCAAGGAAAGAAAACATCTTTGGATGAACGTTCTTCTGAGGTCTGAAACAGCCAGAAATAAAGAACGTGACTGGTCATGGCCGGGTGATAAGGTACAATATGGAGTGTGTATGTATAGTAAAACAGCGCTGCTGTTAACAGTATACAGAAGACAAGTGGTGCAACTTCAGAGAGCTCCTGTGGAGGCAATGAGTTAACCACTACACTATACTGCCTCCAACACACACAGTCTGACACAGACAGTCCAGAATGGTTACCTTGTGAGCCCTGCTCCCATAGCAGTATACAGTGTATTGCCTCGCTCTTAGCGATGGGTAAGAGGTTTGCCTTCAGGTCACAATTTTGGGTTCTTAAAAGAATACAATGTCAGTTCATGGAGTTCCTTGCCTTATTATTTCCATATCGTTATGAATTTCCACCTGATAAATGTCATCTCACCTAAGGTGCAGCTTTATATATTCCTACATGGACCAGATTTGTGTTCCATGTTCTAGACCTTCCAGTCAATATTCCTCTGGTCTGATCAACCTTGGCAGTATTTGCAAGATATGGAAGCAGTCTGGGATCTCATTCAAGACCCAACCTTCTCTAACTGTCTAGGCTGACTATCTGATAACACAACCCTAGGGGATCCATCTTGTAGGTCTCTAGACCTTCTCATGATTGCCACTGTCCTGATACTCAGGAACAGGCTAGACACATCTAAGGCCATTTAGGTGATCCCTGTTGGCCTTGGACACTATACGTATCAAAGTTCTGGAGCAGAGCATTCTCGCATCCCTTTCTGCAGCAACCCTTTTCAGCAGCAAAGGAGATTAGCATCCTGGTACACAGAGGGATTCTTCACCCACCCTCCTCCCATCCTCTACCTGCAGATGTCATCAAGCCTCTGTAGATCCAAATAGGCAATATCAACCAGGGGAGGGTCTCCTTTTTCCTTTATGAAAGGAAATAATAAGAATCTGGAGTTGTTCTTGCTGACAACCTAGAACCAATGATAAGTGTCATTCCAGAAGGTATCGATGCTAACCAGAATCAAGTTAGGCAGGCCATGGTCCAAAAGCCAAGCAGGACCTTGCTGACACCCATACTGGCAGACCTATGTGACAGATAGAATAGCACAGGATCAATTCCTTTTTGCGCACCTCTTACTGCAAAAGAAGAGGAATGATGGACTTTATTCACTCACTGCAGAACCTTGGGTTGGTCCTGGTGTGACACATTCTCCTGTTATTAGTAAGGTAAGTACCTACATGCCTTTTCCTCTTTTCCTTTCAGGCAGGAAGTGCCCTTATGCTCCCAATGGAGGGGTAGTTCAGGCATCGACTGCTCCTCATGGGCTGCACATACCTCTTCCACAGGCTGGTGAAACTGACTGCGGACCTACTCCTGTTTTCTGCTTAGGCCTATTATCATGAGAGGGCAATGCTGTGGTCCATCTGGAGTCATGGTCCTGCCTGGCTCTCAAGAGCATAGCCATGGATAGACATGGAGTCTCCTGCCAAGTGGTTGTTGTCTGGGAGGTGACTGGGAAAATTTCTACTACATCCATTTAGGTCACTATTCTTGTAAGTAACCCCAGTCAGTAGTATCTGCTACTCTTCTCAGAGGCAGACTCTACAGTGCACATGGGCTGTTGCCCCAACTTTCCATGTGCCGATTGCAAGTAATACGGTACCCATTTGATAGGGACCCATATATGCAGCAGAGGCCTTTGATCTTAAAAAGCTCTTCTTCTCATACTGGAGGCCTGAATTGGAGACAGTTCCGTCAGCTGTCTTTGGAGCCAGTGGTGACCAGCGGTCTGCATTGCACAAAATATTACCTTGGCTCTGTTTGAGCCATCAATTTCTGGAGGAGCATGCCCTTTACCTGGAAAGAAAGTTTTTTTACTGCCATTCCTTCTATTCAAGGATGTCACAGCTTCAAGCCGACATACTAGCCTTCTTGTCACCTGCTACACAAAGACTACAACTCTTTGCGTATCCATCCTGAGTTTTTTTCCCTGTCGATGCTCAGAATACTCTGGTGTTCTGTATGCTATATAACTGCCTCCACAGAGCTTGGTCTTCAGACTTCTTCAGGAAATAAGCCCCTTATCTGTGGCTGCTCATCCTTGCTAATTAGCAATAATGACCGAAGAGCCAGTTATTTCCTGATAATTTAAGAGCTAGTGTACTGCTTGGAATTAATAGTCATTTTCAGATGTAGCTAGTTATCACTTCTTATATCTGAAGTATTTTTTATTTTCTGTTTGCTAGTTAAAAGATTTTCCACATGGGAGTACTAGGGTGATGTGGAGTAGCACTCTATCTGGAGGGAAAAAAAGTCAGTTCTGTTCCTCCCACTACATCATCAGAAATGAGACAAATCACCTTGAGGAACCACAGTCCTTGCAGTCTGAGCAGTGACTTTCACAAACTACCAGTCAAAATGCGGGAAATTGTGACATCACTAGTAACCGGGAGAGTCAGTCCCTGCTGCTTCATGTGAAAGTGAAACCTGGCAGTGAGAAATGGTTCTCATTGGTTACTAGTGATATCATAGTCAGTGGTCTCAGTGTTGATGTAGTGGGAGGAACAGAACTGACTTTTTTTTTACTCCAGAGAGAGTGCTGCTCCACATCACCCCAGCACTGCCAGGTGGAAAATTTTAATTAGCAAACAGAAAAGAAAAAATACTTAAGATATAAGAAGTGATAGCTGACTGCATCTGAAAGTTACAATTAATTTCGGGCAGTTTCAGGCAGTACCAGCTCTTTAATGACCCACTGGGGAGGGTTAGCCTGAGGTGTAGCCGAGGGCTTAACACCACCCAGCCGGTCATTATTTGACAGGAATAATATTGATGCCATTGTTGCGATTAGAAGTCTAATTTAATAATGACACAATTTGTAAATACTTTTTGTTTCTTTATTTTTGGGGCAGCAGGTGCCAGCACTGGTTCCTAAGGTAATCTTATGTGGTAGGAGCTATCATGGTGTGCTGCAGGTATTAACCGAATACAGGACTGGTTCAGTTTTTTTATTTCACTTCTTAATGTACACTGACAGCAGTGCAGAAAACACTTCTTTTGTTTGTCCATCGCTGCTGCAGTTTAGAGCACTGCAATCAGCCATGTGGCTGCCGTGCTGGGCATTTCTACAAGATTTCAGACCAGCATGACAGCCAATCAATGAGCTTCTTTAGCTCAAGAATAATTAATAAGACTTATTATTCCAATTACAGATGGCATGGTGAACAACTTCCTGCACTGTTCGGCTCCCATTTACCTAGTGACATGCCATGTGCCGCTTTCAAGTTTAGCCTGTACCTGCTGTGGGGTAACAGCTGATGTACTGTCCACACTTTCACTAGAAATTGGCAGTCTGGCCATCGCCTTCTGAAAAGAAAGGCTGGAGTCTAGTAAGTCTTCAAGGCCTTCTTTCATAGGCCTGTAGCCTCCAACCACCCAGGCTGTTAGTGGTCAGAACTGCTTGGTACTTATCCCATAAGCGGTGGCCCGATGAAAGATATAGCCTCAGAGAAGACAGAACAGTTATATACTTACCATAATGGTAGATCTCCCAGAGAATGTCTTTCATCAGGCCATGCCGACCCACCCTCCATCCCCTGCTGGATTTACAGCTTGGTCCTTGAAGATGGCGAGGCACGCAGGCTCAGCCCCACCATTAGCCGCCCTCAAGATGGCAGTCTATGCCTGAGAGATTGAAGTCTCCTGGATCACCATGGCTTCTAATTATTTCCCAACCAGCAGAGCATCTTGCTCTACACTGAGCTGTGGGGGGACCTGTGATGCCTCCCCATGCAGAGTCTTTTGCTTTTCCCCTCCCTAAGTAGAGGTGGGCAAGCCAGAGCAGGCTCGGCCTGGATGGAGGCTAATGTCTGGCTCGGCTCGATCTTCTATTAGAAATTGAGAGCCAGTGTCAAGCCAAGCCAGTATGAGCAAAGCAGTTATCTCTGCCAGCTTGAGCAGCTCACACAGTGGCTGAACTTTTCAACCCCTGTCATGTAACGATGGGGAATACTGTCAGTATTGAAGAGGTTTGGCTCATGCTTTGGCTTGTGCTCGGCTCTGGCTTGGTTCTAGATTAAACATTCCTGGCTTGCCACCTCTACCCCCAGGTTAACAAAGATGGATTCTGTGCCACTGTTTACTTCCTGCTGTCCTTGTCCTCTGCAGTGACTCCTCCACAGTGACTTTTCAGGAGACTGCTCCACAGAGACTCCCCACAGTGACTGCTCTGCAGTAACTCTTCCACTCTTCCAAAGTGACCCCCACGCAGTAACTTCTCTGCAGTGAGTCCCCCACAGTGACTACTCTGCAGTGACTACCCCACAGTAACTTCTCTGCAGTGTTTCTCCACACTGACTCCTTTGCAGTGATTCCTACACAAAGACTTTTCTATAGGTGCCTCTGCAATGACCCATCCATAGTGACTGTTCCACAGACTCCTCCCTCCTCCACAGTGATGCCTCATAGAATCTCCTCCACAGTGACTCCTCTTCTGCAGTGACTCTTCCAAAGTGACTCCCACATGGTAACTTCTCTGCAGTGAGTCCTCCACAGTGACTCCTCCAGTGACTACCCCATAGTAACTTCTCTGCAGTGTTTCCTCCACACTGACTCTTTGCAGTGATTCCCACACAATAATTTTCTATAGTAGTGCTCTGCAGTGACTCCTCCACAGTAACTGTTCCACAGACTCCTCCTCCTCCACAGTGATGCCTTCACAGACTGTCCTCCACAGTGACTTCTCCTCTGTAGTGACTTCTGTACAGTGACTGCTCCACAGTAACTCCTCCTCCACAGACTCATTTGCAGTGACTCCTCTGCAGTAGCTCCTCCCCCGAGTGACTCTTCCACAGACTCCTCTGCAGAGACTCCTCCATAGTAACTCCTCTGCAGATAATTCCTCACAGTGACTCCTCCACAGAAACCTTTCCACAGTGACTCCTCCTTCACAGTGACTCCTTCATCCGGAGGACACGCCTCCACAGAGACTGCTCCACACAGCCTCTTCTGCAGTGACTTCTCCACAAAGAATTCCCACAGTGACTCCTCTGCAGTAGCTCCTCCTTCACAGTGACTCCTCCATTCAGAGGACACTCTTCCACAGAGACCTCCATAGAGACTCCTCCAGAGACCCTATGCAGTGACTCCTCCACAGATACCACCGCAGTGACTCTCCACAGAGACTTTTTCACAGTGACTCCTCCTTCACAGAGACTCCTCCAGAGAGCCTCCTGCACAGTGATTCCTCCATAGAGACTCTCCCACAAAGACACCTCTGCAGAAACTCCTCACAGAGACTCCTCTGCAGTGACGTGTCCACTGTGACTCCTCTGCAGGATCTCCCCGAGTCTCCTCTGCAGTGCCTCTTCGCAGAGACTCCCTGCAGTGACTTCTCCACAGAGACCCTTCCACAATGACTCCCCCACAGAGACTCCTATGCAGAGTCCTCCACAGTGACGCCTCCTTGCAGTGACTCCCTCCTTCACAGTGACTCCTCCATAGAGACTCCCTGTAGAGACTCCTCACAGTAACTTCTCCACTGGGACTTTTCCACAGAGACTTCTCTCCACAGTGATTCCTCTGCAGAAACTCTTCCACAAAGACTCCTTCCCTCAGAGACTCCCTGCAGTGACACCTCCACAGAGACTCCTCCACAGTGACTCTTTCTCTTATGAGGAGAGCCCTCACCCACTTGTCTGCTCCCACCCAGATGCACTGGTTGATCTTGAATAGCGCTCCTTCAACCAACACTAAAGGCAGGCAAACCACCTTGCCTGATCTGTCACTATCCTCAGGGTCCAGATATGCCCCCACCACCTTATCCATCGCTACCCTTGGGCCCAGATATGCCCCACCACCTTATCCATCGCTACCCTTGGGGCCCAGATATGCCCCTCCACCTTATCCATCACTACCCTCAGGGTCCAGATATGCCCGCCCGCCTCACCTTCTTGGACAGCACTTTTCAACCCACACTAAAGGCAGGCAAACCACCTTGTCTGATCTGTCACTACCCTCAGGGTCCAGATATGCCCCTCCACCTCACCCTCCAGGATAGCACTCCTTCAATTCTCACTACATGCAAGTAAACCACCTTGCCTAAGCCATCACTACAATCAAGGTTCAGATAAGCCCCTCCACCTCACCCACCACCCTAACTGCTGAGTTCCCAACCACTACTGTCTTTTGCAACTCTGACAAGCCTAATCCTTTCTCCTCCTTCATGGCAGGTCAGGTGTCCTGGTACCTGGGCTGCCCCCACCAGCCCCATTGCCTGTTGAGCTCCTACCTGGCCAGCAAGATTCTGAGACCTCTTTCGGTATCCACTGCTGTTGGTGCTTTCTCATAACAATGTCTGCTACCTTTGTTCTCCACTCTGATCCACCCTCCCCATCACTGGAGATCACAATGCCTGCCACCCCTCACCCTGCCTAGAGGCTATGCCACTAGTGTCCTCTACCAATCCTCCTCAGCTGCCTGCTTTTTCCTGCATCCACATGGTGCCTTCAACTGCCATTCAAACCTGGCAGTGTAACTCCTGACAGCATCAACCCTTTGCATGACCACAGATACATCCCACCTGCCCTACCTATGAAGCATGAGTTACATCACATAGCCTTGCAGTGCATGAGCTCTGTTTCCTTCCAGTGCACTACCATCCTATCATCCTCTGAGTCTCCAACTGCCAGCCCTTCCTCCATGTGCCCATACAGTACTGCCAGTTACCTTTCAGACTGACAGCATGCCTCTCTGGAGCAGTGAGACATGTAAACCTATCAGACATCTGATAGTAACCCACACCTTCTGATTATCTGATAGGCAATCAAAAGAAGACAACTTAGAACAGCAAGTAAAAGCAGTGTAGTGCAGTGGTTTAATGCTCTGTGCTGCAAACCTGGAGACCTGGGTTTGAAACCCATAGCCTCACTTGCATACCGCGTGATGCTGAGCAACTCACTTAACTTCCTTGTGGTCCCAGGTTGCACCTGTAAACAAGCTTTCAGCTTAGTTTGTCTCTCCTGGTTAAACAAAAAGTTTCAAAAGCACAAATAGAGTCTATTAAAGCAGGCAGATAAAGGTGACAGACAGGGCTGCACTAACTGCCACCTAGGGGCCCGGCACTTGGCTTATGACAGCTTCGACAGGGGTTACTATCAGATGTGTGACAGTTTACTTGTGTCCTCGCATGCTTTGGTTTTGTGCTGGATTGTAGTTGCCAGGGTTGCTCACCCTCCGAATGCACCACTGACCTCTGCTAATGAGCACATGCCCTTTGCTGTCCTGACTCTCCGGAGCTGTGGCCTGCTTGCAGTGCCACGTAACTCTGGCTGTCTGAGAACTGAGGGGCAGTGGAGCAAGAGGAAGCTACAGTAGCCACACTCTCAGCTGCTCAGTCTTTCACATAGCGTGAGTATTTTACACCCAAATTGACGACACCTCATGAGCATTTACTGATAGTCCTCATACATTTTTTTTTAACCAAGAGAGACACACTAAGCTGAAAGCTGTTTTAACAATGTGACCTGGGAGCACAAGAAAGTTAAGTGACTTGCTCAGGGTCACACAGTATGCAAATGGAGGCTGTGAGATTCAAACCCAGGTTTCCAGGTTTGCAGCTCAGAGCTTAAACCACTGCATTTATACTGCAGTGTACTCATAATAATAATAATATTTTTATCTGTATTGCACCTTTCAAATATCAAGGCGCTTCCAATAAAATGAGATACAGTACAAAATACAAAACAGTGATACAACAAATATTATAAAACACACACAACAAGTTAATAAGCAGTCACACCATAAGCTCTTTCCCATAAAAAGGATTTGAGATCCTGTTTAAAACTCCCCATGGTCGTACACTCCTTATGCATTAGTATCTTAATGTTAGAGCTATTTCAGGACAAACTATTTAAAATTTAACTAACTTGGCAGAAACAGTCCTTAACACTAAACATATGGGGACCACTGTTTTTGAACTTATTCTTTAAACTAAAAATGTGCCACATGTTCTGGCCATTTACTCTGTATTTTAGTTTTTATTTTTCATCATGTGTTTCCACCTCCTGTGCCTCCCTGTTAGTCCCCTTCTATCAGTGACCCTCAACCTGGGCATCAACCCAGGGACATACCCCCACTTACCTACTTGCATAAGTGAGTGAATGCCTCGGTGCCTGTTGCAAAGCCTGCGGGTCACCAGCATCATCCACTACAGCAGATAAAGACCGCTAAGCCCACCCAGTCTGCCCATTTCCTATCGGCATGAAAACCACAGACCCTACTTGATCTCTGGCTTTATTCTCTTTCTTATCAATAGGGTTCCCTATGCCTACCCCATGCATTTTTGAATTCCCCAACCAAGTTAGCCCCAATGCTGCTGAGAGGCTGTTCCATGCATCCTCCACCCTTTCCGTGAAGAAATACTCACCTCAATGCCCACTCTGATTTTCAATACAGGTGACCACTGCTGTGCCACCTAGCCACTGTAGGTGGTAGCCAAGCAGCAGTATGGCTGTGCCCTACCCCACCCCCACCCACAATAGAGGAGAGCAGTCCGTGGACACTCACTCCTTCTCCCACCCTCCAGCTGGCCCCTGAGTTACCCTGGTCAGTTCCCACAATGGGGTGACTGGCATGACAAACGAACATACAAAGAAGCCAGCAGAAGAAGGCCATTTGATCTATCAAGTCTGCACATATTGCAGGGTCCACAGCTTGAGCTAATGTCAATGCCTTCCTCCCTCCCACTCCCTACCATCCTCCCTACCCATGATCCTTACTTTCCCCATGCCTTCCCAGCCTCTTAAAGCTGCCCACTGTCTTAAATGAGATGACCTGTTCCGCAACGATTCCAAGTGTCCACCACTCTTTGCAAGAAGTGCTTCCCGACCTCCCTCCTAAACCTCCCACCCTCCAGCTTAAGACTGTGCCATCTCATGATATGGTTGCCACCAGCTTAAAGAGACTCTCCTTATCAACTTTATTTATCCCTTTCAAGTACTTAATGTCCTAATCATGTCCCCTCTCTCTCCTGTCTTCCAGGGAGTCGTGTTCAGTGCCTCAACCTCTCCTTGTATGCCTTGCCCTGCTGACCAGCTATCATCTTTGTAGCCCTCCTTGGGACCTTTACCAGCAGATTCATGTCCTTGAGGTGTGGGCACCAGTACTGAACTCCATACTGTAGATGCAGCCTTACCAGTGACCTGTACAAGGGTAGTATAACCTTCTCTCCTCCTATTGATCCCCCAGCTATGCATAATATAGAGATAGAGTGCTTTATTCCACCACACCACTTTGGCCAGTTTTAGGTGGCAGTTTAAAGGCCAGTGCTACATACTGTGGTGCTGAGAGGTTGACAAGTAAGACAGAAGCTGCAGGAAGAAATCGGCATGCACACGTGTACATCCTATGACAATGTTAAACAGCAGATTGTATATATGTATGTATGTATATTTTCTTTAGATTTAGAGTTATTTCATTTTGCTGCAAAGGCTAAAAGGCAACTGTGGTTGCTACAAAGTCTAAAACAACACAAAACAAAACCACATAGCAATAAAATACACACGTGACACATGAGACATTTTACAGGAAGCAAGCGAAAACCACAGATTATCAGTCCATCAGTGAGAACAGCAATTAAAGCCAGGGTTTTTTGTTTTTTTTTTGTAAAATCTCTATGATTTTATAAGTGCACCTTACAAAATAGTAAGCACAGCATATACATTTTACAACATGTGTATAACAACATTCTTATCTCAAGATACCTTATTGTTATGTTCCAGGGTAGTTACAGATAAGGCGCTTAATAACATATCGTAACCTAGACAGGAAACATTCACAATCTTTTGATTTCACTGTTTTCACTGGTTTCATATTAGTGTGAAAATAAATAGACTGTGTATATTAGGTGAGTCACTATATACTAGAAGCATTAGTGTTCCACCAGTAAAAATAAGATAGCATAAATATGTTTGTGTGCTCGGAGCTAAGTATAACAAGTGTGAATTTAAAGGGCATGTTTCCTCAGCCTTTTATTGTGTTTCTGTGTAGTTTGTAGGCATGAACAATGATTGCCTCTATTGCACCATCCTAATTTCATCAGAATTTTTTTTTTTATTCTTTCTATTTATGCTCCTCCCGGATAGCCCCGTCCGACCGACACCCCACCATCAGCCCCTCCACCCAGAATTACCAACGCCACCTGTGCCCAGCCTGGGAGCGGTGCCTGTGGGAGTCGGTCTTTATCCTGTTGCCAGCATTTTCCTCCGGTTTTCTCCCAGGGCCCCAGGAGTAGGAGTGCATGTGCGGAGGCATGTAGGCACCTACAGCCCCAGTCACGACCCCTTTCCCCACCCCATGGCCTAGTGTGCCTGAGCACCCTAGGTCCAGGCTGACCCTAGCCTCTACTAGGGGCGCTAATCAGCCAAGGGATGCTGCACTTCCTCCCTGGAGGGAGAGCTTGCCTGCTGGCAGCTCCATCCAGCTCCACCCCCCCAATGCTTGACCTCCAGTGGCCCGGGCTCATTCCTGAACCCAAGTCACTGGCATGCCGCGTGGAAGTGTCCAGCACCTCTGCCCTCAGCACCCCTGGGCTGGCATTTCATCAGAATTTCAATGTTAATGAGGGTTTTAAGTCTGGTGTGAAAAGCTGCTTGAATCCATTGCAAATGTCATGACCTGACTCATGTAAGGCATCCAGGCATGTTATGATGTGTTAGTGCTAAAGCCTGCAGTATTTACACTGTATTAGACAGTGCTGTTGCTGTCCTCTGCTGTTCCTATGTTTTTGTCTTATGCTGGCCATGAAACTGTTTAAGGCACAGTAAATGTCCTGCTGTTTTCTGTAATTTAAAGTGTATCTGAGTTAGAAAAGAATGCTTTTAGAGAACAGAGGGACTTCACAAGAAATGTAACAGAACTGACTAGGAGTATAACTTCCGCTAGCTTGTGCAGATACGCACTAACAACTGCTCACGGCGCATTGCTTGAGTGGGAGACCAGATATAATAACTAAAACAGATAACATGCAATATACAATATAATGTGACAACAAAACACACAACACAGAACTACTTAAACAACAATCAGTTACACTGACAAATATATGTATCGAACAAGCATTCTTAAGAACTGTCTTCAAACTCAACAGGCTAGTTGCCTTAAGGTCTTCCCTATGTATATTTAGTCACAAGGTCACCAGAGGGCGTAAACAATGTCCATGGATTGACAAGTCATATAGAAACATAGAAACCTGACAGCAGAAAACTATCCTCCCAGTGCCTCCTCCCCACCCATTCAGATTCCATCATCCTTTGTGCCTCTGGGATTTTTGTTTCCTTTCTGCTTAAACCCATGTATGTATCCCATGCCCTCTTGAATGATCCCACTGTTTTCGCCTCCACCATGCACTCCGGCAGTTCATTCTAGCTGCTCACCACGCTTCTGTAAAGAAGTTCCTTTCCTATTTCCTGAATTGTCCTCTAGATTTACGCTGTGCAATATAGTCTTCAGATACTCTTTCCTCTTGAATATGCTCCTTCTGGCACCCTGTTTATCCCCTTTAAGTATTTAAAAGTTTCTATCATATCCCCCTCCTTTTTTTCCACTAGTTGTTTAACTGGGAGTGGCACCCTAAGCTGAAAGCTTATTTCCAGGTGTGACCTGGGTGCACAGGAGTTAAGTGACTTGCTCAGTGTCACACAGTATGCAAGTGTGGGCTGATGGGATTCAAACCCAGGACTTTATTTATTTTATTGATTTATTGAAATGTGTCACCAGGAGAACACACTGAACAACAAGTTGCTCATCTCACGGTGCAACCTGGGGGGAAGGGTAGGAAGGTCTACAGATTTGCAGCTCAGAGCTTTAAACCACTGCATTATACTGCCTCCCCGCACCATTTCAGATGCTCTTCTCTGAACCCTGTCCACCCTTTCAGTATCCCCATTTTGGCATGGTCTCCAGAACTGTACACCATGCTCAAGGTGAGGATGAACCATGGATCTATACAGAGGCATTATTACCCCCTTCTCCTACTGGTAATACCCTCCCAATGCAGGCCAGCATTCCGTTTGCCTTTCCTACCACCTTGCTGCACTGGTTTGCCTGCTTTAGGTAGTCTGAAATTATAATTCTCAGATCCCTCTCCTGCTCTGTTGCCACCCCCACCACCGTGTGTATAGGCCCTCAGGTTATTGTGCCCTATGTGCATTATTCTGCATTTTTAACATTGCTCAACTGTCTCCTCTCTGACCGTCCTCCAGCTTCCTCAGATCCTCTCATATTTTCTCCCCTCCACTGTCCCCCCTATTGCAGATTTTCGTATCATCTGCAAAAGGCACACCTTCCCATTTAGTCCTTCCCAATGTCCCCTGTAGAAATATTAAATATGCTGTTTAATTTATAACTTCTGCTGGTATGTGGGTGGACATGCATTGATTTTTCTGGACCAGTGTGCCTACTCTTGCCAGGTCGCTGTGATGGTCTCGCTTACACTACCGCTCTCTTTCCGGGTGTTACGCCCACCCCAAACCAGCTCTGACTCAGAGTTGGTTAATTAGAGATGGGGTGCAGGACAAAGCCCCCACATGGGCGTGTGGAGGCGAAGCCCTGCAAAACACTTAGTTCCAACAGGAACAATGTTGACTGTCAGCACTGTTCCTGGCCACCGTGGGGCATGGCGACAAAATCGTTGTTGATGATTACATGGAACCCCCACATACTGAGCACCATCCACAGGGTACCAGTCCTGGTCTTTTTTTACTTTTATTTATGGAATTTTATGATCTTACAGCATTAAACTGCACTATGCATAAAACAAACTAGAGTGAGGTACACAGATCCCCATAGTAGATATACAGATGCGGTACAGGCAGGGCATATAAATTATTCAGTAGCTTTAGTCCATGTACAATCAAGGACTGCCAGATGATTACTTTAAGGAGTATATTTGAGCTAATTGCTCTGTAGATCTTCATTGCTTTCACCACAGTAAAGATTAACGATAAGACCTACGATAAACCAAAACATCAGCTCTCTTGTAGAATTAAGTAGTTGTTGTGGAGGGCTGAAAGACAATGGTAACAGTAGATCTGATGCACCACAAATGACTGGCCTCAACTGAGTTGCATTGTTTACCCACAGTCTTAGGCAGAGCAATGCAGTCTTCCTGTGGGTACCCAGAAGTACGTCATCAGGGTTTCTTAAAAGTTCACAAACTGAGCGGTGAACTAACTCACCAGGTAACTATTACTACGGTACCTAATCCTATAGGTATTACAAACAGATCTAATAATTGGAGCAACAAGAGTAATGGCTATAGGGGTAATAACTTGAAGTAGCCTAAATAACTCCTACACCCATACATAATAAAAAAGACCAGATGTCATAAACATGTATAAGCTCTCAACTGCGCTCATAAACGTTAGACTTTTGGGCCGAGAATTGAAGGGTTGTGCTGGAGCAACTGAGTTGTTCCAGCACAACCCCAAAAATGCACCTCAGGGCAATATTCAAAAGGAGGAATTGCACAGGGCAATTCCTGATGCTCCAGGGTGCAAATATAATGTATGCAGCATATCTCCAGGGGTGTGCCCATGCATATGTGGCACATACCGATATTCAGCCGGGATGTGTGGTGCACCTGCCGGCACATCCAAGAGA
This sequence comes from Neoceratodus forsteri, assembly GCA_016271365.2. Classification (NCBI taxonomy): domain Eukaryota; kingdom Metazoa; phylum Chordata; order Ceratodontiformes; family Ceratodontidae; genus Neoceratodus; species Neoceratodus forsteri. The sequence continues at coordinate 35,978,677 of JADMNL010000033.1, forward strand.
TGTGCCACACACATGGGCACAAAGTTGAACCCATAAATAATGGCTCAGCTGCTAGCCACGCACAGGCACGCTGCTGTAGTGCAGGGCACAACACAGCAGTCAACAGCCATGGTGGCAACCCCAAACATTGTGCATAAGCACCCACAATAGTCCCTGGTAGTCTAGTATTCCCTCCTGTGCCTCTGATCACCCATTTTGTGCAACAATATACATTCCTGGCAGTCTAGTTGTAGCCCCACCCTGCCCATAACCCCAATTGCAGTAGAAATGCAACTCCCATTCCCTGGTAATCTAGTGGTACCCCAACCCCACCCCATCCACACAACAACAGTCTGACATAACACAGAGGTACCCAAAAATAAAGTACAGTAGAGCCGATCAAACTCAAAATCATTTTTCTGTAAATTAAATATGCCAATTCATGGTAATACTGCTACAGTAGGATACTGAGGTTCTGGTCTTGTGTCCAGTAGCATGTCCATCATTACGTCCCTTCTTGGTGCGGGATGATCATTTACATCCATGGTAGTTGGATGAATGTCATCCCACCCAACAGTTTCATTGACCTCCTGAGGAATTTTTGACCTGTGTGTAGTCAGTCTCCTTGATGTGCATAGATCTGCTCTGTTAATGTTTGTAGGGATTGTTTTTATAACACTGTTACCATCATTCAACAACTTTAGGCACATTTGTTTATACATGTCCCCCACTGGCACCTCTTAGTTACACTCTCTGCCTCCTGCAGTTCCTGACCCTTGCAGGGTTCTCAACATCCTGAGGGGCCTAAGGATCAGCTTCCCTCCTTCCCCCCTTCCTAACACCACTTACTACCTACCTGCTACAGCCCCCTCCCCTTGTACTTGTAATATCGACAAAATGAAAGCACTTACCATTGCCTAACCTCTCTACACTGTCTATATCTATTTTCTCCTTCCTCTAGTTATTTCTCACTGGTATAGATACCTACAGGAGTCACTTCACTTACACTGTATTGCCATTGTCAATTGCCTACTGTTTTGCTCACTGTGTGTAACTGCTGTCTCATGTACCTGGAATGTAATTACTGTTTACCCTCCTCCCAGGTCACACTGGGAAGTGAGCAACTTGTTCAGTGTGCCTTCCTGGTGAAACATTGCAATAAATAAATACATACATGTTCATAGTTAATACCACAGTGCCCTCCTTTGTCCACTGGTTTGATCATAGTGGAGTCAACACTTTCCAGTGCATTTCATGACATTCTTTCCTGCCTTGATAGGTTATCCCTTGAGAGGGATACATGTCTGTTCTAAATAATCCCTGTATTTCTTCTCTAACTATGTTACCAAAGGTTTTTATCGAATTTTTTTCTGATTGGAGGACTGTACGATGACATCACAGGTAAAGCCTGATTTCTGGCTGTTTTACATTTTTATTCATTTATTTCACTGGGAAAAGACTCTTTGACCAGGCTCATTTACAAGGATGTCCTGTGCACGACAGCACACATAGTTAAAACAAAGAGTACAGAGGTAGAAATATGTAGTTCAGTTCACAGAAGAGTACATTCAGTAAATTCCTATCATAGCTATTTTGTGTGGACTATGGGAAAACAGAATATAGTAGACATTCTGAGATCGATAGGCTGATCTCTGAAGTTGAGTGGCAATCTGCATGGAACATGGCATACTAGAGCAGTAGAGATGCAAGGTAAGCTGATTCAGTTCAAAATCTTGCGTCACTACTATTTCTCTCCAATGAAATTACATGAGATGGGATACAGTGATGATAACCAATGCACTAGATGTGGAAAGATGGAGGGACCCATTTGCATGCGTTATGGAATGGCCCCACTTGTCACTTTGTAGAAAGGAGGTACTCAAGATTGTTAGTGATTGTTAATGCAGTCTTTGATTATTCCCCAGAAATATATATTCTAGGCATAGTCCAACAAAACTGTGTTCTTTCCAAACCCAAAGAATATGGGTATTAGCAGCGGACTTGCAGTTAAAAGACTAACCTTGAAGCACTGAAAAGAATCCCTAGCTCCCAACAATGAGGAGTGATATAATACGATGGTCTTTCCGGTAATAATGAAAAGTGAGCTATGAGTATCTTCAATAAAGAGAGAAGTTTAAGCATTTGGGCCCATTCCTTCAGTTAACTAGCTAATAACTGTTAAATGGGAGACTATGATCGAAACACAAGTATGAATTATTGCTATAATTTTAAGTACAGTTTTAATAAAATAGGACTAATTGGTCAGGACCTGAGTTATTGTTTAATGACATAAACAGCTATGGCAATGTCGATTATTGTATTAATCGTACCATAGGAATTGTTTATATACATTGTCTTTATATGTCGATACAAGTATAACTAAAAGAAAATTGGTAAGTTCATTTGTCTTTTAACGTGTGTTTGATATATGTATCTCAGTTTAATTCTCAAATAAAAAATATTATGGGAAAAAGAATATAGTAGACATACACAAAGTTGTATATCTCATTTGGTTCAACAGCTTATGCAGACCCTACTGGGGATGATACCATGCAATTAGATTCCCAAATTAAAGGGCCATAGGATAACTTAAGTAAACACTAGCCACACAAGCAGGGTTCCGTGTGCAATTTTCTGATAAGAAGCTTGAAGGTGTTAGGTCTTACTTGGGTCTAGGAGTTCTTGGCTGAACTGTGATGTTAGGCATGACTATAGGAATAATGCCTGACAGGGTGGGTATGCTGGGATGCTGCCACCTTGGGTGGATGAGCCAGAGGCCACCGGCTGAGGGCATCCAACACCGAGAAGGATGTTATCCCAGCATAACACTCCACCCTGGAGGGCATTATTCCTATTATACAATGGCTTGTTTTATACAGAATAAAAAAACATTTTAAATAATGTTTTTGTTAGTGTGTTAAAATGTTTTTGTTTCTTAAAACAAGATCCAACAAAAGATCTAACAAATAAACAGCAGGGAGGTTATGCGGGATAACATCCCTGCTGTGATGACCAACTGACCAATCAGAAGCCAGGATTCTTTCTTGCCATTGTATAATCTAAAATAATTTCTAAAACACGGTCACACGTACATCAACGTTATTGGCCCTTTTAGTAGGAGCAAACAACAAATCTTCAGCTAAAACTGTCATCTCTATGGAAGTTAGTTCCTGGAACTGAGCTTCAGTACAGGGACTGTGTCAGTTATTTGAGAAGTGATGTCTTGGGTCAGTTCCACCACGCCACAGTGACAGGAATTCTGTCAACAGCTATTACAGTGATGGCACAATGCCAACAGCCAGCATTGTGCCATCTGGGACACAAGTGTTTTTTTGCAGGCAGCTTGCTCTGCACTATGGATTTCCAGCTCCAAGTTTGAGTTGTTTCAGGAGGCTGAACACCCTGAAACAGCGGCATCAGTAACACAGTGGACCAGTACAGTGATCAGACAGTTCTGTTGCTGTACTGGTCTTCACTATGTTACCATCACTCTAGCAAAGGCATACCTGTTGGGCCTGATATCTGCTGTCCCTCTGCCTCTGCCTCGTCCCTGGCCCTCGTCCTGCCTGCTCTAATTCCTCTTCAAAAGCCTGGCCCTGGACCTTGTTATGTATTTTGGTTCAGTTGCTTTGGGTCTGTCTGGTGGTGTTTCTTCTATCCTCTCCACTGAAGGGCTGTCCTGGCTCCTCCCTGTTCCCAAAAAGTTTATTTTGCTGTTGGTAATCTCTCTTGTAGCTATAACATGTATATCTGTTATCAGTGTGTGTGTGTGTGTGTATCACTTGCATTCTGTCTCTGCTGATATTGTGCTATTTGTTTTCCTTTACATTTTTAATGAGTGCAGACTCGGTTATTGTTATAATCATTTGTGTCCCTCTGGAGGTTGTGGATTTTTTGCTGTTTTATGTTCTCTTCATGTTCTGCAAGCTTTTTTCTTAAAGGAAACACCAGTGAACACTGTGTACAATGCTGTTTTACCTGGTGCATTCCAGTTTCTGTCTCTGGGTCTTTTCATCAAAGACACAGGTATTTTTTAAAATTCATTCTTGTAGACCCCCTTACACTGAGCATGTTTTCCACCATGCCCCACAGCAGTACTAACCCTTGCGGTGCGAGAAAAGCATTGTGAGTGGGTGCCTCCGCGTGGTGCCGCTCATCAAGCCACGTTACTATCTGGCGCATCCGCCCAAAAGACCACGCTGGCTCCCGTAACCATGCTCTGCATGTGTGTCTTGACAAACTCTTCCTGCTATGCCCTGTAATCTCTTTGTTTTTTTCTGTTTCACATTGCACAGCTCCATACATGCATTCTTTGAGTGCATAGCATGTTCCTTATGCTGTCACCGACTTGGAAACTGCATTGATTAGTTATTTTTGTAATCACTAGCCTCTAAAGTAGATATGGGCATTCAGAGGTGCTTCTTCCATGAGGCCATTACGCTCATTGTGTTTACACATCTCTTGACCTCTCATTCCTGTGTGACCCTCATGAGTGTAACGGCACCTCATGGAAGAAACACCACCGAATGCCCACGCCCATTTTAGCAGCTAGTGACTACAAAACATTTTGTTAAATCCCAATAATTCTAACTTGAGTTTAAACGCTTGCTTTTTTTTTTTTATTAATATGCTTTATTGTTTTCAGAATTAAACAGGACAGCGTGCTTTCTATTTATTTATTTATTTATCTATCTTAGTTATCTTTGACGATGGCTTGACCATAAAATCTCATGTGTCAGCTGTGGTTAAATCCTCATTTTACCATCTGAGGCATATCACCTGAGTGAAACACCTGGTTCTGCCAGGCGATCTTCCAGCTTTGGTCCATACCTTCATTACTATCTGTCTTGACTACTGCAATGCCCTCTATCTAGGGAGATATGGGGTTGATATCCGCCACTTGCAGCTGGAGCAGAATGCTGCATGCCAGGCTGTTGACTGGTACTTCTAGGTCCAGTCACATAATGCCTGTGCTGCGAGACTTCACTGGCTGCCAGTTCAGTGGTGGATCACCTATAAGGTAGGTTTGCTTACCTTTAAAGCCCCACACAAACAGGGACCCGACTACCTGAAAGATCTCCTGACTCCCTAATCCCCAATTGCTCTCTCCAATCCACTGATAAGGGATTGCTAGAGATTCCAGGGTTTGTCTTAAAACATCTGGAGCTCATGCTTTTTGATTTGTAGCACTAACCCTGTGGAATTCTCTATCTCATCAGTTAAGAGCATGCCTGACCATCAGTAATTTTAAATCTCTGTTAAAAACCTATTTATTTTCACTGGCCTTCCTAGATTGATTTTAGATTTATATTGTTGTCTGCCTGCACATTTATGTTTTTATATTCCGTACAGTGCCTTGATATTGAAAGGCACTATATAAATAAAGATTTGCTTGCTTGCTATTTCAGCAAACACAGATGGAACGAGTGGCAGTCACAAGATTTACAGTTTTAAATTTTTGTGCAACATGTTTAGTGTTGTCTCCAGCATCACTGGTAAATTCCTATCTCCCCAGATCAATCCCAGAAGTCTCTCCCGCCGCTTCTTTCTTTGTAAATGCTGCAGAATGAAATTGAGATCCCACACTGCTCCCTTTATTTTCAAACGCTTCTTCCCTACTTTGGTTTGGAGCCAACCTTACTGGTGCTAAAGAGTCAAACACACAGTGCAAATAAATGCCCAACATACGCACCACGGTACTGAACATCTATACTGACAGTTATCGCCACATAAATCTAAGTATACGCTGTCATGCAATGCTATTAAATTGTGTAATGCTGAATCAACATCTGAGGTAAAGCCACATACATCTAAATGTGGCTGTTGTGCAGTCTATCAATATGATCACTACGAGAAGCAGCTCAGAAATTGATACAGATCATGATCGGAAGGTTGCTGCTGCTCCAGGTTGTGTCTCAGCAAAATCCAGAAAAGATAGGGCATTGCAAAGAAACAGCCACAAGCGCCAAAATGCAGTACTTCTTAGAATGTAGTTTTATTTTCTCTAGCATGTCTCACTCTGCACTTCCCAACTTCCTCCAGCTCCCCAGCACTCCTCTTCCCTTTAAATTCTCCATTTTTCCTTGCTGTCCCTGTCCTACACCAAGGATTGGTAACCTTCCCTCCTCCCCACTCCTGTCCTCCCTACTGTCCCTCTTTTTTCTCTTTTCGCTACCTCCCTCTATTCCTCTGTTTCTCTTCTTACCTCCTACCACCTTCTGACAAAGTCAATCCTGTGATGGCCCTGAGATGTAATTTAATTTGCACAGTATTACTGTTCTGATGTCACTGTATTTGCAATTCTGTATCCATTCTTTTGTACTTGCAATTATGTTTACTTCATTGTATTATATTTTAACTTCTTTGTTTACACTGATGTCCTGTTGTATGCAATATTTTGTATCTGTCATGACGTGGAACCTTTGTAAACAAGCTTTTAGTGCAAAATTTGCTCTCCGTGTTGAACAGTAAACAAAAATAACAACATGTCACCCTTTGCTTTCAGAGCTTTATTTATTACTTAAATTTTGGTGACTGGGTAGGCCCACTGAGCCCGAAGGTCCCTTTTTCAGAGGCGACCCTGGATAATAAGTCTAGTTATGATACAGAAAAAGACAAAAAGAACTTTTGTTTACATTGTCTGTTACATCATGAGGTGGTTACAGGAAACAGTGGATACAGGCGTGTTATCATCATGACACAGTTTGAATTGGTACTACTTTGCATATTGTTTATACAGGAGGTAGCGTATGACCCCAGGTGATCAGACAGTAGAGGGGATACTTGGTAGGCTCCACTATGAGAAGGTGTGTTGGAGAGGAAAGGAATACCTTAAGAGCCTTATGTACCTCCTTTATAAGGAGATTGCATTTTGTATTATCTATAAATATAAATGTGTAGCTATTCAGTGGTGTTCTGATGTCAGCAGCAGGAGGCAAGATTAGCTGATATTAACATGAGGTCGGGAGATGCTAGTCAGCCGCTTCTGATGGCCAAGCAGCACATTTGGGTAACAAGTATGGTGAGGTAGCTATGGATTCACCAGCCCTGTCTCATAAATGGTGGCAAATTTGTTTCCTCTCAAATGAGAAAATGAGGGATTCAAAAGGGGTAGGAGGGACATCAATAAGGAGGAGGTAATGACATGTTCCCACCTTTAGGGGCACAAGCTCACTCCTTGATTGACTGACAGGGACATAGAGACTCAATGGACCAGTCAGGCATTGCGAGGGATGGCTAAAGGCTGGAGAAGTAGCTCAGGGTCTTTCTCTTCTCTTCAAGCTGACAGGAGTACTTTTGGGGGTCTCTGTCACAGGCAACTCCTCCTCTCAGAACTAAAGAAAAAGTGAAGGGAAAAAAAATAAAGTGACAGGTTGATAGTTACAAAACTACCACAGCCAAACTCAGCAAAAAAACACAGTTTAGTCAGGAAAAGTTCAGTCACAATATTTTTTACAGAAATACTTGAACCGTGATAGTCCAGTTTAAGAAGGAGTGAGGGGAAGGGTATCCTGTGATGGGGCTCACCGCAAGTGGGTGCTGACCAAAACAGTGACCCACTTGCAGCAATGGCCCTGGTGGTGAGGGGGTAGGAGGGTAACCGACAGGAGGGTTCACGACAGGGTGAAGTAATATCACATATGTGTACATGCATGGGGAAATGTCGAGTAAGAGGTGGGAGGGTTTGTGAGGGTCGTGCCATGGGTTGCTGGCAAGCTGGCATCGTGGCATGGTGTGGTGGGTGCTGGCCTGGGGTGGTGAGGGTGCAGGGTTTGGGACCGAGCTGCTCCTTTTTGTTGCACCCGGCCAGAGGCATGAATTTTGTTTTGCATGGATGCACACACCTCGACATGCACATGGAGTTGAAAATGTAAAGTTAGAGGGTGCGGGGCATAGCCCTGCATGAAAGAAAACTATCCATTTTGCACCGTATCATTGGCACTGCAGTTGCACATCGCTGAAATTGAATTTGGTGATGTGCATTCTCCATAAGGTTGAATACTGTTTTGCAATCACCCTAATGACATGGAACCGAGGGAAAGTTCAGTTTTAGTTAATTGTTCAAGACATCCTCAAATAGTTTGTTATTTTACTCAGATAAGGATGCCAAGCTGGTGGTGCCGAGGGTTGAATCGCTGGATGCCACACCTCATACCATGCCAGTGACCCATGTTCGAACGAGCACAGGCTGCTGGGGTCAGCAGGAGGGAGAGGAAACAAGCATCCAACAAATGCTGTCTTCTCCCAGAGATTGGTGGGTATGTCATCCCATTCCTTGGCTGCCTCCCAGTGAAGGATGGGTTGGCACCAGAGTTGGAGACAAGAAGTGTGTCTTATGATGTGCGTGCATTGACAGCCACAAGAGGGGTTAACCAAGCAAAGAGTGAAACACAACTGCCAGCCCTGTGGAAGCCCATTCAGTACTCTGGCACCACTGCCTAAGGAACTCCCAGGCCCACTCCAGATATGTACTCAGGAGGGGGACAGCCCTCCTCCCTTCCACCCCACCATGGGGGGAATCCATGGGGATACAGGGCATGGGGATGCCTGGGGTGAGGCGACGACTGGGGACTGGGAGGACAGATGCTTTCCAGAAGGTTGAAGAGGATAAATACTAAAAAGTTTTAGGGATGGAGTTCACCTGCTCATCTTGAGTACCAGAAGAGAACAATTGGTGCAGCAAAACCAGGACACCGCAGAACCAGTATAGGACTGGAGCCAACGAGAGGACCCGAAGACACCGCCTCAACTTCCCTGGCCACGGTAGCACATTGGCACCATCACCATCATGAACAGCATCCATTTGGGTTGAGGTAGAAAGGACTATATGACCTCAGAGACTCTGAAGTGACTTTGGGACATTTTGCTATTTTGGTGGTGGGATATAAAATAATGATTGTTGCAGTAAATAATGGATTTGTTAGTCAGGGTAAAAGGAGTGCTACTCAGATTGTGCCAGAGTTAATCTACTGAGCAGGCTGCACTGCCATCTCCTTAGTAACTGATTGAGCCATTGCCTGAAGCTAGAAATAAATTGTCTCTGTCTTTAAAATGATCTCCAGTCACTGTGGTATTACCTACTAGCACTGTCATATTTTTGTATTCATGCATCTAACTATCTGAACTGCCCTTGTAACTAACCTTCCTTGCAGGTAGCCAACTACCATCACCCAGGTAGGTGAGAGTAGGGTGTAGGAGGGATGGGAGGGAGTGGTTTAATCTGAAGAGTGCATATCCATGAGTCTGAAGTACCAAAGCAGGAAAGCATATGATTCCTGTTACAGAAACAAAGGGTGAAACCAATGACTACCGCCCTCTAGGTGCACTGACTGTTATATTTCTGGCAAAAGTGGGCAGTAGCTTGGACCTTTAAAGTGGAGATGGTGGGAGAATAGTTTGTGTATTATTTACATCTATTTTCACTCCCCCCCCCACACACACACCTTTCTCCAGGGCACTTCTGGAAATTAGCTGTTCGATGCCACAGGCCAATCCTGGTAAAGTTTTAAATAAATTGGGACATGCTGTTTATGACAGATAAGGCAACAGAGAGAATAAACAGATTGTTCTCATGATTACCCTGTCAGTGCCATTTATTCTCTCATTTGCCCTGCCGTCGTTTGTATAACAAAAAAACATTTTTTCCAACTGGATCTTGCTTCAGAACCAGCTGTTGTAACACTCACAGGCTGATTCTGAACATTCTAGGCTCGATTCTCAAAGGTTTACAATGCCACAAGCTGCAGGGGCAGCGAATATGCACAGGGAGCATGGCGCACAGGGCTTGCAGCAGTCCCCAGCCAACATATGGCATTCGTAATCCCATGTGCCACTCACCCCAAGTTAGACCAGCTTTGTCTTGTCTAATGTTGCCGACCTTTTGTACAGGTTTGTGCCAAATATTTGTCACAAGCTGCTGTAAAAGGGTAACGTGTCGCAAATGCATGCAACCATTTTAGAATTGGGCACACGGTGAGCCAATGTCCAGCATAGCGCAGGGTTTGGCATCGATCACTGAGAATCGAGTCCATATGTCAACGTTCTAACAGTGCTGTGGCAACCAGAATAAACAACAACACTAGACCAATGACCAGAATGAGATGAAAATACACTGGTGAAGCACCAATAGTACAGTAGCACAACAGTACAATATGAAACATTATAAATAAAAGATTAACACACATCTCAAAGGAGGAAAAGCACAAGGACCAGAGGGCATGCAATGAAGTTGGGGGATTAAGGAAGGGCGTGAGGAAGCACTACCTCACTGAAAGAGTGGTGGAGGCCTAGAACAGACTGCCAGTGGAAGTGGTGGAGGCAAAAACAGAAGGGGATTCAAGCTTGCATGGGATGGACAGAGGGAACATTAGTGAATAGGCAGGGAGGACAAAGAGTTGTCAGAGACCAGTTAGGGTCCATGGAGGCAGACTAGGTAGGGGTCATCTGGGCAGACTGGGTGGGCCAAGTGGTCCTTTTCTGCCAATAAATTCTATGTTTTTGTGTTTTGTCTAGCACTAACAAAGCAGCATGGTGAATGAAGGCCGTTGCATAAACTGCATAGGTCATAGCTGCACTGAAAATATCAGATTTATTTTCATTCATGATTTCAGAACCTGATGATCTTACTCATAGCTGTGCCACTCATGAGGTCACTGGGTTCTGGAAACACTCATGAGAATACATTGGCTATTTTCAGTGACACCAAGACATACAGTACCCACTATTCATCCTCAGTGGCTAAAATAAAATGAATGATCTTTAAAGTTTAACTCTCACAGATATTGTATAAATAAAAGTAAATATCACTTGTGTGTTCCTGAAGATCTGATAACGTGCCTGTTTCCATGAAACATTCACCACAAATTAAACATTTTGGTGCAATGCTCTTCATATCACCCTGTATGCTGATTTGGGGTTTGCTGCAGGACTAACATTGTCTTTCATTTTATAGAAAGTAGTGTAGAGCAGTGGTTAAGTGCACTGAGCTGAAAATCTGGAGACCTGGGTTTGAATTCACAGCCCCACTTGCATACTGTGTGACCCTGAGCAAGTCACTTAACTTCCTTGTGCTCCCAGATCGCACCTGGAAACAAGCTTGCTTAGTGTGCCTTTCCTGATTAAACACTATAACAGGTCAGTAACCACATGATCTTTGACTCGTATTAACTTTTTGTGTGTTGCAAAGCATATACCTAAGTCTGTCTATACAGGGCTTAGCATAACTAACTAGCTGCCTGTAGTCTGGGACCGGTGGTTATTACCTGGGACAGCAGTATTTCTTTCTTTGCCTGTACCTGGGGCAGATGGACTGATGATGTGCCAGGACCCTGGGATTTACAAGTGTATTGGATGCTGTGAAGACATCAGACAGGTAGTGAGTGATGTGTGCTGTCCCCGTCCAACCCAAAATCATGTCAGTGTGCGTTTTGTGAATGATGGACTGTTCCGAGATTGACTGAGCCAGCGATGATGCTGTAAGACTTGCAACTGTCAGTTAGTGCCAGCATGCCTCAGTTGGTAGCACATCCACCTTTGGCCCAGAAGGTTACAGGTTTTATTCCAATACCTGGATTGGACTCCTAACTTAACACCTGAGTGCAGTACCAGGAAAGTGCTGTACTGTTGAGGTATCTGTCCTTCAGATGATAGGTTTAACCAAAGTTCCATTTGCCTGCTGTGGTGGTTGTTCAGGTGGACATTAAAGATCCCGTGGCACTTCTCAAAAGAGTAGGAAATTTCCTCAGAACCTGACCAACTTTCCCCATTCACTAAAATACTACCAGCAACTCAGTCTGGTTCAGTTTCAGTTGGCTTGTTTCAATATCTCCCCAGCCCCCACCCAGGAATGAGACTGAAAATAAGCAATATCATCTTGCCCTCCTTTCCTAGGTCAACAAAAACAAAATAAATAAAAATTTCTCTACAACTCTGGCAATCACAAAGTGCAGTTGCTCATCTGTGTGCCTCTGCACAGCATTCGCACCTCATAGCGATATTCTGTCAGAGGCTGCAACATGAGGCAAGCTGTCCTGACAGACAGGATTTTTTTTTTGTGTGTGAGATAGCCCTTCTTGTATGCATTTATTTATGTATGTATTTATGTGTGTATTTATTTATGTATGTATTTATGTGTATATTTATTTATGTGTGTATTTATTTATACTAACATACTATTTGCCAGCAGATTAGGCCTTATGGTCTATTGAGTCTGTTTGAACCTCAGATCCCTAGTTGAGTGCAGGCCCTCCCTTGTGTTCCAGAAAATACTAACATACTATTTGCCAGCAGATTAGGGCCTTACGGTCTATTGAATCTGCTCGATGTGTGCTTTTGATGTTTTTATGTATGTATTTATTTATCTGTGTATTTATTTATGTATGTATTTATTTATGTGTGTATTTATTTATTTATGTATGAATATGTTTATGTATGTATTTATTTATGTGTGTATTTATTTATTTTGTATGTATTTATTTATGTGTGTATTTATTTATGTATGCATTTATGTATGTGTGTGTGTATTATCTATGTGTAAAAATTTATCATTTATTTATTTATGTATGCATTTATTTATTTATGTGTGTATTTATTTATGTATTTCTTTATGTGAGTATTTATGTATGTATTTATTTATGTATGTATTTTATGTGTTATTTATTTATGTATGTATTTATTTATGTGTATTTATTTATATATATGTATCATTTATGCATGTATTTATTTATGTATGTATTTATTTATTTATGTATTTATGTATGTGTGTTATTTATTTAAGTATGTATTTATTTATGTGTGTATTTATTTATGTATGTAGTTATTTATTTATGTGTGTATTTATGTATTTATTTATGCATGTATTTATATGTGTATTTATTTATTTGTGTATTTATTTATGTGTGTATTTATTTATTTATGTATGTATTTATTTATTTATGTGTGTATGTATGTATGTATTTACGTATATTTATTTATGTGTGCATTTATTTATGTGTATTTATTTATGTGTGTGTTTACTTATTTATGTATGTATTTATGTGTGTACTTATTTATTTATGTATTTATGTGTGTGTATTTATTTATGTATGTATTTATTAATTTATTTATTTATTTATTTCAAAGTTTTACTAGAGAAAGGCATACTGAACTGGTAGCAGTTCAGTATGTCTTTCCTGGGATTGCACTACTCAAGAGCTTCTGCACCCTGCTGCCCTCCCCCGACCACCAACAGGGGATTGCTGGAGATTCCCAGGGTTTGGTTGAAGTCATCTTGTGCTCATGCTTTTGCTTATGTAGCCCTACCCTGTGGAAGTGGTTCACTCATCAGGTTCTGGAGTGCCTGATGGTGGAGAGCTTCAATGACACTCTGAAAACTCACTAATTTTGTAAAGCTGAAGTGGGTTTTAGTTGCTGTTATCAGAATGTTAACTGTGTATTTAAATTGTTTGTGATGCATTCTTTGTAAAGCGCTTTGATGTTAAGAATTGCACTATGCAAATAAAGCATATTGTTATTATTTATTAACTCATTTCAGATGTGTCCCTGGGGAAGGGGTAGAAGGTATCAACTGTGCAGAATAGCAGTATGGCAGTAAGCTGCATAGACAATATAAAAAATAAACATAACAAGGCAAATGTACAATAAGATTCAAGTAACAGGCAAGTTACAAAAATGTGAAGCAAGGTGTAGAACTCAGCTGGAATGGCATACACAAGACACTTGTTTGTGTTACATTGAGTTCAATATTATATTGCAGCAAGGACTCATTACAGACTTAGGTCAAAACACCAAGGTACTCTGAAGACTACATCACGCTCATCAGGGGTGGAGCGTGAACAGACTAGAGTTAGTTTAAAAGGTATTTGGCTCCTACATGATTTAGTCACCTGCTAATGACATTCACACAACACAACTTAGTGTATGGTTGACATAGAGACCTGGTTCCATAGTCCCCTGCACCAAAATAAACCAAATAAATAAAAATCTGATGCATCTTTAAATCTGGTACAAAAGATCGATGTGCTAAAAATCAGTTTAGAGCCAGCCCCAGTAGCTGCACCAGAATGCCCAGTCTGTGGTAGTGCCAGCTCCCAGCACTGCTACAAAATGTGAACCATGTGCATAGTCAGTACAGCCACTGATGCAACAATTGTACCCTATTGCCCTATCTGTTCCTGACATTCATTGGTGGCATTAGTGACAAAAGAGGACAGAAGGAATAAGAAGAGAGCGTATCTCCTCGCTCAGGGACCTTATGACCACAGAACAGTTATGTTCTCTATGAAAACTATTTCACCAGTTGCAAGCAGGTTTGATCTTTCCCACTGGGAATTCTACAGATATCCACAACTGAAACACTTTTTAAGTCAACCAGAAATCAGATCCCATATTTACAACCCACTGAACCCACTAGAAGCCTTTACAGACACTACATGGAGCACGGGAGCATAATCAAACCAGTCACAGGGATAGCAAGGCTACTGCAAGAATCAGAAATATGACTCCGAACATACAAACATATAAAATTTACCAACAGATAAAGGCCTAGTGGTCTATCAAGTCTGCTCAAATGTGCAGCTAGCACCCTTATTCCACAGCTGCCCTTCCCTCCCTCCCACCCACCCTTCCCTCCCTTGACCCTCCTCCTTGCCCTGTCCCAGACCCTTTTAAGCAGTCCACTGTTCTACTGGATACCACTTCTGTGAGTAACACATTCCACCCAGCTACCACCCTCTCCTTAAAAACGTTTCTCCTCATCTCCTCCGGAATTCTTTCTCCCTCCAGTCTCATATCATGGCCCCGGTGTCCCTCCCTCCCTTACCTTGAACAACCTCTCCATACCTGTCTTGTTTATTCCTTTAATGTACTGTTTTGAAGGTTTCAGTCCATATCCCCCATTCCTCCCTCCTCCAGCGAGTACAACTCCCTCAGCCTTCTCTCATATGGTAAGTCCCCAGTCCCTTGGTCATCTTTGTCACCCTGCACTGCAATCCCTCCAGTAACTTAATGTCCCTCTTCAGGTACAGGTGTCAGTACTGCACGCAGTACTCCAGGTGCAGTCTAACTAATGACCTATACAGTGGCAGAATCACCTCCCTCCTCCTCATGAATATGCCCTTGCAATGCAACCCAGCATTTTGTTGGTCTTTGCAGCTGCCTTCCTACATTGTGCTAAGTTGTTCATTGACTCTGTAATGAGCACCCCAGATCCTTCTCCTCTGTCTTGCCTAGCTGCACTCCCCAGCTGGTAACTCTTCCTTGGTTTTTCACCCCAAAATGCAGCACCTTGCACTTCTTGGCATTGAACCCCAGTTGCCAGGTGTCTGACCAGGTTTCCAGCTTTTCCAGATCATTCTGCAACCCTGCCATCCCGCTAGATCATCCATCACTGCTGCCATCTTGGTGTTGTCAGCAAACAGACTGATCTTGCTCTTTATGCCCAGTGATATGTCTGCAATGAATATCCCAAACAACACTGGTTCCAACACTGAGCCATGTGGAACACCACTCATCACTACCTTTGGGGATGAGAGCTCCCCACCCACCACCGCCTGTTGCCTTTCCTGAAGCCAATTCACTACCCATTTCACCAGCTTTGCACCCATCCCTGTGCCTTCTAACTTACTTCCAAGCCTCCCATGTGGCACTGGGTCGAATGCCTTACTGAAGTCCAGGTATGGGACATCCACTGCATGGCCCCCATTCAGTTGCATAGTTACTCAGTCATAGAACTCCCAGGCTGGCCTTAATCATTCTTGGCCCCATGCAGTACCCTGCTGGGTCCCACCACTCCATTCTCCTGTGGGCCCCATCACTCCATTCCCTGTGGGCCCCCGGCACATCCAACATTTACACCTAACTGTCCCTCCTGTCCTATATTAATAAAGCAGTAGCAGGTCTACTAGTTTAACCAGCATCTTTTAATTAGTGCCATTGACTGGATTTAATTATTTGACTTCACCATTGGAAAGTAATCTGACTGAGCTTGGAGCCAGAACTTAAGTAAGTATGGTACTACTGCTGTACTCATTTCTGTAAGGACAGAGACATCATCACTGGACACTCACACCTCAGATACTCTGATTTGCAAACAAGTTAAACAACTTAACTTTTCTGGAAGTGTGAGAGAATAGAGAGAATTATTATATGAGGCAGTATAGCTGAGCGTGTTTAAGGCTCTGTGCTGCAAACTTGGAAACCTGGGTTTGAATCCCACAGTCCACACTTCCCCCAATTGTTTAACAAGGAGAGACATGCTAAACTAAGCTTTGTTTACAGTGTGACCTGACAGCACAGAGAAGATAAGTGACTTGCTCCAAGGTCACACAGTATGCAAGTGAGGGCTGTGGGATTCAAACCCAGATCTTCAGATTTGCAGCTCAGAGCCTTAAACTACTGTGCTATACTGCCTTCCCAAGTACTACATATGTGTGACCCTAAGCAGGTCACTTAACTTTTTGTGCTCCCAGGTTGCACCTGTAAATGAGCTTTCAGCTTAGTGTGTCTCCTGGTAAAAAATAAACAAAATCATGGGACATCTGTAAGGTTGCCACCTGTCAGTTTTTTAACCTAATGATCATGTTTTCAAGGTCCCTATCAGGAAATCTGATCTTGCTCTGTGCTGGTCAGGTTTTTGAGCCATTGTAAAAAGGGTCAACTGTAAAAAATATTTGCACTAGCCAGCAGGGCAAATTGATTCAAAATTACGCTAGCCCATAGATGGTTGCACTAGCCCTCAATTATAATGGTAAATTTTTATCACTTATACAGGAAACAATGCAAGCTAAGAGACTGAATATTTATCCAGCTTCCACACTACTTCCAGATCACCAGCAGAAAAACAAGACTGCATGCCATCACACACAGTGAGCCCCCATTGTATTGTACCATGGCCTCTCTCTTCCTCTGCTCTTCAAACAACATGAAGTCTTGCTGTATTCTGACATAATGCATTTCTTCATGGATCATAAAAGTGAAAACTTTCTTGAAATCACACTTTGATAATAATCCCTTAATGCAATCCCACTCACTAACTGAAGAAATGACTAATGTATAAACTAGGAGTCTGAATATAAAAGCGGGATTAACTGAAGAAACAGGGATGTCATTTATGATTTTCTTTCCACTTTTGGGCTCCTTTTTAATTTTTGGGGGTCAGCTTCTTCAAAAAATATCAGTAAATGCTAGTTTAATTCATCTAGAACTGGTATAGTTTACACAATTATGATCAAAAGGAGGATACGATACAACTTAATTTAAATGAGAGAGATTAAGGTTGCCTGAATTTTGCTCATATGATGAAGATTTGACGTTATGAAATGGGGAGGAGGAGGAGACAATTACTCACTTCTGAAGCACCTACTGTTACACCTTGTCTATGGCTATGAAGATAGGTCACTCTGCTACAGTTACAAAATAATAAAAACTTCATTTAAGATCTGCTTTGGACTGATGGTAAAGGAAAGTTAGATGGGAGGTAAGACACACACAGGTTGGTAAAGGGAAAAATGTAAAATGTCAGCAAAATAATGATGGCTTGGTACAGATGGTAAAAGAAATAAAAGCAGAAATACCTAATTCAGGAACTTGATGGTAAATAAAAGGTTGCAATACTGGGGATGGTAATTGTTTTTCTTTTCAGATGTCCATGGCTAACCATTTAAAAATTGCAACGCGAATAGTAAGGATATGAGGGAAAGAGTGAAAGGTGAAAAATATTCAATTATATACATATCCAAGCAGTTATCGTTTTAATGGTGCAAGAATCACACCTTTACCAGTCAATTTCCAATACTATGCTTATAAATGGGGACAAGGAATAAATGCACCATATCGTTCAAATGCTAGAGGGTGGCAATCTTTTAAGAGGAACTTGGGCATTTCTGTCTTAAAGGAAAGTATCGCCCTAATGGCCAGTTCATATTCTGTGAGAGCTCGGTAAAAGGAATGACCTGTACGTTACTTAATGTGTATGGACCCAATGAGAATTCACCAGATTTTTTATTCAAATTTTTAACAGCAGCAACTTACAAATCGCCAATTATAGATGGAGATTTCATTTTTGTTCTAAACCCAGAATTGGACAAATCTAACATTATGGTTTCTCACAGTCAAACTGTAGCTAAAAAATCATACAGTCTATGGATAATTTGGGCTTAATTGATCCCTGGTGCTACACTTTTCCTTCAACAAAACAATACTAATTTCTCACTGGTACATCAGACCTACTCTAGAAAACATATTTTATTTTATTTAAGAAAGTTTATTATACTTAGTTACAAAACTGGATATAGAGCAATACATGTATCAGATCATGCCCCAGTTATTCTGACACTACAAATTAAAAAACAAATCATAATAATTATTTTAGACTTAATACCCTTCTACTCAAGGATACACTGTGTATCTCAAAAATTACACTAGAGGTTGAAGCTTTCTTCTCCTTAAATAAATATGAGCATGTAGCAGCTACAACAATCTGGGACTCATTTAGGGCTTATATTAGAGGCATAACCATCTCATATAATGCTAAAAACTTAAGGAAAAAACAAAAACACTTTCCTAGATAACATAATATCACAGAAAGAAAATTTATTTAGCATTAACAAAGATACCACCACCTTACAGGAAATTTTGGAACTTAGAAATCAATACAATACAATTACAACCTCCGAACATCAATTATTAAACACTAGAGAAAAATATTATGCCCTGGGAGACAAACCAGATAAAGTTTTAAGCTGGCAATTAAAGAAAGAAAATAAAATAATGTTATAACCAAAATAAGGAATGAAACAAGGATATTAAAATCTGACCCTGTGGAAATTAATAAAATATTTGAACTCTACTATAAAAAACTATATACCTCAGAATTATGCACAGAAGCTATAGATACGGAAGAATACCTACAAAATATAGATATACCTTTGATCGATGATATACATAGAAGCTTAATGGATCAAGATATCACTTTACTGGAAATTCAGGCAGCAATTAAAACTCTAGCCCCAGGTAAATCACCAGGTCCAGATGGGATCACAATAGATTTTTATAAAACATTTAGCAATCTGATAAGCCCTTATTTAAAAATCCTTTATGACTATATGATTCATAATCAATGAACCTATCAGCATGTGAGGCAACAATACTTCTATTTAAAAAAGGTAAAGATCCCACCCTTGCCGCTCATATCGCCCAATTTCCCTAATTAATACAGACTGCAAAATTTTATCTAAGATCTTAGCAAACAGACTCAATACAATTCTTTCAGAAATAATACATACAGATCAAAATGGGTTTATACAAAATTGACAACGCAAAACCAACGTTAGAAGAATGCTCAACTTAACTGATAATATTAAATAATTGTTTCCTTAAATGTATCTATTGACACTGAAAAAGCATTCAATCAGGTGGAATAGGCATACATTAAAACACTTATTAAAAAATGAAGTTCAGACCAAGATTTCAATCCTGGATTGATATACTTTATAAAAATATCACAGCTAAAGTCAAAATGAATAATGAAGTATCAGGTATTATCTCTGTACAACATGGGTAAGACAGGGCTTCCCCTTATCCCCTTTCATATTCATCTTGGTTATAGAACCACTGGCAACTTCAATCAGAAAAACAAAAGTTTAAGGATTAAAGTTGGCCAAGTAGACCATAAAATGAGCCTACATATGGATGATGCCCTAATATATATATACAGACAATTTAAACAAAATCTATGCTGAACTTAGTCTTACATCAGATACATTTGGTAACCATTCTGGCTATAAGATTAACTGGGAAAAGACTGAATTAATTGAATTTAAAAATCACTCGAACCCATTTAACACTGCAATTAACCTCAATATCAAGAACGTTTTTAAACTAAAATACTTGGATATGCTGCTGGACAATAATAATCACATTTTCAAAATAATTTCAAACCTCTACTGGGTAAAACATAAGAACAACTTAATAAATGGGAATCACTACCTCCCAAATTTGTATTTTTATTTCAGACACTTCCTTTACTCATTAATAATATATATATTTTTTTTTTAATGGAAAAGTAATAAACATGTTTTCATGGAAAGGCAAAAGGCCAAGGCCAAAGATTGAAAAACATTTCCTTCCAAAAATGAAGGTGGCCTCTCTTATCTAATTTCTTTTGGTATTATTTAGCAGCAAACCTTTCAATAACATATGGATGGTGTTAGCAAGAACATTGCCAGGCAAATTGTCAATTGGAACTATCCAAGCACCGTTTAAATCTATAAAACACATTTTATACTCTGGTACCTCACATTCAAGGATCAACTTGATCTTATCCACAACACAAACAACATGTAAATTATGGGATATTACTATGGGCAAATATTTTCAATCAAATACGATATCACCAAATACTCCCATAATTTTAAATAGAGATTTTATTCTCTCTGTACAGGACAAAGGTTTGAGAATACTATACATTAATGGTTTATCAGAGATCAACTCTATGTACAGTGTGGATGGATTAGTATCCTTTAATGAAATTAAACAACTCTATAATATCCTTAATCATCACTTGTTTTGATATCTACAACTAAAAAATATTAAGAGAAAAAGACTACTTTACACCAAACCAACTTTAAATTATGTCATATCCAACTTATGATGAAAAATAACACTAAACTGATAACAAAAGTATATGCAATATTACAAAACAAATTAAGCAACCCATTAATTACATTAAAACTGAAGAAGGAAGATAAACACAAGACCCTATTCAAGACACAAAATGGGTACAAATAATAAATCTCAAGAATATGAGATTATTATCTACAAGACTGATTCAAATTTACTTCACTATTATACATAGGATGTACTACACACCTCATAAGTTAAATCTGATGATTTCCCATTATCCAAATCATTGTCCCAGATGTAAAAATCAAAATGCTACCTTAGAACATAAACTCATTTTCAGTGAAAAATTAATGCTTTGTGGCAGGCAATTTTAGAAACAATTTATAAAATGACTGTTTTGAAACTTATCAAGAATATTGAATGCTTATTTTTGACTATGGGTTATCTTTCAGAATTAGTGAATTATAGTCAACAAAGCTTAACTATGCTGGCAATTGTTAATGCACATAAGTGTCTACTAATGAAGTGGAAAGACCCATACCCTCCAGATTATGAAATGTGGCTAAACCTTATGGTTGATGTATATAAGATTGAAAAGAAACACTCCTGTTTACAAGATAATTATATAAGATTTGATAATGTAGGGAAACCACCTGAAAATTTTCTATCCTCAAGAAATGCCTTGCAAAATCTTAATGTGATATAAATTATAATTAGTAATGATTAACAGAAATTATTTGGTTTTATACTAGTTAGTTTGATACCCTTTTACATATTTATGCAACATACTTTATATTTCTGTACCAAGCCTGCCTGAATTATAATGCATATTTTTCTTCTAATAAAAAAAATCTGCACATTTAAGGTCTAGAGCCATTATTCTTTGAGAGGGATCCATTGTTCCCCTGCCTGCTTGAACCCACAGTGTTGTGGTAACTGGACCCAGGGTTCCTGACAGTCACTCCCAACCATCTAGGTATTGGTGACTAACACAGAAACATAGAATCTGACAGCAGCTAAGAACGGCTTGTCCCTTCTAGTCTGCTTGTTTTTCCTACCTACTGTATTACAGCAGACCCTTCCTGATCTCTGACTTATTCCTCCCTTGTCTTATTGCTAAGGTTCCCACATGCATATCCCATTCTTTCTTGAACCCCATTGCAGTTTTTCCCCACCACCTCCACTGGGAGGCTGTTGCAGGCACCACCACCCTCTCTGTAAAGAAGTACCTATTCACACCTCCCCAGACTCTACCCCTCCATCTTCATAGCATGACCCCTTGTCCTTGAGCATCTTTTTATCTGAAAGATGCTTCCCTCATCAACCTCATTTATACCTGTAAGGTATTTGGAAGTTTCTATCCTATCTCCCTCTCCCTCCATTCCTCCAGGTGGTACATATCAAGGTCCTTCAGTTTTTCTTCATAGGGCTCAAGTACCAAGCTGAGTGGAGCATACCCCATGTGGGATGCTTCACTAGCTGTAGCAGTAAACACTCCTGAAGTGTATCTAGCAGTTCACAGTTTAGCTGGGGAGAAAGGACATAATAATAATATCTTGCCCTGTACAGGTTTGCTCAGGTTTCCGGCAGCAATTATAAACCTTATCCCGCGCCGACCCATCAGCACAGCGTGAGAGCTACCAGTTGTGATGTTGACAACCAAGGTTCAGGAACAGGCTCAGAACATCAGAGGGTCAGCCGGGGAGAAGACAGCTTGAGCGCCCTTAGGCGCCTCCACATCTGAGAGGGGAGGGTGATGTGCCTCAGTGCATTGCTGTTGCCTGGATGACCATGGGTGGCAGATAAGCACTGGAGCAAGGAGCAGGTGGGCTTATGTTGGCATACGGAAAGTGAATAGATTCATGCACATCCAGTGTGCCCTTGATGACATGGGGCAGGGACAGAACATGGAAAGTTTCCAGTCTGCAGGATGGTACCAGCTCTCCTCAGAGGCACTGCATCTGCCTACTGCGTAGGTCCTCCGGGATTAACAGGGACCCCACCATGGAAAGCAAGCTGTGGAGCACTGCAAGGGTCAGGACAGGTACATTCCAGAGATAGTGGAGGGATGGGGCTGGGAGAGAAGAGCAGATGGGGCAGGCTGGACAATCAAGGGGGCATAAAGCATACTTACAGAGCAAAGGAGTTCTCCCACCAATAATAACACTCCTTTCCCTGCATGTGAGACACTTTTCTTCTGTGAAGAGTGTCTAATGCGAGATTACCTGGAAACAGGCCTAGTCCATAAACAGTTTTTATATATATATATATATATATATATATATATATATTATTGATCACTCTTGATTAATACTGTATTAATACATCCCCTGTTGTCACTTGTTCATGTATTAGAGTGGTTTCACTTGCCTTCAGCCTGAGCCAGAACAGCTCAGTTTTGCTTTACCATCCTCGTGCCAGCCATAGACATGTGAATCCACTCTATACAGCAACTAATGGCTCTGGGGACATATTAATATATAAATGAAAAAGAAAAAATTCTCCTTACTGCAGACCGTTCTCTTCAGAAATCCCTTAGAATGACACCATTTCCATTTACATCGAATAGATTCCAGTGAGTCAGCAGTAGGGAGTGACAGGAATCCATAGGCTTACCAGCTCCTCCAGTAGATGCTAGGAGAAGAAATTTGTCCCAGTCAAAACTGGGCATTAGATCACTAAAACAGTTTAGAAACTGAGATAAAGACAGGCTAATTTTAAAATATTTACATAAATGTAGTTTCGGTTTCAAGTTTGTCTTGCAGTTCTTTAAGTGAGAACAGAGTATGAGTTTCAGAATTTATAATGTCACCAGCATTCTAATCACCCTTTGTAGTCCCATCTTTACCTAGCAGTTATTAAACAGCATAAGTGATTTGGGGTCATTCAAATGAAAACAAGCCTGTTATTAAAACTGACCTATCCGTAGTTTACATGTTTTCTTATAGACCAGTTTGGCACCAGGGAAACATGGATGGGAGATGAACATCTGCATATCGAGATATAGAAGAAATCTGAAAACATGGAAGGATAGGCCAAGTCTTCTTCATATTGTACCCACCTTACCATGGTCCTGAAAGGAAGGAACAAGGTGAACTGCTAGGAATTACTCAACAGCTGCAGCAAATCGAGAACATGAGGGTACAAGTGGAAGCTGGTTGGGGAGGGAGGTTCTGGAGGTGCTTACTTTTTCTTCATGGATTACGTGAGGACTGCCCTCAGGTATTTGTAAGGTTGTGTATGTTCCAGCCACAACAATTACAGTACACGGAATCCACTCCCAGCCTGATGGGGTAATGTGACTTATGATTCAAAACCTCTTTGGGAGGTTAGTCTACCTCCACCCTTCCACTCACCTGATCAGTTCTGTTTGATATAAATTAAATTCTCCCTGTCATGTGGACCCCTCCCTCTCCTGCACAGTACAGTTTGATATAACTTAAACTCTCCCTGGCAGTCTAGTGGACCAATCCGGTTTCGTTGCCTAAAACAAGTCCACTATTGGACTTACTGGAGGTCCTCAGTGCTTTCTGCCAGTGTGTCCCAAAAATGATATGTGATGGTGGTCCAGTGGTTTACTCACCTGGTGGGTGGTGAATCTCCACCTTAATACTTTGATACATCACTTGAGTTTTGCTCATCTCAGGTGAACACAAAATCCTCACTACACACACCTCTCCATCTTACATCAGGTTTGCATTTTCAAAAGCCACTCTTTACGGAACACATGTGGAAAAACCTGGTGGGCCCATAAGGCTTTCCCACAAGTGATATATTTTCCATCATGAAGCCGTTAACAACCAGCTCCATGATTTATGGCAGCCTGTGGCCGATTCTTGGCACAGCTGCGCCAAACTGCTATGTGCGATAATAGCAAGTGTAGCATCCTTTGCAAGCCAGGAGACTGTTCCATGGGTGCTACCCACCCCCACAGTTGGCTCCCCACCCAGACCCAGTAGGGCCTGGGCTCTGATCAAAACAGCGACACCAAATATGTGCAGTCAAAAACAATGTAGTCATAATAATATTGCATGATTTCAGAGTTCGTGATATCTAATCTAGCATGGATTTTGACAATGTAATTGTGTACTGACCACCCAATGCGGTTACTGACCACGTTGTTTTTTGACCGCTTGTCTTGACATAGCACCATAGGGCCACCTGCACATCCCAAATGGTTAAGTCTTGTGTGTTTCATACAGAGTGCCATTGAGAGATGGAGGACATCCGTCTTGGACTAGCTGGAGCCCTCACAGCTACAACAGCTGCCCGTACTGAAAATCAGTATTGCCACCAGTGCAAAGATATTTTTCCCACACCAGTGGCTGCGGCATGGGACTTATTCCAGCTGCTTTTGAAAATCAGGCCCCAGAGCTTTGTTTGATTATTTGTTTGCTTTATTTATACTGGTTAGTCCATGGCCAAAGACCTGTTTTCATGGTCGATCAGTTCACAAAAGCATACAGTTAGACAAATATACAACTAGACAGATATACAGAAATACATAAGTACAAAAGTGCTTCTCACAATAAATCTCAGTACATCAATGATTTACATTACAAAATATCAAACAAAGCATTTACATTCACTTTCTAGTAATAAAAATTCCTAAGTCTCTTCCTGAAATACATTAAAGATCCTTTCAGACTGGGTAACAAATGATTAAAAACAAGGAAGAACATGCAGTAGAGTTTATCGGTCCTTAGCGATCTTCATCCCAGGTATTTCAAAGTAAATAGAATCAGCAGACCTTGTACAAACAGAACTAATCTGTCTCTTAAAAGAGTAGCAACACCCTCAGGAACCCGTTTAATGTTGTTTTCTTGCCAACATGCTTAGTTGAAATTTAAAGTGCAAGTCTCATGGCAAAAGCCTGCACCCTCAGTAGTAAACAGTGATGTGTCCTGGCTGGAAGTTGTGGAAAATCTAAAATTTGATTTAAAAATAATTTTAACTTTATTTATTTTTCCATCCCCTGAGGCATAATAAATCATGAGACCACAGTCAGTAGCAGGAATAAGAAAGTTATTAGCAAGTATTATTCTAGCGGATAGTGCTAGAAAAGGAGTAAGTCTGTATAAAGCCCCAGTCTCTGATGCACTGCTTTAATCAGACTAGTAATATGTGGGTCAAATGCCATGCTTTAATTAATATATGTTTAAATACTTGTTTTCTTGTCAATATTGTGCAAGTCTTATGTGTAAACGGATGAGAATAGTTGCACGAAGACAGCGTTGTAAATATCTCACACAACTTTAAACCTAATGCTGCATTTCTGTTCCTTCCCAGCATCATACACAAGCCTAACTAATGTGGTGTTATCGATCTGTAGTGAGAAAGACAGATTGATAAGCAAAGAAATTAAGAGATTGAAAGAGATAGCTGTACACTAGAGGTTTGCAACAGAACAGATGAGGAAACGATCTGTGATAAGCCAGTTTGAAGAGAAACCGCCCACTGCAAGTAGCTTTTAAAATGCAAAGTTTTGGCTGGTAGATCTATAGAAGGGAGTTAACAACTCAGGTAAAACAAATGAATGTTTTTACACTGGTGTAATTGTTTGTCTAAACCCAATTGTTTTAGTTATTTACTTTAGAAACACTTTTCTTTTTATTTACATGGTGACATAGAATTTCTATCTATTTACATCTAATACAGTAATAAAATATACTTCATTTGTTTTTTCAGAAACTGAAGATGAATAATTTTGTACTTCTTGTGACAATTCTGTCAGCTGCGACATCATCATCATTCTATGTTGACCTCGACCTGGAGTGGAATTCCTGGAAGTTGACGTATGGTAAGGTTCAGTTCAGTGTCATTTTATTTATTTTATCGCATCTGTCATAAAGCGCATCCAAGACTGCTTTACATAGGGCAAAGTCTGAATGAGAGTATATCAAAGATACATTAAAAAGTAATACGCTGAATCATGTGACATCTAAAGCCGTTATAATTTACAGTTCAGTTATTACAGAGGATGTACATGGGTATGATTCTGTATATAACATATAGTGGTGCCAGTCAGGGTAATGCAGTACCTGAACTATTACTGCAGTATAACTGTAGAGTGCTACAATGCGCTCAGGGAACAGTGTCATTCAATGGCAATGAAGCCCTTTGTCATGCAATATTGTGTGACATGTTATTTACTGCAGCATGCTGCAGTGCATCGCGTTGGCTCTGCTATATTTCTACAGTTATGTGCCATTTAGTGAAGACAGGTTTTTAGTAAGGCCTTGAAGGAGAAATGCGCCAAACCAGAAAGGTGTTTTCTCCTGTAGAAGCTACTTTTAAATACTGGTTCCAATCCATTTACTGTTTCATCTACACAGGCTTTGTAGTTCTTCCAGAATTGTGTATCTGATTCACACGTAGGCGGAAGTACCATTTTAGCATTGTATGATGTAGATTATGGCCCTTGCTGAGCTCTTCCATTGTTGGAACAATGCATCCATGTTCTACTATAAAACTCTGTGGTTGAGAGGGGCATACACTACATCATGCAGTTCTAAAATGGTACTTAGCACCAGACAGTAAATCAGAAACACCACATTGGTTACTGAAAGGTCAGTATAGATGGCACAATAACAGAACTGGAACCAGTATTTAAAACAGCTTTTACTGGAAACATGTCTTATGGTTCAGTGCAGTTCACCTTTAAATGGGAAAGGAGTCAGCTGATGAAGCTTATGGTGGGGGGTGCATTCTATATGGCTAATGTAATGTAAAAATGTACAGTCACCATCTGTAGCTAGATTCCCAGAAGGAATGGGAGGAGGTACTTCTAGCAGTGTGTATTGAATGTTTGGGCACACAGGGTAAGTACAATATATAAGCTACACTGTATATAGAATATTGTATGGGCAACCATGCACAACAAGGCTGTGTTTCTATTATGACTGGATGACATCATAGTCCTTGAGAGGAAGCTACGATGTCACCTCATCCCAAGATGGAAACTGAAGCCAAGTTGGACTTCTTATTTTCTGCTACCCTAATCTCTTCTGTCAGTTTAACAATTCCCTCTCTTATCTTACGTTTTCTGATGTACCTGAAGAACTGTCTCCCCACCATTGACTTCTCCACAGTACGCATCTCTGCGCCTGCTTTTGTGCCCTGACTACCCTCTTATCCTCCTCCTTCATCTTATTTGCTCCACTCTCATCCACGCTTTCTCCTTGTAGTAAACGACGTGCCTGTTTTTGGACCTCACTGCCTCCTTGATCTCCTTAGAGGACCAGAATATTCTCTTGTGGCTAATCTCCTTGGTAACCATTCTCAAGCATTGTTTGGTTGTTTCGAGAATAGCCCTTAAATTACTCCCCACCTCTCTCCACCCACTTTGGTAGAGCCTCAATAAACTTCACTCTTCCTACACTCTGGAAAAGATCCAAAAACCTTAAGGCTTGCTTCCCCTGTCACATTCTTCCTCTTCAAATCCTTGTTCCTGAAGACCTTCTCCAAGGTCTGTCATTGCTTCAAGTCAAGCTCTTAGCATCACTTTTTTTACTGCCATAAATTCTGGACTTAAACCTCAACCATTGCTTAAGGCATCATTTGAGTCCTCCCTTCTGTCATCATCCAAATCAAGGTCCCAACATCACGATCTGTCTTTGCTTCAGATATTGGACTTAAACCCCAACCATTGCCTGTGGCATCTGTTGTGTTCTCCTTAGAACAGTCCTTCCTCCCTAGACCATCATGTCCAACCTCTCCTATCTCATCTGACCTTCCCTCCCACTCCCTAGATCGCCTCCCTTCCCACACCACTTGCCAGGCCATGCCTACAGTACTTTTCAAAGGACTCTTACAACTCAATCTTCTTTGTACTTTGACACTAGAGGAACTGCCACTCCTGCTCACTGACTCTCCAGTGATGTTTACTGTATAAACTTTAGCTCATTACCTTACATCTATATATCTGTATCTGTGCCATTATATCTAAATGTCACTACCTCCTGTTGAACCTATTATGTTCTGGTGCAAGTATCTTGTCACATGCAATGGTTATATGTTATTATGTTGTTATTTTTACTATGTAATTGTAATGTACATTCACTCAACCTGTTATGTCTTAACCCTGTTGGCAATCGTTTTGCCCCAGGTCCATCTTGTAAATGAACTTGTCTCAATGATGTTCCACCTGGCAAAATAATGATTTTGATTGATTCATTCATTCATTTTTGTTCACTCCAACCAACTTACCCTTGACTAATTCCTTCATCTGATCAAAGTCTTCTCATCTGAAATCCAGAACCACTGCCTTTGATGAGCGTAAACTGGTACCCAGAGCCAATTAAAAGAATGTGGTGTTATAGTCACTAGACTCGTCCCTTACTGCACCTGGTGGACATGCATTAAATCCTATCATGCACACCATGTTGGGGCTTATTACGTATTCTTATAAATAAATGCTGCTATTTTATATTAGCTGATGCCCTTTTACAATAAGATGCTGTCATTTTATCATGTCTACATCAGAACTGGGCTATTAGGATGGTGCTGTACTACTGGGGTGTGCCAACTTTCAGATGAGATGTTAAACCGAGGTTGTGTCTGTCTATTCTGGGGTCGTACAAGTGGACCCCAATGATTCAATGGAATTTTGAAAAAGGAAAGGGAATTTCCCAGTGTCCCAGCCAGGTTTCACTATTTTTTACTAAAATACCAGTAACAGGTTTATCTGATTCAGTTTGAGTTGGTTTATATCTTAGCAGCCCACCTCACCCCCACCGGGACAAGGATGAAAATAGGCAACACTGTCTAGCTCTCTGTTCCTGGAGAATAAATAAATACATACTGTGTTCAGCATATGTAAGAATAATGATATTTATAATAAGATGATATTTTAAAATGAAATAATTACATTTTGTTAGGATTCCATTTAAAAAGTAGTAGTAGTAGAAACATCTTTATTTATACAGGCAACCACTTTGACATCCAAATTCTCTATAGGTCAATAAAGCCCTGCTTTCATGGAGATTCTGTAGATGTTACAAATTTATATTAACATGGTCTAAGTAACATTTATAATTCAAACATAAGTTAATCAATGCACATACGTTTCGATCAGTTTCTCATATTCAAAAGTAATTTTGAAAGACATTTACAAACATGCACAGATAAAATGAAGATGACATTTTATAATGCCATTCTGACATTGTAGAATGAGATTATGACACTTTATAATGAGATATTTTAATAAGATGATAACATTTTATAATAAGTTATTTTGTAATGAGATAATGACATTTTATTGTAAGGTGGTATTTTATAATTAGGTGATACTTCATAATTAGATTATGAAATTGTATAATGAAATAATTACATTTTGTAATAAGATTACATTTCAGAATGAGAGGCTGGCATTTTTAATGACATTTTAAAATGAGATGATGACACTTTATAATAAGATTATATTTTCTATTAAGAAGACATTTTATATATAGAATACTAAATAAATAAGGGTGGTATACAAGGATGTATACCCATTAAGGGACTAATTAGGGCTAAGTCACAAGCCTGAAGGGTGAGTGGATTTATTGCTTTAATCTCCCTATGGTATATTTCTGAGTGCTCCACCCTTACCCATCATTTGTTGAATATAATACATTAGGGTGGTTATTACTATGGAGATGGCATTTGCAATCATTCTTGCAGTGAGGAGGAATGGTGTGTAGTGAGTGTAGGTAGGAGTTTGGGGATCTCTGGGTTTGGAGGGTTTGTGTAAGTGTGTTTTCTTCCAGGTTTTTGCAGCTTGTTACCTGGTTCGGTAGCTTCCTAATGCTGTGCTAAGTGTGTTATTAGTGGTGTCCAGTAGGGTTTAATGTAGTGCAGCTGTATGCTTTTAATTGTTTGATTATTGTACATTTATAGCCTTAATTAGTGTAGGTATATAGCAGCAATGTTTAATTTTAGTGCAGGTGTATACTTTGAATTGGTAGATTAGTCACTGGTTTACAGGAAACAAACTATGGCCTTTTCTAGAGGGAAAAGTTCCCATCTGTATACTATAATAATATATTTTATAATGTGATGATGACACTTAAAGAGATTCATAAAGTTAATTAAAACACCATGTGCACCACATGATGTGGTGCTTTACCTGAGCAGCACCCTGTCTGGTTATATTTTGCCCCCAAAATTCTATATTAAAGAGTGGAAGTGATAGTAAATTTGTACACAGCCAATCCCTCCACTTCCCAGTGCTGGGAGCTGACTAAAATCCTGCCTTCGTTGCTCAGGTACCCTAATAACGTATGCCCTGGGACAGCACGGGGGCTCTCTCCATTATTCTCTATAGGGGCTAACTTTTAAAACATTTTCAATATCATAGCGGTCATTTTAGGTCATTAACCATGGGCAGTGGGTGACTAACAAGGACCTTGTCAGTCACCGGTACCCATGGTTAATGACAAAATGACCACTACAATATCTAAAAATGTTTTAAAGGTTAGTCCCCATAGACTATAATGGAGCATGCCCTAGCTCCCAGCACTGGGAAGTGGAAGGACGGCTGTATACAAACATACAATCCCTTCCACTCATTAATATGAAATGTTTTTGCCAAATATAGCCAGATGGGGTGCCTCAGGTAAGGCACAACACCATGTGGGTGCATAGATTTATCTTGTGAATCTCTTTAATAATGAGATATTTTTAATGTAATGTCCTTTTGTTATAAGATATTTGATGAGATGATTACATTTCATAATGAACATTCTATAATAAGATAACATTTTATAAGAGGCTATTTTATAATGTGATGAGACACTTTATAATAAAATGATGACATAAGATAACATTGCATAATAAGATATTTAATAATGAGACCTTAGCATTTCATAATAAGATGATATTTTATAATATTTTATAAGATATGTTATAAGATGTTTTAGAATAACATGATATGTTATGAGATGATATTTTAGAATAACATGATATGTTATAAGATATTTTGAATAAGATGATATGTTATAAAATGATATTTTAGAATGAGACAATGATACTTTATAATGAGATGACAGTACTTTATGAGATGCTTTTTAGAATAAGGTGATATTTAATAATCATTTATTTAGTTCTTCGTTTATTTTTTAATTCAAAAGTTTTACCAGACAAGACATACTAAGTTGACAACAGCTTGTTTACAGATGCATCCTGGGGTTAAAGGAGATTGTTCAAGAGGAGAAAATGAAAACAATATTAACAGCATGCCAAATAAAGGAGTCATATACAGTGAACATTGTAAGGCAATACAGTAGAAGGGAAATGTGAACATTTTCAGTTTGTCAGATGATAGCCTATCACATTGATCAAGATGCTGATTGTCATTAATGATTATATAATTTCTGGACTGACAGAAAAGAATTACAGCAGCTATGAGGAGGAACAGTTTGAAGAGGATTTGGGAAGCAACTTGGATAAAAGTACAGGAGCACAACAAACGAGCTGATGAAGGAAAGGAAAGTTACTGGATGGAAACAAACCACTTTGCTGATAAGGTAATCTGCCATTTAAAGATAATTTAGGCTTCTAAATGAATATATAACCAAATGATTTTAAGTCCCTTTAACAGACAATAACAGCAGGAAAAGACTATGGATGGAATATTCAGACTGCATAAAAGAAGGCGCAATAGCGAGACAGGCGCAAAGAGCAGTGCGTCATTGCAAAACGTCTGGCGATATTCAAACCAAGCGCGGCCAAGGTGCACCTGCACAACACAGATGAATATCGGCCCCATGCACCATGGTGCAACCAGGGATGTGCAGTGGAGCAGGGCTGATGCGCAGTAACACATCCAGTGATGTGCAGGAACAAGGACAGGAAGCAGGGGTGCACTAGTCATGGAAGCGCCATGGGCGGAGGAGCATGCAGCAGGCCAGAAAGACCAACCCCATAAGGTCCCCATGAACTGCACAACCAGAGGTGAGCTGGACAGTCCACCAGCCCATGAACCCCAGCACTGATTCAACAGCAAAAGCACGGTGCCCAGTACACTCCATAAACAGTGACCGCAGCACAAGGAGGGCCGGACCTCCCATGCCACTGCACACCCCACCAATGCTGACCACCCCTGTACAGCAATCCCAAGACACCCAGCCCAGAAGCATCACCAAACAGTGCATGGCACTGAAGGCATGCTACCACCACCATCATGACAGTGCAACCCTGTACCCCCATGACGCCATGCACACAGCCCCGCCAGATCCCCTGAAGCAGGTGACACCAGCCACTGATGCAACTGCAGCATACACAATGCCCCTGCATGGAGCCCCAATGTGGCACAGCAAAGAAGTCAACCTTGCCTCCATACCCACGGGATCCCGCATGTGACAAGGCCTGCCCTGGATGCCACCACCAGCAGGACACACCCCACACACCCACCCATGCACACACCCTGTCCCAGCACTGGCCCCACCAGACAGCACAGCTGCCCACTGTAGTGCATGGAGGCATGCACCACACAGGATGCAGCACAGAGCACGAACAAATCCCCACCCTGTCCCAAGGGTACCCCATCACAGAGCCACACAAAGCGGGCAACAGATGCCACTGTCACATGTCCAATGAAGCCATGTACCCACGGCCTGTACACCCCCATGGCCTGGTGAGCCAGCCATGTGGTGCATGCCCCATGAACTTGTCCGCTGCCAGCATGCAGCTGGAGCACATGTGACAGACAGCAGACCACAGGCATGCCACAGACACCAACAACAGCATGGAGGGGATGACAACAGTACTGCCCACAGTGTCACCTGAGACAGACATGAAACAGACCTGGAGACAGGATGCCAGCTGCCATGGCGCTGTGCCCAGAGGGTGGCTGTCATGGACAGCCCCAATGTCATGCCAGCAGGACATGCATGCATTGAGGGGTTGTAACAACCGTGTGTACCACAGATATGCAAGGGTTCAGCCACATGGGCCAGGCATTCACTGACAGGGGTGACTGGGACACAGCACGTGCACCTGGGACCACTGCACCCAGGCATCCAGTGCACAGGGCACAACACACATACCACAGACAGGGACCATGTCCCCACCCACACAAGTGGAGGGGTCCTGCTAGACACACACACACATGACCAGGCCTGCACTGCCCCAGATGCCATGCACACCACTGCAGCAAGGCACCAGACCCGCTGCAAATCAGAGACCACCACAGTTGTTGTATGAAACATATATATAATTCAAAAGGTAGCAATATTAACAATAACTATTTACATGACTATATACAAAGTGGCAAAGTGGGGGTACAAATCTACAACTCGGGGACGGGCATGGGGCAGGGGGGAACAGTAAGGAGTGGGACAAAAGGGGTGTGAGGGACAGTTTGGGGAAGCAACAGTGCGGTGCTATAGGCCCTATTGGTGGCCCCTCTCATCCCTGTGCTCTCTGTAGCGCTTCTGTGTCACCGCCAGTCACTCCGCTCCATGCCCTGCAGCAGCTCCAGTGTGGCCGGGTCACCTGCAGTATTTCCTGGATGTGATGCTCCAGAGTCATCCGGCATTGTCCACCTAGGACAAGGGAGCAGAGTCAGTACGTGTGACTGGCCAGACCTCACAGCCCACCCAATGTGCATGGCATACAGCTGTGGGCCTTGCCCTGTGATGGCATGCACCACCCACAGTGGGTGCGCCCACAAGACCCGCCTACCCAGGCACCCATAGCCATGCAAACCGCTGCACACCCCCACTGCCCATGCACTGCACAGCACCAACGTGGGCATACAGTTCATCTGCCCTGGTGTCCACCCCTGCCTGTCTGTGGGCTGTGCCCTTGCTCTTGTTGGTTGTACATGGCCCCATTGCCTAGCTGTGTTGTCCAGTGCTCCTCTGTGATGGTGTCCCGGTGCTGCTGTGCCATCCGGCCACCCGGGGTCCCGCCACCCGGGTGGCTGCCCTATACCAGCTGGACCAGTGTCCGTGATCATCCCCACCGCTGTCCCCTCCTTGACCTCAACGGCTATCCCACAGTCAGTGGCCATGTTGTGCAGGATGCAGCAGGCCAGGAATAGCCCACAGGCCTTTCAAGGCTGTACTGTAGGGCACTGCATGACGTGTGCAGGCAATAGAACCATGCCTTCAGCAGCCTGAACACCTGCATGATGACATTCCATGTTGTGGTGTGTGCCTCATTGTACTGTTGCTGCGTTGGGTCATGGGGTGCCCGGTATGGTGAGCAGCCAGGCTGTAGCAGGCAACCGCTCTCACCTGTGTGTAGAGGAGAGTCACTAGCATGGTGGTCTGTGTCACTATGCCATGGGCCATCACCCATGGCACCCCTGGCAATGCCCACACCCCCATGTCTGCACACATTGTCCAGTGTGGGCGGCATACTCACCTACCAGATGGCCAGTGAGGATGTCTCCACTCGAACCTGTGGCACAGTGCAGACTGGTGCCAGATGACGGCATTGTGTGCTCCTCCAGGGTGCGTGGCACAGGCATTGATTATGTGCCCCTGGCATCGCACACCACCTGGCAGTTGACACTGGTAGCCCTTGCAGTTGATGTACACCACCTCTCTCTGGGCCATGTGGCATGCGGATGCCTACATGGGTGTAGTCTATGGCCCCGAGCATGCCAGGCAACTGCGTACCCTGTGGAACTCATGTATGTGTGCTGTGCGCCTCCACCTGTGTGCTGGAGAAATAGATGTACTCTGCAGCATGTGGCAGCAGTGTGCTGAGGAATTGTGAGTAGGCATGATGTGGCTGACTGGGTTATGCCTGTCATGTCCCCTGTTAGTCTCTGGAAGGTGCCCATGGTGAGCAGGCACTTGACGGCTGTAACCTTCGTCTCCACTGACAGCACATGGCTCTGTCATGTGGGTGCCTGCAACTCATCACTGCACAGCTCACAAAGTTGCCTCAGAATTGCCCAGTTCAGGTGGTACCAGCCCACAATCTCAGTGTTACTGTACTGTTGAAGGTGGTGTGGGCTCGGTACTGCCTGTTCTGGGCGTATCGTCAGCGGGCCCTTCCACGGCCGTGCCTGCTGCTGTGACCGCCTCTCACACCCTTCATTACCACTTCCATCTGGAAGGTGGCACTGGCCATGTCCCTGGCTGGTGTTCCCCCGGCAGCTGTCTTTCCGTTCCCCCTCTGTGCTTGCTGGTGCTGCCCTGCACTGGTTCACCCGCTGTTCACCCCTAGGTGCCCTGCCTCTGCCACTGCCCTCCATCCACTGTGGCACTCTCAGGCCCTCTGCACACACTGGCATGGGCACACCCACTCCTACCCTCACTCAGGCACACCTCCAGTGAGCCCTGCCAACTCCTGGCCACACCTGCCCCTGCTTCCTGTCTTGCCTCCCTGCCACTCTATCTCCGCACTCCCACCTATGGCTCCTCTGGTGCATTCTTCCTCCCCTCTTGCTCCCTTTTTTTTGGCTCATTTCTGCTGTCACGCAACTTCCGCTTGCTCTGCTACTACACACATCGCATACTGATGAATATCGCACTGCGCATGTTAGTCCTGGTTCCACCCCTGCAGTTGCGCATGCATTCATTACTGTTGCACTATGGCGCATTGCATGTTGTGCTGTGCTGCCACTCCCACTGAAAATTGCACCATGGTGCATTTCCATACCTGTGCTGGTGCATCCCTGTTACATGGTGCAGCCATCTCTGAATACTTCACCTCTATATATATATGTATATATATATATATATAGAGAGAGAGAGAGAGAGAGAGGTATTGTGTATATATATATATATATATATATATATATATATATATTTACACACACACACACACACATATATATATATATCAGTAGTGCCACTATAGTTAGGGTTCAGTAGGCACTTTAATGTTTAACCCATAATTTTGCACTTTAACTTTGCAGCTATTTGACCGATTTACCTGCAATTTTGCATGCACGGTCTGGTTCCATAGATTTCTTGATCTGGAAAGTTTTGTTCTGGTCAGATGTGCTGTTGCAGAGCTGCAGAGTGCCAAAAATGAAAAAAAACCACTCTTTGGCAAATTCTTTGTTCATCTCTACAGACCCGAACGGTTTGTCCGTCTGGTCTGAAATTTAGGACATTTGGAGACCGGTCACTGAAGTGCCTTTTGAAGGTTTGGTGAAAATATTACTCTATTCAAAAGTTATTAAACTTTTCATTTCCCATTATGGCTTAGGGAAAATATATGTGCACCAGGAAACATCTCGAAAGGTCGTTTTACTGTCTTGCTTGGCTTTTACTTTCATGCTGCCACCATCTTGTTTTCAGCTAACAACGTGGAAAAATGAAATAGCACAAAAATACTGCCCTTGGTAAACACCAGCAGTTGAGTTTACCTAATCGGGGCCCTAGAAACATGCTCCAGGCATTAGATTTTCACGATTTTAAAGCCTCACTGAAAACTGTTTTGTTTGACCAAGTTTATTCAGTATAATTTGTTCTACTTCCTTTGACTTTTCTGCTGGTTATTATTTTAATGTGTTGTGTCAGGATTGTGGTCTTACTCTGTAAAACGCTCAGAGCCCACATTGGATTGGGCGCTGTATAAGTAAACTTTGCCTTGCCTTGTTTTGCCACGATGCAGATACCTTCTAGCACTGGGCAGAGGAAGCATGCATGATAATACAGTGGAGCCCTTATAAGAACACCCCATTTGCCACAAAAAATGTTCTTATAAGCGGGCTGTTCTTATAGATGGGCTGCCTGTTTAAATAATAAGGCACCTGCAATTCATGATTCTGGCCTCAAGGTGGGGTTATAGAATGCACAATAAGCTACCTGAGCAGCAGCAAATGATTACAGATACATTAAAAACTTGCCAAACATTGCTCTGAGGTTTACCTGTACAGCGGGGAGGCTGTCTTCTGCTGGAAAGGGTGTCAGTCTGTCTTGGGCTGCTGTGACTGGCTAACAGAGTAACAGACAGCAAGGAGAGAGCAAATGGTTGTGGAGGTAGTCCTATAGAGCAGCAGCTGTTTTATGCTGAGGGAGTGTAGGGCTGCACAGCACTGCATCAGAGCGCAGGATAGACAACAGGACAGCATACAGACGGAGCGAGTGGGAGAGAAGTTTTATGTGTATGATTAGGGCTCTTTTGTGCTGACGGATTGCTGAGCCATTTCAAAAAACAATAGCCAGATAGCACCTTTTAGCAATCAGTTCATATTGGAATGCATTGAATGCACTGAATGTTAAAGTTAATTAGCAGTCATTCACACATAGCCGCATACTGGCAAAGGTGTTAATAGCCAGAGACAAGGTGTGACAGTAAGATTTCATGAGTTTCACTGACAGTTGGCAGTGAACTAGCACAGAAAATGTTCCTTTAACCGAGCTGATAGTGATTATAAATGGGCTTCACTCACATAGGAATGCATTACTAAAAATCGGGACATGGGACTCATGTTCTTGTAATCAGGATGTTCCTTTAGCGATGTTCTTATAAGGGGGCTCCACCATATAGCTTGAGGATTGGGAGTGTGTGTGGGGGGTCTGATGCTCACAAGAATGGGGTGATGTTGCTGCTCTTTGACACAAAAAGCTGGACTGAAACAGGAGGCAAAGACAATCCCTTGTGGGATGACATTTGCCTTGACCCCACCTACACCTCAAGGATCTGTGATCTACAAGGGCTTTCCTCCTCTAATGCCCCAGACTGCCCCATGCAGAAACTCATAGACCTTCCTTACTGGCCACCCCAGGAGGTGGGAGACTTCCTTTTAGGTACAGAAATGGAGTCTGGTAACCGGCTCAATCACACAGAGGGTTAAGGCCTGGAATGCTACACCTCCAGACACACTTGTGATTGGAGTTTGGGAGCAGACTCAGGTTGACAACTTTGAGGTTGGCAGAGGAGGAGAGGATTGAGCATCCATCTGACTGCTCTACTCTCCCAAGGAGGGAACCAGCCACACTGCTCCTTTACTGCCACATGTGGAGGTGTGGTAGCAGGAGAGTGGGAGCAACTCGTGAGGCACAGCCAGCAGCAGGCACCATAGTACATGTATACGTCCAAGCACCTGCATGCCCAGAGTCACTGCACGCAGCCAGTGGGGAGGGACAGAAAATTTAAAATGATGGCATGACACATGAATTCCTGCTTCCCACTGTACAATTTGGGACCCTACCGGCATCTGAGCGAGTCTCTGGGGGCGGGGTGATCCTCCCACAGGCCCCTCTACATGGGGAAATCTTTGGGAGATTTCCCAGGCTGGTGAGTCCTGGTAGAGGTGGTAGATGGTAGGGGAGACTAGCAGGGTGGGTTTCCTTGCCTCACCCCAGGAGAGCAAACTTAATAGAAAAATACATGGAGTCAGGAATGGTGTTGACATCTTGGAGACACAGAGAGGAGATAGCCTGGGATGTAAATTACCAGTGACAGACAGAGACTGCTGGACCTGCAAGTGTGACAGTGGAGGACCATGTGAGAAGGAAAAATAGGAACTGATTTGTAAAGTCTGCAGAGTCGTACATACTGTGAACACCTCATACCTACCTCTTATAGGACACCATCACCAAGGGAACTAATGGCCGTGATTTCTTTTTATTTGCAGACCTCAAAAGAGCTTTTGTCACATTGCTGCTTACCGCCGATGAAACACTATGGAAACTACAGGCAACCAGATGAAGTAGAAACAATGTCACCTCTTGCACAGAGGTTTGACTGAGGGATAAGGGCTGTGTCACTCCGGCAAAAATCAGAGGAGTACATGTCAATCATGCTGGATTTTTTCAGTGTAGGTATAAAATCGCAAAGGTGGGTCCCATAAGTTTCACTTTGCACCCATGCAAATTTTAAAGAGAAGGCACTCCCAGCAGCATGAAAGGGATGTTGTTAACCCTTGTTCTGCACCATATTATTTCTAGTTGAAACTCCACATTTTACGAGTGCTTACCTCCTCTAACATTCTTTGAAATATAATTTGCTTCCTTCCTTTCTTAGCAGAACTGAAAAGTATGCAAATGCTGTAATTATACCTAACGTTGTTTTGTTTATTTATTTGTTTTGATAACCAGGTGGGTGCACTAGACATAAAATGCCTATTTTCATGCACAACCTGGGAGGGTACAAGTCAGACTGTGAAAAACAATAAAAATACAGGCTATACTGGACACATCTACAGTGGTCAAATACAGAGCAGCAATATCACAAGTCAAGTAGGAAGGAAAATGCAATAGAAATAATGAAAAAATGGCACCTACCTACACATACTCACATTGCACACTTCCTGAACATAACATATGAACGCCTCAAACAGTGCAGCCACTCATGATGCAGTGTTTCTACACCGCCCACTGCATCATGAGTGGTTAGACTGTGTTGGGGTGTTCTGTGTCCAGGAAAGTTGCAGTAGGAGTTGATCAGGACTGAAAACCAACACATTTAGGTGTGGTAACACCAGTATGGTGGTGAGTCTGTTTTTACTTTCAAAAGAAAAAGGAATCAGAATGAAATGTTTCCAGTTTTGTGATTTATTATAAATACTTGATGCTGAAAACTGCCTTGCATGTCATGCACTCAAGCACCACAAGAAGGCATCTTGAGCAAGATATGAAAAGCTGGAATGTTCTGCTTTCAAACATGGACTATTGTTTTATGTTGCTTCACAGCGCAAGAAACATATTGGCACAGCTTGAGAAGCAGGCTGTGGAGGCACGGCACTGTTGTGGCCAATGCCCCCACAGCCTGCAAAAGGCTTGTCCCGTCCCCAATGTCATTATAGGTTGCTGGTGACACAAGTTTGGAAACATTCGCATTCAACTCAGGACAATCAGCCTCTGCAATCGGGTCGCTTCGTCATTGCAGCCAGAAGCTATCCGCTGCAATAATGGAGTAACCCGTCATTGCAGGGCGGATCTAGCAAGCCTGATATTGTTTGTGAACATGGTGGCGGGTTGCCACCCTGTTCACAAACAATATAACCCCCACCCATAATGTTTATCTGCCCGACAGGAAGCCCACTCCCATCAGCATAATGTGCCCCAACCGCTTTCATTGTCTCACAACAGGGTGCCCAATCCATATCGGCAAAATGAATTATCCCCTTTGTTATTTGCCGACGAGGTGCCCAATCCCGTCGGCAGAAAGGAATCAACCCTTTGTTGTTTGCCAATGGGGTGCCCAATCCCCATCGGCTACAGCGACCCCAAAGTGAGACTCCAAATGCTCCTGTGAAGTTAACAACCATCCCATGTTGTCTTTTTTTTTACCTGTAAAGAAAAATGGTCCCTAAATGGTCTCCCAGACCCCCTCCATAACCCGTGCCCACCCACTGCGCACTCTGCCTCCCACACCCCCCTCAACATACTTACCTCCGAGTCCGCGCGACAAATCAGGATCGGGAACACCTCTGGCACTCTTCAAAGCCGACTCATGAACTACTGAAGAAATGCCGGTAAGCTGTATAATGGAGTAAATAGGGTGTTTTCAACTTTGCTGCATATCTCAGCCATTTTTTGGAATTTTTCACCAAATTTTCAACATGGGGTTTTGGGACCCCTCCTCATGAATACTTCAACTGTCATGGCATTAATCAGCCCTGAAAGGTGATTTCGCGGTCACTGCACGGAATCACCTTTGAGCAATTAACAAAACAACAGTGCCAGTATTCATGAGGTGGGCTCTCAAAGCCTATGTTACAAATTTCAGGAAAATCCTCAAAATGATTCTGTTTTTGACGAGCAGTGCTGCACAGTTGTTACGCACGTCATAACTTCGCGTGAATTTCCAATATTTTGATGCCAGATTTTCAACATTGGCATTTTGTCAAACCTCCTTGTGAACAGTATAGCTGTCATTGTTCACATCCTGGTGGAAATGTGTTTTGCACTTCCGGCGCAGAATAGGGTGGTCGCTGTCAGAAATCAGTGTTCAGGGACAGATTAAGAAAATGACAGTGACACTGTTCATGAGTAGCGGTCCTGAAATGGTGATGCTGAAAATTTGGTAATGATACTCCATAAAATGACACTGTTATGAGTGCGCGTTGTGCAGTTTGCACTGCGCTCGTAACTTCGCGAATGTATATTCTTTTCACCCAGATTTTCAACATTGCCATTTTCCCACACCTACTTATGAACAGTGCAGCTGTCATTTTTCCCATCCTGGCCAAAATGTGTTTTCACAGTTCTGCGCAGAATAGAGCGGTCGCTGGGAAAACACTGTCCGGACAGAGTAATAAAATGACAGTGATATTGTTCAGAGCAGAGGTCCTAAAATGCCTATGTTGAAAATTTGGTGATGATAGCCCATCAAATGATGTGTTACAAGTGTGCGCCGCACACTTTCCACACACCCTTGAAACTTTGCAGATTCGTAATATTGTCATGCCACACTTTCAACAATGGCAATTTGCACACCTACTTATGTGCAGTACAGCTGTCATTTTCACATCCTGAGTGAAATGTGGTTTCACAGTTGTGGCACAGAATAACACAATCACTGTGGGAAGTCGGTGTTCGGACAGATTAAGAAAACGACAGTGGTACTGTTCATGAGCAGAGGTCCTAAAATCACTATGCTGGAAATTTGGTGTCAAAACTCCATAATAGAAACATAGAAACATAGAAGTTGATGGCAGATAAGGACCGCAAGGCCCATCCAGTCTGTCCATTCTTTTCTACCTTATAAATGTGCCATTGGCCTTTGCTCTGTCACTGGCCTATCTATTCATACTCATCTGTATTGCTCCCTTATGCCTATCCATGCCTGTTTGAAGCCCTGCACTGTATTCATATCCACCACTTCCTGAGGTAGGCCATTCCA
Source organism: Neoceratodus forsteri (assembly GCA_016271365.2). Taxonomy (NCBI): domain Eukaryota; kingdom Metazoa; phylum Chordata; order Ceratodontiformes; family Ceratodontidae; genus Neoceratodus; species Neoceratodus forsteri. Next base: position 36,021,019 of record JADMNL010000033.1, read on the forward strand.
TGCATCCACCACCCTTTCTGTGAAACAGAATTTCCTCACATTCCCCTTAATCGGCCTCCCTCTAGTCTCATGCTGTGTCCTCTTGTCCTGCTATTTTCTTATACTTAAACATGTTAGACTCTTTCACCTTGTTAATGCCCTTAAGGTGTTTGAATGTTTCGATCATATCACCTCTCTCCCTCCTTTGCTCCAGGGTATACATATTGAGCTCGTTAATCTGTCCTCATAAGTCTTCTGATGCAGTCCCTGCACCATTTTGTTGCCCTTTTCTGGACTGTCTCAATTTGGTTAATGTCCTTGTGAAGGTGTGGCCTCCAGTACTGCACGCAGTACCCCAGATGGGAGCCTAAACAGTGTCTTGTAAAGAGGGTTATTACCTCCCTCTTCGACTTGTGATACCCCTACTAATACACCCCTTACATCCCCTAGCCTTACCTACTGCTTTAGAGGTCTGCTTGGATGATTTCAGGTCATGGTGGTGATGATGATGATGCCCAAGTCTCATTCTTTCTTTGTGACTGCCAGCAACTCCTCCCAGCCTATAGGTGACTTCAGGGTTTCTCTTCCCTATGTGCATGATCTTGCACTTCTTTGCATTAAATCCCAGTTGCTACTTTTCTGACCATTTTGCTAGTTTATCCAGATCTCTTCTCATTCTGCCCACCCCATCTGGATCATCTACTTTGTTGCAGATCTTGGTGTCATCTGCAAACAGACAAGCCTTAACCTCTAGTCCATCTGCAATGTCATTAATGAAGATATTGAAGAGACTGGTGCCAGGAGTGATCCCTGAGGTACCCACTTGTGACTTGCATCTCTCTTCTGACTGTATACTATTTATCACCACTCTCTGTTTTCTGCCCATCAACCAGTTTGACACTCAGTTGACCAACTTCTGACCCACCCCGAGTCTACCCAGCTTATTTATCAATCTTCTATGTGGAACAGTGTTGAAAGCTTTGCTGAAGTCAAGGTAGGCGACATCAACTGCTCCCTTGGTCCACCATTCTGGTTACCCAGTCAAAGAAATCTATCAGATTACTTTGACAGGATCTTCCTTTGTAAACCCATGCTGTCTTGGATCTTGTGCCCCGACGATTCCAGGTGTTGCACTATCCTTTCCTTAAGGAGTTCCTACATAATCATGCCACTACTGAGGTAAGACTGGTCTGTCGCTCCCTGCCTCCTCCCTACTACCACTCTTGTGGAGCGGGATCACATGAGCCCTTCTCCAGTCTTCTGGGACCTTGTCTGTGCTCAGAGACTCACTAAACAGTTCTGCTAATGGCTCTGCTAGTTCCACCTTAGCTCCTTAAGTACCCTGGGATGTATGCCATCAGGTCTCATTGCCTTGTCCACCCTGAGCTTAACGAGTTCTTGTAGGACCCTTTCTTTGTGAAGGGAGCAGTGCTCACCTCCTCCCACTGTGTCCATGGTGCTGAGCTGTGGACCCTACCATACCTTCTCTTCAGTAAATACTGAATCTATTTAGGATAGATGCTTTACAGGGTCGTCCTTCTCACATGCCCCTTTCTCCTTTGAGCTTAGCAATACCTCTGGACTTTCTCCTTTCACTAATGTATCTATAGAAAGTCTTGTCACCTTCTTTACTGTTGGTGTGCTAGTGTTTCCTCAGTTTGGGCCTTTGCCTGCCTTCCCTTAGGGCAGTTTGGTATGCCTCCCTATCTTCATCCTGCTGTGTTCCCTTATATTTCCTGAAGGCCAGCCTTTGGCTCTGACCTTTATGCTACTGTATTTGAGAACCAAAGTGGTTTCTTTCTTCTTTTCACTTCCTTTTCTGTCTAACACAATGGGATGACATGACTGTGTTACAAGCTAACATTCAACTGTTTCCACGCACCCTCGTGAACTTCACAAATTTGTAATATTTTCAAGCACATTTTCAACAGTGGCATTCTTTCACACCTCCTTATGAACAGTACAGCTGTCATTTTTCACATCCTGGCTAAAATATGTTTTTGCACTCCTGACGGAGAATAGCACGGTTGCTGTGGGACATCAGTGTTTGGGATAGATTAAGACAGAGCAGTGAGAGGGGAGTGACCGAGCTCAATTGAGCTCTGTCGGGACTGCTCTGGATTTGTTTGTGGGCAGAAAAAGGCCCCTACAGAGCCAGTACAAAAGGGCAGCCTGCAGCACTGAGAGAACTGAGCGAGAGAATGAGTGAGGGAGGGAATGAGCGAACTACCGGCGTGCTGTCAGGACTGCTGCAGATTTCTTTTGGACAGAAAAGGCGCCAGTGCAGGTAGGGGCCCAGTAGAAAAGGCCAGCCTGCAGTGGTGGGAGAAACAGTACAAGTGAGTGAGATGGGACTAAGTGAGCTCAACAGAGCTCTATCAGGACTGCGCGGATTTCTTTGTTGGAAAAAGGCACCAATGCGGGCAGGAGCCCCTACAAAAAGGGCTGCTTGAAGCGCCAGGACAAACAGAATGAGCGCATGACAGAGGGAGACTGAGCGATCTTAATGGAGCTTTGTGGCACAGCTGCGGATTTATTTGTGGACAGACAAAGGTGCTAACGCAGTCAGCAGCCCATACACAAGTGCAGCCTGCAACGCCAAGAGAAACAGAACGAGTGAGTGACAGCGCGGTAATGAGAGAGCTCAACGGAGCTTTATTGTGATTGCTGGCGGATTTCTTTGTGGGCAGCAATGCGGCAACACAGGCAGGAGCCCACTACAAAGGCCGAAGCTTGCAGCGGGCAGAAATGGAATGAGGAGTGAACGGGCAGTGAGCAAGCTCAATGGAGCTGCGTCGGGACTGCTTCAGATTACTTTCTGGCCAGAACAAGCCACCAATGCAGGCAGCAGCCCAGTACAAAGGGCAGCCTGCAGCGGCAGGAGACACAGAATGAGCGAGTGAGGGAGTGGGAGTGAATGAGCTCAACTGAGCTCTGTTGGGACTGCTGCAGATTTGTGTGTAAGAAAAGGCAGCAATGCATACAGGGGCCCAGTACAAATGGCAGCCTGCAGTGGCAGGAAAACCAGAATGAGCGAGTGAAAGAGGGGAGGAGCGAGCTCAATGGAGCTGTACTGTAACTGCAGCATGTGAAAGAAATGGTAATTTTATGCAAATAGCTGCAAAGCAGGCAGCAGCCCAATAAAAGGGCAGCCTGCATCACCACCAGAAACGGAATGAGCGAGTGAGAGAAGGGGACTGAGTGAGCTCAACGGAGCATTGTCAGGACTGCTGCAGATTTCTTTGTGGGCAGAAAAGGTGCCAACAGAGCCAGGAGCCCAGTACAAAAGGGCAGGCTGCAGTGCCAGGAGAAACAGAATGAGTGAGTGACACAGGGGAGTGAGCACCCTCAATGCTGCTCTGTCTGGACAGCTGTGGATTTCTTTGTGGGCAGAAAAGGTGCCAACACAGGCAGGAGCCTAGTACAAAGAGGCAGCCTGCAGCGCCAGGAGAAACAGAATGAGTGAGTGAGAGAGGGAGTGAGCCACCTCAACACGGATAATGGGCAGAACAAGGTGCCAATGCAGGCAGGAGCCCAGTACAAAACAGCAGCCTGCAGCACCAGGAGAAACAGACTAAGTGAGTGACAGAGGGGCAGTGAGCGAGCTCAACACACAAGCGCTATCAACATTCGGCATTGACAAATGTTTGTTTATTTATTACAATGCACATTTTTGTGTTCGTTTTGCCATCTTCTGGGCCTGCAAAAGTCACATTCATTCATGCCCTATATTCAGCCACTCCTATGTCTGCTGGAGCCTCTCTTGCCAACATCAGATACAAGTGTATCTTTCTGGTGCTGCCCAGATCAGTTCTGTCTTTCCCTCAGGACTCCCCTCCGTTAGCATTAGCACAATCTCCGTGCCCACAACCTATTTTTATATGCAACTATCAGCCACCTCCAGCTTGCACTGTGACTGACAGCATTATTACTGCTACATCCTACGAAGGAATAAACCAGGGAAAACCATTCTATATTTGGACATACTGTAAGTATATACCAACCCCAGGTCGCAACTGGAAATGAACCTTCCAAGACTTTGCTTGCAAGCTGCTCAAATATAGAAAACATATAGAAACATAGACATTGACAGCAGAAATGGCCAACGGTCCTCTTGTCTGTCTGGAGTTCCCTATCTGCCCCAGGACCTACTGTCCATATGAGGTTTTATCTCACACAGTCCACCCCAACCCCGCCTCCCTTCCCTACTGCTACTGACCTGAGCAACCACCAGACCCTTCAGTCTGTCTCAGCCACGCTTGGAACCATTTATGGTCTTGGCACACACCATCTCCACTGGTAGACTGTTCCATGGCTCCACCACCCTTTCTATAAAACACAACTTCCTCACATCCCTCTTAAATCTTACCCGCTAGTTGACACTTCTGACACAGGGGTCTCGATTCCGTATTCCTGCTAAATTGCTCCTTGCAGTTCACCTTCTTTATTCCTTCAGAAACTTCAAGGTCTCTATCATATCCCAACTCTCTCACCTGGACTCCAGCAGTATGTGTTCTTTTTGTTTTTCTTCAACTTTCTTTGTCCACCTGAGCTACCCTCCTGTCCACTTCTTTGGACCATTGATCAACCCCCACAGATCACCGACACGGGGTCTGCCCTAGAGTGCCCAGTCTCTCCCCTGTATTACCTTGATTCCCAGCTATCCCCCTTGGTGGGTAAGGAAGTGTCCATTCTTCCTCGAACTTACTTGAAGAGAGCCAGCACAGCAACATCTGCCCATGAACTGATGATTTCCTGGGAGGCACTGATCAGTCTTCGCCTAGGACCGAGAGGGTGTTTTCCATTTTTCTGTTACCTCAACCCAGCCCCTGAGACGCCAGTGCAAGACATACATCGAGAGAGGTGACGTGTGATGCACGCCTCCTCCCAAGCACCTAACAGCATCTTCTCCTCCCGACTCTGCTGAATGGAGCCACCAGAGCCCTTGAGAGCCCGTGCTTCCACCGGCTCTCTCAGAACATCGGGTACACCTGGGCACCCTGGTATCCCTCCCCAGAGGAGGAGATCATCCATTGGGATGCTCAATCCTCCCTCTCCCACCGACCCCACCCATTCCCAAACCCAGGTCACCAGCACAGCGTGAAGTGTGGCATCCAGCGCCTCAACCCTCATCCGCCACTGGGCCGGCCATGTTCTTTTTTTTTAATTTGTAATTTTATTGAACTTTTCTTTAAGATTACATCTCCATTAACATACAGACAAAAACTAAAATACAATAAGATACATACCAAAACAAAATAAACCATACCACATAACTGAACTGTACACTGACAACACAAACATCCCCCTCATTTATTTCCACCCCCACCCAGCACTGATCAGCCCATCTGAATCTGAATAAAAATCTCCCAACCAGTTTAGCAATTCATCAGAAATACAGAGGTGTGAGGACATAAATCACGTCTCTGTATTATTCCAAATTACCCTAGCCACATGGGAGTTGGCTCCACACCCAGTGACTGGGCATAGCCATAGCCTTCTGGCCAAGGGTGCAGGTTAAGGTAAGTCCCAGAGATGCTGGGGTGATGGGGCCGGGGAGTTGGTCCAATGGGGCAGTCAGGGAGAAAGAGACAAACACCTCTACAGAAAAACAAAACAAATAATTTATATAATTTTTCACCCAAGCATCCCATACTCTACTTTCCTACAAACTGACTCGCTGGGACGCTCACTCTGGGTGTTCTTGACAGACTTTGACTAAGGGTCTGGAGAGGTGTGTAGTTGAGATTATGACTTCAGTTCATTAAGGAATGCCAAAGAGGATGAACCACATATGTGTACATTGTCATTCTCAGCGTATAATGGATCAGGTATACACACCTGTTTAAAGGACACCGTCAGCTTTTAGGACTATCCATCTGTCATCAAGGCACGGATCAGGAGCGTAGAAAACCTGGAGCAGTTATACAATTCGCAAGTAGCATTTTATTATTATCAACAACAATAAAATAAAAAACTAAAATTGTTCAGTATAACGATTTGCAAAGGCAGTACAAACAGAAGAACGCAAAGTCCTTTGTCTGAGGATTTCTTTTCAATTTCAAATCTCAGTGTCTCATAGATACATAGAAACATAGAATTTGACAGCAGATAAGGACCGCTTGTCCACCTAGTCTGCCCATTTCCCTTACCTAACGGATAAGCTGCAGATCCTAGTTAACCAACAGCCTACTTCCTCCTCCCCTACTAGAATTGCCTTATGTCTGTCCCATGCATTCTTGAATTCCCCACTGTTTTTGACTATACAACCTCCTCAGAAAGGCTGTTCCATGTATCCACAACTCTCTGTGAAGAAAACTTCTCACAGTACCTCTGAGCCATCCTCCTCTATATTCAAATTGTGCTCCTTGTTTTTGCACATCTCTTTTCTGAAAGATGCTACCCTCTTGGACTTTGTTGATTCCCTTGAAGTATTTAAAGTTTCTATCATGTCCCCTCTTCCTCCTTTCCTCAAAGCTGTACATCTTTAGTTCCTTAAGTCTTTTTCATATGTCTTCTGATGCAGACACTGCATCATTTTGGTTGCCCTCCTCTGGACAGCCTCCACCCTGTCTATGTCTTTGTGGAGGTGGGGTCTCCAGAACTGTACACAGTACTCCAGATGTGGTCTTACCAACTGTCTGTACAGAGGGCCAACAACTTCCTGTTTTCTACTGGTGAAGCCTCTCCCTATGCATCCCAGTATCCCCACAGCCCTCCTTACTGCCTTCTCACATTGCTGGCCCACCTTTAGGTCATCTGATATGACTACCCCATGTCCTTTCCATTTTTGTTGTTGTCAGTATCTCCCCATTGTGTACTCTTTCCTGGGTTTTGTTTCCCAGGTGCATTACTTTGCACTCTTTGCATTGAATCTAAGCTGCCATACATTTGACCATTCCTCCAACCTTGCCAAGTCCCTTTTCACCCTTTCCACCCCACCTTGTGTATCAAAACCTGCTGCATCTCTTCAGCAAAGATTCTTTATAACAAGCCTTTGCCTGAAAATTAACTTCTTCATTCGAACTTGTTAAAGAGACATCCTGTTTCTCACAAAATGTATCAGAGTTCTTGTCAGTTTCTTTCCAGAGCAGGCTTGCAGGTAGAACAGTGACCCAAGCTGGCTTCCTGCTGACAGTTCTGCAAAGAATTTGCAAACAAGCCCGAGAGGATCTCAAACTGCACCTCAGGTTAACCCCTAAATTCCAAATACCATTTTGTATTTCTTTGAACAGTATTATCCTATACATTTTCAAACCAAGGAATCCCAGTATCACTTACAGCTTAGAAACATAGAAACATAGACTTTGACGGCAGATAAGGACCACTGGCCCATCCAGCCTGCCCATTTCCTACCTACAGGATAGGCCGCAGATCCTAGTTAACCAACAGCCTATTTCTTCCTACCCCACAAGAATTGCCTTATGTCTGTCCCATGCATTCTTGAATTTCCCACAGGTGTAGACCCCACAACCTCCTCAGGAAGGCTGTTCCATGCATCCACTACCTCTCTGTGAAATAATACTTCCTCACATTGCCACTGAACCGCCCCCATCTTTAAATTGTGTCCCTTGTTCTTGCACGTCTCTTTTCTGAAAGATGCTACCCTCTTGGACTTTGTTGATTCCACTGAGGTACTTAAAAGTTTCTATCATGTCCCCCTCCCTTCTTTCCTCAAGGGTAACATATTAAGCTCCTTTAGTCTCTCCTCATATGGCTTCTCTTGCAGACCCTGCACTATTTTAGTTGCCCTCCCTGGACTGCCTCTATCCTGTCTATGTCCTTGCGGAGATGGGGTCTCCAGAACTGGACACAGTACTCAGATGGGGTCTCACCAACTGTCTGTACAGAGGATAACAACTTCCTGTTTTCTGCTGCTGATGCCTCTCCCTATGCATTCCAGTATACCCCAGCCCTCCTACTGCCTTCTCACATTGCTTGATAACCTTAAGGTCATCTGATATGATTACCCCAGGTTCCTTTCCTTTTTGTTGTTGTTACTACCTCCCCCATTGTGTATTCTTCCCTGGGTTCTTGTTTCCCAGGTGCATTATTTGCACTTCTTTGCATTGAATCCTAGCTGCCATACTTCGACCATTCCTCCAACCTTGCCAAGTCCCTTCTCATCTTTTCCGCCCTTGTGTATCAACCCTGTTGCAGATCTTTGTGTCATCTGCAAGAGGCATACTTTTCCTTCCAGTCCCTCTGCAATGTCACTTATGAAGACATTAAAAGGACTGGACCCAATACTGAACCCTGCAGTACCCACTAGTAACCTCTTTCTTCAGGTGGACTCTATTTACAATTACCTTCTGTGTCCTGCTGTCCAGCCAATGTTTTACCAGGCTACCACCCTGGGACCCACTCCCAAGCTGGTTAATTTGACTATTAATCTTTATATGGGACTGTGTCAAATGCCTTGCTAAAGTCTAGGTAAGCCATGTCCACAGCACCTCCTGGTCTACTACTTTGGTCACCCAGTCAAAGAAATCTATTAGATTCGGCTGACATGACCTTCCCGCTGTGAACCCATGCTACCTTGGGTCCTGTGCCCCACTGGCCTCTAGGTACTCAACTATTCTTTCCTTCAGAAGTGACTCCATCACTTTCCCTACCACAGAGGTCAGATTGACAGGTCTGTAGTTTGCTGCCTCTGTCTTGGTCCCACTTTTGTGAAGGGAATCACATCAGCCTTCCTCCAGTCCTTGGGTACCACACCATCCTCCCATGATTTACTAAAAAGAGTAGCCAATAGTTTCACTAGTTCCCCCTTAATTCTTTTAGAATTCTGGGGTGAATTCCATCAGGCCCCATTGCTTTGTCCACCTTCAGTTTTAGGAGTTCTTGCAGAACCCTTTCTTCTGTGAAAGGACTGGGATCGACCCCTATCAAGATTGCTTCTGTTAATTGGATTAGGCACTTCCCTCCTCTTTTGTGAATACTGAGCAGAAATATTCATTCAGTATCCATGCTTTTTCACTGTCCCCTCTGCCCACCCACCTTTCATTCTATTCAGCCTCACTATCCTCCTTTGTCTTTCTACACTCGCTGATGTACCTATAAAAGGTTTTATCCCTTCACCGAGTTGGCTATCTTTTCCTTAGTTTGGGCCTTTGCTATTCTGACTTCCGCCCTGCTTCCTTCTGCCTTAACTGGTACAGTTCTCTGTCCTGCTCCTTTTGTGTTTCCTTATACTTCCGGAATGCTATCTTTTCTTCCTGACTTTCACAGCCACCTCTTTGAGAACCACAGTGGCTTTTCTTTCATTTTGATTTGTTTATTTGCTTCACACAAAGGCTTGTTGCCTCTGTGATGGCAGTTTTGATGATTCCCCATTGTTGCTCCACACCTCCTTCTAGCCTGTTTGCTAGTGTTTAAGGCACTCTCCATCTTGCCAAAGTCAGCCCTCCTGAAGTCCAGTACCTCACTTTGTATGGCTTGACTCTGTAGCTGAGTTTAACATGAACCACACTGTTTGATGGTCACTTGTTCCCAGATGGCAACCCACTTCTAGATCTGAGATCCTCTCACTGCCCCCTGCTTCAGAGTATGAGGTCTAAGATTTCTCCCTCATGAGTGGGTTCCAAACTAGCTGTCTTGAGGCCTGCCACCTGTAGGGCATCAAGAATGGCCCTGTCTTGATGTGGCTGCAGCAAATGTGCTCCAGTTAACATCTGGCATATTCAGGTCCCCATCAACAGTATCTCCCTTTCTCTGCCATTCTAAGAATGCCTTCTATCATATCCTTGTCCATTCCCTCCCTGACATGGGGTCTGTACACAACCCTGTGTGGATTGTGATGCCCTTTCAGTCTCCAAGGTGACCCACAGTGCCTCCTCTCCTCCCTGTTTACTCTTTTGTTCAGTTGCTTTTATCCCTTCCTTTACATAGAGAGCCACCTCCCTCTTCTCCCCTGCCTGTCTCTCCTGTAGGTTATGTACCCTGCTATGTTAACATCCCAGTCATGGTTCTCTGTGTACCATGTTTCTGTGACTGCTATGATATCCAGGCATCCCTCTTCCATCAAGGCCACCAGCTCAGGGAGCTTGTTGCCCAGACTATGGGAATTGGTACTCATTACCCTCCATTTCCTGATGGCCTTACTCCTTTTGCCCCATCCCTGTCCTTCTTGCCTTTGTCACTTTCTCCATTTACCCTGGCCCTTCTCCCTATCAACACCTCTATGTTGGTGTTTACCATGCTTCACACAAAGATTCACATATGCTGCAGATACAAAAGGGAAGAAAAGACAGAAATAGCAAATGAAGCCAGAGTATTAGCAAGAGGTGGAGAATCGCAAAACCATCAGAGTGATCCGTTCCTAGGTCTCACAAGAACATGTGGTTGCACAACCAGACAGACAGACTGAACATCTTCAAGGTGCTCTACGATTGCTACATGAAAAGCACCTTGCAAATGTTTTCCTCACCGCTAGCCCACTAATTCCACAACTCTCCCTTTCCATCCTGACGCCGCCATGTTTCTACCCCTGGCTCTCACTCTTTTCCTATAAACTCTTCCTGCTGCACCCATCCTTCCCTGTCCACTCCAGCCTGGCTAAAGTCCCACCCCATCCACAGTAGTGTCCCAATTATCTACCCTCCTCCGCCATTATCATAATAAACAACTACACGACAGCCACCATCACTTTCTGTGGTTTTAGCCCAATCTTTCCCCAGGCATCGGTAATATATCCTCCTCTTCTTTACTTCTCTAACCTGCCACCCTATACATGGCCTCTTTCCGCTATATGTATAGTCACCGCTGCCTCACTCAAAAGATCTCTGCTTATAACCCCTGTATGCCTATGGTTGATTGTACATCTGCTGACTTCTTCAACTGTAAAATAATGCTGTTTTTATTTATTTCAACCTTGTACTGTACTGTATACACTGTATATACTTTTCTTCCTTGTATATTATAGCATTTTGTATAACTGCTTCTGTACTCTACTTTGATGTATTCATGACCAGGTCCACTTTGCAAATGAGCCTTGCTCAATGGTGCCCACCTGAAAAATAAAATTTTGATTGATTGATTGATTGACAAGAGACAGAAAAGCAGAGGATAGAACAGATCCTTGTGTTTAACCCTCTGCATAACACAAGGTACAGGGCCGGCACTGATATGCATGCCCAGAGTCTCGACCTTACATTTCAAAGCCGATTTGTGCTAAGACTGCTCGTTTCAAATAAGCACTTACTATTTCCAGCTCAGGAAAGCTCATATTTCCAATAGATTCATTGGGATACTATGACTCAAAAATGCAGAACTAGTGTAGGCATAAGTTTACTGGTGCCTTTGCACCATTTTTTATTAATTTTTTTTTTAATTTTGTTTATGCACCGGTTCTCTGAGGCATCGCTGGAGGTGCCCACTAATCCTACCCCTTCTTCTCCCCACTGTGGCCAGCCAAACTGGTTCACCCTCCCAGAGGAACTTCCCAGTGCTCGGATCACCCCGGAATAGGACCCGCCCATGGTGGCTCTTTCTGAAATTAGAGGGTCCAACCCTCTGGGAGGTCAGCCGTGGATCCCGTGTGTCCTGGCCCAGCATTGAGGATGAGAGGGACATCCTGGGGCCCTTGTCATCTCCTCAGAGGCCGGGATTTTGTACTTTGGTTCCCCTCTGCCAGAGCCTGGCCAGCAAGGCAATGTAGTGCCATGGCTCCACCCCCAGGCATACGCCATGCTGCTGCAGTTGGCAATCCTCCAGCCATAGCCAGAGGTCACTCCAAGAGTGAGCACACCCTGCACCCACCCCTGGAAGAGAGAGCAGTCCATCGGATGCTTGACCCCCACTGACCCCAGGCAGCCCTGGCTCATTCCCAAACCCGGTCACCGTGTGGCACGAGGTGTAGCATCCAGCGCCTCAACCCTCAGTGCCACCAGGTCAACTTTGCACCATTTTGGCCTCAGGAACGCTCACCAGCATCAGAAGACAGCAAAGGTCGGTCCACTACTAACTCTATTCTATTTTTAGCAGCATGTGAAAAGAAATGGTCATTTTTATAACAATCAGGAAACTTACATAGGTTCAGGTGACACAAAGGTTGTAGTAAACACCATCTGCATTACAATTATTAATAGTCCCCAAAAGCAGACAGTGTCTCTTTAAAAGGTGGAGTCTTGTCAGCCTGACTTACACAAGGATTTACATATCCATGATGCTTTGCTTTAAGACAGTTAAAGTAGTTCAAACCATATACTAAATTATGATGTATTCTGTACTGTGGGCAGGTTGGAACCATCGAGTCTCATTCCTGCATTAAAATGGAAAACTTCAGTCTCTGAGTGAACAGCAGGTCATGGACTGTGGAGGATTCATAAATCCATGTGAACCCAACTATCCAGAAAAGGCTTTAAGTTACGTCAAGAGTGCTCATGCTCTAATGAGAGAAAGATTACCCGTGATGACGCAATGGTGCGTAGAAGCTTTACTGTTACTGCTAATGCTATTGTAACTACTGGGTGACTTTGGCACACATGGATACACATGGGTATATTAGTTCAAATTCAAGTTTATTGACGGAAATATTCCATTGAGCATGCTCATTTACAAGGAGGTCCTGGAGGACACATTGGCCATGCAATAAAGGTACAAACACATATCGCTATAAATAAATATGATATAGTATTTATAAGGCAAACAAACTGTACAATCAGCAATAGACTGCCTCATGCTAAACAAATAGTGCAGTGGATTGGCTGAACACAATAAACAAATAGCGAGTGAACAGGCTGAACATAATAAACAAATAGTGCAGTGACTAGGCTGAACACAATAAACAAACAGCGAGTGGATAGGCTGAACACAATAAAAACAAATAGCACAGTGGCTAGGCTGAACACAATAAACAAATAGTGCAGTGACTAGGCTGAACACAATAAACAAATAGCGCAGTGGCTAGGCTGAAACACAATAAATAAATAGTGCAGTGGATAGGCTGGCGCAATAAACAAATAGCACAGTGGACAGGCTGAACACAATAAACAAACAGCACAGTGGATTGGCTGAACACAATAAACAAACAGCGCGGTGGCTAGGCTGAACACAATAAACAAATAGTGCAGTGGATAGGCTGAACATAATAAACAAATAGTGCAGTGGCTAGGCTGAACACAATAAACAAATAGTGCAGTGGCTAGGCTGAACACAATAAACAAATGGCACAGTGGATAGGCTGAACACAATAAATAAATAGCGCAGCAGACAGGCTGAACACAATAAACAAACAGCACAGTGGATGGGCTGAACGCATAAACAAATAGTGCAGTGGATGGCCTGAACACAATAGACAAATAGTGCAGTGGCTAGCTGAATGCAATAAAACAAATAGCACAGTGGATAGGCTGAACACAATAAACAAACAGCGCAGTGGATAGGCTGAATGCAATAAACAAAAGCACAGTGGATAGGCTGAACATAACTGGTATAAAATCAGCAAGGGGCTGAAAGATACATGGTATCTAGCTTGCAGTCTGGACTGCGAAGAATAGAGGGCAATAAAGTGACAGGGGTAGACAGGTAGTGAACGAGTGGAACTGGTATGTGAGGGAGGTGAGGGCTAGATATGGGGATCTAGCAGGGTAGGTTAGCAGGGAGGCAGATGTGTGTATAGCAGGGTAGTGGGAGGTAGATATCTGTAAGCATGGTAGGTAGGAGGTAGATGTGTGTATAGCGCGTAGGTATGTGGAAGTAGATACGTATATAGCAAGGTAGGTAGGTAGATGGGAAAGTAGGATACAGCGGATGAAAAGCAAGATTGGGGCAATGAGTCTTAATCACAACACTGGGAAAAATGAGACAGTTGTTATTAGATAAGACACACTGAGGTGGGTGAGTCACCTTAGGCCAGATAGGGTTCTGTGGTGACAGAATACACAGAGAACCTCTGGGCAGACTAGGTGGACCAAGCAATCCTTCTCTGCTGACAAATTCTGTTTCTGTATCTCACCCCCAACACAGGATCTCTTAAGGCACTACGAGATGGAGAAATCCAAGGGCAGTACTGCAGCAGAGGAGGATGTTACCTCCCTATCTGGAGGAGGAGGAGAACATCCATCATGGTGTCAATACTGCAGAGGAGGACATTACCATCCCTTCCTGAAGGAGGAGACCATCCCATCAAGGTGTCAGTACTGTGGCGGAGGATGTTACCTCCATTCCTGGAGGAGGAGAACATCCCATCCAGGTGTCAGTACTGCAACAGATGTTACCCTCCCTACCTAGAGGAAGATAACATCCCATCCAGGTGTCAGTACTGCAGCAGAGGACATTACTCTCCTGCCTGTAGGAGAAGAACATCCCATCCAGGTGTTACTACAATGGCGGAGGGATTATCCTCCCTTTCCAGAGTAGAACATCCCATCCAGGTGTCAGTACTCAGGACGGAGGATGTTACCTCCCTTCCTGGAGGAGGAGAGCATCCCATCCAGGTGTCAGTACTGCAGCAGAAGATGATACCATCCTTCCTGGAGGAGAAGAACTTCCCACACAGGTGTCAGTACTGCAGCAGATGACATTACCCTCCATTCATGGAGGAGGAGAACATTCCATCCTGGTGTCAGTACTGAGGCAGCTATTACCATCCTTCCCTGGAGGAGGAGAACTATCCCATCAGGTCTCCATAATGCAACAGCCATTACCTCCCTTCCTGAAGGAGGTAAACATCCCATCCACTTGACAGTACTACAGTGACAGACATTACTCTCCTTTAATGGAGGAGGAGAACATTCCAATGAGGTGTCAATACTGTGGCGGAGGACATTACCATCCCTTCCTGGAGGAGGAGAACATCCCAACGAGGTGTCAGTACTGTGGCGGAGGACATTACAGTCCCTTGCTGGAGAAGGAGAACATTCCATCCAGGTGTCATACTATGGTGGAGGACATTACCTTCCTTCCTGGAGAAGAACATACCATCCAGGTGTCAGTACTGCAGCAGCAGCAGACATTACCCTCCTTCTTGAAGAAGGAGAACATCCCATACAGATGACAGTGCAGCAGTGGAGGATGTTACCCTCCCTTCCTGGAGGAGGAGGAGAACATCCCATCCAGGTGTCAGCAGGAGGCAGAGGATGTTACCTCCCTCCTTGAGGAGGAGGAGAACATCCCATCCAGGTGTCAGCAGTGCAGCAGCAATAACCCTCCCTTCATTTAGGAGGCAAACATCCCATCCACCTGACAGTACTGTGGCAGCAGACCATACCCTCCTTCCTAGAGGAAGAGAACATCCTATCCAGGTATCAGTACTGTGGCAGAGGACATTACACCCTCCCTGAAGGAGGAGAACATCCCATCCAGGTGTCATTACTGCAGCAGCTGCTGTTACCCTCCCTTCCTGGAGGAGAACATCCCATCCAGGTGTCAGTAAGGAGGCAGAGGACGTTACCCTCCCTCCCTTGAGGAAAAGAACATCCTATCCAGGTGTCAGTACTGCAGGGAGATGTTGCCTTCCCTTCCTGGAAGAGGCGAACATCCCATCCAGGTGTCAGTACTGCAGCAGACATTACCCTCCCTTCCTGGAGGAGGAGAACATCCAATCCAGGTGTCAGTACTGCAGCACCCATTATCCTCCCTTTCTGAAGGAGGCAAACATGCCATCCACCTGGCTGTACTGCAGTGGTGGGCATCACCCTCCCTTCCTGGAGGAGAGGAACATCCCATCCAGGTATCAGTTCTGTGGCGGAGGACATTAACCTCCTTCCTGAAGGGGGGTACATCCCATCCACATATCAGTACTGCAACAGTGGCCATTACCCTCCTTTCCTGGACAAGGAGAACATCCAATCCAGGTGTCAGTGAGGGGCAGAGGATGTTACCTCCTCCTTGGAGGAAGAGAATGTCCCATCCAGGTGTCAGTACTGTGACAGAGGAGGATGTTACCCTGTCCTCCTGGAAGAGAACACTATCATATCCAGGTGTCAGTACTGCAGCACAGAGCATTACCTCCCTCCTTGGCAGAGGAATTCAATATCCCATCCTGGTGCCAGTACTGTATGGAGGACATTTCCTTCCATTCCTGGAGGAGGACAGCATCCAATCCGCTGTCAGTTCTGTAGCAGAGGAGTACACCCACTTCTGGAGGAGGAGAATATCTCGTCCAGGTGTCACTACTGTGGTGGAGGACATTACCTCCTTCTTGGAGGAGGAGAACATCCCATCCAGGTGTCAGTACTGTGGCGCAGGACATTACCATCCTTACTGGAGCAAGATAACATCCCATTCAGGTGTTAGTACTGCAGCAGATGTTACTCTCCATTCCGGGAGGAGGAGAACATGTCAGTCAGGTGTCAGTACTGCAGCAGAAGACATTACTCTCCTTCCTGGAGGAGGAGAACATCCCATCCAGGTGTCAGCAGTGCAGCAGCCATTACCCTCCGTTCATTTAGGAGGCAAACATCCCATCCACCTGGCAGTACTGTGGCAATGGACAGTACCTCCTTCTCGAGGAGAACATTCTATCCAGGTATCAGTACTGTGGCAGAGGACATTACACTCCTCCCTGAAGGGTGAACATCCCATCCAGGTGTCATTACTGCAGCAGTAGCTGTTACCTCCCTTTCTGGAGGAGACATCCCATCCAGGTGTCAGTAAGGAGGCAGAGGACGTTATCCTCCTCCCTTGATGAGAAGAGCATCCCATCCAGGTGTCAGTACAGCAGCAGAGGACATTACCTCCTTTCCTAGAGGAGGAGAACATCCCAAGCAAATGTCAACTGCAGCAGCCATTACCCTCCCTTCCTGGAGGAGGAGAACATTCCATCCAGGTGTCATTAATGCAGCAGAGGACATTACCCTCTCTTCATGGAGGCGGAGAACATCCAATCCAGGCGTCAGTACTGCAGCAGACTTTACCCTCTCATCCTGAAGGAGGAGAACATCCCATCCAGGTATCAGTACTGTGGTGGAGGAAATTACCCACAATCCCTCAAGGAGAACATCACATCCAGGTCTCAGTAGTGCAGCAGCCATTACCCTCCCTTTCTGAAGGAGGCAAACATTCCATCCACCTGGCAGTACTGCAGCGGTGGGCATTACCCTCCCTTCCTGAGAGGACACCCCATCAGGTATCAGTACTGCAACAGCGGCCATTACCTCCCTTCCTGGACAAGGAGAACATCCAATCCAGGTGTCAGTGAGGGGGCAGAGGATGTTACCCTCCATCCCTGCAGGAAGAGAATATCTCATCCAGGTGTCAGTACTGTGATGGAGAAGGACATTACCCTGCCCTCCTGGAAGAGGACAATATCATATCCAGCTGTCAGTACTGCAGCGCAGAGCATTACCCTCCCTCCTTGGCAGAGGACTTGAACATCCCATCCAGGTGTCAGTACTGTGGCAGAGGACATTTCCTCCCTTCCTGGAGGAGGAGGCATCCAATTCAGCTGTCTTCTGCAGCAGAGGAGTTTACCCACCCTCCTGAAGGTGGAGAACATCCCATCCAGGTGTCACTACTGTGGTGGAGGACATTACCTCCCTTTTGAAGGAGAACATCCCAGCCAGGTATCAGTTCTGTGGCGGAGGACATTACTCTCCTTTCCTGAAGGATGGGAACATCCCATCCAGGTGTCAGTGAGGAGGCAGAGGATACCTCCCTCGAGGAAGAGAATGTCCCATCCAGGTGTCAGTACTGTGATGGAGGAAGACGTTACCTGCCCTCCTGGAGAACATCCCATTCAGGTGTCAGTACTGCAGTAGATGTTACCCTCCATTCCTTGCAGTGGAGAACATCCCATCTAGGTGTCGGCAGTGCAGCAGCCATTACCCTCCCTTCATTTAGGAGGCAAACATCCCATTCACCTGGCAGTACTGTGGCAGCAGACAATACCCTCCCTTCCTAGAGGAGGAGAACATCCTATCCAGGTATCAATACTGTGGCAGAGGACATTATGCTCCCTCCCTGAAGGAGAGGAACATCCCATGCAGGTGTCATTACTGTGGCAGTGGCTGTTACCATCCCTTCCTGGAGGAGGAGAACATCCCATCCAAGTGTCAGTAAGGGGCAGAGGACATTATCTTCCTCCCTGGAGGAAGAGGATCTCACATCCTTGTGTCAGTGCTGTGATGGAGGAGGATATCACCCTGCTTTCCTGGAGGATGAGAATATCCCATCCATGTGTCAGTACTGCAGCAGAGAGTATTACCCTCCTTCCTTGACAGAGGGTTTGAACGTCCCATCTAGGTGTCATTACTGTGGTGGAGGACATTACCCCTTCCTGGAGGAGGAGAACTTCCCATCCAGGTGTCGTACTGCTGCAGAGACCATTACCTTCCCTCCTTAGCAGAGGATTTGAACATCCCATTCAGGTGCCAGCATCGCAGCAGAGGACATTACCTCCATTCCTGAAGGAAAATATTCCATCCAGGTGTCAGTACTGCAGCAGTGGACGTTACCTTCTCTTCCTGAGTAGGAGAACATCCCATCCAGGTGTTTGTATTGGTGCAGTGGCAACTACCTCCATTCCTGGAGGACAAGAACATCCTATCCAGGTTTCAGTACTGCAGCGGAGGATGATATCCTTCCTTCCTGGAGAAGAACATCCTATCCAGGTGTCAATACCATGGCAGAGGCCATTACCTCCCTTTCCTAGAGAAGGAAAATATCCCATCCAGGTGTCAGTACTGTGGCAGTGGACATTATCTTCTCTCGCTGGAGTAGGAGAACATCCCAGCCAGGTGTTTGTATTGGGGCAGTGGCCACTACCCTCCATTCCTGGAGGACAAGAACATCCTATCGAGGATTCAGTACTGCAGCGGAGGATGATACCCTTCCTTCCTTCCTGGAGGAGAACATCCTATCCAGGTGTCAATACTGCAGCAGAGGCCATTACCCTCCTTTCCTAGAGAAGGAGAACATCCCATCCAGGTGTCTGTAAGGGGTTGAGGATATTACCCTCCCTCCTGGAGGATTAGAATATCCCATCCAGGTGTCAGTACTGTGGCAGAGGCTATTACCCTCTCTTCCTGGAGAAGGAGAACATCCCATTCCAAGTGTCAGTACTGTGGTGGCAGATGTTACCCTCCCTCCCTGGAGGAGTAAAATATCCCATCTAGGTGTCAGTACTGTGGTGGAGGACATTACCTCCTTTCTGGAAGAGGAGAGCATCCCATCCAGGTGTCAGTATTGTGTGGAAGACATTACCCTCCTCCCTGGGGAGGAGAGCATCCCATCCAGGTGTCAGTACTGCAGCAGAGGACATTACCTCCCTCCTTCCTGGAGGAGAACACCTCATCCAGGTGACAGTACTGCAGCGGAGGCAGTTACCTCCCTTTCCTGGAGAAGAACAACATCCCATCCAAGTGTCAGTACTGCAGCGTTGGACGTTACTCTCTCCCTGCCTGGAGTAGGAGAATACCCCATCCAGGTGTTAGTACTGTGGCAGTGGCCACTACCCTCCATGCCTGAAAGAGGAGAACATCCCATCCAGGTTTCAGTATTGCAGCAGACCTTCCTTCCTTCCTTCCTGGAGGGAACATTATATCCAGGTATCAGTACTATGCATGACGGCCTCACCCTTCCTGAAGGAGAAAATCCCATCCATTTGTCAGTACTGTGGTGGAGGATGTTACCCTCCCTTCCTGAAGGAGAAACCCCAACCATTTGTCAGTACTGTAGCGGTGGACGTTATTTTCCTTCCTGGAGTAGGAGATCATCCTCTGGGATGCTCTGTCCTCCTCCCCAGTGATTGAAAGATTATGCATATACAGGAGTGGTGGTGTTTCCACAAGCTCACCCCTAGGCACAGTCGGATCACCTACTCCCAGGAGACCTGCCCCTACCTATTGATGAACCCTGTGGCTTTGACTATCAAGAACGAGATCTTCCTCTTCTTCTATCCAAGGAACCTTTTTTCTAAAATTCGGTAGTTAGTAGTCCAGCGGTCCTATTAAAATGAGGCATCAGCCTAACAAAACCTTTTCCTTAAAATGTTATACTACACAAATTATACCCAGGCAGAGCAGGTAAGAAAATCATAAAATGTTTACTTAAAGAAAGAAAACACATTAAAATATTGTACTACAGTTTAGGAACTGGGATGCAGATAACAATGTTAAAACATGTGGAATTACACAATAAACCTATGCACTATGAATGCTAACATTTTCTACCTCATTGATGTTTGGAGTCCAAGGTATGAAAGTCCCATCTGCAATGTCATTGCTGTTTTATCTCAAGTAAATTTCTGTTTGTTTAAAGATTTTTATTTCTTGTAACTGTATTTATTGAAGTTTAAAATCTCAATAAAATGTTTCATGGAAATCAAAAAAGTCCCATCTGCTAGAAAACTTCTAGTTTTCTGAAAAGTGTTCTCAAAACTTTCAGCAAGATGATGTCAGTCTCTGAATTTTCGTCTTCAGACAAATTTAAGGGTTTTCAGAGAAAAGTTCCTCTCCCAAGAGGTTTTCTCTCTTTCATCAGTGAAGCAAATTTCTCCTCACTAATCAGTAGTTCTTTTCAACAAAACTACCCAAACCTAACACTTGGCAAATTTATACCAAAAGCACTGTTTTCTGTCTGTATTCCTTTTGGACCTCAAGTGATGTCACTCCAGCCTACTCTTTTGATTGATCAGCTGTTTAGGCTGGGATGTTTCAGCAGTTCACCCTTGTTCCTAGCGGAGCCTCTCGCTCCACCCTAGTTTCTCCAGAGTATAAAATACCATAAAATCCTTCAATCTGGGGTCTCTGTCCACCATCCTAGCCCCCACTGTGGTCTAACATGCTTAGTTTAGCATGTTGACCCCTGCTGAACAGTTTCTAGTAAAGACATTTCTGCCCCTTGATATCAGGCAACCCACAACATCTATTACAAAAGGACCTCAGACTCCATGTCACTATTTTCCTGTTTGTGAGGTCTGAACATTCAAACACAATTGATGTCTGAGGGCTAAACTAACGCTCAGTTGAAAACATCTTTCCCATGTTTTTTCCCCATAGGATGTTTAAAGAGACTTACCAGTCTCAGCATTTGCACCTGCCTAATCAGTGCCTTACTCCATGGAAACGATTGTGCTGCTGCAGTTTCCAAAGGTACTCAAACCATTTTGAAGTTTTGGGACAGGGTACAGGTGGATGAGAAGGACAACAATGGAGGTTGAGGGGCTTGGGGAAGAGGCAACTGCACGCTAGGGGCTAGCCGCATAATCAAACAGACTTTGGCAGACTGCTATGTCTGTTCTGTTGGCACCTTCATATGTTCATATGAAGTAATATCACTCATAAAATTACCCTCACCGGGTCTCTCCTACTTCCCGTTTGTTTTGCTGCCCACATTCTGCCCCTTGTTCAGCAAAGTTATGATGTGACAGCAGGAGAGTGCGGGATGAGCTCCATTTTACTCTATAGGTAGCTTTGAGTCATTTTGCTATATTGTAACAGGCAGCTGGTGATGAAATGTGGGCACCAGTCAACTAAGTTGGACTATCAGCCAGGTCCTTGCTCCTTTGACCGTCACTCACCTCCCTGCCACCAGAAAGTCCTCCTTGGATGGTGCCCTGTGGTGGAACTAGGAGGGGGGACTGTCCTCAACCCCCATACACAAATCCAGATAACCGGTGGTCAAGTGGCAGTGTGGGTCAGAGGTGCCACGAACATGATTTTATCAACCCATCCCCACACGTTTCCATTTTCCTGTTAATCACCTGGCTGCAGCATCATGTAAGCACCTACATGTGGAGGCAATGTTCACTACAGAATCAAGCCACTCACAACTGGCACTACCGCTGAGCCGCCACCCAGTGGCAGACAAAGGCCAAGATGGCTTGCCACCCTTCCCTGGGAGAGGAGAGTCATACTGGTGTGTTTGAGCTCTTTTCCCACACCGCTGACCCCCAGTGGCCGAGTTCACTTCAGAACCCAGATCACCAGTGGGGCGGCAGGTGAGCCAGTGGTTCGGCTCATATTTCACATTCTGCTACACATAATTTGTACAGTTGTTTTAATTTTACTGTAACCAGTAACAGTAATTCCTTTAATTATTTTGTCATTCTCCAGAAAGGGCCTTGTCTGTTCAAAACTCTAAAGATTCTGTGAAGATTAATCAACTTAGTTACACTTTATCAAAACTGAAGACGACATGGCTCGTAAAGTTCAGCAAAACGGACCAGTTATATTCGCATGCATGTAACAGTAAATTTCACTATTTTTCCAAAGGTAAAGTAATGTACTGGTACTCTGTAATAGCAGTAGTGATTTTATTTTATACAGCAACTTTCTTCTGAGGCTCAGGGCACCTTTCAAGGGTACAGCTTACAATATGTAATTTACACAATAATTACAGTTAAAATACATCAGTAACTATTACAGTGTTATGGAACTCCCTCTCATGGGCACTGAGGGGAGCCCTTCTGTTAACAGTTTCAAACACGGTCTGAAGACATGTCTTTTGAGTTGCCACATGAGAGTTGTGGATAAAATATGCTAAATCTGATAGTGAGCTGGATTTAGTTATTTATTATTTAATTTTATAACTTTATATTGATGCTATTTATGAGAGATTTTAAATTAAACTGACTCTTATTATAACTGAGATTCAACCTTTGTCCTGTATTGTTGTAAAGGGTCCTGAGCCTCTGGGATTGGATGCTTAAGAAATAAAGGATGACTTGACTACAAAATAACTCACAAAACATTAACAATGAAAATAATACATAGTAGACTTTCAAAATAGTGGAACAGTCATTTCTTTTTTGTTTTTTTAACTTGGCATTATTGAAGATCACAGCTTTACAACACATTGCACAGGGACTCATTTCCTCCTCTCTCCACTGGGGCAGAAGTTGCAGGATAAGATTTTCTTGTGATCGGCCATTTTGTGACCCCTTTGTGGTACTGTGCCAGTGTTGTACCAGTTTTCTTTGTAAGAGCAGGTCCATTCTATAGGTTCAGTATATACATATCACTGTTTCCTCTAGTACAGTATGTAAATTATTCCCATAGTTTGACATTAGATTTCTGCCATAGGATCTTCCAGCCTGACCCTAAACCACAAACTCCATCCCAGATTTAACATGCTCTGGTTTGTCGTCAGTCATCCTATGACTTAATGTCAAAAATCCATACCCCCAATTTGATTTAAGTAAATCTGCTTCCACCTGCAACGTGCAATGCTCCCTGTGCATATATTTATTTAAAGGAGCATGTTCGACACACAGGGCCCCACATCTAAGTCAGAGATGGTCCCAATGTGCTCTTTGTGTGCTTTACATGCAATCTAAGTCTCAGACTGATTTTGTTTACTTCTAGGCTGATGTCTTCTGTAACTACAAATCCCAGAATCCCTGCTGTTGACCTCAGAGCAGTAGGCGGCAGTGGGAGATTCAATAACATGCAGTGCACGTCAGAGTTTATATCAGCTCTCCCTTTGCTTGCTAGTCCCATTGTCCTCCAGAGATAAATACAGTCACAGAGACTGTGCTTAGCCCCGGCCAAACGTGGAACTGTTAAACATCTGATCAGAGATTATAATAGTTCTAACATGCACTGCAGGCTACTGAATTTCCTACTGCTGCAGTCCTGCTCTGATGTCAACTGCAGGGCATTCTGGGATTTGTAGTAACAGATGATGGCAGCTTAGAAGTAAACAAAATTAGTTTGATACAGTACATTTACTCTACTGCAGTAAACAGCAAATAAACCAGTGTTTTTGCACACAAAGAGCACGTTGGGACTAGCCCCAGATCGGGTGTGGGCCCTGTGTGCTGACTGTCCCCTTAAGAGAAAAGAAATGGGAGAGGAAGAGAACTGTGGAAGTTTGTCACCTGATTGTTGCTGTACCTCATGGGTTCCTGAGTAGGACTACCCCTGGCTCCATCACTCCACTCAAGAGTTTCCAGAACTGTTAGGTATTGAAGAGGTAGTGGGATCAAAACAGATAGATGAGAAAATTATACAATTTAAAGAGCCCCTGACACCATTAGAAAAACTTGGAAAATGTGAGATTTAGACAGTTCAGTTTATATTTCATGTATTTTCTTTATTTACCTTTCTCTTTATTACAGAGGACAGCTGTATGAAATAGGCTTACTGTCCCTTAGACTTTATCTGCTCTTTCTGCTATCCTATACTGTATATGACATCATAATCCGGGTTGTAGCTGGAAACGAGCTTCTGGTCATGGTGCTTTTCCTGGTTACCACTTTAAATAAGTAAATAAATAAAATAAATAATCCCACGTTTATGTCATCATAATTATCCCCACAGCAACATACTGTGATGTCATAAACAGAGCTGTGATGTCATATGTAGGCAAGCAGCCAGAAAATATAGGGCAGTGATCCTGTTTACATGCAAATGTCCTTAGTAATAAAGAAGAATGAGAAATACAGAAACAATATGAAAATATAAGCTCACTTGTGCTAAACATTACATTTTCTCAAAGCTGTCACAACGGTGTCAGGGCTCTTTAACAGTAGTTGTAATTTTATTTGTTATATTGGGCCCACTCCTGTTTAACACCGATATCTCAGACACTGAAGCGGTATCAGGAGTGGGATGAGCCTTTTGTAGATGACTAAGCTGTGGGCGGTGGTAGAAGGAGATGGGGAAACTGGCTCTCCAGGAAGACCTGCAGACTCTGGGGAGGTGGTCACACACCTGGAAACTAAAATTTAATACTGGGAAATGCATGGCTCTTCACCTGAGGGAGAAAACCCAGCTCATGTATACACTTTGGGGTGGGGCACTGCAGGATTCTAAGGGGAGAAGGACCTCAGAGTGGTGGTAGATGCCAAAATTAATAACTCAGAACAGCGTAGAAGGGCTGCAGCCCAAGCAAATAAAATGCTGGGGTGTATAGCCAGGAGGATAACCTCAAGGAGCCGAGAGGTACTCCTTCCGCTGTATAATTGCCTGGTTAGGCCACACCTTGAATACTGCATGCAGTTTTGGCATCCTTGCTTAAAAGGGATACTGCTCTTCTGGAGAGGGTCTGTGGGGGGTGACCAGAATGATACAAGGACTAGGGAAAAGCCCTATGGGGAGAGACTGGAGGAGCTAAAACTGTACTCACTGGAGGAGAGAAGGAACAGAGGGATATGACCGAGGTCTTCAAATATCTCGAATGAATAGGGTAAGCCTTGAGGGGGTGCTTCAGCTGAGGGAGGTAGGAGCCACCAGGGGACACTCAATGAGGCTGGATGGGGAGACTAAGGGAAACAAGGAAATGCTACTTCACTGAGAAGGTGGTGGAGCCCTGGAATGCACTGTCCATGGAGCTTGTGGCTGCTACATCTGTGGAGGGGTTCAAGAAGGCTGGGATAGGTATAGAGAAAGGGTGCATCCCAGATCCCCACTGGTGGTTGGGGGTGGGAACCTTGTAGGGAAGGAGGGGCTATAATTGTGCCCTGGGTAGGCACTGATCCCAAAGCAGACTCGATAGACCAAAGGGCCTAATCTGCTGGCTTTTAGTATGTTAGTAGGGCAGTTTTCGCTAGGGGCTAGCTGCACAATCGAGCAGACTTTGATAGACCAGTAGGTCTGTTCTGCTGGCACCTTCGCATATTGGTATGTTCGTAGTATGTCAGTATTTCTGAAATATTTTTCTTTTTCCTTTGTTTACTGAAAAGTTTTCTAGATGATCATATATATACAATATCATCATATGAGGATTATTAAAGATCTTAATATGTATACACTGGAAGAAAGGCAGGAACGACAGATATGATAGAAACCTTCAAGTATCTGAAGGACATAAAATAGTGCAAGTGGGTGATCTCTTTCAGTATAGGAGGTGTACAAGAAAGAGGGGCATGATATGAAATTGGAGGAGGTAGGATAAAGGGAATGTGAGGAAGTTCTCTTCACAGAAAGGGTGGTAGATGCATGGAATGGTGTACTCCAGGAAGTAGTACGAGCTAGCACAGTATGAGGATTCAGACATGCATGGGATAGGCACAAGGAACCCTAGAGGTGGGTAGGAAAGGCTGAAGCCAATGACCAAGTAGGGTCAGTGACCACTGATGCAGGCGGGGAATATGGACAGACTGGCTGGGCCTAGCAGTCCTTATCTACCGTCAAATACTATTTTACTGTGTTACTATCATATAGTGCTGGGCGTGTGGATCAGCTGTCAAACTGTCAACTGACATATCTACCTCTGTTCCCCCACTACATCATCAGCATTGTGATCTCACTGACAGTGACATCACAGGTGACTGCGCTGGCAGCTATTGAGTGGTTCCTAAGCAGCAGTGATGTCACAATCAGTCAAGTCACAATGCTGAATATGTTACGGTGCGAACAGAGCTAGATATGTCTGCTGCCAGGCCACACATCACAACTACTAACAGCAGGTAAACTACCTTCTAAAAACTCAAAGGAAAAGAAAAGTACCTCAGATACACAAAGTTACAATTGACTGTTTTAAAAAACTAATCTTAGTTTCAGGCAGTACACTAGCTCGTTAATCAAGGCCCCGCTCACCTAACAAGTACCTTGTTAGCTGGTGGTCTTGATTTATTGAAATCAACACCCTACAGTGTTAAAATAAGAATTTAAAATGGGTCCCATTTCAACTCCATGTAGCACACCATGCTCTCCATACTTCTTTTACATCACAAAACTTGGGAGTGCGGAGGTGCATCTCCAAATTGGGAAGCGGAAGAGATTGGGCTCTCAACTGTATGGAGCTGAATTACGATCACTTTCCTCTCAAAGTTTGGCAATAATAGCGATAATTTCTGTAAGCTTTTATGTGATAAGGGTGAGTTTTTAAGTCACTGACTAAAATGAGCGATTAAAAAAACACCCCAAGTCAATAGAGCAAGCAGTGTCATAGCGACTGCTGCAACAGCAACGGTTGCTCACGGCCACATAAACAAACCAAAAAATAAACTTTTTGTATGCAGTGGATATATGATTCTACAACATAACAGCAGGAGATAGTTCAGTAGTACTTTATTTCAAGTTTCCTTAACTTCACTGCAACAAACATGTAACTACAGATTAATTACCCATGTTACATGTAATTAATGAATAACTATCCCGAGTTACACTGAAACTGACACTTAAAGTGTGACCGATAGTTGTTGCTGCACTTACTATTTCATATAACCATAAAAGCTGCTTCCACCACACATCAAGTCCCTTTCCTTGAACACTTTGGGATGTGCCTCCAAATGTCCCTGATTTTACGTCAACATTTTCCCTTGTCCCTCATACAATTTGTGTTTTTGTGACAGAACAGTGGGGATTAAAAGCACAAAATAATGTCAACGTTAAAGTTACAGACTTGTTCTTTTTCAGAAAATGCATCTCAACACAAATCCTTTCATTCTATCAGCTTTTTGAGTGAATAGTACCAATTTTTAAGACATTTCCCTCATTTGGGGTCTTTGTCCCTGAATTGTTTTTCAGCCTTGTCCCTGATTTATGAGGCAAGAGTTTGTTAGGTTCAGGGCTTGTGTCCAGTCATGCACCACAACACTTCATTTCTGCCATTATGCCAGTCCTGTTTGCCGCAACAGAGCACAATTTTGCAATCTCGGGCAGGTTGCAACACTTTTCCTCTTTATGGCAGCTTGTGCCAAATCTTGGGGTCAAGCTCCGTAAAAAATGGTCCCTAGGATTGACACAAGCTAGACCATAAAAGATGGACTACCTTGCATCAATTGCCGCACAAGATAGAAAATCCCATTACATTGCACATGAGCCCCAGGTGAGCCATATCTTTGGCACACCTGGCAGTCTCAGCACTTTGAAAGTCTGGCCCTTATGTCTATATTATATAATGGCAAGAAAAGGTTCTGGACTCTGATTGGTCAGTGTGTGCCTGAGACAGTACTAATATCTCAGTATAACATCACTGTGTTGCTGGAGCTTTTCATTTAGCTTTTCTCTTAAGAAACAAAGATATATTGCTACATGAAAAATCTACTAAAAACATTTTGAATTTTTTATTTTGTATAACAATGAGCCATTGTATAATAGCAATAATGCACTCCAGGTTGTGGGTTGTGCTAGGATAACATCACGCCTCAGGTACTAGATGCACTGGCCTGCAGCCTTGTGCCCAACCACCTGAGGTGTGGACGTTATCCCAGCAAGACACACACCCTGTTGTGCATTATTGTTAAATATCCTCGCAAAGAAGGTGCAGCATGCGTCGATGCTTAATAAGCATGCGGCACGCAGGTTGGGCATTTGTTTTTCTGTACGGGATCTTAGCATAAAACCACCCAATATACATCACATCAACTGCTTAGAACTCTAATTAACAGGTACCAATGTAAATTATTTCTCAATTACTGCTCTTACTCACGGATTGATTACAGATTAAGGAAACATTGTCGAACGGAGTGGCATACCTTTGCAGTGACAACCATGGATTAATGCAACAGTAGAAATGTGCTCTGGAGTGGTTTACTGCACTATGTAGCATGGCAATCATTAATAGAAAGAAGCAAATTTATTATTTACTGTAATGCAAAATAAGAGACACATACCATGATAAGGATCCTTATGTTTAAGACAGTATTGATAGTACACATTCTGCTGAACGCTGCCTTTCGACATATATTGTGGGTGTAGGAAGCATTATTTTATAACATGGTCATTTCAGTGCATGGTGGTGTTAATGGAAAATATTTTTTCAACCAGTAATTCTATACATATTAGCTTTACATTTACTAACATGGTATTTTTTATCCTAACTTACTGTTAGGATTATTGCTACGTATGTCTGTGTGTATTACAAGATATGGGTTGCACTGCATGATGGGACCATGCCAGGGTAGATCTTCATGTTTTGTTCCTGCAGTACCTTGGCAGGCCAGCAGATGGCTGTGAAACAATGCCAGTAGCAAAGCACTGTTTTACTGCCATCTGTTGGGCTGCCATGGGAACTGCACTTGAACAAAGAATTGCTGGAGCAAGCATGGACTACATTGCTATTGCACAAGCAACCGTGGTTCTACATAAAGTTACCCTCTTCCTGTGACAGAGAAGGCCACTCTGCTGGTGCAGTACTCCCCTTGTGGATTTCGGGATCATTACTTCCTGCTACACTCACACAAAGTACAAATTTGGGAACCAGCCCCACCCATGTAAATGCGGGCACTTGGTGCAAACTGTTCCTATGGGACTGGGACAGACACAAAGAGTTAGTCAGAGGATCTGGGGAACCAGGGGAGTGGGGAAGTTGATCATGATCCCTGGCAGGGAATGTGTACAAGCTCATGGGACAGACTGGATCATCTGCAAGGCCTTCAGCAGGCAGTCATCAGTGTTTAATGTTAGCCAAAATTGTTTGTGAAAGGATATAAAAGTTGTGCATTTTGATTTGCCAGGAATCTATGATGAACCAAACTGCAGCAACGGTTACAAGCATGCCATGATAATTGTTGGGTATGGACATGAAAATGGTCATGATTACTGGCTAATAAAGAACAGGCAAGTTGAGTCACCGTATACCTCAAAGATATAATTTCAGGAACCTTACACAGAATATTGTTTTCAATTGTTTGTTTTTTGTCTTCCAGCTGGGGTACAAAGTGGAGACGAGGGTTTTGGCAAGATACGTCGCAATGTTAGACTCTGTGGTATCACTCAGCATGTCCTAGACGTTGGTCTTCAGGAACTGTATGCTCCAATACTGTGAGAGGAATCCAGATGATGGGAAACCTTTTCAAGTGCTTTGCCTAAGATAATCAAATTTGCTTTTAGTGTAGTACATTGAGTCAGTCATTGCTTTTTCACTGTCAGTGTGGATTCACAATTATGTCCACTACTGTGCACTACTAGTAGGTCATATGTTTGACTGATGGTTGGTTAACTAAACGCCAGCTCTGCTTTTGCCAGAAAAAACCATAGGTTGCTTCCAGTGTACAAATAATTCACAACAGAGTGTGGCTTATGGTGGGATGCATCAAAAACTTTACCTGGGTTGTTGCTATAATCCTCCCTCAGGAGGGCTGCAAGGTCTGTCAAACTTCCTGGACAGGCATGCAGCTGCCCCTCCTCCAGGGACACCATTATACTTGGTGACTTCAACCTCCACTGGATGGAAACCCCAGCGCTGGACTATGTATACCTACTAAAGGCACTCCACCTGGAACAAGTCATCTCCTCCCCTACTAGATACATATGAATGTGCCAGCAGAAACAGACCACCCAGTCTATCTGGAGTCTGCTTGAGTGTGCCTCAATACCCCTAGTTTGCAGCTGCCCCACCTTCCTCCCTTTGTCATCCCACTGCCACCCCACCCCACCCTCACTCTCCCCATTCCCTGTCCCATGCCCTTTGAAGCTGTTCACAGATTCACAGATATAACCTCTTCTCAACCAACAACTCCACCCTTGAATGGATTTCCACAAACTGTACATCTCTAGTCCTCCATGCATGCACCATGGCTGACTCTATCAGTGACCATAATCCTACATACATTGCTATAACCATAAAAACAATATGCCCTCCCCACAAATTGCTATCCTTCAGGAATTTCAAGTGCCAGGATTATGACTCAGTGCTAAGGGATGTCTGGGCCATAAACTGGTCCACACTGTACCAACTGAAAGATGTCTCCAAAGTGGTGACTCTTGTTACAGAAGCCCTTCATAACCTTTAGGACAAGTATTTCCCCATCACCACCAGGAGGGTTAAAGGTGGCAACACCCATTTACTGTCAAACGACCTTTTGGCCCAAATGAAAATAAGGGAAAAAACCTGGCAAGCCTACAAGGCATCCCTCTCCCCAACTATGGAATGCCTACAGGTGACTTTGGAACTCCTGCAAGCAGACTGTGAAGTCACTAAAGCGTAAATACTTTGCCAACCTCCAGAACAAATCTCTTGGAAACCCTCGCACTTTCTGGGCCTCTATTGGTGCCCTTCTCAACCCTAAACTTATAAACAAATAACGGAACTTACCTCCCTCCAGTCCTATCACCGACCCAGGCAAGATTGTTGACACCTTTAATAGAATGTTCACTGACCTCACCGCCTACACTAGCAAACTCACATCACAGACTCCCTTTACCCTAAACAACCTGTTACATTACACCCAGACACCAAGCCCTGCCTTTTATTTCAGAGCCATTAGCCACAATATCACTGCCAAACTCCTTCGGACACTACCTGCCAGGGCAGCCAGGCAGTGATGATCTATACCCATTCTTTCTGAAAATCCTCTCCCTGTCATTGTAAAGCCACTGACCCACATATTTAACCTTGCCGTCTCATCTTCTACCATGCCTGAATCATGGATAGCTCGCACATGGTGGTAATTTTCAAATCCAGTGATCCCGCTGTCCAAGAAAACTACCATCCCATCTCCCTCCTCCCACATCTAAGCAGACTTTTATAAAAAAAACATCCATCACCTGTTATCTGAACATCTAGATAATCACAACCTGTTGAGCCCCCTTCAACATGGTTTCTACAAACACCATAGCACCTGTGACAGAAATGGGAAGGAAAGAGTTAATGGTTTGGATTCTGTAGATGCCTTATTTTTTAGCAGTGTGGAAAAATACACTGAGGCTGAAATCCTCCAGCAGCAACCAGCTTGTGGAATTCCTAGCTGCTAGATAAGAGCTGGGTCATAAATCTCGAGTGGACATCTCCAGACACACACAGACCTTGCAGACACGGACACAGGGCAGTTTGAATGGATTGGATCATTCAAATATAAACTTAAGGTGAAAAGGGAATATAATTGGTCACCAATAGGTGTTCACTCTGATTGGGACAATTAAATAGATACATGTTAGTTGGTTGGTGCATTTAAGGGAGAATAGGAATGACCAAGTCTCCATAGACTATATAAGCTTCTGTAAGACAGAGAACTCTCTCTCTTGCCCTGGAAGCTGTGAGAGGAAACATAAGCTTTGGAGCCTACCTGGTATGTCCGTGGGAGCTGGCAGTTAGAACAGGGTCCAGTGTCTCTTGTAAGACAGGGAGGGTAAGTTTAGTGATAGTATATTTCAGTAATAGCCTTCTTCTTTTGCCATCTGTTGTTTAAAAACATTTGTTTACTTTTCCTGTATAAGTGTTATTCTCTTGTGTTGTAAATACATTTCCTGTAAATGCTCATTGCACTTTCTGTTAAGTAAAGCTATTTATTTGCTCAACAGTTGTGACTCTGATGTCATTTTCTAAGGTAAGATTTGGTTTTCCACTGGCTAGGGTAAACTCTGTGTAGCATCCGCCACCTGAAAGAGACACACTACTAGACTTTAACTTGTGCAATTGCCGTGTGATTATTCAAGTTTGTACACTTGAAAGAGGTGCGGAAGGAAAGTCCGGCTGGTGGCAGCGAATACCAGGACACACACCTCTCTAAAAGCTGTTTCAGCCCAGAGGAGAGGTGGGTTGTCACAGCACCTCTTCGACCTTTGTTCTTCTTCTCTCTCAACCATGTCCATAGAAACATGGACATGTGCTTGGCCTGTAGCACTGAAGGTTGAGGTGCTTGATGCCACACCGTGACCCGGGTTCAGGAACAACCTCAGTCACCAAGATGCCGGCTTGGGGGTTGGAGCAGGATTTTCCTCCAGGGTGGATGCCCGCTCCTCCGTAGTCCCGCACCCATTGGGTGGAGGTCCGATGGGTGTGCAGTTGGCAGGAGTGGTGACACAAGTCTGGGGTGAGGTGGAAGGGGTCACTGGATCCTGGCGTGTGCCTCAACGCACACATACACATGTGTACATTGTGACCCCGGGAATGGAGAGAACAAGCGGTAAAATACAAAACTGTAAATAGAAAAGAAAAAGAAACATGGATATGGGCAAGACCACAGATGCAGTGTTTGTGGACCTCTCAAAGCCTTTGACCTTGTTGATCATCACCTTCTTTTCTCCACCCTGCTAAACCTAGGTTGCTCCCCATATACCACCGCTTGGTTCCACAGCTACTCCTCTAACAGATCCCAGTCTGTCCAGATAGGCCCAGCTACCACCACCACACTACCTGGCATTCCCCAGGGATCCATACTGGGGCCAGTACTGTTCTCACTGTTCATAAACAATCTCCCAGCTGGAAGTATAAACTGTCATGTGCTCCTCTATGCAGATGACCTCATCATCTACCACAGTGCTAAGTCCCTTAAATCTATATAGTGTATGGTGGGAACGCTGTTCCGCATGGAAATCCATGCCTGGAACAGCATTGTTGTCCTGCACTCGTAGCGTCATGATCTTGTTGTGCTGCACTCAGTGCGTCACCGGTGCAGCACAACAAGATCACAACACATTCACAAGACAGCACACAATAGAGCGACACGCATGGCAATATCGGAAGGAAGCCTTTGGCGGCAGACACAGAAGTAAGCCTTTTTTTAACAAGTGTTCACCAGTGCTATTTATGTTTGCCCATACACTATAAAGATTGTGTGAGCAACCATACACAAACAAGGCAGTTGAGCGATCTTGAGGTTTTGGTAACGGACCTCTCGAAGGTCCAGGTTACCACGGAGACCCCTCGATCGCATCCGTGTTTTGTTGTGTATGCTACATACACAATCCTCTATATCTTCCACCCTCACATCAAACTATGGAGCTGCACAGAATTGGTTCCTCTCCAAAAACTTCCTGTGAATGAGAAAAGACGAAGGCAATGCTCTTTGGCTCTAAACCTGCACCTTTCAAGGCTGCCAAATCACGAACCTCCTTGCATATACTCACCCTGCAGGCCCCCTCTCAACACGGTATCTTCTTTCAAATATCTGGATGTGACTCTTGATCCCTCCCTTACTTTCAGTGACCATGTTGCCAATACTGTGAAGAAAGTACACCAGAAGCTAGGGACAGCCTCCATGTCAACCATCTCCTGACCCCAGAGGCTCTCCTTGTCATCTCCCAGGAAACCTAGTGCCTCTACTTGACTATTGCTCCCAAGTGTTCTTCACCATGTCTTCCTCTTTTCTGTCCCATCTAAATGCCACATACAACTCTGTCTGTTGAGTCACCCTTCAGGTCAATTCCTCCACTCACTACTGCTCTCTATATCACTCCTTAGGCTGGTTCCCACTGCAGGGCCATTTGAATATGCCATGGGCTGTCTAGTGGACACCTCTCTCCCAAAAGTCCCCTTCGCCTTGTGTCATGACGGTGGTTAATCAGTGCCTCAGGGTCTCATCTGTCCCCCACTAGTTGTCCCCTGTGTGTCTACTGTAATGGGGCAAAAGGCTTTCTGTCTCTGCTCCTCCCTTTGGAACACTCTACCAATGGAGATCCAAAAGTCCCCTCTCATCAGCACTTCAAATCGAACCTAGCGCTTGGCATATGACTCAGGCCACCTGTAACTGCCCCCAGGAAACTGCTCCCAGGATACATGCTAGTCAGAAACCCACTTTTGGGGCACACTGCACCACCTACACTGTTTCTCAATTACTGGCTACTAAATAAAACAAAAATAAATAAATAAATAAACCGACATGTTTATTCTCATTTTGTGATAATGTGTTATTGATGATTGTTGTAACGTAATACCTTTCTGCACTGTATTTTGAATCCTTGACTGCTTGATCAGTTCCTGATTCCTGTAATTGTATGTCCTGGGTCTCTGCAAACATAGATGCATCAGCAATTGTTTATGAACTTGTTTCCTCTTATGTCCTCAACCTATACTTATGTTTACTTACGCCGCTATGCTAAACTGTACTCACTGCATTATAGATGCCTACTGTATTTATAACTTGTGTTTACTATTTTATGCCACTGTATGGCCTGGATCGCAACTGAAAATGGTCCTTGGATCAGTTTGCTTACCTGGTTACCAAAAACATAAATAAATAAATACATTTACCCATGCTTAGTGCGGTTTGTCATGAGGTTGCAGGAAAAGTGACTAAGCCACACCAGTGGTAAATCCCACAATAATCAACACCCTGGATGGATTATAAAGCAATAAGGCATGATCAGGGTTATATTAATCGTCTGTTAATCACCCTCTAGGGGTGCAAGCACAAGGTGTGCGCTGAGTGCCACATGCCCCTAGAGGGTGATTAACTGACCATTAACATAATCCCTGGAGTGCATTATTGCTATTATATAGAGAATACTGAATGAGGAATTATGCACAACAGTGTGTTCTGCCACAGAGGGTTCTGATTCCTCTGACCTCAACAGCAAGCTCGAGATGTCTGTGGGGATCCAAACCCTGATGTGGCAGAATATATTGGTTGTTCATAAAGTTGCCCATCCTGTATTTTTCATAGTGCATAGTGTTATGCAAAATGTGTGTAGCGGTTCTTTTGCTTTCAGAACAAAATTGATTCGTGCAGTCTCTAGAGGTTTCAGACTGCTGTTGTACCACAGAAGGGTACAGTTACATTCCATGACCTTTGAACTGTGGTACAACAGCATTTTGAAAGGGATAGAGTTCTATACAGAACAATGCTCTACAATACTCTAATACAGATGTTTTAAATAGTGTTGTACCTTGTCCAGCATGCAATTAGGCTGTATATGCACGTTAAATAAAAGATTAACATGGGACTGATAGAATGCTTACAGCCAATCAGAAAGCTCCATTTCTCAGACCTCTTTTATGTAGGTGCATTTGCAGCCAACATCTTGCGGTAGTGGAGATTTAGAGGTGCAGTTGCTGTTGGTGAATGCAGGGCACGCACCAGTAGGTACGCCCTCATTCCCCAGTCAGCCTGCATGCTGGCGCCACACCACCGGGCAAGACATCTAAGGAAAGGTCCGCTGCAATGCAAGCAGAGCTTATCTCATGCAGTGGACCTTCCTACATACTTCCCCAGCATCAAATATGGCGTGAACAGTGGCGCTAAACTGCCGACTTGAGGTGCCCAATCCTCAGTCGACTACCCTACCCCTCTTGTATGTGCCGACCGGAAAGCCCAATCCCGGCGGCATAATGTGTCCCTCCTCTCCTTTTTGGTTGCTGAGGGGTGCCCCTAATACCCCTCACCTCATGCTTCCGCTGTTGTTTTTGACAACGGGTTCCCAATCCTGTCAGCATCTGTCCCCCACTTATGTGCTGATGGGGGTGTCCAACTCCCATCAGCTACTGTAACCCTCCCCAAAAAAACACCTGTAAAAAAGAAACCATCCGCTATGTTTTTTATAAACACCTGTAAACAGAAAACGCCCCTCGTAGTCTTCCTACCACCTGCACTCCACTACTGCGCACTCCTGCCTCTCACCCCACCCCATACTTGCCTCCAGAATCTGGTGCGATGATCTTGCGTGGACTGGGAACACGTCTGCACTCTTCAAAGTTGACCGCGAACTGAGGAAATGCTGGTAAGCTGTATAATGGAATAAATAGTTGTTTTTTTAACTTTGCTGCATATCTCGGGCATTTTTGGAATTTTGCACCAACTTTTCAATATGGGGTTTTGGGACCCTCCTCATGAATTCTTTCACTGTTACGATGTTAATCGGTCTCGAAAGGTGATTTCATGCTCACTGCGTGGAATCACCTTTTGGAACTGATTAACGCAAGGACAGTGGCAGTGTTCATGAGGTGGGCTCTCAAAAAGCCTATGTTGCAAATCTGGTAGAAGAAATCCAAAAATGGTGTAGCATAAGCGTGCATTGCACAGTTGCTATGCACGCATCCGAATTTCACGAATTTGCAATATTTTCATGCCAGATTTTCAACATTGTCATTTTCTACACCTCCTTGTGAACAGTACAGTTGTCATTTTCACATCCTGGCCAACAGGTGTTTCCGCACTTCGGTGCACACTAGCGCGGTCACTGGAAATCAGTGTTCAGGGTAGATTACAAAAATGACAGTGACACTGTTCATGAGCGGAGGTCCTACTGTAAAATGCCTATGTTGAAAATTTGGTGACGATCTCCATAAAATGACTGTGTTACAAGTGTGTGTTGTGCCAATTGTTATGCACGCCTTAAATTCGCTGATTCACAATATCTTCATGTCAAATTTTCAACATTGTCATTTTTCTATACCTCCTGAACAGTAGAGCTGTCATTTTCACATCCTGGCCAAAATGTGTTTCCGACTTCGTTGTGGAAATCAATGTTCGGGGCAGATTACAAAAATGACAGTGACAGTGTTTATGAGCATAGGTGCTAAAATGCCTATGTTGAAAATTTGGTGATGATACTCCATAAAATGACTGTGTTACGGCATGCGTTGTGTAGTTTGCATGCAGCTCATAACGTGCATTTGTAATATTTTCACTCTGGATTTTCACCACTGGCATTTTTACACCTATTGATGAACAGTACAGCTGTCATTCTACATATCCTGCCCAAAATGTGTTTCCGCACGTCCACTAGCGGTCACTGTACAAAATCACTTTTGGGACAGTTTGAGGAATGACAGTGGCACTGTGCATGAGCAGAGGTGCTAAAATGCCTATGTTGAAAATTTGGTGCCGAAGTCCATAAATGACTGTGTTACAAGCATGCATTGCGCATTTCACGCACCCTTTGTAACTTCGATATTTGCAATATTTACATACCACATTTTCAACATTGCCATTTTTTTACACCTCCTTATGAACAGTACAGCTGTCATTTTCGCATCCTGCCAAAATGTGTTTCCTGCATTGCACTACTAAAGCCAGTGCCAGCGACAACACTCGGCATTGACAAATGCTTGTTATAATTATGATTATACAAAGTCCCTTTCAGTTTTCTAAGGAAAAACTAAAGGAAAAGACACTTTTGGCATTTTTAAATTATTTTTATTGAATGTATTCTTTTCTGCTGAGAGTTACATTTTAGTTAAATGACAAAGTTTGAAAGTGCTTGATCCATAGGAGGCAAACAGTGGACATGTTTTTGAGAAGTGCCTGCACACCTACTACCTGCCCCCACACATGCACACTTTTCGTTTGCTCTTTTGATCTTTTTTTTCGCTGCTTAGAGGTTTGTAGTTTTAGAAGTGATGCTCTGTAGGGTGTAAGAAACAGACTGCGTGAGTAGTTAGCGAGTGTAGGTAGTTGCTATGAGCGAGCAGTTTGCAGGAGGCAGGTAGAGGTTCAGTAGAATGGTGGTTGCAGAATCCAGTCAAAAACATACTTAAGGTGCCAGTATCAATTCTGGTGTCAACTCTGGTGATTATCAGGGCTGAGATTTTTATTTTTAATTTAAATTTTTTACCTTTGGATCAGGCAGGATAGAAGCCATGGGGAAGTGGGTAGAGTTCCTCTGACATGTGCCACAGTTTGAAAACAACAGTACTGGTGGGAGGTTGCTGGTAGCTGGGAAAATAACTGCAGTTTAACATTGGCCTGTGTTCCCATTTCATGGTTGGTCGGTTGTCAGTGGCTCAGTAGGTAGCACACTTGCCTCTGAGGCTGCGAGATCAGAGGGCTGTGGGTTCAGTTCCACATCTGACACCTGGGTTAATATCCCAATACTGACACTGTAGTGGAGCATGAGGGGTGCTACACTTCTGAGGTGCTGTCTTTCGGATGAGACGTTAAACCGAGGTCCCATCTGCCTGGATTGGTGGTAATTCAGGTGGATATTAAAGATCCTGTGGCACTTGTCGGTAAGAGTGGGGAATTTCCGTGTCTGCACAAATTTCCCTCATTCACTAAAAAATACCACCAACAGCTTAATCTGGTTCAAGGTCAGCTGGCATTCATCTGTATCCCCTCCTGGGTCGTGCCTGAAAACAGGCAGGATTTGTTTAGTGCACTTACCCGGTCAACAAAAGCTAAAAAAAGTTATGAAAGGAAGTAGATTCCAAGTGCTGCTCTAGGATTGTTTATGTATTGTGAGTATTTCACTTTTATTTTTTTTTTGCACTTTTATGAAGTTGTGTTAATTTTTGAATGAGAGTTGCACCAGCTAAGCGAGAATCAAGATGACAGAAACGTTAGCTGAAAAGTGACAGCAGTGATTTTTTGTTTTGTTTTGTGATCAGGGTTTTGGGCTGTTGGATCTTTACCCGTGGATTACCGTGGGATTTCCCCATGGGCATTGATGTTAATTAGCCAATCAGAATGCTTGAAAATGTAACTCCATTGTATAATGTCATCATTCCGTTTCTTTCCCAACACAGATGTGTGTGGTATTTTTCATTATAAAATGGCAGGGTAAAGTCATGTAATCTGATTGGCTCTTATTTATGTGTAAAATACGGTTTACACATGGGTAAAAAGGATTGCTTAGCAGTAAAGACTCTACAACTCAGATCAATGGGCATTTGGAACACAGGTATTTCAGTTAGCCCCTACTGCCAGAGCTGATCTTCCACCACAAACATGGCTGCTACCTTTACACTGCAAAAAAAAAAATTCAACTGATCCTAAAATAAAACTACCTTAAATATAAAATAAAACAAATGAATTAAATGCTGTTTCCTTAGCATCACACTCTCCTTACATACATAAACACATTAAAAACAATCAGTATTGTTTATAGTTTTCACTACAACTGTTTCTTTGCTGACAGTCAAAAATCCCCTCCTGTTTTTAACTGCTTATCAGGGAACTCTTCTTCTTGCCCTGACAGTGAGATAACTGAGTCTCTCTCGCTGTAATAAAGGCCTTTGTTGTCTCTGTGTATAGTGTGTTGTGAGAGAAACATTCTGCCAGTGGAACTGAGCAGAATTTTTAATCCATATGTTCTGTAGTAAACATTCCATGATAAACATTCCAGGGCCAGATATTCAAAGGGTTGCGCCATGCGCAATAGGGTTGATGCCTCGCAAGTCCGAACTTGCTCCATTCTGCGATATTCAGCAGGAGGCAGTTGCGCCACTGAAAACAGGCTGCGCAACAGTGCAATGCAAATGAATGCATGCTGAACTGGAGGGAGGAACCATGCATAAACTGCACAGCCCGATATTCAGCGGGCTGTGCAGAGTTGTGCAGGCGCAACCCCCAACCTGCGCCTGCACAACTTTGAGCCAAAAAGGCTTAAGTGAGGGCCACCCACACAGCAGCTGCCACCTGTGGCTGGCCCCCACCCCTCTCTGTACCCCCCTGGAGCCGATCGCGGGCAAACAGTGTAGAATCCCCACCACCACCCCCACTGGCCCGATCGCGGGCATAGTTTAATTCCCCCACCAGCCCAATCGCGGGCAGCAATGTAGCTCCCCGAACACATCCCTGGTGGTCCAGTGGACCGTGAATCGATCGCGGGATGGTATTCAGTAAACACACCCCGAACACATCCCTGGTGCCTGGTATCCCCACCCACCACGAAGCCCCACCACCCGCTCCCCAGTTTTGTGAATGACTGTCTTATGCGGGATGGGCTGCCGCCCATTGGCTCTTGCTCTGCACCAATGGGCGTGCAGCCTCACTGGGCATCAGTCGGTGGGCGGCGGGTGGCAGGCGGTGGATGCTGCCGCCCGCCCGCTGTCGGGGAGCGGGTGGTGGGCTTCGTGTGTGGTGGGTGGGTGGGGACACAGGCACCAGGGATGTGTTGGGGGTGTTTACTGAATACCATCCCGCGATCGGGATTCATGGTCCACTGGACCACCAGGGATGTGTTCGGGGTGTATACTGAATACCATCCTGCGATCAGGATTTACGGTCCACTGGACCACCAGGGATACGTTCGGGGAGCCACATTGCTGCCCGCGATCGGGCTGGTGGGGGAATTAAACTATGCCCGCGATCAGGCCAGTGGGGGTGGTGGGGGGATTCTACACTGTTTTGCCCGTGATCGGGCTACAGGGCATCGGTCCTCAGCGGCTGCTGCCTGGCAGGCGCCAGGCGCAAGTCCCGGGGATCGGTGCACCTGCATGCTAATGGCATGTAAATGGGGCCATAATCAGATGCAAATGGCCCCCCTGTGCCTTGCATGAATTATGGACCCATTTGCATGTCACCTTTTGAATATCGGGATTTTGCGCGTAGGCGCAATGGTACTTAGCGCCACACTTAGGTTGAATACTCCACTCTGACAACTTGCAGTGGCGCGAGTTCCACTGCGCCATGCACACGTGGCTGTGGCTGGGGGTGATATTCAAAGAGTTGCTCAAGGCACAACTCCTTTGAATATCGCTCTGGACACACCCTGCTAACTATTTTGTGCAGCGCAAGGCTTGCTCCACAAAATAGCGCAGTTTGAATATCTGGCCCCCATATCTTCAATGTAGGGAACAACAGAGAAAAAAAACAGGAAAAGGAAAGTAGGCAACAATACAATGACATCATCAATGGCATCACTTGCAGTGGTGGAAGGATTATTTTAACACAAATGTACGAAGTAAATCTATTTTTCTACATATAAACATGCTTTTCCCAACAGTCGAAAGTTAAAAAAAAAAAAAAAAGTCAATTTTGTAAGCACAATAAGGCAGTCAGGGTGTGTGTAAACCATATTTTGCAGCACGGCCAGCAGTTGAAGTCACTCAGCCGTTGTCTTCGTGCCTTACTACTCTGGCTGTGCTGTAAAACATGATTTACACTCTCACCCTTTGTGCCTTATTGCTTACATTTCATTCAGGGTATTCTGAATCGACTATGTGTTGCCTGGGGTGGGGTACACTGCAAAGGGCAATCACAGACTGAAATGTTTAAAAGATACTTTTATGTCAATATAAAGAAAGTGACAGGGGATCCCTGACCATCACCACTGTTTGCATGCATCTGTCTAACAGAATGGTTTTTAAACAGACTTTCACACGATACAGTTTGTATAAGTAAGGAATGGAATAACATATAACAGGGTGCGCAGTTATGTGACAGATAATCCATGGACAGGGGTGTGGCAATGTTGTAATATCCAAATGACCTGGATGGGTTGTGAGGCCCAAGGCACAGCCGAGGGCCTTCAACCACCCAGGAAGTGAGGTCACTACAGCACTGATGCACACTCAGACTGGATTATTACATTTATAACATTTATAAAATGGTCAAAAGTGTTATAAAATGAAAACATGTATGCCTTTGGTGGTTGTTGGGCATAAGGTGTAGCCAAGTGCCACAGCCACTCAAGAAATGCCTTATTCCTTAGTTCAGAACACCCTGGAGTCTCATATCCCACTTATATAACTCAGAAGAACCATTCCATTAGCACTCCAGGGTAGTAGTGAATAATGGCACTTTTTGGTGCATAAGCCATTCAGCTTGCCTCATGCCTCACTTCTTAGGGCGTGTCATTATAATCACAATAATATGTTCCAGGGTGTGATATATGATGGGATATCACCACTTCTTCAGAGGGTGTAGTCACTGTTTGGCCTCATGCCTCAAAACCCACCCAAGGCAAGAGGTATGCCAAGAAACCAAGGCAGATATAGAATATGCAGAGTACAACACAGTGAAGAAAGAAATGGAAGTCTGATGTAGCTGTGTACACTCTCAGGCATTTAAGAATAACTGAGGTAGTGTTCTTAAAGTGACAATAGCGATATTCAGCACTTAGAATGTTAGAATGTTTTGTATCACTATATCACATTAGTTAGTGCTTTATAAAACTTAAGAATGAGAATGATAATTAGTGATTACAGACACCTACAGAATTGGTTACTTTTGTTTAATACTTCAAGTTTTGTCATACCAATATGAGTAACTGTATATGAATTTTAAAACGTTTGTTTGAAGCTCAGCTGAGGAATACCCTGACAGTGATGTTTATTACAGATAAGGATACAATACGTGAAAGAATACCTGTGGCAGGCAATAAGAGGCATAGGCCCGGATACAAGAAAGGTAGCCATTTAGGCACTCATGACTTCTAGTTTGGGCTAGTTGTTTAGAAGCATTACAGTAGACTTTAAATAATGTTTAAATGAGTTTGGAGAATAAATAATATAAAACAGAAAACAAGTGGAAATGTATAATTGTTGTAAAATGTATGTAGCATTACATTATAATTGTCAACTTTAATCATTTAACAGTTCCCAAAAGAAGCCATTGAATGGCGAAATGCTGGGGCACGCTTATTGATGAATAAAAGAAAGTGAAAACTACTATAAAGACCCAGCGTATGGCTTTGGCCAGAGTAGTTGCATCATTTTCCTGACATGAGCAGTGAGTCATTTCAAGTTTTGAAATAGTCTCTGACCCAATGTAATGTGATCTTGTCTCTTTTCCTGTGACAGTTACTGCGACATAACCGCTATATCTGTAGGAGATCGGCAGGTCAGTCCTCAAGAATAATCACACGGGCACTATGGAACATGACCTCAGCCTCTGGCTCAGTAGCTTGCAAACAGTGCCCAGTGTCATTACTCCGCTACATTCACCAATACCCCAATTATTGCTATAATATAATTGGTTGTAAAAATGTTGTACTGTGATTGGTGAAAGCTAGTGATCACATGACCATGGTATACCCCATGATATACCCACAGTTTAGAACTCATTTCTGTGTCATTGCTTATTTTCATGACTTTCTAAAGGAGAACAGTCATCCCCCGCTAATAGGCAGGTACCTCAAAGTCCAACTAAGATAATCACAAAAGTAATTATTTTTTAGGCGCCAGTTTCCTAGAACTTGTAGGATTCATCCAGTTAATCATGTCAATTGCCACTTGTCATTACTACCAATAGGATGCCCAGTGCGCTTGCAGCTGAGTACATGACATGTGCAATGACATGCACAGTGGATTCAACTGTGGAACTGTCTGTCTGGTGT
Organism: Neoceratodus forsteri; assembly: GCA_016271365.2. Classification (NCBI taxonomy): domain Eukaryota; kingdom Metazoa; phylum Chordata; order Ceratodontiformes; family Ceratodontidae; genus Neoceratodus; species Neoceratodus forsteri. The sequence goes on from JADMNL010000033.1 coordinate 36,064,491, forward strand.
AGTGAAGTTATCTTCTGATAAAATGTCATCAAAGCACATTTTCTGATAAAATGCGATGAAAGTACATTTTGTACTAGAACCACTGATAACCAATCTCTCTGTCTGCCTATCATTCCCCACCAGGAGCAGTTGTCTTAACTGTGGTTAAGTGCTGAAGAGTTGGAAGCCATCTAAGATCCGAGTTCTTTACAAACACTCTTCCAATCTCATTACTGATGATACCCTGTAAAGGGCAAAGGCAAGCAAATCTGTGTATCATCCCCACAGCAGTGACACGCCATGCTGTGATCCTACACAGTGGTGACATCTACACCAAGAACAGCACGGTAACAGGAGAGACCCTCGGAGCTTTGTAGTCAGGAGTCACTGGGAGTGACCAGAATGAACCAACCATTTACTTCCTTTAGTTTCCATTTCAGTTCAACCATTTATTTAGTTCCTTAAAGGAATTAATAATGTAAATTGTGCAGAGTCATTTACCCACGAGACCAACTCAAGGTCACGTGGTCAGGAGTGGAAATTAACAGGAGGGAGGTTCAGGAGAGAACGTGAGGAAGTACTTTTATGGAAAGGGTGGAGAAACCTTGGAATAGTCTGTAGCTGAGTAGGGTAGCTTTGAGCCTGGGACCCTTGGGCCTTGAGTTTCTGTGTGTTGTTCCCTGCACCAGAGAGGAAGTAGGGAAGCAGGGTGGGGTTTTTGGGGTTTGCATACTTATGAAATGTGGAATGATGTGCATAGCCTGATCCAGCGGATGTCCTTTATGCAAAATGGATGAAGCCTGATCGAAAATACAAAGATAAGGGGGAAGAGCACTGGGTTGGGGTAGGCTCAAGCCTGGTCCTTTGGGGTCCTGTGCCATGTCCTCTGCACCATAGGTCTCCTGTGCCTGTATCTGCAGTTGGACTGAAGCAGGGAGACAGTGTGCATGATGGAGTGAGGGAAACCTGGCATGTGTTCACCATTATAACCAGCTTGTTATAATGGCAACTTATAACCAGGTTTCCCTATGGGGAAAAACAACTCTTCCCAGTAATTGTGCAAGTATTAACAATAACCCACCGTTGCAGTATATGGATAATCTCTGTCTTCCATCAGACCCCTTCTCTCTTGATTTATTCATATGCCTCTTTAGGAAAGTTACAGTCACATGGGTTTTGGAATCATCCACAGTCCATGACCTGCTGTTCACTCAGAGAGAGAAGTTTTATTTCTCTTTGCTTTAAATGCAGTAACGAGACTCGATGGTTCCAATCTGCATATGGTACAGAACACAGTAATATTTACTATGAGGTTTGAACTGCTGTTCTTTGTTTTCTTGTTGGTGCTTATGATGTATACAATCTGCCCAACACATTTTCCAGATGTAAAATATGTGGCTACATATTTTGTCCTGAGGAGCAAAGAAGTGAAAGAGTCCCATACTGGCACCCAATTACTTCATTATAACAATGAAGAACCAATCATAACACATTGAGATACCATCCCTTTCAAAGAGCTAAAATAGTTAATTCTGACATCACCATCAAGTAGTATCAGTGGCTCATTAGGTAGCACACACATCTGGAGCCAGAAGATCAGACGTTGTGGGTTCTAGCCCCACACCAGGCACTTGAGTAATATTCATAACTGCCACTGTAGTGCAGCATGGGTGGGTACTGCACTGGTGAGGTGCCGCCTTCACATGAGATGCTAATCTGAGGTCCCATCTTTGGTCACTGTCTAGGTGGAAGAAAAAGATCCTACAGCAATTATCGACGAAGAGTAGGGAGTTTTCCCAATATCATGGCCAACATTCCCTATCAATAAAGCAGGACCATGCAATCCACCACCTCCTCCCCAGAATGCACCTGTAAACAAGCTATCACAGCTCAGTGTGCCTTTCCTGGGCCACTACCCCCATCAGTAAACAGGTCAGTATAACCCACTCCTTGGGATGCACCTGAAAACTAGCTAGCACAGCTCTGTGTGCCTTTCCTGGGCCACTACCTCCGTCAGTAAACAGGTCAGTAAACAGGTCAGTATAACCCACCCCAGGGTGCACCTGGAAACAAGCTATTACAGCTCAGTGTGCCTTTCCTGGGCCACTACCTCCATCAGTAAACAGGTCAGTATAACCCACACCCGGGATATACCTGGAAACAAGCCATCACAGCTCAGTGTGCTTCCTCGGGTCAGTACCACCAACAGTAAACAGGTCAGTATAACCCACACCCGGGATATACTGGAAACAAGCTATCACAGCTCAGTGTGCCTTTCCTGGGCCACATACACCCTATCAGTAAACAGGTCAGTATAACCAACACCCGGATGCACCTGGAAACAAGCCATCACAGCTCAGTGTGCCTTTCCTGGTCAGAAATTGTAAATACATAAATAAAATCGACAACATGAGACACAGTCACAGTGTAAATTGTCATCTTTCAATACTGTGGCAAAAAAGAATCCAGAAACTTCTCTAGCTCTTCTCTTATTCTCCCTTTTTCTGGTTTCTTCCTTTACTGTTTTGTAATTCTGCTTCCTGTTTTCTGTTCTAATAAATATAGAAGTGGAAAATTAAAATGGAGTAATCAATGAATGTTTCGAGATATACACATATTTATTCAAAATAGTCATCGAAGTTATAGTGAGTACAGCAATACGTTGTTAAGTTTGTTTAAATCATGTCATCTAGATAAGCGTGCTTATTGTTTCAGAAATGTATAATTCAGTGCAGCTTTGATACATATTGTTATTAACATTGTTTCAGTGTTGTTTTCTGCTACATTATTATTGGAAAATGTCAATAAATATTTAATTGATAAAGGTACATGAAACACCTGAACTAATAAATCAATCTTAACATCATCAATGCAAAGCACTTTTAAAATTGCTAACATAGAAATATAAATTGAAGAAGAGCATCGGTTTATCATGTGACCTCTGCTTTAAAACGTGCTTGCCAATTGGTCCCAGTAGCACGGGCGCTACCCTTAAATGCTTAATAAGCAGGTGGCATGCATGCCAGCTCTTGTATTCCCCACAGAAGGCTGGTAAATGAGCTGGAAACTGCCTGATGGGTAGAAACCAGAGGTGGTGGTAAATGGGTGCATTCAGGGAGGTAGGGGTGACGAGCAGAGTTCCCAAAGGGTTGGTGCTGGGGCCCATCCTGTTTAACATCTATATCAGTGACATAGCAGGGGCTGCAGGGAAGGTCTGCATATTTGCAGATGATACAAATATCTGCAATAGGGTGGACACCCCAGGCGGAGTGGAGGCTATGAGGCAGGATCTAAGATTGCTGGAGGGTGGTCAGAAACCTGGCAGCTGAAAGTCAATGCCAGAAAGAGCACAGTAATGCATGTGGGAGAAATAACCCAAGCGGATTACACACTTGGGGGAGGATGAAATGAAGGCAACTGAGCATGAGAAGGAACTGGGATCATAATCTCAGACAACCTTAAAGTAAGGACCCAATGCAGCAAGGCGGTGGTCAAAGTGAACAGAATGCTGGCGATAGGGAGAGGTATAACAAGCAGAAGGAGGGAGGTGCTGATACCCTTTATAGATCAATGGTGAGGTCTCACTTGGAGTATGAGGTCAAGTCTGGAGACCTCACCTAGCCTGAGACATAGATGGCATTGAAAGGGTTCGAGAAGGGCCACCAAGATGGTGCATGGATTGAGCAGGAAGCCCTACGAGGAGAGGTTGAGTGAGGAGTTGGATCTGTATCAGCTGGAGACCAGAAGGGAGAGTGGGGACATGATAGAAATGTTTAAGTACATGAAAGGGATTAATAAGGTAGGGGAACTTAATCACAAGAAAAGTAGGTGCTAGAACTAGGGTCATAGTCTGAAGTTAGAAGGAGGAAGGTTTAAGGGCAATGTGAGGGCATTACTTCACTGAGAGGTGGTGGAGCCCTGGAACAATCTGCGGAGGAGGTTGAAACTGTGGAAAGATTCAGTAGATCATGGGACAGACACAAGGGTTTGAACAGGGACGAAGGGGCTCTCTGGATGAGGGGACAAGTAGGGAGGGGTTAAAGAGCAGACTCAATGGGCCAAAAGGTTTTTCTGCCATCACATTTCTATGATTCTATGATTTCTGCAAGGCGAGTTACTTCTTGCTATGTCACTGACCCAGGAATGGGACTGGACTCGTGTCACTTAGGGGCAGGGAGAAAGGGTGAGCATCCCTTGGACAGCTCTCCTCTCTTGGGGGGCATGAGTCATGCTAGTGAGCTGACACCTGGCAGAATCTGGGTGTCAGCCCAGCAGGGCTACCAATGTTTGGGAAGACACCACAGGCCCAGATGCTGGGTTGCCTCTAGGAGGCAGAGCCCACACGTGTCATTGCAGTGTATGGCCCAGGGGTGAAAATGGAGGGGATAAGACTCTGACTACAGCACGGTGATGGCCTCTTCCCCTTACAAGCTCTGCACCAATGACTGGGTGACAGGGTGAGCCCTGTCTGGGGTGGATGCCCATGTGTGGTGGGTCCAGGATCCCCCCCCATTCCTTCCGCTCTTTATTTCTGTGGGACGGCTGCTTGCACTGGAATGAAAATGTAAATATGTTTTGCTGCATGCTTGTCTATTTTAGGGTGTCACATTTACCAATTTAATGGAAATAAAGGAAAAGGTATGATGAGTTCCAAGGGTTGGTGGGAGAAGAGTTGTGTGCCCTCTTTCTCCCGTCCCCTTGCAAAACCCAGTGGAACCCTCATGGACTTACTATCATATTAAAACTATCTTCTGAGATGAAACAGAATGGAAATGTAAAACAAAGAGGATTGAACTGTACCCTTAACATAAAACCCCTTAACCAAGAAAAGAGGCGTTGAATCTAGGCTAGAAAAGATAGCATGTATGAACATGTATGTCTTTATTGTTTGATGGGAACTCCTGAGAATAAGAGGTTATACTGGTTTTAGCAAAGAGGTGGATCACCTGTCTGTGATGTCATCCATGAAAGGTATAAAACCCACCACTTGGAGTAACAAAGATAGATAGGAGAGTCAGTTGAATACTGACTACGAGTGAGGAGAACACGTAAAGTGTTTGCTTGTTTCCACACTGTTCTGTTTGCAAGGGCTGAAGCCAAGCCTCAGGAATTTTCAAAATTAGAAAGTTTGCTGGATACTGGACATTGAATAACCTTTTGCTTTCTGTGTTTTATTATTTTTATTTTAATTTTCTGATTAGAATAAAATAGCACGTCTGTGTTTTCATGCACCTGACTTCTGGTTTGCTGTGTCTGTTTTATCCCACACTTCACACTGGGCCTCTCAGGAAAGGTTAGAATACACCTGAGTGAGGAAAGCCCAGGGAAGTAAGGTGACAGGGCTGGCAGGACTGTCCAGGCACGAAGGCTGACCAAAGATCAGGGGATAAAGGAACAACAGAAAAAAATACCTTCCTAAGGAAGCTCTCTGAAACTTTGTCTCACACCCTAGTAAAGCTACAAAACACACACGCCAAGTTAAGCCACGTTAGAGTGACATATTTAGTTTGACCTTTGCATCTCATTTGACCTCCCACTATAGCAGTACATGTAGCTGAAGAAGGTGTCAAAACCAGAACAATAACAGCAAAAGAGCTTTCATCTCAGCCAGAACATCAAAATTAGAAAAACACAAGATTTTCAAAACATTACATTTCACAGACTTTTGACATTCTACCCACCCCAGTTTATTTATACTCATTCTGATTGGTGTGGCTACCTTTCATTTAAAACTGGTATGGACTACCAAAATGAAAGGGACTGAGGACATACTACAGCGAAAATCCAGCAGGAGCTGCAGTCATCTCCTTGAAACTTCCTGGGTGACATAGCCATGAGCACGCCAGTCAATGCTCTGTGCAAGAGCAGACGCTGTTTCACTTTCATGCTGCTCGTTGACACTTTTTGGTGTTTCAAGGAAGAAAACACCCTTTGGATGAAAGTTCTTCTGAGGTCTGCAAACAGGCGGAAATAAAAACGTGACTGGTCATGGCCGGGTGATGAGGTACAATATGGAGTGTGTATGTATACCGTAAAACAAGCGCTGCAACATTTACAGTCAGCTTAAATTTATTTTATTTATTTATTTTATTTAGTTTTTGTTGACTGGGTAAGTGCACTAGACAAATCCTGCCTATTTTCAGGCACCACCCGGGAGGGGATACAGATGAATGCCAACTGACCTGAACCAGATTAAGCTGTTGGTGGTATTTTTAGTGAATGAGGAAATTTGGCCAGGACAACGGGAAACTCCCTACTCTTTTCGATAAGTGCCATGGGATCTTTAACATCCACCTGAACTACCACCAATCCAGGCAGATGGGACCTCGGTTTAACATCTCATCCGAAAGACAGCACCTCAAGTGCAGCACCCTCTCATGCTGCACTACAGTGTCAGTACTGGGATATTAACCCAAGTGCCAGGATAAACTGGAACCCACAACCTCTGATCTCCTGGCCTCAGAGGTGAGTGCGTTACCTACTGAGCCGCTGACACTAAATTATTAAAGGATATGAAATGAACAAAGCATCATTGCTAGTTAGTATTTCACTGGAATATTTAATTTACTGCCTGCCCGAAGAGTGCTTGAAACACTGCAATATCAAGAATGCCTTCCTCAAAAATTTAGCCAGAGCATTGGCTAGAACCATTGCATGTGACACAAGATTAAATGTACAGCAACTAGGCTGGCTCATGGCGCAGCAACAGCACTACTGTTAGACGCTCGTGACTTAGGTACGATAGTGAGCCCAGGACGCTGGGGCCAGCATGGGAGGAAGAATTGAACATTCCAGAGGATGCTGTCCTTCCCGAGGAGAGTCCCATCAGTTGGTGCTACACTGCCTCTGGAAGCAGAGGACAGGCAGGCCCAGCATGACTAGGGGTGGGTGGAGTCACACTGGTGGCATACGGCATCACTAAATGACGTACACACTTGCAGCCATTGCACATGCGATTCCTAGAGGGACGGTGAAACCTGATCCCAAAGTTTTGTCCCTGACCAGAAGATGATGGACCCCTGGTACCAGCTTGCTCTCATGACTGACATCCATTCAGGTCAAGACAACACTTGGAAGTTTGAAGACTTGCATCCTCACCTGGGGGTAAACCTCATTTCAGTGGGGACAAGCCCCTCACCACTGTTAGGTAAGGGGACAGCTGGGTGACCTTGGGGTCCGAAGGAGTCCTGACAGAGTGAAGGGGCATTAACAGAAATTACAAAAGAAAATGTACAGCAGCTGTTAATGTGTCCGCATTTCTTAACATAATTGTTAAAATGCTAATGTGTCCATATTTCTTAATTTAATTATTAAAATGTTTCACCAGGACACTAAAATCCTATGCAGGTAGCTCTATACCAGCTAAGCAATCTGCAGTCACAGTAGAATGGGTCACATGCCCCATGTCTCCGGTCAGCCATGAAATCCCCAGTCCAGTGACCTGAGTGCAGCTGCCTCCCCACCTCCGCAGTGCTCTTGACCCTAGGTCATGCCCTCTCCCCATCCCTGGCAGAAATTCAACTAAAACATCAGAAATGTTGCAGGCAGCGCAGCACAGCCCGAGTCTGCAGCGATGCGATAGGCTACAGTATGAACACATAGCGGCATCGAAGAGGTGGAAGCATCCTGATCATAACACATCACAACACAAAACCCAAGGTAGTGTAAATGCCTCATGTGTTTAAATACTGTAACTTTCTGGGTGCACCTGAAAATAGGCATTTTTTGTCTTGCGTGCTTACCCATTCAACAAAAGCTAAATAAATAAATAAAATAAACAAAACGTTGGTCTGGAAGCTGTAGTGCCTTACGTTGAGAGAGCTGACTCTGTCACAAAGATGGCGCCAAAGGCTAAGGCATGAAACCAATCCCTCGTACGATGCATTGGCTGAACCAACTGCAACTGTTGAAACTTTAATTATTTAGTGTTTGGTAACCTAGTAAAACACACAAGGAACAAATGCCTGTTTTCAAAGAATGACCAATACTGCCATCGTTTGTAATAAGGCAAGGACGGGGTGTTATGTTGGGATACCGCCCACCTTGTGGCTTGGCAATAGCACGGGATGTAGCTGGAGGGCTTCTACCACCCAAGAAGGGCCACAATATACCTATGACACCCCCCAGAGTGCCTTATTGCAATTATGAAATGTAATTTTAGTAAATTGTATGCATTTTTAAACATAATACTTTCAGCTGGGCGTTGTGCTGGGATAATGGCTCAGCTGAAAGCAGATCTCAGTCAATCAGAATTCAGCATTCTTTCTACCATTTCATAATTGATGTTATACATCGCTTCTATTTTGTACTTACTATACTGTTGTATTGCTATGTGTACCTGTCCAGGCCCACCTTGTAAATGAGCTTGCTCAATGGTGTTTCGTCTGGTAAAATAAAGATCAATTGGCAACACAGAGTACACAAAGCAATTCGAAGACTTTAGAACTGTAATTAAGCAATATGTAACAACGAGGGGTTAGATTAACAGTCTGTAAATAAACCCTAGGGGTAATAACACAAGTCACAGCTGAATGCCATATTGCTCCTAGAGGGCGATTAACTGGAAGTTCCTTATTGCTGTTACAAAATATTAAAATAAAACTATCAGAAGTGTACCTTTTGAATGTTTTTGAATCTCCCACCTCAACCCTATCTGGAGGTGTGACCAATGCTCCATTGAGAACAGATACTCAGGTAAGGGGTATGGAGGGATTGGCTGTACCATTGGGTATGCCTAAAGAGGCGTGAGCTGGAGATTGGAAGGGACAAAAAATAAAAAACATTTTTATCTGTAGTTTTTTGTTTTACTAACTCCAGTGCCTTATAAATCAAGGTTTATTCAGTCAATTAGAAACCTGCTGTCTTATTAAATACTTATACTACAACATTACCTTATCAGCGAATGGTTGGTTTCAGCCAGTAACTTTCTTTTCCTTCATCAGCCAGCTTGTTGTGCTCGAGTACTTTTGCCAGGTCCTTTCCCAAATCCCTCTTGAAACTGTTCCTCCTCGAGACTGCTGTACTTCTTTTTCTGTCAGTCGGGGAACGAATAAATAATGATTGTAATAACCAACATTGGTCAGAACGATCGCCTGTCAACATCGACCCTTCAGTAACAATCATCACCCACAGAATTTACACACTGATGCTCTCAATAACAAGAAGTTACACTGTTACTACATAGGGCTTTATTCCTAAAGCCAAGATAACTTCCACCCCCACACCCCCAACACCATGTACTATAGGCTCTCCACATGGGAGGGGAACCAGTCTGGGCTCCAAGGGTTGGCAGGCTGAGAGTTCCCTGAGGGCACTATGCTTTGCATAACATTTCCATTTATCTTAATAACCTCATCATCCCTATCCAGCTTAAAAGTCAGGCAGACCCACTTCATAAATACGTTTATATATCTCCTGATAGAGACTAGACATACAAAGGAATCATTTTTTTGTTTTGTTTTGTTCTGATTTTCCACATTCTTTTTTGTCCACGGAGCTGACAGGCAGGGCTCCGCCCCCAGGAGCCTCATATCCATCCATGGCCCATAGCGCCATCACTGGGATTGTAGTCGGGGACTTTCACGGAGCCTGTCAGCTCCAGTTTTCTGGTTTCTCCCTCCCTTTGTTGAGGCCACATGTACAGGCATGCAGGTGCATGCACGAGTGGTTCTGCAACAACCTCCTTCATGCCGCCGTCTGTTCTGTGCCACCAGGACTCCGTCTGGTGTCAGCCAGACAGTGGGAGTGACAGCATCTCTCCCAAGAGGAGGCGCAGCCTCGTGGCTACACAGTACAGCTCCCACCTTCACCCCTGCTGAGACAGGCTGGTTCCCAAACACAGGTTGCCAGTCTGGTGTGAGGATGGCATTCAGGGTCTTAACCTCAGCACCACCAAGCCTGTTTGGAATCATTGTTTATGGGCATAAGCTTCATTCACTCATTCATTCATTTGGTTTTGTTTAGCAGGAAGGAGTTCTAGACAAGACTGCCTGTTTTCGGTCTTGTCCTGGGGCTGAGTGTTGAGGGAGTTGGATACAGATGGATGTCAACTGACATTGAAGCAGATGAAGCTGTTGATGGTATTTTAGTGAATGGGGAATTTGGCCAGGATAACGGGAAATTCTCCTACTGTTTTCAGGAAGTGCCATGGGATCTTTAACATCCACCTGAATGCCCCCAGAACAGGCAGACAGGACTTTAGTTTGACATCTCAGCCAAGGATGGCATACCCTGACAGTACAGAATCTCCTCAGTACTGCACTCGGATGCTAGCATTTATGGTATGAGCCCAATCCCGTGTGGGACTAGAACCCACGACCTGCTAGACATGAAGTCGGATGTGCTTCCAACTGAGTCTCAGCTCACTAGGGTACCTATTTTACACTTTCCTTATCCGTTCCTACAAAGCAGAACAAAACAGAAAATATACTACCCAAATCAGTGAGCTTTGTGCTGAAGCTTTACAGCTATCTACTCTGCTTCCTCCTGATGCAGGGCTTCTCCATCCCACTACCCTAGAGGCTGATGTTACATACAAAATCTACACCCAACTCCCTTGTATACCAGTCTTAGTCTCAGTTTAGTGGAGGACAAATGTTCCTGAACTTGCTTAGATAACAGAAACATTCCAGACCAGCAGCATCGGCATACATGCCACATCTCCGTGGGGCATACAGCATCGACAGTTGCACAAACATTTCTCCATGACTTCACTTCCCACCTAGTCTTATGTTTCATCGGACAGTATCAGGTCATATGAGTGCTGTAATAAGAGGCAGTATAGTGCAGTAGTTTAAGGTTCTGAGCTGCAAACCTAGAGACTTGGGTATGAATCCCACAGCCACCACTTGCATACTGTGTGACCCTGAGCAAGTCACTTAACTTCCTTGTGCTGCCAGGTTGTACCTGTAAAAAGCGCTCAGCTTATTGTGCCACTCCTGGTTAAACAGTCATACTGTGCAACCCTGAGCAAGTCACTTAACGTCCTTGTGCTGCCAGGTTTGCACTTGTAAACATGTTTTCAGCTTTGTGTGTCTCTCCTGGTAAAACAAAGGTTAAAATTAAAAAAAATAATGGCAAATGCAAAGGGTGGCACCAATTTGGGTGACTGTGACACTAAAGCACCTGGTCAAATTATGCCACTCATGTGGTAGTATCTGCTGCTTTGAGGCGCTTATATACAGTGTGTGGCGGTGAAGCCCCCAGCATACAGGACTGTTCTTCTGAGGTGGATAGTAATAGTCCTGTCCCATGCTTGTGTCAGGTACTGGATTGTGATCTGTCTTGTGGCACCATAACTATGTGACTCCGTAAATAAATCCTTGCAACTGCTGTACATTTTGGATTGTTTGTGTATTACTAGCTGTCTCTCCATGTCCCGTGTCCTGCTTTGTTTTCACTTTGTGTTGTGTTTTGCATTGTTACCCTAATAGGACATTGCCCACATGGTAGTCACCCTTGTGCTGTCACCCAATTCCCTGTTACCCTTTTCCATTCACCCTTATCACATAGTACCCTACTGGACAACCCCTTCTCCACCACAGGACTTGGAGCAGACCCACATATGAGCCTTGGGCAGCTTTTCACAGGGAACTACCCACAACTCTAGTTTCTTCTTCCTCAGCTGATGTGTAAGACCATAGGGCCCTTTCTCAGCCTCTCTCTCTCTCTGTCTGTCTCTCATTTCAATTCAAATAACTTTATTGTTATGACACAATATACATGTCTGTCTCTCTCTCTCTCCCTCCCTCTCAATTCAATTCAAATAACTTTATTGTTATGTCACGATATACATGTCTGTCTCTCTCTCCTCTCAATTAAATTCAAATAACTTTATTGTCATGACACAATATGCACCTCTTCCTCTCTCAGTTCTGTTTTATCTCTCTCTCTCTTTTCTTTTCTCAGCTTCCCTCTGCAGCCATTTACCCCTGGGAGTAGGCAGCACCTCACTCTGCCCTAAAGAGTGTGGGAGAGATCCCTCTCACCAGGCATGGGGACATAATGTCAGAGTGAAACAGCACAAAGAGCACTGCAGACAAAATGGTGTGCACTGAAATAACATCGGGGAAAAACACTGAATTGATCAGAAACAGCACACCATTAAAACAAACAGGACTATCTTTGCCTTTGCAGGGCTCCCACACCCCACCCGGACTAAATATAACTAACTCCAAGGGAATGTGGAGTTCAGGGATGGGGCGAAAACAGAGGAGGGGTAGAAGAGGAGTGAGGAGAAGAGGCAGAGAAATGGTTACAGAAGCAGGAGACAGAGAGTCAGTAGTCATTTTAATTTAAGTGATAGGTCTATAACAGACGTGGAAACTCAAATGTTGAGTAAGGGACTTTCCTTCTCCCTACTAAAACTTGGATCCTTTTGAATTGGAAATAGATTTGCAAAATTCTATAGGAAATTAAGGCTGGCAGACTGGTTTAGAGATGAACCAGAAGAAATATCAACTAGAAAACAGGCACTAAAGAAGACTTTGGGAATAAAGTCTGATTTTATGCCTCAAAAAGCAGAGATACAGTAGAAATGTATATAAAAGTTGTGGAAAAGCAAGTGAGAGAAATGATAAGTAGAACGTTATCCCCAAGGTTTAATAATATGACAAAAAAGAAAGGAAGCCTTGAAGAACCTGGAACAGGACAAATCTGTAATACTAAAACCAGCTGATAAGAGGAGAGGAATAGTCATTTTAAATTACTCTGACTATAAGGCAGAATGTATTGGACAACTGAGTGCTGTAAAAAATATGAAAATTGGAATTAGATTCAACCCATGAGATTTTTAGTATGCAGTGGACCAGGGATGGTGTGCAATAATAGAAAAGAAATGCTTATTAATGAGAAACCAAGGACTCCTTGCTTTTATATACCACCTAAGGTGTGTAAGGATCCTGTGAAACCACCTGGGAGACCAATAGTGTCAGGGATAGAATCAATTTTGGAACCACTATCCAAGTATGTGGTTTCAATATTCAGGGGAAGTTAAAAAAATGGATACTTACATCAAAGGCACAAACCATATTATAGAATTCATTTCTGAATTCAATGAGAATCAAGTAAACATTCAGGATCTATGGCTTGTGTCTTTGGATGTTAAAGATTTATATACTAGTATCCCCATGAGGAGGGACTAGTCTCACCCAAAGTGGCATTGGGAAAAGAGAGGAACAATTCCCTGAGACAGAGTTTCTATTGGGATTGGCAGATTTGGTTTTGAATAAAAATTATTTCCATTTTAAAAGATTTCTATCTACAAATCCATGGTACTGCTATGGGTAGTACAATGGCCCCTCTTATGCTAATTTATTCATGTCAAATGATGAGAAGCGTATTTATTAGATGAGGGAGTAACTCCATTCAGGAGAATATTATGGGGTGGAAACATTTCATAGACAATGTACTATTATTATCGAAGAGGTACAAGGAAGAACTGGATAGATTTAAACAATATTTGGATAGTAGAGATCAGAATGTAACATTTTGATGGAAGCAAGTATGGATCAAATAGCGTTCTTGGATTTATTGATTTACAAAGGGATAACAGGTTGGAACCAAAATTGTATAGTAAAGACACCGATAGAACTAGAATCTTACATTATCAAAGCTATCACGATCCCAAATTGAAGCAAAGTATACCAAATCACAGTTTATAAGAGCAAGGAGGAACAATAGTAGAGATGATGAGTAGGAACTAGAAGTGGAAAGATGACAGACAGGTTCAGAGGAAGGGGCTATAAAGTGAGAATATACAGAAGGCTATGATGCAAGTGGCAGATATGCCACAAGAAGAAGCATTCAAACTAGATAGAGAGAGAAATAAAAGCTAGAATAGTGTTTTTAACAGCTTATAGCCGTTTGGGTAAGAAAATTGAGAAAATTATTACAGAGCATTGGCACATCTTACAGGCAGGAAAATACAGAATAGGAGGTTTATAGAAAGACCTTTGATGACATCTAAAAGAATAAGACCTTAAAGACAGATTAATGCATACAGTACCCCAGGGCCGGGATATTCAAAGGGTTGTGCATGGCGCTACAGTGTTGTGCCTTAAGAAACCCACTGTTGCGCCCGGGCTATATTCAAAAGGGAATTTGCACCGCAAATCCTGATGTGCCGGGGTGCACCAGTAATGTATGTGGCGCAGGTGAGGGTGTGCCCATGCACACTCGGCACATCCCGATATTCAGCCCGAGATGTATGGCCCATATGCAGCCACACACCCGCCTTGCGCCACACACATCAGGGTGCAAAGATCCGCTGACAAAAAACAGAGCAAGGCCTGGCCACCTGGGTGAGCTGCCATATTGCAGGCGCAACATGGCAGCCACCTGCTATGGGTGGCCACGACCTCCCAAGACACAGGCCGGGCATCACCCCCAATCGCGGGCATTGGAGTTGTAAAATATCCCTGGTGGTCCAGTGGATCCTACCCCTCACCCGATCATGGGCGTAATGAAATAAAATCATGCCCTGGTGGTTCCAGTGTACCGCTCCCAAGCCAGATCATGGGCTGTGTAAATGAAAAACTCCTGGTGGTCCAGTGGACCTGCTCCCCAACCCAATTGTGGGCTATGTAAAAATATAGTTATCCCTGGTGGTCCAGTGGACTACTCCAGCCCGATCACAGGCTTAGAAAATAAATGTCTCTCTGGTGGTCCAGTGGACCGAATCCAGCCCAATCGCAGGCTTTGTAAGGTAAAGGTATCTCTCGTGGTCCAGTGGACCCACCGCCAAGCCGATTGTGGGCATTGTAGAAGAAATAACCATGGTGGTCCAGCAATACACCCTACCCACCCACCCACTCAGACCCGCCTTCAGTCTTTTGGGCCCCCGTCATTTGTTTAAATCCATCTTAGTAGAGATACACCCTACTAATCCTGCCTTTTTTTTACATATTTTCTCACTGGCTACAGTCGGCTTGGTCATTCTGACCGACCCCCCAGCCCTGCCCCGACATCAGGCCAACCTGCTCACCTCCATGGATTACCCCTGTGGTGGGGTGGTGAGGAGCTTCCCAGGTCAACCCACCAGAGCAGGATCCGGTTGAGGAGGCACCATTCGGGGTGGGCAGGGGGTCGGAACTCATGCTGCTAGACCTTGCACATTTTCACTTTTTCCTTTTGTGGAGTGTGGCGTGCAATCACTCTTAGGCACAGCGTGCCAACATCCGCCCATAGTCCGCCACCCTTTTCTACACTTCTGTGGTGGTGCCCACGGTCATCACCAGAGGCCGCTACAGAGCAGGTGGGTCCCTGGATCCCACCCCAGGATAGGAGAGCAGTCCTCCAGACACTCAACCCTATCCCTCCCTTGTCAACCTCTGGCAGGCCAGACTTGCGTCTGAACCAGGTCGCCAGTGTGGCGCGAGTGTGGCGTCCAGCACCTCAGCCTTCAGTGCCAGTGGCCCGGCAGCAATGCTGCCTTTAATATGCCCTCACCTTCCTGCTCCAGTGTGCCCTCTCCCCCATGTACAAGTCACTATTCCCCAGGCCTACCCCAGTTAGGTCACTAACCCATAATGTTTCTGTGGCACCAATCACTCAGCCACTCGAACTCCTCAAGCCTTCCTTCCTCTCCATGCTTGCACATGGTACCGGCAGTGCCTCCAAGAATGCCACCGAGTTCCCTACCCCTCACACTGCCTGCCCAAGTACTCAAACCTCCTTCACTACTTCCACAGTGTCCCCACCAAGTCATTTGTACTCATGCAACAGTAAATGAGGTTTCTTCCTCCTCGCTGCACGCTTGAGCAGTGCCTGCCCTGCCCTCCTGCAGTTAACCTGGGACAGCTTCAATCCAAATATGGCTGTGCCTTTCTCCCTTCCACCCCATCTCACCCATTTCAATATAGAATACTCGGAACTACCCCCCCCACGCTTACCCCTTTCCTTCTAATGCCCTTCCACCACCCCAGTATTCATTCTTCCTGCCCTTACCCTGCCAACTGCACCCTCTGTGACTTCTGTGTCTGCCCCTACTTCGCCTCATCCCTTTTCTCTGCCTTATTCCTCCCATCCCTTGAACACCTTCCCAGCCTGACTACTTCCTCTGGGCTTCCAATGTCAGCCTCCGTCCTCCCCTGCTGATTTCCAACCTCTCCTATCCCGCTGTTGTCAATTTAGAGCCCCATTCCCTTCTACCCAGATAGTGTTGCCTCCCATCCTTCCCCTTCCATAGCCTTCTCTCCTTCAGTCCTACCCCCTCCTTCCTTACTAGCCCCTTCTACCCTTTCGTCCTCGCTATCTCTTCCCCTACCTGTTGCCATTCCTCTCATGCCCTGCTTGTCCTCCCCCTTCAGTATGTTCCTGCTCCCCTCTGTCCCATAGCAGAGGTTTGAACCTCATTCGTAGTCGATACCCTCCCACATCTCTTTCCCCATTGGTTCCCCTCCCATGTGTTCCCTCCGTGCCACCCTGGTCCCCTCCTCACCCACAGCCATCTGCTTTCTCCCTGGTACTCCTCATGGTCTCTTCCTGCCCAATCAGGAGGCCCCCCTCACCTCAGGCACCTCCCTTCTCTTCTCTTTTCTGTTAGTGCCACTGATACTGGGGTCGGTTTCACTCCCTAGTTGTTCTTCCTCCGTCCCCTTTCCCATCCCTATTTTCTCCCAGCCAGGATGCCTACTATACTCTTCTGCCCTGCCACTTAAACTCCTCCCTGACCTCCACAATTCCTCCTTCAAACTAGTCAGTCGTCTACAGACCATACACCCCCATCCTCCAGGCCCAGTCCAGAATCATGGCAGACCCACACCCTGTACACCCCACCCTTCCAAAGATGCTGCCCTATTGACATGTGGCACCTGCCCCATTTGGCCCCATCTTATGTTGTGGGCTCTACTCCCAGGTTCTGTACCCTACTACAACTGTTAGGCCCTCGTTACTCAAATTCCTGTCCTCCCCACACTACTCCCCTACTGCCCCTTGCCAACTGGGTTAATTCGTCTCAAATCTCATCCGTTAGATACTGTATTACTGTAGCAATCCTAAGCCTCCTTGTCTGTTTCTCACCCCTCAGCTACCATACTTTTTGTTCTCAGCGCTCATATAGTTTCACTTAGCCCAGTTAGAAATCCTATTGCACTCCAAGTATTACTCAGCTCAGTTACAGAAACAAACAGAACAACTAAATCTGTATTATTACAGCAATCCTCAAAGTATCCAATCATTGCTTTGTCTCCACCCCAGAGACCCTGCTGTAATATAGGACCACAGAGGACCCTGGGCAGGAGTGTGGGCAACTCTACAGTCCTGGCAGAGCTCCATTGAGCTGGCTCACTCCCCCCTCTCCTTTCGCTTGTTCTATTTCTCCCAACGCTGCCTTTTGTACTGGGCTCCTGTCTGCACTGGCACCTTTTCTGCCCACAAAGAAATCCGCAGCAGTCCCGACACAGTTTCGTTGAGGTCACTCCCCCCACTCTCTTGTTCTATTTCTCCCAACGCTGCCCTTTTGTACTGGGCTCCTGTCTGCATTGGCACCTTTTCTGCCCACAAAGAAATCTGCAGCAGTCCCGACACAGTTTCGTGAGGTCATCCTCCACCTCTCTTACTCACTCATTCTGTTTCTCCCAACGCTGCAGGCTGCCCTTTGTACTGGGCTCCTGCCGATTGGCGCCTTTTCCTGCCCACAAGAAGTTCACAGCTGTTCCGACAGAGCTCCATTGAGGTTGCTCACTCCCCTCTCACTCGCTCATTCTGTTTCTCCCCGGCGCTGCAAGGCTGCCATTTTAGTACTGGGCTCCTGCCTGCATTAGCCTTTCTCCCACAAAGAAATCTGCAGCAGTCCCGACAGAGCTCATTTGAGCTTGGTCATTCCCTCTTCTCACTCACTCAATCCTAATCTGTCCCAAACACTGATTTCCCAAACTGACTGTGCTATTCTCGCCTGAAGTGCGAAAACACATTTCGCCAGGATGTGCAAAATGGCAGCTGTACTGTTCATTAGGAGGTGTGAAAAATGCCAGTGTTGAAAATCAATGAAATATATATTATTTATTTGTGAGTTACAAGGCACATGAAACTGCAGACACATGCTTATAACACAGTCATTTTATGGACTTTCATTATAAAATTTTCACCATAGACATTTAGGACCTCTGCTCATGAACAGTGTCACTGTGGGTTTCTTAATGTCCCCGATCACTGATTTCCCCAGCGACCACAACCGTGCTATTCTGATTCTGAAGTGCAAAAATGGAGGTGTGGAAAAATGCCAGTGTAGAACATCTGTAGTGAAAATATTGCAATTCACGAAGTTATGGCGTGTGTAGCAGCTGCACATGCGCTCATAAAACAGTCATTTTGGATTTTTCTACAAATTCCCTTATGAGAGAGCCCTCACCCTTGTCTGCTCCCCACCCAGATGCAGTGCTTGATCCTGGATAGCACTCCTTCAATCCACACTAAAGGCAGGCAAACCACCTTGTCTGATCCGTCACTACCCTCAGGGACCAGATATGCCCCTCCACCTCACCCTCCTGGATAGCACTCCTTCAATCCACACTACATGCAAGCAAACTACCTTGCCTGATCAGTCACCTACTCTCAGGGACCAGATATGCCCCTCCACTTCATCCTCCTGGATAGCACTCTTTCAATCCACACTACATGCAAGCAAACCACCTTGCCTTAGCCATCACTACAATCAGGGTTCAGATAAGCCCTCCACCTCACCCACCACCCTAACTGCTAAGTTCCCAACCACTACTGTCTTTTGCAACTCTGACAAGCCTAATCCTTTCTCCTTGTTCATGGCAGGTCAGGTGTCCTGTACCTGGACTGCCCCACCAGCCCCATTGCCTGTTGAGCCCCTACCTGGTCAGCAAGATTCTGAGACCTCTTCTTGGTATCCACTGCTGCTGGTGCTTTCTCATGACAATATCTGCTACCTTTGTTCTCCACTCTGATCCACTCCCCTCCCCATCACTGGAGATCACAATGCCTGCCACCCTCACCCTGCCTAGAGCTATGCCACTAGTGTCCTCTACCAATCGTCCTCAGCTGCCTGCTTTTCTTCTTGCATCCACATGGTGCCTCCAACTGCCATTCAAACCTGGCAGTGTAACTCCTGACAGCATCAACCCCTTTGCATGAGCACAGATACATCCCACCTGCCCTACCTATGAAGCATGAGTTACATCACATGGCCGTTGCAGTGCATGAGCTCTGTTTCCCTTCAGTGCACTGGACCCTATCCTATCATCCTCTAAGTCTCCAACTGCCAGCCCTTCCCCATGTGCCCATACAGTACCGCCAGTTGCCTTTCCAGACTGACAGCATGCCTCTCTGGAGCAGTGAGACATGTAAACCTATCAGACATCTGATAGTACCCCACACCTGCTGATTACCTAACAGGCAATCAAAAGAGACACCTTAGAACAGCAAGTAAAAGCAGTATAGTCCAGTGGTATAGGGCTCTGAGTTGCAAACCTGAGACCTGGGTTTGAAACCCACAGCCATCACCTGCATACTGTGTGACCCTAAGCAAGTCTCTAACTTCTCAGGTCCCAGATTGCACCTGTAAACAAGGTTTCAGCTTAGTGTGCCTCTTCTGGTTAAACAAAAAAGTTTCAAAAGCTCAAGTACAGTCTATTAAAGCAGGCAGGTAAGGGGTGACAGACAGGGCTGCACCAACTGCCACCTAGGGCCCGGCGCCGGCTTATGACAGCTTGACCGGGGGTTACTATCAGATGTGTGACAGTTTACTTGTGTGTCTCGCATGCTTTGGTTTTGTGCTGGATTGTAGTTGCGGGGTTGCTCACCCTCCAGATGCACCACTGACCTCTGCTAATGAGCACATGCCTTTGCTGTCCTGACTCTCCGGAGCCATGGCCTGCTTGCAGTGCCACGTAACTCTGGCTGTCTGAGGACTGAGGAGCAGTGGAGCAAGAGGAAGCTACAGTAGCCACACCTCTCAGCTGCTCTGCCTTTCACATAGCGTGGAGTATTTACATCCAAATTGATGCACGCCTAACAGGATTTACTGATAGTCCTCATTATTTTTTTAACCAGTAGAAACACACTGAGCTGAAAGCTTGTTTTCAGGTGCGACCTGGGAGCACAAGGAAGTTAAGTGACTTGCTCAGGGTCACATAGTATGCAAACGGGGGCAGTGGGATTCAAACCCAGGTCTCCAGGTTTGCAGTTCAGAGCCTAAATCACTGTGTTTATACTGCAGTGTACTCATAATGTTAGAGCTAATTTGGTACAAACTATTTAAAACTAAACTAACTTGGCAGAAACAGTCCTTAACACTAAACATATAGGGACCACTGTTTTTGAACTTATCCTTTAAACTAAAAATGTGCCACATATTATGGCCATTTACTCTGTATTTTATTTTATTTTTCATCATGTGTTTCCACCTCCTGTACCTCCCTGTTAGCCCCTTCTATCAGGGACCCTCAACCTGGCCACCCACCCAGGGACTTACCCCCACTTACCTACTTGCACAAGTGAATGGGTGCCTCGATGACTGTTGCAAAGTCTGCAGGGTCACCAGCATCATCCACTGACAGAAGTTCGTTCCCTCCTGTTTCTTTACAGAGCCTGAGCCAGTAGCGTGCAATGGTGTGCATGTACAGAATTAAGAGACATAGAAACTGACAGCAGATAAGGACTGCTGAGCCCACCCAGTCTGCCCATTTCCTACCAGCTATGAAAACCACAGACCTTGCTTGATCTCTGGCTTCATTCTCTTTCCTATCGATAGGGTTCCCCTAAGCCTACCCCATGCATTTTTTATTTCCCTACCAAGTTAGCCCCACCACTGAGAGGCTGTTCCATGCATCCTCCACCCTTTCCATGAGAAATACTCAGCTCAGTGTCCACCTCTGATTTTCAATACAGGTGACCACTGCTGTGCCACCTAGCCACTGTAGGTGGTAGCCAAGCATCAGTATGTGCTGTGCCTCACCCCACCCACCCATGATGAGGGAGAGCAGTCTGTGGACACTCCTCCTCCCACCCCAGCTGGCCCCTGAGTTACCCTGGTCAGTTCTCATACCAGGGTCCCTGGCATGACATAGAGTGCTTTAGCCCACCATGCCACTTTGGCCAGTTTTACGTGGTAGTTTAAAGGGCAGTGCTACATACTGTGGTGCTGAGAGGTTGACAAGTATGACAGAAGCTGCAGGAAGAAACCTGCATGCACACGCGTACATCATATGAAAACGTTAAACAGCAGATTGTACATACAGTATATATATATTTTTCTTCTTCTTTAGATTTAGAGTTATTTCATTTTGTTGCAAAGGCTGAATGGTAATTGAGGTTGCTACAAAGTCTAAAATAGCAAGAACAAAACCACATAGCAATAAAATACAAAACATGACACATGAAACATCTTACAGGAAGCAAGCAAAAAAACACACATTATCAGTCCATCAGTGAGAACAACAATTCAAGCAAGGGGATAGATATATAGATACATTTTTTGCAAAATCGCTGTCATTTTATAAGTGCACTTTACAAAATAGTAAGCACAGCGATATACATTTTACATCGTGTATAATAACATGCTTATCACAAGATACCTTATTGTTGCTATCAGGTAGTTGTAGATGTAACCCCCACCCAGGTATGCTGTTTCTATTTTGACAGCTCTACGGTGGGCTGGGTTCAAGGAGGAATATGTCACTCGGCACATTGGCTAGGTTTGGCTACTCTGTACAGGGGCAGCCAAGTAGCTCCGGACAAAGGAAGCAATAGCTGTAATGTCCAATAAGCGAAGTGGGATTCTAAAGTGTGGCTTTTATTCACATCTAACAGAATAAACAAAGCATAGATGGACCCCACGGGCTACACTCCTGGTAATGCGGATTTATGGAGATCAGAACACATCCTTATTCACTTTAGCCCTCAGGCTCTGAAACACACTGGGCACACAGCCCGAACTTGTACGCTGCTTTGGGTTTTCCTGTCTCAATTCCCTTGCCAGCACTTGGACACTTTCCATATAGCATGGAAACATTTACTGGTGGCTCCTAAACCACCTATAAGCACTTCTCCTCCCCAGAATATTCCTCATAAATCCCCGTCTGGGTACTTTCCTCAGGCACTGGCCAAGTACCTGAGAGAAAGCAACTGTGTCCCAGAGCAAACCGTAGAGGTGAATTTGGTCACTACTGATGGGGTGTCTCCACCTTCGCTCCTATAATTCATACCCGCCATTTCTGGACTGTAACACCTCATCCTTAAAACACTTTGCTGTATAGATTCTTTTAAATGTATTCACATTCAGTCTACTGTCTTTACATCCCATTTGTGCTGAACTTGAACATACTTAGTAAGTGGCTGTTGTCCATTACTCTAGGCCCCCCACAGAGTTAAGCAGTCCAATTCCCGTCTTCCAAACTGTACTTGGCTGTCTCTTCCTGACCCCACAATAACAGTCTCTTTAGTTTAATCTTAATTTAGGTGAAAACACATTGGCCCTTTAGCAGAGTGACTCACCCTTGGTTGCAGGTGCCCCACAGGCATTTTCTCCTCAAAAGAAATCTTGTCCAGAACTTCTGGTGCCTCAGACGAACTTAAATCGCAGCTTCTTTCTCCCTAGCGGACCGGGGAGGTGCCCTGGGAGTAGGCAGATTCTTCCCCCATCCCCACAGGGATGGGGCCCTGAACCACTGAAAGAGGTCTCCACCACTTCAATGTGCTCTTCTTGTGCTCCTCTTACAGGTGAGAACACACACCTATACCAAAAAATAGCTGCTTGACAGAGCTTAGGACTTTGAGGGCCTGCTTACAGCAGAGCACCTCTACTACAGACTGCGAAGACTGACTGAACTCACTTCAAATTCCCCAACATTCTGCTCTAACCTCCAACTGCAACATTCCAGTGTGGCTTATACAGCTACGACAGTTCTAAAATGATGTCATCCTCAGTCTCAGCTGAGACTGAGAACAGAGTGAGACACTGGAGTTTCACAAGCTGCCTTCCTGCCACTTAGTCTTACTGGGATTCTAGTAACCCGGGTAACAGGGGTTACATACAGATAACAGAGCTTAACAACATACCGTAACCTAGACAGGAAACATTCACAATGTTTTTGTTTTCACTGGTTTCATATTAGTGTGAAAATAAATAGACAGTGTATATTAGGTGAATCACTATATACTAGCAGCATTAGTGTTCCACCAGTAAAATAAGATAGCATAAATATGTTGGGCGTGCTCGGGCTAAATATAACAAGTGTGAATTTAAAAGGCAGGTTTCCTCAGACTTTATTGTGTTTCTCTGTGTAGTTTGTAGGTATGAACAATGATTGCCTCTGCACCCTCTAATTTCATCAAATTTTTTTTTTATTCTTTCTATTTATGCTCCCTCTGGACAGCGTCCATCAGACCAACCCCACCCAGTCCATAGAATTACCAGCACTTGCCTGTGCCCAGCCCAGGAGCAGCGCCTGTAGGCATTGGTCTTCATCCTGCTACTGGCATTTCCCCTCGGTTTTCTCCCAGGGACTAGTGCTGACTAAATGGGGTACCTCTGGGTTCCCTGCTGTCAATGAATGGATATTGTGCACGGTAAGGCGTACAACCAAAGAAAAAGTAAGTTACTTGGCTCTTGATCAACTGCCTCAAAGCAATCAAATATGGGACCCGTTTTTGAATATCTTATACCCAGATATATTTTCTCAACCAATACAGAGAGTTATTGGCTAGTAACTGCACACAGAGCTATGAATTTGCAACTCGTCGTCTATGCAACCATTCTTGTACTGTACTTCCCTTGTGGACTGCTTTTTATGATATAGGCCCAGATATTCAAACTGCACCAGGCTGTGCAGGGCGTGGACTCTGCGATATTCAACAGAGCTGCGCCATGGCTCAGCAGCATTGAATATCACACCCTGGCCTGGCAGTGCACATGATGCAGTGGCACTGCACCAGCGCCAGCGGCCAGAGTGGAACATGGGGATGCGCTAGCGCAAGTTCCATTGTGCAAGGCGCAGCACCTTATCGATATTCAAAAGTTGACATGCGGCCATAATGTATGCAAAGGCATACATGGGGCCATTGCATCATCATCTCTGTTTGCATGAGGTGCACAGATCCCCGACAACTTGCACCTGACAGGTAGCAGCCGTCAGGGACCGACACCCCCTGCAGCACGGCATGTGCCCCACAGCCCGACTGTGGGCTGCAGTACAAAATAGAATAAACCTAAATCCCTGGTGGTCCAGTGGACCGCTGCCAGCCGATCACGAGCTTCAGTAAATAACAGATAAATCCAATATCCCTGTTGGTCCAGTGGACCTGTCCGCCCAATCACGGGCTGAATTAAAACTAGAATAAACCTATTCTCCCTGATGGTCCAGTGGACTGCTGCCGTCAATCACAGGCTAAGTAAAAAGAAACGCAATCCCTGGTGGTCCAGTGGACGCTGCCCAATCGTGGGCTTCAGTAAATGACAGAAAAATCCTAAATCCCTGGTGGTCCAGTGGACCTGTCTGCCCGATCATGGGCTGAAGTAAAACAGAATAAAACTATTATCTCTGGTGGTCCAGTGGACCTGTCCCCTGATCGCAGGCGAATTAAAAAATAAGAACAATATTATCCCTGGTGGTCCAGTGGACTGCCCTCCCACCGCCCACTGATCCCACCACCGCTCCCCGGTCAGTGGCGGGTGGCAGCACCACCACCTGCCACCCCACCGACTGACACCGTCCGATAAGGCAAATACTATCCACAGCGTGAGCCAATGAGCGTGCAACCCATACCATACTACACATCTCAGGACCATCTCAATTATTTCTGTAGGTCAGCATATCAAGGATCCTGTTGTGCAAGAATCCCAGAAAAAGGACAGTTACAATGCCCTGATGGAAGCAGTACCTACCCCTCCCTGATGTGAGCTACGCTATGAGGCTGTGCAGGAAGAGAATGTTTTTTCTTGTAACAACCTTTACAAAGTTCAGAAATAGAGTGTTACTTGCATGGCCTGACCTATGTCTGTTGTGTCTCCCCTCCCCTCCCCATGTACAGTAAGTAATTGGCGAAGGAACAGGCATACTGGAAAGGTAGCATTTTACACGGAAATAGATGCTCGAGGCAAGGGGTCACACTATGAAGCTGGAGGAGGGTGGAGACTCAAAGGAGATGTGAGGAAGTACTTCTTCATGGAAAGGGTAGTGGATGCATGGAGCGGCCTCCCAGTGGACGTGGTGGGTGTTAAAACAGTAACAGGATTCAAGCATGCATGGGATTGACACAAGGGACCTTAGAAATAAAGCACGAGAGGGAAAGACCGGAGGTCGAGTAGGGTCTGCTGTGACACAGTAGGTAGGTAGGGAAAACAGGGAAGACTAGGTGGGCCAAGAGGTGCTTCTCTGCCGATAACTCGATGTTTCTAAATCCAGATGATACTAAAAACCTCGCCATTTACTATAGGTACTGGCAAGTCACTAGACTGAGTGGCGGAGGGAGGTGGTGGCATAGAGAGTACCTTGCTGTAAATGAAGAAACACCTGCAGAGAGTAGTGAGCGGAAGCCAGCAGGGCAAATTGAACAAGGTGATTGATATCGATGGGAGATGAGGACGAGGAGTGGAGAACTGAAGGACCGCCTCTGACACAGAGGTGGAGACTGGGTAGGGGGCTGCTCCTTGCTTGCTACCCACATTGGAGTCACCTGGAGGATACTGCTGTGAAGCAGTACAATAGAGAATTGCATCAGAATGGGAGGGAGAAGGCGGGATGGCTAACACCTTGTAGAAGCAATTGTTTAGTACAGTTGCCTTCTGCTCATCATCTTCCACTACCTCCAGCTAGTCTAACTATCCTCACCTCTGTTCTCCTTTTTTCCTTATGTAAATAAAATGTATCCTCCACCTTTATTCCCTTTGTAATCCACAGCTCTGTGTCTGCCTCTGCCCTCCTGACCTCCATCCTTGCCTCTTTGAGGTTAGCTTGATAATCGCACCAGGTTTCCTCCTACTTGTTCCTCTTGTACTCAGTGAACACCCTTCTTTTTGCCCTCACAGCTTCCTGTACCAGGCCTTTTGCATTTGTTTCTTTCTGTGACTTTCATTGCACAAGATCCTGGGTTACCTCAGGGGTGCCCCTTAATCGTACCCACTGTTCCTCCTCTCCCTTCTTCTGTTCTACACCTGCCAGTTTTCCCCACCTACTTCCTGCATCTTCCAAAATCTGCACACTTGAGATTCCAAGATGGCTGCCTGAGGGTAAGGGTGTGTAGAAGCGAGTTCGCACCTCCTCAATCTAATCGGGTCTTTATCGTCTCATGCGAGCAATGACAAAACTCTTTAATATGCTCTAAGGTTAAAGATTGCAAAAGAGACACTGACATGTCAAAATCTATAAGAAGGTTTAAAGCACAAGCCAATGCTCTGTAAAAGAAAAAGCTAAGAGTTCGTACAGAAAAAATTCAAGCCAACCTAGTCTGGAAACAGAGCTTCATTGGATCCGACTCTTGAAGATACATCTGGCTTATTTGGTTCAGCTACTCTACCAGCTGGTGTGAATGCGGCTACAACAAAAGACCCTGCAGTTTCTACCAGTAACAGAGCAAGGCCTCCTAAAATTCCAAGCTTGCTTTCTCCTTAATACAACTCCAATACAACAAAGTATTAATATGTTGAGCGAAAGCGAACCCTGGAGATGCTTGAAGGGACACCGTTTTCTTTTCAATGCAGAAGAAAGGATCAGTCAACCCACAACTTCTGTGACAGTTTGATGGTGGTTCAAGGGTCAAAATGAGTGAAATGATAACCCAATCCAAGCCTGAAGAGGTAAGCCAAGCTAAGTTTCAGACTGTAATAGTGGGGACAAAAGGTTACAAGAGACTAGAGGCATTGATACCATGGCTAAATTGTTCTTTGTGCCAAATGGCTGATGAAAAGCTCAGGAGAGGAATGCTCACTAACCCAATAAAATACTGCAATTGCAGCATTTGCTAATTCTAGCTCTGTGGCAAATGGGGCCTAAAACCTAGGAACAAAATTGGCCTGTGCCTCGAAAATCCACATGATATTGATGTGCTAAATAAAATAAAAGATGAAATCAAAGGTGACATTAAGATGGGGTTTGACCAGATTACTAAGGCGCTGTCAGATCTTTCTTTATCTATCAACGATCTCAGTACATAAATGGATTCTTTAACTAAGCGAACTGCAGAAACTGAGAATAGGATTGGCCTACTAGAAGACATAGTTTCCTTACTTCAACAACAGCTGACAGAGTGCAAAACTCAGTTGCAGAACTTACAACAAAAATTGTAAACCAAGAAGACAGGTCTGGACACAATAATTTAAGATTAATTAACATCATGGAGGGTATTGAAGGCAAGGGGACCCTACAAATTTTGAAAAGCTCTTAAATGCTATGGGGTTAAAATACCCAGAAGAAAAATTCCTTTAGACCTAGCTCATAGAGCTGAACCATACCCTCCAAACCACAGAATGCATCCTCTCAGTGACAGCTGGCAAAGCCAGTTTATGGTAGAATTCACAACCATCAAGATTGAGAGACTGCTTCAAAAGGCTAGAATGGAAAAGGTATTATTACAGAAGGTATGAAATTTTCAGTACAGTATTTCCAAACTTTAGTACAGAAACTGTCCAATCTAGAAGAAGCTTTGATAAAGCTAAAACATTGCTTAAAGAAATGAGGATTCGTTTTCAGTTTTACCACCAGCAAAGTTTAGATTTTCTGGACATAGTAAAATGCATTTCTTCACAGATCATAAAAAGTGGAAACTTTTGAAATCACAATTTGATAATAATCCCTTGATGCAATCCTACTCACTAACTGAAGAAATGACTAATGTATAAACTAGGAGTCTGAATATAAAAACAAGGGATTAACTGAAGAAACAGGGATGTCATTTATGATTTTCTTTCCCCTTGGGGCCCTTTAATTTATTTTTTTAGGAGGGTCAGCTTCTTCAAAACAGTATCGATGAAATGCTAGTTTAATTTATATAGAACTGGTATAGTTTACACAATTCCGATCAAAAAGGAGGATATGGTATGATTTACAGGTAATATAAATGGGGAGATTAAGGGTTGCCTGCATTTTGTTCATATGATGAAGATTCGATGTTATGAAATGGGGAGAAGGACAATTACTGGCTTCTGAAGCACCTACTGTTATGCCTCATCCTTGGCTATCAAGATAGGTGAAGAGAAGGTACCTAAGTCACTCTGCTACAGTTACAAAATAATAAAAACTTCATGTAAGATCTGCTTTGGACCGATGGTAAAGGCAAAGTTAGATGGGAGAGGTTAGAACACACAAGTTGGTGAAGGAAAAAATTAAAACATTTCAGCAAAATAATGATGGCTTGGTACAAATGGTAATGGAAATAAAAGCAGAAATACCTTATGCAGGAACTTGATGGTAAATAAGCGATTAGCAATATTGGGGATGGTAATTGTTTTTCTTTCAGATGTCCATGGCTAACCATTTAAAAATTGCGACACTAAATATTAAGGGTATGAGGGAAAGATTGAAAGGTGGAAAAATATTCAATTATAAAATAACCAAGCAGTTAACGTTTTAATGGTGCAAGAATCATACCTTTACCAGCCAATTTCCAATACTATACTAATAAATGGGGACAAGGAATAAATGCACCATATCACTCAAATGCTAGAGGGTGGCAATCTTTTTAAGAGGAACTTGGGCATTTCTATCTTAAAGGAAAGTATCACCTCTAATGGTTGGTTCATATTCTGTGAGATCTCGGTAAAGGAATGATCTTTACATTACTTAATGTGTATGGACCAATGAGAATTCAACAGATTTCTTTATTCAAATTTTTTAACAGCAGCAACTTACAAATCACTGTTAATTATAGGAGGAGATTTCAATTTGGTTCTAAACCCAGAATTGGACAAATCTAACATTATGGTTTCTCAAATTCAAACTGCAGCTAAAGAAATCATACCGTTTATGGATAATTTGACTTAATTGATCCTGGCTACACTTTCCTTCAGCAAAACAATACTCTTATTTCTCACGGTACATCAGACCTACTCTAGAATAGATTTTTTTTATTTCAGAAAGTTTATTATACTTAGTTACAAAAACTGAATATAGAGCAATACATATATCAGATCATGCCCCAGTTATTCTGACACTACAAATTAAAAAAGCAAATCATAATAATTATTTTAGGCTTACCCTTCTACTCAGGATACACTGTATATCTCAAAAATTACACAAGCGGTTGAAGCTTTCTTCTCCTTAAATAAATATGAGGATGCAGTGGCTACAACCATCTGGGACTCATTTAAGGCCTATATTAGAGGCATAACCATCTCAGAATGCTAAAACACTAGGAAAAAAAACACTATCCCTAGATAACATAATATCACAGGAAGAAAATGTATTTAACATTAACAAAGATACCACCACCTTACAGGAAATTTTGGAACTTAGAAATCAATACAATAAAATTACAACCTCCAAAGTGGAACATCAATTATTAAACTCTAGATCAAAATATTATGCCCCAGGAGACAAACCAGATAAAATTTTAAGCTGGCAATTAAAGAAAGAAATAGAAAATAATGTTATAACTAAAATAAGGGATGAAACAAGGATATTAAAATCTGACCATGTGGAAATTAATAAAATAGTTGAACTCTACCATAAAACTATATACCTCAGAATTATGCACAGAAGCTATAGATGCTAAGAATACTTACAAAATATAGATATACCCTTAATCAATGATACACATAGAAGCTTAATAGATCAAGATATCACTGTACTGGAAATTCAGACAGCAATTAAAACTCTAGCTCCAGGTAAATCACCAGGTCCAGATGGGATCACAATAGATTTTTATAAAACATTTAGCAATCTGATAAGCCATCATTTAAAAATCCTTTATGACTATATGATTCATAATAAAACAATGAACCCATCAGCATGTGAGGCAACAATACTTCTATTAAAAAAAGATACGATCCCACTCTTGTCACTTCATATCATCCAATTTCCTAATTAATACAGACTGCAAAATTTTTTTTTTATTTAGTTGTTTAACCAGGTATAGACACACTAAGCTGAAAGCTTTTTACTGGAGCGACCTGGGAGCACAAGGAGTTTAAGTGACTTGCTCAGGGTCACACAGTATGCAAGTGGAAGCTGTGAGATTCAAACCCAGGTCAGGTCTGCTGGATGTCACCAAATTTGCAGCTCAGAGCCTTAGACCACTACGCTATACTGCCTCCTAATTTGAACTAAGATCTTAGCAAACAGACTCAATAAAATAATTTCAGAAATAATACATACAGATCAAAATGGGTTTATACAAAACCGGCAACTTAAAACAAATGCTAGAAGAGCACTTAATTGATAAGTTTAAGGAAATGATTATTCAATATTATCTCTTGACACTGAAAATACTTATTAAAAAATGAAGTTCAGATCAAGATTCAATCCGAGTTGATATACTTTATAATATCACAGCTAAAGTCAAAGCGAATAATGAAGTATCAGGTATTATCTCTCTACAATGAGGGGTAAAACAGGGCTGCCTCCTATCCCTCTCATATTTGCCTTGGTTATAGAACCCTGGCAATTTTAATCAGAAAAACAAAACTGTTAAAGATTAAAAGTTGGCTAAGTAGACCATAATAAAATTAGCCTATACGTGGATGATGCCCTAATATATACAGACAATTTAAATAAAATCTATGCTGATCTTAGTCTTACATTAGATACATTTGGTAACCATTCTGGCAATAAGATTAACTGGGAAAAGACTGAATTAATTGAAACTAAAAATCACTGAACACATTTAACACTGCAATTAACCCCAATATCAAACGTTTTGAAACTAAAATACTTAGGTGTGCAGTTGGACAATAATAACAATCACATTTTTCAAAATAATTTTGAAACTCTACTGGGTAAAACACAAGAACAACTTAATAAATGGGAATCACTACCTCTGACATCGATAGGAAGGTTAATGTCATCAAAATGAATACACTCCTAACATTTTTATTTCAGACACTTCCTATACTCAATAATTTTTTAAATGGAAAAATAATAAAAACATTTTATGGAAAGACAAAAGGCCAAGGCTAAAGATTGAAAATGTTTTCTTCCAAAGACTTGAGGTGGCCTGTCCTTACCTAATTTATTTGGGTATTTTAGCAGAAAAACTTTCAATTACATATCAATGGTGTCAACAAGGACATTACCAGGAAAATTGTCAATTGGAACTATCCCAAACACCATTTAAATCTATAAAACATGTTTTAGACTCTGGTACCTCACGTTCAAGGATCAACTCGATATTATCCACAACAGAAACAACATGTAAATTATGGATATTACTAGGCAAATATTTTCAATCAAATACGATATCACCAAATACTCCCATAATTTTAAATGGATTTTATTCCCTCTGTAGAGGACACAGGTTTCAGAATATGGTACAGACATGGTTTATCAGAGATCAATTCTATGTACAGTGTGGATGGATTAGTATCCTTTAATAAAATTAAACAACTCTATAATATCTCTAATCATCATTTTTTAGATATCTACAACTAAAACATTATTCAGAGAAAAAGTTACTTTATACCAAACCAGCCTTAAATGATGTTGAAATCCAACTTATGAAAAATAACACTAAATCGATATCAAAATATATGCAATATAAACGCAAGACCCTAATTCCGGATACAAAATGGGTACAAACCATAAATCTCAAGAATATAGGATTATTATCTACAAGACTGATTCAAATTTACTTCAATATTATACATAGGACGTGCTCACACCTTATAAGTTAAATCTGATGATTCCCCATTATCCAAATCATTGTCCCAGATGTAAAAATCAAAATGCTACCTTAGAACATATGCTCATTTCTATCAAAAATAAATGCTTTGTAGCAGATAATTTTAGAAACGATTTATAAAATGACTGTTTTGAAACTTAGCAAGAATATTGAATGCTTATTTTGACTATGGGTTATCTTTCAGAATTAGTGAATTATATTCAACAGAGCTTAACAATGCTGGCAATTATTAATGCATGTAAGTGTTTACTAATGAAGTGGAAAGACCCATACCCTCAGATTATGAAATGCGCTAAACCTTATGGTTGATGTATATAAGATTGAAAAGATATACTACTGTTTGAGATAATCATATGAGATTTGATAATGTATGAAAGCCATTTGAAAATTTTTATCCTAAAGAAATGTCTTGCAAAATCTCAGTGTGAGATAAATTATTATTAGTAATGATTAACAAAATGATTTGTTTGTATACTAATTATTTTGATACCCTTTACGTATTTATCGACATACTTTATATTTCTGTACCAAGCCTGACTGAATCATAATGCATATTTTCTTCTAATAAAAAATCTGCACACTTACGAGTCTAGAGCCATTATATTTGAGAGGATCCATTGTTCCCCTTGCCTGCTTGGACCATGCAGTGTTGTGGTCACTGGACCCAGTGGTTTCTTGACAGTCACCCCCAACCATCTAAGTATTGGTGACTAACTCAGAAACATAGAATCTGACAGCAGATAAGAACTGCTTGGCCCTTCTAGTCTGCCTGTTTTTCCTGCCTACAGTATTACCACAGACCCTTCTTGATCTCTGACTTATTCCCCCTTGTCTTATTACTAATGTTCCCAATGCATATCCTGTGCTTTCTTGAATCCATTGCAGTTTTGCCCCACCACCTCCACTGGGAGGTTGTTCCAGGCATCCACCACCACCGTCTCTGTGAAGAAGTACTTGCACCTCTCCAGTCTATCCCCTCCAACTTCATAGCATGATCCCTTGTCCTTGAGCATCTTTTTCTGAAGATGCTTCCCTCATGAACCAACTCTCCTCCCAGGCACCACACCTGCCTACTACCGAGGCCCTCCAGGGTTAGGGGGACCCCACCATGGGGAGCAAGCTGTGGAGCACTGCAAGGGTCGGGACAGATACATTCCAGAGATGGTGGATGGATGGGGCTGGGGAGAGGAGGGCAGATGGGGCAGGCTGGATGATCAAGGGGCATAAAGCATACTTATAGATCGAGAGAGTGCTCCCAACCAATAATAACACCACTCCTTCCCTGCATGTGAGACACTCTTATTCTGTGAAGGGCATCTAATGCACAGATGACCTGGAAGTGGACCTGTTCCGTGAACTGTTTTTTTATATATATATTAGTGATCACTCTTGATTACAATTTGTTACAATTCTTAAGATTTTCAGTGCAGGAAGAGTTTAAAGCACAGCTGACTTATTTTGGGCTGACAGCTCTCAGAGCACAAACCACCAGGCCTGTTTTGGGGCTGGGGAGGTTTACCTGTGTCTGACTTGGATGTGGATTTTTCTCTGTCTGATTAGCAGGGTATTTCTCTATCAAATTGTTGTGTAGGGCATCTTGCTGACAGGAAGGCACTCATTGCAGCAGTGGGTCAGAGCTTTTAGCTGATTGTTTTGAGGGCACAGTTTAGAGCCCAACCTTCCCACCCTCACCCCACCCACCCCTGGAAATAGTTCCTTTATACCTGGGGTTCTGACATCATTCCTCAAGAGTGCAAGGTGCATGTCACTGTCATATCCTCTCTAGCACACTGCACTGACAATATAAGCATACACATTGTATAATATAAATATATATCTATTTCTATATTACAAACCAATCACACACACACACACACACACACAAAATGTGGGAGTAGTGCAATGTAATGGATGTGGAAGCAGTCTTCTGGGAGTCTTTCTGGAAGCTGAGATGCTGCCCATTTGCAGACAATCTCTGCCCTGTGGAAGGAAGTTGCCCATCTTCAGGCCACACTGGACAGTAGTACGGGACCTTCCCCAGGCCACACTGGACAGTAGGAAGGGAACCTCCCCATCCAGGGAGCACCAGAGCCACCACCACTACCTCAGAGGTTGCAAAGCACAGCAGTTGGACCACAGTGGGCTCAGGGAGGGTGAGGATAAGCGGAACAGAGGCACACCCAGTCAGTTGTTCCACATCACAATCCATACACCATTCTGGGGAGCATAGCTCCCCTATGGATACACCCACAGAGGAGACTAAGGAGGCTGAGGACAACTGTCACAAGGGAGGCCCACAGGAAGAGGCAGAGGACATCACAAGGAAAGGAAGCAGCTCCTGGTGGGGGACTCAATTATTAGGATAGAACTGGGAGGAGCTGGGAAAACTGAAGTAAGGTACCTGCCTGGTGCCATGGCTTGGAGGGACAGGAAGCACATCCTCAGGATCACGAGAACAGCTGCAAGGATTCTGAGCTGGACATAAGTGTCCACCTGGGACAAATGACTTGGCTCATCATGAGGTTAGAGCAGTGCAGGAGGACATTGCAGAGTTGGGGAGGGCCTAAGACAAGTAGCACACACAGTATCCTTCTCTGAGGTGCTGCCTGTCAAAGGCATGGGGAGGCGAGGGTAATTGGCACCATGCAGTTTAATGAATGGTTGAAAAAATGGTGCGGAGCACAGGGTTTAGCTTCATTGGGGACTGGAGTTCCACCTGGAGGGACACCAGCCTATACTGGCAGGATGGTCTGCATCTGTCCAGGAAGGAACAAGTCTATTGAGCAATCGGTTTAAATGCTTCATTGGCAAGCTTTTAAACTAGTCAAAGGAGGCACTGACAAACAGCAGAAAAATCCCAGCCTCTCCCACAAAACAGGGTACTAAATGAGAAAAGACCGAGTAGAGCGGTCAGTGGGGGATGCTGCAACAGAAGGTAAAGCCATCAAAAATGGAGAGCAATGAGTACCAATGCCCGTAGTCTAGGTAACAAGCTTCCTGAATTAGTGGCCTTGATGAAGGAGGAACATCTGGATATCGTGGCAGTCACAGAAACATGGTACACACAAAACCATGACTGGGACATAAACATACCAGGATACACTATCTACAGGAGGGACAGGGAGGGTAAAAGAGGAGGAGAGTAGTTCTTTACATAAGGGAAGGAATAAAAGCAACAGAACAAAAGGGTAAACAGGAGGAGAAGAAACACTGTGGGTGAAATTTGGAGACAGGCAGTGGCACCCCAATCCGCTGGGGTTGTATACAGACCCCTTCTCAGGAGGAGGAAATGGACAAGAAATGATAGAAAGTATACTTAGAATGGCAGAAAGAGGAGATATTGCTGATGGGTGATCTGAATATGCCAGATGTTAACTGGAGTGCAGTTGCAGCTGCCACTTGAAGAGTGCAGTTATTCTAGATGCCCTACAGGGGCATGCCTTAGACAACTAGTACTGGAGCCCACTCGAGAGAGACAATATTAGACTTGATACTCTCAAATGGAGATGGAGAGGATCACAGATGTAGAAGTGGGTAGCCATCTGGGAACTAGCGACCATCGAACAGTATGGTTCTAATAAACACAGCAATAGAGTCAAGCCATACAAAGACAAAAGTACTGGACTTTAGGAGGCTGACTTTGCCAAAATGGGTGAGTGCCTAAGGAATGCACCTAGCAAATGGGCAGGAAGGAGAGGTGGAAGAACAATGGGTATAATAAAACTGCCATCACAGAGGTAATGAGCCTTTGTGTGAAGCAAATAAACAAAACAAGGCGATGTAAGAAACCACTATGGTTCTCAAAGGAAGTGGCAGTGAAGGTTCAAGAGAAAAAAGCATTCAGGAACGAGGAATCACAGAAGGAGCAGGACAGAGGACTGTATCAGTTAAAGCAAAGGAGGCTGGGAAGGCAGTCAGAACAGCAAAGGCCCAAACCGAGGAAAAGATAGCCAACTCAGTTAGAAGGGAATAAAACCTTTTATAGGTACATCAGGAGCAAAGAAAGACCAAGGGAGGGATAGTGAGGCTTAATAAAGGGAGGAGGGTGGGCAGAGGAGACTGTGAAAGGCAGAGATACTAAACAAATATTTTGCTCAGTATTTACAAATGAAGAGGGGAGGTACATAAAACAAACAGTAGTAACACTCTGGATACAGAAGTTGATACCAGCCCATTTACAGAAGAAAGGATTCTGAAAGAACTCTTAAAACTGAAGGTGGACAAAGCAATTGGGCCTGATGGGATTCATTCCAGAATTCTAAAAGAACTAAGGGTAGAACTAGTGACACCACTGACTACCCTTTTTAACAAATCATGGGAGGAAGGGTGGTACCGAGGATTGGAGGAGGACAGATGTGATTCCCCTTCACAAAAGTGGGAGCAAGGCAGAGCAGGAAACTACAGACCAGTTAGTTTAACCTCAGTGATAGGGAAAATGATGGAATCACTTCTAAAGGAAAGAATTGTCGGTATCTAGAGGCCAGAGGGCACAGGGACCCTAGGCAGCATGAGTTCTAGCAGGAAGGTCATGCCAGGCAGATCTGATAGATTTCTTTGACTGGGTGACCAAAGTAGTAGATCAGGGAGGGCTGTGGACATGGCCTACCTAGACTTTAGCAAGGCATTTGACACAGTCCCACACAAAGATTAATATACAAGTTAGCCAGCCTGGGAGTGGGTCCTAAGATGACAGCCTGGGTAAAGAATTGGCTGGAGAATAGGACACAGAGAGTAATAGTAAATGGAGGTCCACTCAGAAGAAAGGAGGGTTACTAGTGGGGTACCACAGGGTTCAGTATTAGGACGGTCTCTTCAATGTCTTTATAGCGACATTGCAGAAGGACTGGAAGGAAAAATATGTCTCTTTGCAGATGACACTAAGATCTGCAACAGAGTTGATGCACAGGGTGGGGTGGAAAGGATGAGAAGGGACTTGGCAAGGTTAGAGGAATGGTCAAATGTATGGCAGCTTAGATTCAATGCTAAGAAGTGCAAGGCAATGCACTGGGAAACAAAAACCCAGGGAAGTACACAATGGGGGTGAGATACTAACAACGACAAAAATGGAAAGGGACCTGGGGGTAGTCATATCAGATGACCTAAAGATGGGCAAGCAATGTGAGAGGGCAGCAAGGAGGGCTGGGGGATACTGGGATGCATAGGGAGAGCATCACCAGTAGAAAACAGGAAGTTATTATCCTCTGTACAGACAGCTGGTGAGACCCCATCTGAGTACTGTGTGCAGTTCTGGAGACCCAATCTCCATAAAGACATAGACAGGATGGAAGCTGTCAGAGGAGGCAACTAAAATGGTGCTGGGTCTGCACCGGAAGACATATGAAGAGAGACTTAAGGAGCTTAATATGTATAGCCTCGAGGAAAGGAGGGAGAGGGGGACATGATAGAAACTTTCAAGTACCTCAAGGGAATCAACAAAGTCCAAGAGGTAGCATCTTTCAAAAAAGAGTGTGTAAGAACAAGAGGCACAATTTGAAGATAGAGGAGAGCGGCTCAGAGGTAATTTAGAGTATTTTTCACAGAGGGTTGTGGATGCATGGAGCGGCCTTCGGAGGAAGGTTGTGGAGTCAAAATCAGTGGCCGAATTCAAGCATGCATAGGATAGTCATAAGGCAATTCTGGGGGTGGGGGTAGGAAAAGTAGGTTGCTGGTTAACTAGGATCTGCAGCTTATCCAGTAGGTAGGAAATGGACAGACTGGGTGGGCCAAGCGGTCCTTATCTGCCGTCAAATTCTGTTTCTATGTTTCTATGTTTCTATTAATACTATATTATACATCCCTGTTACTTGTTCATGTATTAGAGTGGTTTCACTGCCTTCAGCTTAAGCAGAACAGCTCAGTTTTGCTTTACCATCCTCGCCCCAGCCATAGGCACAAGAACCCACTCTTATACAGCAACTAGTGGCTCTGGGGCGTGATAATATATAACTGAAAAAAGAAAAGCATTCTCCCATACTGCAGACCAGTTCTCTTCAGAAATCCTTAGGATAACACTATTTCCCATTTACATCTAATAGATTCCTGTGGGTCAGCAGTCAGGAGTGACAGGAATCCATAGGCTTCTACCAGCTCCCCTCCAGTAGAGGCTAGGAAGAAATTTGTGCCAGTCAGAACTGGGCATTAGATCACTAAAACAGTTTAGAAACTGAGATAAAGACAGGCTAATTTTAAAATATTTACATAAATGTAGTTTCGGTTTCGAAGTTTGTCTTACAGTTCTTTAAGTGAGAACAGAGTCTGGGTTTCAAATTTATAATGTCACCAGCATTCTAATCACTCTTTATAGCCCCATCTTTATCTACCAGTTATTAAATAGCATAAGTGATCTGGGGTCATTCAAATGAAAGCAAGCCTGTTATAAAACTGCTCTATCCATATTTTACATTTGTTTTCTTATAGACCAGTTTGGCACCAGAGAAACATGGATGGGAGTGAACATCTGTGCATATCAGGATATAGAAGAAATCTGAAAATATGGAAGGCCAGGCCAAGTCTTCTTCATATTGTGCCCATCTTCACGTGGTCCTGAAAGGAAGGAACAAGATGAACTGCTAGGAATTACTCAACAGCTGTAGAAAATTGAGAACACGAGGGCACTAGTGGAAGTTGGTTGGAGGAGAGGCTCTGGAGGTGCTTACTTTTCTTCATGGATTATGTGAGGACTGCCCCCAGGCATTTGTAGTGCTGTGTGTGTTCCAGTCACAACAATTACAGTACTCAAAATCCACTACCAGCCTGATGGGTAATGTGACTTATGATTTAAACCCTTTTTGGGAGGTTAGTCTACCCCCACCCTGCCACTCACCTGATCAGTTCTGTTTGATATAAATGAAATTCTCCTCTCTCGTGGACCCCTTCCCTCTCCTGCTCAGTACAGTTTGATATACTTAACCTCTCCCTGGCAGTCTAGTGGACCAAACGGTTTCTGTTGCCCTAAAACAAGTACACTATTGGACTTACTGGGGTCCTCAGTGCTTTCTGCCAGTGTGTCCCAAAAATGATATGTGATGGTGGTCCAGTGGTTTACTCACCTGGTGGGTGGTGAATCTCCACCTTAACACCGTGATACATCACTTGAGTTTTGCTCAGCTTGGGTGAGCACAAAATCCTCACTACACACACCTCCCATCTTATATCAAGGTATGCATTTTCAAAAGTCACTCTTCTACGGTGCTCATGTGGTAAAACCTGGTGGGCCTGTAAGGCTTTCCCACATGTGGTGTATTTTCCATCATGGAGCCGATAACGACCGGCTGCATGATTTATGGCAGTCTGTGGCTGCGCCAAACTGCTATGTCTGGTAGTGCCAAGCGTAGCATCCCCACAAGCTGGGAGAGTATTCCATGGGTGCCAACCCCCACAGTTGGCCCCACCCAGACCCAGTAGGGCCTGGGGTCTGATCAACACAGCAACAGCAAACATGCGATCACAAACCACGTGGTCATAATAACATTGCATGATTTCAGAGTTTGTATATCTAATCTAGCATGGATTTTGATCATGTAATTGTGTACTGACTGCCCAATATGGTTATTGACCATGCTATTTTTGACTCGCTGTCTTGACATAGCACCATAGAACACCTGCACATCCCAAATGGGTAAGTCTTGTGTGTTTCACAAAAAGTGCCATTAGAGATGGAGGACATCTCATCTTGGGCTAGTTGGAGCCCCTACAGCTGCACCAGCTGCCCATGCTGAAAACTAGTGCTGCCACCAGTGCAAAGATATTTTTCCACACAGTGGCTGTGGCTTGGGACTTAGTCCCAGAAGCTTTTGAAATCAGACCCCAGAGCCTTTGCAAACTGTGAGAGGCCTATTGGCACAATGCATTTCTGCTTAAAGTTGAACCAGCATAATATTCTGTAGTAATTTGCATATGTAGCCCATGATGCTTTGCATTGTGGGGGGCATGTGTGATTTTGTATGTCTTTGAAACTTGGCTTCCAGCCAAATGTCCTTTGGAAACTATTGCCTCAGTGCTTGCGCTGGAGGTTCTTTGTCTTTCAAATTGTTTTTGTTTTAATTGGGTTCACCACAGCATAACCCAGATAGACTATTTTAGGGTAGCTGGTTCATTCCACTAGGATGTCAAACAGGCGAGGCACACTGATGAGTCCTGGTAGGACACAACACGTGTCTATGTCTTTCGTTGGCACCCTTTGCAAACTGTGTGAGAGGTCTTTCGGCACCATGCATTTCTGCTTAAAGTTGAACCAGCATAATATTCTGTGGTGATTTGCATATGCAGCCCATGATGCTTTGCATTGTGGAGGCATGTGTGATTTTGTATTTCTTTAATTAATATATGTTTAAATACTTGTTTTCTTGTCAATGATGTGCAAGTATTATGTGTAAATGGATGAGAATAGTTGCTACGAAGACAGCGTTTGTAAATATCTCACATGACTTTAAACCCTCATGCTGCATTTCTGTTCCCTTCCAGCATTTTGCTCAAACCTAATGTGATGTTATCAATTTGTAGTGAGACAGAAATATTGATAAGCAAAAAATGAAAGAGATTGAAAGAGATAGCTGTACACTAGAGGTTTGCAACAGAACATATGAGATAAAAGTGTTGTGATAAGCCAGTTTGAAGAGAAACCGCCCACTGCAAGTAGGTTTTAAAATGCCATATTTTGGCTAGTAGATTTATAGAGGAATTAACAACTCAGGTAAAGCAATGAATGTTTAAACACTGGTGTAATTAATGTTTTCTAAACCCAATTGTTTTAGCTATTTACATTGAAAACACTTTTCTTTTATTCACATGGTGACATAGAATTTCTATTTACATCTAATACAGTAATAAAATATACTTGCATTTGTTTTCAGAAACTGAAGATGAATAGTTTTGTACTTCTTGTGACAATTCTGTCATCTGTGACAACATCATTCTGTGTTGACCTCGACCTGGAGTGGAATTCCTGGAAGTTGACATACGGTAAGATTCAGTTCAATGTTATTTTATCGCATCTATCATAAAGTGCATCAGAGACTGCTTTACATAGGGCAAAGTCAGAATGAGAACATATCAAAGATATAGTAATAAGCTGAATCATATGACATCTAAAGCCGTTATAATTTACAGTTCAGTTATTACAGAGGATGTACACAGGTATGATACTGTATATTACATACACGGTGCCAGCCAGGGTGCATGTAGTACCCTGCATTATTACTGCAGTATAACTGTAGAGTGCTGCAGTATGCTGTGAGAACAGTGTCATTCAATAAAAATGAAGCCTTTTGTCATGCAGTATTGTGTGGCGTTATTATCTGCAAGGTGCTGCAGTGCATCGCAGTTGGCTCCGTTGTATGTCTACAGTTATATGCCATTTAGTGAAGACAGGTTTTTATTAAGGCTTTAAAGGAGAAATGTGCTGAACTAGAAGTTGTTTTCTCCTATAGAAGCTGATTTTTAAACACTGGTTCCAATCCATTTACTGTTCCATCTACACAGCCTTTGTAGTTATCCGAGTGTGTCTGATTCACACACAGGCAGGAAATACACTTTTAGCACTGTATGATGTAGATTATGGCCCTTGTTGAGCTCTTCCATTGTTGGAACAATGCATCCATGTTCTTCTATATGTTCTGTGCTTGAGAGGGGCATACATTACATCATGCAGTTCTAAAACAGTACTTAGCACCAGATGGTAAATCAGAAACACCACTTTGGTTACTGAAAGGCCAGTATAGATGGCATAATAACAGAACTGGAACCAGTATTTAAAACAGCTTTACTGGAAAAAATGACTTTGAGGTTCAGTGCAGTTCTCCTTTAAAATAGGAACAGGAGGCAGCTGATGAAGCTTATGGTATGGAGGGTGCATTCCATATGGTCAGTGCAGTGTAGAAAATGTGCAATCACCACCTGTAGCTAGATTCTCAACAGGAATGGAGAGGAGGTTACTTCTAGCAGAGCATATTGAATGTTTGGGCACACAGGGTAAGTACAATATATAAGCTACACTGTACACTCTATATATAGAATAATGTACAGGCAACCATGCACAACAAGACTGTGTTTCCATTGAGTGATGGGATGACATTACAGTCCTTGAGAGGAAGCTACGATGTCATCTCATCCCAAGATGGAAACCAAGCCAAGTTGGACTTAACTTATTTTCTACTACCCTGATCTCTATCAGCTTAACAATTCCCCTCTTATCTTACTTTTCCTGATGTACCTGAAGAACTGTTCCCCCCTCCATTGACTCCCTCCAATACACAGCTCTCTGTCTGCTTTTGCACCCTGACTGTCCTCTTAGCCTTCTTCATCCTATTTGTTCTGCTCCTCATCCCGTTTCTCCTTGTAGTAAGCAGCGGCTCTGTTTTGGCCCTCACTGCCTCCTCGATCCCCTTAAAGGACCAGATTGTTCTCTTGTGCCTGTTCCCTTGGTAACCACTCTCAAGCATTGTCTGGTTGTTTCAAGACTAGCTCCTTAAATTACTCTCCGCTCTCCTCCACCCACTGATTTTTGTCCACTTCAACCAAATTACCCTTGACTAATTATTTTATCTGATCAAAGTCTTCTCATCTGAAATCCAGAACCTCTGCCTTTGGTGAGGGTATACTGAGTACACAGGGCCAGGTAAAGGCCACCCAACAATGGTCATAATCTACATCATACAGTGCTAAAAGTGTACTTCCTGCCTGTGTGTGAATCAGATACACACATTCGGATAACTACAAAGGCTGCAAATCTGGAGCTGCAAATCTGGAGACCTGGGTTTGAATCCCAGCCCCTAGGTGCATACTGTGTGACCCAGAGCAAGTCACTTACTCCTTGTGTTCCCAGGTTGCACCTGCAAACAAGCTTTCAACAGTGTGTCTCACCTGGTAAAATAATTGGTCAAAAAAAAAAAAAAAAGACTGTGGTGTTATAGTCACTGGACCCGTACCTTACTACTCCCGATGGGCATGCTTTAAATCCTATAATATACACCCTGCCATGGCTTATTACGTACTGATAAATAGATGCTGACATTTTATATTAAAATGATGCCTTTTATAATAAGATGCTGACATTTTATCATGTCTGCATTCAGACTGGGCTCATGTTATAAGCGCTGGCACCAAGTGCAGTATTAGGATGGTGCTG
Organism: Neoceratodus forsteri; assembly: GCA_016271365.2. NCBI lineage: Eukaryota > Metazoa > Chordata > Ceratodontiformes > Ceratodontidae > Neoceratodus > Neoceratodus forsteri. Next base: position 36,107,392 of record JADMNL010000033.1, read on the forward strand.
TACTACTGGAGTGTGTTGTCTTTCAGATGAGATGTTAAACAGAGGTTGTGTCTGTCTTTTCTGGTGGTTGTGCAAGTGGACTCCAATCATCCAATGGAAATTTTAAAAAGGGAAGGGAGTTTTCCCAGTGTCCTAGCCAGGTTTCATTATTTATTCACTAAAATACTGCTAACATGTTTATCTGATTCAGTTTGAGTTGGTTTATATTTGTACACCCCACCTCCACCGGGACAAGGATGAAAATAGGCAACACTGTCTAGCCCTCCTTTCCTGGAAAATGAATAAATACATACTATATATATATATATATATATATATATATATATAATTATTACATTTTATAATGAAATAATTACATTTGTTATGGCATTTAAAAATGAAGATGACATTTTATTATGACATTCTTACATTGTAAAATGAGATTATGACACTTTATAATGAGGTGATATTTTAATAAGATGATAACATTTGTTATTTTGTAGTGAGAAATGACATTTTATTGTAAGACGGTATTTTATAATTAGATGATATTTCATAATTAGATTATGACATTTTATAATGAAATAATTACATTTTGTAATAAGATTACATTTCAGAATGAGAGGCTAGCATTTTAAATGACATTTTAAAATGAGATGATGGCACTTTATAATAAGATTATATTTTCTATTAAGATTACATTTTATATATAGAATACTTAATAAACAAGTGTGGTATACAAGGATGTATACCCATTGAGACTAATTAGGGCTATTAAGTCACAAGCCTGAAGGGTGAGTGGATTTATTGCACTAATTAGCCCCAACAAAGGTATACTCTAATGCTCCACCCTTACCCATCATTTGTTGAATATAATACATTAGGGTGGTTATTATTATGAAGATTGCATTTGCAGTCATTCTTGCAGTGAGGAGGAATGGTGTGTAGTGAGTGTAGACAGGAGATTGGGGATCTCTGGGTTTGGGAGGGTTTTGTGTAAATGTCTTTTCCTCCAGTTTTTTGCAGCTTGTTAACTGGTTTGGGTAGCTTCCTAATGCTGTGTTGTGTTATTAGTGGTGTCCCATGGGGTTTAATGTAGTGCAGCTGTATGCTTTTAATTGTTTGATTAGTGTAGGTTTCTAGCCTTAATTAGTGTAGGTATATAGCTGTAATTGTTTAATTTTAGTGCAGGTGTATACTTTGAATTGATATATTAGTTACTGGTTTACAGGAAACAAATTATGGCCTTTTCTAGAAGGAAAAGTTCCCATCTATGTACTATAATAAGATGTTTTGTAATGAGATGATGACACTTAATAATGAGATGATATTTTAATGCGATGTCATTTTGTTATAAGATATTTGATAAGATGGTTAAATTTCATAATGAACATTTTATAATAAGATGATAACATGTTCTAAGATATTTTATGACGTGATGACACTATAATGAAATGATGACGAAGATAACATTTTATAATAAGATATTTTATAATGAGATCTTAACATTTCGTAATAAGATGATGTTTTAGAATAAGATGATATATTATAATATATTTTAGAATAAGATGATATGTTATAAGATTACATTTTATAATAAGATGTGTTATAAGATGATATTTTAGAATGAGACAATGACGCTTTATAATGAGATGACAGCACTTTATGAGATGATACTTTAGAATAAGATGATATTTAATAATCATTTATTTAGTTCTTTATTTTTTGTTTATTTTAAAGTTTTACTAGACAAGACATACTGAGTTGACAACAGCTTGTTTACAGATGCATCGGGGGTAAAGGAGATTGTTCAAGTGGAGAAGATGAAATAGTATTAGCATTCCAACAATAGCAGTCATAAGAACATTGTAAGGCAATAGAGAACAGGAAATTGTAACATCTTCAGTTTGTCAGATGATAGACAATCACATTGATAGTGGTAGGATGACCAGGGTGGTGTTTGTAGACCTAACCAGGGCTTTTGATTTGATAGATCATGGCTTGAATTGTATTAAGTTACATGGTCCTGGGTTTTCGAGGCAGCAGTTTCTTGGTTCTGTGATTATTTGTCAAATAGAAGCCAATTTGTTCAAATTAGCACAGCTGCCTCTGAAATAAAGTTTACAGCCTGCAGTGTTCCAAGGGGTCCATTGTGGGACCCTACTGTTTTCCATCTTTGTAAACCAATTACCCAGGGTTTTGAACTGGGGAAATTCACCGCTTTATACAGATGACTTAATAATTTATGCCCAGTCTAATTCTGTATCTGAACTTGGTCATTCCCTGAAAAGGGATTTTGGTAATATATGCTGTTGGTTAACAAGCAGTAGGATGGTTTGAATTCTGACAAAACTAAAGTAATGTTGTTCAGAACTCAATCCATGTTGAGGATTCCCTCAACTTGTGATACCTGATCCCATTGGTGGTGCGTTGGAGCATGTATCCCAGTTGAAATACCTTGGAATGCTCCTTGATCCTTGTTTGACTTTTTCTTCTCAGGTAGCAGCATTGGTGAAAAGATTAATCAAAAATTGGGGCATTATATAAATTTGAATCTTATTTTTGCAAGATATAAGGTTGGCTATTGCCATTGGGTCCCTTCTTTCTCATTTTGACTATATATCTAGTTTATATTATAATATTGGGACTAAGGAGACACAAGCTTTATCTGTTGTTTATAATAATATTTGTAGGTTCATTTTGAGTGCCCTAATAGAACCCATCGGTGTGATCTTTACTCTCGTTTGGGTTGGTTTCCCTAGTTGTCATTTGGAATTTTCAGTTGGATGTTGGATGTTTAAAACTCATCATTTAGACTTCCGGTGACGTCATGCCTCAAGAAGCAGCTTGAAGCCTGAGCTCTGTCTCCTCTGAGGTCTTAAACACTCCAAAAGCAGTTAACCCAACTTTAATAGAAGCAGAATTAACATAGGAGCATGTTCACTGTGTCTAGAAGGAGACACGACGTCAAAAACAACTTTGGACACGTTGAGTTGGACAGAGGTTGCTCTGACAGCGATGCATCAAACCTCGCAAACCTCATGTAAAAATGGCCCAGCTAAAGAGAGCACTCTACCACCAAATGTGGGCAGACATATGGATATTGTCCTCCAAGAGATACGAGAGTTCAGGAAAGAGACCCGCTCAACCTTCGCTGCACTGTGAACTGGTTTTGGAAACTAGAGAAGCGTATAGATAGCGTGGAAGAGCAGGCAATGAACACTGCTACCCGTGTGGGCAGCGAGGCGTGCCATAATACAGCTACATCTCAAATGATCGTAAACTTACAGGACAGAGCTGATGATGCAGAAGCTAGGAGTTGAAGGAATAACTTGAGAGTAAATGGGTTCCTGAGGGTCCAAGGGCACCTAACTCGATTCAGTTTATGCAGAATTTCTTTAAAACCAAGCTAGATTTACCTGACAGCTGCTCCTGGAAATGGATAGAGTTCACCGAACCTTAGGCCCACAGTCAAACACCGACCAAGAGCCATTCTGATTTGGTTTCTCTGCTACCAAGAGAAAGAGCAGATCCTGCATAAATCATGGCAAAAGGGATTTAACTTACCAGAACCAGCGGATCTATGTAGATAATGATTATCCTACTAATCGCTATGAGGTGCAGAGCATATGCCCTATTCTCAAAAACTGAAGGAATCAAACTCAAGTTCAGAACACCCTACCCAGTGAAACTGGTAGTTCAAGTTGCAGATGGTGCCAAGACATTCGACACAGCCGAGGAAGCGGCGTGAGAACTGGCTAAGATGGAATCGATATCCCACCACGCAGAGAAAGACAAATGCTTCACTTGCTACTAAATTGGCCCACAAAGCATGGTCCAAAATACCTCCAAGGGACCAACTTCAGAAAGAAGGTGCTACAGCTATACAACAAATAATATCAAACTTGACAGCACTCGTGGATCCCCAAGACCCTCAATCAACCAGGGCCTGAAATGAATCGACTCAATGAACACTTGCGATCTGACTGCTTTGGCTGCAGGTAGACCAACCTGATTGCTCACCCCATGCTATTTTAAGGCCTCTCCGGTGGCTACTCCCTTGACCCAACCTCTGGGATCCTCTCGACCTTTATGGGCCCACCGAGTTTACCTCGTGCAGATGGGTGATTCCCCAGAACAAGGGGTCAGAAAAGATTTCTTACTCCTAAATGACCTCTGACTTATTTACTGAGAAATGGGCCAGGTAGGTTATGCACATCATGATAAGAGACGCTACCTTCATACCCTGAATAAATTATACTGTGAGTGTGTTCATTTATATAAGGCCCAGATACAGGCCTAGGTACCCAAGCGCAAATAACCTCGGTGAATATGTGGATTAAAGCGATGTATTATTCTGCTGTCATGAATATCCTAAGCTGTCCTATATGTTGTGAGAAAGATCTGACTACCAGTACCAGCTATCATTAATTTGTACCCAGTAACTAATTGATTATATGACACAAAGTGTATCCTTAATTGACTATCTAAATGTATGGCTCCACTACAAATGTCTGTATAATTAGGAAATATGACTGTCAGACCAACCCTTGTAACCCCCGCTCCAGTGGAAAAACTTAATAAAAATATATTAACAAAAAAGTCATCATTTAGGTTCAGATTTTCTCTCTCTCTAGTTTAGTTAAAATGATAATTGCTCCCCAGTTTGAGGGCAGGTGATGGTCCAATGTTTTCTTTGTAGGTTGTACTAGGGCCTTTTCAGTAGCTGCACCTACTTATTGGAATACACTTCCTGTATCGATCAGGCTTGCCCTTCTTTTCCATGCTTTAAATTTTGGTTTGAGTCCATTTGTTATCAAAATCTGTATGTAATTGTTATTTGTAAATTGTGATTGTTTGTTCTTTACAAATGTTGTTTATCATTGTTGTTTGTCCGGTCGGGCCTGAAAAGGACCTTTGGTCCAGTGCCTTTACCTGGTTACCAAAGAATAAATTATATGAAATGAAATGCCGATAGTCATTAATGATTATATCATTTCTGGATTGACAGAAAAGAATTACAGCAGCTATGAGGAGGAACAGTTTCGAAGAGGGACTTGGGAAGCAACTTGGATAAAAGTACAGGAGCACAACAAACGAGCCAATGAAGGAAAGGAAAGTTACTGGATGAAACTAACCACTTCGCTGATAAGGTAATCTGTTATTTAAAGATAATTTAGCTTCTAAATGAATATATAACCAAATGCTTTTTAAGTCCCTTTAACATAGAAACACAGACAATAACAGCAGGAAAAGACCGTTGAGAAATATATATATATATCAAGCAGGAAAGGGATCTTGGGGTTATCATCTCTGATGACCTCAAGGCAGGAAACAGTGTGACAAGGCAGCAGGTAAAGCAAATAGGATGCTGGGATGCATAGGCAGGGGCATCACCAGCAGGAAAAGAGGTCATAATTCCACTATACAAGACACTAGTGAGGCCCCAGCTGGAGTACACTGTACAGTTCTGGAGACCTTACCTATGTAAGGACATAGACAGGATAGAGAAGGTTCAGAGGAGGGCAACAAAGATGGTGCATGGATTGCATCGCAAGTCCTATGAGGACAGGTTGAAGAAATGAATATGCACTCCCTGGAGGAAAGGAGGGAGAGAGGGATATGATAGAGACATACAAGTATCTTACAGGGAGGAACAGGGTGCAGGAATACACTATTTTTAAGCGAAAAAGATGTTCCAGGACTAGAGGGCATGGGATGAAGTTGGAGGGAGGGACGATTCAGAGAAACGTGAGGAAGAATTTCTTCACAGAACGGGTGGTGGACTCTCATCCTATTCTTCTATACTGTATCATCCTAGCTTGTTTACACATGGAATGGGGTGAGAGTTAGGCCAAGACTTCAAGGCACACCCAGGCGCTTGTTGGTGTGTGGAGGCTGGGGGTGGGGTGGGGAGGGTGGTAGGGTTGGTAACACTAACATCAAATTTCCATACTTTTGTTGGCGTGAAATGAACCCTAACTGATACATTAATGGAATTCTTTGCAATGAACATACATGTGTGTATATATATATACATATATATATACAGTGGAACCCTCTTATAATGGACACATTTGTGCAAACAGGTTTTGTCCATTATAAGGGGTGTCTATATCCAAAGTCTTAAAATGTAGCTGTCCTCTACCACAGCTCACACACAAGAGCTAAATTCAGAACATGCCCCTTCTCTGCCAATCAAGGACATGGGGAACTGCTATTTGTAGCTAATCGGGAACTAAGAGTACACAAAACTGGAATGATTTTGCTGTACAGTACCTGTGCTAATTGGAGAATCAGGGATGAGCAGTAAATGTGATCAGATGACAGTTAGCAGGTAGTTTGCAGCATGTGACAGGGGCACAGAGGAGCTCACAGTGTCCATGATACAAGGGCTGCAGAGTATGGTATAAATGTGATTTTAACACTACAGGCATAGCTTTTGGCTTCTGGCAAGGCAGATCCATCCATTATAACGTCAGTCCGCTGTAAGTGTCCGTTATAAGTGGGTTCCACTGTGTGTGTGTGTGTGTGTGTGTGTGTGTGTGTGTGTGTGTGTGTGTGTAATATATATATATATATATATATATATGTGTGTGTGTTTGCAGGTGTTAGTTATGAAGTACAGACAGACCAGGAAAAAAGGTACAATAAATTATTAAAACAATATTGGGTTTAATGATCACTGAACCTAAATCATTCCACGAACTCCACTTGGTCACCATTTCCAAGTTGGAAGCACCACAATGGGAATGGTCAATTGCCCTATGGATTCTCTGACCAACTGTAGCAGTAAGCGACCCTGTAGCATATCGAGCAGGGCCTGACTATGGGTGCCTCTTGGTGCTGGGGTACCCCAGTCCACATTTGGTAGATTGAGATCCCCCATCACCACTACTTCCACTACTGCTGCCTTCCTAATTTCTTCCCTAAATTCCTTATCTTCCCCAACCCTCATGTTGCACCCACAGTGACTTTGCCTCCCTTCCTGTCTCCTAATGGACCCAAATTCTGTGCTATCCCTAAAACAGAGGGCTACTCTTTGCCCTTATTCCCATCCTTTTCCTATACAGGGTACACCCTGGTATCACCAGGTCCCATTAGAGTGCTCTACAATGCCAAGTGAACAGCTAACTAAGTCGACCAGCATCACAGCACCACGCTCCCTGTCAATCAAGAATTGCAGTTGGCAGGAGCGCAGCACTTAACAGGGCCATTGTTTTCTTCAGGGAGATGACACGAACCCTCACACAGGGGCTCTGCCCCCCGCACACCCTGTACGTATGGATACCAACTCCAGGTCAGAGTTGGTTCGGGGAGGGTGCAAGAAAGGGAGAGTGTTGCGGGTCCGGCGCATCCTCTACAGTGACTTGGCACTGTTGTCAGCAGAGACGTATGTCACCGTGAGGGGTTCAGCTGTGGGATGTGTATACCCAGTCAGAGGGAATACTGAGGGCCTTTTTAAGATAAATGGCATAGTCTTCATTTTCAAGATATTCAGCACCAGTTTGTTATATCAACCATGTGTTTTTAAGATCTTTTGAGTATGGGAATGTAGGCTAGCCAGGCATTTGACTGAAGCAACAGCGACAGTATCATTGAGCAACTGATTTCAGAACTGACGCAAGCATGATAAATCATTCAAGTTGACGGTGTGAATGGAAGGGGTCCCAGAAAGGGCCCTGTGGGACACTTTGGGTGACTGGTAAGCAGGACGATTAGATGCCAGATATTTCTACAAAACAGTGTCTGTTGGATAAACAAGACTGAGAATATAGGAATGAGATGTTGGAAAAGTGGAGGAACCTGATTTTCAAAGGGCCAGAGATGGTGCAGGGACCAAGTCCCGTGATGCAACCTACTGGTGTGGAGAAAAGTTCTCATTAGGTCTTGTCCAGTTTTCACTCATTTGAAACCTTCTGGCAGTATTAATTTATTTAGCACCCACATTTAGAATTTAAAAAGTTTAAATGAAAGCATGGAGCAGCAGGAATGTTTATATATTTATTCTTTGCTTTGAGATGCTCTGTACTTAGCAATTCATTTTTAGCTGTCAGATGTAATCTAGTGGCTTAAACACCGAATAAAAAATGGGATGTAGACTGACACTGTATTCTCGGGCTCCAGTGTGAGAACCTCTGGCTTATAGAAGAGGTCTTCATGTGCTAAAACAAAGGGACCGCTTCTTTTAACGAAAGTTGCCTCGGGCAGCCCTGTCTCTGCGGCAGCACTACACTGCTGCAACTATTCTTTCTCACATTTAAGTCCGCTTTTCTATCTATTTACTATTCTAACTCCATGCTGCCATGGATCGCTGCTCTAGTAAAATTCTGACAAAATAACACATAGAGGATCTTGTCTGGATTCAAACTCACAGCCTCTTGTTTATCAGGCTCAGCTCTTTAGCTGTAGAGGTTAAAGCCTTGCCTAGGATGCAAGCCCTCTCCTTGATGTCTGCCCCAAGGCAGCACTGCCTCTTAGGCAAGGCTACCCTGGAAGCAACTTCCATTGACAGAATCTGTCCCTTGCTGCTGGTGCCTCTCTCATTCATTTGAATGGAGTACAAAAAGTGCTCTGTAGAAGGTGGTCAGGTGACTGCTCAGCATGGTGGAACTCTGGTTAGCAGAACGTTAGAAGCGGAGATAGGTAGGATAGACTGAGTATCTAATTGCATGCTTACTACTCTGGAGGAGCGATGGCTCAGCCCATTGATTGCTGGGAGAAGCTTCAGGTCTGTGGAGGACAGACTGGCACAGAGAATTCACTATGCTGAATATCAACAGGCAATCGACCTGTAAAGGACAGAATTCCTGTCACGGCTGATAGTTGCAGGAAAAATTGCCCAGCCCAGCTATTTTGCACTGTGACAGGTTGTTAAATCCTTCCTGTCTACAGTTTGTCAAAGCAGTTTCTGCAGAAAAGTGCGAGGAGCTAGGGTGTTTTTCTACTGACAAGGTGTTAGCCATTAGGTCTGGAATTTCTTGTAGTGACCTGGCTTGGGTCAGTAGTGGACGTATCTTTAGTGACACTAATATGCCTGTCTGGGAGGAGTTTCTACCTGTTTCTGAGGCTGAGGTGCTGTGGGTGGTCCTTAGTTGCATCCCACCAACTGTATGCTGGACCCAGGACCAGCGTGGTTGATTCTCAGCTGCACTGAGTTCCTAAGTCCAGCATTCTTAAAGATTGTGAATGGGTCCTTGAGGGAGGGTGTCATTCCTTTGGCTTTGAAAAAGGCTGTAGTCAGGCCTTCTAAAGGTCAGGCTCCTTCTGAAAATGCCTTCCTTGTACCCTGACATTCTAGCAAATTACAGGCCTGTCTCTTCCTACCCTTTTTAGGAAAGGCTACTAAGAAGGTGGTGGCTTAGAAACTGACAGATTGCCTGGAGTCTCTTTACATTTATGAACCTCTCCAGTTGGGATTTCGCCTCGGCACAGCACTGTGAAGGCTCTCATCAGTGATCCAGAATCTCCCCTTCCGAGGGACCAAGGGCAATGTTCAGTCCTGCTGCTCTTGGATCTCTCATCAGCGTTTGACACAGTGGATCATGGGGTGCTGTTGGATCACCTCAGGAACTACGTAGGCCCCACTGGTGCAGTCTTGCCTGGTTTGAGTCCCACTTAGCCAGGAGAATGCAGCAAGTGGCTCTAGGGAATGTTTCCTCAGAGGCATCTGTGTTGTCCCAAGGAGTTCCACAAGGCTCAGTTTTGCCCCATTTTATTCTCTGTGTACATGCTGCCATTAGGAAAGATAATTAGTCAGTACATTGTGGGATTTCCTGCTATGCAGATGGTACCCAGTTGTGCCTGTCTTGTGCCCCTGATGATACATCTGTAGAGCTGGTGCTGAGCTGTTGTATAGTTGAGAGGGTGTGCATTGCTGTGGGTTGCACAGTCTCTTTTCAGAGGTCTTCCTGGTACCTAGAGCTAATGCAGGAAACAAACAGAAAATCAGGAGGTTAATGAATGGTTCAGAACATGCTGTGTGGCTAGGGGTATGGGTTGGTGGGGACTGGGGTGCAACTTGGGAGGACAAGGGGCTGTATGCTAGGGGTAGGCTCACTTAAATTTGGGTGGGGGAGGTTTTAAACTATATTTAACCACGTTCATGAAGCTAGGTGGGGTTTAAACTTCTGAGGGGTGATGGCTGGGGCTTGGGGTTGCTGCTAGTAGGCACATCAAGGAGGAATTATCTTTCTCCCCAGTGGAGGGAGGTGCCAAACTGTGGTACCCAGCTGTACTAAGGGCGCAGGAGCATGCAGTTAACTGGGGAATCTCGGGTTGGGGGATGAGCGAGGTTAAGGGCAGGGATGGAAGGTGGTCCTGATTAAAGCCAGGGCGTGGGTAACAAGATGCCAGAGCTTCAGGTAATTCTAATTGAAGGATGGTGCATATGGCGGCAGTCACTGAAACTTGGGCTACTCCTCGGCGTGATTGGGACCTGAACCTGATGGGGTACACTGTGTTCAGGAAGCACAGGGCTGTGGGCAGGGAGGTGGAGTATCACTCATCATTAGGATCGAGAGGTACCTAACGAATACTTTGCCTCAGTCTTCACTAGAGATGATGGAGGGTCCAACACCTCATGGGGAGGTGGCTAGGAATGAGGAAGGGATGGAGGTCACGGATGTTGAAATTCCTGTTGGTAGTTTGAGGCAGCCCTTAAGTCCCTGAAAGCGGATAAGGCACTGGGTCTGGATGGCCTTCACCAGGGTGCTAAAGGAGATGGCAGATGTTCTTGTTACACCTCTGGTGGACTTTTCAACACCTCTCTTCAGAAGGGGTGGGTGCCATAGGATTGGAGGATGGCTCATGTCATGCCTAATCACAAAGCGGCTCACGGAAGAGCCGGGTAACTACAGACCTGTCAGCCCTGGCGTCGTTGGTAGGCAAAATGATGAAGGCCATATTGAAAGAAAGGCTGGAGGTGTTTCTGGAGACATAGTGCCATCTGGATGATCACCAAAATGGTTTCCTTCAGGGTAGATCATGTCAGATTAACCTTTTAGAAATCTACGATTGGGTGACAAAGGCACTGGACCAGAGCAGGCTATTGGATGTCCTCTTTCTAGACTTCAGCAAGGCATTTCATTTGGTGGCACACCCTCAGTTGCTGGACAAGCTGGGAGAATTGGGGTTGGAGAGACACTAACTGCATTGCTAAAATTGTTCAGGAAGCAGGAGAAAACATTGATGTCCTGGTACACATAGGGACTAATGATCTAATCAGCCGGTCAGTTGTGGAGACCAAGGAATACCTAACCAGGCTGGGGACAAACTATCATCCATTTCATCCGGCATCTCTTTTTCTGAGATCCTGCCAGTCTGGGAGAGGGGACAGATGGGCGGAAGGTCAGAGAAAGAGAGATAGGGAGCTAAACATGTGGCTTAAGGGCTGGTGCCAGGAAAAAGGACACAAATTTGTAGGAACTAGCAACTGTTTTGGGAGGCAAAGGAATCTAAATTTGATGGACTGCATCTGACTAAGGAGGAGTCAGTGCTTTGGGGCAGAAGTTTGATGTCTTTGCAGAATATTTAAACTAGCAAGTGGGGAGGGTGCAGCACCCAAAACATCGAATGGGAAGAACATCCCTCCCCTTCAGCTAGTGGTCAAACAGGAGTCCAGCATGTTTGTAGTTCATTGCATCACCAGGTAAAGAAAAAAGGTCTGGCTTCCCATCCGATGCACAGAAATGCGGACCTCACCCAACAACTAACACACTGAAATCTGACCAATGGAAAATCATGTACACAAATGCTCACAGTCTGGAAACAAGATCCCAGACCTGCAGGCAATAAGGACAGAGGCTAAACTGGTCATAGTAGCCATTAACGAGACATGGTTTACCAGTAACCACACTTGGGAGACTTCAATACCTGGCTATGTACTGTTCAGAAGAGACCGAGGTGCAAAAGGGTGGAGTAGCCCTTTATGTCAATGAAAATATCAAAGCTACAGAAATTCGGAATACATAAGGAGCCAGAAGAACTGTGGGTCACCCAGGAAACAGGAAATGGGACAGCCATACGAACTGGGGTTGTGTACAGGCCTCCAGACCAGGGGAGGACATAGACACGTTACTGTAAGAAGATATACAATACATGACAGCTAAAGGGAGGTTCTGATAATGGGCAACTTCAACATGTCAGATACAGATTGGTCAATACCAGCAGGAACATCTGCCAGAACTAGACACATGGTGGATTCCCTGCAGGGGGGCCTCCAACAACTGGTACAGCAACCCACAAGAGACAGGCTATCCTAGATCTAGTACTGACTAACAGGGAAAGGATCACAGATCTCCAGGTAGAAGGTCACCTGGGGCCAGTGACCATCACATGGTATGGTTCAATTTGGCCACTAGAACAAAATCATCCCATTCCAAGGCAAAAATATGGGACTTCAGAGGAGCTGATTTTAATAAAATAGCCAACAGAGTTAAGCTAGCCCTGAAAAAAATACAGGTGAGGGTCGCAGGCAAAGTGGGCAAGCATTAAACATGCAATACTTGAAGCAACATACCATTGTGTTAGTGAGAAATGAAGTGCAAAAGAAGGAAACCACTTTTGGTTCTCAAATACAGAAGTAGAAAAGGTCAGAGCCAAAAGACTGGCCTTCAGGAATTATAAGGAATGCAGCAGGATGAAAATAGGGAGGCATACAAAACTTCACTATGGGAAGCAGGAAGGCAGTAAGGCAGGCAAAGGCCCAAACCGAGGAAACACTAGCACAACAGTAAAGAGGGTGACAAGACTTTCTATAGATACATTAGTGAAAGGAGAAAGTCCAGAGGGGTATTGCTAAGATCAAAGGGGATAAGGGGGCGTGTGAGGAGGACCATAGCAAAGCATCTATCCTAAATAGATACTTCTGCTCAGTATTTACTGGGGAGAAGATAGGGCAGACCCATAGCTCAGCACCATGTGTGGGAGGAGAGGTCTTCCTAGTCCCTTCACAAAGAAAGGGTCCTACAAGGCTTGATAAGCTCAGGATGGACAAGGCAATGGCACCTATTGGCATACATCCCAGGGTACTAAAGGAGCTATGGTGGAACTAGCAGAGCCATTATCAGAACTGTTTAGTGAGTCTCTGAGCACAGGAGAGGTCCCGAAGACTGGAGATGGGCTCATGTGATCCCGCCCACAAGAGTGGTAACAGGGAGGAGGCAGGGAACTACAGACCAGTCAGTCTTATCTCAGTAAAGTCAAAGTCAAAGTCAAAGTCAACTTTATTTAAAAGAGCGCCTAATCCGAAGGCTCTGGGCGCCAGTACAAAACCTTTACAGTTTGTCATACTGTATACATTCAAGTTAAAATCACAAACATATAACTTAGACCCCAAAGCCTGCACAAATAAAAAGGGTCTTTAGACTACTCTTAAAAGCCCCTACAGTGGGGGCCTCTCTCACTTCAAGCGGCAAAAAGTTCCAGAGAGCTGGAGCAGCAACCCAAAGGAGCGATCCTCTGGCCGATTTCAACCTAGCCTCGAACTGTGAGGAGGCCACCAATCGGAGGAGTTAAGATCCCTGACAGAGGTGGGACGGTACCAGTAGATCAGAAAGGTAACCAGGGCCCTGTCCATGTAGGGTCTTATGGTGAGAAACCCCACCTTGAACAAAACTCTCCACCTGACAGGCAGCCAGTGCAAATCGCGAATACGGAGTTATATGACAAAACTTGCTTTGTCCGTCAAAGCCTGGCAGCAGCGTTTGCACCAGCTGCAGTCTGCGAAGAGAAGTTCCAGAGACCCTAGATAGAGCGTGACAAGTAGTCAAGTCTCAGTGACCAAGGCATGTACCAAAATAGGGAGGTCCAGAGCGGAACAAGCGGTTTAATCCTGGCGATATTCCTAAGGTGAAAGAAACAGGAACGCATTCACGGAGGATATTTGAGCTCCATGGACAAGTTCCTGTCAAAGATCACACCAAGATTACGCACCCTTGGGGATGCCATCAATGACACAGCTCCTAGCATAATGCCAGTCGCTGAATCAGAGCCATCCCATCACGAGCTCTGTTCGACTCCACCACCAGTACCTCAGTCTTATTAGGGTTAATCGCAGCCAGCTGGAAGACATCCAGTCATTTATCTCAGCCAGACAGATATTCATCACATCCACTGCATTTGATGTTCCTGGTGCAAAGGATAGGTATAGCTGAGTATCATCAGTAGCAATGAAAACTCAGACCATACCTCCAATGATCTCCCCAGGGCGCATATACACTGCGAACAACATTGGGGCCAATACCGAACCCTGAGGGACTCCACATGAAAGGAGGCAGGTCGTAGATGAGAAATTACCCATCACAACCCGCTGCCTCCTGTTGGTAAGAAATGACTCAAACCATTTGATGACAATACCGGTGAGTCCACACAACTCCCTCAGGCGGAGAAGCAACACACAAGGGTCCACAGTGTCAAATGCTGAGGAGAGATCAAGAGGACAAGAATTGTCTTTTCCCCGATCTCTAGCCCTAAGAGATCATTTTGCACCGAACTAATGCAGTTTCAGTGCTATGCCTGGCCCGAAAAGCTGACTGGAAGGGATCGTACAACTCATGGGTCATGAGATGCTCTCCCAACTGAAGTGATACCACCTTCTCAACAACCTTTCCCAAAAATGGAAGATTGAGACAGGGCGATAATTTGCCCTAATCTCCGGGTCCAGAGAAGCTTTCTTTAAAGGGGTCTCACCAGAGCCTCCTTCAAGGCATCCGGAAAGACACCCTGACTCAAGGAACACCGGACAATCAGAGCAAACACCGGGCCAACAGTGTCAATGCACCTCATCAAGAAGCGCTTGGCACAGGGTCCAGATACAAAAGGTATACCTCAAGTTGGCCGCTATCTCAATGACCTCACGAACTTCCACTGGCTTAAACTCCCCCACTCAGAATGAGTGCTCTTTGAGCACGACTGGCGACCACTGACAGCAATGATATTACTGGCTGAGGAAACCTCCGCCCGGATTGCAGACACCCTGTCTGAGAAAACCGAACAAAATTCCTCACAATCCTCATTAGAAACTCTCCCGGGCTGAAGACAGGAAGGATGGAGAAGTCTGTCGACAGTCCGGAAGAGTGAGGT
The DNA here is from genome assembly GCA_016271365.2 of Neoceratodus forsteri. NCBI lineage: Eukaryota > Metazoa > Chordata > Ceratodontiformes > Ceratodontidae > Neoceratodus > Neoceratodus forsteri. The sequence continues at coordinate 36,122,455 of JADMNL010000033.1, forward strand.
TGGTCGGCTTCTCCAGCAGCAATCTCCGGGACAAAAATAATGTCTTCTTTTGTTAATTGCCTCCTGATATTGCGATAATGCATACACAGGACTCAGTTGTCAGCCCCAGACGGGATTTCCTCCAACAACGCTAAGTCTCCGACCCAATTTCTTCATTTCCCTGAGATCACGATCATACCAAGGCGATCTCAGGTATGAAGTTCTGGGTAGATCGTACACGGACTAGATGCGAGGAGTCAATGGCCAGATAGCACCTCGTTATAGGCAGCTACCCGCGCCAACGCTCCGGCGATGCATCACCCACCTTGATAAATCAACTGCCGCCATATAACCCTCAGGGTAAGATCTTTCAGCGGCAGCGAAATATCTCAGAAGGGAAGGAGGTGTGACAGGGCACTAAATGTGAACTTCACCGTGCAATGATCAGACCAAGCTACTTGGTCAATATCGAGATCAGTGATCTCGAGTCCCAGTGAGAACACCAGGTCCAATGTGTGGCCATCCCGATGAGTAGGATCACGCCACAACCGCACCAGCCCCAAAAGGACATACACTGCAGTAACTCATCGGCACACCTTTGACTTTATCCTCGCCCAACATTGAAGTCCCCAAGAAAAATACATCTTGGGGAATCCAATGTTTCACAAGCATAAACCTCAAGGGAATTCCTGCAGGAACCTCCCCCATCGCCTAGGAGGGCATATAAATGAGGAGGATCCCAGCCACGCAAGTCCTCCACGAACAGCCACACATTCAAATGAACCCGGGTTCCCACCGGTGCACAGTGAAGTCCAAATTTGATTTAAAACAAATAGCTACACCGCCACCCCTACGATTTTCTCTGGGACAGTGAACCACAGTGTAACCTGGGGACTGCAGCCTCAAAAACAGGGCCAGCATCATCTCCACCAGGTCTCTGCCAATACGCCAGGTCGACCAATGAAACAAGAAGCGGCAATAACCGTCTTGTTTCTGACCGACCTGGCAATCATACAGCACTGCCGGCCAGAGGAATTGAGGGTGATGCAGCCCTAAAAGTCACCTGGCCACTTGACCTGGTGGCCTCCTGCACACAGGCACCAACCACGCCTGGCTTCTCTTAGGTGCTCTATTTATTCCAGGACGTCTCCTGGACTTAACCACCTCAATCCTTTGATCTATTTGCTCCTGATCATCCCACAGCACATGTTAAAACGGTCCCCCTCAATCCCCACTTCCTACAACGCCTGATAACAATATCAGACACAGGGAGGGGGATAAAGGACGAAATTAGCAGCTCATAAATCTATAAAACAATCCTAGGCCCCAAGAGTTGTCCAACAGAACCCTCACACATATCTAATTTAAAACCAAATAACACATATAAATCATGCAGGCAGTATACATAAATCTGACTTACAATAAAACTATTTAACATACACAAGCTATTTTAACATAATATCTTTCCACCTTACAACTAAACAGCAAATTTCAGCTCCGGTGGCTCACGCTACTCACCTTCAGCTAGCGGCGCCTGTAATTTAAACAGTGTCTCTCACTTGCCCACTGTAGTGGGCAAGATTATGGAGACACTCCTTAAAGAAAGGATAGTGCAACACATGGAATCCTTAGGAGTACAGGATCCAAGACAGCATGGGTTTACAAAGGAAGGTCCTGCCAAACTAATCTCTAAGATTTCTTTGACTGGGTGACCAGAGTGGTGGACCAAGGAGAGCAGTTGATGTTGCCTTACCTTGACTTCAGCAAAGCTTTCGATACTGTTCCACATAGAAGATTGATTAATAAGCTAGGTAGGCTCGGGTGGGCCAGACGTTGTTCAACTGGGTGGCAAACTGGTTGACAGGCAGAAAACAGAGTGTGGTGGTAAACGTATACAGTCAGAAGAGATGCAAGTTACAAGTGGTGTACCTCAGGGATCAGTCCTGGGGCCAATCTTCTTCAATATCTTCATCAGTGAGATTGCAGATGGACTGGAGGGTAAGGTTTGTCTGTTTGCAGATCACACTAAGATCTGCAACAGAGCAGATGATCCAGACAGTGTGGGCAGAATGAGAAGAGATCTGGATAAACTAGCAAAATGGTCGGAAGAGTGGCAACTGGGGTTTTACGCAAGAAGTGCAAGATCATGCAGATAGGGAAGAGAACCCTGAAGCCACCTATAGGCTGGGAGGGAGTTCCTGGCAGTCACAAGGAGGAAAGAGATTTAGGCATCATCATCACAGATGACCTGAAATCATCCAAGCAGACCTCCAAAGCAGTGGGTAGGCTAGAGGATGTTGGGGTGTATTAGTAGAGGCATCACAAGTTGGAAGAGGGTAAACGATCCTCTTTACAAGACACTGGTTAGGCTCCCATCTGAGTACTGCATGCAGTACTGGAGGCCACACCTTCACAAGGACATTAACCAAATTGAGGCAGTCCAGAGAAGGGCAACCAAAATGGTGCAGGACTGCATCAGAAAACATATGAGGACAGATTAACTGAACTCAATATGCATACCCTAGAGCAAAGGAGGGAGAGAGGTGATATGATTGAAACATTCAAACACCTTAAGGGCATTAACAAGGTGAAAGAATCTAACATGTTACAATAAAAGAAAAATAGCAGGACAAGAGGACACAGCATGAGCTTATAGGGAAGCCAATTAAGGGGTAATGGAGGAAGGTCTTTTTCACAGAAAGGTGGTGGATGCATTTAACGGCCTACCTCAGTAAGTGGTGGATAGAATACAGTGCAAGGCTTCAAACAGGCATGGGATAGGCATATAGAGAGCAATACAGATGAGTATGAATAGATAGGCCATTGGCAGCGCAAGAGGCCTCACGGCACATTCATAAGGTAGAAAAGAAGCGGGAAGACTGGATGGGCCTTGCGGTCCTTATCTGCGTCAACTTCTATGTTTCTATGTTGGGGAAAGGATGGTTAGGTGGATAGAAAACTGGCTCACGGGCTTGAAGGTAGTGATCAGAGGGAGGCATCATCTTCTATAAGGGTCACTAGTGGGGTCCCACAAGGGTCGCTACTGGGTCCACTCCTATTTAATGCTTATATCTCGGACATCAGTGTTGGTATCAGGAGTGAGATAAGCCTCTTTGCTGATGACTCGAAGATGGGGCAGAGAGTAGAAGATTTCTTCAGGGGACCTGGATACTCAGGAAAGTTGGTCACGCAACTGGAAACTGAGGTTTAATGTCAAGAAATGCAGTGTTCTTCACTTGGGGAATAAGAACCCAGCTGATAAGTACTTTTGGGTGGGTAGAAACTGCAGGTTTCGGAGGGAAAAGGATTTTGGGTTGGTTCTGCATGCCAAAATGAATAACTCTGAGCAGTGTGGGAGGGCTGCAGCTAAAGCAAATAAAATGCTTGGGTGCATCGTTAGGGGGATAACCTTGAGGTGAAGGAAGTGCTTCTCCTCTGTATAACTGCCTGGTTAGACAGTACCTAGAGTACTACATGCAATCTTGGCACCTGTACTTGAAAAAGGACATTGCACTTCTGAGAAGGTCCAGAGGTGGGTGACCAGGATGATACAGAGTCCGGGGAAAGAGTCTATGAGGAGAGACCTGAGGAGCTCAACTTGTACTCCCTAGAGGAGAGGAGGGGCAGAGGGGATATAATTGAGGTCTTTAAATATCTAAAGGAGTAAATAGGATTAGCCAAAATAGGGTGTTTTTCAAGAAGGAGGAGGGGCCACCAGGGCACTCCATGAGGCTGGGTTACGGGCGTGGGGGGAAGACTAGGAGATGCCACTTCACCGAGATGGTGGTGTACCCTGAAACACACTCTCTGTTGAACTAGTGTCTGTTTATACAGTGGAGGAATTCAAGAGAGAGCTAGGACAGGTATAAGGGAAGGTAAAACTGAGTAGTGCCAGACCTGAAGGTGTAACTCTGAAGGGAATGGGTTGGGGGATTTATGGGGAGGCAGGGAGGGCAGCAATGGTGTCCTGACTGGTGTTGATTAAGCAGACTTGATAGACCATTGGCGCTACTCTGCTGGCATCTTTGTATGTTAGCACGTCTCATGATTGAATGGTCTCACACTTTTGTGTCTCAACCCAGGCAAGACGGAGAACATAGTGATTGAACCTGGTCACTGGGGCTTGTCCGCTGCAGCGACTATGGCTGTCCCTGTACTGGCAGCAATCCCTCACAGCAGCTGGTACAGTTAGGGACCTGTGGGGGTCTTTTGGATGACAGATTGACATTTGAACATCAGCTGTCTTGGTTATCTAACCTGGCTTCTACCATTTGCAGAACATCACCAGGATCAAGCGTAGTTAGCTTCAGGAGGACCTAGCAACAGTCATCCATGCTTTCATCACCTCCAGGCTGGACTGCTGCAGCTTTACCTAGGACTATCTAGAGGTTTGATTGGTGAATGCTGTGCCTGGATGACAGAGGGCCTCGCTTGAGTGACCACATCATGCTGGTTCTGTACTCTGCTCTGGCTGCCTTTGCATTCATGCATCACCTTCAAGGTTTGCTTGTTAACATACAAGGCCCTACATGATCTGGGACCGAACTACTTAAAGAGCTCCTGATTCCATACCACTCAGTCCGCCTCTCTGCTCCATTGATGCTGGTCTGCTGGTCATCACCCTGCCAGACTTAAATCCTTGGGCAACAGAGCCTTTAGAAAGGCTGCTCTATGCTTTGGAACTCGCTCCTTCCTACATTCACTCAGCTAGCATGGTGGAGGCATTTAAAGCCTCACTGAAACCTTTTTGTTTGACCAAGTTTATTCAGTATAATTTGTTCTACTTCCTTTGATTTTTTCTGCTGGTTATTATTTTATGTGCTATGTCAGGATTGTGGTCTAACTCTGTAAACGCCAGAGCCCACATTGGATCGGGCGCTGTATAATTCAATTTTGCCTTGCCTTGTTTTGCCATGATGCAGATACCTTCTAGCACTGGGCAGGAGGAAGCATGCATGATAATATAGCCTGAGAACTGGGGAGATGCCTGATTCTCACAAGAATGTTGTTGAAGTTACTGCTCTTTGACACAAAAGGCCACGCTAAAACAGGTGACAAAGACAATCCCCATGTGGAATGACATTTGTCCTTACCTCACCTACACTACAAGGATCCGCTACACCACAAGGACCCACCTACACCAGAAGGATCTGTGATCTGCTGGGTCTTCCTCCTCTAATGTCCCAGACCGCCTCTCACAGAAGCACATAGACCTTTCCTACTGCCCACCCTCAGGAGATAGGAGACTTCCTTTTAGGTACAGAAATGGAGTCCAGTAACCAGCCCAGTTGCACATAGGGTGAAAGCTAGGAATGCTACACTTCCCACCATACTGGTGACTCGAGTTTGGTCACAGACTCAGGTTGACCACTCGGGGGTTGGGGGAGAGGATTGAGCGTCCATCTGACTGCTCTCCTCTCCCAAAGAGTGGGACCAGCCACCTTCTCCTTTACTGCCACATGTGGACGTGTGGTAGCAGGAGAGTGGGAGCCACTTGTAGGAGCTCATTCCAGTACAGGCACCATAGTACATGTACATCCAAGCATCTGCATGCCCAGAGTCACTGCACGCAGCCGGTCTGGGAGGGACAGAAAATTTAAAATGACGGCATGGCATATGAAGCCCTGCTTCTGACAGCTGTATCATTTGGGACTCTACTGGCATCTGGATGCAAGTCTAGGAAGTCGACCCTCCCCAGGGCCAACCCCTCTATGTGTGGGAGCAAATCCCAGGTGGTGAGTCCTGGAGAGGTGACAGATGCTAAGGTAGATAAGCAGGGCTGGGAGTCCTTGCCTGCACCCCAGGAGAGCAAACTTTATAAAGCGACATGGAGTCAGGAATGACGTGACATCTTGGAGGCCTGAGAGGAGATATGCTGGGATGCAAATTACAGTGACAGACAGGGACTACTGGATCCACAAGTGTGACAGAGGAGACCATGTGAGAAGCAAAAATAGGAACTGATTTGTAAATTCTGCACAGTCGTACGTACTGTAAACACCTCATACCTACCCTTATAAAACACCATCACCAAGGGCATTAATGGTTGTGATTTCCTTTTTTTGCAGACCTCAAAAGAACTTTTGTCACATTGCTGCTTACTGCCGATGAAACACTATGGAAACTACAGTCAACCAGATGAAGTAGAAACAATGTCACCTCTTGCACAGAAGTTTGACTGGCAGGATAAGGGCTGTGTCACTTCAGCGAAGGATCAGGGTGAAAAATGTCAGTGTGCTGGATTTTTGTTGCGGTAGGTGTAAAAATTGCAAGGGTGGGTCCCAAAGTTTCACTTTTGTACCCCATGCAATTTTAAAGAGAAGGCACTCAGCAGCATGAAAGGAACGTTGCTAACCCTTTATTCTGCACCATATTATTTCTAGTTGAAAATCCACATTTTATGAGTGCTTACCTTCTCTAAAATTCTTTGAAATTCTATCTACTTCCTTTCTTAGCAGAACTGAAAAGTATGCAAATGCTGTAATTATACCTAATGTTGTTTTGTTTATTTGTTTTTGATAACCAGGTGGGTGCACTAGACAAAGAAATGCCTATTTTCAAGCACACCCCAGGAGGGTACAAGTCAGACTGTTAAAAAACAATAAAAATACAGGATATACTGAACACATCTACAGCGGTCAAATACAGAGCGGCATTATCACAAGTCAAGTAGGAAGGAAAATGCAATAGAAATAGTCAAAAATGCACCTATCTACAATATTCACACTGCACACTTCCTGAACATAAAGTAAGGAACACCCCAAACAGTGCAGCCACTCATGATGCAGTGTTTCACGCCCCACTGCATCATGAGTGGCTAGACTGTGTTGGGGTGTTCTCAGGTCCAGGACAGCAGTGGGAGTTGATCAAGGACTGCAAACAAACACATTTAGGTGTGGTAACACCAGTATGTTGGTCAGTCTATTTTCACTTTCAAAAGAAAAAAGGAATCAGAATAAAATGTTTCCAGTTTTGTGATTTATTATAAATACTTGATGCTGAAAACTGCCTTGCATGTCATGCACTCATGCACCACAAGAGGGCCTCTCGAGCAATCAATCAATCAATCAATCAATCAATCGTTTTATTTATAACATGCTTTTCAGAAACCAAAGCACTAATACATTATAAAGACAGACAAACACTGGAATTAATAAAACATATAAAAGTTAAAAAGGCAGCAGAAGTAAAACTAAATATTATCACCAAAAGCCAGATTAAATAAATACGTTTTTAGTGAGGCTTTAAAGGTCTCGTATACAAGCACTCTCTAATCCGCCGAGGTAGAGAGTTCCACAGGGTCGGGGCCACAAAAGAAAAGCCCTGGCACTGATGACAAACACGGACCCTGGAAACCTCTAGCAATCCCTCATCAGTGGAGCGGAGCGGACAGGACAGAGGGGTGGAAAGACCGAGGAGGTCTTGCAAGTAACCCGGTCCCTGTCTATAGAGGGCAACACGACCTGAAGGTGATCCTCCACTGCACCGCAGCCAGTGCAGTTTGGCAGCACAGGCGTGATATGGCAAGTTCTTGACAACCCTTTCAACAACCTGCCACAGCATTTTGCACCAACTGCAGGTGACAGAGATCCACCCCAGTAACCCTAGGCATAGAGCATTGCAGTAATCAAGAAGAGAGGACTCAAAGGCGTGAACCAATAGAGGAAGGTCTTCATGTGGAACAAGGTGCTTTATCTGGGCGATGTTCCTCAGACGGTAAAATGAGGACATGACAACTGCTGACACCTGTGCTTTTAGCGCCAGTTCATTGTCAAGCACAATGCCCAGATTCTCCACCTGTTCAGAAGGTCTCAACTGGTTACCCCTAACACAAGGCCAGATGGTTGCCCAAGAATCAACTTCTCTACGATGACCCGGTCCACCACCAACACCTCAGTCTTGTCCGGTTTCAGTCTCAACCAGTTAGCACTCATCCAGTCCTGAATCTCAGTGAGGCAGTTGTTGAATACCGAGACCGCACTATTTTGTTCGGGTAGAAAGGACATGTAGAGCTGAGTACCATCTGACAGCAGTGAAAACTCAGCCCATACCACCTTATAATGTCTCCCAATGGCAACATATACACCATGAATAACATGGGGAAGCACGGAGTCTGGCGGGCATTCCCCACAAGGCAGGGCAAAGGGGCCGAGGAAAATATTCCTGACACCACCTCTCTGAGTCCTGCCTATGAAGAAAGAATAGAATCATCTGAGGACTGTCCCCGATAGTCCACATAGTAGTCAGAGGCATTCCAGCAACACCCCATGGTCCACGGTGTCAAATGCTGCAGAGAGATCCAGGAGGACCAAGATTGAATAGCTCCTCTGATCTCTCACTATCAGATTATTACACTCCAAACTAATGCCATCTCAGTATTATGCCTCTTCCTGAAGCTGGACTGGAGAGGATCATAGACTTCATGGGTGGTATGAAAGTTCTCAAGCTGCAACGCCGACTACCATCTCAATAACCTTGCCAAGAAGGGCAGGTTAGAGACCGGTCTGTAGTTCGCGAGACAGTCTGGGTCACAGGAAGGTTTCTTTAAAAGGTGTCACAACAGCCTCCTTCAAGGGTTCTGGAAACACTCCCTGATCCAATGAACACCAAACTATCTCAGCAAGGACTGGTCCGATCAACTCCATACACCCCACAAGGAGGCACATAGGACCAGGATCCAAACTACAGTAAGTCGGTCACAAACCCTGAACAATCTTCATGATATCCATGATTGCTGGTTGGTCAAAGTCTGTCCAGACAGACTGGGTGCCTGTGCCCTTGCATCGACCACCGCCATACTCATTTGAACGCTGCTAACAGATCTCTGAGCTGATTGAGGACACCTTATCAACAAAGAACTGAGTGAACTCATCACACTTTAATTGTGAAAAGGCTCTCCACCCTCGAAGGCAGGCTTGATTGCACAGCCTGTCCATGGTCCGGAAGAGCTGAGCCAGTCGATTCCTTGCAGCAGCTATCTCACTGGACAGGAACTCTGCTTTCTTATGGGAGATTTCTGATTGATAGTCCAAATAATGGGAGATCAACCTAAGTCTGTCCTCCTCCAGGCCGGATTTCCGCCAACAACGTTCCAACCTTCGCCTCTACTCTCCTCAACTCCCTCAAAGTCCCATCAAACCAGGGGACTGAGGGCGGGAGGAGGAGGTGAATACGACAGAAGCTATGGAATCCAGGGCCCTCAGCACCATGTTGTTATAGTGCTCTACTAGGTCCCTGGATCCAAGACACCCATAGCCAACTCAATAGGTCCAGTACCGCTAATGACCCTTGGAGTTGGCCCCCTCAAAGGCGGTACTGGACCATCTCCAAGAGGCTGGTCTCACAGGGGAGCCACAAACTGAACCTTATAGGGTGATGGTCCGACCATCCAACTGGTTCCACCACCAAGTCAGCAACCTCCATCCCCAGGATGAACACCAGGTCCAGGGAGTAGCCCTGAATATGGGTTGCAGTGGTAACTACCTGTGTGAAGTCCAATAAAGTCATCAGTTGGAGGAAGTTTTGACCAAAATGCAAGAGTTCATCATCAGCCCAGGCATTGAAATCCCCAGGACCACCTGGAGGGTTCCAACACCATATCAACCATGAAGTCTGCAACTTCCTGCAGGAAAACTTTCTCATCGCCAGGTGGACGGTAGGTGAGCAGAATCCTGCAGCCCACACCTGCTCCCATGACACACTTGAAGGATTTAGTGATCACCACTGGAACCTGTACAAGGCCCAGTTCTGTCTTAAAACAAATAGCTACACCCCGCCTCTTCATCCAATCTCGGGGTGTATCACCTAGTACCGGCTGGAACAATTGACTCCAATATGGGACCAGCATTCTCGTCTAGCCAGGTCTCGGTGATGCAAGTCAGGTCAGATGACTCCACAAGATCAGCAATAATTGCTGTCTTGTTCTTTATTGACCTGGCATCACATAACACCACCCGAGCAAGCTATTGAGCAAGATATGAAAAGCTGGAATGCTCTGATTTCAAACATGGGCTATTGTTCTCTTATTTATTACAATGCACATGTTTTTGTTCATTTTTGCCATCTTCTGGGCCTGCAACAGCCATGTTTATTGAGACCCTATATTCTGCAACTCCTCTGTCTGCTGGACTCTCTCTGCCAACATCAGATATCTATGTATCCCTCCGATGCTGCGAGGTCAGTTCCATCCTTCCCCGGGACTCCTCCCATTAGCATTAGCACAATCTCCGTGCAAGCCTACTTGTGTTTATATGCAACTGGCTACCATTTGCCTCCAGCTTACACTGTGACTGACACTTATCGTTATTATTGCCATGCTCTAGTTAAGGAATAAACTAGGTAAACCATTCTATATTTGGACATACTGTAAGTATATACCAACCCCAGGTCATGACTAGAAAAGAACCTTCCAAGGCTTTGCTTGCTAAGTTGCTAAAATATAGAAAACATATAGAAACATTGACATTGACAGCAGAAAACCAAAGGCCCCTCTTGTCTGCCTGAGTTCCCTATCTGCTCCAGGACCTACTGTCCATATGAGGTTTTATCCTCACAGTCCACCCCACCCCCGCCTCCCTTCCCTACTGCTACTGACCTGAGTAACCACCAAACCCTTCAGTCTGTCTCAGCCATGCTTGAAACCATTTATGGTCTTGGCACATACCATCTCCACTGGCAGACTGTTCCATGACTCCACCACCCTTTCTGTAAAACACAACTTCCTCACATCCTCTTAAATCTCACCCGCTAGTTTACACTTCTGACACAGGGGTCTCAACTCCATATTCCTGCTAATAGTTCCTCATCACAGGTCCCTTCTTTATTCCCTTCAGAAACTTCAAGGTCTCTATCATGTCCCCACTCTCTCACGTGGACTCCAGCGAGTACATGTTCTTTTTTTATTTGTAATTATATTGAATTTTCCTTTAAGATTACATCTCCATTAACATACAGACAAGAACTAAAATACAATGAGATACATAACAAAACAAAATAAACCATACCATATAACTGAACTGTACACTGACAACACAAAATAACCCCCTCATTTATTCCCACCCCCACCCAGCACTGATCAGCCCATCCGAATCTGAATAAAAATCTCCCAACCAGTTTAGGAATTCATCAGAAATACAGAGGTGTGAGGACATCGCAAATCACATCTCTGTATTATTCCAAATTTACCCTAGCCACATGGGGAGTTGGCCCACACCCAGTGACTGGGTACAGCCATAGCCTTCTGGCTGAGGGTGCAGGTTAACGAAGTCCCAGAGATGCCGGGGTGATGGGGCCGGGGAGTTGATCTGATGGGGCAGCCAGGGGAGAAGGAGACAAACACCCTACAGAAAAACAAAACAAATAATTTATATATTTCTTCACTCCAAGCATCCCATACTCTACTTTCCTACAAACTGACTCGGCTGGGACGCTCACTCTGAGTGTTCTTGATAGACTTTGACTAGGGGTCTGGCGAGGTGTGTGGTTGAGATTATGACTTCAGTTCATTAAGGAATGCCAAAGAGGATGAACCACATATGTGTACATTGTCATTCTCAGCGTATAATGGATCAGGTATACACACCTGTTTAAAGGGACACTGTCAGCTTTTTAGGGACTATCCATTCGTCATCAAGGCACAGGTCAGGAAGCGAGGAAACCTGGAGCAGTTATAAAATTCTCAAGTAACATTTTATTATTATCAAGAACAATAAAATAAAAAATAAAATTGTTCAGTATACTGATTTACAAAGGCAGTACAAACAGAGAATGCAAAGTCCTTTGTCTGAGGGTTTCTTTTCAATTTCAAATCTCTGTCTCTCCAGCAAAGACTGCTGCTCTTTTATAACAAGTCTTTGCCTAAAATAAACGTTTCTTCATCCTGAGTTCATTAAAGAGACATCCTGTTTCTCACAAAATGTATCAGAGTTTTTTTCCAACACAGTATGCAAGTGGGGCTGTAAGATTCAAACCCATGTCTTCAGATTTGCAGCTCACAGCCTTAAACCACTGTGCTATACTTCCCCACCCTCCAGAGTTCTTGTCAGTTTCTTTGCAGAACAGGCTTGCAAATACAACAGTGACCCACCCAAGCTGGCTTCCTGTTGACAGCTCTGCAAAACAGTTTCCAACAAGCCCAAGAGGAGCTCAACTCGCATCTCGGTTAACCCCTAAATTCCAAATACCATTTTGTAATTATTTCAACAGTATAATCATATACATTTTCAAACCAAGAGATCCTAGTATCACTCACAGCGTCATAAAGATTCACATATACTGCAGATACACAAGGGGAAGAAAAGAGAGAAAAGCAAGTTAAACCAGAGAATTAGCGAGAGGCAGAGAATTGCGAGACCGTCAGGGTGATCCATTCCTAGGTCTTACAAGAACATTTGTTCCAGAACCAGACAGACAAGAGACACAAAAGCAGAGGATAGAACATATCCTTGTGTTTAACTCTTCTGCATAACAAATGGGACAGGGCCGAGCTGATATGCATGCCCAGAGTCACGGCCTTACATCTCAAAGCCAATTTGTACTAAGACTGCACGCTTCAAATAAGCACTTACTATTTCCAGCTCAGGAAAGCTCATATTTGCAATAGATTAATTGGGATACTATGACTCAAAAACGCAGAACTCGTGCAGGCACAAGTTTACTGGTGCCTTTGCACCATTTTGACCCAGGAACGCCGGCATCAGAATGCAGCAAAGGTCTGTCTACTACTAACTCTATTCTATTTTTAGCAGCATGTGAAAAGAACTAGTCATTTTATAACAATCAGGAAACTTATATAGCTTCAGGTGACAAAAGGTTGCAGTAAACACCATCTGCATTACAATGAGCGAATAGTCCCCAAAAAGCAGACAGTGTCCCTTTAAAAGGCAGAGCCTTGTCAGCCTGACTTGCACAAGGATTTCCATACCGTGATGCTTTGCTTTAAGACAGATAAAGTAGATCAAACCATATACTAAATTATGATGTATTCTGTACCATCTGCAGGTCGGAACCATCGAGTCTCGCTATGCATTAAACCAAACATCTTCAGTCTCTGAGTGAACAGCAAGTCATGGACTGTGGAGGATTCCTAAATCCATGTGCACCGGCTATCCAGAAAATGCTTTAAATTACATCAAGGCAGCTCATTCTCTAATGAGAGAAAGATTACGTATATGACTAATGGTGCGTAGAAGCTTTACTGTTACTGCTAATGCTATTGTAACTACTAGGTGACTTTGGCACACATGGGATATACATAGGAGTATATTAGTTCAAATTCAAGTTTATTGACAGGAAATATTCCATTGAGCATGCTCATTTACAAGGAGGTCCTGGAGGACACATTGGCCATGCAATAAAGGTACAAGTACATATACTTTATAAATAATATGATATAATATTTATATATAAACATATTGTGCAATCAGTATTAGGACTGCCTCATTTTCAAACCAAATAGTGGATGGTCAATGAATACTGAGTGGATAGAAATCCATGGTAAAATCAATGGATACGCTGAACAAATGAAGTACTGGAAGTGGATGGTCTGAATAAATAAACAAATAGCACAGTGGATGGGCTGAACACAATAAACAAAAAGTGCAGTGCAGAGGTGAACACAATAAACAACTAAGCGAGTGGCTAGGCTGAACACAATAAACAAATAGCACAGTGGATAGGCTGAACACAATAAACAAATAGCGAGTGGATAGGCTGAACTAATAAACAAATATGCAGTGGATAGGCTGAACACAACAAACAAATAGCAAAGTGGATAGGCTGAACACAACAAACAAATAGCGAAGTGGATAGGCTGAACACAATAAACAAATAGCGAAGTGGATATGCTGAACACAATAAACAAAAAGCGCAGTGGACAGGCTGAACACAATAAATAAATAAGCGCAGTGGATAGTCTGAACACAATAAACAAATATGCAGTGGATAGGCTGAACACAACAAACAAATAGCACAGTGGATAGGCTGAACATAATAAATAAGTAGTGCAGTGGATAGGCTGAACACAATAAACAAATATGCAGTGGATAGGCTGAACACAATAAATAAATAGCGCAGTGGATAGGCTGAACACAATAAACAAATAGCACAGTGGCTAGGCTGAACACAATAAACAAATAGCACAGTAGATAGGCTGAACACAATAAACAAATAGCGCACTGGATATGCTGAGTACAATTAATGAATAGCGAGTGGATAGGCTGAACACAATAAACAAATAATGCAGAGGATAGGCTGAACACAATAAACAAATAGCGCAGTGGATAGGCTGAGCAAAATAAACAAATAGAGTAGATAGGCTGAATGCAATACACAAATAGCGCAGTGGATTGGCTGAACAAAATAAACAAATTGCATGGCGGATGGGCTGAACGCAAATAAACAAATAAGCGCAGTGGATAAGCTGAACACAATAAACAAATAGCACAGTGGATAGGCTGAACACAATAAACAAATAGCGCGGTGGATAGGCTGAACAGTAAACAAATAGCACAGTGGATAGGCTGAACACAATAAACAAATAGCGCAGTGGATAAGCTGAACACAATAAACAAATAGCACAGTGGATCGGCTGAACACAATAAACAAATAAGCGCGGTGGATAGGCTGAACACAATAAACAAATAACGTGGATAGGCTGAACACAATAAACAAACAGCACAGTGGATAGGCTGAACATAATAAACAAATAAGCGCAGTGGATAGGCTGAACACAATAAACAAATAGCACAGTGGCTAGGCCAAACACAATAAACAAATAGCACAGTAGATAGGCTGAACACAGCAAACAAATAGCACAGTGGATAGGCTGAACATAATAAATAAATAAGCGCAGTGGATAGGCTGAACACAATAAACAAATAGACAGTGGATAGGCTGAACATAATAAACAAATAGCGCGGTGGATAGGCCGAACACAATAAACAAATAGCACAGTAGATAGGCTGAACACAATAAACAAATAGCGCACTGGATAGGCTGAGTACAATTAATGAATAGCGCAGTGGATAGGCTGAACACAATAAACAAATAATGCAGAGGATAGGCTGAACACAATAAACAAATAGCGCAGTGGATAGGCTGAGCAAAATAAACAAATAGCAGAGTAGATAGGCTGAGCACTATACACAAATAGCGCGGATTGCTGAACAAAATAAACAAATAGCACAGTGGATGGGCTGAATGCAATAAACAAATAGCGCAGTGGATAAGCTGAACACAATAAACAAATAGCACAGTGGATAGGCTGAACACAATAAACAAATAGCGCAGTGGATAGGCTGAACAGTAAACAAATAGCACAGTGGATAGGCTGAACACAATATACAAATAGCGCAGTGGACAAGCTGAACACAATAAACAAATAGCACAGAGGATCGGCTGAACACAATAAACAAATAGCGCAGTGGATAGGCTGAGCAAAATAAACAAATAGCAGAGTAGATAGGCTGACGCAATACACAAATAGCGCAGTGGATTGGCTGAACAAAATAAACAAATAGCACAGTGGGTGGGCTGAACACAATAAACAAATAGCGCAGTGGATAAGCTGAACACAATAAACAAATAGCACAGTGGATAGGCTGAACACAATAAACAAATAGCACAGTGGATAGGCTGAACAGTAAACAAATAGCACAGTGGATAGGCTGAACACAATAAACAAATAGCACAGTGGATAAGCTGAACACAATAAACAAATAGCACAGTGGATAGGCTGAACAAAATAAACAAATAGCACATGGATGGGCTGAATACAATACACAAATAGCGCGGTGGATAGGTTGAACACAATAAACAAATAGCACAGTGGATAGGCTGAAGGCAATAAACAAATATCACAGTGGATAGGCTGAACACAATAAACAAATAGCGCGAGTGGACAGGCTGAACACAATAAACAAATAGTGCAGTGGCTAGGCTGAACACAATAAACAAATAGCGCAGTGGATCAGCAGAACACAATAAACAAACAGCGCAGTGGATAGCCTGAAGGCAATAAACAAACAGCGCAGTGGCTAGGCTGAACACAATAACCAAACAGCGCAGTGGACAGGCTGAACACAATAAACAAATAGCACAGTGGATAGGCTGAAGGCAATAAACAAATAGCACAGTGGATTGGCTGAACACAATAAACAAACAGCACAGTGGATAGGCTGAACACAATAAACAAACAGCGCGGTGGACTGGCTGAAGGCAATAAACAAATAGCGCAGTGGATAGGCTGAACGCAATAAACAAACAGCGCAGTGGATAGGCTGAACACAATAAACAAACAGCGCAGTGGATAGGCTGAACACAATAAACAAACAGCGCAGTGGATAGGCTGAACACAACTGGTAATAAAATCATCTGGAGGGCTGAAAGATACATGGTATCTAGCTTGCAATCTGGTCTGGGATGAATAGAGGTGGGGAGTGCCAGGGGTAGACAGGTAGTGAACGAGTGGGACTGGTATGTGAGGGAGGTGAGGGGCTAGATTAGGGATCTAGCAGGGTAGGTTAGTGGGGAGGTAGAGATGTATAGCAGGGCAGGTAGGTAGGTAGGAGGTAGCTATGACTACATCAGGGTGGTAGGTGGGAAGTAGATATGTGTATAGCAAGGTAGGTAGGTAGATGGGGAAATAGGGTGCAGCAGATGAAAAGTAAGATTGGGGTGATGAGTCTTAGTCACAACACTGAGAAAAAAGAGACACTGGTTATTAGATAAGACACACTGAGGTGGAGGGTCACCTCAGGCCAGATAGAGTTCTGTTGTGACAGAATACATAGAGAACCTCTGGGCAGGCTAGGTGGGCCAAACAGCCCTTCTCTGCTGACAGATTCTATGTTTCTGTATCCCCCACAGGATCTCTTAAGGCAATACGAGATGTGGATATCCAAGGGGCAGTACTGTGGTGGAGGAGTCATTACCTCCCCTACCTGGAGGAGGAGAACATCCCATCAAGGTGTCAGTACTGCAGCAGAGGACATCACTCTCACCTCCTGGAGGAGGGGAGCATCCCATCCAGGTGTCAGTACTGCAGCGGAGGATGTTACCCTCCTTTCTGGAGGAGAACATCCCATCCAGGTGTCAATACTGCAGCGTGAGGACATTACCCTTCCTTCCTGGAGGAGAACATCCCATCCATGTGGCAGTACTTTGGGGAGGAGGACGTTACCTTCCCTTCCCGGAGGAGGAGAACATTGCAGCCAGGTGTCAGTACTGCAGAGCAGGTTGTTACCCTCCCTCCCGGAGAGAACATCCCATCCAGCTGTCAGTACTGCAGCGCAGGACATTACCCTCCTTTTCTGGAGGAGGAGGAGAGCATTACATCCAAGTTTCAGTACTGCAGCGGTGGACATTACCCTTCTCTCCCTGCCTGGAATAGGAGAACATCCCATCCAGGTGTTAGTACTGGGGCAGTGGCCACTACCCTCCATTCCTGGAGGAGGAGAACATCCCATTCAGGTTTCAGTACTGCAGCAGAGGATGTTACCCTCCCTTCCTGGAGAAGAACATCCCATCCAGGTGTCAGTATTGCGGTGGAAGACATTACCCTCCCTCACTGGAGAAGGAGAGCATCCCATCCAGGTGTCAGTACTGCAGCAAAGAACATTACCCTCCCTTACTGGAGGAGAACATCCCATCCAGGTGTCAATACTGCAACGGAGGCTGTTGCCCTCCCTTTCCTGGAGAAGAGAACATCCCATCCAAGTGTCAGTACTGCGGCGGTGGGCGTTACCCTCCTTCATTGGAAGGACATCCCATCCAGGTGTTAGTACTGGGGCAATACTACCCTCCATTCCTGGAGGAGGAGAACATCCCATCCAGGTTTCAGTACTGCAGGAGGACGTTATCCTTCCTTCCTTCCTTCCTGAGAGAACATTCCATCCGGTGTCAGTACTGTGGCAACGGCCGTTACCCTCCCTTCCTGGAGGAGAACATCCCATCCATTTGTCAGTACTGTGGTGGAGGATGTTACCCTCCTTCCTGAGTAGGAGACCATCCTCTGGGATGCTCTGTCCTCCTCCCCAGCGATTGAAAGATTATACATATACAGGAGTGGTGGGTGATGTCACAAGCTCACCCCTTGGCACAGTCGGATCCCTTACTCCCAGGAGACCTGCCCCCACCTTTTGATGAACCCTGTGACTTTGACTATCAAGAAGGAGAGCTTCCTCTCCTTCTATCCAAAACCTTTTTCTAAAATTCGGTAGTTAGTAGTCCAGCGGTCCTACTGAAATGAGGCATCAGTCTAACAAAACCTTTTCCCTTAAAATGTTATACTACACAAATTAGACCCAGGCAGAGCTGATAAGAAAAATCATTTTAAAATATTCTACACAATTTAGGGTATTGGGATGCTAACAACAATGTTAAAACATGTGGAATTACACAATAAACCTATGCACTATGAATGCCAACATTTTCTACTTAATTGATGTTTGAGTCCAAGGTATGAAAAGTCCATCTACAATGTCGTTGCTGTTTTTTCATAAGTTACTTTCTGTTTGTTTAAAGATTTTATTTCTTGCAACTGTATTTATTGAAGTTTAAAATCTCAATAAAACGTTCATGGGAGTAAAAAAGGCACATCTGCCAGTAAACGTCTTCCAAGTTTTCTGAAAAGAGTTCTCAAAAAGTTCAGCAAAATATAAGCCAGGTTCTGAATTTTCGTCTTCAGCAAATTCAGGGTTTTCAAAGAAAAGTTCCTCTTCCAAGAGGTGTTCTCTTCAGTGAAGCAAATTTCTCCTCACTAATCAGTAGTTCTTTTCAGCAAAACTACCCAAAGCTAACACTTGGCAAATTTATACCAAAAGCACTGTTTTCTGTCTGTATTCCCTTTTGGACCTCAAGTGATGTCACTCCAGCCTGCTCTTTTGATTGATCGGCTGTTTAGGCTGGGATGTTTCAGCAGTTCACCCTTGTTCCTGGTGGAGCCTCTCTTGCTCTACCCTCGTTTTTCCAGAGTATAAAATGCCAGAAAATCTTTCAAATTGGGGTCTCTGTCCAGCATCCTAGCCCCCAGCTGTGGTCTAACAAGCTTAGTTTAGCATGTTGACCTCTATGAACAGTTTCTAGTAAAATACATTTCTTCCCTTGATCTCAGGTAACCCACAACATATATTACAAAAGGACCCCAAACCCACGTCACCATTCTCCTGTTTGTGAGGTATGAACATTCAAACGCAATTGGATTTTTAATGATTTCACGTAAGCCAGTTCCTGGCTTCCAGTCCTTGATATGTAAACCTGTTTGAGAGCTAGACCCAGCACTCAGTTGAAAAAAAATCTTTCCCCTTTTTTTTTTTTTTAATAGGATGCTTAAAGGCCAGTAGGCTTAATTCTGAAACACAAACTATGTATACATATCATATCCGAACAGTACACATGTACAGGGCCATCTCGTCACAGGTGGAAGCTTTACTGTTACCGATAATGCTATTAAAACAACTTGGGAGGGGGGATTAAAGCATGCATGCATGTGATAAACATAGGGGTATCTTAGATAACAAATACTGAGACAGGAGTGTAGCTGGAGACCAGGTAGGTTCCTGGAGACAGATTAGGTAGGAAACATCTGGGCAGACTGGGTGAGCCAAGCAGTCATTTTCTATTGCCAAATTCTATGTTTCTGTGTCCCACCCACCCACACCGCCTTCTGACCACACTACCACCTATGGTCCCCGGATGTCACTGTTGCGACAGAGGGCCTTACCTTCCCTTTCTGGAGGAGAATAGCTTGCTCCCCGGCTGGCTCCCAGTGACCCAGGTTCATTCCCAAACTCCTGTCTCTAATGGCATAAGCCGTAATGCTACTGTTACACAAAGGGGCCAGCTGGTGCAATACGTTATCAACAAAATAACACCATTTATAATGTATGGGGCCCTTATTACTAACTGAAATCACAGCCACAGCCTTGTGCCATTGCTGTTACACATCATGTTAACCCTTCTTGAGATATCAATGGTATAACAAAACAGAATGCTCAACATAGAGGATAATGTATGGGCATGCATCTGTAACCAGTTTGTTTTTATTTATTTATTTATTTATTTAGTTTTTGTTGACCGGTAAGTGCACTAGACAAATCCTGCCTATTTTCAGGCACGACCGGGGAGGAGATACAGATGAATGCCAACTGAACTTGAACCAGATTAAGCTGTTGGTGGTATTTTTAGTGAATGAGGAATTTGGCCAAGACACCGGGAAATTCCCTACTCTTTCTCGATAAGTGCCATGGGATCTTTAACATCCACCTGAACTACCACCAATCCAGACAGATGGGACCTCGGTTTAATGTCTCATCCAAACACGGCACCTCAGTAGTGCAGCACCCCTCTCATGCTCCACTACAGTGTCAGTATTGGGATATTAACCCAGTGCCAGATGAGAACTGAACCCACAGCCCTCTGATCTCCCAGCCTCAGAGGCGAGTGTGCTACCTACTGAGCCACTGACACTGCAAACCCGGCAAGAGGTTGCCATGGTGACCTCGAGATGGTTATTCAAACTAGTTGCCATTGTATGACCATACATTACATTTTATAGTGCATGGCCATACATTTCAATTTTGAAAATTAATCAGGCTCCTTACTGTTTACATTTAGGCACCACCGCAGCCATTCTGGGTTATGCTTTCACAGCCGCATTTCTGGAAGGCTCAATCTTGTAGTGGCACATGTGCAAGTGATCCCTGTTGTTGACGTAGCATTGATAGGTCAACAACATTGGAACAGACAGATGATGGTTAACAACCTTAGGAAATGATGATTTCCTAATATTAACAGCATTCTACATACACTATATTCAGTATTCTGCTTTGAGAAAATGTTTAGAATGTTGGTATTAAATTAATTGATTTGCACTGGGCTGTACCGATGAATAGTGTTGCAAAGAGCAGACAATAAACATTGTTGAGGAATCTTCCTGCATGATTTATGACTGCTTAAAGTAAGAATTACTCAGAAAAGTAATTCAATCCATGATTAAATAATCTTGGCAGCCCATACACTATAAAATATAATGTATGGTCTTGGTTAATAACCGCATTAAAACACTTCTAGGTTGCCATGACATCTGAAAACCTCTTGAGCAATGCTCTTGAGGTTTATAATGGTGTTATGGCAACTTCTGAAGTGTTTACAGCATGGTTATTAACAAAAGACTATACATTACCCTCTATATCAGCAAACCACATTCTAACTGATGTGCCATAAACCCTCTTATCTTTGCTCATGAGACAAACATGCTGTACAACTGTTTAGTATTCTTTTTTCCTTGGACTATCAGCCACGCCCTTGCTCCCTTCGACCGCTGTCGCCTCCCTTGCCACCAGAAAGTCCTCCATGAATAGCACACCATGGCGGGCCAGGAGGCG
This sequence comes from Neoceratodus forsteri, assembly GCA_016271365.2. NCBI lineage: Eukaryota > Metazoa > Chordata > Ceratodontiformes > Ceratodontidae > Neoceratodus > Neoceratodus forsteri. The sequence continues at coordinate 36,143,817 of JADMNL010000033.1, forward strand.
AGGACTGTCTTCAACTTCCCTCCCATACACAAATCCAGATAACTGGTGGCCAGGTGGCAGTGTCACTCAGAGGAGCATGGACATGGCTTCATTAACCCATCCCCACAACATTTCCATTTTGCTGTAATCCACTGGCTACGGCATCACGTGAAGCTTGTACATGTGAGGCAGGCATACGCTCAAGAACCAAGACACTCTCAACTTGCACAACCGCTGAGCCTCCACCTGGTGGAAGTCAAAGGCCCAGATGGCTTGCCACCATTCCCTGGGAGAGGAGAGCCATCCCTGGGATGAACGATCCTCCCCAATGGCCAAGTCCCTTCAGGACCCAGGTCACCAGTGAGGAGGCAGGTGAGCCAGCATGTCAGCTCATATTTCACATTCTGCTACACTTAATTTGAACGCTTGTTTTACTTCTACTGTAGCCAGTAACAGTAATTCCTTTTATTATTTTTGTCATCCATCCAGAGAGGGCCTTGTCTGTTCAGATACTCTCAAGATTCTGTGAGGATTAATCAACTTAAATACACTTTTATCAAAACTGAAGACGAGATGGCTCGTATAGTGCAGCATAAGGGACCAGTTATATTCTTCATCGATGTAACCGAAAATTTTCACTATTATTCTGGCAAAGGTAAAGTAATGTATTGCTACTCTGTAATAGCAATGGTGGTTTTATTTAAAACAGTGACTTTCCTCGGAGGCTCAGGGCACCTTCGAAGGGTACAGCTTACAATATGTAATTTACACAATAATCACAGTTAAAATACATCAGTAACTGTTACAGTGTTATGGAACTCCTTCTCATGGGCACTGAGGACGGCTCCTTCTGTCAATAGTTTCAAACACGGTCTGAAGACACATCTTTTGAGTTGCCACATGAGGGTTGTGGATAAAAATATGATACATCTGACAGTGAGCTGGATTTAGTTATTTATTATCACTTGATAGTGATGGTATTTATGAGAGATTTTAATGGAACTGACTCTTATTGTAACTGAGATTGAGCTTTTGTCCTGTATGTTGTAACAGGCCCGAGCCCTGGGATTGGGTGTTTAAAGGAGAACTGCACTGAACTTGTAAGTCATTGCAAGTACTGGTTAAAATTCTGGTAAAGGTGATTGTGTTACTGCATATCCATAGCACTCCCACTTCTTACCTTTTGTTTGTTTGTAAAGTTGTATTCAAATTCATAAAAATTAACAAGAACATAGGATAAACTCCATTGAGTTAGAAACTCATTTCAAGGAGGTCCATGACAAGCAATCAGTTACAAACTTTGGGACATACAGCATTACTAACAGACACAATCATTGTTTCAACAAAACAATATAATAATTCCATATGTACAAGACATAATCAATCCATAAATCAATTATCAAAACCTTATGCAAGCAAATTTTGACAGTATAAAAGTGAAAAATACAGGAATAACTTTAGTTCCATCTAATATAGTTCCTGCATCAGATATTTTAAAAAGCTATAACAGGATTTACTTCATATAATTTTTTTATAACTTACCTTAGCCATGGATCAATAAATAATGCTTATTATATAGAAATAGCTCCCAGACTAATTCATTGACAGCACTGTTTTGGACAATATTTAAATTTAAATTTCTCAAACCATTTTTTAACATCCTAGAACTGATAACCACATTAACTTCTCTCATTTCCAATGGGAGACATTCAAATTCGAACCCCTGCATAAAGCGGAAGTTCTCCCCACCCCTAAATTACATTTTGGAATAACATATTGTGTACCCCCTTGAGGATCTCAGTCCTTCTCTTTGTTCTCTTACAACAAACATATTCAGAATATAATTGGGCAATTTCATCCCCATTTTCCCATAAAACTGCAAAATGGACGTTTCTCCTATCTTCCAAACACCACCAGTCTAATGCCCTATACGGATCACAGTGATGAGTTGTACCTAGGGGCATCGAGGATGAGGCGGACAAGCCTATTATACATCACATCCAGCTTAGCCAGCGCCACCCTCAAGGCCCCCATACATCAAATCCCCATAATCAAGTACTGGCAGGATCATGGTTTCCACAATCTGGCATCATGCTTCTTTGTATCACCCTTGTCGTTGACACCCCAATGGTGAAACAAGGAAAAGGACCATTATGGTGACATTGTGGTAATGGTCCTTTTTCATGTTCGCCTTCCACCAATGTTCGCCCCTCCCGGACCAACTCTGACCTGGAGTTGGAATCCTAGAAGTCCAGGCAGAGCCCCACAGAAAACAACAAGTCAGGCGGCACAATACCTGCGTCGGTATTGTGCCATCGCTCTGGGGAGGTCAGCATTTTCGCTGATGGGAAAACGGATGCTGCCATGCTTCTTTAGTCATATAATACTTTAGTTTGTAGAGCATTACCAGTTTCCTGCTGAGACTACTCAACAAACACTCCAAATGATTATCCCATTTTAACCAACAATCCAACCACATCCCCAAGTATTTATAACTTGCTACTTGTTGAACTTTCTCCCCATCTTAGTTCTAATATCTATGGGTGGGTATGAAATAGATGAACCCCAAAATGAACCACCTGTGTTTTCTACATTTATAATCAAATTTAAAGTATCAAAAATGATTTAGGTGTCAAAAGCTTTTGACAAATCGATAAAGACAGCCACCAACTGAGTTCCTTCGGTCCCGGCCCAGCTGGATATCTCCTACCACTTTTACTAGAGCAGACTGGGAACTGTGTTTAGATTGAAATCCAGACTAGTACTCACTTAACAAATTTCCTCTTCTAAATAATCTTTCAATTGTCTAGCTACTAACTTTTCCATTATTTTGGAAACCTGTGTAAGCAAAGAAACAGGCCTCAAATTACTAATCTCCCTCCTCGAACCCCTCCATACCTTAGGGTTATGTCTCCTGATAGGCTGCTGATGCACACATGACCTTAAGGCTGAATTTCAATGTGGTGTCAAGCCCTCTCTGGTTCCCATAATCCTCAGTTTTGATACTTCCATAGCTGTGAAAAATCTTGTTAGGTGAGTGCACAGACAGTGTAACATTACCTTCTTGACTACTGAATCCCTTTTACAAAGTTCTACTTTATTCTAGATCCCTTATCATTTATACACTCCTGCCATTTCTTACATTCTCTCTACTGCTGTCTTCCGACTACCATCGGATAATGTCTTTTAATGTCTTTATCATGTATGTCTTTATAATTCACTTTAACTCTTTCTCTTTTGCTCCCGCTGGGTGAGCGGAGTGCCATGGATATACAGTATCACAATCACCTTTACCAGGTGAGTAAACTACCATTGTGTTTCCTGTATATCCATGGCATTCTCAGTTCTACCTTAGGTGACATCAGCAGCGCATATAACCCCAAGGTAAGAAGAGGAACATGGATATACAGGAAACACAATGGGAGAGGAAGAGAAATGCAAATGTTTGTCACCTGATTGTTGATCTCCTTTGTGGGTTCCTGAGTAAGACTATAACCCCCACCCCTGGCTCCATCACCCCACTCAAGAGTTTCCCACAACTGTTGGCTATTAAAGAGGCAGTGGGACCAAAACAGACTGAAAGAAAATTATATAAATCTTTAAAAGTGGTTGTCATTTTGTTATTTCTGAAATTTTCTTTTTCCTTTTGTTTACTGAAAAGTTTTCTATATGATCATATATATAATATCATATATACATATATATCATATATGCAATATGTATTTAATTATGAACCCGTTCCTCTTATTTATTGCTCAGTTCTTTTCTCTCTCTCTCTCTCTCTCTCTCTCCCTCTCCTCCCTCTCTCTCTCTCTCTCTCTCTCTCTCTCTGTTATTTAGCTTCCTCTCCTTGGGGAGGTACCTGTTCCAAGGGCTACACCAGTCCCTGAAGTTTTCTCTCTTTAATCATAAAATAGTGCCAAGCTCTCCATTCCATGTATTGCCCTCATTCTGTCCAGCTATTCCTGTGAGAATGATGCTACTGGAGTTAAACAGTGTGAGTTCAGGTCTTCAGTGCCACGAGGGCCATGATAATGAGCAGCTAAGCTTTCTGCTGGTGGCTATCCCTTCTCACGATGCCCCTAGGAGGAATGTATTTGGCATTTCAATCCCCAGATCTTCACAAGCTCAGTTTGTAGCTGTGTCCGAAGGGTTTAATAAATGGGCACTCCACAGTCGTGCAGATATGTCTCTGTCCCCACACCCTTCCACCATCTATCTGTTTGTGTTGTGCCACAGTGTTTAGTAGGAACATCAAGGAGTCATGCCACAATCTTCTACCTAAATTCCCTCCAGTTTTGGAATGTGGTTACCTCCCAGCCTCTATTAAGTTAGCATGCCCACTGCTTCACCTCTAATTTCTCCTCAGTTCTACATAACTTCAACTCAAGTTACCTGCACTGTGCACCTCTGTGTACCTTCTTTGCTGGCATGTAGGAGTTCTGTGTATTCGCATCTGCTGGTACCATGTGTATTGCTTCACTTGTACCTTGTAATATGTAAATGAATGTAATTATGAAATGATGCCCTTAATTTCCCTGTTCCCTCCCTGCCCCCAGATTTTAATTGAAACAAGTCCTTGACACTGTGTGCTTATGTGGTAAAATGAGGGTTTTATATACTTTTTCCTCAGATCCGCAGAGCTTGGCAGGGCTCCAGCCCTCCCTCAAAGAGGTTCATTCTTCAACTCGTGATCGCCCTGTCAGTGGTACCCCAGAGTTCCCCTGTGGATAACCCTCCACAGTGGGGCCAGAGAGAGGAGTGCCAAGTTTTCTTCTCCCCACAGAGCACAATCCAGAATCAGGGCAGCTAGTGCAGACACATCAGCACTCCATGAAGCCTGTCAGCCTGCTATTTTCCACCCTTTACTCCCTGGGCCCCATGTACATATAATGGGCGGAGTGGCTGGCTCCCTGGTGGCAGCATTATGCCCTGGAGGTGGGGCCCTCCCCTTCTGATGGCATGCATCTGCCGACACCCAGCTGCTGCTGAGTGTCAGGCAAAACAGCACTGCCTGTCCCCCTCCTGAGGAGGAAAGAGCTGTCTATGGACACTCAATCCTTCCTCATCCCTGCTGACCCCGAGTGACCCAAGTCTGTTCCCAACCTGGGTCACTGATGTTGCATGAGGTGTGGCATCCACAGCCTCAACCCTAAGCGCCACCGGGCCAGCAGGTAAAACAATTTTAAATAAAATGTCCATGCCTGCCTCCCTCACCCACCTCTTCCTGATCTGGGGCTGTTTTTCCCTCTCTGCTTGAGCAGCATTTGGTAAACAATGCCTGTAGAGTGGACTGTACTTCTTCCTGGGAGAACAGCGGGACCAATCGACAATCAACTTTACTAGTGTAAACAGTAAGAAAAAATTACTCACAATAGTAATGTTGTTTCTTGCATTCACAAAGTGCACTTTTCCCCAGGAATGTGCAGCCCGGAGATGCAACATAAGAATCAAGTTCAAACTCAGCTCTGTGCTCATGCTCCGCTACTCCCTGCCTCCTCCGTCAGATTTATTTCTAAAGTTAGGCTGACCTCTGACCACTGAAACTAGCTAAATGGCTATCAAAATATTTTACATTTTTAAAATGTTGAAAAAATGTTTAAAACAAGGCAGAATGATAGTTGTGTATACTGAATAACATTTATAATCAGACCAAGTAACAACTGTTCAGCACTGTAACGACTATTGCTCAAGCAAAGTGAATAGTAGTGGGAGATTGCTGGAGGAAGGAAATTCCCTCACTGAGGCTGCCTTCTTCCTTCCACCAATCCAATGCCCTTAGCAAGGTTTTTGTGATAAGCACAAGCTTGGACAGAGGATCCCATTTCTGAGACCATTGATCCCTTAGGTGATACTGGATGTTTCTCATGTGAACCTGGACCCTGGTACCACCACAGGGGCGAGGCCATAGAATCCACAGAAACATAGACAATGATGGCAGAAAAGACCAGTGATCCATACAATCTGCCCGAGTTCCTATTAGCCCTAGGGCCTACTGTTCTCCAGGGTTCCCCAGTGTCTGCCGCCCTGAGCTCCCATTGACTTTCATTCTGACCCAACTGTGCTTGAAACAATCAATGGTTTCAGCACCCACACTTCAGCTGGAAGACTGTTCCATGGCTCCACCACCTTTTCTGTAGACTAATACTTCCTCTTGTCCTTCCTGAACCTCCCTCCAATCCGTTTCCACTCATGTCCACATGACTATGAAGCAGTATTCATAGATACATACATAGATACATAGACAGTGTCAGCAGATAAGGGCCTATGGCCCGCGTAGTCTGCCATTTGAGCTTGTAAGTTCAGTTTGTTTTCCTAGAAGTCTATTTCCCCTTACCCGACCTCTAGAATTCCTTTATGTCTATTCCCTGCATTCTTATTCAAGCTAATTCCTCACAGTTCACCTTGTTAATTCCCTTCAGGAACCTGACGGTCTCTATCCCACTTCTCCTCTCCCTTATGATCTCCAGTGAGTTTTAGTCCTTTTCTGTTGTGTTTTAGGACAAAACTTTTACAGAGATCATAATTCAAAATATGGTCTGGACCAGGTACTTTAAAGAGGACTTTTCCTGCTGTTTTGAAATTCCCTTCAGAAACACAATAAGAGCCGTACCTGCCACAAAGTTCAATGGTAATGAAATTATAAATTTAATGTTGCCAGAATTCAAGAGGAAGAGATCGTAATTTAGCTCCGTGGAGCTGAGAGCCTGATCCCTTCCACTTCCCGATTTGAGACACGCCAGTTTCTGATGCAAAAGCACGGAGGCCGCAGGGGTGTGCATATAGAGTTGTACAGGAGTCCTTTACTGCTCTTTAACATTTTAGGGTGCCTACTTCAACATATCAAGGCCCCACTAGCTTTGTGAGTGCACAACCTTGGGAGGTTTTAAACAGGCATTAAAGACATTTTATGCCATCGGGCCTATCCCAATTGAGTTCTCTGATCTTTGATCATATTAGCTATCTGTTTTATATTGCTATACTATTTTATCCTGTATTTATTTGTTGTAAGGTGCCTTGACAGCTGAAAGGCACTAAATAAATAAAAATTATTATGATTAACTAACTAGTACCTTATTAGTTGAGCAGTGGTCTTGATTTGTTGAAGTTGGCACCCTAAAGTGTTAAAATAATAATTTAAAAATGGGTCCCATTACAGCTCCATGGAACACACCTCACGCTCTCCATACTTTACATCACAAAACTTGAGGGTGCGGGCATATCTCCAAATCGAACATGGAAGAGACTGGACTCTCGGCTGTACAGAGCCAAATTATCACTTCCTCTCAAATTGCAATAATAACACATAATTTCTGTAAGGTTTTATGTGATAAGGGCGAAGTTTTTAAGTTACTGACCACAATGAGCGACTAAAAAACCGCTCTAATATCAATAAAGCAAGCAACATCAGATCGACTTCTACAAGCAGTGATAGTCAATCACTTCACATAAACAAACCAAAAAATGTTTTTGTATGCAGGGGATATATGTTTCGACAACATAACAGCAGGAGATAGTTCAGTAGCACTTTATTTCAAGTTTCTTAACTTCACTGCAACAAACATGTAACTACAGATTAATTACCCATGTTACATGTAATTAATGAGTAACTATCCCGCAGTTACACTGAAACTGACAAAGTGTGTCCGATAGGGTTGTTGCTGCACTTACTATTTCATAAAACTGTAAAAGTTGCTTCCCACCGCAGCATATAGTCCCTTTTCTTGAACACTTTGGAACAGATTTTCAAAGGGTGGCGCGGGCATGTGTCCTGTCATGCACCACAACTCTTTGTTTCTGCCACTATGCCATTCCTGTTTGCTGCAACAGCACACGATTTGGCAATCTTAGGCACAGTTGCAACACTTTTTCCTCTGTATGGCAGCTTGTGCCAAATCTTGGGGTAAGCTTCATAAAAATGGTCTCGGGATTGACAGCTAGAACACAAAAAGAAGGTCTAACTTGCATCAATTGCCACACGAGATAGAAAATCCTGTTAGATTGCCACACACCCCAGGTAAGCCATATCTTTGGCACACCTGGCAGTCTCTGCACTTTGAAAGCCTCGGCCCTTATGTCTATAACATCCCTTGCAGAAATATGAGTACACAGCATGCATGATGCATGCTTAATACACATGATACGCAATTGTTTTTCCTTAAAGGATCTTAGTATAAAACCACCCAATCACATCAACTAGTTAACAGGTATCAATGTAAATTATTTGTGGGTGACTGCTCTTAATGGTAGCCCGTGATGTTGGTGCCTGAAGTAGGCGCTGTCCGAAGCGGTGATGTGTTGTGGGCGAAAGCCGAATGGCGATGGGGGGTACGGTGACTGCAGTGACAGGATGTCATTATATGTACATGCTCGTGGGGGCGAGCATAGTAAGCATGCTCTGGGAGGGTGGAGGATGAGGGCACCAGGTCAGTGGCTGAGCTGCGCCATGGTGTCAGGGTTGGCCTCGGTTGCGGTGCAGGAGGTACTGGGTTCAGGTCTGGGTCTGGGGCGCTAGTGCAATTTTGACTGCGCCTGGCCCAAAACTTGCTTTTGCTTTCCCCTCCCGACATGCACCCCACTGGAATGAGAATTCTTTAGTAGGGGGTGCAGGGCAAAGCCCCACCACAGAAAGCAAAAACACGAAGTCCCCAGCACCGTTCTTTCATATGCTGCAAGGATGTCAGAGTGGCAAAATGTTTTCACTGCTCTGACATCGTGATAATGTGGCTCACCATTTGGCGGTCACCGTTATCACATAGAACCCTCTAATCATGGATTGATTACAGATTAAGGTAGCATGGTCGAACTGAATGGATTACCTTTACAGTGACAAACACGTAAGCATTAAACCACAACAGAGCTTGGTTCCTACTGTGGCGTTAATCCATGGTTGCAGAATGGTGGGGCACAAGGCCACAGGGGCGAGTGCATCCAACCGCCAATCATGCATTAATGCCAGTACAACCATGCTCTGGAGTGATTTAATGCGCTTGTAACATGGCAAAGGTTTATAGAAAGTTAAGCAGATTTATTATTTACTGTAATGCAAAACAAGATGGACACAGCGATTAGGATCGTTATGTATACGTCAGTATTGATAGTACACAGTCTGCTGAATACAACCTTTCCTACATATAGTGTGGGTGTGGAGGCATTATTTTATAACATTGTTGTTTCAGTGCATGGTGTTATTAATGGAAATATATTGTTACATTTACTGTTATGGTAGTTTTGTCCTAACTTACTGTCTGGATCGGTGCTAGGTACTTTGATTTTCATCTGTGTGTATTAGAACATATGGGCTGCACTGCATGATGGGACTGTGCTAGGATAGATCTTCATGTTTTGTTCCTGCAGTTCCTTAGCAGGCCAACAGATGACTGTGTTTGCTGATAACTGTACTATCATGAGTAGAAACTGAACGATTTTCAACCAGTAATTCTATACATATTAGCTTTACATTTACTAATATGGTACTTTTCTCCAACTTGCTGCTAGAATTATTGCTACGGACTTTAATTTTCATCTGTGTGTATTACAAAATATGGGTTGCACTGCATGGTGGGACCACCGTGCTAGGGTAGAATCTTCATGTTTTGTTCCTGTAGTTCCCTTGGCAGGCCAACAGATGGCTGTGAAACAATGCCAGTAGCAAAGCACTGTTTACTGCCATCTGTTGGGCTGCCATAGGAACTGCACTTGAACAAAGAATTACTGGAGCAAGCTTGGATTACACTGCTATTACACAAACAACTAGTTTTACTGTGGCATTAATCCGTGGTTGCTAGATGGTCAGGTGATGTACTTTAACCAATCCATGTAAGTTATTAATGTGTGTTGCTCACAGCCATGTTACAAGCTACCCTCTTCCTGTGACAGAGAAGGCCACTCTGCTGGGGCAATACTCCCCTTGTGGATCTTCTGGATCATGACTTCCCTGCTACCCTCACACAAAGTGCAAATTTAGGGACCAGCCCCATGCTGAAGTGTGGGCTCTTGGTGCAGACTGTTCCCATGAGGTGGGACAGGCAAAAGAGTTACTCAGGGGATCCAGGGAGAGGGGAGTAGGTCATGATCCTAGCAGGGGCATGTGTACAAGTTCACTGGGCAGACTGGATCATCTGCAAGGCCTTCTACTGGCAGTCATCAATATCTACATGTTAGCCACAAATTGTTTGTGAAAGGATATAAACATTGTGCGTTTTATTCACCAGGAATCTATGGCGACTCCAGCTGCAGCAACAGTTACACGCATGCCATGATAATTGTTGGTTTTGGACATGAAAAGGTCTTGATTATTGGCTAGTAAAGAACAGGCAAGTATGAGTCACCACATACCTCAAAGATATCATTTCAGGAACCTTACACAGAATATTGTTTTAAATTTTTTTTTTTTTGTCTTCCAGCTGGGGTACAAAGTGGGGAGGCGAGGGTTTTGGCAAGATACGTCGCAATGTCGGACTCTGCGGTATCACTCAGTATATCCTAGACGTTGATCTTCAATGAACTGTATGCTCTAATACTCATATAGGAATCCAGGACGATGGGGAAACCTTTTCAAGTGCTTTGCCTAAGATAATCAAATTTGCTTTTAGTGTAGTGCATTGCTTCATTCATTACTTTTTCACTGTGTGAGGGAATTTTATATATCCTAAAGCTATATTTGCTATTATATGCCTTGAAGCTATGCTTGCTTTGTGCCATGCTGTAACAAAGTCATAAGGAATGTAGTAGAACTCATCCTGCCGACTACGCCAAATCCACAATTATGTCCACTACAGCGCATACTAGTAGGTCATATATTTGACTGATGGCTGCTTAACTAAAGACCAGCTCTGCTTTTGCCAGAAAACTTGGAGACTGAGCAGCACTCAGTGGGAAGACAATAGGTTGCTTCCAATGTACTTAAGCAATAATCCATGACAGGGTGTGGCTTATGGTGAGATTTACCCATGCCTAGTGTGGTTTGTCATGAGGTTGCAGGCCAAGTGACTAAACCACACCAGAAGTGGATAAGTCCCACAATAACCCATTCCCTGGAATGGATTATAAAACAATAAGGCATGATCAGGGGTTATGTTAGCGGTGTGTTAATCACCCTCTAATGGTGTACTGTGGCACAATGTGTAGCTGAGTGCCACATGACCCTAGAGGGTAATTAACTGACCATTAAAGGGAGAGAGTAAACATTGCAGGGATTGCTCAAAATGTGAAAGCCCATGGAAAGTTATTTTGAACAAGGTATTTGGTTTCCTTGTAGATGGCATAAGTCCAGAGATATGAACATTTAAACATCTTTAAATAAACACATGACAGCAGCCATTCATACACTCTGAAAACAGAAGTGATTTCACTAGAGGCAAGCTGCAATTAACACCATATAGCTTGCCCCTCAGTGACATCACTTCCTGGTTTTAAGACTACATGAAATGGCTGCTGCTATGATTTGATTCGCACTTTACTTAGCTATTCATATCTCAGGACTCCTGTCACCTACAGGTAAACCCAATACTTCATTTGAAACATATCTTCATGGGCTTTCACAATTTGAGTGGCCCCTGCAATGTTCACTGTCCCTTTAAAATAATCCCTGAGAATGCCTTGTGCTGTTACATGAGAATATTGAATGGGCAACTATGCAACCAGTGTGTTCTGCCACAGAGGGTTCTGATTCCCTCTGACCTCGAGAGTGAAGCTCGAGAGGTCTACGGAATCAGAACCCTGAGGTGGCAGAACACACACTGGTTATGCATAAATTTGCTCATCCTGTATTTGTACAACCGTGGGTGAGCCCAGCAGGTGTTTTGCATTCAGAAAAGGGTTGATGTCATTTTTGCTACCAAACAACATGATAGAGTATTAAAAATAGATTCCTCTGCTGACACCTCATTAGTACACTGCCTGTGTGTATATAGGAAGCTGTAGAGCACTATTTTTCCTCTGGCTTGAGGAGTTACTTGAGCCCACAGAAAGTTAACTCATTATCTTCTGGCAGTCATTCTGTGTCAGATTACCAATGGATAGTACAGAGATCATAGAAAGCTATTGGAAGTAGAATTGGTTAAACACTTCCTGGAGCTTTCTGCATAACAAATAAGATCTGCTGTACCCTCAGCCCCTGTGAACACCTCATTGAGCCATTTGACACCACCATCCTAACAGCGGTCATTCTACAACTTTGCAGGACATTCCATAGCAAGAGTCCAGTGTTGCCTGTTTCCAAATGATACACTAACTTCATTTTCTCAGGCAGGCAGTTCTGGGCTACTGTTTATAATCACTGAATGTTCTTAACCTGCAATTTGTGACTATAGGTGTTTACAACTGAATGATAGTAACCACATTTGCTTCACTTGCAAATAGGCAGGCATGTGTGTCTAATTTTTGTTTGAGTTAGGTTAACATAGAATCCGATCAATTTATAGCATGATGTATTGTGATTAAATGAACTCATAAATGGGGGCTTTCATTTCTTTTACAAATTAATTTTTTCTGACCATGGACATACTAAAACAAAAATTTCTAAACAAAATGTTTAAAAATAAGTAGTTTGGCAGTAATTTAGTTGATGTAGTGTAAAGAGCTTCTCCCTGGAAAATTACTTGGTTGGGGGGCTGCCACAAGCAGAATGGGACTTCATGGATGGGGAGCTCATGGCAGCAGAAGAGGCATGATGGCATTAAAAGCTTAATGGTGTGGATGCAGAGGCACCAATATTTAGGCATGACTTTGGTAGAGGACTAAGTGTGACTTGGGGGTAGGGAGTGAGTCTTGGTATTTTTAGCATAATGGTTTTCTGAAACTTCAACCTTCAATGGGTTAGACTCTGCATCCATCTGTACAGTATGTCACTAAGCCACACGCAGTGGGGCATGGGTAAAGCCAAATCACCAGACCTGGACCAGAGCTTAAAATCTGGACTGGGCACAGCTTGTGAAAATATTGCTGATCCACTCACTCCAGATGATCTGGTCTGGTTTTACCTATCTGGTTTGGTCCCAATGGTTTTGTTTTCAATCATGTCAAGGAAAGTTGAAAACAGACTTCCAGGAGTGGACCAGATACGTAAAGTCAGACAGAACAGTGCAACCAGAGTGACCGGACCAGCAGTATTTGTGCAAGTTGCACCAGTATGGCCAGTTTGGATTTTTACAGAACTGCTGTGGTTCGGGTCCATCAGTACAGTTTTTAATCAGTCAGTCTTTATTTTATACTAAAGATATGTGAGCAAAAATGCCCATTTACACAAATGTCCAGTTTAGCATAAAAAGAGAACAGAACACCAGGTCAAACAATTACATAGTAAAATACAGCACAAACAGCTCTAACATAAACAGACCAATTCAGCAATCTTGAGGGGTATACAGAAGAAAGGGAAGCAATAAATAACAGTGACAAATTGGCAGCATGGGATATAGTTGGAGGTACAATTCAGGAACATGAACAGTTGGGTGATACATCAAAAGAAGTATAGGTCCTCGGCACCCAGATCCTGCATGCTGATGATCATTCCAGCTGCGTGATCTGCCTAGGCCCCAAACATCGGATCAAGGATTGTGCACCCTGCCAATCCTTCAAACAGGCCACATATATTAGGCACCAGAAAAGCTCAAGTCCACTTGCTAGAGAACTGCCTAGCTTTGATGGAAAAGGAGCTGCAGAATCTGCTGGAAAAATCTTCTTCTCCAATGCAGAACCCAAAAGAAGAAAAAGGACAAGGAGGGGCACCAAGACTGGGATAGGTCTCCATCCACTTGGCAGTGACCATCAGGCACCACTAACACCAGAGGGTCTCCACTTGTAAGTGCCTACTGCCAGGTCTCCTACCACTCCGTGGATCAGACCACGGCCTCCCTACCTGCTTTACTCATGGTGCAGTCAGGGCTCTTCTTGGACGACAGAACCCCTATTGTGCTCCTTAGGTCCATATCTTCTTCAGGGTCTATCATCAACAGCCAGATCAATAAGTTGCTCCTCAGCCCCACTAAGGAGCGCACAGTCACAGCTGGTAACTGGACTCCAGCTCCGCTGTTGTCTGTATGGCCAAGGTCTGCACTGCTGTGGCTGATAAGTCACTTCCCAGTTCCTCTGAGGACTGCACAGCTGGTGCTCTCCGTCTGGTCACAGTATACCCCTGACATTAGTTGAGCCAGCTGCTGGATATGCAGCAGTTTTTGAGGTTCCTCGCCCCACCGACACAACCAAACCCTCCAGGTTTGCCTGAAGTTCAAGAGCTGGAGGTGGGCACTATCTGGAGCTTCCTCCCTTCGCTGTGTCAGTCTCTTCCTGATTCATCCACTGGGTCTATTGTTAATCCCTCTGGGGACCTTCCGTCGGACCTCCTCAACTCAAGCCCCTTGGACAACCAGGTTCCACCATCTTGGACTCTGGCTCCCCACATGATGATGGGTCTTCTGTCAGGTTCTCACTCACACCCTGACCCCAAGTGACCGTTGTCATGTGACCCTTCATGGGGTCAGGGTATATCTGGCACTCCAGCCATTCCTCAAATGCTGGATGGCTTTCCATCAGCCCCAGGCACAGAATCTTCTGGTGCCAGACATTCCCCTGCCTGATCCAGTGCCAATCCTTTCAAATGTCCCTATGGGGACAATGCCTGGTCCTTCTAGACCTCCTGCCAGGCCTTCAGCTTCCCCTCTGGCTAGATCTATGGGCAATATTCCTGGCCATCCACTCCCACAATATCCAATGTACCCTTTGCCAGGGAATCCAGTGCCTGGTCATCAACCCCATTGTGTACAGGGGTACCAGATGCAGGGCTATGTCTAATCAAGGGTATGTCCCTTCTGGCTTTCCATACTCCTATCAGGCTCATGGATACCCTCAATATCAGATGCCAGGCTATCCATTATACCAGCCTCCTCCTCCACCACCTCCTTCTCCTCAGCCTCTGCCTTCACAGCAGCCTCAGGCTGATATCCAGCAGTGTTTCAGACCTTGATTCAGGAGGACAAGAGTCAAATAGCCTCAGAGCTTGACCGTTGGAAACCAGTGGCGACCTCTACTCCAGCCTCCTTTCTGACCGTAGATAAGCCTCTCCTGTGGATTCCCACCATTCCAGAGAAGGCTTCTCTAGACACCAGGTCAGGATAAAACCCAGGACACTCCTCTAAAAGGGTTCAAACCCCCAGCAGGTACTCTTGGACTCTGACTCCAACTTATCCTCCAGCTGTGGTACACATACACCTATAGAGCCTCAGTCTAAGGAGTCCCTGAAGTCCACTCTGGAGGACCCTTCCTTACAGAACTCCTCATAACTATACAAAATGTCTGTGGCTGGGCTATCCAGGAATAGGCTCCAAAGTGGAAATGGCTTCATGGACATCTAGACATGACTGACACACCCTATGTCCATACTGCCTTGGACTGGGCCCATGAAGACCTGATGTCCACTGTCTGGCAACAGTCTTCCTCTATTCGAGCGGTTTCAAAAAGAAGACAGGGTGTACCACCACCCCCAGATGGGATCACACACCTTACTGGTTATCCTAATGCAGACTCAGTTGTTATCACAGCTGCCCATGACTGGTCCTCTAAACCTAACATTTGAACATGTCTTCTCCTGATAAGGAGTCTAAGCAGCAGGACAATTTTGGTCACAAGAGCCATTCCTTCTCTACTTGCACTCTCAGTTCCCTTAATTATGTGGCTCATGTGGTTTCCTAACAGAAATCTTCCCTGGCCTCACTCGGGATCAAAGATGGAAGCTATCCAGGACCAGCAGCTTAAGGGCAAGATTGCTAAGACAGTGAGAATGGCTAAAATATTCTGTTGTCATGCCCTCTGGGCCACTTATAACACTTTACGGCAAAAGAGAATTCAGAGGACAAGCATCCACAGAAAAATATACATAAGCTTTTGATTCTGGTTTGGTTCTTTCTGCTGAATGCGGGGTTTGGGGAGCAGGAGGGCAGAAGCAATTACAGTCAGGCGGAAGCAGGCAAAGAGAATTAGGGACAAGCTTCTACGGGAAAATATACCGCACAAGCAATTATGAAACTGGAAGCCAGAGTTAAGAGTCATGCAGCGGGACATCAAGAGTCGGACATTCGCACTAGACCCTAATTGCCATACTGATGTCACCAAGTTCTCCCCACTGACATCGGGGTGCCCAATCCCCTGTCAGCATGCCCCTCTCCAGTTCATTTGCCAACAGGGAGCCACTCCCGTTGGCATAATGTCTCCTCCTGTAAGTAGTGTGCCGAGGTGGGTGCCCAATCCCCTCAGCTCTGCTCCCCAACACAGACACAGTGTATGTGCTGGCAGGTGCCCACACTCCATCGGCTTGTGGGCTTCCAACAAATACCCAGGTGACATGCTGGAGCCCACCCCAGTGTGCAAATCATCCCTGTAAATGTAAAAACCATCCCACGATGTCTTTTTAATTTTTTTTCACCTGTGAAACAGAAAACCATCCCTCGTTGTGTCCAGTGCTCCAACCGCACCACCCTCTGTGCATCCCACTGCCCCACTCCCACCCCATATTTACCTCTGGAGCCTGGTGTGACAATCTTCAGTGGAGTGGGAAAATGTTTGCACTCTTCAAAGTTGACCACAAACTGGAGAAATTCGTAAACTGTATAATGGCATAAATGGGTTTTTCAACTTAGGTGGATATCTCGCCATTTTTGTGATTTTGGTACCAAATTTTCAACATGGGTTCTTGGAACTCCACCTCATGAATTCAGTCACTGTCATGTGGTTATTCAGTCCCGAAAGGTGATTTATGATCACTGTGTGGAATCACCTTTCAGGACCAACTAATTGAAACAACATTGTCACTGTTCATGAGGTGGGCTCCAAAGGCTATGTTGCAAATTTGGTGAAAAATCCAACAAATGACTGTGCTACTGAGCATGCATTGTGCAGTTTCCACGCACTCGTAATCTTTGAGAATTTTAATATTTTCACCCAGATTTTCTTTTTTCTTTTTTATACTTTCTAATTCTCCCACTCTGCTCTACCTTACCCACTCTCACCCTTCCTGTACACACTCTAACCTACCTCTCCTTCTATCCCCTCCCCTACTCCTCCCCTTATTTCTTCTACTATGTTCATTTCTTCTTGCTAATCAGCACTTACTGTACTCTGTCCATGACAATGACTGGTACCATTTCTTTAACTTGTGTCGCACCTGTCTCACTTTTTGTTCTGAATGATCCTGTACTTTTTCTCTATTATTTACTTTGTCTGACAATGTTATACATAGTCCTGCAGGTTGCTTGTAAATTTTTTCTTTGTATTGTACAACCTGTTCTATGTGCTGCGTCACATTGCTGTTTTATGTTTTGTATTTGACCTGTATCCTCCCGGGTCGTGCCTGAAAATAGGCATCTCTATGCCTAGTACACTCACCCGTTAACAAAAGCAAATGCATAAAATAAATAAGTTATGCCCCTCCACCACAGCATCTACCTTCCCTCAGGGTCTCCCAAGGCATCATGCCTGCCAGGTCTCCAGGATGTGAGCCCCTCACGCGTCTTCCCTGCCATCAGCCTTCGGATTACCTCTTAAGTGGGTGGAGGCCTCACCCCAAACCTTCCATCCTTCATCAAAGAGCTGGCTGGACTCATGCAACTCCTCTCCGGTCCTGGTCTTGTGATGCCAGGGCCCATCTCCAGGCATCGCTGTGGGTGTTTTTCCACTTTCCTAGGGAGTGGTGTGCGTCTGACATCAAGGTGTTCCCACTGACATCCACCACTCCCCCAATCCTCTCTGTCTGCTCTGCATGCTTGCTGTGCCTCCGACTTCCACCACAGGCCAGTCAGGCGCAGAGTCTGTATGCCCCTCCCTCCCTCCTGGGAGAGGAGAGCTGTCCTCTGAATGCTCAAACCTCTCCCTCCCTGCTGACTCCCAATGGCCTGTGCTCATTCCCAACCTGGGTCACCAGCGTGACATGAGATTTGGTGCCCAGCACCTCAACCCTCAGCACCACCAGACTGGCACGTCATCCAGATTTTAACACTGGCATGTTTTCACACCTCCGTATGAACAGTATAGCTGTCATTTTCATATCCTGGCCAAAATGTATTTTAGACATCCGTGCACAATGGCACAGTCATTGTGGAAATCAATGTTTGGGACAGATTATGAAAATCACAGTGGCACTGTTCATGAGTGGAGGTCCCAAAATGCCCATGTTGAAAATTCGGTGACAAAAGTCACAAAATGACTATATTCACGGTATATGTTGTGCAGTTTCACACACACACTCATAACTTTGAGAATCTGTAATATTTTCACTCCAGATTTTCAACATTGCCATTTTGCACATCACCTTATGAACAGTATAGCTGTCATTTTCACATACTGCCCAAAATGTGTTTTGTACATCTGCACACAATAGTATGGTCGCTATGGAAATCAATGTTCAGGACAAATTAAGAAAATCATAGTGACACTGTTCATGAGCAGAGGTCAAAAATGCCTATGCTGAAATCTGGTGAAAGAAGAATCACGAAATGATTGTATTCACGCGTGTGCATTGCGCGGTTTACATCACGCTAAATAAGTTAGAATTTTAACAGCTTCACTCCAGATTTTCAACATTGCCATCTTTTCACACCTCCCTATGAATGGTACAGTTGTCATTTTTCACATCCTGCCAAACTGAGTTCTCACACATCTGGCACAGAATGGCACGGTCGCTGTGGGAAATCAACGTTGGGACAGATTAACAAAATCACAGTGCCACTGTTCATGAGCAGAGGTCCCAAATGCTTCTATGAGGTGGGGATCACAAAGGCCAAGTTGAAAATTTGTGAGTACAAATACCAGCAAGCGCCCAGAGGCATTAGGGTTTCTAACACCGAGCACAGGGTGGTTAAGTGACTTGCTTAGAGTCACACAGTATACAAGTGGAGTTGTGAGAATCAAACCCAGGTGTGGTCTGCTGGATGTACCAAGCTCATTCACAGCTCGTTCCTAACCTCTAGGCTATACTGCTGGCAAATTAGCAATATCCTGTAAATTGGTGATACATACACGCTTGAGAAACTCGATTCAATTTTACTGGGCTGGACCTATCACAGGAGTTCTGTTTGTTTTCTAATCTCACTAAACCCATAAGTTGCTGTTTCTATAAAAATCAGATTGCAGGGAGATATATTAATATTTCTAGACTAGTTCAATCCCCCTTCTCTTGACCAACATAACTGTGGTAGATGATTGCAACTGATGGGGAAGGGGAGGATTGAAATAAAATTATTTTGTGCGGTGCCAGAACAGAATATGTGATGTTAGACATAAGGCTTCATGGACAGTATAACTCTGGTATATAAAGGAATTTTCTTCTGTTAAAGTTAGAAAATCATCACAGATCACTGAAAATGTCTCTTTTACTCTCTGTAAAGGTAATGTTTACCTGGTCACTGGTGGTTGGGCTTAACTGATGACTTCTACCCTGAAGTTAGTGAAACCAACCCCCAACACGTCATGTATGAAGACTGTACGCTCAAGACTGATAATGCACATATTTCATGCCATCATTCATTCTCACCTGGCTGGCCATTGTATCAGGTTAAGCAATGGATGATTCGGACTTCACATGGAGCTGGAGGAAATGGGTTGATAACTGAGCTCTTAATATTCTTTATTAAATATTCCTGTGTGAAATAACTGCATTCTTAACAATACAAGCATCATCATAAATGTACATTTATTGTATTTCTGTATAGCAAACACTGGTTTACACAAATGCCCTTAGAGAGAGAGAGGGGAAAGAGTGGCCATACCTCAGTTTTCCTGACTTTTAAGGATGTCCCTGATTTTGTCTCAGAATGTTCCTGTCCCTCCTACCATTTGTGTTTCTCTGACTGAACAGTGGGTGTACTGTATGCTCACAATATTGTCAAACAGAATTAAAGACTTGCTCTTCTGCAGACAAATTATTTTACACCAATACTCTTCACGGTGCCTGCTTCTGGGGATAGAACCAGTTGCTCAACTGTGCCCCTCATTTTATTTCTTTGTCACTGATTTTTTAAGCCATGTCCAAGTGCCACACACCACACCATTGCAAATACCTGCAAGCGAATGTTCGGCATTGACACATGCTGGTTATAATTGTGATTATACAATGTCCCCTTTCATTTTTGTAAGAAAAACAGTTAAGGAAAAGACACTTTTGGGCATTTTAAATTATTTTTATTGAATGTATTCTTACACCAGCTTTTTCTTCAGAGTTGCATTTTAGTTAAATGACGAAGTTTGAAAGTGCATGATCCACAGGAGGCAAACAGTGGTCATGTATTTGAAATGCCTGCACACCTACTACCTCGCCCTCCCACACACACACACACTTTTCGTTTGTTCTTTTAATCTTTTTCCTGCTGCTTAGGGGTTTGTAGTTTTAGAGGTGATGCTCTGTGGTGTGCAAGGAACAGAGTGTGTGAGTAGTTAAGCGAGAGTATGGTAGTTGCTATGAGTGGCGGTTTGCAGGATGCAGGTTTTTTTTTTTTGCAATTGTTTAACCAGGAGGGCACACTAAGCTGAAAGCTTGTTTACAGGTGAACCGGGAGCACAGGGAAGTTAAGGGACTTGCTCAGGCTCACATAGTATGCAAGTGGGGCTGTGAGATTCAAACCCAGGTCTCCAGATTTGAAGCTCAGAGCCTTAAACCACTGCACTATACTGCCTCCCAGTTAGTGTGAGAGAGAGAGAGAGAGAGAGAGAAAGTTCAGTAGAATGGTGGTTGCAGAATCTAGTCAAAAGCTTATGTAAGGAGCCATTAGCATTTTTAGTGTCAACTCTGGTGATTATCAGGGCTGAGATTTTTTGTTTTTACCATTGGATCAGGCAGGACAGGAGCCATGGGGTAGTGGTCAGAGTTCCTCTGACATGTGCCTGATTTGAAAACTACAGTACTGGTGGGAGGTTGCTGGTAGCTGGCAGGGAGCTGGGGAAATAACTGCGGTTTAACACTGGGCTATATTCCCATTGCATGGTCCTTCGGTATTATGAAAGAAGTAGATTCCAAGTGTTGCTGTAGGATCGCTTATGTATTGTGAGTATTTAGCTTTTTCTTTTGAGCTTTTATGAAGTTGTGTTAATTTTTGAATGAGAGTTGCACAAGCTAAACAAGAATCAAGATGACAGTAACGTTGGGCTGAAAAACATCATGTGTGATTTTGTTTTATTTTGTGATCAGGTTTTTGGGCTGCTGGATCTTTACATTGGATTGTTGTAGAATTCTCCATGGGCATTGATGTTAATTAGCCAATCAGAATGCTTTAAAAAATTGAACTCCATTGTATAATGGTCAGCATTCCATTTCTTTCCCAACAGAGATGTGTGCAGGGGTATTTTCAATTTCATTCAGGGTATTCTAAATGATTATGTAATGCGGGGTGGGTGTACATTGCAAAGGGCAATCACAGACTGAAATGTTTAAAAGGTACTTTTTATGTCAATATAAAGAAAGTGACAGGGGGAATCCCTGACCATCACCACTGTTTACATGCATCTGTCTAATGCAATGGTTTTAAAAAGACTTTCATACATGATACAGTTTGCATAAGTAAGAAATGGAATAACACATAACAGGGTGTGCAGTTATATGACAGATAATCCATGGACAGGGATGTGGCAATGTTGTAATATCCAAATGACCTTGATGGGTTGTTAGGCCCAGGCACAGCCTAGGACCTTCAGCCACCCAGGAAGTGAGGTCACTACAGCTGATGTACACTCAGACTGGATTATTACACTTATAACATTTATAAAATGATCAAAAGTGTTATAAATGAAAACATGTATGCCTTTGGTGGTTGTTAAGAGAGTGTAGCTAAGTGCCACAACCACCAAGAAGTGCCTTTTCCCTATTACAGCACACCCTGGAGTGTCATATAACACTTATAAAAATCAGAGGAACCATTTAATTAGGCATTTCAGGCTTAATAGTGGGTAACTGCACTTCTTGGGTGCATAAGTCACTCAGAGTTGCCTCATGCCTCACTTCCTAGGGCATGTCATTATAATCACAATATTATGTTCCAGGGTATGATATATCATGGGATATCTGCACTTCTTGGGTGGGAGTAGTCACTTGACTTGGTCTCATGCCTCAAAACCCACCCAAGGCATGACAATATGTAATAATATACCACAGCCTGTCATATATTTCATTACAGACTCCTTTTTGACTGTTGATATCAACCCCAGCTGTACAATTTTGTTTCCAAATCTAATGTTATGGTGCCATAGTCTATCTGACATTTAATAGCGCAATATCAGAAATACATGGAATGTTTATAAATATCGCTGAAAAAATCAGTGTTTTATCATTTTGAATAAAAATACCATTGCTGGGGAGAGAGCAATCATTCAAGAGATTAAACTAACACTGAAACTGCTGCAATGTGAAATAGAGGTTATAGCATCTGTTTAGTTCTGCAATAAACTAATTTCTGAGTTCAATGTGTAGCACTGGTTTCTGTTGTTAATATGCTATGTGCAAAAGTACAAACAGAATATCTCTCATACATACACACACACACACACAGACTCAAACACACATAAAACACACTGGAGTCACTGGAAGGTTTGATACCTTTTATTGGACCAACATATGTCTTGTACAAAGATAGTAAAGTACACAAGCTTTCAGGGCCCCACAGGTCCCTTCCTCAGGTGAATCGCAAACTCAGTAAAATAAGCAGCATTTATATACACGGTGATGCACTGTTTAAAACAATATTTATATACACGTGATGCACTGTTTAAAACAATATTTATGACAGACTAGTTGAGAAGAATTTAATAAGAAGGGTGGGTGGGCAATGGCTGCGAGGGATGATTAGCAGGAAGTGCTAAGATATTCATAAGAGAGGCTGAATGGATGCCTTGATGTGGTAGGAACAGGTCTATAGCTGTAAGGGATGACAGTCAGGAAGCGCTAAGATATTCGTGAGGAGGCTGAGTGGGTGCCTTGTTGTGGTAATACCAGCACCGGGGGACCACCAAGACCCATAATCTTTCACCTGCTGAACGTTTTAGACAAGACTGCAAACTCAAGTCAGGGCGTAAGGAGGACATTATCTGGGAAAACCATCAGGTTCTGCTATTCAGTGAATTAAGCCTGCATGTAACGGCTAGCAACAAGAGGTCAAGGACTTGAAGTCGAAACTATCTCGGCCCCCTGAGGAAGCTCTAACAAGGAAGTGCTGGGCATCTAGGTAACAGTTTTCCAGCTCCAAATGTTGTATGTATATGGGTTTCTAATTGCTGATGTTTTCTCACAAAAAAATTGAATTAGACCTATACTTGCTGTGGTTCTAGTGTGTAACCCTAGGTGGCGCTATCCCAAGGGATAGTTTTTCAGGTTATAAGGCATGCACTCAAGGGTCTCTGTAATACAGTCACACACACACTCTGGGTACCCAGTAGTTAATACAGGCTATGGATTTACAAAATACAGCGATACAGTCCGCAGGAGTAAAGTTATTAGTTGCTTTATTTGGCATATGAAACTATCCCGTGCTTCAAGGCACAATCCCTCTTCATCAGGGGTGGAGTCAACATACGAATACCGCATTTAAATACACCACAGTTAATTGCTTAATTGACTAATTTGCTACAAGGTGTATTATTCCACATGAAAAGCATAGGAATATACAATGAAAATACATTCAATTTATCTTCACCTAAAAAAGACGAATAAGTTAAAACATCGCTATTTTCAACCACTTTAGGTGTTTTCCAATTATGACTTGGGCTTTTTGTTGTCTTTTAGAACCCCAATTAATTTTTTATGCTTAAATCAACTTAAAATTTCACATTAATTATAATATGATTACTCAAGATTTAACAAACACACAAGATTATGCCGTAAAGTGCTTTCTGTATTTCCTACTACTTTTACGATCTGCTTAATAGCAATCATCTAAAAGACACCATTTAACCACTTTCTATTATAAATACTTTCTACTTTTATGGCAGATAATTGATAATAAAAATGCCCTAAGAAGGAAAGAAAGAAAGAGCTTCAGGCCACTGGCTCATCTTCCGATTGGTATGGGTCCTCCAGGTCTCCCAGTCCTTTCTCCACTGGGGTGGGGACAACGCGAGAACACGCCTTCCATGATTCGGGCTATGGCAGGAGGTCAGCTGGCGCCAAATTTTCAAGTAAAGTCAGACATAGATTGCTCGGCCACTAGAGGGTGCAAATCCCAGCAATGTCTCCAAGATGTAACCCCAGGTGGCACTATCCCTAGGGATACTACACCTGCCTGTGTGACTAGTTGCAGGTTGAGGGGCCTGAGCTCATGAAAGGGTGCCTTCACCCAGAGGTCTGGAGTTAATGGTGGCGTGACTGCTCTGGGTACAGCCCTCTGGGACACTGATACCCCTTCGCCTCTTAGTGGCCATGGCAGGTCAGCAACAGGACAGTGACAATGAACACCAAAATACAATGTTAACCCCACACTTGTTGCACTTACCACAAGGGCTGGATCTGCTGGAATGGCCCTGGAGACCCTGTAAAACAAGGCCTGTAACAGTAAACAGCAGTATCACAGTACTTTCTATACAGAGGTACACCACAACCAATTTAGATGCAAAAAAATTTAGCTCTGATTTATTAGGGGACGGAACAGGAGAGGGCACTAGTCTAGTGATTAAGGTTTAATCTGAGTTGTTCAAGTTATAAGGCATGCACTCAAGGGTCCCTGTAACACAGTCAAGCACTCTGGGTACCCAGTTGTTAATACAGGCTAGCCTGAAGTATTGCCCAGGGTAGGCCAGCGTTGCAGCTGTTGTTGGGGCCCTTTGAAGAAAGAAAACACAACAGGCACTTTAACCCTTAATTTGTAATCTGGAGCCAGAGGGCTCAGTCCATAATGATCAATCAAAACAATTAAATCAGATGACACACTTTGATTTGAGCTCTGTTGCAGGGAGCTACCCTAATGTTTCTCATGCTACCCAGACCAGGATGCAGGATGGATGAAAATGGAGACCTCAGGATAAAGTGCTGGTTTGCCAGGAGAAGCAGGGCCCACACAATGCACCGTGGTGGTCATTCCTGTTTGTTGGTGTTGAGCAGGAGCCAAATCCCCAGGTGGGTCTCTCATTAGATGATTCTCTGCAGCATGAATGGCAATCTAGGCTGAGATGGTGAGGCCCAGACCAGGTGAACAGTTCGGATATAGTCCGTAGCGCTGGATGCAGCTTCCAGCAAGCATAACACATTGAGCAAGGTGGGGAACCAAATCGCGACCCACACTCCACGCTCAGCACAATTATAGTAAAGACAGATAAATACAGTACCATCGCTCGGATGACAGTCTGGTTGCAATTGACAGTGTCTCTGTGCGAACTGGACGCCTGCGGTTGCCTCAAGTCCTGACAGGCAGATTGCATCACAATTCAGGTCTCGATCGTAAAAGCTGCAATTTGGATAAAATCTGATTCCAAATTCAAGGTCTCTTCACTTGGGAAGATGGTAGCCACAGCCTTCCAGATGATTTCCCTGTGCACCATGCAGGAGCAGCTGCTCAAATCACTCGACCTGTTCACTCTCAATTCCACTGTCACACTCACTCACTGCTGCAGGCAGCTCAGGACTTTCCCAGTGATCCAAAAGGTTTGATTCATTGATCCATCTGTCTGTCACAGATATAACGCCCTGCAAGTCCATTTAGGCATCAAAGGGCAAAACTACAGTTCCTACAGAAATCCACTCCCACAAGACCCCTGGGACAGGCTCCATTTTAGAGTCCCCAAAGGTATTGATTGGCCTAAACTGGCAGCCCAGAACCAAGATGGTGGTGCAAAGCAGAAATGTCCACACTGCAAAGGAAGGCAGGTTAGACAAACTATGATATTTTTATTAGAGCAGATAATCAGCAAACAATCACAGGTCTCAGTAGAGCTCCTCTCCGCAATTAGCAATGGCAAAATGAAGTGGCTGTATTGTAGTCGGTGGGACTCGAGTCTGAAACTACTGCCCTTCCAGATTAATTATAACTACAAAATAATGCCTCTTAAAGAGACAGGCACAGAGGCTAGCTAGGCACTCACATGCAAACACTTTAAAGTTGCTAGGACACAGGACACCAGCCTGGCAGTGGGCATTTAGGCAAGCCCAGGAAGACAATTTAAGAACCCCCATTTGTAGTGGGGTTGCAAGTGCATCTATGCATATCTGATCCACTACACAGTTGTTCCTGAGTGTGGTTGTATCTGATGTATTTGAAGCTTTAATCTGGTCAGCAAAACCCTCAACACCCACAACAGTGGCGTTGTATTCACCTAGGATTCAGATTAAATTCTGTATTACCTAGCCAGCCAACATGGTCCTAATATCTGGCAAGGACAGCAGCAGTTCGCATCGGCAGCAGAGGCCCACCAGGAATTAAGAAAATCATTCCTGAACCTCTTCCCTGCACCAAAGGCACTGGACGATGAAACCCAGCCCGCAGCTCAGGCAGTGTAACCGATTGGCTGACTCGAGAAAGGAAGTCATGGTTCTATTTTTGGTTTCTCTATTGATTTATATTCTGAATGCTTTGATGGGTTAATGTGACTTTTTCTAACCTATACAAGATTCAGGTGCCACATCCAGACACGATAAGTAACTTTGTCACCTCCCCAAACGCACTGTTTGGAAAGAGGGAAACATTTTTGTCTCCCTAAGAATGGTGTCTGCTCCCATAGTTACTATGCCATGCCTCCCCATCTTACAATAGGACCTACCATTATAACGCCTCACAAATAAAATGAAGGCATGGGTTCATTTTAATCTTTAATGGTGCCACTTGCTAATTTGAACAAATAATGGCACCCTTTAACTTACAGCTCTGGTTCTTTTTGGCTGCATGCAAGGATTTACTATAACGTGCACTGGGAGCACACAACAGCTGATGGCCGAGGACACAGAAATCTTCCTTTAGAAGGAATAATCTGTCTTCTCAGGACTTCAATTCTTTATCCTTCAACAAATACTAACTTGATAGACAGACACAGTACAGTTGGCAATCTATATGACTAGTGTCACTGTACAATGTGGTGCAAAAGTCAGATTTATTCTATAAATAGAAAGAGGGCAAAACAGTCTCAGCAGACAAAAGTGTACAACAACCCCTAACACTTCACTTGGAAGAGCTTTGTCATAGGTGAGTTGCCTCTGCTGGTGACCCTCTTAAATTACATTCAAAATGTAAATTAATTAGAAAATCTAAAGTTTCTTAGAGTCTGAAAACTTCTGAGGCCCAATATTCAGAAATGGGTAAAACTGAGTGCAAATATTTGCGTTTGGTTTTGTGATAGCACAGGTGTTCAAACTGTTATTCTCAGTGGAAAAGTGCATCCGCTATGCCACTGAATATAGGGGCCAGTGAAACCCAGCACTACACCACCCAGCAGGGGCAGACACAGCTCCTCAGTAGGGCAAAATCCCGATTCAAAGGGACCTATGCTAATGAGGCCATTGGGCATGCAAGGCACTAAAGGGGCCGTTTGCATTCCCATTATGGACCCGTTAGCATAGGGAGGTGAGGCTGTACTGTGCGCACCCCACCCCCAAATTACTCTTGTCAGTGGAGCTATCCCTGATGTAGTGGTGCCCTTCTGGCTTATCGCCATCCCTGCATAAAAACAAAACACATAACCCTGGTAGTCTAGTGGTTCCCATTCTCCAATTACCACCCAGATCTTCATGTTAATATGTCCCTGGTAGTCAAGTGGTTCCCTCCCACTCACTGATTGCTGGTCCAGGAACTACAGACAGAAATGATGAACAGTTTGCACAGATGGTAGTTTCCTCCACACCCCGTCTATGATTGCCGGTCCATCAAGAAATAAATAGATTACCTGGTGGTCTAGTGGACCCCCACCCCATGCTAGCAGGGATCAACCCACTACCCAATCCATCCAACCTGACCCCAAGCCAGCGACCAGCTCAGCCTCCACTCACCTCCACGGCTGACTGCTGACTGAGCTCTCAGTTACCGTGTACTGTATACATTCTCCCAGGGCTTGATCCACAAAACAGTTATCTGTTCAGGATTCTGGTAGTAGCTGCTTTAAAGTGCATAACCAGACAATGGCTGACCCTGCTTTCCCTTCTGGGATGGAGTGGTTTACCCCAGTACAGGAAATACACACTCTGGAAGACATCTTATGAGCATACACTCCCTCACGATGGGGAACACCTACATATTCTACAGCCATGGATGAAATGGGACAGCCACAGTATGTAGATCAAACACAGACACAACAAAGATACCACACTTTGTACTGTAAATTGCCAATAACTCATCAGATCAGGTCTAGGACAGAAGGGAGTAAATTTTATATTATTTCTTTCTTCTTTTACCTCGGCTGGGGGTTGTGCCTTTGGTTCCTCCTGCCCCAGTTGTGGCCAGAGCTGCACCTCCCACTACAGTGGGTACTTACCCCACCACTGCGGAGACCTGGAGGTGGGCCCAGGAGGGAGCTGACTTGGGCGCAACTGTGGCGGCACCATTGGGACAGCCATCATGCTGCCAAGGAATTTTTCTTTTCTTGTAGATAGCCCCCATCGGTGCTGGCATGTAATGGCATCAATGATGCAGCAACGCACATGCATATGTTGCTTGTCAGATTCCACCAGTGCCGTCCTTGCTGTTGGCCCCAAGCTTCCACAGTTCCTTTGGTTCCTCCTTCCCAGGGCACCGGATAGAGGGGTTGGGGCAGTTTTGCCTTCAGGACTTTTCCTTGAAGCTCACAGCTCCTTACCTCTGAATGGGTGCGAAACCTGGAGGTGATTTTTGATGAAGGGCTGACACTGTGATCGCAGGTGTCAGCAGTCGTCAAATTCTCCTTCTACCATTTAAGGAACATCTCCAGGGTTAAGCATCTCATTCCCTCCAGTGACCTCCCTACATTGGTCCACACCTTGTGACCTTGCGCCTTGGGTACTGCAACTCCCTTTATCTAGGGCTACCTGGGGTGAATATCCGCCACTTACAGCTGGTGCAGAACACTGAAGCCCAGTTACTGACGGGACTCTCGGTCTTGTCACATCTCTCCAGTGCTGCACGAACTGCACTGGCTGCCTGTGCAGTGGCGGATCACCTTAACATTGGACTTCTGACTTATAAAGCCCCTACACTGACAGGGCCTGGACTCCTGACAAGCTTCTGATTCTTACTGCCCTAGGCAATCACTCCGCTCAGCTGATGAGGGGTTGCTAGAGATTCCAAGGGTTTCTTTAAAATCTGGGGCACAGACATTTATGTACGTGGCCCCAGTACTTTGGAATTCTCTACCCTATCAGCTACTGGAGGCACGACTGCGGAGGGATTTAAACAGGCCCTTAAAACACACTTATGGCATCAAGCCTACCTTGTATGATTTTATTCTGTTTGCTCGGATTTTATAAGTTTGTACCTATTGTTTTATGCGTTATTTTTAACTTATTGTTAGGTGCCTTGGTTTGTTGAAAAGACACTACAAATAAAGTATTATTATTATTAAAGTATTATTAACCAAACCATTGTACTCTATGACTGTATAAAGGATCTTGATATCTAAGCTCTGTGATGTATTGAACTTGCTCAAAGTATTGATGTTTGTACCTGAAAGTTGTTACAATAAACTTTACGTTTAAAACTGATAGACTCAGACTTATGTAATTTAATGAATAATCTTTAATACTCTCTATAAAACTTCAGAAAATTGGAAAGCTAACTAGATGTCATAAGTCAATAAACAAATCTTTGGTGGATGGAAATGGGAAAAGATCTAACAGGGCATAACCTAAACGATGTATGGTCAGTTTTACATAGCAAAATACAATTTGTATTAATCAGTGGGTCCCAACCAGGAAAAAATACAGTAACTAAAAAGAATTCCACTTTGGTGGAATAAAATGTAAAACTAAATTTAAATAGAAAACGTAGATTATACAAAAAATACAAAAATCTGCCTTCACCTATGAACTGGAACAAATATAAAGCATCGGTAAATAAAATCAGGAGCTTGATCAAAAGTCTTGGAAGAAAATAGCGCTTTCCTCTAAAGACAAAAAAGTTTTTAACTATATC
This sequence comes from Neoceratodus forsteri, assembly GCA_016271365.2. Classification (NCBI taxonomy): domain Eukaryota; kingdom Metazoa; phylum Chordata; order Ceratodontiformes; family Ceratodontidae; genus Neoceratodus; species Neoceratodus forsteri. The sequence goes on from JADMNL010000033.1 coordinate 36,173,843, forward strand.
GGGTCCATCAAAAACTCGAGTCTGAAAATAGGACCCTGACCACCCCAGATAGAGTCGAATTAATGAAATAGAAATGGCCAGCTAATTCAACAGATATTTCACAGACTTGTTCAGCCCAAAGGCCCATCTCCCACCCACTGTCTTGGAACCAAATCCTGCTTGTCAGCTTTTTAGTGGGGAGAGGTATTGGATGTTACTATGCCACTCAAATCAGAAGGATCTGCTGGTCCAGATGAAATACCACCTATTTTATTAAGAATACTGCTTCCTATATTGTGGGACCCTGACCTTTTAATGTTTCCTTTATGACAGGAACTGCATCAATATGGAGGCAAGTCACTGTAATCCCTCTGCACAAAAAAAGCAACACAGCCTCTGTTTTAAATTATCAGACAATAAGTTTAACAGGAAAAATTATTGAAGGGCAGAATTATCGAACACCTAAAAATATTGGGTACACTGACATTACTCAGCAAGGGTTTGTCAGAGGCAAGTCATGCCAGACGAATCTATTAAACTTTTTTGAACCTGTAGGTGAAGCCCTTGACAAGGGCCTGTCAGTTGATATAATTTTCCTTGATTTTTCAAAAGCTTTCAACCCTGTTTCCCATAATATTCTAATCAAATTAAAATGTTAGACTTTCAACCTCATATAATAAGCTGGATTGCTTCATGACTCTCTGACCGTACACAACACGCTTTGGTTAAAGGCTACCTATCCACATGGGACCCTGTTACCAGTGGTGTCCCTCAGGGATCTGTTTTGGGGCCTGTCCTTTTCAATATTCTGATTACATCCATGCTTCCCTTAAACAATCCCTGCTGGATGGCAAAGTATGGTGCTGATTGTAAACTCGGAGGAATAGTAACAGACTGGGCCTCGGCAGTTCAGATTCAGAACAATCTTTCTCATCTTGAGTCCTGGTCTATCAAAATGAACTGCATTTCAATCTGCGAAAATGTAAAGTCATGCATCTGGGTAAAGGCAACCCTTGCTATCCTTACAAACTGAACAATATAAACCCACTAACAACTGAAAACGAAAAGGACTTATGGTAACAGTTCCACCTTTGATGCTCACATTAGCAATACTGTAAAAGGGAATCGGATACTGGGATGCATCCTGAGAAACACCAAGAGCGGGCAGGAGAAAGTGATAGTCCCTCTCTACTCCAGCCAGGTCCGACCTCACCTGAATACTGCTCTGCAGTATGTAATCCTCAATTTAAAGAAGTAACAAACTAGTCGGAAACATACAGCGCAAAGCAACTAAAAATATTAACACTGTACAGAATCTAGACTATGACACTAGGTTGAGAAATCTAAATCTCTACTCTATGCACTACAGAAGGCTGAGGGTGATTTGTGCATGGTATACAGGGCAATACAAGATGAAACAATTTTTGCAACTGTTGGCTTGACAAGAAACTTTTCTACAGTAAATACCAGATCGCATGACCAAAAACTAACAGAAACCTAAAATAATACAAATAAAAGAAACCATTGGTTCTCTCAGAGTGATTATATCTTGGAACGACCTTCCAAAAGTGTAATCCAAAGCAAAACAATGGGCAGCTTTAAAATAGTTTGGATGCTCATGTGAGCAATAAAAATTCTTTTTCCACCAATAATTTGGTGGCGAGCTATTAAAGCACGCCCGCCTCCCAAGCTCGTAAACACCTATGAACCTATGTGGAAAGACCAGAGGAGCATTGTTTAACATATTCTGGGACTCTGAATTGGTGGAAACCTCTGACTGTTCATCAAAAACAAAGTCAATCTACTTCTTGGACTAGAGGCGCTGCTTGACCAAAAGATTTGAATCTTGAAGACTGCAGTTAGATCTCTATAAGGAAAGAAAGTATCATACTGAATTGATCTCGACCGCTGTCAAAAAAGCAGCGCTACGACACTGGATAGACTCAGAAAATATTTCACAGAATGAATGGCTTCAGGAGCCAACGCTCAGCCTCCATAAGAAAAATGACAGCTAGCCTAACCAATAGAATGAAACTTTGACACATGATGGGACAAACTGTACACATTGTGTTCTCTCGCCACAAGACTAAATGTCCCTTGTCCTCATTAGACAGTTGCCACGGTTGTTAACAAATTGACCTTTGGGTATTATGAAATATACTGCTTACATGTGATACCTATACAGATATGTATTTGTGTGCATGTGTGGACAGACAGACAGACAGATATAGATAGACAGATAGATAGGTACTGTCTGTAGATAGACAGATACTGTCTGTAGAAAGATAGATAAATAGATACATACATCTGTAGAAAGATAGATAGACAGACAGACATACATGAAATGCTGCGCTTCCTTTTCTTCACTATGTAATATCACTGCAGTAACAATAATACCCTCAAGGTGGGCATTATTGGAAATACCAGACAGCCAGGGCATAATGAGGCCCGACGCTGCAGGTGGAGGGCCTTATAGCCCTGGAAGGTCTGGATTTTCCACAATGCCCACCCTGAGGGTATTATTGTACCTTAGAAATGGGCATATCTTAGTAAATTTAAATTAAGTGGCAAAATAAGACAGGAAATAAGTTTAAAAAATCATTTAAATAGTAGAACAAATGTGTTTATTGAAGAAATAGTACAGATGTTTAATGGCTGTTCCAGCTGCTGTTGCTCCTCCCACAGAGCTGTTCTAATCTGTTGAATCCCCATACGCACACACACACACACACACACACACACACACACTCACACACACTGCCACTTCAGGAAGAAATGTGTGTCTCTTTAATGCATGACTGTTTTTTTTTTTTTTCGCACGTTGTAAGTTCGCCAGTTAAGCGCTGCTCTGATCTTCGCGTGATCACGGAATGACGTTGCATGAGCCTAATGGATAATGAGGAACAGCCCCAGATACATCTTTGTTTAATTTACATTTTTATGAGGAGCTGGACTAAGTGTGTGGAGATTGTGGTATGAGGGAGTCAATTTTGCTAGTTTGTAAAGACACTTCATCGATGAATTTATATAGCAGACGGCTTTGTTTTCTTTTGGTTCGCTGCCGTGAGTGCAACAGCGCATGTCAGGAGAGTGGTGCCACTGCAAAAGAACATGGCTATGTGAAATTTGTATTTATTACTCTTCCGACCACAAACTATGCAGAGTGTGGGCCTTTTATTTTGGTGGCAGGAGATAAGGATTGTGGGAGGGAGACAGTAGCTCTCGCTAAGCAAGAGAAAAACATGGCGGGATTTGAAATTTCACCGGTGCTTTCAGCCAGTGAGAAAGCAGGCTGGGCACCAGTATAGCAGGGTACCTGGTGAAGTGACACTTGACTGGTATTTATTTTACCTGGGCATCTATTGAAAATAAATGCCCAGGTTGGAGATGCTTTGCCAATCAGAATGGAGAATCCATTCTTACCATTTTCTAATCACTTATAGTACTAATTAAGTCTACCCCTGTACACTAGTTGGGCGTGTATATGTATATTTGAGTATGTTGTTGCACCATTTGTATGTGTTACTAAAACACAATGACATTTACTGAATTTTAAAACAAAGAAACACCCACTGAGTTTACTAAAAGGTCACTAAAGACGGAACAGTCACAGAATTGTAACCGTACATAAAAACAGATTTTTACAGTAAAATATTGAATACTTGCACTGCAGTTTTTTTTTGTTTTTTAATTACTATTTATGCCTCTTCTGTGCCCAGTCTCCACTCCTTCTGGAGACACATATAGCGGTCTCCCGCATCACGACCTGCCGATTCTACCCCAGTGAGTCTCCAACGAGTCGTGGCTGTACCTCCCAGGTGGGTACAGAACAGGGCTGCTGCGCCCAACAATCTTGCAGTGCTGGACTCACCCGGGATGTCAGGCAGGCACGAGCAATCACTGTCTCTGTTGTGGTCTCCATCATCTAGGAGACCGGGCACTGGTTTTCCAGTGTTCGGGGAGTGGTGCTCACTGGACGCCATGGCATCACTGCTAACATCACCACTCCCCAGCCCCTCGAGTTAGCTTCAACACTGTGCCTCAACTTCCGGTTGAGGCCAAACAAGCGCCGAGCAATGCCCCCCTCCCTCCCAGGAGTGGAGAGCTGTCCATCGGACACTGATCCTCTCCCATCCTGCCAATCCCCAATGGCCCGGCTCGCTCTGAACTCGGGTTGTCACAGAGCATGAGTGTGGCGTCCAGCACCCAACCTCAGCGCCACTGGGCTGGCTAGTTCTTTTTTGTTGAATATTTCTTGGAGAGAAGCCTTCTCAAGAAGATGTAGTAATTCAATAATGAAGCAAAGTTGCATATCGTGAAACTAAAAGGACATCAGATTGCATTGAACCTGTAAAACGGCAGGCTGGATAACCCGCTGATTTATGGACCAAGAAATCTTTTTATACTGGAAAACTATTTTAAAAACTATTTACCAATGCAGAGAAATGCCACCACTGATGTTCAATTAAGACAGGTTTTTTTCAACTCTAGATCCCTGCTCTGTGTTAGCACAATTCATCCAGAGCAGACTTCATAGACTGTATGGTCTGTATCTATATCTGCTGGCATTTTTGTACATTCGAAATTAATCCTTTTGAAAAACATCTATGGTCTGCCCAGCCTTTGAGGGCTTGGGCCTCAGATCTTTTCTGACCCTAACAGAACCTCTGATACAGAGAAATGCCACCAGTGTTTTCAGTCATAACAGTTTTTTCAATTGCAGATCACTGTTCTGTGTTAGCACAATTCATCAAGAAATACTGCACAGCAAGACAGCGGAAATTACAGTTCTACATCTGTAGGCAGTAGTGCTGTTCCTATCCGTATGTCAGTAGCGGGAATATCCTGTAATGGAATGATGGCGCATAGAAACTCTGAACATTGTAATATGTTTGTACAATAATGCAAGGACACAGGGAGATATTTATTTATTTATTTAAAATTTGTTGACCCGGATAGGCACACTAAGCTCATTCCCAGGTGTGACCCAGGGGAGAGGATAAAATAGGGAGTGAAACAGCAAAAACATAATGACAACAGGAGGCCCATGAACATGTACAATAAAATACCCATACAAATAATGAATTTCAGTGACAGACAAAAACAACGGAAAAAGTGTACATCAGCATTGGTTATCCAGATCGAGAGGGAGTAAGGTGCAACCCGGGGAAGGGATACAGTAGGTGTGAAACACAAATAAAGTGACATCAGGTGAACAAAAGACATACAATAAAAGCAAGGCAATAAATTCCATAAAAAAAACAATGTAGAAAGTGCACAAGGGTTTGAGGGTGCAAAGATGAGGTTGGGTAGTGTGCCACTAATTGATGGCAAGACGTTTGTAACAGAAATCCATGATGGGGTAAAATTCAAATGACACAGTACACTGAGTTTTATGCTATAATCAAGGGTAAGAGTCAAAATAGGTAAATATTTGAGGTTAGATAGGGCATGGATTATTGTAAAGTGGAGAGAAGAACAAGCAGGCTAGTGGCAGGTTTTGAGTGTGCAGAGCGGACAAGAGACAGATGACAAGAGGGAGGTCGTTCCACAGTGTTGGAATGTGGATAGGAACAGCAGACTGGCCTGCTGCAGGTTCTCAGTGAGGGATAAAACAGGCATGAGCAGTGGATGAATGGAGGGAGGAGGAGGACGGGATGGAAGGGTGAAGGAGAGAGGAGAGAGAGGAGAGGGAGAGGAGAGGGGAGGAGAGGGAGGAGAGGAGAGGAGGGGAGGAGAGGGAGAGAGGAGAGGAGAGGAGAGGAGGGAGAGGAGAGGGGAGAGGAGAGAGGAGAGGAGAGGAGAGGGAGAGGAGAGGAGAGGAGAGGAGAGAGGGAGAGGAGGAGGAGAGGAGAGGAGAGGAGAGGAGGAGGAGAGGAGAGGAGAGGGAGAGGAGAGAGGAGAGGAGAGGGAGGAGGAGGAGAGGGAGAGGGGAGGAGAGGAGGAGAGGAGGGAGAGGAGAGGAGGAGAGGAGAGGAGAGGGGAGGGGAGAGGGAGGGAGAGGGAGAGGAGGGAGGAGAGGGGAGAGGAGAGGAGAGGAGGGAGAGGAGAGGGAGAGGAGAGGAGGAGAGAGGGAGAGGAGAGGGAGGAGAGGAGAGGAGAGAGGAGGGAGGGAGGAGAGGAGGGAGAGGGAGAGAGAGGAGAGGAGAGGAGAGGAGAGGAGAGGGAGGGAGGGGAGGAGGAGGAGGGAGAGGGAGAGGGAGGAGAGGAGAGGAGAGGGAGAGGGAGGGAGGGAGGAGAGGAGAGGGAGAGGGGAGGGGAGGGGAGGAGGAGAGGAGAGGGAGAGGGAGAGGAGAGGAGAGGGAGAGGAGAGGGAGGGGAGAGAGAGGAGAGGAGGGAGGGAGGAGAGGAGAGGAGAGGGAGGGAGGGGAGGGAGGAGAGGAGGAGGAGAGAGGGAGAGGAGAGGAGAGGAGAGGAGAGGAGAGGAGGAGGGAGGGAGGAGGAGGGAGAGAGGAGAGGAGAGGGAGGAGGGGAGGGAGGGGAGGGAGGGAGGAGGAGAGGAGAGAGGAGGGAGGAGAGGAGGGAGGAGAGGGGAGGAGAGGAGGGGAGGGGAGGAGAGAGGAGAGGGAGGGAGGAGGGAGGGAGGGAGGGAGGAGAGGAGGAGGAGAGGGAGGGAGGGAGGGAGGAGAGGAGAGGGAGAGGGAGGAGGGAGGAGAGGAGAGGAGGGAGGGAGGAGGGAGGAGAGGAGAGGAGGGAGGGAGGGAGGAGGAGAGAGGAGGAGGAGGAGAGGGAGAGGGAGAGGGGAGGAGAGGGAGGGGGAGGGGAGGGAGGGAGGGGAGGAGAGGAGAGGAGAGGAGAGGAGAGGGGAGGGAGGGAGGGAGGGGGAGAGGAGAGGAGAGGGAGAGGGAGGAGGGAGGGAGGGGGGGGAGGGGAGGGAGGGGAGGGAGAGGAGAGGGAGAGGAGAGGGAGAGGGAGGGGAGGGAGGGAGGGAGGGAGGAGAGGAGAGGCAAGTGTGAACAGTGCTTAGCCAGTATTTGGTCAGGGGGGAGGAGGAAGTGTTAGAGACGCCTGACCTTCAGGGAGAAGAAAGAGAGATTCGTACAGAGAGAGCAGTGAAGGGGGAGAGATGGTACACTAAGGGCTACAGCAGAAGGAACTGTTAGAAAGATACTGGCTACATGGTGAAGAGACAGAAAAAATGGCATTCTTCTGATGCAATTAGAAAATAATCAGTTTCACCCCTCTTCACTCGTGGATAAGAAGGCCCTTGATTGGCGATGCTGAAGATTTTGCTCTGGTTTCATTATTACCTATAGATGTACAAAGAAAATTGAATTTGCAATGATTTGTATTATACTACTGTACACTTAACCATTAAACATTGAAAGAAACATGATTCTCCTCCTGGCAGGTCTCTAGCAGTGCTAAACATAAATGATTTGCTAACACGCAGCTTGAAAAGTCAGCCTCAGCCCAATACTTCACACGACAAAAAGAGGGGAAAGTATCAAAAACATCCAGTAAACTGAGTCAAACCTACTTGCATCGTCAGGGCTAGCAAATGATTTGGGGATATTCTTTAAAGCCATACCTTAGGTAAGTAATGCAAAGTTGGATGAGCAACTTTTAGGGGCAGACGGTGGGTAGACGCCTAGGACTACGAGGTGTTGAGACCTGGATAAAGCAGCAAGTAGCAGTCCTCATACACCTCCTGAGGGGCTGGGTGAAGAACATGAAAATAAAATCAGGATCCTGCATCCGCTAGATGTAGTACTTCCATCCCTTCCACATCAAGGGTGCCTCCTGATGAGACTTAAGTTCAGGGTAAACCCCTCCAGCCTCACCCGATTCAGGGAGCATAAGCAGCCTGTGGAGGATGGCTCCAAGGGAAGAGGTAAGTGGACTGGGGTAGCCATGTGGGCCTGGAAGGAGTTTGGGGCAGAATACAGGAGCATAAGAGAAATTACAAAAAAAAAAGACACGGCTGCTGGGGTTTTTTTGTTTGTTTTTAAGGTGATGTTTCTATCCGCAATACTGACTACGTAGTCCTATTGCAATCGATTCCCCAGGACTCACCCCCACCCCAGATCTTCCCCCAAGGCTTGCCCCCCATCCCACTCTGGTTTGTGTGGCAAGCTTCTTGAAACCTTGCTGCTGAACGGATCCAGTTTTGTGGCAGTGCCTGTTTGGCAAATGTGGGACCTGCAGGTAACTGGAGTGATCCGGCGAGCTGGGGGGTTGCCTCGGGTTTTCCTGCTCCTCCTTCCCACTGGCACATGGAGCATGCTTGCACGCAGTAATGGCACCACATACACTTCCGCACATAGCGATCGGACCCTGCTATGTCAAGACTGCTCCATGCAGTCCCTGCACCCTGCCCACATCCACCACTAGTGGCCTGTCTAATGCCAGTCTCGTGGCCACCCTCTCCTTGGAGAAGGAGAGAAGTCCATTGGCTGCTCAATCCTCCCTCCCCAGCCAGCCCAAGTTCATTCCCGAATTTGGCCACTGCGCTGCAGTCCGAGCGCTATGGCTGTGGCAGGGGGTGAGCTCATCTGGCAACATTTTCAAAGCGGAATTGTATTTGGATCTGATAGACCATGAATTAGATGACCTAATGGCGCCCAAAGTTCGCTACCAGAGATAGATGTAGGTAAATCCAAATTGGAAGCAACTCACAATGGCATATCCGTTTTCTGCTGCAAATCCTGACTTTTATTGTAAAGAGAAGCAACTTCTGAAACTAGCAGCACAGCTGCCCGAACACAAGTGGATGGACGAGGTGCAGCTGGCATTACGCCCACGCCTAACCTTTTGAAACTCCCAACACACACACACACACACACACACACACACACACACACACACTATGTGTGGGAAGCTGTATGACTACTTGGATTAATAAACAAAAAGGTGGATTTTAAACATTGTGTCTGTTTATGACAAAAGTCATGAATTGTGGCAGAAAACACATACAACTGCAAGTTGCATCCAGTTTGGACGACTTGCATCTGTTTTGGATGCCCTTAGACCATCTAAGAGATCCTTTGCCAGGCTTGAACACATTTTTGTTTTGAAAATAGTAACAGTCGCATCTTGGGTGGATCACAGATACAAAACGTATGCAAGCACTCGGGGTAGGATCACAGATACAGCGATAAGGTTTGCACTGTTCAGATTGAAACAATGAAAAATCGAGGCATGGCAGCTGCAGCCTCGTAATTTATCATTGGATTGTCTCCAACTGCTTATTACACAATGGCCTTCAGCCACAGTTCACTGCTCCAATTTTAATGTGCTAAACAGTGCATATTTCTGCAAATAAATCAGTTTGACTTGCCAGTCCAGAATACTGGATGTGTTTCCTGGTAGGACTTAGGGGACCCTGTCAACCCCACTGGAGGGGCGGAACCCTGGTGATACTTCCCAGTGGACATTGGGGTGATAGGGCTGAGGGGTCCATCTAGTAGAGGGAGGAGGCAGGAAGTTAGGACGGACAGTCAGTTTTTTTTTTTCAATTCTATTTATCCTCCTCACCTGGCCTCCCCACTCATCTGCCAACCTACTGGACTCTGGGTCTTTTGGGGTCTTATGGCACCACACATGCCCCAGCAGAACCCCAAAGCCGCCTGGAGGCTTCATCCTAGGTGGCCCCAATTTTTCCTCCATTTTTGCCCTATGTGTGGTCCCACCTGCCGGGCAATGCAGGTGTGTGAGGCCATATGTGCACCACAGCTCCAGTACCAGCCCTCTCCGCCCCCTCAGCCTAACGCCAGCAGTCCTCTGAGTGATGCAGCCACTCCAGCCTCCACCAGAGGGCAGCCAAGCTCCAAGGAGACCCAGTTCTCCTCCCAAGGCAGAGGGCTGCCAGCCAGCAGCCGCCACAACCCCCCCACCGACTCTCCGACGATCCAGGTTTGTTCCCAAACCTGAGTCACCACAGTGGCACGAGGTGTGTCGTCCGTGTCTCAACCATCTGCACCACCAGGCCGGCTTAGATTTTTTTCCTACATTGTCCTCAGAAAGTTTACTCAGATGTGTTGTAAACCCTGGACAGGAAAACTGAAAATTCAAATGATAAATTCTGTAGCAAATCACAATAGCTGAAACACGATGTCTTATGAGGACGAGACAGATGTGATACAGATTATTTCACATCTGCAAAGGTAACTAAAGTGAAACTGATTGAGCATCTTAACCTCAATCTTGGGATCAGTCCCAGTGTCTCAGTAAGTAGTACACTCCTCTGGGGCCAGAAGATCAGATGGTCATGGGTTCTAGCCCCACGCCAGGCACTTAGGGTAGCACCCATGACTACACTGCTGTGCAGCATGGTGGGGGTTGCTGCCCTGGTGAGGTGGCATCCTTCAGATGAGACATTAAACCAACATCCCATCTCTGGTCACTGCTGAGGTGGAAGTAAAATATCCCATGGCACATCTTGGGAAGAGTAGGGAGTTCAACAGCATGACAGCCAATATTCCCTGTCAGTAAAAACAGTTCCATGTAACGCACCCTCCTAGGCGCAGATGTAAAGAAACAATCACAGTTTTGTGTTCCTTTCTTGGGCACAAATCATAGATAATAGAAAGTTTTGGACATACTGCAGAGAAAATCCAGCATAAGTGACAGTTACCCTGATCCTTCGCTGGGATGATAAAGCCCCATCACACTAGACACTTTCCTGTTTTTCATTGGCATTGTTGTGGCTTCTCATAACCACAGCAAAATGATGCCTGCTCCTCTTCAGTCTGCAAATGGAGGGAAATTAAAATGCGATCAGTTATGCCCTGGGCTGGCGGTGTCCTATAGGGGATCAGGTATATAAACAATATACACAGCACTGCAGCATTTACACAACAGCTCCACAGTTTTGTTCTTCACTTGGCCTCCTTCTGGTGCTCCTTCAGGTTCACCAGTCTCCATCTCTTGCTATTGGGACGCGATCTCAGACTACCTCTGCAGCTACCCTTTGTTTTGGAGAGGTCTGCAGAAGACCTGCGAACAGGGGTTGGGGCTGTCACAGTAGAGGAGAATCGAGAATGGACAGCAGGGCAGGGAGCAAAAGGTAGCAGTGATAGGGACTCTGCAGTCAGGTACGCAGCAAGGTGTGTAGAATGCTGGAACACTGGAACCATGTGGACTGCTTGGTCTTATCCTTTCAGTACTGTACTTGCTGGTATGCGGGTTGCAAACATCACAGTGAGGGAGGGAGGCAGGCTTATATGGGAGTGGAAGGAGAACCTAAAGTTGCTACATGTCAGATTGGACAAAAAGTTCCCTAGGTGAACCATGCTTTAGAATCCTGAGTTAGTTGACCCAAGTTTGCATGCATGTTCCTGCAAACTGAGCTCAGGATTGGCTGGTGCAAGTTTGCACAACACCGCAGGTCTCTTGCTTGTGAGCCAGCTTTAGACATAACATTCTGAAGCAGACATTAGTTCCGGGGCAGGAAATCACTAAAGATAGCAGTGCAACGAAAATGGGCACAAAGATGTACACTTTTTGTTATAAAAGATTCCAGGCACCTTCCAGTTTTATTTGGTGGGAACATTTTCTAGTTACACCAAAATTTGAGTATTTATAAATATTTTAATATAGTTTTTTCTCAAAAAAAAAAGTGGACATCACCTTTGGCTTAGAAATACCACTGTAAACCTGGTAAGGGTTAGGACTGAGAAAATAAAATAGTAAAAAAAGTACATTTACAGGGACTGGCAGTATAAACTAGAGGTTAGAGCAACGAGTTGTGAATGAGCTTGGTAAATCCAGCACAACTGCCTGTTTTCAGGGAACAACCTCGGAGCTTTGGGCTGGTTAAGTGACTTACTCAGAGTCATACATTATGCAAGTGAAGGTTGTGGGAATCAAACCTAGGTCTGCTGGATATACCAAGCTCATCTACAGCTCATCATTCTAACCTCTAGGCTATACTGCCAGCTAGTAAGATTTGTCTTATCACATAGCTGACTCTTTCAGACAATTTTCATCCTAAATGATCCATCTTATAAGCCCAGTAACTCACTCCAGGGTGTGTGGAAAGACAGATTACCACACTTTACAGTTGGTTGTAATCTACTTAAAGAGAGAGAGAGAGAGAGCAACAAAGGCACCTAGGAGGTTTGCAGGGTGAGGGATAGAATGAAGGCAAGAATTGAAAAGGGAATATTTATATAAGATTGCCCACGTAGTCAAAGCCCATGACAAGTTTTAGTTTTTTCTGTCAGTGTTTTCCGTCCTCCTGTCCCCTTGGCTGCCCCTCCTTCCTGACGAACCTCCCAGACTCATCACCCTGGCTTCTCTAAGGGCCTTCCTCTCCGAGTCCCCATGGCCTGCCATCCATGGCACGGTGGCGAGGATTCCTTCAACCCATCAAGGTCCGGATCCAGATTTGGGAGGAGCCTGACTCACCAGGTGTTGGACCTGTGGAGACTGGCAATCATCCTTGTAGATGTGGTGTTTTCCAGTCTTCGCTCACTGTGTGCTGCCACTGTACCCTTCCCCACATGGATGCTGGCATCGGTACTCTGTCTCCAACATCAACATGCAGTAGCACACTCAAGACAATACATAGCGCAGCTGCCCCTCCCTGGTTCCTGTGCACCTTACCACCCTCACACCCGCAGGTGGTAGTGCTGCAGTGGGACGTGGCACCCTCCCTCCCTCCCAGGAGAACGTGAGCATCCCATGGAACAGTTGATCCTCCTCCTTCTGAACCTGGTCACTGATGTCACATGCAGTAGCTCTGTGACTCCATCAACAAGCCGACATATGAAAATTTATTTTGAACTAGATATTGGACTTACCTGTCATTGGCAGCAGTCCAGAGATATCGCTAAGTCTGCCCCTTACTTATACTACACTGGCACCACTTCAGGAACATTGCAAGGTCATGGGGAACAAGCCATGCTTGACTACACATGGTTAGGCATGGCTTGTTTCTCCATGATGTTCCAATTTTTTCCTGCACTTTGGATAGATCATCGAGAAGAGCAGTAGCTATCTAGGGAATAGTGGCCCATCCTGCTTGAGAAGGGAAGGACTCTGATGCACTTCCAAGCCCCAGGAACCTTTCCAAGATGGAAGCATACGTTTCACAGGGTCCGCACTAGCAAGAGCTGAGAGATGCAGATGTTTAAAATAATTGCCACCTTAGCTACTACCCTTGGAGGTATCTTTAGCCTCGACAGTGATAATTTATTCTGAATAATTGTTCCTGTACCACAGTGCAAAAAGTACTCTGTTCCATAATTGTGTTTTTTTTAGTTTTTCTATTGTTCATGGACCTTGAGCTCTAGAGAGTGTGTCTAATAAATCATTGCTCAATTCTGTATTTAAACTGAAACCTACGTGTCATGAAAACAGTCTTGCAAATTACCATATCAGCAAAGTGGTTGGTTTCCATCCAGTAAGATGCCTTTCCCTCATCAGCCAGCTTGTTGTGCTCCGATACTTTTTTCCAGGTTTCTTCCCAAAGCACTCTTCGACGCTGTTCCTCTTCAGGGCTGCTGTACTTCTTTTCTGTCAGTCAGATGATCACAAATCCCAATTAACACTGCGGCAAGAATGTCTGTCTGTATAATCATGACCAGTTACTGATGATTATAAAGCGGAAGGGAATTCAGAGCCCCTGATTGGCTATAACAGTTTCCAACCCATTGGCTTACCATCATGTAACCAACTGCAGAAAAGCTAGTTCTGACACAATCTGATGCCTCCTAAATACTGTAATATCAAAGGGTCTAGTTGTTAGAAAGTTCAGTCTTCATCGGCAGTCATTCTTAAAGGGAATGTCGACATGTAATCGGGCCATGCCTTACTTTGAGGCATGGCCTGATTACACAGGTGTTTCCTTTAACATATCCCAGCTGCCGACTCCGAGACACTGAGCAAAGGGGTTCACTCAGCATACAGGCAATCCAGGCTTGTGCCATGGGCCCAGGTATCAGGAGCAGAGACTGGCAGGGAGGGATTACAGAGCACTCATTGGACATGGACCTCCGGGGTGGACAGGGCCACAGCACCTGGAGGTGGATTGACAACATGACTTGGGGTGTGAAGCTTCAAAATAGCCCTTGTATATCTCCACCACACTCAGCCAATTAGGGCGGCGGGGTGAAGTGCAGAAAATGGAAAAACTCCCCAGGTGACTGGATGATGGCTTCCAGTCCCTGACACCATGAAGCCCCAAAAGTGCCGGTCCAACCCCACAGTGCCCAAGATACGAAGGTGCACATAAAGGGCACTTCCACTCCAGAAGGGAGGGACCCTTCCAACAAAAGAAAACGCTGGTTACCTGGGCGACTGGGGATAGTGGTTGGCAGAAAGCGGACAAGTGGTGCCAGGCGTCACAAACCCACTCAGCAGGTCAGGCCTCTACTCCCAAAGTGCCAACCTCTGAGTGTAGTCTTGTGAACAGTTTAACAGAACAAGGTAACCCTCTTGTCTGTTTTGTGAGTTCGGATCAACCTTTGGTCTCCAGTCTTGGAGGGATTCAAACTGTGAACCTCTTGCTAGCATACCCAATGCACAGGCTCAGACATTTCTGTCTTCAGGGGCCAGATATCTTTGCCTACTGGCACCTAACCAGGTATACAGAGATGAACCCTTAAAACTTTAATAAAGACCTCAGATTTTAAACATTTCTCTTTCCAGTTTAGTATCACCATTCAAGCTTCTGCCTAGTGTCTGCTATAACTGTATATACTTTTCTTACATACAGTAAGGAAAGAAATCAAGACAGACCAAGTAAGTTCTAAAAAGAGTTTTACTAAAATGTATAAAATATGTAAAACACAGAATACAGAACTATTATATCACAAGACATACAAATCTTTTAAAGAACATGGTTTAAATAGTGCAAATTCCTACAACAATATTTAGATTTCTCTTTCTAAATACTTGTTTAAAGTGCTCACAAATGTTTTCTTTGTCAGAGTCTAGATAAAAGCGTCTCTGAAGTAAAACAGAATAATAATTAAAAAGCTGGTTTTCCCCACCTATTTTGCATGAAGTCACCTAGCTCCTCCCTGTCAGAAATGTAAAAATATAGCTATAAAAAACAGGATGTCTTTTCCAAGTATTAAATTCTGCAACCTCAGCATGACTCATGTCCTTCAAAACACATTTCTTTGATCTTATTGATCAAGCTTCTCTCTCACACAGACACCAAAGCAGTTATGATTTTGCACCGTGTACAAAACCCGGTTTCTTCCTCTTGAAACGTCATAAAATAGATATGCTCAACTCAAACCTCTGCCAGCCTGTAATTAACTTAGATAAAACAGGAGATCCTTGATCAAGGACTGCTCTACTCTGTAATTAGCTTCTGGCCTTCCACGTAACACCTGGTATCTAAAACATGTGTGTGTGTGTGATCTCACATGCTGTTTCAGCATTTTTCATGGGAGACAGTTCATATAAATTTTTAATATTACAGAAAAAATCATACAGCACTCAGAACTGGCTGTCCACGTCACACCTTGGAGGCCTGTGTACAGTACAGTACTGAGATCGATCTGAAGAGGGACATACAGCTCCTGGAGAGGGTACAGACGAGGGCTACCAGGATGATTCGAGGACTGGGGAGTTGACTTATGAGGACAGACTTGAGGAGCTTGACCTGTTCTCATTGGAGGAGATGAGAGACGGGGGACATGATCGAGGTCTTCAAGTAACTCAAGGAATAAATAGAGTAAACACGGAGGGACTTTAGACTAAACGAGGGAGGTATCACCAGAGGACATTGGTTGAAGTTGGAAGGATGTGGGGGAGAGGAAGAGATTTTTCACTGAGAGGGTGGTGGCACCTTGGAACATGCTGCTCGGCGAGCTGGTCCAGATTTCACTGTGGAGGGCTTCAAAAGAGGGTGGGACAGATACAGAAAGGGGAAGTATCAGAACACAAGCGGGGCCTTGGTTCTCAACAAGGTATCCGAGTTTCGAGCAGACTCAATAGACCGTAAGGCCTAATCTGCTGGCAATTAGTATGTTAGTATGTGGGTCTTTGTAGGTTTACAGGGCTAGTGGGGTTATTTCTTACAAGATAAGAATGTTACATCATGCTGGTTTGGGTGAGAGGACTCGAAACAACCCCCACTAGCCCTATAAACATATTATATAGCAGTGGAACTGCCTCTACCCCAAAAGACTACCATTTTCCATTTTTGTTTTAATAATGTCAGAAATGGGGCTAATTGGGAGCATGAGTTATGTGGTGCTGGTGGGGATCTTTGAGATGGGGAGGAAGCTTTTCATCATCAGTGGGAAGGAAGCACTGATTACAGGTTTTATTTTATTTTTTTATTTTGTCCATTTCTGCTTCACTCACGTGTATTTTTTTTATATATGAGATTCCCTGGCAGCTGATTCCACCATGGCAACTCCGACAGTAACAGTCTGACAAGCAAGAGTCACCACAGCTGGAATCAGTTGTGTGGAGTAGCACGAGGCAGCAACTGTGTGCTCAATAAGAGGTACAGTAACGCAGCATTCTGATTGGTGGAGGCAGTTCCACTGCTATATAATACTTTGCAATAAGCAAAAGAAGTCCACTATAAATGTATACATCATTTGTATTACCCACATGTGACAGTGCAAAGTTTCCCTACAATTTCCCTATGTGCTGTAGGGTGTGGGTCTTCCTAGGGCACCTATATTCATTATTTTTGGGCATGTTCTACTCTGCAAACATTTTAGAGGAAGTGGCATGGGAGCTCTCTTGTCTACTACTGTAGGTTGACCAATATCAGAGATGCCAATCCGTCTGTTATTCAGCATGAAAGACCTAGGAGCAGACGGATGGGGTTGCCTCTCTCACTGGGTAAGAGTTCTCCTGGCCCTTACGAGGCACTGGGCCCAATTCTCAAAGCCTGGTTGTGACGCAGGGTGCCTGCACCACATAAATGGCGCAAGTGGCACTGCATGCCAAAAGCTGTTCCTCTGTGCTATTCACAAAGGCAGCTCATGGAAATGGGGCTTGCACCACCAGTGTGCCCCAAACCAAGCTACAACAGGTGCTAGGGGGCATGAGGCAGACGCAAGCTGCCACATCCCCAAAGTGCTATTCACAGAACTCTCTGAGTGAGAAATTCTAAGTATCCTTAGAACAGCCAGGATTGGTCTAAGGGTTCTTAGAATATTTCTCTCTGGAAGAGTTGCATGTTGTGCAATGTGCCGTGACCCTGATCCCTGATGTTGCCTGTAAAGACTAAGCGAAAATACCCCTGCCTTGGTGGACTAGCGCCCCCTTCCCAAACCCTGATGTTGCCAGTACTAAAATTAATTAGTCATCCCCATGCCCTGATGGAGACCACCTCCCTGAACCCCGCATCCCTGATGTAATAAATAACAGGACATGCTCCCTGGTAGTCTGGTGGCCTCTCTCCTTGGTACCCATTGTAATATACAACAAGACATATTCCCTGGTAGTCTAATGCACCCTCCAATCCCGATACCTGTTGTAATAAAAACAAAGGTCATATTCCCTGCTAGTCTAGTGCCCCCCCAGCCCCAATCTCCCATAATACATATTAAATTATCCCTGGTGATCCCAGGAGACTGCTCCAGCCCCGATCCTCTGTAAACTGAAAATCCCAAATACCAGGTGGTCTACTGGACTTAGGCTGTATCTGGTGTAGGGTCCTGGCACAAGGGACTTCAGCACATGCTGCTGTTTTGACGCAGCTATGCTTCGATCTACGCCCTCTTTGAGAATTGGACCTAATGTCTACTAAATACTTGGGTCTCCTGTGCTCCGACCACAACCCAGCTATGGAAAACCCTGATCATTCAGTCTCTGGCAATGGAAAGGTTGTCTCTTTGTCTTAAGGGAAAGGCGGAATGCTTCCTGATGGTGTGGGAGCCTTTTTGAATTCACTCCCCAACAGAGACCTTTTCTTGGGTCAGAGGCATTGTGGGAGATTGTTAAGGGAATGGACAGGTTGTCGCTTTTCATTTGTTAATTTGTTTGTATTCTTTTATGGTCTCATGGAAGATGTTTGTTAGATGTTAGTGGTACTGTACCTTAAAGGGAGACTATCAACCCATTTCTCATCATGTCATTTCTAGTTAAAACCCACATTGTAACGATTGCTTAGCTTCTCTAAAGTTCATCAGTGCTGCTAGTTGTTTTATCTGCCTCCTTGCTTAGCAGAACTGAAACACATGGTAACAGTGTATTTATACCCAATCTTGCCGTGTTTCAAATCCTTCAACCACTCTTACTATGTACTTACTTAACATTGTAACATAACAATAATTATTACTTCTAAAAACAGTCAACCATTGGTTGAAACATACCAGGTGATTCCGTTTCAACTGTGCACTAATTCTCTAGATATGCCCTGCTGTGTAATACCAACATCAGCCACACAGCACAAATATATCTGAATGTCTGTTCCACCCTCCCAGTGGACACAGTAGAGACTCTGGCAATTTGTATACCGTGCTTGCCTCAGCGGTATGAAACTCCTGTCCCACCCATTCACAAACATACAGCAATCCGCAGATAGGCAAACCTATAGTTGTGTGAAATAAACAGAGAAAGGTACAAATGGGAGGTACAAAAGTGACAATCAAGGTGAAAGTCTGCCAGCTACAGAGGTAATAAGCAAACAACAAAGGAATAAAAACATATCGAATGACATACTACTACGTTGTCTGAAAATAATGTCCTCTCCAAACGTGTGCCAAAAGTAGTGTTCTGGAGGCATCACGGAGACCATAGTTGAAGTGCAGTGTATAAAACGGCACTAACGTGTTGCTGAGGTAAGCGAGTGGTTCCCTTAGCAACGGAGCAGGATCACTGGCCATGTTATCAGGAAAAAAAGGCCTGTAAATGAGTGTAAAAATCGTGTTATGGAGGCGAATGGAGATCGTAGTAAAAAACAGGTCGAAGAAGGGACAAATGAAGCAAGAGCAGCTGCCAGAGTAGTTAAGGCACTGTAAGCAAGTTACGCAAATGAAGCATGAAGGACCCAGAAATCATAGCATAGCTGTCTGAAATGTTTTCAAGTGTCTGAACAAGTTAAACATACATTAGATAAACAGTCAAAATTTGCGGCTACCACCCCAAAAGGCTTACCCTCCGGTTTAGCTTTCTCCGTAAATGCGATGGTTTTCTCCCCACCACATCTGAGTTTATTTTATTTTCTAAAAGTCCGGGACCCGGAAGTATGGCAGATGCTGGAGGGCTCCATTACCTGTAACGGTGTGGCCCTGCACCACACGCCTCAATACATTCTAAGAAAACTCATCAGTGTTTTAGTTACGTGTTCCCAAAATTGTGGAATGCCTTACCTAAACATTTTAGGGTACATTCAATTAAACCGTTGACAATTCATGTTTTAAAAATCACTTGCTGTTGAATGTTGATATTTGTAAATGTTTCAGTTAATGATGTTTATTTATTTATTAAGTTTGTTAATTTGTAACTTTGTAATCTTTTGTATGGAATGAACTGATGTGTTTTGTAACTTTGTGCATAGGAGGTCACTCATTGTAACTGAGCTTCTGCTCAGTGATTATACCTAATAAAACAAACAAAAACAAAACAATGTTGGCTCTTTTCCCTTAAAACAATAATGCATGAGCATAGTGATTTAAGAAGATCATTATTATATTTCTACTATTATTCAGCAGCTAATATTTCAGCAGTCACAATATTAATGCGCTCTTTGCTTCTGTCATTGTTTTGAACTGTTCCAAGCCAAAAATCTTTATAAAAACGTTAAACATGGAACAATGTCATTGTTTCATTTATTAAAACTCTAAGTAGCACTTGCCATGTTATAAGACATTAATCCCTTGAAAGGAGGCATTTCTAGGAATGAATACATGGTTGGTGGTGGGAAGCACTCAGGCTTCAGCCTCGTGTATACCTCCCCCCAAATCATGCATTACTCTAGGAGATGCCTCCTTCCCTGGGATTAATGATTACTTGTAACAACCCCAATCACGGCAGCCACCCACAATGCAAGAGTCTCCGCTCATCTCCTCCATGTTGAGTGTCTAGACTGTATCGGAGTTGTTCTCAAGTCCAGGAAAGATGCATTACAAGTTGTTCAAGGAATGTAAACAAACATGTTTCGTGTGGTAACACCAGCATGGTTGGCAGCCAGTTTTCCACATTTAAAAAGAAAAAAGGGAATGTGAACCAAACTAGCAGGTACTAAAGCAACGTCTACAGAATGTGAGCAGTCATAAAAGGCGTTTTCTAAACTAGGAACAATCTGAGGCCTAAGGGGTGACAGTGTCCCTTTAATTTAGCCCCATAGATGCCCCCTGTTATATTGACATATAATATTAGGTGCCTGGCACTTTGGATTTGTATAATAATTTTGTCACAGTGTTCTGTAATTTCAATAAAAGATTATACAAAAAAATATCCCAGTTGGAAAAACACATTTTCCTTCTCCCAGCCCACCCGTATCCTACTCTCATGTTTTTGTTTTCTAACAGATATATTTGTCCCTTGTAGAAAAATGTCTCTCATGCCCCCAAATGGCAGTTTTCATTTGTTTTTCACACTGCAGCCCCCCAGAGAGAGAGAGAGAGAGAGAGGCATACTCTGGGCAGGGCAACCAAAATGGTGCGTGGCCTGCATCAGAACCCTACGAGGAAAGACTCAGGGAGTTAAACATTCACTCACTGGAGGAGAGAAAGGTGACATGACAAAACATTCAAATACCTCAAGGGTATCAATCAGGTACAGGAAGGTGGTATTTTGTACAGAAGGAGATACTCAAGGACAAGGGTACCATGATATGAAGTTGGAAGGGGGTGTAAGGAAATATTTCTTCATGGAAAGGGTGGTGGACACCTGGAACAGCGTCCCAGTACAGATGGCGGCAATGAAATGGTAATAGGTTTCAAACTTGCATGGGATACACGGGGTCCTTAGAAACAGGGCTGGGGGTAAGGCTGGAGATCATGTAGAGTCTGCAGTGGCACAGTAGGCGGAGATTTTAGGGCAGACTAGGGAGGACCAGGAGATCCTCTTCTACTGAAAGCTTCTGTTTGTCTCCTGCTGAGAAGACCACACAACCAAATCCATGTTTTTCACTTCTATTTTATTAGTCTTTGCAGGAACTCTGATCTTCAAACATGTCACAACTCAAGAGCTGAACAGGCATTTTTTTTTTTTTTTTTTTTTTACAAATCTCTTCCTGTGGCTGTGAGATGCTGTGCTAAACCCTGAACAAAACCCTGAATAGGTCACCAACACATGTCACTGAAATGGCAGTTTTGTGTATTTCTACTCCCACAGATTTATTTTAATTTTTTTTTAGTCTTCATTTTTTCTCACCCTATTTAGCTTCAGGCAACCAGTCAGCTTGCTCGGGTCACTCCTGCTGCCGCTACCCTAGCTGGTTCCCATACATCACGCTGCCTACCAATCAGATCTGTTGATCAGCTCCAGAGCCTGTCCCTCCATCAGTGGCCCCCTAGGTTTGGGTTAACCTGGTAAGAATGGCAATGCACAGTCACAGCAGTGGGACCTAACACGTGCATAAGAATAGCTGTCATTTACGACCAGAAGGAATTTGCCCCTGCTTGCTCTCCTGACTCCCCTGTGATGCCCTGCATTGTGTTAGATTCCCACACTAGCCATGGAGGAGGAGTCAGCACCACATAGGAGGCACCACTGAGTGAGTGGTCTCAATCATCTTGGCCCAGGTGCCATGCACGTGGTCTCCACAGTGTGCACAAAAAGCAAACTGGGCTGGACTAAGGAGTTGGGATCAAGATTCAATACTGGTTCCTCCATGTGGCACAGCAGTATTACCAGCCAGTGCCAAGGGCCAGCTTACTTTCCACATTTAAATTACACCCTGGCCTGAACTTTTCATTCTAACAGTCAAAAGGGACAAAGAGGCACATTATTATTTTTAACAATGATTTCCCAGCAATAATAATCAGTTGTCAGTCAGTGTCAGTGGCTCAGCAGACTGCACACTTGCCTTTGAGGCCAGAAGATTAGAAGGTTGTGGGTTCTAACCCCACACTGGGAATTTAAGATAAATCTCAATCCTGACACTACAGTGTAACATGGGGAGGGGTTGCCTCGTGAAGTGCCGTGTCTCGGATGAGACGTTAAACTGACTTCCCATCTGCCTGTTCTGGTGGTTGTTCAGGTGGACGTTGTAAGTCCCATGGCACTTCCTGAAAAGAGTAGGGGAATTTCTCTGTGTCCTGGCCAATTCCCCCGACAGTAAAATACCACTGACAGCTTAATCTGGTTCAGTATGATTCCCTCCCCAAGGATGTTGCTACAATCAGCCTCTTTATCAAAAGAGTCAAGCAATTAGCAACGATTAAATACCATGGACACAAGTATGACACTGAGACAGGATCATTCAATTAATCAGATTTTACTTAGAATAAATTGAGAGAGTAAGAGAGAGTTAGAAATTAAAGATTAGCACACAGCATTGCAGTTTGCACTAAGAGTCCTGAAATCATATTTTTCCTTATGCTAGCTTGATCCTGGAGGAGAAGAAGAGTGAGAATTCAACATCTCTGTCACAGTCCATATTATTTCAAGGGTTAATACAGTATCTTCTCTCTTTCACTGGTTGTTCTCCGTCGAGGCGAGCAAGGTCCATGTCAAGATTTAAGCATTTACACAGTCACAAAGTCCAAAGTCTCAGGTTTGAATCCTGCCCATCCACTCCATTAAATCAGCCAAGGTCCTGCTTCCACACTGGCTTATTCCCACAGCTGGCAGTTCATGATGGCTCAAGAATTATAACTCTGGGGCAACCACTTGAACTTTGGCAATGATGAGCCTGAACTGCTACTGCATGTGGATCTTGGCAGTAGACGGCTGGCTCTCTTGGTTTCTCTGCGCCTCCTGAAGCAGATGCAGTGAACAACTGGGCTGGTGGATTGCTCAAAGGCTATCTCGCCACGGGTTCGGATTCTTGTCCTCTAGCCATCACAAACTGGAGGCCGCAAATGGCTTCAGTCACAGATTTGATTAGATCCTCCTTCTTCACTATGGTTCATGAGCCCTCTGGGAGACCCAGGTTCAGATCCCTTCTGAATCAGTTCCAAATCTGCCTTACAGTACATACACTAAGGGCATGTTTTTAACACCTTCAAGCTGGGCAAGAGGTCTCGAACCACCTCCATTCCACTAATCCTTGATCAGCTCTCATAGGAAGAGCTATGAAGTCAAGACAAATTCAGCAATCAAACAAAAGTTCATATTCAGCAAGAATGCGCGGTGACAGTTTGCTTATCTATATTGCAAAGGCATGGATTTCTACACGTCTAGCACACACTGTCCTTGGCTCAAGAGCAGCTGACAGCCTGTCTCTCCTCTGCTTATCTCACCCTTGAAAACACTGACACTCTTTGTTTTAATTGCAATGTACCGAGAAACTGTCTTACTTCTAGTTCATTTAAACATTCTTCAGCACAAGAGATAATTTTCAATCCCTGGTACACTTTAGCGTTCTGAGAGCCCACCAAGTGGAAAGCCTGCATACCTTGTTTAATATGAGCATTGACAGGGTCCGTGTTACACATACGTTACATGTGGCACATAAATCAACATTTGAGGAGTCTTCCTTACATCCCCCACTCCCTTACATGAAACATGGCCACCCTAACGTGTCCAAAATTACCATAACCATACATTGATTATGGAAGATAAACAGAAGATAACATAAGACAGTGATTACACAGGATATAATAGAAATACTAATTACAAATGGATTCATTTTACAGAGTGGTTGTCTAGTAGTCAAATACCATAATGCAAGCGCTGGACACCATTTCTTAATAGCCTATTGTCAGTTGCATAACTTACAATGCCATTTGTTACCTTGCAGGTCAAAGCCTTGAACCTGGTTCCCCTGCAATCTTTGTATTCAACAGGAGCCCACAATGCCCAGGAGATGGGGGGTATTGGAATCAAGCAGTGGTAAACCTGATTGCTCCCCCCCATCTCTTACTGACGTCTGATTGTTCTGTGGTTTGAACCATAGTTTCTGTGAAATGGGTTCTAACGGTAACCAAAATCAGGCCTGTGAAACCAGACTGAAGGTCAGCACTATCCTATTAGAAACTACAGATGGGGACACATTAACAGTGATCACCAACTACAAGGCAGTCTGCCAACCTTCCTCCCAAGGTGGTGGAAGGCGGAAGACAGGTATGAAATAAGATACGGTTCACTTCTATAGTGCTCTCAGTGGATTCAGGAGAAGGTTGGTCTGGCTTGCAGGGCTTCAGTTGATTACTGCGAACTCATTTGAAATGGGGTTCCTGTACCTGCTGGAAATCTTGATCTCATAGCTGATTGGGCTAGCATTAATCAATCACATAGGGGCCTCGCCGCTCTTCTGCAAACTCCTCTCCTTTCTTCCTCCTTTTGTAGTTGAAATAGAACACCTTATCACCTGCCTGATAGTGTCAGATGCCTTCCTTAAAATTGTTATGCGGAGGAATCCATTTGTAAACAAAAAGGCGCTGATGATGTCACTGCCTCACCAGCTCTTATGGTGTGCAGAAGCAGGTTAAAACAAACTCCTCCTATAGCCAGGGATCCAGTTCAATCATGAAGAAAAGCACTGGATTCTTTAGTTACACTCTTCCAAACAAAAATCCAGGGTTTTCTGCAGAATATCATAGGATGCCTAACAACACCGCTGAGCTGTTCTCACCTGCTGCACTACACACTGCTAATACTGGTGAGGTAGTGACATCACTGCCCACAAGATGGATGCCTCCACATTTCTATTTAAAAGCATTCTTCAATGTTTTATTAAAGGGCACTGTCAGCTTTACCCTCTGTTTTGTTAATCTTGTGCAGTGTGCCTTCTGGCACACACCTAAGTAATTAGCACTGCAGAATAACCCCATGGACTTAGAAATTCAGTACAAATACCTGATACATAAGTACTTAGCAAAGTTTGTCTTTCCCTCGGTCATCCAAACTCCACTGACACTGGAAGCATAACTCTATTGAGGAATGTGCCAGGACCAAGCACGGTCACAAAGTGGCATTTTATAGCAAGCCAGCTTTAAGAACATGCTGCCCATAATTTTTTTTTCAATTCTCTTTCCTCCAGTCGCAGTCCTGAGAGCCATCTCTCAGGCATCCAACCTGTTTCTGCCCAGCCTGAAGTCCCCCATCCAAACCTTCCTCTCCCCACCCTGCTTCGCAGCTGAAACCCCAGCTTAATCCTCTGGGTGGGGCCTCCTCCTACCTTGGTGCTCAAGTTTAGACTCCAGCTGCGGACGGGGCCCTTTATGGGACACCAGTGAAGGCTGCTGGAGTCAGACCTGGTTGCAGGCATGGGGATTGGTGCCGCCTACTCCCAGGACCGGGTTTTTCAGTTTTCTGTGCCTCCTTTCCATGCGTGCGTGCCCGATGCAACTGGCGATGGCACCCTGCCTGCATCGGCCACGCCACTACGCTGGCCCTGCTTGCTGCAGTATCCCTTGGTCTCCACCCGAGGTCACTGGCACATCGGGCCATCCCATCCCTTGGTCTGGGGAGGAGAGCACCACACAGGCACTCAGTCCTCAACCCTTCCCCTGGACCCCGGCTCCCGAGTCCGTTCCCGAACCTGGGTGGCGGCGTGCCGTGAGGTGTGGCATCCAGCACCTCAGCGCCACCGGGCCAGCTACATGCTGCCCATATAAACATCTATTCAATGAACTGCTCTTGGTAATTTAGTACCAGGTGAGTTCTGTGGTTTGCCACTACTTTTTAAAACTGAAGCCGAAATCCGCACATGCGAAGGGTGGCACGCCTGCACAAGCGTGGATATCCACACTTTCTTTATTGCAAGCAGGCGTGATTTCAGCATCAGTTTTGGGGTAAATTGCAAGCCACATGGGGCTTTGGTTTTACCTTAAATTACTAGAGCAGTTTGCAAGGTAGACGCTTTATATATAGGCGGCATGTTCAAAACCGGCTTGGCATAAAATGTTACTTGTGACTGCGCCAGTCCTGGTATGTGTCCTCAATGGATTATGCTCCGTGTCAGTGACGTTATGGACAGCCAGAGGGAAAGACTAACTTCACTAAATATTTATAAATCAGGTATTTGTACTAAATTTCTGTGTCTGTGGGGTTATTCTGTAGTGTTAATTATCGAAATGTGTGCCAAAAGGCACACTGCATGGAGATTAACAAAACGGAAGGGTAAAGCTGACAGTGCCTCTTTAAATTCCTTTTCTAAATGTGTCCTCTTCGGTCAGTTTCTACACAACTATGCTAACTGTTGAAACAATCATATAGGAATCATACTGTTTTCCGTTAAAACTGCCCCATTCTAGTCTATGGAATGTGCCCCACACTCTTCCTTTACTGACATCACAAAACGTATAGCGTGGGGGCGTGTCCCCAAATCAGAAAGTAGAACCGCTCTGGCTGCAGGCTCCACAGGGCAGTTTTATGAGCATTTCTTTCTTTGAATACAGCCAGCAATAAATTACACTGTGGGTACCAATCCATTTGGGGACAGATAAGCTGCATTATATGTTGGGGGGGGGCACTTCATAACTAAGAACCTGCTCTTAAAGGGCCAACGCATCCTATTACATCTTTGCCTTTTCTAATATCAGAATCTGGGCAGGGCATAGCCAGGATTTCAGATCTGCACACCAAGTGGACTCACTGCTACCTCTCCCCTTGTTAGTGTGAGCTATCTCCCGAGTTGCCAGACAATATACAAATGTATACCAGGACCGTGTTTGTTGCCTCATTTGGCACAATAAATACAACTTTTGTGTCTCATGACAGTGGTTGTTGCCATGCATGGGTAAATGCAAATGCCATGCATTGTTCCCTAAGACACCCACATACCAGCCCAGAGCCTGTAAAGTTGTATTGTCCTTGGGATGCAAAGAGTATTACTGACCAGTCCTTCTAGTTTCGACTCCTATGAATAAAATTACAGAAAGGTTCAGTATTTTCTTTGAGTTTTCATGGAAAAAGGAAACAGTTCAGAGCCTATTTGCTACCCTCTCCCAAATAAAATTGCACACCACGGAGTACTTGGAGTATGCCTGCCCACATCCATGAATCTGGGCACTTCACTGTTCCATCAAGGAATTTATCTGTCTTCTTCCTGCATGCTTTTCAGACATAAGAACTTCCTCTTTCTGTTTGTGCCACTGCAGGCTGCTGCTCAAGTACCATATTTCACTGAATAGAAGCTGCCCTCAAATAGAAGTCACCCTCGAATACAAGTGCGGTCATAATGAATACTTTTAATAAAAGCTACCCCAAATAGAAGCCACAGCTTCTAATCAGGGTTGAAGTCATGTCAGATAAAGCTCCGTGAGGTGGGACAATCTTTCATTTTATCTCTGTAAATATGATTATTAAATTTCTTTTAAAATTGTTGATCTTGGTTCATGTTTGTTGTGCTTATTTTGCTACTGAAGTAGACCAGTAACAATATATTTGATCATATTCAGGATGTGTAATATTTCCTTTTCACACTTAAAATAGGATTTTGCAATACAAGTTGCCCTCAAGTACAAGCCACTTTCAAATGTACGCGCAGGTCAAAATAAAAATTCTGCTAGAGGCTACAGCTTCTATTTGATGAAATATGGTGTGGCACACTGATTTATCTGTCTGTAAAGCAGATCTTTATTAAATTATTTTCTCACTCTCTGTAGTTGGCTTTCTTTTAGCTAGTTCCAACTGACTTGGCAAATTCGGACATTTGTGCAGTATTTGCTGCAGCCCTGACCTTCTGGGTTGTCTTGAGATCTCTGTTTTGCATCTTGTAATTATTTTCTTAGAAAGAGCAATCTGAGTGCTTAAATACCCCTTTCACTAGTTAACTGGGAACTCTGTGACCTCCATAATGTATTTTTAAAATAGTAAAATGGCAGCAAAGTTGCTTATGCTGCCTAGATCTTCTTTGGTTTATACAGTCTTGGGGCTGTCAAATAATCTACCAGTGTTTTATCTAGCTCATGTTTGGAGTATGACTGACATTTGGCTAGCCATTTAGCTATCTCAGCATTAACTCTATAGATTCTGATGTATCACGGTTAAATCTTCTTCTTCTGTGCTTGCTGACGATGCCATCTTTATAGTTAGTCTGTTACACAGACTTGATAATAAACCTGCCTCAGAGAACGGAAAACATGTTTGCTATCTGCAATTAACCCTAACAGTCTGCACACTGGCAGGGTTCTCAGCATCCTGGCATGGCCCAGCCTTAAGCAAGCTTATTCGTTTCCTCCTCTTCCCTTCTTTCCCTTCATCCTTCCTTTCTCTCTCTCCCAACTTGTCCTCACCTAGTTCTGCCCCTGGCATTCTCAGCATCCTGGAGGTAATGACTCTTCCTTCCCTCCTTTCCCTCCATCCTTTCTACCCAACTCATCTTTGCCTGGCTCTGCTCTCTAGCAGGGTTCTCAGCATCCTGAAGAGGCCTAGTCTTAAGAAAGTTTCTCCCACCCCCTCCTCCTCCTCCTTCCTTTACCATCCCCACAATCTCTACCCAACTTGTCCTTGCCTCGCCTGCCCTTATTCTAAGTCCTCGCCTCATTCCTTCCGGCAGTGATCTTTGCACTCTGAAGGGCCAGTTCCAGGTACAACTCATGCTTCCCTATCTATCCCTATCCCCACCTCTCTCCGCCCTCTACCCTCACACTTAAATGTAAGGAATTAGTTCACTTGTCAATAACTTGCACTTTTTGTTCTGTCCCAGATTGCACTAGCCCTGTGTTAACTTGCCCTTGCAACTGATTTTTGCTCACTTTGCTCCTGTAATGTTCCCCATATTTATCCTCTCCTTCCCCAGCTGGTTTCCTGCCTACCCCTCTACCCTCCTTGATGTCCCTCACTGCACCTCATTCACTCAATAATTGCTAAATAATCTGCCTCTTAACTGTGATCCATTCCCGTAAGGAGTGAATGTGACTGTATGATTGTTTATGACATTTTAACTACATGTCTTGTTACAAATATAATTGAAAGTTTAATTTCTCTGATATGTTAAATGTTAAATTGTATGTCTAATTCTTCATCCAACTGTACTCCGATCACACTAGAAGATGAGCAACTTGTTGTTCAGTGTGCCTTCCTGGTGAAACATTTCAATAAAGAAATAAAATAAAAAAATAACAAATAGTCCTCACAACTCAAACTTTACTCATTCAAATACCTCAAGGGCATAAATAAGGTACAAGAGGGGAGCACCTTTTAGAAAAAAAAAGATGTTCAAGTACAAGGGGTCATGATAAGAGGACGGGGGTAAACTCAGGGTAATGTGACAATGTATATTTTCACAGAAAGGATAGTGGATGCATGGAACAGCCTCTCAGTGGAGGTGGTGGGGCAAAATGGTAGGGGAATTCAAGAATGCATGGAATAGGTACAGGGAACCCTTGCAATAGGAAAGAGAGGGAAAAGCCAGAGATCAAGTAGGATTTGCAGTACTGCAGTACTAGGGAAAATGGGCAGACTAAGTGGGCCAAGCAGTCCTTATCTGCCAACAATTTCTATGTTTCTGTGTTTCTATGTAAACACTTACCGCAGCAGCTTGCATTAATGTGCACATGGAATTCCAAACCGCTGTTCAAAAGCACACACCTTGTTTTCTCACAGCTCACTTAAGCACCTTTCAGTTCAAAGTACACACTTTGTTTTTCAACACAATGTGCTTTTCATTTCAGTGCTTGTGTCCATTAGTCACAGCTTATTAAAGCTTGTCACTAGTTGCTAGATACTTGTGCCACTAAACTGGAAATTCAGTGCCCAGCATTGATGTGTCAAGTCAACATTCTATTACTAAGTTCAAGCTGCGGGTTGGGACTTCAGATTCCAGTGTGGACATTACTGACTCAAGGCCCTCTGCTGATGCACCAGATTTGCAGGAAAATTGCTGCCTTGCAGCTGTATGGCTAGCTTTTACAGTAGAGATTCACAAAGATGTGTCACATGACAATACCCACACACACACGGTTAAACGTAAGTCTTTATCAATAGTGACAAGCGACTAGTAACTTGTTAAATACCATGGACACAAGAACAACACTGAGACATGGCTCATTCAGTTAATCAGATTTTACTCAGAATAAACTGACAGACT
This sequence comes from Neoceratodus forsteri, assembly GCA_016271365.2. Taxonomy (NCBI): domain Eukaryota; kingdom Metazoa; phylum Chordata; order Ceratodontiformes; family Ceratodontidae; genus Neoceratodus; species Neoceratodus forsteri. The sequence continues at coordinate 36,203,838 of JADMNL010000033.1, forward strand.
AAAAGGTCAGTTTGAAAGCTTAAAGTATTTCTGTAAATCTTGTTGGACCAATAAAAGTATCCGATCACCAATTTTGTGCAGACAAAGAGAGAAATAGAAATTAAAGATTAGCATGCAGCATTGCAGTTGACACAAAGAGTCCTGACATCATACTCTTCCTTATGCTAGCTCGATCCTGGAGCGGGGAAGAAAGAGAATTCAAAATCTCTCTCTCAGGCTATATTATTTCACAAATGTATCCTGGTATCATCTCCTTTCTTTCTTCTCCGTGGTTAGCAAGCAAAATTTCAGACCAACATTTAGACATTTACGGAGTCACATTGTCCAAAGGTAAGTCCAAAGTCTCAGGTTCTAATCCAGCCCATCCACTCCAGTAAAATCAGCCCATGTCCTGCTTCAACACTGGCTTGTTCCAACAGCTGGCAGCTCATGGTGGCTCAAGAATTATAACTCTGGGGCAGCTACTTAAACTTTGGCAATCACAAGTCTTTGCACTGCTGCTACTGTGTGTGAATCTTGGCAGTAGACATCTCTCATGGTTTCTCTGCACATCCCCTGTAAGCAGATGCAGTGTACAGCTGGGCCAGTGGATTGCTCGAAGGCTGGCTGGTTCCTGGCTTCTTGTCTCATCCTACCCGGTATCACAAACTGAGGATGTCAAAATGGCTTTAGGCATTTACAGAGTCACAAAGTCCAAAGTTAAGTCCAAAGTCTCAGGTTTGAATCCTGCCCATCCGCTCCAGTAAATCAGCTCAGGTAATGATTCCACACTGGCTTGGTCTCACAGCTGGCAGTTCATGGTGGCTCAAGAATGACATCTCTGGGGCAGCTATTTAAACTTTGGCAATCACGAGTCTTTGCACTACTACTGTGAGTGGAATTTGGCGTTGACTGCTCTGTTGGTTTTCCCACATCCCCTGTAATCAGGATGCAGTGTACAGCTGGGCCGGTGGATTGCTCAAAGGCTGGCTTACCCTGGGTTTGGCTTCTTGTCTCATCTACCCCGGTATCATAAACTGGAGGATGTCAAAATAGCAATAGGCATTTACAGAGTCACAAAGTCCAAAGGTAAGGCCAAAGTCTCAGGTTTGAATTCTGCACATCCTCTCCAGTAAATCAGATCAGGTCCTCGCTTCCACAGCTGACAGTTCAAGGTGGCTCAAGAATTATAACTCTGGGGCAACCATTTAAACTTTGGCAATCACGAGTCTTTGCACTGCTGCTACTGCATGTGATCTTGGCAGTAGACGCCTCATGGTTTCTCTGCATATCCCCTGTAAGCAGATGCAATGTACAGCTGGGCTGGTGAATTGCTCCAAAGCTTGCCCTGGGTTTGGCTTCTTGTCTCATGTTACGCCAGGTATCACAAACTGGAGGATGTCAAAATGGCTTTAGGCATTTACAGAGTCACGAAATCCAAAGGGAAGTCCAACATCTCAGGTTTGAATCCTGCCCATCCACTCCAGTAAATCAGCTCAGGTCCTGATTCCACACTGGCTTGTTCCCACAGCTGGCAGTTCATGGTGGCTCAAGAATGATATCTCTGGGGCAACCACTTAAACTTTGGCAACATGTAGTCTTTGCACTGCTACTGCGTGTGATCTTATTTATTTATTTATTTATTTAAGCCGCTTAACCAGGAAGGCATACTGGCAGTTGACTACTCTGTTGGTTTCCCTGCACCTCTCCTGGAAGCAGATGCAGTGTACAGCTGGGCTGATGGATTGCTTGAAGGCTGGCTTGTCTGGTTCACCATCTTGTCGCAGCTTACCCTGGCTATCATAAACTGGAGGATGTCAAAATGGCTTCCATCTCAGGTTTGAGCAGACTGCTCCTTGTTCACAAAAGTTCATGAACCCTCTGGGAGATCTGGGTTCAAATCACCTTCTGAATCTATCTTACTCATACTGAGGCCATGTTTTCAATGCCTTCTAGTGGGGAGAAGAGATCTCAAACTGCCTCCATTCCACCTCTTCATGAGCAGCTAGCATAGGAAGGTCTATGACGCCAGGACAAATTCAACAATTAAACAAAAGAGTCAATATTTAGTAAAAAGGCACAGTACACAGTTTGCCTATCTGTATTGCAAAGGCCTGCATTTCTACGGCTGTCTAGCACACACTGTCCTTGGTGCGAGGGCAGCTGACAGCCTGCCTCTCCTCTGCTTATCTCGCCCTTGAAAATACTGAAGCTGGTTGTCTTAATTTTAATGTTAATGGACTATGAAAACAGTCTTTTACTCGCTAGTTCATTATATATTCTTCAGCACAAGAGATAACTTTCAACTCCTGGAACACTTGAGCATTCTGAGGGCCCACCAAGTGGAAAGCCTGCACACTTTGTTTAAAGAGTACCTCTCGTGCTCTTTCACTAATTGCTTCAAAAAACACACACAGGAGGAGCCTTACCTGCCCCAAAGTTAAATGCTTGAGTAATTTTAATTACAGTATCTGCCATTTGTAATCTAGGGAATCCATCATATTTTGGCTCTGAGAATCTGAGAGCCCAGCCACTTCCACTTCCTGGTCCTGTGTTCTCAGGTTTTGTGATGTAAGAATAAGAACAGTGGGTGGGGGGCTTGTTAGTCAGTGGTGGTCTTGAGTTTTACAAATTGGCACTGTAAAGTATTGCAAAAGGATGTTTTAAAACTGGACCTATACAAGCCTATGGAACATGCCCTGCACTTTTGTATTCTTACATCACAAAACTTGAGAATGCAGGAGCAGGAAGTGGAAGGGAGTGGGCTCTGTTCCATGCAGCCAAAATACAATCTTTTCCTCCTGAATTAACAGCAGCAGATAATTAAAATTACTAAAGGATTAAACCCTGGGGCAGGTAATTCTCCTCCTGCATATTTTGAGTAAGCTCCAGAAAAGGTGCTCTTTAATATAAGCACTGAACAATGTTCATATTACACATAGCAGATAAATCAACATTTGATGAGTCCTCCTTACAGTATGTGCATAAACTATATGTTGTTTAACAAAATCCCAGATACAGAAGTGGTAATTAAACCACTCCTAGGTCCTAGTTCAGTTAATGAGCGTTGTTCAGTGTCTTCATCGTATCAGTTAAACTGTCCGCTGACTTAAATGTAGAACCAGAAGGAGTAGTAGATGGCATGTGAACTGCAGGAATTAGACTCCCATTAGCTAAGTCCACGCCATCACTCTCCCAGTTCTGGAAAGGAGAGATGGCGGCTCAAAGCAAAGCAAAGGGAGCCAAAAGCTGAAACGTTAAAACATCCAAATCCTGTAGCTTGGCTACATCTGCCCTAAATTCCAGAGTCCATTGAATTCCAGATTGAATCCAGATTCAAATGAACTGCTCAATATCTCGGCGTGGTTAAAAGCAATTCTATTTTGCAACATGCAACTCCAGAGCAGCATCCCATGCAAAAACATATGTCAGCTTTTATGTCATCCTGATGCTTTATCAAGACAATTGCATGGTTAGGACATATTTCTTCAGCCATTACAATTGTCCCAGGTATCAGTAGCTGTTGAAACGCTGACGCATTACTTTTTGTGCAGGGATGCTTTTGGAGTTGTTGCATGTAGCAAAATAAAACTGCTTTTAACCACACTAAGATATTGCACAGTTCTGTCGAATCTGGATGGTGTAGCCATGCTACAGTACTTGGATGACTCTCCCAGTTGCCTATGCTTTAGCTACAGCAACATAATCGAGTTCTGTATCCTTGCACTGTGAGTCCTTAATCAGCAAAGAGGCATTGTTTTCAAATCTTTTCACTCTCCCTCATATTGCCAGAGACGAAGTTCTTCATACCCAGGGGAGTGCAGGCACTGTGGTAGACCAAATTAAAATTAGTCCTCAATGGGTTATGTCCCCACATTATTTATTGGCATCTCTTGTGCAGTGTAGGTTACTGGAAGTAACACAGACCTCCCTGAGAGCCTTCCACTATGGCCTGATGTGCGGGAGTTTCAAGCACAACATTGGGTCCAGGCAGCTCACAATCAACAGGATCATGAAAAGTGGGTTCTTCATTCTGAAACGATAGAAAATAAGCAGGAGAGTTTGGTTCTCTCCCTGCTTTTATGTGTTAGATTCTTCCTTTAAACAACTTTAATTAATTAGCATAAACCATTATCTGTTGGCCAATTGTTACCGGTTGTGCTAACTTTGTACACAGAAGGATTACAATTATCTACAATAAAGTAAGGTCCCCTGCCATTTATCACAGAACGCATGCTCAGGAGTGCCCTGCAGGGGCATTCCTCAGCGACTCAGTTAGGAGTCTACTCGTGAGGGACAATATTTCACCTTGTACTAACTAATGGGATAGTGTTGCAGACATCACAGTAGCTGGCCACCTGGGGACCAGTGATCACCGCACTGTGTGATGCAGTATAAAGGACTGGGGCAGAATCAAGCCACACAAGGGTGAGGCTCCTGGACTTCAGGAGGGACGACTTTCAAAGGATGGGGAAATGCCTCGGGGTGCAGTGGAGGAATGTTGGGCAAAACTAAAGGGGGCATGCAGAAAACAATAAACGCCTGCATCAGGTTAGTAGCAAAGGCAAGAGGAAAAAGAGACCGCTATGGTTCTCTAAGGAGGTGGCTGGGAAGGTAAAGGTAAAAAAGTTAGCATTCAGGAGGTATAAGAAGACAGAGAAAGAGGAGGATAGGGAGCGCCCTGGTGAAACAGGTGGAGGCACAGGAATCAGTTAGCAGCACAAAGGTGCAAACAGAGGAAAAAATAGCCTAGCAAGTAAAGAAAGGAGAGAAGATTTTTCTTTTTAAGTATGTAAGTGAAAAAGAGAAGGACCAGGGAGGGACTGTAAGGCTAAGAAGGAAGAGGGTGGAGGGGAACCAAGAAAATGGACATCCTGAACAAATACTTTTGTTCAGTGTTGATAGGAGAAGGAGAGGGCCACAGAAAAGTGATAATAGCACTGAAGGAGGGCGTTGGACACCAGTCCATTTACAGAGGAGAGAGTCCTGAAGGAACTTGCAAATCTAAGGTGGACAAGGCAATGGAGCCAGACGAGGTGCAGCCATGGATACTGCAGGAACTCAGGGAGGTGCTGGCTGCACCTCTGACAGTCCTGTTCAACCTCTCACTGGAGAAGGAAGAGCTCCGTGGAGTGGAGGAAGGCAGATGTAGTCCCACTTCACAAAATGGTAGTAGGGAGGAGGCTGGCAACTATAGGCCAATCAGCTTGACTGATGGTGAAGAAATTATTGGAATCACTACTGAAGGAAAGGATAGTGGAGTACCTTGGATCCAGTGAATTACAGGACCTCGAGACAGCACAGATTCACAGGGTGAGTTCTGCCAAATAAACTCAACAGATTTCTTGACTGGGTGACCAGGAATTGATCAGGAAGGAGCGTGGATATGGCCTACCTACTGTAGATTTCAGCAAGGCCTTTAACACCATTCCACATAGAAGATTAGTAAGCTGGGTAGCCTAAGAGTGGGAGTAAAAGTGGTAAACTGGGTAAGAAATTGGCCAAAGGATAGGAGACAAGAGGGTGGTGGCAAACAGAGTTCACTCCAAGGATGGAAGGGTGACTAGTGGGGAACCACTGGGATTTGTACTGGGACCAGTTCTTTCAATCTCTTTATTATTGACATCACAGAGGTTGAGGAACGCTCCCTGCTGGCAGATTACACTAAAATCTGCAACAGGGCTGACACTGGGGTGAAGGGGATCTGAGAAGATTAGGGGTGGTCAAGGGTATATCAACTGAGCTTCACACAAAAAGTGCAAACCAAACACTTAGGGCACAGAATCCAAGGGCAGAGTACAAAACAGGTGGAGAGGCACTGACGGTCACTAAACAGGAAAGAGACCTGACAGTTATATCTGATGATCTAACAGTGGCTAGGCAGTGTGACCAGGTAACCAGGAGAGCTAGTGGGATGCTAGGGTGCATACGGAGGAGGATCACCAGCAAGAGGAGGTGGTGTTACCCTTCTGTAAAGATCACTGATGAGACCTCACTGGAGTACTGTGTCTAATTCTTGAGACCATATCTCTGGGAGGACATAGAAAGAGTGGAGGCAGTCCAGAGGAGGATAACCAAAATGATGCAGGGTCTGCATCAAAAGCTCCTATGAGGAAAGGCCAAGGACCTTAATTTGTATACATTGGAGGAACAGTGTGGGGGGTATGATAGAAACTTTCAAATACCACACAGAGATGAGATAAAACAGTTCAAAGGAAGCCTTTTCAGGAAAAGAGGCTCAAGAACTAGGGGTCATGCTATGAAGCTGGGAGGGTAGATTCAGAGAGATGTGGAGGCATTTTCACAGACAGGGTGGTGGTGGATGCCTGGACCAGCCTCCCAGCAGAGGTGGTGGGGGCAAAACTGCAATGAGGTTCAAGAAAGCACGGATAGGTACAAGGGAACCTTATTGATAAGGGAGGAGGAGGGAAGCGAGATCAAGTAGAGTCTGAGGTGATACTATAGGTAGGGACAACAGGCAGACTTGGTGGGTTAGTTCACTACTGTCAAATTAAACAAAAGAGTCAATATTTAAAAATGCACAGTACACAGTTTGCCGATCTACACTGCAAAGGCCTGCATTTCTACATCTGTCTAGCACACACACTGTCCTTGGTTCGAGGGCAGCTGACAGCCTGCCTTGCCTCTGCTTATCTTGCCCTTGAAAATACTGAAGCTGGATGTCTTAATTTTAATGTTAATGGACTATGAAAATGGTCTTTACTCGCTAGTTCATTTAAACATTCTTCAGCATCAGAGATAACTTTCAACTCCTGGAACACTTGAGCATTCGTAGGTAATGGGTTGTAATTTGCCTGTACCTCCTGTGATAGATAATACAGCTGATGAGGACATTGAGGTGCGAGGCAATAGATCATAATTTGCCCTGTACCTCCTCTGGTAATACAGACAACAAGGACAAATCTGTTGCTGCCACCTCCAAATGAAAAGGTTTGAAGTATCAGGATTAGCTAGCAGAGGGCTGACAATAATGTCCATTTTAAATTAGTAACTGGGGCAGCATGTTTGTCCATCCAGTGCCCTTCTGTTTCCTTTTTTCAGCAAGTCATAGAGAGGTTTCCCTATCTAAGTAGAGTTGGGAATAAACTCTCTAGAATAGAGAACCACCCCTATGAAAGAGCATAAGGCAGTTTCTTATTGCTGGGAGTGAAGGGGAGAAATAACCACAACCTTATGCTGGTCTGGGGTTCACTATCAAGCCCCACAGTGAGGCCCAAAAATGAAACCTGCTGGCCAGCCTGTCATCACAGTGGTAGCACCACCACCTTCGATGCCGGTGACCCAGGTTTAGGAATGAGCCTAACTCATCGGGCGCCACCTGCGGGTGGAGGTTTTAGCATCCTATACAATGCTTTCCTCCTGTGCGCTGGGGCTGTCACACCGGGAGGCATGAAACCCTCAGTGTGAGAAGGGAGCACCACCGACAGGTGCTTGACTGGGATGTGCTTTCACACGCCCACAGTTTGATCTCGATCTCCGCGCTGGCATCTTCTTCGGGCAGGGTTTCCAGAGACCAAAGAGAGCAACAGTAACAATAAAAAATCTAGTCCCCACTACTGTGCAACATAATCCCCCACAACAGGGGAGAACAGTGCCCTGATGGTCGGTATACCCGCCACCGAGCCCTGGGCTGCAAGTGGGTGAAAAAGTGATATTAAACAAAAAACTGTTGGCTTAGCAACTGCACCTCCTTAGGGTTCCCTTAAGCCAACAGCAGTCAATGGCCCAAACGGCTCATCAAGGAGTTGATAATGTTCTTCCTTTGTTTCCATAGACAACAACAAATCATTAACATGTTGCAACAAAGAAGAGGGCTGTGAAAAGCTAGAAACAGCCCACTTCATGTGCAAGCAAAGCATAGGAGAGTTACGAAACCTTTGCGCCAAGCATAACCAAGTATATTGGACCAGCTGAAATGTAAAAGCTAATTGATACTGACAGTCTGGGTGCAACGAATGGACTAAAATCTATTTGAGATGTCACACAGAAACCAACACTTATAAGGGGTGACGTTAGTCCAAATATCTTGTGTAGAAGCCACCATCAGAGCTCAGCTAGGTGTGTGGTGATTGAGCCTTCGGTAATCTATCATTAGGTGCTATGAACCATCTGGTTAACATAATGGTCAGACAAAGGAGTTGTTAGTGGAAACGCGTTGTCTCAGGACACCCTGGTGTAGTAAAGCACCAATGGCATCTTACATAAAAGGCTCCCACTTCTGCTGGAAAAGGATACTGCTTTTAGGAGGTGGCTCTGTACCCTGTATGAGTACACATTCTTCCATCCACACCAATTATGTTTGTGAGTGGCAACAGCTGTCTTATGCTTGCCTAAGCTATAACACGAAAACATCTTCTTTAGAAGTGCCCTCAAATATTCTGTGTAAGTCATAGTGCTCAGGCTTCATAACAGCAAGCACTGTGTGTGCATCAGAAATAACCACATGTTGTGGCTCCGATATGTCAATTTGCAATTAAAGTCAATTTGATAAATCCACCACACAGCTGTGGTGTGTCATAAAATCTGCCCCAAAGATGTGTTGGCCATAGTTAATATTATAAGCACAAAAACATGGTTAGTGCTTAAATGCCCGTGGTAATGTTAGTAGGCTAAGATTATATTGCTGGGGCTTCCTGCCCCATAAAGGTTTCTAGTGATAAAGGTTTACCAAAAGAAAGCAGAGCGATAAGGAGATCAGGAGATGGAAGCTCTGTATCTACAAGCATATCTTGCAGGTGGCCTACAACCTGCGCTTTAAGACAGGGTCTCCCAAAGCTGCCCCACTGCAGAGCAGTTAAGATGGACACCAAGGCCAAATGCCCTCATAATGAGGATAAAGGGACCTGAGATTCCTTTTGGGGGTCACAGGCATGGATCTATGATGCCAGCATGACAAAAATGTTGTCGACTGATGTTGCAGTGACACCTCCATGTGTCTCCATGTTTCTTCAGGGCTTTGCCTCCGAGCCTCCTCAAAAGTGGGCTGTACCTCCCATTCAAACTAATCAACCCGAGTTGGAGCTGATTAGGGAGGGTGCAAGACCCCAGAAAACAGTGCTGAGGTCCAGTGCCGACACTACAGTGACCTGGCACTGTTGTCGCTGTAGTGTCGGTCACTGTCAGCTTGTCACTGGGGGTGTATACCACAGGCACTAGGTCCCAAGCTGTTTGGAGATGTGCCTATATTGTTCTTTGCACCTCTGCATTGGGAAGGGTCATGTTGTTTGGAAATCAGGAAGTTTAGGCTTTGTCTTTTGGGAGCCCAATATGTATGCCAGTATCCAGAATTTAAGACTAAAGGAGCTTAAGATATATAGCCTCGAGGAGAGGAGGAGGAGAGGGGACATGACAGAAACTTTCAAATACCTCGGGAATTAAAGTCCAAGAGGGTAGCACCTTTCAGAAAAGAGATGTGCAAGAACAAGGGGCACAATTTGAAGATAGATGGGGACAGCTCAGCGGTAATGTGAGAAATATTTCTTCACAGAGAGGGTTGTAGATGCATGGAATAGCCTTCCTGAGGAGGTCGAGAGTCAAAAACAGTAGGGAATTCAAGAATGCATGGGACAGACATAAGGCAGTTCTAGTGGGGGTAGGAGGATGCAGGCTGTTGGTTAACTAGAATCTGCAGCTTATCCGTTAGGTAGAGAAATGGAAGACTAGGTGGCCATGCGGCCTTGTCTGCCATCAAATTCTATGTAACCTTCCCTTGTTGCATCCGTTCCCATGAATGTTTGGCTGCCAATTAGGGTTATAAGTGGGTCTTGATTTAGATTTCATGCTTGATGGTGACTTGCTTCTCATTCTCCAGGGCAGCCGCTGCCTCCTCCCTTTTCCTAGTGGAATTCAAAATTGTATATGCAAATTGCCTTTTCCAGAATCATCCTAAAATTATCTTTCTTTGGGTCACAAGCTATCCGAACTGCTTTTAATTTCAGGAGTCGAATTTTCACAAATAACCTTTATACTCACGCCCGCCACAGGTGCCTGATACGAAGTGTGGTACACCAAAGGCCACCATGACACGGTTAAGTGCTGTCTTTCTTTTGTTTAATCCGTAACAAGTCCCAGGATTGATTTCCATGGATAAAGTAACTCCTGAATTTCCAGCAACACCCGTCAAATGTTTTCTCTCCTTGCGGGAAGAAGCTGATAGAGCTCACACAAGTCACGATGAACTGTAAGAACTAAGGACCTTAGTTTTAGCACTGTCATCTAGCTGGCAGTACACGTTCCGTAGTACTTCATCTGTGCTCCATGTGAACTTATTGAATTTGAATTCTGATGGAAAGTCCCTCATCATGGACAACTTGCAGCAGCACTTTCACATCGGCAGAGGATATTGCTTCCGCACTCCATTGCCTCTGGTAATAATCATAAGGCACAAGCTGTTTTCCCCACTGTCTTCACTGTCATCCTCCCAGGTGGATTCTTCCTCCAGGAATAGCTGCACAGGAAAGTCTTCAGACAAGCTTACTATTTTTCTTTTGAAGCCTCAGTTTCTTTACCCTTACTCTGCACCTGCAATGGTTCTTGCTGCATGTGGACAAAACCCATCAGGTCCTTACTCGTTGCGTTAATTCCTGTCTTTTCACGTGTGAGTTGTCTAACCTGGCGCTCAACTCGTCTAGCTTTTTACTCTGCTCTTGGAAACAGTTCTTGCTGCATGTCGACATCATCTGTCAGGCCCTTACATCGTTGCCTAAAATATGTCGTTTCAAATGTCAGTTGTCTAACCTGGCTCTCCAACTTGTCTAGTTCTTTACTCTGCACTTGCAACCGCTTTTTGCTGCATTAAGACAGCACCAGTCTGGTCCATACATTGTTGCTTTAAATCCTTCTTTTCACATGTCAGTTGTCTAACCTGGCTCTCCAACTTGTCTAGTTCTTTACTCTGCACTTGCAACCGTTTTTGCTGCACGAAGACAGCATCAGTCTGGTCCATACATTGTTGCTTTAAATTCTTCTTTTCACATGTCAGTTGTTCAACCTGGTGCTGCAACTCGTCCTAGCTCCTTCTGCTGTTCATCCACACGGAACAACAGAGCCATGCTCTGCTGTTAAGCTTGTTAACTGGTCTGTTATGGACTGGATATTTTGGTTCTTGTCTGAGATGGCTTGTTTCATCTCATCAGCATTTTCTCTCATACATTTAACCTTCTCATCTAAAGCTTGGCATGCCATGTATAATCCCTGCATGCAGAAACCTTTCTTCGCTTTTCTTTACTTTACCTGCTCTAGATCAGCATACAGTTTCTTAACCCACGTCCAGGGGTCGGACTGATGCTTTGCATCCCATGGTAGTGCTTTGCACCATGACTGGTTATGTATTTGAGATGTAAGCCTCCATGGTACTCACCAGTTAAGCTGCCCCTTAAGAATAGATTAAGACTGCGATGTGCCAGCGATTACCAACACCTTATCTGCCAATTTACAGTGTCAGGAACAGTTAGATTGCAACCCTTACCTACCCTTGCACTGTTTCTGTGTCCACTCAGGGAGTCCCACCTGGGGTGCCACGCGTTGCCCTAGAATATATGCTCCTATATGGCCTGGTGAATTAAGACTCTGTGAAGAGACACAGGACAGGTGTGCAAAGCTTTATTGGTCAGCCATGCAATTTACAAAAAGTACATTACCTTATCCTGAGAGTACAGCAGGCAACTTCCTGTCTCCAGTCAGGCTCTGTCTCAACATAGGCATCTAACTAGCCACGTGGTTGTACCCAACTGCCTTATAGTGTTCATGACAAAAGCACCTTTTTCAAACATTTGATGTTAACCATGGCTCAATGTTTTTTCAGGCACATAACGTCTACAAATTGTAATGTAGGTTACACAGCGCTATGGTATATCTTATTTACTGTAAACATGAAATTTTACTATCAATTTTTGCTATTTTGCTGAAGTACTAATGTGCTAAAATACATTTCCACTAATTAGCATTATTTGCACTTTTACCACAAAAGCAGAAGTGGTGCCAATGATTTAAGCGCTAAATTTAGTGGGCGCTGTTATGGTTGCATTGCGTTTGCTAAAATTACTGTCTGTGAAACTAATTTTACAGTATCTTACCATACTTTATCTTCCATGACTTCCACTCCTGGTCAAGGGATGGACAGGATGACATTGTAACAGCTGTTCAAACTGCCAAAATGTACTTGATTCTTCGTCTTCAATTCCTGTTCAAAATAAAATTTAATTGTAGTATATAGGCAAAATCAGTGTTATTATTTGTTCTACTGTTAGTGTTATTATATTAGTATTATTAGTATTGTTAACATACTAACATACTAAAAGCCAGCAGAATAGGCCTGACGGTCTTCGTGTCTGCTCGGTAGCCAGCCCCTATTGGTCACTAGCTCCTCCTTCCTCCCTGGCCCCTGAGAGGGTCAACCTTGGCTTGTGCACGCCCATGCATCTGTCCCACCCCTCTTGAAGCCCTCCACAGTGCCTGGTTCAACTAGACTCCAGGGCAATGTAGTCCATGGCTCCACCACCCTTTCAGTGAAGTAATGCCTTCTATGTTTTCCCCTGTAGGTCCCTCCCTCCAGCTTCCATTCATGGCCTCTGGTTGTGCCCTTGCTTTAGCTTGAACATATCTTTGGCTTCTGCCTCTGTTAATCCCTTTCACACACTTTAACACCTCAATCATGCCCCCGCCTGTCTCTCCTCTCCTCTCCTCCAGTGAGTACAGCCTGAGGGCTTCCAGCCTTTCCTTATAGGTCCTATCACTCATGCCCCAGATTATTCTGGTTGCTCTTCTCTGGACCCTCTCCAGTAGTACTATGTCCTTCCAAGGTGAGGTCTCCAGAACTGCACACAATACTCAAGATGCGGCCTGACCAAGGCATTATACAGAGGTAGGATCACCCGCCCTCCTGGATGTTATTCCCGGCTATGCAGCCCAGTATCTTGTTTGCCTTTGCCACCAATCTTCTGCATTTCTCACTGCTGTTCACTCTGGTGTCTACCACCACCCAGGTCCCTTTCACTTGAAGTGGCTTGCAGTGTGACCCCTCCCATGGTGTATACATGCCCTGGGTTTCTGACCCCCAGATGCAACACCCTACACTTCCCGGATTAAACCTCAGCCCCACCTCCTTGACCAACCCTCCAGGGTATCCCATCCCTCTGGACTGCCACCCTCACTTCCTCCCCATCGGCCAGTGCTCCCAGTTCAGAGTCATTCACGAAGAGGCTCGTCCTACTCCTATCTCCTGTCTCTATATCGGAGACATAGGCGTTGAACAGGAGTGGTCCTAATACTGAACCCTGGGGCACCCCACTGAAGACCTTCCTGGGAAGGAGACTATCCCACCAACCACCACCCTCTGTGTTCTATCTGTAAGCCAGTTTTCCACCCATTCTAAGCAACTGCCTTCCCACCCCATCGCCCCCAACTTTGTCAAACGCCTTACTGAAATCAGATATAAGACGTCCACTGCTCTCTGTCTGCCCAGTGCCCCGTCACCCAGTCATAGAAATCTATGAGGTTGGTCTGGCACGATCTGCCCGGATGAAACCATACTGTCTGTCATCCTTGTGCCCCAGCCTATCCAGTTGCCTCCCAAGCATCCCTTTGATGAAGCCCTCCATTGGTTGCCTACCACTGACGTTAAGCTGACAGGCCTGTAATTCCCCATGTCCTCCTAGACCGCCACTTAGTGGATAGGCACCACGTAAGCCACCCTGCAATCTTGGGGCACCCATCCTGTCTGCAGACATGCGCTGAACAGCCCAGCTAGTGGAGCTGCTAGTTCGTCTGCCAGTTCCTTCAGAACTCTCGGATGCAGCCCATCCGCCCCAGTGCCTTGTCAGTTTTCAGCGCGCAGGGCCTCCCTCATGCTGCCCTCTGTGATTTCCCCCTAGCCATCATTGACAGCATCGATACTATGCTATTAGTAGTATTGTTGTTAGTATTAATGTATTAGTAGTAGTAGTAGTGTTAGTATTTTATTAGTAGTCTATTGTTAGTATTAATATTATATTAGTAGTAATTTTAACATTATTATTAGTAGTAATATTGTTAATATTACAGTATTAATAGTAGTATTGTTAGTGTTGATATTATATTATTAATAGTACTGTAGTATTGTTAGTATTAATATTATATTATTTGTAGCAGTATTACTGTTAGTATTAATCTATTATTAGCAGTACTTTTAGTACTGATATTACTTGTAATGTTTGACCAGAACAGATACACATCAGCTATGACGCTCATTTTCAGGTGTGTTCTAGGAAGGGGGATATGAGCTTGAGGGACTGGTTTATTTCTTTGTTTTATTTATTTGTTTGTCTGTGAAATATGACCGAGACAAGCACTCTGACAGCTCATTTCCAGGTGAGTCCTCATGCGGATACATGGGACATGTCTTTATTGATTTCTATAGTTAATATATGGAAAGGCACACTGAACTGTAACAGCTCATTTCAGGTATGTCCCTGGCGGTGGATTAATGCGGCACCTCTTTAAGTATGTATGCATATATGTATGTATGTATGACGTACTTATGTCTGTACTACATAATACATATGTATGATGTACATGTGCACGTTATTGGATTTGTGATTTATTATAAATTATATCTGAGGGTTTACTTATCATTATAAAATTAGTAATAACATTTTTGTAGACAGTTATCAAGTTATAACAACATCTAATTTATTTTACAGGGGTTTAGTACAGAAAGACAAAGATATAGAACATGATATATTTAATTTCCTGAACCATCATATTACTAAACCATTAGAACACAGGATACACATCCATTTCTAATATGCATTGTAAGATTATACTGCTATTTTGGCTAACTGCTATAAAAGTATAATTATCTCATACGTCATGAATAACAAGATTACGAGATAGGAGGTTGGTATACAATTGCTAGCACGAACTGCACAACAAAATGGGTAAGGACTACCCTCGTTATATGTATTTTGTCCCCCTCCATATGCTTTTGCAGACTCTACAACTAATGTATGTCTGTCTGACTGATTTAAGATGGCCTCAGAAATGGCTTACGAGTAACTTTCTTGTTTGTTACAGAAAATAACTTTAAGGCATGGTACCTGTAGTCTGTAAAAAAAGTTAGTTTTGTTAGCCCTCTGTAAGAAGTAGCCACAATGTAGCTGACAGCATTGCCAGCTAATTTGAGAGAACATCCATGAGGAACGCAACCAACCTAGATTTACATACACATTATTTGCTGAGTATGAGGTAACCACACATCTGGGTTTTATACCATTGTTCTCGGAGTATTGTACCCCTTCCTGCCATATTCTTTTCCACCATAGCCTTAAGAAAAATAATAGTATTTGTCTCCTGATCCATGTTAACCCTTTACTGATGCAAGTTAAGGTGTGTCTACTAGTAAGTGTTATGCATTAAAACTAGGGTGTAATAAGTTTTAAGAGAATATATTTATTTAATGTTCTAGCATGCATGTGTGCATCTATGACCTATTATAGGAAGGTGTCATGCATACGGTGTTGTTTTACCTGTCTCAGGCCCAGATATTCAAAGTTTTGCACGGTGCACAAACCGTTTGCGTGGTATAGCGCTGGATTAGCTCAAGTCTGCTATACTCAAAAGGCCAAATAGTGCACGCAAACCGCATTAGCGCCAGGCAAAGCATAATATATGCAAGGGTAAACTGAACATAATACAGGCGCTATGAGATATTCAGCGACTAGCACCATGCTAAGGAGTTTAGCATGACTTAATGGGCCCTTTGCGTAGTACAAATTACCGCCCAGGAAAAGCTGGTCTTTAACTCCTGGGCAAACAGCTTTCTTGGCGACATTGTAGCCTTGCATGGCAATAGTGCAGCCTTGCTGACCTAACATATGACTATGACACAGAGAAAAAGCCAGACATGGAGGAAACATGCTGCTCACTGATGGCACCACAATGATGCCAACTGCTGCCACCAGTCCCAGCCATGCCAGGCAGTATTTGGTGACCCGCCCCGAGGGCCACCATGTTAGTGTGGCCATACAGCACACACCTGCAGACCATATGTCTGTGGGGACCAACAGATGCCAGCACACACATGCAGCACTGTGGGCATGGTGGGTGCTGAGGGGAGGGTGCACTGGTGGCCAGGCCTCACCACAGACTGGGTGCAGCCACAATGCTGGGACACAGCACGCACTGCACATGAGCCAGTATTGGGAATACCCCAATATCAGTGTGCCTGTCTGATCGTACATGCCCCCGGTCACATACCACACAGCTGTACATACACCACAGCACACACAACCAGCCATGCCTATGTCACTATGAGCATCCCATGCCAGAGGTGCATCATCTGTGGGTCACACAACAGTGTGAAAGTAATGTCCACTGGCAGTACACACCTGCAAGTTGGGTTTGTCATGTGTACAGTGCAGTGGTCATCACAACCCTACATACCATAGGCATTGCTGTGTCCCTCACACTACTGCCCCCTTGCTACTGTAGTGTCTCACTGTACTGTAGCATGCCCTACATTGTGACAGTTGCATGCATCACCACCACCGCCTGTGCTATGCTGTGTTGTCCCCGGGTACACAATGCTATGCTGTACTGTATACATGTAGCCTGCAGCTACCATCATGCACTGTCAGACTGACCTACAGGTGGAGCTGTGGTCAGACGTGGCCAGACCGTGTACTTCCAGACTGACCTACAGGTGGAGCGGTGGGACCCTGCAGTAATGCTGGGCAAACTGCATGCAAATCAGGGCAAATGAGATGTCAATCTGGATGTTTGCCCAGACACTACCTAAGTAGGCTCATCTGCATGTCACTTTTGAATATGGCAAAGTTTAGCACTGGGCAAATGGCTTAGCTCACGCTAACGCTATGCGAAATGTGTTAGCGTGGTGCTAACGGTTTGGGGAATATTATACAGTTTTGAACACTGTTCTTTCACATGCACTGCTGCCCTGCAGCTGTACTGGGTCCACGATTTGCAGGCACACACATTAGCCACATAGTTCACCTCTACCTACCTTCACGCCGCTGTGCACTGTGTTGCTGTTGTGGTGTTCACTTCCTGGTTGCTATATTCAGAGCTGTCTTATTCCAGAGCTACATTTGCCCTGCACTCCTAGCCCAGTTTGCTCAGCCTCATTCCCATGCTATATTCAGAGGCTGTTTGCCCAGGCTATTCCTTTTGAATATAGCTTCCTTGTGCTCTGGGCTAGGTCTGCCCGCTGGGCCATGCTAATTTAGCCCTGAGGCAAAGTTTTGAATATCTGGCTCTCAGTGTTTTACTGAGCTCATATGATCTAATATAAAATCCCATTATGTGCTGGGAATAATGTACCGACCACAGTACATAATAAGTGTACTGCGTTTCTTTAATCTAATAAAGGAATATAAATCCTGCCTGACCCAGCATTTATGGTCATGCTGGGTTTATGGATTCTAAAGGCTAATTGTCACAACAGGAGTTGTGCTTTATTAATCTAAATAATATACACACACACACATATTAATATTATAAAAAGGGTCTCAGAAATGCTGCAATCTGATTGGTTGTTAGCATTCCAACAGCCTTACATTAATCCATGTTATACTGTCATGTACAGCCTGATCACCATGGCACGTGATTCTTCCTGCCAGCATTCCATCCTCTAGCACTGCTGAATGTGCGGAATGATGCATTCTGATTTTGACCCAGCATTCTTAAACTGTTGGTGGAAGAACTATTTTATTAAAAATCTCCTCTAAATGAGGAAAACATTCAAAATTATACTTTTAACACTTTTCTTTTGGGATCATTTTTATAATAGCAATAAGGCTATTAATGTGCAGAAAGATTTGGTAACTTCAGAATAGCAGGTTTTGAGGCGTGGTCCTGTAGTGGCCTGTGGCGCCACTGCTTTTTGGGGCTGGGTTCCAGGGCATGAATTAGATTGCATGCTGTCTATGATAGCAGTGCAAAAGTGTGTCCACCACCTTGAAAGGTTTTAGCCACTGCAATGGGGAGCTCCACCTCATTGTTATTTATTTAGCTTTTGTTGACCCGGGTAGGTTCACTAGACAAATCCTGCCTATTTTCAGGCACACGACCGGGGAGGGGATACAGATGAATGCCAACTAACCTTGAACCAGATTAAGCTGTAGTGGTATTTCTTTTAGTGAATGAGGGAATTTGGCCAGGACACCGGGAAATTCCCTACTTCCTGCTTCCTGTGAGCAGGGGGACCCATTTTCTGGTGGGACCAAGATGGCGGAGGAGGAGGACGCCTGCTTGGTGGGAGCTGGCCTCTGCTCCCACAGTGTGCAATGTGGAGGCTGGCCCTTTGAATACTCAAGATATGGATTCTGATATGGAGTTTCACGATGCAGTGGTTCTGTGGGAGATACAGCAGTTGATTTAAGAAAAAAATTCTCAAAGGACTGGGAGAAAGGAAATGCTTGAAAAGGAATCTTGGATGCAAGGTTCAAACCAGCTTGGGACCTGACGACATGGATGCACTTAATACCTGCAATATTGCTCTCCTGAAACTGAGGTGTTTAAAACTGAGAAAAATACAGGACTGCACTTAAAAGAAAGCTCTGTGGAGCATGGTGAGTCTTTGCAACAATTTTTATTATTTTTTGAGTCGCTACTGAAACAGACAACCGGCTTTTACAATCTGCTTTACCCGCTTTAAAAATGTACAGCAAAGTGATTCCTCTCGCTACACAATCAGTGTGTTACGGGAGTAAAGGAGAAGCAAGAAGTTGAGCACTCTATGGACTTTGCAATTCGGCATTCAGCCGCTCAGCCTGAGTTGTTAACCTCTGCAGCAGGTAGAATCGGGCTTGACAGCTGCAGCGTTGTTCTAATAATAATAATATGGCTGACTCGGTTCAGTCGGAGTCCTGGCAGGGCGAGACCACTCTCTTTATAGCCCAGCAGCTACACGGAAGTTCCTTGAAGTAAATTGACTGTTAGTAAAGCTGCTAACAGTACTATGGATGTTAGTGAGTGCATTCAGCCCGCCATAGCTCCGACTGCCCTAACAATTGAAAAGCCGAAACAGAGTCCCCAAAGGAAGTACAACAGACTTTGTCTGCATCAGAGCTAAAGCAGTCTGAGTCTGCATGGTTAGACAAATCAGCTGGATTCATTTTTAAAAGGCATGGGGCTCAGCATAATGTAGTTTATCAGTCCTCAGCTGTTTCCCAAACTGGAGTTATTGAATTCTTCTTTCCAAAAAGAAATACCTCTTATAAAATCTGGTCTACAAACACATAATGTTTCAGAGCTCTGGTCCCCTGATAAACCACTCAAAGGAGCAGGTTGGAAGCAAAATGCAGCAGGCATATGGAAGCCTGATCCTACCTGGGACTCTGATTATACCTCTCACAGCATTCACCAGAGTGGAAACCGGACTTACAACAGCAAAAGCTGGAGCAAGATTTGCAGGACAATAAAACTGTTTTGAGGTAGAAAACTTCCACTGAGAGCTACATCCCTGGAGTCACAGATATCTTTACCTTCCTCTTTGAATACAGATTTGGTAACACCCTGCAGGAGCCTATTGCTTCTTCTCACACGCCTTCCAACGGAATCTGCTCCTCAGAAACCACTTATGTCTGAATTATTTTCTAACACTAAAAGAAGCAGCACTCGCCAGAATGCGGTTCGATTCTTATAAAGGGGTTTGGAGGATCGACCAGATAGACACTACGTGGGGAAAACCTTATTAAAAGAGTCCTTGCATTTTACCCCAAAAGATGTGTATGCATTTATTAATATCTCTGAGAGGATAATTTTGACATCAGTTTTAGGACACCACATGCATTGGACTTATTCTGGGATAGGGTACAACCAGGTTAAATTCTCTCCTCTATGGACCCCTTCTTAGTGATTCCTTTAACTAAACCCCTGATAAAACATGTTACGGTCATGTTTAGAAACGAGGGGTCCATGTGGAAGATATATCATTTTGGTTGTCCCTTAAGTGTGAAATTTTAAGTGGGCCGGAACCTATCCTAGATTCTGAACAGTTTTGGACGGAGGATGGAAATATAAAATCAAACTGAGGCAATCTGAGACAGGGGTAGTCCATATTCCCAATTCTTTCTATTAGAAAAGACAGAGGGTTTGTTTTATAGTGGACAACCCGGCTTGCTACAGATGTGGGCTAAAACACACCTCTCAAGTGTTTGTGACCAACCACGCTAGACAACTGTGGGAAGTTGGACACACAACTATGTATTGTCACAGTCAGCTCAAATGTGAGCTTTGTGAAGAATTTGGCCACTCTTTTCGGGTTTGCCCTTGGCTGCAAAAATAAAACATCCTGTATAAATTCAGAGCTTTTAATTCAGCAAGCTCAGGATGCTGCACAATTTTCCTCTCCAGCTCACAATCCCCTACCTGTTTCTTCTTCTCAAACCAAAGTTCAGACCCTTGTGTAGTACCCCCATTGACACATCCTTAGGAATAGCAGACAAGGTGGAACAAACTGTTTCGGATATGGAAGTCATTAAAAATCCAGTATGGGCCCACCTGAGCTTTTGGATTTCCCTGTGTGTTACTCTGAGGTTTCGTGGAGACTTCTGAGGAAGCATCTAAGACTTTAAATATTAGGCCTTCACTACCCCAATGCAGATCATCTAGGCATTTGCATCCCAAACCCCCTACTCCTCCCATAGAGACTAGCAACTCTTATGCTGCATTGTTTACTCCTTGGGAGATACAGAGATGGAATTAGAGATTCAGACTCCCAAAATCTTCCACCGATCTCAGCCAGTGGATAACTATAAAGAAAAGAAAAAAAAGAGAAAAATGATAAAGTAGTTCTTTTTTATAAAGCTTAATGCAGTGGTCATGGGGCTCTTTGAACACTGTAGTTTGCTTAATATAGTTAAGAGGCAAGCTCTTTTTCACTATATAAAAAACAAAATTTATCAGTATGTTTTTTACAGGAAACCTGGATGTACTCAGCAGAACAACTCACTACTTTCAAACGGATTGGGTGGGGCCCTTCCTATTGGTCCTTTGGAACTGATACAGCAGATGGTATTGGATTTTATTCAATACTTATTCCTTTAAACTTCATAATTTCGTAGATCTTATTCCAGGGAGAGTCTTGATATTAGATGGGAAATGGCATGATTATTGCTATCGATTTATTAACATCTACAATCCACAGACAAAAGCTGGTAGAGTTTCTTGTTTAAAAGCTGTTCAACCCTACTTGGTGACATCAGTTAAGGTGCTTTGGGGAGGCGACTTTAATTGCACAATTTCTGACTCACCTAATCAGAAGAAAAAGAAAATTTATTGTGATTCTCAATGTTAGCTAATATAGTTAAAATAGCAGGTTTATTTAACTGTATCTCCCTTTCCTCTCAAGGGCCAAGGTATTCATTTACAAAGGGAAATTGTTTTCCTATAGACTACATCAATAGTTCTCAGACTTTGTCACAGTGAGCCTCCCAAATCCATGGAAAAGATTTTGAGCCTCCCAAAAACTGAAATAATCTTGGGCCTCCCAAAGAAAAATAACACACTGTACTTTGCTCAGTACCCATGAATAAATTGAAACCCTTTGAGTATTCGGTTATATTCAGTTCTTTGTCTTATATTGACATGGAACCTTTGAAAAGAGTTCCTGTGCTCAAATGTGTTATCTGAACAACAAATAAAAAAATAAACAAATATTATTCAGCTTATTGTAACCCCTCCCCACCCACAGGCCAGCCTACTTGCTCTATTTTCATTCTTGAACCATTGTTACCCCTTGTTGCAGTACCTTCATGGGGTCAGACTACTTCCTCTGTTTCCTCTCTATATGAAATAACCTTCCACATACTTTCCTTGCTCTCCTACTTGGTTCAAGCAACTTCTTAGGTCTACTTTGCTCCTTCCTGCTATTGCTCTTAGCACTTCTATGCTCAACCCTTGTATTTGGGTTGTTCTGCCATCAGTCTACAAACTGATCAATTACCACCACTCATTATTAATTTGTTCATATTTGTTTGCACTGTTGTTCATTGTGTATTTCTTAATTGTTTTGCAGTTACCTTTTGAAATGCATTCACTCCCTACCCTTCCTGGTACACCTGAAATGAGCCTTGGCTCATTCACCTTCCTTGTCACCTATTAGTAAATAGTTACATAAAATTCACCTACTATTGTCCTCTTTCAGTTTGCTTCATCTCTTCACACAAAATAAACAAAACTCAAAATTTAAATACAGTACTTTTTCAGACTTGCTTGAGCCTCCCTGAGAAGTTGGGGCCTCCCAGGGAGGCTGGCCTCACCATGTGAGAAACCCTGGACTACATATGTTTGTCTCTCATAATGTACAACTGATTCCTTTAAGATGATCCACTGTGAATTTTCTGACCATTTATTACTTTCTTGTAGTTCATTATCTACTGGTTCCCTGAACGTAGGCAGCTCAGGTGGAAACTGAATAACATTATGTTAGATATACCATATATACAGTCCGGGTGAAATATATTCTAGCAGCCAGGTTGTCAGTGGCTTTTTTAATGACGATTTAGAGATTGGTGGTTAACAACTAAGTTCGAATTATGTAATTGGTTTAAAAGGCAAGGGTAAAACAAAAAATTTAAGTTTTTGAGATATTTGTCCCTTAGGCAACAACTGCAGAAACTTATGACAATTGCATATGTCTCACTTAGACTATTCAGACCAAATTAGTATTATAAAGGAGGAAATTAGGAATTTCCAATATGATAGAGCAAAACCCTACAGGCTATTTTTTCCAATAGCATAAAAAATCCCCATTGGGGACCCTTTGAAACCTGTAAAATCTGAAGGCTTCTTCTAATATTGATTCTTTGCAAAACCTGATGGCTCTTTGGCCACCACGGTTGCTCAGCTCAGAGAAACAATTATTGGGCATTTTAGAACTCTAGACCCCCTCTCTCTATTACAGAGGCAGAAATGCTTTCATATCTTAAAACATCTAAGCCCCCAGGTTAGCAGAAATCTCAACATTATTGGATCCAATTACAAGAAGAAATAATTAAAGTAATTAGAATTTGAAATTAAACATTTCACCGGGTAAGGATGGCCTTTCAATAATCTGTATAAAGTTTTTCAAAGGAATTGAGTCAATGCTTGTATATTTTATTCCAGTATTTTATGGAAACTGCTGTTTTCTTTCCTCTTTTCTGAGGGATTGCTGATTTACTTATTCAAATCTGGAGACAGACAAAATATAAAAAATTGGCGACTAATTACCTCTTAAATTCAGATTATAAAATCTTCACCAGTATTTTGAATAATCGGTTAAAAATTACGCCAGATGGGTATTTCTCCTTACCAGTTTAGTGGGATACCTAATAGGCAAATTCAGACAGCCTTAATGATCATAACAGAAGTTATTGAACATCTTTCTGAAGTGGAGTCACGTAATTGTATGATGGTCGCTGATTTGGAAAAGGCTTTTGATAGGGTATATTTGCCTTTTTATTTCCAACGTTAATTCATTATGGAGTTCCATTGCACATTGTTAATATAATTAAAAATTATATGAACATAATATTGTGTTCCCCTTCATGCAAGGTCAGGCGGCAGAATGTTTCCATTTACATACTGGAGTTCATCAAGGTTGCCCTCTTAGCCCCTACTCTATATCTTTTCTTTGGATCCTACTACAAAATTAACTACTGTTCCATTGTGGCCAGGTATTTCTGATGGTATCGGTTAAGACAAACATCTTCTGGCACAGGCCTATGCAGATGATTTGATTGTATATTTCGTAGATTATTCATATGTGCACATTTTTTGAACGCATTTGAGGCTTTTCAGAAGTTTCAAATGCAAAATAAATGTGCACAAAACAAAGGTTTATTTATCGAGCAACAGGTCATAAGGAAGCGTGCAGGGTGATATCCATTTTCCAGAACTCCCTAAAGTTTTGGGCATATATTTTGGCCTCCAGAACATACCAGTTGAAAATTGGGATATAGCCCTACAAACAGTGGAGAATAAAGTCAATAGATGGAAAAGTGGAAATTGTCCAAACTGAAACGCATACATGTTATCAAACAGTTTTTTTACCATGTGTTCAGTATGCAGCTATGATTTTCCGCTCCCAGCATCTAGAAACTAAACTGTATGGTTTATTCTTTCAAATGGTTTGGGGTAATAGATTAAACCCCATTAAAAGAAGCTATACATATTTAAGTAAAAACAAGGAGGTCTTGGGATGGTGGATCCAGTGATTTTGTTCACTCTTTATTCATTATGTGTTCAGTGAAAAGTGGCTTACGATTAGAAGCAGGAGTGGATAAATGGATTTCACATCATTGGACAAATACTTTAGGAATTGGCTTTTTGGCTCCAAAATAAATCCTCACATTTATATTCCAAGGTATTTTAGACCAGCTGCACAAAAATTATATAAATGGAAAATAGAGAAAGAGACAATTTGAGTAATAGCATGAAAGGATTTTATCAGGTGGTAATGGCAAATTTACTTCCTTTAGAGCCATGTTTTAGAATTGCCTTCTTCTTTGAATCTAAAATATTGGCCCAACAACTGTAGCAGATTGCCTCCGTGCAATGGGAAACACAGTGGCTAATATTCTATGTGATTTAAATGTTAGGGTAATGCCAAGTAAAAGCCATTGAAGAAAGGAAGTGTCCTTACTTGGATTGTATAAATACTGAGGAATCGATGGAGCATTTTCTTTACACTGTTCCTATGCAAAGGGTTTGTGGGTTTATTTGTAGCACCTTGGAGTTTTAAGTGGCTGAATTTTCTTACATATCAAATCTTGGTTTTAGGGTTTATCCAGCTACTCTTTCTGATTTTCATGAAGAAACATTGTCATTATTTTTGGATGTTTACGTTATTATTTATGGCAGGCAAGGTGTCAGTGGGTAATATATCAAAGAAAATGCCTTATTTTTGTTTTAGTAATTTGGTTTCACAGGAACTCTCAAGGATTTACGCTCAGGATGCTCAAGGACAGTACAGACTCAGTTACTAAAAATGTGGAAAGGGTTTTTCATTTTATTAAGTTCAAATAATGTATAAAATAATCTGATAAACGGAGAAGTTATCAATTTTTTTTGGAAATTACTCTGATTATTGTATAAGTTTGTTAGATTAAGTTTTGTTGTTACTTTGTATAATTGATTACACTGAGTTGTTCCAATTATGTTTAATAATACAATAAAACTCCCCTACTCTTTTCGATAAGTGCCATGGGATCTTTAACATCCACCTGAGCTACCACCAATCCAGGCAGATGGGACCTCGGTTTAACGCTCATCCAAAAGACGGCACCTCAGAAGTGCAGCACCCTCTTATGCTGCACTACAGTGTCAGTACTGGATATTAACCCAAGTGCCAGTTGTAGGGCATGCCTTCCCGGTGTAGTTTCAGTGGACATGGTGGTGCAGCTGTGCTGCTCACCTCACACAATCCCCAGAAAGACAGCTTAGGGGTGCCCAATCCCTCTGTCGGCATCATGCCACCCTCCCCAGTTCATCTCCCAACTGGGGAGCCCAACTCGCCAGCATCATCCCAACACTCTTATTTTATTTGCCGATGGGGTGTCCAATCCTTGTCAGCTTCCGCCCCCAAAAAAACGCCAGCATGTCAAATGTACCTGTAAAACAAAAACCTTCCATAAAGGTTTTTTTTTTCTCCCCAAAGTAGAAACGGTCCCTCGACTGCAGCCCCTTCCCCAACTCCATTACCTACCCACTGTGTTCTACCTTCTCATACACCCCACGCCCCATACTTACTCTTTGAGCCCAGCGTGACGCATCTTCTGTGGATCGGAACACATCTGCATTCTTCAAAGCCGACCTTGAACTGAAGAAATGCCAGTAAGCTGTATAATGGCATAAATAGGGTTTATTCAACTATGATGCATATCTCGGCATTGTTTGAATTTTGCCACCAAATTTTCAACATGGGGTTATTGGGACCCCTCCTCATGAATTCAGTTACTATCGTGGTGTTATTCGGTCCCAAAGGTGATTTTGCGGTCACTGCGTGGAATTACCCTTGGGACGAGTAACAAAATGACAGTGCCATTGTTCATGAGGTGGCCTCTCAAAAAGCCTATCTTGCAAATGTAGTGAAAAATCAAAAATGACTGTTTTATGAGCATGCGCTATGCAGTTTTCACGCACACTCATAACTTCGCTAATCTGTAATATTTTCATCTAGATTTTCAATATTGTCATTTTTCCACACCTCCTAAGAACAGTACAGCTGTAATTTTTCACATCCTGGCCAAAATGTGTTTTTGCACTTCCGGCGCAGAAAAGCACGGTCGCTGTGGGAAATCAGTGTTCAGGACAAAGTACAAAAATCACAGTGGCGCTGTTCATGAGCAGAGGTCCTAAAATGCCTATGTTGAAAATCTGGTGGTGAAAAGTCCATTAAATAGCTGTTTTATGCAGTGGTGCGCAGTTTCCACACGCTTGTAACTTCATTGAATCTCGTAATATTTTCCTCCAGATTTTAACACTGCCTATTTTTTCCATACCTCCTTATGAACAGTACAGCTTTCATTTCCCATACATCCTACCTGAACTGTGTTTTGCACATTCAGCGCACAGTGGCGCAGAGTTGCTGTAGAAAACAATGTTCAGAACAGAGTATGAAAAATCACAGTAACACTGTTCATGAGCAGAGATTCCAAAATGCCTATATTGAAAATTTGGTGAAAAATTCCATAAAATGACTATGTTACAAGCGTCGCGTTGCAGTATCCATGCACAGCTGTGAGTGAGAATTTGTAATATTTTCACTCCAGATTTTCTACATTGTCATTTTTGCACATCTGCTTATAAAAAGTTCAGCTGTCTTTTGTCACATCCTAGCAACGAATGTAGTTTCACACATCTGGCACACAATCACACAATCGCTGTGGGAAATCAACGCTGGGTAGATTAAGATAATCATAGTGCCACTGTTCATGAGCAAAGATCCCAAAATGGCTATGTTAAAAATTTGGTGAAATAATTCCACTAAATGACTGTGTTGGCGTGTAATATGCAGTTTTCACATGCTCGTAACTTCAAGAATGTTTAATATTTTCACTTCAGATTTGCCACATTGCCATCTCTTCACCTCCTTATCAACGGTGCAGCTGAAATTTTCATGTGGTGCAGAATGGCACGGTCACTGTGGGAAATCAACATTCGAGACAGATTAACAAAATCACAGGGCACTGTTCATGATCAGAGGTCCCAAATGCTTTCATGAGGTGGGTCACAAAAGACCATGTTTTAAAATTTGGAGTGTAAAAACCAACACACTCCCAGGGTGTTAGGGTTTCTAACCATTACATCTTACCTTGTACAGACTAACAGGCATCAGGGGTGTGTCTTTGGATTGTCTGCTGTACTGCTCACCACACTGGTCATCTATGATAAAATCGATAACCATGCAGCAGGATCATCACCCACTATATATTGGATCCCAAGAAAGAAGAAAAACTGCCTGACTGCTCACTACTCCTATCACTGGTGCCTCATCAAGTTAATCTTCTTTCTGCTGGTCTGTGTTGGCACTGTGGGAATCAACCCTGGACCCACTGAAAGCTCGATCTCTCCAACTGACCTAACCTCCATAAATGGATTGAGTTTCTTCACTTCAATGCCTGCAGCCTCCTAAAAGTTCTCATCAATACAGGCCTGGGTTGCACACACCCTACCGGACTGTCTGGTTATATCTGAAACATGGCTCAAATCTGCAACAAAAGATAGTGAAATAAACCTTCCCAACTACCAGCTCTTCAGATCTGACCGCTATCCAGGGGCGGTGGGGTAGCCATCTATGTCAAAGCAAATATCTCTGCATCCTACCTCAATTCTACATCACAACCTAAGGAATTCGAATGCTTGTCAATTAAAATAACCCTTCCCAACACATCATCCTTTCAACTGATTGGTTGCTATAGGCCCCTCTGCAGGCCTCAAACTCCTATCCCACTTAGGATCCATACTTAATCTGGGCCCTGAAGACACCATCATCTTAGGAGACATGAACTTAAATTGGCTGACTAATGCATCTGCACCTGGTAACCTTCTGTGACACCTATGGATTCTCTCAATTAATCAAAGAACCAACAAGGATCAACCCAAAGAATACTCTCAACAGCACACTCCTGATATTATATTGGTAAATAAACTCATCATTATCCCTATGCAGGAGTACTATTCAGTGACATAAGTGACCACTGTCCCATAGCTGCCATTAGATCAACAATCAAGCCACCCAATCCTGCAAAATTCCTCCCACGAAGGTCAAAAAGAACTTAATATTACAGGTTATCTCCATGATCTGTGCCACACCACACGCTGGCAAGAATTCTATCTCACAGCCTCAATAGAGACAGCTCTTCAAATCCTAAATGATATAATCATAAGT
Source organism: Neoceratodus forsteri (assembly GCA_016271365.2). Lineage (NCBI taxonomy): Eukaryota > Metazoa > Chordata > Ceratodontiformes > Ceratodontidae > Neoceratodus > Neoceratodus forsteri. The sequence continues at coordinate 36,232,210 of JADMNL010000033.1, forward strand.
GCCCTCAATTCACATGCACCCTCACCAGTGTCAGAACTAAACTCAAATCCTGTCGCTGGTTCTCTGCCGACCTTAAATCAAGATTTCTTGCCAGAGACAAACTCTGAAAAGGGCAAGAAAGACAAGGACCCAAATGACTGGCTCCAATTCAGAAAAGCCAGAAACTCCTGCACAAACAAGTAAGAAAAGCCAAGGCAACCTTCTACACAGCTGAACTAGATGCTCCTATAACAACCCTTCCAGGTTCTGGGGTTCATAAAGGCATCCTAGGTCAAACCTCTACCCCTGTCTTACCATCCAAAATTCAATTAAATAATATTGAAATCACCGACAAGCAAAATATCTTGAATGCCTTCAATGATCATTTCACTACAGCTGGCCTGGCTTTCACTCCTCTCCTGCAAACCTATTAAGATCATCTCTAAACCTACAATCTACTGAGAGTCAAAAGGTTGCTTCCACATTCTCATTCAAACCAATATTGTTCAAAGAAGTAGAAGACCTCCTACTCCAACTAGATACCACCAAAGTGCAGGTGCAGACTCCTGGATCCCTACTTTCTAAAAGTAGCACTGTATGCCTTAACCGCCCCCTCACTCACCTCTTCAATCTATCACTTGCCACTGGTTCTATCCCTCAATATGGAAAACAGCTCAAGTGTTTCCATTACTTAAGGCAGGTGATCCCATGGACCTCAATAATTATAGGCCCATCTCCATCTTACCAATACTATCCAAGATGCTTGAGAAGCTGGTAAACTCTCAGTTAACTGCCTACCTTGATACCAACAATCTCCTAAATCCAGCTCAATCTGGGTTTAGATCTATGCATAGCACCATCTCTGCACTAGCAAAAGTCACAAATGACTGGCAGACTGCCCTAGACAAAAGAATAATACCTGTGCTGTGTTTCTGGATCTAAGCAAAGCCTTTGACACTGTGGATCATGATCTTCTAATCACCTCACTGAACTCCATAGGCCTTGACTCACTCTCTATTAAATGGTTCAGATGCTATCTCTCTGAAGACTACAACTGGTAAAGAATGATGGTGATCTATCTACCTCTAAGCCACTCCTAAGAGGTGTACCGCAAGGCTCCATCCTGGGTCCCATCCTTTTGCCATTTACATCAACAATATTGACTCCAATCTCTCTTTCTAATATCCACCTTTTGCAGATGACACTTTATGTGAGCGATCCTCACCATCAAAAGCCTGTGAGCTCCTACAGTCTCAAGTCTCCCTCCTCCAGCATAACCTATTAAAAAGAAATTATTACTAAATGCTAAGAAAACCAAAGCTATGTTCTTGCCCCCAAGAACTGTTCTTCCACTATCCCATCATTCACCCTCCCACAACTCTCTACCATCCTTGGTGAAAATCTGGAATATGTTGACAAATTCAAATACCTAGGAGTATGGATAGACAATAAACTAGACTATACTACCCATGTTGAAGAGCTCCTGAAAAAGCTAAGACAAAGACTTGGTCTATTCTTTAGGATCAAACACTACCTGACCAAAGATTCCAAACAAAGATTAATCCTTGCATCATTCATGTCCCTCATTGATTATGCTGACTTCTCTATGGTCATTGCTCCCTCTCCCATCTAAACAAACTAGACACCCTGTATCATAGAGCTATTAGATTCATTACTGACCTTCCTCTAGCACCCATCATTGCTCTCTCTACAATGCAGTCAGCTGGACATCCCTGCAACATAGAAGAAGAAAAATGCTGCTACCTGGATCTACAAAGCTCTGACAAACAAACTCCCTTCCTACATCTCAGACTGCTTCAACCAGATCCATCCAGGCCTACACCTTGAGGATCAACAAACTGATCCTGCTGAAGATTCCTATCACCTGCACCCAGTATGGAAGAGCTGCAATCAGTTATTCCCTGGCACTTATCTGGAATTCTATCCAAAAGACATTGAAAATGGAAACACTGATTCCTCTTACATCCTTCAAAAGCTGTACACCAGCCTAATCCCAGATTCATGCAATTGCTTCCACAAGGCCTAGTCCTCCCACACCCCACCCTCCCACACCCCTCTCTCCCCACCCCCTCTTTAAAGCTCCTCCCTATTCTTCTATCATTCTCTGGTCCTTTCCACATCAAACCTCAAACATATATGCCCACCCATGTACCATTATCCAAGCCTTATCCCTACTAGACTGTTTGTTTCTCTCCTTTATTAGGTTTTTGTTTACTGTCCTTTGCCTTGTATATATGTAAATATTTGTACATCTATCTCACTCATAAATGATTGTATTTGTGCTTATTCACTATCATGTTTTTGTATACACTCTGTAACCTTTTTGTTATGACCACTCAGGTCCATCTTGTAAATGAGCTATGCTCAATGATGTTCGCCTGAATAAATAAAGATTTTGATTGATTGATTGATTGACTGGTCCTCCACCTCCACCCTGCAGCCACTGACAGGCATCAAGGTGTGCCTTTGACTCTTCAGCCCCAAGTTCAACCCATTCTCCTATGCTGCACCCATCTCATCTACTTCCTTATGAAATGGGGTGAGCATAAGGCCAGATGACCCAAGGCCTGCTTGTGACTGTTGTCGAACTCTGCAGGGTAAGGTGAGGTGAAATAGCATAAGCGTTATGGCCAGTGATCTAAAACGCACACCCCAATGCTTGTCACTTCTGCAGGGTGGGTAATGATGTCGTTCTTTACTCACTGCTGCTTCTATTACGTGTTTCTCTAACTCCTGCACTACCAATGTCAAACCCAGCAAGACAACATTTGGCATTGACAAATGCTTGTTTAGTGCTGTTGCTAACTTCTGACAACTTCAGATATTTTCCCAAGGCAGAATAATATGCTTTTAACTACTGTGTGTCTGACCTCATACTCATCTACGTGTAGAAGACTCGTACAGAAAAACATATTACTCAGAAAAAAAGGCACCTGGGTCTTATTCTCCAAGGCTGTAACTATACGCACTAGACAGTTTGTCAGCAGAAGTTACAAAATATGTGTGAGGTTCCACAATAACCACCAAGCCAGAGCCTACCAAGGTTACACAATGAAAAGTATTTTTTCTCTTCTATTTCGGTATTAACCCCTTAGTGCTGTGACATGCCTAAGCTACAGCCATGTGTGTTCTCATAACATGCATGCTTATAACTCACAGGAACACGCTGTGCATGCATACAATCGCGAGACTCTTGACATAGTAATATACTATGTATGAGAGAGCACAGGGCACATAATAATATACTCGTTCCAACAGGTGTAGTGTTAGGCAGGGGAAATAGGGCAGACTAGATGGGCCTACCAGTCATTTTCTGCAGACAAATTTCTGTGGTGCTGTGCAGTAGCCTGCAGTGCATGTTCTTGTTTTTATAAGTTCTGGTCATTTGTTTGGTGCTCCTGCTAGTCTACAGGCTAACTACAGTCACAGAGGACTGTACATAGCCCCAGGAGAATGGGGGGCTGGCAAATACCAGATCGAAGCCTGCAGAAGTAGTTACAAAAATGTCAATTTGCAGGTCAGCAGAATCAGTCTCATACAATTCATTATAATAATGATAGCGGGGTCTGGGGAACAGTGTTTAGAGGGGCACGTGGTTGTAAAATAACAGGGCCCGCTGTCCCAGGGTATCCAGAGTTTGGCATCAGTAATGTCCAGCCCTGTAACCAGTTTGCACTGCAGCCTGCACCCCTGTCAACATGAAAACTTGCAGCATTCTCCTCTGCACACATCAGTGTCCCCTGCCGCCATCCTCCCAGCAGCTGTCACTCTCTGTACAGAAATACAAAACAAAATGGGGCACCACTCACCAGGCCACAAACAGAGTCAGTTTCCAGCCCTGTAAAGCCCAAGTCGGGTACAGTTTAAAAATGTTTTCACCTTCCTTGCTGCTTGCTCTCTCATAGCCTCCCCTTTATTAAAGCTTCCTTTGCATCTGAAAGTCGTGCCTGCCTCTCCGTATATCAGAAGACATGTCACGTGTCTGAAGTAATTAATCCGAACAGAGCTCAAGTGATCAGTTGGCCACTACACCTTTTATTCTGTCCCTGTTCAACCTGTCACCTTCCGCTGGTCACCCCAAACAGGAGTCTGTGTCTTTCCTCAGGGCTTACCATCCCCCCAAGCAGGATCAGTAGGGCTCCCCAACTCCAGCTGTCTTTTGGGATCTGCTGCGCTGGCAGGGCCTAGCTAGCCAGGTGCACTGGGCAGGGTCTTAATAGTCAGGTGCACTGGGCAGGGGATGGATAGTCAGGTGCACTGGGCAGGGGATGGATAGTAAGGTGCAGTGGGCAGGGGATGGATAGTCAGGTGCACTGGGCAGGGGATGGATAGCCAGGTGCACTGGGTAGGGGATGGATAGCCAGGTGCACTGGGCAGGGGATGGATAGCCAGGTGCACTGGGCAGGGGATGGATAGTCAGGTGCACTGGGCAGGGGATGGATACTCAGGTGCACTGGGTAGGGCCTGGATAGTCAGGTGCACTGGGCAGGGCCTGGATAGTCAGGTGCACTGGGCAGGGATGGATAGTCAGGTGCAATGGGCGGGGATGGATAGTCAGGTGCACTGGGCAGGGGATGGATAGCCAGGTGCACTGGGCAGGGTGGATAGTCAGGTGCACTGGGCAGGAGATGGATAGTCAGGTGCACTGGGCAGGGGATGGATAGTCAGGTGCACTGGGCAGGGGATGGATAGCCAGGTGCACTGGGCAGGGGATGGATAGTCAGGTGCACTGGGCAGGGCCTGGATAGTCAGGTGCACTGGGCAGGAGATGGATAGTCAGGTGCAGTGGGCAGGGATGGATAGTCAGGTGCACTGGGCAGGGGATGGATAGCCAGGTGCACTGGGCAGGGATGGACAGTCAGGTGCACTGGGCAGGGTATGGATAGTCAGGTGCACTGGGTGGGGCCTGGATAGTCAGGTGCACTGGGCAGGGGATGGATAGCCAGGTGCACTGGGCAGGGGATGGATAGTCAGGTGCACTGGGCAGGGGATGGATAGTCAGGTGCACTGGGCAGGAGATGGATAGCCAGGTGCACTGGGCAGGGATGGACAGTCAGGTGCACTGGGCAGGTGTGGGATAGTCAGGTGCACTGGGTAGGATGGATAGTCAGGTGCACTGGGCAGGGGATGGCATAGCCAGGTGCACTGGGCAGGGGATGGATAGTCAGGTGCACTGGGCAGGGGCCTGGATAGTCAGGTGCACTGGGCAGGAGATGGATAGTCAGGTGCAGTGGGCAGGGGATGGATAGTCAGGTGCACTGGGCGGGATGGATAGCCAGGTGCACTGGGCAGGGGATGGACAGTCAGGTGCACTGGGCAGGGGTAGGATAGTCAGGTGCACTGGGTAGGGCCTGGATAGTCAGGTGCACTGGGCAGGGATGGATAGCCAGGTGCACTGGGCAGGGGATGGATAGTCAGGTGCACTGGGCAGGGCCTGGATAGTCAGGTGCACTGGGCAGGAGATGGATAGTCAGGTGCACTGGGCAGGGATGGATAGTCAGGTGCACTGGGCAGGGATGGATAGTCAGGTGCACTGGGCAGGGGATGGATAGTCAGGTGCACTGGGCAGGGGATGGATAGTCAGGTGCACTGGGCAGGGGATGGATAGTCAGGTGCACTGGGCAGGGATGGATAGTCAGGTGCACTGGGCAGGGATGGATAGTCAGGTGCACTGGGCAGGAGATGGTTAGTCAGGTGCACTGGACAGGGATGGATAGCCAGGTGCACTGGGGATGGATAGTAAGGCACTGGGCAGGGCCTGGATAGGCAGGTGCACTGGCAGGGGATGGATAGCCAGGTGCACTGGGCAGGGGATGGATAGTCAGGTGCACTGGGGGGATGGATAGTCAGGCACTGGCAGGGATGGACAGCCAGGTGCACTGGGCAGGGGATGGATAGTCAGGTGCACTGGGCAGGGGATGGATAGTCAGGTGCACTGGGCAGGGGTGGATAGTCAGGTACACTGGGCAGGGCCTGGATAGGCAGGTGCACTGGCAGGGGATGGATAGCCAGGTGCACTGGGCAGGGATGGATAGTCAGGTGCACTGGGCAGGGATGGATAGTCAGGTGCAGTGGGCAGGGATGGATAGTCAGGTGCAGTGGGCAGGGCCTGGATAGCCAGGTGCACTGGGCAGGGCCTGGATGGCGGGTAACAGGTGTCATACTCCGGCTGCAAGATTTCTCATTTTCTCCCAGGACGATGCGAAGTGCAGTGCTGTAAAGATGCACATCACGTGCTCCCACACAGGAGGCATCGATGGTCGCCCGCACCTCCACACGCTGCTGGTTGCCCCAGACTGCCTTCTGCCTAGCCTCTGCTGGGGTCAGGCACATGTCAGGCACGTGTGTCCCTACCCTCGGAGATGGAGAGCAGTCCCACAGATAATCAGTCTTCTTCCTCCCAGCTGGCCTTGAAACACCTGAGTTCACCTCCGAACCTGGAGCCATCGGTGTTGCAAGTGGTAGCACTACTGCTCTCGCCAGTGGTCTGGTGCAGTCGGTCACTACACTTGAACCCAGTAATGATTTTTCCACCCACCACCTCAGCCAGTAGGCTGTTCCATGACTCAACCACTCTCTCAGAATGCTTTCACATCTCTCAAGAATCTCTCCCATCAACTTCCACTTATGTCACCGTGTTTGTACTATGTCATGCCTGCTGAATAGTTCCACGAGATTTCTACCAGCTAATTCTTTTCAGGAACCTGAAGGTGTCTGTCATATCTTGGCAAGCAGAAAAATAGTGGCTCCAGTATTCAGCTGCAAATGTATTCCAGAGACTCTCTCTTCCCTGAGTCTGCTGTTGCTTTCTGGTTATCTGAGTACTGTTTGTGGAGTATTATTTTAGCCTGTTGCACATTAAAATCTGTTTGCAACTGAATACTGCTGCCAGTATCTTTCTTTTGCCGCTATTGGTTTTTACCAGGCACAGTTATTGCTACTTGTGGCGCACTGTGCGTGTTCACTCTGTCATATCTCCCCTCCCATCTGGAATCCAGTGAGTACATGTTCAGTGCCTTAAAGGTAAGTGCTTTTAGTAGGGTGTATATCTTAAAGAATAGGAGGACATATTCCAGTGCCCGGCGGTTGTGTCATGCATAACAGTGTGCGCTGACAAAAGATGCACCAGCCGGCACTGGAGCAATATTCAAACAGTAGCGGATCGGCACAGACTGCGATCCTGTTTGAATATGGGACCCCAGTTGTACTGGTGTAATGCATGCAGCCGCCATGATGGGGAATGCGCGCGGCACAGACCTGGAAGTGCTGCTCCCAAGGGTAAGATATTCCGCCAGCATATGCAATGAGATCATTGGGCATGCATGGTGCACACGGGCCACGGCATGCCCATTATGGGCTCGTTAGCATGATAGCCACGACGGCCACATGCATGCCCATTATGGGCTCGTTAGCATGGCGCCGTAAGGGCCACGTATGCCCATTATGGGCTCATTAGCACATGGCGACGGGCCACGCGGCATGCCCACTATGGGCTCATTAGCATGTCTCACACGGGCCACGGCATGCCCACCATGGGCTCATTAGCATGGCGGCACGGGCCACGCGGCATGCCCACATGGGCTCATTAGGCATGGCGTGCATGGCCACGCGGTGCCCACTATGGGCTCATTAGCATGGCACGCATCGGGCTACGCGCATGCCCACTATGGGCTCATTAGCATGGCGCCGACGGGCCACGGCATGCCCACTATGGGCTCATTAGCATGGCTACTCTGGCTGGATGTGCCATGCCAGCCCCAACCCATGTCATGGAAGCACACTGGAGCACCCACCCCATTCTGACCCTAGTGCAGCACCCATCCCACCCCTCAACCCAGTGTGCAACAGAACACAGCCTTGTGCCATTCCCAAACTGTAGTCCCCCAACCCCAGCCCCGACACCCCTTCGCTGACTCCAGCCATGGACACACCGATCCCAATCAATGTATGTCCACACCTCAACCAGTATCCATAGTGACATGGTACCCCCAGCCTTGAACCCCGGATACACACACATACATCTATTCACATTTCTGGACTGTGTAGTATGGTACTGCCTGCACACCCATTGGCCTCTACCGTATGGAGTCTGTCGGGCGGCAGGGCAGGGCGGTGGCAGGGCAGCAAGCTGGTGGGCGATGCCACCCGCTGACCGGGGAGCAGGGAGGTGGGTCTCAGTGGGCGGTGGGAGGGGGTACCGCTGGACCACCACGGATATAGGACTATTACTTTTACTACATATGCCCACTGATCAGGTTGCGAGTGGTCCACTGGACCACCAGGGATACAGGGCTAATACTTTCACTCACACATGCCCACGATCGGGCTGCGACAGCAGTCCACTGGACCACCAGGGATATGGGACTATTGTATACATCACATGCCCAATGCCATCAGGCTGTGAGCAGTCCACTGGACCACCAGGATATTGACTATTATATTACAACACATGTCAGCGATTGGCCGCAGCGGTTGCCGCTTGTAGGGGTCGGTCCTCGACGGCCTGCAGCCTGGCAGGGCGCCAGGTGCATCGATGGGGTTCAGGCACTCCAGACAGCAAATGGGGCTATAATGTCATGCAAATGGCCCCATTTGCACTTTGCATACATTATGGCCCCGCTTTGTATGTGCACTTTTGAATATTGGCGGTTGCGCCTATCGCCAGCAGTACTTACGCTTCGCGCATCCCCTGCTCCTCTGGCCACTTGTGCTGGAGCAGTGCCACTGCGCCATGCGCTGCGGATGGCCAGGAGGCGATATTCATTATGCTGTGCCATGGCACAGCTCTGTTGAATATCACTTGTCCATGCCCCTGCGCATCCATGTTGCACTGTGCCCAGGTTTGTGCCACAGCCTGGCACAGTCTGAATATCCCGCCCAGGATGTCTACCTCCAAAACCAGAACCACAAGACAGGCCTTTTATCTACTGCCCTTAACTCAGCTCTCTGTTTTAAGTCCCTCCCTGCCATCGACCCTTCACAAATGTGTTTGTTTCAAAGTACCAGTCTTCCCCAGCTTATTCTGCGTACAGTCCTCCTCACGTTGCTCTCTAGTATGTTCCTACTAGGTCAGTCCTGCACAGAAAATTGAACCCCACCCTTGACTTGAATTAACGACAAAGCCTCCTCTTGGCTGCATTATCATACAGGGTGTGAAAGCTTATTTTGAGTCTCTCCTGTCCTGACTTGATATGAAATAACGACACTGCCTCCCCTGGCTGCTTTACCTCCAGCTAAATTAGTTCCTTAAACCCACAGCACTCACCATGTACCTTGGGCTGTACTAACTGCAAAATGTACCTCTATATGAGATAGCTTCCAACTGTAAATAAGCACACCAATTGCTGTTATTTCTTGTATTTTTGTCTCTGTACTTGTGCACCTGTACTCTGTAACTACCTTCTGTGTTGTCCTCCTCCTCCTCTCAAGACATGGAACTTTTGAAAAAGAACATTTTGCTCCAAAGTTATGTCCACATGAAGAAATAAATAAAATAAAATTGCAATATGCGTTTTTATTTTGAATTCAGTAAAATCAGTAACTATTTGTAACATTTGTAATGGTTGCATTGTCAGTCCACGGTACAAATTACTGCCCTATGCCACTGTCACTTTTTCTAATTGTTATAATTATTGTTGATAATGTTGTGTGTATTATTCATTCTAACATGGAACCTTAGTTAAAGAGCCTCTAACTCAAAGGTCCTGTAATCTGAAAAAAATAAATAAATAAATAATCCGAGAAACAAAATAAAACCTATTGACAGTGCACAGGTAGGAAGATCACAAGGAACCGTTTCCTCTGCTTAGTAAAATGCTTAGTTTGATGACGGACAACTAATGCTGGAAAAATAAAAGCAATTACCTGGTCAGTATAAATCCACTGATATTAGCTTGTCTGAAACAGTTACAGTTTTAGGCTGGCTATAAAACTCAACACTGGACCCCACCCCACTTACGAGGCTTCTTCCTTTTCATCTACCAGCAGCCATGAAGGCTGTTACAATTCAACAGTTCACAGTTACAAAACTTTTAGCACCAGTAATGTCTACCTTGCAAGGGGCCCTTCAGTGTCTGCTTTTGTTTTGCTAACACTAATTAAAGTACACATTGTAATGTGGATTTTGTCTTATAAATGGCCATTACAAAATAGGAAGTACTGTACGCACACAGCAATAAGTATTAGTTTCGTTCCATGACTGCAGCTAATGTTACTGTAGTAAAGTGTCCTTCACTTGCACCACAGGGTGCATGGCTTTAAGTCTTAACACTGGTACTGTTCGAGCTGTTGTTTGCTTTCTTACCTCTCTCTTGTCAGCAGCCAGGCCACTCACTCGTCCAATAACCTCTGATGCAGGATTTATGTTTAGTTTCTAGCATGCGATTTCCAAACTGCTGCTGTGCAAACAAGGGTTTCTCTCCTGTTCAGAAAGCAGCCTGCCGTGCAGTTAACATCATCCTGCTAGCCAACCCACTTCCTGCTGGGCTTTAAGGGGAAGTCCAGGCAACATTTGCAACAAAAAAAAAAAACGTATGCTGTGCAGTGTCTTGACTTGTGGGTGGGCTAGTCCTGGCATGTCTGCTAGTAGGAGATATTAACATACGCCCTGCAGTGTCTTGGCTCATGGGCAAGGCTTCAGCTAACAGTATAGCGCAGTGGTCTAAGGCTCTGAGCTGCAAATCTGGTGATATCCAGCAGGCCAGACCTGGGTTTGAATCCCACAGCTTCCACTTGCATACTGTGTGATTCTGGCAAGTCACTTAACTCCTTTGTGCCCCAGGTTGCTCCTGTAAAAAGCTTTCAGCTTAGTGTGCTATACCTGGTTAAACAACTAAATTATTAAAAAAATTAAACTCCATTTTAGGAGTAATTGATTCCCAAACAATAAGGCAAAACTTCCAAAGTAAAAGGGGAAAAGTCATTTATTTCAAATGTAAAAACAAAACAAAATTGGATGACTTCCAAAACTGAAGACACAGATGCTAAGAAATTAGGGATTTTCCTAAAGAAATTTACCATTTTACCATTAGTATAATTAACATCCATAAACTGATCCTTCCTGAAATATTAGCTTTCAAATTGTGGAATCTAGGAAGTATTTTGACTTCCAAAAAATTGGAATGACTTCCAGATTTTGAAACATGGAAGTATTTGACTTCCACTAAAAATAAATTTAACTGAAGGCAGACCTGCTTGTGGTGTGGTCCTAGTGTGTCCCTTTCTTTGTCTGCTATTAAGGAGATTTTTCTTTCTAAAGTTACCTGTTAGTTTTATGACCACTGAGGATTGCCGTGTTTAAATATTTGAGTGTTTTTCTTTCTCCTACTATGCCTCCTGTCCCATGCAACAGTGATGCTTCACTTACTGTAGAGTTAGCAGGTGCTAGTTAAGTGTCAATTTATTTATTTTTTTATTAACATCTCAGATTGATACCTTTGAGCTAAAAGCTTGTTTACAGCGGTTCCACGTTATCAGAGTACAATATGCAATGTAGAGTCAACAACATTACAAGCATTGCAACACAGTTGGATAAAAATTCAAAATCACAGAGTTTACAGATAAGGTAAAACTAAGTCAAATTGCAAGCGTGGACAAGGGAAGAGAGGGGTTGGGAGGTGAGGAGTATAAGGTGAGAGGTATGAAGAGGTAGGATAGGCAGGCATAGGGTAGTAAGATAGCTGCGGGAAAAACAGAACTGTATGGGCAGAAAAGAAGGGGAGCAGAGGCGGCCATGGAAATTCAGGCATAATCATTGTGGATGTAATATTGTGGCACAATACAAGGCAGGCACCATATCGACAACTGTAATGTCAGCATGTAAAGACATCACCGACCTACACCCCATGGGCAATGTGCTGGATGACGAGTCATGGTGTCCACCGAGTCCCCCATCCCACTGAACGATGGCCCCAGAAACAGTACCAGCAGCCAGCCGCAATGTGATGGCTGACCCCCCAATCCACTGGTGCCATGCCACCCCAGCAGGCAGATCCCCCCTGTACCCCCTAATATACCCCGACAAATGGCAGGCGGCCAGCACAGCCCTCCACTCATTGCCACAGCTGGCTGCCCAACTGAACAAACTGAAGGAGTATGTATACATGTGGGTGGTTGGGGGGGGGTTCCACAGTTTAGTGAGACAGTAGGAGAAAGCTGCCTGACCAACCGTAGTTGACCTAGGTGGGAGAGTGAGGAGGCATTAGTTTCATAAGGAGTAGAAGGAGGGAGGGATGAGAGGAGTGAGGAGAGATAGGAGGAAGAGAACTAAGTCTGTTTAGCCAGGAAGGTGAAGTAGTGACTAAAACATCTGGCCACAAGAGAAGGGGGAGAGGGGCAGAGTAGAGGGCAGTGGTGGGTGCAGAGGGGCAGTCACAACCAGCGGCAATGTGAGTGGAAGAGTGGGTCCAGTCTGGCCAGCGTGAGACTAAGGAGCAGTGCTGTATACTTTATGTTTATATGTCCCCGGAGCCACTCGTGAGATAAGAGTCGCTTGACGCACACATTCTGCTAGAGAGAACAGCTAAGCAAAGCTGTTCTGACTGGAGCAGAAGGCAAGTGAAACCACTAGTATACCAATAACGAGTGGCAATGGGGACATACATATATTATAGATCACAGTTATAGAATCATAGACTTTGACAGCAGATAAAGACTGCTTGGCCCACCCAGTCTGCCCATTTCCCTACCTAATGGATAAGCTGCACATCCTAGTTAACCAACAGCCTACTTCTTCCTAACCCCCACCAGAATTTCCTTATGTCTGTCCCATGCACTCTTGAATTCCTCCACTGTTTTTGACCCCATGACCTCCTTAGGAATGCAGTTCCATGCTTCCACCACCCTCTCTGAAAAAATGCTTCCTCGTGTTGCTTCTGACCCATCCCCCCTCTATCAACAGTTGTGCTTGCTGTTCTTGCACATCTCTTTTTCTGAAAGATGCTACCCTCCTGGACTTTGATGATTACCTTAAGGTACTTAAAAGTTTATATCATGCCCCCTCCTTTCCTCCAGTGTATACATATTAAGCTCCTTTAGTCTCTCCTTGTATGGCTTCTGTTGCAGACCATGCACCATTTTAGTTGCCCTCCTCTGGACAGCCTCCAACCCTGTCTATGTTCTTGCAGAGATGGGGTGTCCAGAACTGCATGCAGTACTCAGATGGCGTCTCACTAACTGTCTGTACAGAGGGATAACAACTTCCTGTTTTCTACTGATGGTGCCTTTCCCGATACATCCCAGTACCCCCTCAGCCATCATTACTGCCTTCTCACATTGCTTGCTTACTTTTAGGTAATCTGATATGACTACCCCAGGTCCTTTCCATTTTTGTTGTTGTTAGTACCCCCATTTTGTGTACTCTTCCCCATGGTTTTTGTTTCCGATGTGCATTACTTTGCACTTCTTTACATTGAATCTAAGCTGCCATACTTTTGACCATTCCTCCAGCCTTGCTAGGTCCCTTCTCATCCTTTTCACACACACCTTTCTGTATCAACCCTGTTGCAGATCTTTGTGTCGTCTGCAAAGAGCCTTTTCACACACACCCTTTCTGTATCAACCCTTGCAGATCTTTGTGTCATCTGCAAAGAGGTATACTTTTCCTTCCAGTCCCTCTGCAATGTCACTTATAAAGACATTAAAAGGACTGGACCCAGTACTGAACCCTGCGTACCACTCTAGTAACCCCTTTTCCTTGGAAAGGACTCTGTTTACTATTACCCTCTGTATCCTGTTGTCCAGCCAATTTTTAACTGGCTACCACCCTGGGACCCACCCCCAGGCTGGCTAATTTGTTTATTAATCTTCTGTGTGGACTGTGTCAAATGCCTTGCTAAAGTCTAAGTAGGCCATTTCCACAGTCCCTCCCTGATCTACTACTTTGGTCACCCAAGTCAAAGAAATCTATTAGATTAGTCTGACATGACCTTCCCACTGTGAATCCATGCATCCTTGGGTCTGCTCTGAATAAGAGTGTCTTATGTGCAAGTGAAAGGAGTGGTCTGATTGGTCAGGAGCACTCCCTCAATCTATAATGTGTCTCTGTAGTCAAAGATGGGAGAATAATTCTCTGTTATATGGCTTTGCAAGCAGGCAAGGGGATGCACCTAGTTTTGGGTGTAATGTTTTGTGGATTGCCTCAACATGAGCTGAGAAGTTCAGGTGCTTGTCTAGCCATACCCACAAGTATGAAGGATGGGATATCTTCAAGGGGACCCATCAAGGGTGTGAAAGGAAGGGTCAGTTGTAAGTCTGGAGAGTTTTTGCCTGGTTCCAAAGGCTGGGGAGACTATCTTCCTTACATTTAGTGCCAACTGATTTGAACAGAACCAGCACTGGATGTTGTCAAAGCCCAGCTGGAGTCTGGCTGGACTTGGGGATAAGAGAGTAATGAGTAGTGGATGAATGGAGGGTGTATGAAGATGGGATGGCAGGGTTAAGGAGAGAGGAACATGTGAACAGTGCTGCTCCAGTATCTTGCCAGGAAGGAGGAACAGTTTGAGAGATGCCGAACCTTTTAGGGAGGAAAGAGATTAGTACAGAGAAAGTAGTAGGAAGGGAGTGGTGCACAAAGGGCAAAGCAGCAGAAAGAACTGTTAGCAAGATATGGGCTACATGGCGAAAAGACAGAAAACAAATGCCGTTCTTCTGATGCAGTTAGAAAATAATCAGTTTCACCTCTTCACTGTGGGCAAGAAGTGTCCTTGATTGGCGATGCTGAAGATTTTGTTCTGGTTTTGTTATTACCTATAGATGTACAAAGAAAAGTGAATTTGCAATGATTTGTATTAGACTACTGTAACACATAACTGTAAACATTGAAAGAAACATGACTCTCCTTCTAGCAGGCTCTAGCAGTGCTAAATAAAATGATTTGCTAACAACATGCAGCTTGAAAAGTCAACCTCAGCCCAACACAGTACTTTGTGATGACAAAACAAAGGTGGTTGAATCTTCAGAAAACATCCAGTAGATAGAGTCAAACCTACTTCTGCATGTTCAGGGCTAGTGCACAGTTTGGGGCTATGCTTTGGCGAGTCCCATTTTCAAAGGTTTGGGTGGCGAACCAAGTTATGCCACACAAACCTGAGATTGATTGATCAATCGATAGATTAATTGATTTAAAAGTTTGCAACCGGAGAGGCACACAGAGTCGAGACTAGTTTCAGGTGTGACTTGGAGACGGGGGAAGGAAGCAAAAAGTTACAGAAATACAACTGTGTCAGGCAGGTTTTAGCGTTGCCTGGGTAGGAGCACAATCTGGGCAATATACAAGGTATACTGTATATACAAACACTAGAATACAGGATGGTCAGACTGCTTACAAAATGACCAGTGTTAAGGCAAGGTACAGACAAAGTACAGTCAGTGTTAACAAGTTGCACATACAATACAGGTGAAGAGGATAAAAACAAAACAAAATACAATTGAAGTGTAGGAGCATGGGTGTTACCTGCAGTTCATTTAGTAAGAGGAATTTGTTGGTCTAGAAAGTTAAAACTTGAATAGGAAGACACTGGCATCATGATGTTTGGTAGGGATTAAGCAGGTTGGGAACAAGAACAAGAGTGAGGAAGGGAGTGAGAGAGGGTACATGTAAAGAGATTTGCTGATGGCAGCATACAGGCGTGGTTGGAAGGAGTTCCCATGATGAGGGAAGTGGAAGGGAGAAAGAAGCCTTTCCAGAGTTTGAATGTGGACGGGAAGGGTGAAAGTATGAGGGTCTCATGTGCAGAGATGGTAGGAAGTGTAAGAGGAGGGGAGAGGAGGGAAGCACGGTAGGGGGTGAGTGAGTCAAACAATATTTGGCTGAGATAATGGAGGGGTGGTTTAGCTGGTAGCTAGGGAGAGGAGTGATAAAGAGGTGTAGAGGGTGCAGAGGTGAGTCCTGAGGTGGACAGTTAAGGTGAATCGACAAAATGCAGGAAGAGAGAGAGTCCAGCATGAAGAGGGTGGAGGCGGAGCCATATACAACGCCAGCGTATTCAAGAGTGGTAATATTATTTTAATGAGGAGAATATAGCAGACAGAGTTGGAGACGGCATCTTTCTTTCTGTAGAGAGCACCAAGGTTAGGGTGGGTCTTAGAATGAATGATGGTTGACATGGGTTGTGAAGTCAAGGTAGCTGTCTAGCATGACGTTTGGGTACTTGTAGGCAGGGACTGTGTCCAACGTGGTGCCATTGAGGTAGAGAAAGAGGAAATATGAAGAGTTTGGATAGTTTTTGGTGTGCTGAAAGTCATGAATATGTTTTTTTAGCATTCATTAACTTTAGTTGGTTAGCTTGGAACCATTCCAGGATGTGAGTGAAGCCATTTTGCAACTGTGCGGTGACCATGGGGGCAGAGGGACTAGAAGTGTAGAGGATGGTGTTGTCTGCATTAAGGTGCATATGGGAGGCAACATACAAGTGGGAGATCATTTTAGAAAGGTGGAAAAGAGGATGGGACCTAGAATAGATCCTGGTAGAACACTGCTAGAATTGGGAGAGGGAGGAGGACATCTCCAGCCTGAACACATTGGGAGTGACCAGTGAGGTAGGATTTGAAGCATTCAATTGAGGGAAGGAAAGGCCAGCATGTTCTAGTTTAGTGAGGAAGAGGATGGGAGATGGAATCAAAGGCCTTAGCTAGATCTATGAATATAGTAGAGGTATGGCCTTTGCCCATGCCTGTGAGAATGGCATCTGTGACACAGAGAAGGGAGACTAGAGAGGATACAATCAAATGATTTTTTTGAAAACTGGACTGGTAGGAAGACAAGAAATTTGAGGAGGTGGAGGAAGTCAGTGAGTCTGGTTAGGACTAGGGACTCCTGGAGTTTGGCTAGTGCAGGAGGGAGGAGATGGGGCAGTACTCTGGTGAGGAGTGATCATCACCTTGTGAAGGGGCTCACTTCTACAGATGTGCCAGCTGTTGGGGCATCCCATATTCAAAAGGCATGAGTGCCCAGTGCACCCCAACAGCTTGATGAGACTTGGTAGGAGGAAGGTTCAAAAGCAACCCTCAGAAGCTACTTCTTCAGAGAGTGTGATAGACCCGTGGAACAGCTTGCCCCAGAAGGTGGTAGCATCAAAGACAATCAGGGAGTTCAAACCAGATGGGACAGGCATAATGGGAGTTAGATGAGGCTGCATATTGAGGGTAGTTCTAGGGCAGACTAGATGGATTGCATGGTCCCCATCTGCCGATGCTTTTCTTTTGTTCTTATGCACAGTATTGTGCTGTGCCTATGCAAATGAGGGTCTTTCATGCATCAGCATCACAGCACAATATTGAAACATTTCAAGTGCAAATCAGCCCCAAGCAGCAACGTAAATTTATGTTTCTAAAACCCTGCCCTAATCTAGAACGCGAGCCCGGCTGCACACTAGTAAGAGCAGGGAACCCTAGCAGTGCAGCCGCCCTCACCAGACCCCAGCATAGTTATAATAAAACAACCCTCCCCATTCCTCTTCCCTTGGTAGTCTAGTGGTTCCCTCCATGGCTCTGATCAATGTAGAAATAAAATAAACCCACCTGCTCCCTTGCTCTGGTAGTCCAGTGGAACCCCTCCTCAGCCCCAATCAATATGTTAATAAAACAAACCCTTCCCATTCCCCATCATCCTGGTAGTCCAGTGGTACCCTTCCTCAGCCCTGATTGATGTACCAATAAAAAGAAAATTCTTGTTCCCATTTCCCTGGCAGTCTATTGGTCCTCTCCCGTGCTTTGATCCATGTACAAATGACAGGTTCTACGGTAAAACTGACGGGTATCTCAGCCTCGACCTTGGGATCAGTGTCATGGCTCAGCAGGTAGCACATTCTCCTCTGGGGCCAGAAGACCAGATGGTCGTTGGATCTAGCCTCGACACCAGCACTGGAGTAACATCCATAACTGACACTGTTGTGTAGTATGAGGGGTGCTGCACTGTTGAGGTGCCATCCTTCAGATGAGGCATTAAACAAGGTTCCACCTCTGGTCACTGTTGAGGGGAAGTAAGATCCCAGGGCACTTATAGGTGAAAAGTAGGGTGCTCCCCCATGTCATGGCCAGCATGCCCCATTAGTAAAAAATGGGTCCATGTAACTCCACCTTCCAGGACACACCTGGAAACAAGCTGCCACAGCTTCGCCTTCCTTTCCCGTCACAAATAAGCAAACAATAACACTTTTGAACATACTGCAAAGAAAACCCAGCATAACAGGTGACATTTACAGTACCTTGATCCTTCACTGGCCTGACAAAGTCCTGATCAGGCTAGATACGCTTCTGTTTTCGATTGACAGTGCTTTCGCTTTGCCTTGAAACCACAGCAAAATGATAACCATTCCTTGGGTAGTCTGCAAATGGAGGGAAATCAAGAATGTGATCAGTTATGCCCAGGCTGACGGTGTCCTATAGGGCTCAGGTATGCATACAACACATGCAGCACTGCAGCGACACAGCATTTCACAGTTCTGTTCTTCACCTGGCCTCCTCTGATGCTCCTTCAGGTCTGCAGGTCTCCATCTCTTGCTGTTCTGACCACATCTCGGACAACCTCTGCCCCATGCTTCTGAGAGGTTTGAGGAGACCTGAGCACAAAAGCACAGGTCTGTCCTGCACTTTTTTAAAATGTTTTATTTTGTCCTCCAGTCTTCCTCATGCCCCAGTGGAGCTTCAGCCCCAACCCTGCAAGCTGGCAGCACCATGCCCAGGCATAACTCCCGGGCGGGCCTCTGTGCAGTGCCCTCCCCACGGTCAATGTTGGCTAGCCATGGCTTACCCCCAG
This sequence comes from Neoceratodus forsteri, assembly GCA_016271365.2. Classification (NCBI taxonomy): domain Eukaryota; kingdom Metazoa; phylum Chordata; order Ceratodontiformes; family Ceratodontidae; genus Neoceratodus; species Neoceratodus forsteri. Next base: position 36,250,964 of record JADMNL010000033.1, read on the forward strand.
AGTGGGACCACGGGAGTGGGACCCCTGGTGGACCCTGGTGGCAGTGGCAACAGTGGCTGGAGTGGGGGGTATCATGGTCAGGGGGACCAGAGAGATTTTTTTCCTTAACTGAGCAGCAGTACTTGGGGCGTGCAATGATGTCCCATGTCCACCTTGCCTCCTGTAGTAATGATGCCAACATGGTGGGTCCCCCAGCCTCTTCCAGAGGTCCATGGTATGTGTCAGACACTCTGCCCCCTCCCCTGGAGAAGGAGGGCAATCTGTAAGATGCTCAATCCTTCTCCCCAGCTGGCCCTCCGATGTCCCCAGTCCATTTCCAAACCTGGGCCATTGGCATTGCAGATGGATGCTCTGCCTCTGTGGGCTGGCATAGGTATGTCCCATACTGATACTACACTGCCACACTTCCGGGAACATTGTGATGTCATGGAGTAACAAGCTGTGCTTGTCTACATGTGGTTAGGCATGGCTCTTTCTCCGCTGACATCGAGGCACAGGTCAGAAAGCATACAGAGGACCAGGAGCAAAATATTTATTTACAGTAGCAGTAGCATAAAACAAATAACACTAATAAACTTATCCATAACTATGTACAAAGGAGAAAAACAGTAATTTTCCTTGAGTCTCCGTGTACCTTTTTCTTCTAATCTTTCTTGAAGTTGCAGCTTAGGTCTTATTTGACTGACCTATGCAGCCAGTATAGTGTTATGCTTGTGCAACTGTGTTAGTTGGTTTTGGCTGTTCGCACTCTCTATTCCAGAGGAATTGCCACCCTGTAAAGAATGCGAGAAGGCAAGGCACTCTCGAGAAGAGGTTCCACCCTAAGAGGTGCCCGCAGGACCGATTCCTGTGTCTGAAATTTGTAGAAATCCCCAAAAGAAATGTAGTATCATCCCCAAGAACAAGCAGTAACTGTGGCAGAGGAGCAGTAAATGTTACATAGTAGTGGAAAAGCATAGGCAGTTTGATAATGCAATGAGATGCTCAGGTGGATAACGTAATGAATACCCAGGCTTGCATAGCATGATACTGATGGTTTGTGTTGAGATTAGGGATCCCAATGAGAGAGGGAATGGCAGGACATCCTCCACCTCCATCCAACAACGAACCTACCTAAAGAAACTACAGAAACAACTATGCTAAGTTTATGACCTGAGGCAATGGAGGAGAGAAAACCTATGAGGAGGAAATTCTGGGGATCCAAGGCCTAGGTTGCATTCCTCCAGGCTTGGGATAGTTTAATTAGTGATGGCTCTGCAGTTGCAATTTGGAAAACCCCATTAAAGGGAGGTGAAAAATATTCCAATTGGACTCTCTACTCAAATCCTCTAGCAGGAACGCCATGGAAGGTTGCAAGAAAATTCTACAATACATGCATCCAAGGTGCAGGAGGAGAGCAACAACTGCTGAGGCACTCACCTGGCCCTACCTGCCCTAAATCAAACCAGGTGAACCAGAGCCAGTCATAGGGAGAATGCGGTGAAGGTGCCTTGCTAGGAAAACTACTAAAGTCAATGGCTAACTGCTTACAGTGGAACACTAGAGCCAAAAGAGATCATCATAACCACCCTTCACTTCTAGTCTTAAATTCTACACCAGGAGCTGCTGTCATGTAGCAGGCAGCTAAAGCCAAGCCCGGGTGAGGACATTCCCATCTATGGGCCAGGTGAGAAGGATCCCGCCCCAAGTTGGACATGCTCAAGATGTGGACTAAATGCAGAGCTGAGACTGTCAGCTGCAGGAACCCTGCACCAGATAGAATGGCTGGCATGCCCCAGAAATTGATTGAGAGCTGAAAAGCTGGTGAGCTGAATGAGCACAGCATGCTGAGATTGTAATGAGCACTGAGTGCTGAGACCTTGCAAGGTCAAATGCAGATTGAGTGCAGCAGAATCCCAGGCTGAAGCCAAGGAGATGGTAGTAGGTATGAAGCAATAGTTTGTGTACAAGGAGCAACAGTTGTGTAACAAGTGTGGACCTGCACATAGGTCAGTAAACAGAGCAGTAATAGTTGGACCTAATATGTAGGTCTGCATAACAAAGGGCAAACAGCATGGAATAGTGGGGCAAGTCAGCCAGGCAATTCAAAGCCAAATAAAGTTGATAAACTCTGAGGATTTTAAGTGCAAAGGTAGATTTGAACAGAATTAATTAGCCACATAGGCCAAGACTCCCCAAACACCTCCCAGTCCCTCACTGTAGGACAAACAAGGAAGCTATGGAAGGGCAGAGAACCACATGTAGATATAAAGCTAATTTAACAGCCTCAGCAGGAGCTTTAGCTAACCTCAGAGTAAACCAATGTACAATAGCAATGGGAGTAAACAAAGCAGTAGCAGGAAGCAATTAGGCCTGTGCAGCAGTAGTAAAAACAAAGGAGTACACTGAGTTGTAACTGCAATAAATAAAAGGAGGCATAATGCTCTTAAAGCACTGTCACCAGGCAGTGCAATGAGAGTGCTACAATGAGGTAATTAGAACAAGCATGAGTGAGCTGTATAGCTAGGTCCAAGTAAATGTGAGTCAGGTGAAAGTAATAGAGTATGTCACATGGAACAGCTATAGTTGAGCTGAAACACAGAGAATCAGGTTTGCAGTTGCAGTGCAAGTAATTTGAGAGGGTGAGTAATTGGAAGCAAGCAGCATGATCTCTGAAGTAGCAGTATGCTAAGAGCTAGAAAAGCCCCCAAAAAGGAAGGAAGCACACACACACACACACACACACACACACACACAGCAGAAGGCAAAATACAAACCAGAAGCAGGAGAATAAACACAGAAGCCCAGCAGAGATAAGAAGGGCAGCGGGGGCAGGCCCAACCAGCTCAGAGGACAAACCAACAGAGCTCTCTGCTGCAAACAAAAATGCTTCACAGTGAGGCTGAGAGGAACTGCTTATATAGCTCAGGAAGTGGGAGTGGCTGGCTACTTGGCCACTGAACTCCAGGCAAACCTTTCCAAAAGTCCTTTCAACCCCCATCCTTAGCAAGCATCCTGTTTTTGTAAATATCAGGCAGGAGCTGCTAGAATACAATGTGCTTCCTGAGTTGAGGCCCCATTTTGTACAGCTTTTAAAAGGCTTAAAATTGAACTCTGGTAACCTCTAGCTTTCAACAGCTTTTGCAGTCATCTCAAATTATAATTATATATATTTCAACAGTAACACTATATATTCTCTAAACAAAAGGATTCCAATATCAGTTACATTTCCATACAATGATTTGCACATATGTTTATATTAGCATATATGGTAGGGAGGAAAGACAGACAGCAAAGGGACAGAGAGACAGTGAGAGGCAAAGAACTGCGAGCCTGTTGGGTTGCTCAAGTCCAGAGTTTCACAGGAAAATTTGGTTGTGCAACCAGACAGAAAAAGGAAAGATCCTTGCTTTTAAACACTTTCTCCATAACAAATGGGACAGGGTCCTATTTTACCCTGTCATATTCACTTCCTCTTTAAGAGGAACCTGTTTTATTAAACAGATTTCAAAAACTTTTATTAATTCCCTACTAACAATTGCTGCTTTCAGAAATTAAGCACATGTACATTAATAGTTTTGTATAACAGTACAGCAAACAGTAAAGTTTAAACTGCATTTGCTTTCAACCTTAGAACTCTTAATTCCTGATCCATATCTTGACAGAAAATCAACATTGCTTATTCTCTTTACCAGATTTGTATATCACAGTACATTTAAATGGCTATAGTGCCAGGTACCACCTTTGTGATTCTGGAATTTATATTTTTATCTGGTTAAGTCAACAGAGAGGATTGTGATCAATTACAAGAACAAAATAAGTTCCTAGCAAATAAAACGTAAGGGACTTCATGGCCCACTTTGCTGCTAGACATTCCTTTTCGATAGTGGAGTACCTTTTCTCTCTGTCATGCAATTTCCTACTTATGTAAGAATAGGATGTTCTGTCCCATCTACATTTTGACTCAGTACTGCACCTAGTCCTACCTCTGATGCATCTGTTTGTAGCAAAATGGTTTCTCAAAGTCTGGGCTTCTTAAACAGGGACTGAACATAATGCAGCCTTAATGGCTTGAAACGCTTCATTGCACTCTGAGGTCCATTTCACATTATTTGGGTACTTTTTCATGAGTTAATTGAGAGGAGTAGCTAACTCAACAAAATTGGGAACAAATTCCATAATAACCAACTAGCCCTAAAAATGATCTGACATGTTTCTTTGTTTTATGTACAGGGCTGTTAGCTACAACTTCTATCTTATAAACCTCTTGCTTAACTTCTCCATTTCCCAACACATAGCCCAAATATCTGGTTTCCTGCATGCCCAATGCACATTTGGTAGGATTAATAGTCAGACCTGCATTTTTGATAGCTTGGATAACTGCTCATAGGTGTTCCAGGTGACTTTTCCAGTCTGGACTGTACACCACGACATCATCCAGGTATGCAGCACAATAACCAGTGTGAGGGATAAAATGACATCCATGTACCATTGAATATAGCTGGCACACCATGTAAACCAAATGGCATGGTAGTGAATTGATAGAACCCTATAGGGGTGGCAAATGCAGTTTTATCTCTGGATTATTTAGCTAAAGGTGTTTGCCAGTAACCTTGGTGAGATCAAGGGTACTGATATACTTTGCACTCCCCAATCTGTCCACCAAATCATCTATTCAGGGTGTAGGATAACTGTCAAATTCTGACACTTGATTAAGCTTCTTGAAATCAAGGCAGATTCTAACACCCTCTTCTTTTGTTTACAATTACCATGGGAGGATCTTGGCCACCAGGCTGAGTTCAGTAATACATAAATTAATACATCTCGATCAGGCTGGCTTTGTAGCTGGGTGCGTGGCTCAAATTTATTCAGGAAAATTATACACATCATCCATGCAGCTAAAATTAACCCCTCACAACCTACTCTTTATCACTAGATGCCAGCAAAGCATTTGACAGAATAGAATGGAGCTACTTACTCAAAACCTTAACTAAATATAATTTGGGAGACTTCTTCTGTCAGTTTGTCCAAACGCTCTACTCACAAGTCTCTGCTAAAATAAAAATTAAGGCTCCTCTTCAGCTTCATTCTCAATACACAGGGGGTACTAGGCAAGGTTTCCTCTCACCACTATGATTTGTTTTAGCTCTAGAACCCTGTTAATTAAATTCTGTAATTTTACTGATGTCTCAGGCATAAGAATAGCAAAGATCAAAAGATCTCGCCTATGCGGATGATGTCTTGCTTTCCATAACAAACCTTCAATTAACACTACCTCATATCCTAACAATTTCAAAGATTTCTCACTTTCTCAGGGTTCCAATATATGTTGATGAATCAGAGGCTCTCCCATTGTCAAAGGTAATAGACACATTGGTCTTTCTCAACCATAAAATTAAAATTGCTACTCAAGGTATTACTTTTTGGGTGTCATATTAACACCAAACATCAATATCTTCCTTATCAGTTTCTGGTAAAACTAGCAAAGCAGCTTTTGGCATTTTTTCAACCCATTTCTTGAGGAGGTTAGCATGGTATATCTTAGTAGGATTTTTCTGTCAGGGGTCTCAGTCTCATAGTTAACAGTGCCAGTACGCCTAAGAACTTTATAAGGCCCTTGCCACTTCATTAACAGCTTATTTTCTGTTGTAGGTAACAGTAGCAAAACCTTTTCACCAGGCTTGAAAACTTTTTCTTTTACCCCATGGTCATAATATACCTTCTGCTGGTTTGGGGCCTCTTCCTAATTACTATGACCAACTTCAGCATATTTTGCCAGTTTCTTTCTTAGGGAACACATATAAGAATATATAGATTGTTTCTGAGTGGGTTATCTTTCAAGTTTCTTTCATCACATTCAGTGGCCCTTGGCTGCCTACCATACGGCATTTCAAATGGTGAAACCCTATTGATGCCTGTGGTAGTTCTCTGTTAGCAAAAGTAGGTAAGGCAAGTAATGGTCCCAACCATTCCCTTCCCCTTTCACAAATCTTTTAACATGTGTTTTAGGGTTTGGTTAAAATGCTCAACAAGACCGGTCTGTCTAAGGGTGATTGGGGAGGTTCTTATGGCAGTGATACCTAGTAGTCTGTACAGCTCCTTAAGTAATGCAACACCAAAATTACTACCCTGATCAGTAATAATTTCTTTAGGTATGCCCACTCTGCTGAACAATTTGGCTAGCTCTGCTGCAACCTCTGGAGCTGTAACAGTACACAAAGGAACTGCTTCTGGATATCAAGTAGCATAATCGCATACTACCAGGATAAATCTATTACCCTTTTTACTTTTGTCTAAAGAACCAACACATCCATTGCAATTCTCTCAAAAGGCACATCTATTAAGGGTAGGGGCACCAGGGGACCTTGTCTTTTCTAGTGACTGGGGCTACTTTCTGACACTCAGCACAGGAATTACAATAGGTAGCAACATCTTTATGAATTCAAGGGCAGTAAAATCTGTACAGCAATCTGGCAAGAGTGCGATCCCTCCCTAGTGACTAGCCACAGGACTATCATGTGCTATCTGTAACAACTTTGTTCTATTCTTCTGTGGTCTAACCAATTGTTCTGTTTGTTCCTGTGTCTAAGGTTTAACACAAGCTCTGTGCAGTAACCCATTACATGTTTTAAACATTGGTCCACCCTGTTTTGGTTTCACCCAACTGCTTGAAATAACCCTGAGAGAAACATCATTAGCTTGTTCTGAAAGAAAATCACAATCAGTTATCAGTTTAGTTTCAGCATTTTCGTATTTTAACCCATTATGTCCATCAGTATTTGCTGCCACTGTTTCTTCAGGCATCATCTTTCTTTCTTTGATTTCTGGATCTTGGAGCTGTGCTCAAACAAGTCTGAATCAAAATCGCTGCAAGAAAAATTATCCCCATTGTCCAAATTTTCTTTGCATGAGGTCTTGTCACCGAGCTGTTGAAACATCAGGATTTACTCCCTCTTTGATCAGCTCAGTAAATCCAGGAAAGTCATTTCCAATAATCATGGATACAGGTAACTTAGGTACTACCGCACTTTCATTTGGTGCAACACACCCTTAATGGCCAGAGTCACTTGGGTGGTGGGATAGTATCGAGTGTCCCTGTGGATGCAGATGACACCAGTACTTGGTTCCTTTGCAGTGTTTTTCCAGCACTTTAACATGCACTAGGGTCTGTCTGCTTCCCTAATCAATGAATCCTTCACAGTCTTATTCCCCACCTTCACATCTGTTAAGTACTTGCCCCAATTTGCCAAAGTCAAATCTGCTCCAGTGCCACTCTCCTTACTATGGCAGTTTCTTCAAAATGGCCTGGCTTATTACAGTTATAGCAGATAACATCTTTGGCCCAGATTTGTTACCCCACCAGATTTCTTATCAGGCTTGGGTTTAAATGGGAAAAATAGTGTCTTACCAGTGCTTGGCTGTTACCTCATTGCTGGCATCTGTCTGGCTATTTGCAGTCCTTGGCCAAAGAAACAGCCTTTTCCCCACTCTCTGGATGGTGTTCCTTTACCCACAGCTACACATCTGTATGCAGGTGCAGGTGCAAAGCTGGTGCGATGGGTAGGAAACTGGCTTCAGGAAGGCAACAGAGGGTGGTGGTGGGGAGCCTCACACCCAAGGGCAGTGACGAGCGGTGTTCCACAGGGCTCATGTCGGGACCAGTGTTGTTTGGAATATTCATTGCAGACATATCATGGGACATCAAGAGCAAGATCAGTTTGTTTGCTGATGATACCAAGGTAGGCGCGGTGGTGGATGACCTGGGGATGGCAGGGTTGCAGGATGATCTGGCAAAGCTTGAAACCTGGTCAGACACCTGGCAACTGGGGTTTAATGCCAAAAGTGCAAGGTGCTGCATTTTGGGATGAAGAACCCAAGGAGGAGTTACCAGCTGGGGGGTGTAGCTAGCCCAGACAGAGGAGGAGAAGGATCTGGGTGTGCTCATTACAGGGTCAATGAACAACTCGGCACAATGTAGGAAGGCAGCTGCAAAGGCCAACAAAATGCTGGGTTGTATTGCAAGGGTATATCCTCGAGGAGGGAGGAGGTGATTCTGCCACTGTATAGGCTGGGTTAGATTCACTGACTTCCGAGTACTGTGTGTACTAAGTTCGTATCTGAAGAGGGACATTAAGTTACTGAGGGGTGCAGCGAGGGCAACAAAGATGATCAAGGGGCTGAGGGACTTATCATATGAGAGGAGGTTGAAGGAGTTGAACATGTACTCACTGGAGGAGAGGAGGGACAGGGGTGACATGATTGAACCATTAAATACATGAAAGGAATAAACAAGACAGGTACAGAGGGGCTGTTCAAAGTAAGGGAGGGAGGGCCACCAGGGGCCATGATATGAGACTGGAGGGAGGAAGGTTCGGGAGGAGATGAGGAGACACTTTTACAGAGAGGGTGGTGGCTGGGTGGAATCGTTACCTGCAGAAGTGGTATCCAGTAGAACAGTGGACTGCTTTAAAAGGGATGGGACAGGACAAGGGGAGGGTTAATGATGGGGAAGGGTGGAAGGAGGGCAGCTGCAGAATAAGGGGTGCTAGCTGCACATTCAAGCAGACTTGATAGACCTCTAGGCCTTTATCTGCTGACAAATTTCAGATGTTCATAAGATGTTGATGAATTGCTCCATGAAAAATGTGTTGATGATCTGTGGGACTGTTTTGCTCTCTGGTCGATCCACTTCATCAAGAGTTCTCTGAGCCGGGTGAAGGCTTCTCGAGGATTGTCGACTGAGTTGCACCTCAGAGATTGAAATCTCTGCCTGTATGTCTCTCCAGAGATGTCATACCTTTTCAGGATTTCGTTTTTCACCTGGTCATAGTTTTCTGACTGTGCAGTGTCCATATTGCTGTAGGCAAGTCGGGTTTTCCTGTCAGGTGAGGTACCAGTCTGCAGTCTGCTTGTCTATTGTTAATTTGGCCATTTGCAGGCTGTGGCAACTCTTTCAAAAGTTGTCAGGTATGTCAGTAATATGATCTGAGGGACACAACTTTGTAAGTTTAATGACTTTTGCATTGCTTGCATTTTGTTGCTCATCTGGCTCTGTGCCAGATCCTCTGCCTTTGATAGCTTGCAAGTCATCCAGCCATCGCTGCTCCTGTCACTGCATCTCTTCTTCTCTGCTTCTCCATCTCTTTTTGTTGTAAAGCCCACAATTTGGAAAAAGTCCATCAGGCTTTTTAGGTTCTGTCACTGCCTGGTCTTTTCCACAACTTGTGCTGGCTGTGCAATCTGAGACTGGACTTCTGTCTCTGCTAGCTTGGTTGCCACTCTCCTGGTAACCACTCCTGGACTTGCTGCTGCTGCAGAATCCATACCTTCCTCTGTGCTTCCCTGGTACTAGGTATAGTACCCACGCACAAAACTCCTGTCTTAGGGTATGCATGGCTTAAATCCCACTTCTAGAACCATCTACCATCAAGGCACAGGTCAGGAAGCATAGAGAAGACCAGGAGAAGTTGTGGAATTCACCAACAATATTTATTTACAGTAGCAGTAGCATAAAACAAATAAAAAACAACTTTTTAATAATAGCTATGTACAAAGGAGAAAAACAGTAGTTTTCCTTGATTCTCTGTGTCCCTTTTTCTTCTAATCTTTCTTGCAGTTGCAGCTTAGCTCTTATAAGTCCTTTCAACCCCACCCTTAGCAAGCATCCTATTTTTGTAAATAGCAGGCAGGAGCTGCAAGAACACAGTGTGCTTCTTGAGTTTGTTTGTTTTTTGTCAAATAAATTTTTATTCTTTTAAGATAGAAAACACAGTACATAAAATGTATTCATCAATACCAGTGTGAAGTAAATTAATATGCTTCAATATACATTGCCTCATCTAACATCTATAAATGTTATTTCAAGATTCATTTCTGATAGATTCAGTCAGTTATGTCCTTACACACATTAACTAGTGTTAATATTGCTTTAGAAATAACTAGATAATAACACAGAAAAGTTCAATTAAGCAATACAAATGTCAAGCATGTCAGTTCCAAGTCAAAAGACCTTCAAATATAAAATAATCCTAAATACTCAAGAAACTACTGGATTAACAGAATATTTTAAACTGATTACTTATAAAAATGAAATAAGATACTACTGAAACATGACTTTGTAAGTAAGAATCCGATCCGTGTAGCATCCTAAATCAATCACATAAAACTTTACCCTCTCAGTTTCATATAAAGTACATGTAATTGTGCTTATATTAAGATGAAATATGCAATTATGTCTATATACATAGATCAATAAATATATATATAATAGAAAGGTGATAAAAAGGGAAAGATAAAGAAAAAAGAGAGAAGGGTGATCTGTGTAGTTGCCATTAAGAGCCATTTACACCAAACAGTTATATAATTTCAACCTGCTCATTTGAGATCTGAACCCAGATACTGCCAAACTCTGCTTCAGTTAGTGGACCAGGGATGTGTATCTGAACACAATGTTTTATAAATAATGTCCCATTTCTTGAAAAATTTATGTGTATTGTCCCTTAAGGATAAAGCAATTTTTTTCCAGCCTAAGGAATTCTAGTACACTGTTCCTCCATTCACACATGGTTGGTGATGCGTCCTCTTACCAGTATTTCAAAATAAGATGCCTATCTGTTATACCTATAAGAAGTAAGGTATGTTTCTGCTCTTTATTCCATCGTATACTCCTTTCAAAGTGACCCAAGACGAGGTGTTCAATTGAATATGGATTGAGATTGTGGGGACATCCTGAAATACATTACCCACTTCTACCCATAAGGGTTGAATCTTAGGACATGACCAAAACATGTGTAGGAAAGTACCACTACCCAACTTACATTTATGACAAAGCAGGAAAGGGACAAACCATTTTATGTCTCTGTGCTGGAGTATAACAAAAGATGATGTAATGTCTTGAAAGGAATCAGCCTTCGATCAACTGTGATGAATGCCTTGTAGGGCAATGACCATATATTTTCCCAATCCCAATTTTCCGTGTGTACCCCAGTGCTTGAGACCACCATCTAACTGACTCAGTTGCAGAGCCCCTGATCAGATCTACTAAAAGCGTACAAAGTGGATATAGAGGCTGACAGCTTTAAGCACCCAAGTAAAGACAGATAAATCAATCTTATTTTTAATTGCCTGTTGTATAGACAGGTAGAATTCACCTTCGGTGGCGAAATCTCAAATTTGTCTACCAGAAACGCTAAAAGAAGACAATAATTTCTTTAGAAACATCTTGTACTGAGTGAATGCCTTTCAACCGTCACCTCTGTTAGTAAGATTTTTCCCATTTACTACAAAGTTTGGGTTATACCAGATAGGTTGAATTCTGGCGTTAGGTCCAAATCCAGACGATGAGATAACTGTTTAATCTGCCTGAAAGAGTCTGAGAGAATTTTATTCTTATAGGAGAAGTGGTTTAGAAAAAAAGAGATCTAATGTCTGTATCTTGCTTACTCATAATTTCCTGCTCAGTGTACACCCAGTCCGGAACATATGTCTGCTCTGCACCTGATCTAAGCCACAATGCCAACTGTGCTGATCTGGTTGCTAAAAATCAAGAAAAAGTCTGCCACTTTAAAACCTCCTTTATGTTTGGCTCTACATAATTTGGTGTAAGCTAATCTGTGTCTCGTACAGCCCCATATAAAATGTGCAGCCTGGACAGAAATACCCTGAATCCATTTCTTAGTTAAGCTACAGGGAATCATCATGAATATGTAAAGTATTCTGGGCAATAGATTCATCCTAACGGACTCTAGCCTCCGCCCGTAAGCCCAAGGGTAATTTATTCCATCTAATTTGATCTTCTGTGACTTTTTGATAAATTGTTAGACACAGTCTTGTTAATTGATCTATAAATATGAATCCCTAGATACTCTAAGTATTCCTTCACCCACAAAATCCCTATTTTGTCTATCTCTGCCTTAACACAGTATTTATTGAGATAAGAAGTATTTTTCTTTCTTTAATTTATAGCCAGAGAACTCTCCAAATTTATGAATTACATTAAATACATGAGGTGAAGTCACAGAAAGTTCAGTGACTATTAGAAGAATATCATCTGCATAAGCCGCCACCAATTGTTCCTTTTGACCCACTTTAATATTCTTTTCATGAAGTAGTCTTCTTAGTAAGGGGTCAATGGTGATATTAATCAATAGAGGTGATAATGGCACCCTTGTCAAGTGCCTCCCCCATCTCAAAAAGGAGAAATAGTTCAATTTGTTACTACTACAGAAGAAGAATTTTGATATAAGATTTGCATCCACTTTAGAAAGGAGTCTGAAATCCATATAATTTCAGGGAATTAAAATGTGCATCCAAGCAACGCGGTCAATACTTTTCGGCTCAAGAGACACCAGACCACTAGGAAGCAACAGGTTATTAGCCACCTGTAAGACATGGAAAAGTTTATGTGTATTATCAGCTGCATTCCTTCCTTCATAAACCTGTTTATTGTTTAGATATCAGTAGATGAGCTACTGTTTCCAGTCTATTGGCAAGCACTTTAGAAAGGATCTTGACATCAGAGTTTATCAGGGCTTTTGGCCTATAGCTTCCACAATCCAGTGGAGCTTTACCCTGTTTATGTATTAAAGTTATCAGGTTATTTGTCATCTCCTGAGAGTTTACCATCTGCAAAAGCTTGATTAAAACTTCCATTAAGATAGGGACTCATTTTTATCAAATGCACTGTAAAGTTAGCAGAGGAGCCACCGGACCTGGCGCTTTATTCTTTCTAATCTGTTTAATAGCTGTCAATATCTCCTCCTTGTTAGTAGTGCTTCCAATACTTCCTTATAAGAGTCTGGTACCTTAGGGATATTAATACCATTACAAAATGTTCTAATGAAGTAACTGGATTACCCTTGTCCCTGTGATATAGCTCTTTATACAATTTTGAACTCTCCATTTATCTGACGACGATCCACCGTTATGCTACCTGTCCTTTGCCTCTAATGGCTTTAATATCAGTAGCATTGCTATTTTGAGTGCGATATATGGCCAGGATTTTGACGCTTTGTCCTGAGTCAATGTAATTTAACTTAGCTTTCCTTATAGCAAACAATGCTTCATTTCTAAGGGATTCATTATATTCTATTTTAAGTCTTGACCAAGCAGCCCAGTCTTCAGGTGCACTAGAGTTATCTCGTGTTCTGTCGATGTCTTTAATTTTTCTAGAGCCTCTGATGTTTTTGGTTTTCCTTTTCTTAAAACCACTGCCTCCTGTATTAAGACGCCTCTTAAGCAACATCTGAGACACTCCCAGGTAGTATTCCATGAAGTATCCCTGGGATCATTAAAAGAAAGAAATTCCTCAATATTATTGTTCACTTTGTAGTAATCTCATTATTCTCTAGCAAAAATTATTACGCTTCCATCTCCTTGTTCTGTGGAGATTATTCAAGTGGCAAGCACCAATGATACAGGCAAATGGTCTGAGATTACCTGTGGCTCAATAGTTACTTTAATAATTCTTTGGATGAAAGTGCCTGGTATTTAGCTATAGATATAGATATAGATATAGATGTTATAGATATAGATAATATATAATATATCTATCTATCTATCTATCTATCTATCTATCTATCTATCTATCTCTATCTCTATCTCTATATATATATATATATATATATATAGTCTAACCTAGAGCCTGAGTCGTTACATTGAGACCAGAAAGTGTATATTTTCCCATTGGGGTTAATAACCCGCATGCATCCACCACTCCCAGGTTATATAAACATATGAAAAAGCCAGCAGAAGAAGGCCATTTGATCTATCAAGTCTGCTCATACTGCAGGGTCCACAGCTTGAGCTAATGTCCCTGCCCTGCCTACCCACTGCTCCCATCCTCCCTCCCCATGATTCTTACCTTCCCTATGTCTATCCCAGCCCTCTAAAGCTGCCCACTGTATTCAATGAGATGACCTCTTCCGCAGCACATTCCAAGTGTCCACCACCCTCTCTGTGAAGAAGTGCTTCCTGACCTCCCTCCTAAACCTCCCACCCTCCAGCTTAAGACTGTGCCCCTTGTGATATGAATGCCACTCAGCTTAAAGATGTCTCCATATCAACCTTATTCATACCTTTCAAGTACTTGAATGTTCCAATCACGCCTTCTCTCTCTCTCTCTCTATCTCCAGGAGTACATGTTCAGTGACCCCAACCTCTCTCCTCAGATGCTTGCCTTTGCTGACTGGCTATCATCTTGTAGCCCTCCTCTGTATCTTCTCCAGCAGGTTAATGTCCTTTTGAGGCGTGGGCACCAGTACTGAACTCCATACTCTAGATGCGGCCTTACCAGTGACATGTACAAGAGCAGTATAACCTCCCTCTCCTACTACTGATCCCTCTAGCTATGCATCCCAGCATCTTGTTTGCCTTTGCTGCTGCTTTCTTACACTGTGTGGGAGTGCTTCAGGTCACTAGTGATCATCACTCCCAGGTCCTTCTCCTCCTCCTCTGATGCAGATATTCGAACTCCACCCAGGTCATACTCTGTCCTGAGATTCTTATCAGTGAGATCCTTCAAATCCTTGTCAACTCTGATCTATGAAGCCTATGTGTTGTCCTAGCAAGTACAGGATCTAAAGTGCTGTTCATGTCTCCTGCAATAATGCTGTTATATAATGACGGTACTATCCAATTATTCGTCAACCCTGGTTAAATATACATTGAATATGTCATGAGAGGTAGAATTGGGACCAGATATATCTAAGTGAATGTGAAACATTCTTCTCTTAGCCTACCATTAATGATGATGAAATGACCATCGCTACCCTCTATGACTGACCCATATTAAAATGTTGACCCTCCTGAATAATATCAATACCCTGCTGTCTTGGAGTTATTTGCAGCCTCAAACACTTGCCCTACCCAATCTCTCTGCATCAGGTTGTAATGTTCCTTCCTAAGATGTGTCTCTTGTAAAAGGCTATTGATGTGTCTAATTTTTTAAGATGTCTTAAAACAGTGGGCTGGATATTCGAAGGGTTGCGCCATGTGCAATAGGGTTTGTGCCTGCGCAAGTCCGAAATTGCGCCATTCTGCAATATTTAGCAGGAGGCAGTTGTGCCCCCCATGTCATGCTGAGCAACAGCGCAATGCAAATGAATGCATGCTCAACCGGAGGGGAGGAACCATGCATAAACTGCACAGCCGATATTCAGCGGGCTGTGCAGAGTGCAGGCGCAACCCCTACCTGCGCCTGCACAACTTTGAGCCCCAAAAAGGATTAAGTCAAGGGCCACCCACAGGTAAGCTGCCGTGATTGCAGGGCGCACATAGCAGCTGCCACCTGTGGTGGCCCTCCACAGTTCCTTGTGCCCCTGCAGCCCGATCGTGGGCATAATGTGAAATCTCCCCGACTGGCCCGATCACGGGCATAACGTAAATGACACCCTTCACTGGCCCGGATCGCGGGCATAACATAAATGAACCCACCCACTGGCCCGATCATGGGCATAACATAAATGACACCCCAGCCCGATGCCAAGTAATAACTTAAATGAACCTCTTACTGGCTCGATCACGAGCATAATGAAATCGACTCCCCCACTGGCCAGATCGTGGCCAGAATGGAGTTCACCTCAAAGAGCAATATCCTGGCAGGTCCAGTGGATCGCTGGCCCCATCAAGGGCATAAGAGTCAACCCCCCAAGTCCATTTTCCCTGGTGGTCCAGTGGGCCCCACCCCACCCACTCAGTGGAGCGCCTCACCACCCTGCTCCCCCGCCAGCTGGCGGGCGGCAGCACCTCACCCGCCTGCGGCCCCGCTGCCCGCCGATTGATCAGCCAGTAGGCTGCACGCCCATTGGTTCAGAGCAAGAGCCACGGGCGTGCAGCCCATACCGCATAAGGCAGTCCAGATATGGAATGAGCAGTCAGGCGGCGGGGCGGCAGGCGGGTGGGGTGCTGCCGCCTACCGGCTGATGAGAGGGGAGCGGGTGGCTCCATGGGTGGTGGGGTGGGCCACTGGACCACCAGGGATATTGCTTTTTGGGGTGAACTCATTCTGGCCGTGATCGGGCCAGTGGGTCCATTATGCCCACAATCGCCAGTCGGGGGTCTATTTATGTTATGCCCAAGATTGGCCAGTCGGGGGTGTTGGCTTATGTTATGCCTGCGATCGACCAGTCGGGGATTTACCATGCCCTCAATCGGGCTGCTGCCTGGCAGGGTGCCAGACGCAAGTCGCCGGATCAGCGCACCTGCATGCTAATGGCATGCAAATAAATAAGTAGATGCAATGGCCCCCATGCGCCTTGCATGAATTATGCGCCCCATTTGCATGTCACCTTTTGAATATCGGAAATTTGTGCATAGCGTAATGGAACTTGCGCCACCGCTTCTTGAATGCTCCACTCTGACCACTTGCGGTGGCACAAGTTCCACTGCACTTATTAGTGGTTGTGGTTAGGATTATATTCAAAGGAGTTGCTCAATAGCACAACTCCATTGAATATCACTCGCCACACCCCAGCGCAACTTTTTGAGCAGCTAGGTATTGCGCCACAGAATGGCGAGTTTGAATATCCAGCCCAGTGTCTTTTATCTTATGATTCAGGCCTCTGACATTCCACGTTACTTTTTCAGTTTATCATTTCCTGTCATAAACTGACCTATTGAAGAAAAAATTAGACAACACCAGATCACCCCCATGGTAAGAGAAATGATGAAGAAAGTTAGGTAGCTATGAGAAAAGAACTAAAGAAAAGAATACAAAACATATATTATACAGAGTAATACTTAACTCAAATAGCAATTTACTGCATCTTGGTAACAAATAAGTTAACAAGAGTTACCAGTTTGTGCTGAGAAATGACTAACATAAAACCTGTTATAATACATAAAATCAGGCACATTAGAGCAACTGCCCAGGACATTGCAGAACGGGTTAGCTCAAGTATGCCCCCAACTGTATAGCGCCACAAGAATAAATAATTACACCCTCATACTATATTTCTCCCTGCAATCCTTGAATAAAATGTACAGATTCTTTACATTTTATTTTCTCCCTCCACCCGTTAAGTAAAGAGAAAAGAAAATTCCTCTCCCTCCCTTCCATGAGACGCCACATGCCTGGGATTGAAGGACCTACAGGAATTTTTCTTTTGCCCTCTCTTTGTGTATAATATACAACCTACTGAAAGCCCAACAGATTATCTGTATTCCCTTTAAGAGGAGTAAATATTTAGGAAGAATGCAAAAAAAAAAAGTCGTAAAAGCACTCCCTCCACCTCAAACCCTCATTAAAAATTTCAATGAGTCAATAAAGTTGAGCCTAACAATATAATAAATAATCTCAACTCCAAAGGGATATAAACATCATTTTGTTATGATGGATGTGGTGCTGTGCAGGAAACGAGCCCATCGTCAACCTCCCGAGAACAGCAGCAGCCCAGTTGAGATCAAAGTGCAAAGGTCAAATGGCGGTAACACACATGAGTTATCTAGAATAGTCGCACGATGTGCCACGAGTGTTGACTCACAACAGAGCCTCTGAGCCCTGTTAGGATTCCATGAGGAGACCGTTGGAGGAACTGAAAGAAAAGTTTTTGAATTTCTGAGGCAAGTGTAAAACAAAATGATGGTCTTTTCCTCCCGAGGTGACTTTTCGGCTAAGCAGAACAAAAATTCCCACAAGCAACAGTCATAGACCACTGTCGAGAGCAGCTACTCCTATTTTCTCTGAGCTCCAAAGCACTATGCAGGTCACAAGTGTTCAAACCGGGCAAGCCTTTCTTGCTAAAGCCAAATGCATGCCCCCTCTGCATTCTCTCCTGACCGCCCAGCCCTCAAAGACATTGATACTTATAAATACTTAGAAGTATTGCTCGACCCTGCTCTCATCTTCACTGAGCATGTCCACTCCATTATCAGTAGGTTCCATCAGAAATTGGGTGCCGCATATTAGTTTAAGCAATACCTAACCCCTGAAGCCAGACTAGCAATTGTCCAGGAAATCTCCTCCCTATTCTGGACTACTGCTGTCCCATATACTCAGGACCTCTGCTGCCTCTACTAACTCTCCACTGCCTATAACAGTGCCTGTCACTTTGCTTTACTGGCCCTTTCTCCAGCCACCACTGCACACTCTGCAATACCCTGGGATGGCTTCCGCTGCAGCAGTGCTCGACTTTGCCCTTTGCAGCATGGTGGACAATGTCATCTGCATGGGCACCAAATCCCCTACCTCCCTCCTCAAAACCCGTACCCTACACACGTAGCCTCTGCTCAACTGGTATCCACCACCTAACTATCCCAGGGTATCTACCAACATGGTAGCAGGGCCTGGTCTGCAGCCACCCCTCACAGTGGAACAGCCTGCCTGCTGAACTCCAAACCATCAACACTCACTTCAGCTTCAAATTGCGCCTCAAAACATGGCTCTTGGCAAACTCTTCCTGCCGCTGCCCCAGGTGTACCCACCTGGCAAAACTAAGCAATTAACTCCTGAGGTTTACCCACCTAGCCGCACCAGTCCCCTGCCTACACTGTGCCCTCCTGCCTGTTTTATTCTATAGGTTACTGATGTGTCACCTCACAGCCTTGTTCATACTGGGTGGGATATTCCAGAGTCGCCAGCAGGCGCAAGCCTGCAAGCAACACAACTGGGATGCGCCAGGGGGTGTGCAAGGTGATATTCAGTGGTGCTGCACCATGGCTCAGCATCGTTGAATGGCAATGGCCTCCGCATTGCGCGTAATTGCCAGTGGCACTGCACCAGCGCAAGTGGCAGGAAGCAGGGGATGCGCCAGCACAAGTGCGGCCTGCGCTGAAGGCACAGGAACTGCAATATTCAGCGGTGGCTATGCAAATGGGGTCATAATGCATGCAAGGTGCAACTGGGGCCATTAGCATGTCATTATGGCCCCATTGCATGCAGGTGCACGACCCCGGTGACTTGCGTCTGGTGCTCTGCCAGGCTGCGGCCGTCGAGGACCGATGCCCCCTGCACATCGGCAAAGTGCCCCAATGCCCGATCGGCGGGCATGTGTATACTAAGCACATGTCCATATCCCTGGTGGTCCAGTGGATCATTGCCAGCCCGATCAAGGGCATAAGTATAGAAACAAACATTTTAGGTTATCCCTGGTGGTCCAGCCGGTGCACCTCCCCACCACCCACAGATCCCTGCCACCCGCTCCCCGTCAGCGGTGGGTGGCAGCTTCCAGCGCAGTCACCTGGCCACCCACCGACCAACTGCGTACAGTACAGCTGTCGCCCACTGGTCACAGTGTGGGCCAATGGGCGTGCGAACTGTACCGTGCTACACAGGTCCCGATCATTGAATGGATCCATTCACGTATCGAACTGTCAGTACTGTACTGTCACATCCATGACATCCCAATTTCTTTCCTGCACTTTGGCTACATCAACAAGGAGAGCAGTAGCTATCTGGGAGTAGGCGCCCATCCTGTTTGAGGTGGGGAGGACACTGATGCACTTCTAAGCCCCAGGAACCTTTCCAAGATGGAAGCATACGTTTCACAGGGTCCACACTAGCAAGAGCTGAGAGATGCAGATGTTTAGGACAATGTTCACCTTGGCTACTACCCTTGGAGGTATCTTTAGCCATGACAGTGATGATTAGTCCTGCGCCAGAGTGCAAAAATACTCTGTTCCATAATTGTGTTCATTTTTTTAATTGTTCATGAACCTTGAGCTCTAGAGATTGTGTCTAATAAATCATCGCTCGATTCTATATTCAAACTGAAACCTAAATGTCATGAAAACAGTCGTGCAAAATTACCATATCAGCAAAGTGGTTGGTTTCCATCCAGAAAGATGCTTTTCCTCATCAGCCAGCTTGTTGTGCTCCAATACTGTTTTCGGGATTGTTCCCAAATCCCTCTTGAAACTGTTCTCTTCAGGGCTGCTGTACTTCTTTTCTGCCAGTCAGAAAATCACAAATCCCAATTAATACCGTGACGAGAATGTGTGTCATCATTTATATAATTATGATCACAGTTATTGATGATTATAAAGTGGGGGAATTCAGGGCACTAGGTTCGAATAACGTCCTCTACAATAGCGTGGTCAACAACCGTGCAGTGAAAACGGTGCCCTCAATAACGGCACCAAGAAACAATGCCAGACAAACAACAGCACCAATGGTAGCAGTCCAAAATCTCACAGAGGACAGCTACCATGGCGAGAAAACAATGAGGCAACTTGTGGTTTTGTGGGTGGCCTGCCCCTCCATGCACCCCTGAAGTGGGGTCTCTGCCCCCACACACACACACCCATAACTTAAATATCAAACTCCGAGGGGAGGAGATGTTGGGAAAGTAGAATTCAGGGTCCATAGAATTTTGGTTGTCAGTACTTAAACAAAAAGACTGTAAACTCTGGGAGGGAAATTGTGAAACTGATACAACAGAAGCCCAGACTAGAACCCTGGTCCCCACTTTGTACAGGCTGTGCTGATATTGCTTCCTAACCTCTCCAAAACTGGAGTAGCTTGACAGCACCTGCACTTTTCTGAGTCTTGTGTTTCCTTACTAGTGCCTGATTAGCTGCAGGGGTAGCAGTAGCTGTCATATGCTATTCTACCCTGCTGCTATTCAGGAACTATTCAGTCCTGAAAGCATTGTTCAGATGGCACTGTTTGGGGCACACTACTCTATCTGCATACCAGAAATCAGAGCCTCCTGATTGGCTAAAACAGTTTCCAACCCATTGGCTTACCATAGTGCAACCAATTGCAAAAAGCTAGTCCTGACCCAATCTGGATGTCTCCCCAGATACTGTAATATCAAAGGGCCTAGTTGTTAGAAAGTTCAGTCTTAGTTGGCAGCCATTCTTAACATATCCCAGCTGGAAAACACATTTCCTTCCTCCAGCTCACTCATATCCCAATGTTATGCTTTTGTTTTCCAACATTTTTATTTGTCGGTATAGGAAAGTGCTTTTGTGGCAGTTCAGTATTTGTTGTTCACACTGCAGCCCCACTGAGAGAGAGCAGCACACTCTCCTGCTGAGAAGACCACGCAACCAAATCCATGTTTTTGTTTATATTTTATTAGTCCTTGCAGGAACTCTCACCCCTCACCACCCAAGCCGAGTCCCCAAGGATCCATTCTTGGTCCTATTCCTTTTCGTCTTTATAAATGAACTTCCTCCCATTTGCTCTACCTCCCAAATTCATATGTGTATGTGGACTATCTGTAATCTAGACCTCTGGCTCCTCTGCTGCTGATGTACTTGCCCCCCGCAGTTTGATTTTGATAAAGTTCAACACTGGCTCCAAGACAGCCAACTAAAACGTTACACCAAGAAAACTGTTTCAATTATATTTTGGTCCAGGCAGAGGTTATCCAGACTCCAGTTCACTCCAGCATTCACCACCCTGGATGGCTCCTACTTGAGGTGGTCCACACCTTCCAGTCCCTTTGGATATGGCTGCACAGCAACTTTGATTTCTCTTACCATATAGACACCATCTGCACTAAACATCACCCAAAACTGGTATCCTTTACTGCCATAAGGACTGCCACCTCTACCTACCTGTCATGACCTAGTCAGGAAAATCATTTTACCTGTCATTGATTACACCCGACATTGTCTATGGGTGTGCCCCTGCAATCTCTCTCTCTCTCTAAACTTGTACTCTCCTTAACTCATTCTTTCATTTTCACCTCTTCTCCCCCTTACTCATCACTGTCTCCTCTATTCCCCAATCAAGCATGTCTCCCACAGGCATGGTGTCCATTGCCTTTCCCTCATTGCTAAATTCTGGTTCTCCTCCTATCTCTCCTTCCACCTGTCACCCTTGTGCCTGTCTACCGATCCTCTTCATTCCCAGGACTCTCGCTGCTTCTCCCTCCCCAACCTCACACCAGTTCTCCTACTGCCTTCCTTCCCTGGGAATCTACTCCTTCGCATTCAGCATTCCCTTCATTCTCCTCCTTAAATCCTTCTCCTCCTCCCCCCCAACTGCCTATGCCACCCCTCCTCTGTCCCTCTCTCGCACCCCAAGCATCCTTGCCAGGCCTGTAAAAGTCTTATGGCTAAGTGTCCTGGGAGTCCTAGGCACCCCCTTGAAAACACTGAAGTTCATTGCCTTAATTTTAATGGACTGTAAAACTGTCTTTTATTCTCTGATTCATTTAAACATTTTTCAGTATGAGAGCCAACTTTCAATCGGGTGCATTTGAGCATTCTGAGGGCCTCCAAGTCCTCATTCTCTTTTACTAATGTAACCGGTGCCATGTGCCAAAGGGCTACTACCCGCCTTGTGTATACAGTCAAGGTGGAGGGACTGGGCTCTGTTCGAAATGGTCTGGGAGTTCATTTTCAAATGATTTCACAATAAATGCAGCGCCACCACCCAGAGTAAGGTTTTGTGGACCAGTTGGTAATTTGGGGTACAACCCCTGGGATGCTGTACTTGCCCTCCTCCTTCCCAGACACTGCCCACACAGAAATACACTTTACCTGCAATCAGTACCAACCATGTAATTAGAGGAGATCTCTAATAATATGCTCGCAGACACATGAGTAGGGAAAACGAATAAACACAGCTTTATTTATATTAGGGGTTAGGAATAGGAAGCAATACTTGAACAGGAACGCATACAGAATTAGGCATTCAGTTGTGTGGCAGAAATGCAATGCAAGGATATACCAATGAGCATTGAACATAAACATTAAACAGTGAGCAGTGAACAACTGTGCCCCACCTCAAACCAGCATGCAACCTGTAATACAGATCTCCCCTTCCATCTGGTACCAGACACCCTGTCCTCGCTGAGGTACTCCAGACTGGTGCAGTCCTGTAGTTGCCAAGGCTTGGTGAGTTGCTGGTGCAAATAATTCACTTTAACTGTAGCTGGCTATGACAATTGTTAACAATTTCCCCAAGTCTCTTACAGGGCATCCCTGCTTACTTATGCTTTGCTGAACAGTTTAGGTGACGCAAACAGATGGAGCTGGGGTGTGCTGAGACCAGTCTTCATCAGCATCGTGCTGGTATCTGGGGTAGTTAGTGGTGCACCAGAACAGCAGGAAACAGGAAACCACAACACTGGTTGCAGGGATAAAGAATGCTGGTCTTCAACTGTCAAGCCTTTCTAAACTTCACCCTGGAGGGCCTTTGTATGTGGTGTTCACCTGACAGGCCTCTCGACGTCTTCCTCACTGGTGGTCTCGGGAGGGTGACAGTTTCTTCTTTCCGACTTTGACAGGAAACATCAGTCACCCAGCTGGCTAGTAGCAGTGGCCAAAGGATGAAAACGCTGGCTGCTCCCCACAGGAACAAACAGTCTTCAGCTTTCTTTTGTCAGTCTGCAGCCTGAACACCTCTTGTTGGCAGGCAGAACACTTCTGGTGGCAATCCCCAATAGCCCGGATACACCAAGGCAGAGTGCTCCCTCAGCAACAAACAGTTTCTGGTAACTGTTTCAGTCAGCATCTGCAGAGATTCACTTCACAGACAGGCTTAGATGTTAAGCCTGTCAAAAATAGTAAAGCAGGCAGTATTTGTCTTGTCTTCAAGGTTGATGAAACCTTTTGGTGGAAAAAGGCACTTGGCTGTGTAGTCACAGTCTGGAGTCCCTCTGACTGGCTTGAGGGCTCCACTCCAACTGCCACAGAGCCCTGTTTCACTCTCTAAGGCTCCTAGATGACTTCATCGAGCTGTAACAGTATTGTTTCTTTCGTTAACAAATATGAGCCTCTCATTGGCTGATAGGGCTGCCCATCATGTTACTCGATTTCTGACTGGTCCTCATTTGGACACCAATCACACTGAATACTCCTTGCCCAGAAGCCATCTCTCAGTCTTTGAAGGCTTCTATGAGCCCTATTGGCCGGCACAGGGTCACTGGGTCTGTAAGATGGCTGTTGGCTGCACAGTCCATTCACAGATATGAAGTAGTCTCATCTTTTAAAGTCTCCTACAGCCAGACTACATTGTTTTATTTTTGTTTTTTATTCATTTTAGTCTTTGGTAACTGGGTAAGGCCCACTAGGCACATGTGCCTCTTTTAGGGGAGACCTGGGAGCACTGGGTAGTTAAGTGACTTGCTCAGAGTCACACAGTATGCATGTGGAAGCTGTGAGAATCAAACCAAGGTCTGGTCTGCTGGATGTACCAAGCTCATTCACAGCTCATTACTCTAACCTCTAGGCTATACTGCCAGCCCATTTTACTGTCTCCTGAGCTTGATAGCCCATACTGTGCCCTACAATCTAGTGGCAGAACAAAATTCATAAAGCCACCATTCACCATCACTGCCTCAATTAGAGTTCCCCAGGCAACTAACAGGCTTCATTCAGTGGTGAAGTAGGGGCTACAGTTCCCAGTAGCCTCAGCTGCTGCCTCATCTGCATTCACTTTTAGCACTTTCAAATTATTAACTTTGGGATCCCTTAGGTCACTCCCTCATGTCTCTGGACCCCAGTTAGCTGATTTTGGGGTATGGGATCACAGGAAACCTCCGTTTGCTGCAGCAGTGGCTTTAAAACATTAGTGTGCTACTGCCCATGCATTAACCCATCGGCTCGCACATTCATGCGTCGGCTGCACAGCGGTTCGCCTTTTGCTCCTCTAGCCCGCTTCTGCAGAAAATACTATGTGGGGCCAGCAGGAGGTTTGCGAGGTATCACAGGACTAGGGCCAACAGCGGTGAGCAGCAGAGTCCTCAGGGGCAAAAGGTAAGCCCCACACTTTTGAGGGGAATTACACTAATCCTCCAGAAAACACAGGAGGAGCCTTACCTGCCCCAAAGTTACATGCTTCAGTAATTTTAATTATTTGCTGCCAGTAATTCAGGAGGAAGAGATCATCATTTGGCACCATAGAGCCATGAGCCCGATCCTTCCCTTCCCAGTCCTGAGCACCGCCCTCTGCGTTCTCACATTTTGTAATGTAAAAGAAATAGAAAGCACGGGGAGGAGGTGCTCATAGACTTGTATAGGGCTAGTTTTAACATGTCTTTTGCAATGCTTTACAGTGCCAATTGTAAAAATCAAGGCATCTGCTCAAACAACAAGCCCCTCCCCACTCTCCTTATTCTTACATCACAAAACATGAGAATGCTGTATTATTTCATGCTGCTGGCTCTGTCAATGTATCTCAGACATATTGGTAGAGGATGCTGCTACCTAAGCACTGTATACAAACATAGAAACATAGACTTTGACAGCAGATAAGGACCGCTTGGTCCACCCAGTCTGCCCATTTCCCTACCTACTGGATAAGCTGCAGATCCTAGTTAACCAACAGCCTCACGCCCTCCTACCCCCTACTATAATTGCCTTATGTCTGTCCCATGCATGTTTGAATTCCCCACTGTTTTAGACCCCACAACCTCCCAGGAAGGCAGTTCCATCGTCCCACCACTCTCTGTGAAAAATATTTCTCACATTGCCCTGAGCCGCCACCCCCATCTTTGAATTGTGTCCCTTGTTCTGCACACCTCTTCTGAAAGATGCTACCCTCCTGGACTTTATTGATTCCTTGATGTACTTGAAAGTTTCTATCATGTCCCCCTCTCCCCTCTCCTCGGGTATACATATTAAGCTCCTTTAGTCTCTCTTCATATGTCTTCTGGTGCAGACCCTGCCCCATTTTGTTGCCCTCCTCTGGACAGCCTCCAACTTCTTCTATGTCCTTTCAGAGATGGGGTCTCCAAAACTGCACACAGTACTCTAGATAGGGTCTCACTAACTGTACAGAGGGATAACCCTCCCTTTTTCTACTTGTGATGCCTCTTCCTATGCATTCCAGTACCCCCAACTCTCCTTACTGCCTTTTCACATTGCTTGCCCACCTTTAGATCATCTGATATGACTACCCCAGGTCACTTTCCATTTTGTTGTTGTTAGTACCTCCCCCACCATTGAGTACTCTTCTCCTGGGTTTTGTTTCCCAGGTGCATTACTTTACACTTCTTTGCATTGAATCTAAGTTGCCATACATCTGACCATTCCTCTAACCTTGCCAAGTCCCTTCTCATCCTTTCCACCCTCTCTTGTGTATCAACTCTTTTTACAGATCTTTGGGTCATCTGCAAAGAGGCATACTTTTCTTCCAGACCCTCTGCAATGTCACCTATAAATACATTAAAGAGGACTGGACCCAGTACTGAACCCTGTTGTACTCCACTAGTAACCCCTTTCTTCGGAGTGAGTTCCATTTACTATTACCTTCTGTGTCCTGTTGTCCAGCCAGTTTGTTACCTGTACCACCCTGGGACCCACTCCCAGGCTGGCTAACTTGATTATTAATCTTTGTGTGGACTGTGTCAAATCTAGGTAGGCCATATCCACAGCCCCTCCCTGGTTTATTATTTTGGTCACCCAGTCAAAGAAATTGATTTCATTTGTCTGACATGCCTTCCTGCTGTGAATCCATGCTGCCTTGGTTCCTGTGCCCGCTGGCCTCTAGGTACTCAACAATTCTTTCTTTCAGAAATGATTCCATCATTTTCCCAACCATTGAGGTCAAACTAACAGGTCTGTAGTTTCCTGCTTCTGCCTTGCTCCCACTTTTGAAGGGGAATCACATCTGCCCTCCTGCAGTTCTCAGGTACCACCCCATCCTCCCATGATTTGTTAAAAGGGTGGTCAGTGGTGTCACTAGGTCCCCCCCTGTTCTCTTAGGATTCTAGGGTGAATCTTATCAGGCCCCATGACTTTGTTCAACTTGAGTTTTAGGAGTTCTTGCAGGACCCTTTCTCCTGTAAATGGACTGGTGTCAACCCCACTGCCCAGAGTGCTTCTATTTTTGGTTTAGGTAACTTCTCTTCTCCTTCTTTTGTGAATACTGAGCAAAAGTATTCATTCAGTATCTCTGCCTTTTCACCTGTCTCCCTCTGCTCACTTCTCCTCCCTTTATTAATCTTCACTATCCTTCCCTTAACCTTTCTTTGCTACCTAATACACCTATAAAGGGTTGTATCCCCTTCTTAACTGAGTTGGCTATCTTTCCTTGGTTTGGGCCTTTGCTATTCTGATTGCCTTCCCACTTCCTTCTGCTTTAACTGATACAGTTCTCCGTCCTGCTCCTTCTGTGATTCCTTATACTTTTTGAATGCCACCTTTTCTCCCTAACCTTCCTGCCACCTCTTTTGAGAACCATAGTGGTTTTGTAACTCCATTTTGTTTTCTTTATTTGTTTCACACAAAGGCTTGTTGCCTCCATGATGGCAGTTTTGATTTTTCTCCATTTTTCTTCCACCCTCCTTTCTGGCCATTTGCTAGTGCGTTCCATAGGTATTCACCCATTTTGCCAAAGTCAGCCCTTCTAAAGTCCAATATCCTTGTTTTTGTATGGCTTGTCTCCATGGTTGTGCTTATTGTGAACCACACTGTGTGGTGGTCGCTTGTTCCCAGATGGCTACCCACTTCTAAATCTGTGACCTTCTCCCCATTTGAGAGTACCAGGTCTAATATTGCTCCTCCTGAGTGGGTTCCAACACCAGCTGTCTAAGGCATGTCCCCTGTAGGGCATCAAGAATTACCTGTTCTTGGATGTGACTGCAGTACATGTCATCCAGTTAACATCTAGCATATTCAGGTCCCCATCAGCAATATCTCCCTTTTCAGCCATTCTGAGAATGTCTTCTATCATTTCCTTGTCCATTTCCTCCTCTGAGATGGGGATCTGTATACAACTCCTGTGCAGATTATGGTGCCACTCCTGTCTCCAAGGTGACCAACGGTGCCTCTTGTTCTCCCCTTTACCTTTCTGTTCTGTAGTTTTGATCCCTTCCCTATGTAGAGCTACTCCACCTCCTCTTTTACTCCCTTGTCCTTCTATAGATTGTGTACCCTGTATGTTGACATCCCAGTCATGGTGCTCCTGTGTACCATGTTTCCGTGACTGACACAATATCTAAGTGTTCTCTTCCATCAGGGCTACTAGCTCAGGAAGCTTGTTTCCTAAACTATGGGCATTGGTACTCATTGTTCTCCATTTAATGTTGGCGTTATCCTTTTTCCCCATCCCTGCCCTTATGGCCTTTGTCTGTTTTTCCATTTACCCCTGTCCTGCTCTCTGTCAAGCTCTGTACCTTGGTGTTTACCTTACTGCCTGCCATGTTTTGTCGGGGAGGCTTGAAATGTCCTGCTTCCTATCAGCACCTCCCCTTGGCTGGTTTAAAAGTTTGCCAAGGAAGCATTTAAACCTATCACCTAGGAGCTTGGTTCCTTCCTGGGCAGGTGCAGACCATCGCGCCAATATAGACCTGCATCTCTCCAGGTAGACTCCCAGTCCCCAAAGAAGCTAAAGCCCTGTGCTCTGCACCAGTTTTGCAACCATTCATTGAACTGTAATGTGTGCAGTGCCCCAGCCTCACCCATGCTATAGACTGGCAGCATCTCTGAGAAGGTTACTGTGCTTGCTACCTGTTTGAGGCCCCTCCCAACTCCACAAACACATCTTGCACTGCACTGATCTCATGCCCAGCTAGGTAATTTGTCCCAAGGTGGACAATGATATCTAGTTCCTCTTCTGTGATGCTGCTTCTGCAATCCTAAGGATCACTTCCTGTCCCTCCAAGCCATGGCACCAGGCAAGCACCTTACCTCTCTCTCCCTCCCTTCCCCAGTTCTACCCTCTAACAACTGAGTCCCTACCAGAAGCTGTTTCCTTCCCTGTGGTGTCCCTTGCCACCCTTTGTGGGTCTCCCTTGTGGATGTCCCCAGCATTCTTCTTGGTCTCCACTGAGGGTGTCATCATAGAGGAACCTTGCTCTGCCAGAATGGCATATGAATTGCAGAGAGATACAACTAGAGGATGCACCTCTAATCCACCACCCGCCCTTCCAGAGCCCACTGTGGTCCAACTGCTCCTCATATTTGGCAACCTCTGAGGCAGCTGTTGTGGCACTAGTGCTGTTTGTATTGTGTGTATATATATATATACATATATATGCACATCCTGATTATTGTAGCTGGCACTGTTACCTGTATGATGTTTACTGTATGTTAGCCCGACTTACACTAGATTCTAGTCATTGCTTGGTTCATTGCTGTTTGTTCTCATTGTATCTCACATTGTTTGTGCCAGTTTCTGGCCCGGCTGTGCCTCAAAAGATCATTGGACCAGTGCACCAACCCAGTTAATAAATAAACAAATCCATCTAGTTTGCCCAGGCAATCTGGTTACATTAGATGGATCACATAGTCCCCTTCAGCTGACACGTTCTTATGTTCTAATCCACAGGGCAGCTGACTCCACCTTTTTCCTAGTGGAATTCACATTGTATATGCAAACTGCCAATTACAGAATTGTCATAAAATTATCTTTGTTTGGGTCACAAGCATCACAACTGCTGTCTAATTTCGGAGGTCAAATGTTCTGCAAATAACTTTTTATGCTCACGCCCATCACAGGTGCCTGATAAGCAAGTGTGATACACACTCCAAAGGCAATGATGATATGCAGTTAGGGCTCTCTTTTTGTTTGTTTAATCCGTGTAACAAGTCCCAGGCTTGATGCCCACTGATGTTGTAACTCACTAATTTCCATCAACACCTTTTAAAAGGTTTTCTCTCCTTTGTGGCAGCAGCTGCTAGAGCTAGCCACTAGCCTCTATCAAGTGTAAGACCAAGGACCTTACTTTTAGCACTGTCCTCTAGCTGGTACACTTTCCCATAGTACTCTATCTGTGCTCCATGTAAACACATCGAATTCAAATTCAGTGGAATTTCCCTCCGTAAAAGGGCAACTTGCTGCAGCACTTACACATCAGCAGGGAAAGTTGCTTCCCTGCACCATTCCTCCTGGTTATAATCATAAGGCACAAGTTGTTTTCCCGCTGTCATCCTCTCAGACAGATTCTTCCTCCTGGAATATCTGCACAGGGAAGACTTCTGTGAAGGCTGCTATTTTTCTTCAGAAAGCCTCTAACTGCTGTCTCAGTCATCAACATTTCCGTTGACATTCCAAGTGATCAATTTCTGTACCCTTACTCTGCACTTGCAACAGTCCTAACTGCATGTGGACAGCACCCATCAGGTCAGTACATCGTACCTGTTTCAGAACCACCAATACTTGTGAGAAAAGGAATGTTAAGGAGATTAGACAGGGTGATGAGGTTAAGGGCACCATGTGCCTATGGAGGCTTTGCATTCTCTTGGTGGTGTCATCCATGGACCAGCACCGCTGATTGGGCCCCTCACCACAGACAGTAATATTTAGGCACAGGCACTTATCGATAAGCATGAGTGTCAGGATATGGGTTCTACTGTTCTATTAGCATTGCTTCTACAAATTATAATGCATATTGCTGTATTTCTGCTATATAATCACAATACTATATATATATATATATATATATATATATACATTACCATGCTTTTATTACTAATATTTCTACAGTTATTGTGTTTTACTGAGAATCATTATGCAATTTGATGTATTTCTAATGTACCGAGGAGACACTGCTGTTTAGGTATTTTGTATAATTAAAATCATTAGTTGGGCAATGCTTACTTTAGTGCAGAATAGCTATTATGGATAATGGTCACCATGAGTGGAGTTCTTTGTGTCATCTATGTTTATGTTAGTTCAGTACATGTTCCCGGCTAGTACGAGTTACTCCATTTTGCCAGTAGCCAATTATGCAAGTTTATTGTATCTTTTACTAGTTTCTATAGCAATTATCAGAGGTATAAGAGTGACTGTTCTGCTTAGTATTCTCTGAGAAGAGACTGATGCTACTTTTAGGTAAGAAAGAAGATTTGGGGTGTTCTCCTCAGTGGTGTTTTATCACTGATTTTGGAATATAAGCCTGCTTTATATACCAGAAATAATTAATTTTCAGACTCTGGACACCAATCATTTGTTGTTTCTTTACTCTTGCACAGTTCCACCAAGAATCTGCAAAGGGTAAGATTTATTACCCTAATTACAGTGGGAATGATACCAACTGGTCTTCATCCTCAAACATGCACTGAGACATTTAGAGTTCACCTACAAATGGAAAACCCGCCTTTATGGTTGGCAATGGAGAGGAGCTACTCAGGCCTAATTATCTCTTTGACCATCTATATCTCCAAATGATTTCTAAATAGTAACCTATGACTAATTTACTTGTATTGTTATTAGTGTTTTGCATATCATAAGAATTAAGAAAGAATGAGAGAGAAATTAAAAACATTAAAATGTTTTATGTATTAACAACAATTCACTTGGTTAACCACTGAGAGTGGTTGTCTATCAGTTAGAATAAATTACTGGATTTACCAATCAATCATGCTAATAGCAGTAGAATGTTGGCCACTGCCGAGCCAAAACCACCAAACTACTAGTCCAAGGTGGTGATGTAACAAACAATCTTAACGCTGGCTCTTTGTCTGCTTAGGGTTTGTCTAGTCCGTTAATTGACTGTAAGAATATACATTAACAGCTACATCAAGGAGAGGAGGGGGAAACTATTACAAGATTAACAGTAATGTGGCAACACTGGAAATAAATTAAGAAGGAAGTTTCTCAAACATGTCGGCCTAATGATTTGCCTCAGCTATGTCATGAACAACATAAATAAATAACACAACACATAATTCATATTATCTTAGACCTATATATATATATATATATATATATATATAGATATATATATATATTAATTAGGAGTTAAATGCTAGATGTATTAAAGTTATCTCCATAACTGGATAAAACAATTTATCATTGCAAATCCCCAATAGAAGTCTCATAAGAGTAAAACTTTAGAGATTGTTAACAAACTCATGTGCATCTTGTAATAGAGTCATATAGTGTATGGTAGAACATTGTATTCCCTAAAAATCTATCCTGTACTAGTCTTGTTATACCATCGTTAGTGATGCCAGTAAGCTGTTGTACTATCGCTGGTACGTCACAACGATGGTAAAACAGCATTGATCATGATTGCGCATGTGCAGATCTCGATTGGGCTGGACTCAGGGAAACGCCTGTCACCAAAAATGCTCGAACAAAAGAAGAATTACATTGAGCAAATCCATTAGAGTAAGAGCAGCAGCCACTTTTTGTTTAAAAATGTTTGTGAGAGCAGGGGTATTATTTCATTAAAAAATGTTTATGTGAAAGTGGGGGACCATGATAGAGTGGGACTTGTCCTTGTGCTTTGCATTGGGGGCAGGGGCAGAAATTGTGAAACGAGCAGCTGTTGATTTTACTGTTGCCCTACACTACACTAAAGATAATGGATGAGCAACAGTGAACAACAACAGTTGTTCACTTCGAGGTTGCATGACAACCGAAAACCTTCAAGTGAACAACAGTGTTGTTGTTCACTGTTGCTCATCCATTATCCTCTATGTTGCATTATCGCCTTCTCCATTTATCCACATAGTTAGCTTCTTCCGGTAATCAGTCATAAGCTCGTTCCTTCACCCTGTGACATGTTACTTAAGTCACTGCTACCCATTCAGTTGTTGGGTTGCCAATACGACTAGGGCTTAGATAAGTTTAGCCACTATTATTTCTGAAACCTTATTTCTAGCACCTAATTAATTTGCACCTAGTGACATTTGTAGGATCAACCCTTATCTGCTAAAATGATATTAGGGTTATAGAACCCCGGTAAGCTCTACCCAGTGATTTCATATTTCATCCTTTTATGTGTAAAGTTCTTAATTTGCAAACAGGTGCTACTATTACTTGTGTGATTTATCTAACCCAACCAGTTCATCACTGAATCACCACAAGAAAGATTGATCACTTATGACCAAGGGTCTATCACTATATTCCAGCTTCTGAAGGAGAAGAGTTTTACCTAGGGCATTCTGGAGGATTAGTTAGGTTGCAACCCTTACCTACCCTTGCACTGCTTCTTTTTTTTTTGTTGTTGGTACTTTCCCTTGTGGTCGGCCCATATCCAGCTGCCATTCTGGTGCACCCTGGCATCCATTAAGGCCCTCACCCCAGTCATACCCCACAGCTTGCCCTCATGGTGGTGTGGCAGCAAGCTCCTCCTTACTCACTGCCAAGCCTGG
Source organism: Neoceratodus forsteri (assembly GCA_016271365.2). NCBI lineage: Eukaryota > Metazoa > Chordata > Ceratodontiformes > Ceratodontidae > Neoceratodus > Neoceratodus forsteri. The sequence goes on from JADMNL010000033.1 coordinate 36,283,886, forward strand.
ATCCAGTCCTCCTGGGGTGACACCTCAGAGTTGAGCACATCCTGGGACAGCCATCAAGCCACACAACCACATTTTTCTCTTTTCTTCCCTCAGAGGTTGGGCATGCAAAGATGCCTGCAGAGGCAATGCACACGCTCCTGTGCATGCTTCTCCAGGCATCTTCTCTGGCCCTCCCAGCCCACCTTGTCAGCATCAGCATGCTGCCCCCAGCCTCCACTAGGGTGAAGTATTTGCCAACCACTGGTACCCCCTTCCTGGAGAAGGAGAGCAGTCCTTGTGATGCTCAGTCCTTCTCCTCCCATGCCAACCCCTGGTGGCCTGTGCTCATTCCCAGACATGGATCACCAGCATGGCATGAGGTGTGGTATCCAGTGCCTCAACCCTCAGCACCACTGGGCCGCATACCCTTCCACTGTTTCTGTGTCCACTCAGGGAGTCCCATCTGGGTGCCACATCAACCCTAAAATGTATGCTCCTAGGGATTGGTGAATTGAGACTGTGAAGAAACACAGGACAGGTGTGCAAAGCTTTATTGGTCAGCCATGCAATTTACAGGAAAGTGCATTACCTTATCCTGAGAGTACAGCAGTCAGCTTCCTGTCTGCAGTCAGGTTCCACAAACCATATATCTTCTAATTATAGCTGCCCTCAGACATAAGCCACCCTCAGACATAAGCCACCCTAGACATAAGCCACCCTCGAACATAAGCCGCAGGCTCGTATTACACTTTGAAATACAAGCCACCCCTTGATCAAAGCTTCAGTTCATAGGGTGCATACCGGTACTGGTAGAAACAAATTCAGAGATCTACCATACTACTAGATGCCTTTAAAGTTTTTATTTGTAAAATACATTGTACAGACGTAATTTATTATGTCATTCCCTCCGTGGCATCTGTCCATTAAATGTAGCTGGAGAGACTTAGGCCAGTCATGTGACAAAGTAGAACAACTTTATTGGTTAACAAAAATAATGCTCGGTATACACTGGAGTTTTAAAATACAGTCTTGTGCCATACGGTAGCACACAAATACCTCAGTGGCTTTCACCCAAGTTCAGAGTCACTGCTGAGATCAGCATCTGAGCAGCTTGACCAGTGAAGGCAAACTTTTCTGCCCCTCCCATAGCTGCTTTCATCGATGTGAGTGTGCAGCAGCTATGAGACAATTCCTTCCTTTTCTGCTCATCTTGCAGCTGAAATTTTAAAGTCCAGGTCAAAAGACTTTCTTTGGGACATTGTTGACAATATGCACTGTGCTTTGCTCTCTGCTCTATGAATAACACACTGCTCTCTTTCTCTCTATTCTCTCCAACAACTCTGTCTGGCCACAAACAGTTTCTGGTTCATTTGGGTGATTAAATATTGCATGGTACCATGCCTCCACACAGCCATTTTGAATTACAAGCCACCCTTGAACATAAGCTGCATACCAAACTTGAAAAATGAAATATAAGCCATGGCTATTATTCAAAGATATATGGTAGTTGGAAAGAACTGGCTTACAATGTTCATGACGAAAGCACTCTTTCTCAAACACTTGATGTTAACCATGGCTCAACGCTTCCTTCAGGACATAACTGACAAATTCCAATGTAGGGTTACACAGTGCTACGGTATATCTTATTTACTGTAAAACCTGAAATTTTCAGTTCATTTTTCTTTTCACTGGCGTACTAATTTGTGCTAAGATATATTTCAAGTGCACGTGGTGCTAATGATTTAGCATTACATTTAATGGATGCAGTTATGGTTGCATTTGTTTGCACTAAAATTACTGCCCATGAAACGAATTAGTTTTACAGTATCTTACCATACTTTATCTTCCATGATTTCCACTCCTGATCAACAGTAGGCTGGGATAACACTGCCACAGCTATTAGAACCAGCAAAATGTACATGATTCTTCCTCTTCAATTCCTGATAACAAATAAAATTTAATAGCTTTATATATATATATGTTGCCAAAATGAGCTTGATTCTTCAACCACAATTCCTGGTCAAAATAATATTTAATTGCAGTATATAGGTAGAAATCAATGTTATTATTAGTAGTAATATTGTTAGTGTTATATTATTATTTATTTATTAATGTGTAGAAATTACAACCCATTGAGAATGGGACTCTTTTGCAAAGGCTCCACGTCAGATATCAGTTACAGTAAGGTGGCAGACAGTATAAGCATGCATACAAGACTTAGTATACAGTGGTTATATTAATTTCTTACAGGGTTATAACAATAAGGTTATACAAGAGACAAAAGCAATGCATGGTTCCATAACCCTATTGGGTAATCGGTCATCCCTAGGAGCAGAAAATAGAGCAATCCAGTGGATATTGTCAGATAGGTGAAGAAATGTCAGGGCCTACATGAAGTAGGTTTGAGTACCATGTCAAGTTGGTTTGTATAGAGTTATGGGGGAGCATGAAGGCAGTCACAATTTGAGGAGGCAAGTAACAGCTGTCATAGTTCAGACTTAAAGAGTCCCAGTCTAGGAGTATCCAGTAAAGTGGTAGGAAGCATTCATCCAAAAAGGGCTCTATAACTATTATTTCTCTATGCCCTGTATTGTGTAGCTTGCCAAAATGTACCTTTTTCTGTGAGCTTTATTTTAATGGGAAAAGGCTGCTCAATTCTACTTTTTTAGTGTCCTGTTTCCCATTAGCAGATTATAAAGTTCTGCCACTAGAGGGCCCTTAGTTCTTTTTTGTAACGTGACTGAAGTAAAGAGATATTTCAGTCAACTCCCTTGTAGTTTGATCTGTAGTTACTTGCATTGGACTGATTCCCTGATTGGTCAATGGACAACAGGGTAGACTGATATAACATGAGGCGCACTCTCTTCTGCTTTGCTCTGCGGCACTCCCTCCGTGGGCTAACTCATATGTTTACTGGGCCTTATGTGAACTGAATAATATTAACTTGAAACCATTCAATCTTTCTACTTTTAGTGCCCCAACTTGACCTCATTTGCCAGCGGTGGGCTCTGCCATTTAGCTGGTGTCTTCAAATCATACCTCTTCTGGTTGTGCCTGGCTGCTGTCATGATGGTCCCTTTGCGGTTCCTCATCTGGATCGCCATTCTTGCCTATTTCCCACAAGTGGGCAGTATCTCCTACGGACCTGTCCTGGTGATATTGGGCCCAGGGTCCTCCATCCTGACAATATGGAGCTGCGTTTCCTGACCACTTGCCCAGAAGTATGGCAATCAATTCTGAGCCTTCCAGCTGCACATGTGGTGCCGTTCGCTGTCAGTAGCAGCACCTGTACACTAGCACACTAGCTGCACCAGTTGATAGGCACAGGATGTCTACCTCAAAATCAGAACCACTAGACGAACCTTCTATCTACTGTCCTTAACTCAGCACTCTGTTTTAAGTCCCTCCCTGCCATTGACCCTCCACAAATGTGTTTGTTTCAAAGCACCTGTCTTCTCCCCAGCTTATTCTGTGTATGGTCCTCCCTCATATTGCTCTCTAGTATGTTCCTACTAGGTCAGTCCCACACAGAAAATTACCCTTGACTAGAATTAATGACAAAGCCTCTCTTGACTGCCTTAACATACAGGGTGTGAAAGTCTATGTTGAGTCTCTCCTCCAGTGACTTTATATGAAATAATGACAATGCCTCCCTGGCTGCTTTACCTCCTGCTAAATTAGTTCCTTAAACCCAGAACACTCACCATGTGCCTTGTTTATTTATTTATTTATTTATTAGATCTAGGATTACAAGTACCTTTGAGCCGAGGCTCTTTACAAAGGTTCCACGTCATTGATTACCGCAAGACAAACATGAAGGTAGTATACATCTTGTAGTAGTAACAATTTCAACTTAAAGTTACAAGGAAATAATGAGAACAAGGAAAAAGGGAGGTAATCAGAGACATAAGTAGGAGGGTGGGAGTAGGGAGTAGAAAGTGTAAGGAGGTAGGGAGGAGAAGGAAGCAGAGGAGAAGAGGAGGTCCGGAGGAAGGGGTGGGAGTCTGGAGGGGTGGGGAAGGGGAGAACAAGGTGGAAGCTGAGCAGCCAGGTGGCATTGTCGTGGGAGTGCAAATAGTGGGGCAGGTTGCAGGCAAAGTGTTAGAGGAAGGTGGAGGCCCAACAGGGCAACTTCTATGGAAACCACATGGTGGGAGGTGTGCTTTGCCAAGACAGTTGCAGGAGCTGGAAGCAATGAATGAGAAGTGGAGCCTTGACTTGAAAGTGCCAAGCAACAGTGTGGAGGAGATGTCACTGAGAAGACCATTGAACCAGCTGGGGCCCTATAGGCAAAGGATCTTTGGCCTTGTGTTGTGCGAATGGGGATTTGAAGAAGCTGTGGTTTAGACCCCCTGGTGTTGCAGTTGTTGTTTTAGGGTTGTAGGAGAGCACAGACTCCAGGAGGTGCAAGGCCCAGCATTATTTTATTCACAGTAATGCAAGTTTGATATTTTATTTGATTGGCAAGTTGCAGCCATCCGATTTGAGAATAGCGGTCACAAGTGTGTGTAAGATGTTGAGAGCCAGTGATGAGCCGACAAGCCTTGTTGAGGGTGGTGGTTACAAGTTTGAGTGCAGTAGCTGTAGCAGAGCCATATATGATAAGGCCATAGTCAATAATGGTAATGCTAGAGCTCTGGACAGTGATAGCCAGTGCTTCAGGGGTTAGGTATTTCCTGTGGCGGAATAGTAAGCCCAGTCAGGAGTTTGTAGCTTTGGCAACATTATTTATGTGGGCAGCATAGAGAGGTGAGAGTCAACGTGATCCCAACGTATCGGAAGGTTTGGACCTGTTCCAGAGCGACACCTTGTCTGGTGATAACGCTTATGTTTATTATGGGAGCTGCTGAATATCATGGCCTTGTTTTTTCTGATTAAGGATCAGTTTGTGCTTTGTAAACCAGTTCTCAACTGAGGAGAAGCTGAGCTGGAGGTTTTCTTGCAGCAGATTCGGGTCCTTGTGAGAGGCAAGGATTACTGCATCATCAGTGTACAGTATGATTTGCTCTGAACAATAATCCGTAGAGTGTTAAGGAACAAGCTGAAAAGGAGGGGGCCCAGATAGAGCCCTGGGGAAACTCCTGAAAGGATAGGTTTGGCATCATAGAACACATGTGCATTTTTTTTTTTTTTCATTTAGTTGTTTAACCAGGTATAGCACACTAAGCTGGAAGCTTTTACAGAGCGACCTGGGAGCACAAGGAGGTTAAGTGACTTGCTCAGGGTCACACAGTATGCAAGTAGAAGCTGTGGGATTCAAACCCAGGTCTGGTCTGCTGGATGTCACCAGATTTGCAGCCTAGAGCCTTAGACCACTGCGCTATACTGCCTCACTTGCCTGCCTGATTTTTACATGTCGAGACCAGTTTTCAAGATAGCTTTTGAACCATGGGCTGTACTAAGTGCAATATGCTGTACCTGTGTATGAGATAGACTACAATTGTAAATAGTCAGACCAATTGCTGTTATTTCTTGTATTTTTGTCTCTGTACTTGCACACCCATACTCTGTAACTACCTTTCTGTGTTGTCCTCCGTCAAGATGTGGAAGCTTTGAAAAGAGCATTTTGCTCAAAGGTTATGTCCAAATGACGAAATAAATAAAAATAACTAAAAGATCTTTGCCCAGTGGTGGTTCTAACAAGAGGGTGTGGAAAGCAGCATAACTGGAGTGTCTAGTGATTCTCTTTCTATGGGCTGGAGTTATTCGTTCTGGCACATGAGCAGAAACAAGCCAAGGGATATTTTTTGGCAAGGAGGCAGGTGTGGTAGCAGTGATGACCTCAAGGTTTAACCAGGAGGTTCATTGTAGTAGTATTGCTAGCATTAATACTATGCTATTAGTATTGTTAGTATTAATATATTATTATTAGCAGTAATAATGTTAGTATTTTATTAGTACTGGTATTGTTAGTATTAATATTACATTATAAGTAATAGAATTGTTAGTATTTTATTAGTAGTGGTATTGTTAGTATTAATATTATACTAGTAGTAGTAGTATTGTTAATATTAACATTCTTATTAGTAGTAGTAGTATTGTTAATATTATATTAGTAGCAGTATTGTTAGTGTTATTATAATATTAATAGTAGTATTGTTAGTTTTAATATACTATTTGTAGTAGTATTGTTGTTAGTATTATAATATTAGTAGTAATTTTAGTATTGATATTACTTGTAATGCTGTCAATCACTGAGTGCATACTATATACAATACGCGCTCATTCAGAGCTCAGTTGGCAGCTGGCTGTGGTGGGAAGCAGCGGGCTGTGCCATTCACCAGCTTAGTTACAAATTGGGGGTGGGGTAGAGGGCACAGCAGGGTGTGTCATCCACTAGACCACCAGGTATATTTATATCTATATACCAGGTATGCAATCTGTATGTGTAAAGAGGGTATCACATATGCGCAGTAAAGGATTTTACCCATATATGCAGTTCAAGGCTGTTAAAAGAACTGTATTTAACAGATCCCTATACACATCCCATTATTGCTGTGGAGCACTCTCACCCGTTGACATTATCACATAAGCACATCATGGCCATCTCAGGCTACTACCAGAGCAGGCGTTTTAAAAGACTTCGTGATTTGCTTACAGATTTTAAACATGCTGAAACTGTTATACACTACTTCCTGCACACAACGAAGCATATCATATGGCAGGTAAGGACTTATTTATTTATTAATGTATTCATTCATTCATTTATTGAATTATTGGACTGTAATACCTTTGAGATGAAAGCTCATTTACAAAGGTTCAACGTCATAACTACAATGATCAGACAAACAATACAAGTAAGAGAATCGAAACATTTGTCATACAGAGGAATAGGCATATTTTACTGAATATGACAGGCAGAAGTAAATCAGTCAGGGCTGACCCTGTCTGGTTTAAAAAATTCAAGAGAACATCAGATAAACTGGCACAGAGAGACAAACAAAGTGAGCAGCATTTGCACATCATTACGTCATTGTTTCAAGCAGGAGAGCACCAATCAGAGTTGACCTAGTCTGGTTAAGGGGAGATGACAGGGCGAGAAGGCAAGACATGGAGGCAAGGGAGGGTAATGAAGGGGTGGAGGGTGGTGACAGGAGGGGATAGGGGTGGAGAGAGATGGGTGGAGACAGGCAGGTGGGGGAGGATGAGAGTAAGCAGGGAAATAGAGGAGGTAGGGGTAGGTGGGACTCTGATGCAGGAGGAGGCTTAGACTAAAACCCTGTTTTTCAGACATTCCACTCTTCATTTTCCACAAAACCCTATTTAGTTGTCCTTTAAACTCATTAGACTAAAATACAGAAAGGTCAAATAGTTTGCTTAAGATCACACAGTGAGTAAATGGAAACGGTGGGATTTGAACCTGGGTCTACAAAGTTGATAGTTCTGTACTTTAACCACTAGGCTATGTTGCCTAGTATCTTAAATTCAAAAACAAACTCCAAAAGGGTTTGAGCAGGGATGCAACAGGTAAATGGGGAATCGTGCATAAGAGGGGAGACTAGGGTAGGAGGACAGGGCAACAGTCCCAAAAGTAGACAGAGTCAGGGCAGACTGGGTGGGACATTTGCCTTTATCTCCTGCCATTTTCTGTGTTTCCATGTTAAATTGCAATATGCATTTGTATTTGGAATTCAGTAAACTTAGTAACTATTTCTGACATTTGTAATGTATCAACAGTGCACAGTTAGGAAAGAGATCACAAGGAACCTAATATATTGACATTTTCAATGGCTTAGTGAAAATGTTTAGTCTGATGACTGACAACTAATGCTGGAAAGGAAAGAAGCAATTATGCAGATCGATGGTCAGACCACACCTAGAATATGGGGTACAGTTCTGGAGACCACATCTACACAGGAACATTGATAGGGTGGAGAGAGTACAGAGAAGAGTAACCAAGATGTACATGGTATGCATCAGAGGACATATGAGGAGAGGATGGACTTGACCTGTATCCACTGGAAACCAGGAGAGAGAAGGGGGTAGATTAAAACTTTAAATATTTGAAGGGAATTAACAAGATGAGGGAAGGGAGTATCTTCAAGAGGAAATACAATCCAAGAACTAGGGGCACAGCTTGAAATTGGAGGAGTTCAATTCAGAGGGAATAAGAGAGGCACTACTTCAAAGAGAGGGTGGTGGTCCCTGAATGGGGTACCAGAGTGAGTGGCTGAGGCATCAACAGTTGGGGGATTCAATAGGGCATGGGATAAATACATGAGTTTAAACAAGAGAGGAGGGATAGATATCCTGACGGGAAAAGGGAGCAGAGATCAATGTGAGGGTGGGAGACAATGTGAGGAAAAGAGACAAGTGAGTGAGGTGTACTGGGGTACAAAGGCTACTTAGGGAGGAAAAAACAAGGGCAGACTAGATGGGCCAACAGGGTCCTTTTCTGCTGACAAACTTCTACGATTATGTGAATTACTTGGTCAGTATAAAATCTGCTGATGTTAGCTTGTCAGAGACTGTTTAGGCTGGCTATGAAACTCACCACCAGACCCCACCCTACTTATGAGGCTTCTTCCTTCTCATCTACCAGCAGTCATTCTGGCTGTTACAATTCAGCAGTTCACATTTACAAAAATTTTCACCAGTAATATCTACCTTGCCTGGGCACCCCCCATATCTACTTTTGTTTTGCTAACACTAATTAAAGTACACATTGTAATGTGGATTTTGTTTTGTAAATGGCCGTCACAAAATAAGAAGTACTGTACGCACACAGCAATAAGTATTAGTTTTGTTCCATGACTGCAGCTAAGGTTACTGTAGGAAAAGTGTCCTTCTCTTTGCACCACAGGGTGCACGGTTTTAAGTCTTAACACTGGTACTGTTCAAGCTGTTGTTTGCTTTCTTACCTGTCTCTTGTTGGCAGCCAGCCCTGTCACTCATCCAGTAACCTCCAACACAGGATTTATGTTTAGTTTCTAGTATGCGATTTCCAAACTGCTGATCTGCAAGTAACTGTTCCTCCTTCTGTTCAGAAGTAGCACACAGCCAGCACATATAACATCATCCAGATAGTTAATGCCTGCTGGGCTTAAAGGGAATGCCAATCAACGTTTGCACATTTCCTGCAGTGTCTGGACTTGTGGGCAGGACTTCAGTTAATTCCATTTTAGGAGTACTTGACTCCCCAAAATAAGGCAACAACTTCCAAGATAAACATCTATGTTGGTCCAAGGTATCAAATCACCTTTATTTTCTTGAAAATAAAGGAGAAGAAGGGGAGGACGTCTTGACTTCCAAATGTAAAAAAAAAAAATTTGGATGACTTCCAACACTGAAGGCACAGAAGCTAAGAAATTAGGGATTTTTCTAAAATAAATTGTATTTTACCACTAATATTTGTATTGACATCCATAAGATGATCCTTCCTTGAATATTAGCTTTCAAATTATGGCATCTGAGAAATATTTTGATATCCCCAAAATGGAATGACTTCCAGATTTTGACTCATGAAGTATTTGACTTCCACTAAAATAAATTTAACTGAAGCCCTGCTTGTGGGTGTAGTCCTAGTGTGTTCCTTTCTTTGTCTGCTATTGGTAGAGTTTTTTCTAAATTTATCTGTTAGTTTTATGGCCCTAGGGTTCTCCATGTTTGAATGTTTGAGTGTTTTCTTTCTCTTGCTATGCCTCCGACCTGCACCATGCAATAGTGATGCTTCAGTTTCTATAGATTTAGCAACTGCTGGTTAAGTGTCAATTTTACAGCAGTAGAGCTGTGATTTTAAGTTTCTCTCCTTCCTGAGCACTAAAAAAGCTTGCATTTACAGTTCTGCAAAACCTGAAAGATAACTGGGTGAGCTATTCTGTAAGGAAACACAGAGTTTTCAATAATTACAGCACTGATGACCTGGGGTGATTTGTGTGCTTTTTATGGTCGTGTGTAGTTCGTTGAAATGAAAAGTTTTCAAAACAAAATATTTACTCCTGCTGGCTAGACTTAGACAGATACCTAGAAATTAGAAAGATTGGATTAGAAAAATGATTTAGTTGAGGCCAGAACATCCAGCTCCGTCACCGATGGAATCAATGATGCCGACCTTGACATATCGCTGTCACATGGGACAGGAGGCACCGTCAGACAAAGAAAAGCAACAAACAATTCAGACAAGGAGACAGGGCTGCCCCACCTTTGATAAAGATGCGTAAACTTTTGAAATATATTCTCTGTGGTGGCTATGCCACTAAGCATTACCCACAGGAAGGTCTTATCTTAAAGCCTGCACTCTGACCCCTGGGCTACGCTGCTTCCTCATAATCAAAAACTGTGATTGTATCAAGCATACACCTCCACACAGTGCACAGCCATTGAGCACTGATGGATGGAAACAATTTTTTAATAGTCAGATTGAGGTATCTCAGCATGTACACCCTGAAGAAAGAAGGGTGAGAGGTGACATGCTAGAGACCTGCAAGTACCTCACAGGAGTAAACAGGATGGAAGAGGAAGTCTCTTTCAGATGAGAAAGAGCACCAGGACCGGGGCAAGCAATGAATCTGGGGTGGGAGGAGTTTAAGAGGGATGTGAAGAAATATTCCTTCACTGAAAGTGTGGTAGACACCTGGAACAGACTGCCAGCAGAAGTGGTGAAGGCTAAACATAGAAACATAGAATTTGACAACAGAAAATGACTGGTAGGTCTCTTCTAGTCTGCCCTATTAAGGGGCATTAGAAAACAGGCATATGCCATAAGAACGGCAACTTCATTAGGGCGCTGTAATGTTCGCAGCTGCAACCAGTTCATCTGTCATGCTGGTGAACTGGATTTCATGGCACTCACCATGGACAAGGCTGTAAATGTGTCACTTCATTGCAATCCATTATGTATCTGATATATACCACACAATTATACAGTAAATGTGTTATTTCATTGCAAGTCATTATGCATTTGATAATAACCGTGTCTTCATTTTTCCGTAGAAAATCTGCAACATTATTTGTCGTAATAAAGGAGTGTTTATTATGGCAAATGCATGCACATTTTTCTCACTCTGCACAAGCACCCGCCACAACTTAATGTCCCGCACTGCTGATCACCTCCTCCTCCTTCTCCTCCTCTTTTCCGTCAGAGATGGAACCACCACTCCAACTCAAGCGTTAAGTCACTACAATAAAAACTCAAATTTTAACATGAAAAATAAAACCTTCTGCTCTGGGCACAATTAAATGTACAAACAATTTTAATAAATAATTAAAAGTGACTGCGGAACACATACTGAAACCTTAGGGGACTGTGCCACACAGGGACATATTTGTTTTTTATTTACATAATTGCTGTGGCAAAAAATGAAAACCCAGCAATTATATAAAATAAAACATTGGGTGGTGTGTGTGAAAACTCGAAATTTACAGACACCCTCAGGGTTAGATGCTTGCACAAACCCCTCGAGGTTCGCCCTCGTGGTTTATGTATCATCTAACCCTCAGACGGTAAACTTCTCGTTACACACACCACCCCATTCTTTGTTCTATATGATATATATATATACATATATATATATATATATATATATATATATACACCACACCATTAGACAGTAAATGCTACTCATTGCAACTCATTATGTATTTGATGTATAGCACACCATCTGTGATGCTATTACTAGCGTTTGACCATGTTTTAGCTTAAAACTGCCTTGCTTTCCATTGTAAACTCTGTCTCAGGCCTATTCTTCACGTGTTCTATTTCCAGATTCTAAGTGGAAGCAACATGTTTGAAGAGAAATAATTTGTTTTCTAAGTGAAATAAATATTTATCCAGCAACTGCATGATTTGTTTACTTACTTTATTTAGCACTAGGCTATAAACAGTGTAAATGCACATATTGGACATTGCTGTTTTAGTAATACATTTGCAGTATAGTGACAAAAATTCATTTAAGGAACTTCTAGAAAGAGTGATTTGATTACATATACAGAAAAATGTGTTTACACATTGAAAGATAACTAGTCGAATTCCATCACGGAGACCAACGCTTTTATTCCTACTTTCTCTCATCTTTGCTTTAAACAAATTATAATCTTTTATTGTATTTATTTTTTTTTTACAAGGGTTTGCATTAAAAGAATCCAGAAATAGTCAGTAATATAGAAATGAAGTCCGGGACGTGCAGTGTACATCCATAGGCAATGAAGGGGTTAAAAGACTCAATGCTTTCCACATGTCATCGAGGCACTGGTCAGAAAGCACAGAGAAAACCAGGCGCAGTTGTAAAATCACCAAAACTTTATTTATTGTAGCAGTAACATAAAATACAATAAACCTGTTCAGAAGAACTATGTACAGAAGCAAAAATAAAATCTTTCTTGTAAAAAAAAAAAAAAAAAAACTCCACCCTTCCATAGAAACATAGACTTTGACGGCAGATAAGGACCGCTAGGCCCATCTAGTCTGCCCATTTCCTACCTACAGGATAGGTCGTAGATCCTAGTTAACCAACAGCCTATATCTTCCTGCCCCCACAAGAATTGCCTTATGTCTGTCCCATGCATTCTTGAATTCTCCCACAGTTTTAGACCCCCAACTTCCTCAGGAAGGCTGTTCCATGCATCCACTACCCTCTCTGTAAATGATACTTCCTCACATTGCCCTGAACCACCCTCCTTCTATCTTTAAATTGTGTCCTCTTGTTCTTGCAAGTCTCTTTTCTGAAAGATGCTACCCTCTTGGACTTTGTTGATTCCCTTGAGGTACTTGAAAGTTTCTATCATGTCCCTCCTCTCCTTCTTTCCTCAAGGGTATACATATTAAGCTCCTTTAGTCTCTCCTCATATGGCTTCTCTTGCAGACCCTGCACCATTTTAGTTGCCCTCCTCTGGACTGCCTCTATCCTGTCTATGTCCTTGCGGAGATGGGGTCTCCAGAACTGGACACAGTATTCCAGATGGGGTCTCACCAACTGTCTGTACAGAGGGATAACAACTTCCTGTTTTCTGCTGCTGATGCCTCTCCCTATACATCCCAGTATACCCCGGCCCTCCCTACTGCCTTCTCACATTGTTTGCTAACCTTAAGGTCATCTGATATGATTACCCCAGGTCCCTTTCCTGTTTTGTTGTTGTTACTACCTCCCACCCATTGTGTATTCTTCCCCTAGGTTCTTGTTTCCCAGGTGCATTATTTTGCATTTTTGCATTGAATCCTAGCTGCCATACGTCTGACCATTCCTCCAACCTTGCCAAGTCCCTTTTCATCCTTTCCACGCCTCCTTGTATCAACCCTGTTGCAGATCTTTGTGTCATCTGCAAAAGGCATACTTTTCCTTCCAGTCCTCTGCAATGTCACTGATGAAGACATTAAAAGGACTGGACCCAATACTGAACCCTCATGTACCCCACTAGTAACCGCCTTTCTTCAGAGTGGACTCCATTTACAATTACCTTCTGTGTCTTGTTGTCCAGCCAATGTTTTACCAGGCTACCACCCTGGGACCCACTCCCAGGCTGGTTAATTTGACTATCAATCTTTGTGTGAGACTGTGTCAAATGCCTTGCTAAAGTCTAGGTAGGCCATGTCCACAGCCCCTCCCTGGTCTACTACTTTGGTCACCCAGTCAAAGAAATCTATTAGATTCGTCTGACATGACCTTCCGCTGTAAACCCATGCTGCCTTGGATCCTGTGCTCCACTGACCTCTAGGTACTCAACTATTCTTTCCTTCAGAAGTGACTCCATCACTTTCCCTACCACAGAGGTCAGATTGACAGGTCTGTAGTTTCCTGCCTCTGTCTTGGTCCCACTTTTGTGAAGGGAATCACATCCGCCTTCCTCCAGTCCTCGGGTACCACACCATCCTCCCATGATTTATTAAAAGAGTAGCCAGTGGTTTCACTAGTTCCTTCCTTAATTCTTTTAGAATTCTGGGTGAATTCCATCAGGACCCATTGCTTTGTCCACCTTCAGTTTTAGGAGTTCTTCAGAACCCTTTCTTCTGTGAAAGGACTGGGATCGAACCTCCTATCAAGAGTGCTTCTGTTAATTGGATTAGGCACTTCCTCCTCTTTTGTGAATACTGAGCAGAAATATTCGTTCAGTATTCCTGCATTTTACTGTCCCCTCTGCCCACCCACCGCTCATTCTATTCAGCCTCACTATCCCTCCCTTTGTCTTTTCACGTCATTGATGTACCTATAAAAGGTTTTATCCCCTTCTTAACTGAGTTGGCTATCTTTTCCTCAGTTTGGGCCTTTGCTATTCTGACTTCCTCCCTGCTTCTTTCTGCCTTAACTGGTACAGCTCTGTCCTGCTCCTTCTGTGTTTCCTTATACTCCGAATGCTATCTTTTTCTTCCTGACTTTCACAGCCACCTCTCTTGAGAACCATAGTGGCTTTTTCATTTTGATTTGTTTATTTGTTTCACACAAAGGCTTGTTGCCTCTGTGATGGCAGTTTTGATAATTCCCATTGTTGCTCCACACCTCCTTCTAGCCTGTTTGCTAGTGCTTTTCTGAGGCACTCTCCCATCTTGCCAAAGTCAGCCCTCCTAAACTCCAGTACCCTCACTTTTGTATGGCTTGACTCTGTAGCTGAGTTTAACGTGAACCACACTGTTTGATGGTCACTTGTCCCCAGATGGCAACCTACTTCTAGATCTGAGATCCTCTCACTGCCCCGCTTGAGAGTACGAGGTCTAAGATTGCTCCCTCAAGAGTGGGTTCCAAACTAGTTGTCTAATGCCTGCCACCTGTAGGCGCCAAGAATGGCCCTGCTCAGGATGTGGCTGCAGCAAATGTGCTCCAGTTAACATCTGGCATATTCAGGTCTCCCATCAACAGTATCTCCCCTTCTCTGCCATTCTAAGAATGCCTTCCATCATATCCTTGTCCATTCCTTCCCCTGACATGGGGGTCTGTACACAACCCCTGTGCAGATTGTGGTGCCCTTTCCAGTCTCCAAGGTGACTCACAGTGCTTCCTTCACAGGACTCAATGAGAAGGCAGAACACAGCATGGAATAAGCTTTTTGTGGCATAAATAACACTAAAGCTTTGCTTTCCCATGTCATTCAAGCCATTACACTATCAGGCATTTCGGGGTTTGAGAGTCTTTAGTGAGAGCTACGAGAAGACCACCTGGGTTCTAGAACCAACTTGGTGCATCTCGTCGGAGCACAGGCCTGGCAGAAACAGTCACCATGTGGCAGTATGTCTTGGCCGGGAAAGGCTGGTGGAAGGATCCACCGCTCAGCATACCCCTGTGGCCAGGCTTGGGAGCTTGTTCCTGCCGTGAAGGGAAGCTATGCTTGGTGAGGTTAACATTGGCATTGTCCTTGACTTGGGGAGGTGTAGAAATCCCAGTCTGCTGTGTATGCAATGGCCAGGATTCCATGGCCTGACCAGAGTACATCCCTGCAAGATGAACAGATGGTCAAGAAATAAAATACATATATCAGAAAAAAAAACATCATTTATGAGATTTACATGATTTCTTACAGCACAATAGGTTTTATGACTACATAACCATGAGTAGTATACTTCACAGTATCCCAGTTTATTAGGTTTCCCTGATGCCCAAAACTCCCAACTGTCACTACCTGCATCTGATATGGGTCCAGTACATAGTCCCACATGTACATCGGTGGTTTCACCAACCAAAGACTGGCTTGCTTCAAATGAACCCCAAAGGAATCTTGCTCCTGACCCAGGATAATACTGGGGTTTGCCCCAACACTGTATCCCTTCTTCATCCCTTTCCTGGGGTGCCGATCCCATTCTCATAGAGCTCCACTATACCAGTTTCCGATTCCCATGCCACACAAAGGTTCAGCCATTTCTGACTGGAATATGAGGACTGATAGGTAACTTCCTCACCACCAACATGCACAGAAAATGCTCCATTAGCTCCCATGTAGAGGAGAATATCATTGTCAGTAGAGGGTGTAGCATAGGAGAAGATGGAAAATGCCCGCTGCAGGTCTGTAAACACTTTTACGCACACGGTGAAGGCCTTCAGAGGTTTGTTGATGTCATGCAGCAAGGTCACATAACTGTCTGTGGATGTCTTGGGAAAAGCAGCTCTTTCCTTAACAGACCTGTGAAATGAGAGAGAGAAAGGGGAAAATGAACCCGTCATAGGCAATGAGATATCAGTAAATCAGTACAGCATGAGGGGTCAAAGAAAAGGAGAGGGCAGAAAAACTAGCTCCATTTATTTTTAATTGCCTTTGTACCATGTTAACTTGTACTCTGTTGGCAATTTACTTTGTAACAATCGTTGATACTTCATACTTTATAACCTTTATTAGTGCACTTTGTGTCTTTACCAGTTACCAATTTAACTTGAAGGAAGGAAGGAAGGAAGGAAGGAAGGAAGGAAGGGAGGAGGGAAGGAAGGAGAGAGATGGACTGGACAGAGTATGCAGTACAGCATGACAAAGTGCTGGTAGTTGTACCAGAACTGCACACCCAGGGTGTAGTAAGACATGAGGCTAAAGGCCTGGAGTGCCTTATCGCACTTATAAAATGGGTAACTAGGTAGATATAAAATTACAAATGTACCTTGTTTCAAGGCAATACCACAGCAGTGGTTCACTTCCCAGTGCACGCTCATGAAACACAGACAAAACAAGCTGTGACTTCCTTGTCCTATCATATTTTGTGAAGTTCTTTTATTTCATCCTTCTGCAATTTCAAATTTTGGCAGAATGCTGTATTTAAAATTGCAGAACCCAACTTCATATGAACATCTAAACTTTAAATCAGGTACAGACTGTAGCCTTGTCAGGAGGGAGACTTGCCATGCATGCGATGGCGTCACCCATGTGCACACTGCAGATGTTTCATCCATGCCTTCATCAGAGCTGTGCCCACCTTCCTAATCAGACTGAATTCATATACATCGTAAGGTTATATGACTGTTGGGTCATCTGGGTGATTCTTTAAAAGTGGAGACAGAGCTGGCCCACCAGTGCAGTGGTTGACTTTCCGGCTGTGATGCCAGCAACCCGTGTTCGGAAACGGACCTGGAAGCTGGAGGGCGGCCGGGGAGGAGGCTTGAGCATTCCATGGATGGCTCGCCTTCCCAGGGGAGGAGGGACTCAGAGCCCCGCTTGTCTGACCTCGGTGGAGACCCGAGGAACAACAAGGTCAAGGCCGCAAATAGGGTTGATAAGCTGAACGCTGGCGCTCATCTCCTTGATGTCGGGGCAACAGCACATCCAAGAACACCAGAAAAACACCTGCAGCGCTCCCAATAGATGGAGCACCAAGGCCCCGATCCCTAATGCCCCTAGTGACCCTGGCGAGGCATCCCAATGAAAGACAGACACGTTGAGGTGGAAGGGCCCCACCCCATACCCGCCTGGTGGGTACAACCACGACTCCATGGGGGATGGACAGCATCAGAGGTTCCAGTAGGTGAGCGGGGACTGATCAGGCTGATGGGTGTCTCCCAAAGAGGAGGAGTGCTGTGGGGGAGGTGGGGAAAAAGTGGAGACAGGACCAGCATGAGCAACTACCGCCCATATGCATTTTACCACCCTCTCGAAAGCCCTAGTTTGAATTGTGTTAGATCAGCTCACAGATTACCTCAGCAAATATAACCTCTGCCCTCAGCAGCATGGGTTTTGGGTTCCATTAATCCACTACATTATTACTTTAGACCTACTGTATATGACTCCTGGATAGTGGAAACATTGTTGGTCAATCTTTATTGACCTAACCAAAGCGCTTGACACTGGCCAGTCATCTTTTCCTGCTCAACAGCCTTGCAACCCTTGTCCCTTCCACCAATACATTGTCCTGGTTCTCAAGCTACCTCTCACACAGGTCCCAGTGTGTTAGGATAAAGGTGTACCTCTGAACCCCAGAATGTTACTTTGGGAGTCCCACAAGGATCAATTTTAGGGCCCTTACTATTCAGCCTCATTATCAATTCCCTGCCAAGCACGTGCCCTACTAAGATGCTACTTTATGCAGAGGATGCAGTGATCTCTGTACCAGGAACACACCTCCATGAAATAACAGCTACCCTTCAAAGTAGCTTTACCAAACTGGAGTCATGCTTTGCACACAACAAACTCCTCTTGAACTACAGAAAAACAAAAGCAATGCACTTTATTCTACAAAGCTCAAAAAACGGGTGGCCCACTTACTATACTAAGTAACAAAAGCGATATAATAGAATAGGGTACTCACCTTTAAATACCTGGGATTATTCCTAGACAACATCCTTTCTTTCAACACCCATACTGACCATGTCATGAAAACAGCCAACATCAGACTCAGACCCCTTACTGACACAGAAATGCTATGACCACTGAGGCCCTCAGCCTTGTCACCAAAAGCTCAATACTGTCTATCGCTGACTATGGACTGACTATCTACAGTGTGGCCACTGAAACTGCTCTCAAAAGGGTCGAACTCCTGCTTAACAAAGCCTGCTGACTTGCTGTAGGAGCTAATCGTAGTCCCACTCTTGCAGTCTCTACTGCAATTGACTGGCTCCCATTACTCTAAGGTCCCAGTACCAGGCATGTATCATAGGGGAAAAAGCCTCCTAGAACTGGTACCAGAATCAACTTCAAAGCTTTTCCAATGCAACTCCAACACTAAACATCCCAGAGCTCTGCTAGAGGGGTACTGCAAGTACCTTACAAATGAACCTCCTTTACCCAGAGGTCCCTCTTCTATCAAGGCTCTTCTGGATGAATGAACTACACCCCTCCCTTTTTCACCTTAAGAAACTCGCTAATTCAAAAGAACTCCATCACCTCCTGGTAGAATCCCAAGAGTGTAACTGCTGTGCACAATGATAGGAGTTCCATCCTCTGCCCTAGACTTCCAACCCTTACCCCCACCTTCTTACCCTCTCGCCCAGAGTCCTCACCCCTTCCTTCCACTTGGCTTACACTTCCCTAGGCTGCCCCATGCATACAGCACTTATCAGCTTGTTCTCCTCATCACCATACCCCCTTCTCCTATCACCTAATAACTTCATGCAATATGCCTCCTCTGTACATGCCAATACTCTCATACCGCCTCCTTCCTACCGCTTTCCTTGACAAAGCCGAATTTGGCTGCCAACAACAAGCAACCTGCACTTACTAACTAGACCTATAGACTAGAGATATTTCTGTAATAAAAGCATTTGTATTTCAGGTTATACTCCACGTTTATCTTGCTTGTAAAATAGTCTTGTCACTTGGCTATTGTATGTTCTCGTCACATGATGTAAATTGTACTGTTCGTCTTTTCTTCTACTGACTTGGAGCCTTTGTAAAAGCCAGTTTGGCTCAAAGGTTGTAATTGCGAAATGGAAATAAATAAAAATAAATTTGAGGAGTAAATGAGGAAGCTCCTATTAATCAGGGACAGTTGAGAGGTATGTGGCCCTGGCCCCATGTTATGCTTCAAAGCGCCAAGTCTGACTCTTGGTGTGGGGAGAGGAGGAGTATCAGCTCACTTACTGGAAGAGTTCTTACTGGAGCAGTTCTCGGAGGCGGTCAGGTATGCAGCAGCAGTGACATCCCTCACGGAGAGCCTGGAGGAGGAGAGGAGATGCAAATTAAACTTCCGGTGATGGAAACCACCCAAGAATCCCTTTAATGTTAAAAAGCTTTCTTCTGCTGTCTGGACAAACAAATACATAAACAAATCAGTAACTTGATAAGTCAATATTAAGGTATAATGGTTACAAGACTTTTAGGATAATTTTTCTTCTCCCAATATAATGTTGCCTTTCACACTTATTTATGTTTCCACAGTGAGCACACTAGGGCATTTCTGTACATTTCACTGTGGAGAACTTAACATAGTGGCCTGAACGGGGTTAGTATACATGGGCAGACTAGATGGTCTGCACAGACCCTATCTGCCGACACTTTCTACATTTCTATTTCAGTCATGTTATGTTTAAAACTGAAAGTGTAAAACTATATAATTTTAGAATGTTCTATGTACGTCGTTGGGCAATAAAGGGATCATACTTAAGTTAGCCAGACTACTCGGCTCTACTTTATATGGACATGGGGAAAAGGGACACCCTGCAGTCAAACCCAGGAAATATAGGAATGTTCCTCAGAAAATGTTCCCATCCAGTCTAGTGGTTAGAGTACTGACTTAGGAGCCAGGAGCTTGCAGGTTCAGACCCACCAGAGTCAGAAAAACATTGTCATTCTTAAGGGGAACAGGAACATCGTAGCATGCTCTATTCCTATTTAGTATCCTGTTATCTTTCTGTAAATATCATCCTACAAGAGGAACTGAAACAGTGTAGCACACCTATTCAAATTTACCAACCTGTTATCTTTCTGTACATATCACAGCACACCCTGTTCATATTTATTAACCCGTACCTTTCTGTACATATCGCCTTTAAGGGGAACAGGAACATCTTAGGATGTCCTATTCATGTTTTCTGTCCTGTTATCTTTCTGTACATTTTATTTATTTATTTATTTCACTTCTCGGATAAAATCAGTTGAGCTCAGAGTTCTTTACATAGGTTCCACATTGAAAACATTTCAGACAATTGGTATACAAGGAGACATGGTAAAAACAGAATAAGAGGAAACATTTAGGTACAACAAGATTTATACATGGATTCAAAAATACAGCGTACAAAACAGGATAAGGTTACAACCACAGTCACGGTACACAACAGAAACCGACAATATATTGAGCCCAACAGTGAACCTGTTAGTTGTCAAAATAAGAGGGAGATAGAGAGTCACTAAGTGCTAATGAAGAGGGGTGAGGTGCACCCAAGTGCAGAGTGCAAACAAGTTAGTAATAAAAGTTCACTAATAGATAAAGGAGGTAGGTGACTTAGTTTAGCTAGTGATGGCAGACACATTGGGATTCACGATAAGACAGTTCTTTAGGTGCCTTTGAAGGAGCACAGAGGGGCAGGCAAGCAATGTTCTTCTGTAGGAGTTGAACCACAATGGAGCTCGGTAGGCAAAGGACCTTTGTCCTTGAGATGTGTGACATTTTGGAGTTAGTAAGGACTGCTGTTCGAATTTTGGGTACACCATGGATTTGTGCAGTGAACCAGCAGTTGTTGACCCCGTGGTAGCTGACCAAGGCAGATCTTTTGGCCAGGAGGCAGGATTGATATTTAGATGGTCATTGAGTGTTAGCCAGTGTGCCATGGCATATAGATTGCAGGTGTGAGTTAGTCGGTGAGCACCTAAGGTGAGTCTGCAGGCTTTGTTGAGTGCAGTTTTTATGCGCCGGAGGGCCGATCTGTGGTGGAGCCATATATCGGCAGACCATAGTCCATGAGGGAACCCACTGAAGTGTGAACAGCTATGCTGAGGGACTCAGGGTCAGACTTTGCCTGTGGCGGTAGAGTACCCCTATGTGTTTATTGATAGCACTGGCTACATTGTCAATGTGGAGAGCATAGGACAGCGAGCTGTCAATAGTGATTCTGAGATATTTAAAGTGTTGAACACGTTCAAGGAGGCACCACCCTATTGCAAATTGATAGCGGTAGTTTCTGTGCTTGTTTTGTGAGCTGGTGAACAGCATTGTTTTGTTTTTTTGTTGTTCATTATCAATTTGTGATTTTTGAACCATGTCTTTACTCTGGAGAAGTCACACTGTAGTTGCTGCTCCAAGGTAATTGGGTCTAAGCCATTTGAGAATACAACTGCATCATCAGCATTGAGAAGGATGCGGCTTTGACAGGCAGTATAGAAAAGGCTAAAAAAGAGGGACCCAGTATAGACCCATGAGGAACTCCTGAGCAAACCTATTTGGTGTCAGAGAGGACAGAACCTATTCTGATTTGCTGTGATCAGCAGTGCAGGTAATCATGAACCATGTAACAGCCTCTGGAACAAGGCCTATGGTAGTGAGTTGGTCAGCTAGAAGGGCATGCTTGACCATATCAATGGCCTTTATCAGGTTGATATAGGTTGCCCCAACAAGCAGACCAAGATCGAGAGATTTGTGGATAATTGAATTCCAGGAGGGCTGTGGTGGTGCTCTGCCCTGCCCTGTAGCCATGCTGTTCAGGGCACAGGAGCTCACACTTGTTCAGGTATTCGACCAGGTGGTCTGCGATGATTCGTTCTAAGGCCTTCAAGAATGGTGGAAGTATAGAGATGGGTCTATAGTTTGAGGGAGGCACGATCCCACACTTGTACATCGGGGTAACTATTGCAGCTTTCCATTTTGGGGGAATACTGTGGAACAGAGCGAGAGGTTAAGGATATGGGTAAGGGGGGCCAGAGTTTCTTCGAGTATGAGCGACTTAAGTTTCAGATTAGATTATCCCCACTGTATCTCCTTTGCTGAGCACTTTATGTAGGTATTTTCTGGTATCCTCGAAGGTGATGGCCTTGAAGCGAAGGGGAATGCAGCGGTGTTGAGGGGTGCAGCAGGTTTAGCGGAGGAGAAGTCATCAGGAGAACACTCTGGAGGTCCGTGAAGGCATTGTTGAATGTCTCGGTGATAGATTTGGGATCAAGGGTGGGAACCATCAATGATAAGCACAAAGGGGCCATTTGGGCTCCCGACCAGTGACCTCTTTTAGGTACATATCGTCCTTAAAGGGAACTGAACCACTGTAGCACACCCTATTCATATTTGCTAACTAATTGAAAAGCATCTGAATGTGAAACATCAGGGATTTTGTCTCACTCTGCTGTGCTGTGTCCTTTTGTGTCTGCAGTAAATATCTGGGAAGTTTTGAGCTTAACCTGAAAGCTGACTTCCTTATTCTAAGAATTGGAGTGGTAAGTGAAATGACTTTGCTTGCCTCATTGAGTTTTTGTCACATAGCACCTACCCTCGGTGCGGGCTCTTATTTTCTACAGTGGAATATTGAACCAATCAGAGGGCAGATTTCACAGTGCTGATGACATCACAGTAACCATTTGCAATACTGAGGACAGCAGTCGAAATCAAATGGAAACAGTTCTACCTGCATGCAAACATGATTTTAAAGCAATAGCTCTTAAACCAATGTAATATGAATTGAACATGCAATGGTCTGACTTAAAATATGCAGTTCATCATCACTTGTGAGTTGGAAGGGCTTTCATAACTCACTTGTGGCTCTACCACTGTGAGTTAGTGTCCTGCCCCTCCACACTCAGAGATAAACTGCATATTTTGAACCAGGCTATTACATATCCCTTTATTTCATGTAGGCCATGGAGCACAGAGCTGAAAAACAGTAACAAAGTTGGAATGAAGTCTAAAACAATACAGATTTTCACATACAGTGGCTAAATAATTTTTTTCTTAGCCCAGGGAAAGCAAGTTGAGCAGCCAAAGGACTTCATAGTTTCAAAGCACGGGTTTTGTCTCCAGATGTCAACAGGTTCACTGTTCTGTGTGACTTGTGATCCAGTGACTGAGGGGTTATATAACGCTGGATACTTTTGTTTACAAATTCCTCTAACTCTTGCATCACTGTGGGAGAAGTTCCCAGAATCTGTTCTAGCAACTGATGGGTCTCATCGGAGCGGTGAAGTTGCTAGATCCTGTTCCAGCAACAGATGGGTCACAAACGTAGGAGGGTACATTGTGAATATTGCATCTGTCTGGGGTGGAGTGGCTGCATTTTGAAACAACACAGTGGCCCCAGCAGTGCCAGTGTGGACACAGCATTACTTCAGTTACTAATTATGAGTTTTATAACATCCCTTTGGCCAGAGCTGTTTATTTCTACATTATTCCAGGAACTGAACTGGTTCCTCTTGTTTATAGTTTCAACATTCTGAGAGTCTCATTTCATTTGGCACGGTCCATGTCCCCAAGGAGGTTACCAAATTTTCTGCAAAGTAAAACTGTTTTTTTAAACTCAGTTTATTAAATGTAGTCAGTACATGTGAACGCAGTATCAGTCTTGCAGCATTTAACTGTCAGTTATGACATCTATTTTATAAATTTCCACAGTTAATATATATTCAACAGCTGTTACATGTCTTTCGCTTGCATCTTCTTTCCTTTTCATTTTAAATTCATTCTCTTTTTACTGAGTTCTGTTTGGCTCTGTGGGTCCTCTGACAGCATCCTCCATCACTGCCCATCTCACGGACTTGCCAGTTATCTACTGCTGACCCAGGATCATGACAGTCGTGGGTGGCAAGCGAGTCAGTTGTGCATGGGCCTGTGGGGGTTGTTGACATTGGTAGGTAGCCAGCCATTGCGGT
Source organism: Neoceratodus forsteri (assembly GCA_016271365.2). NCBI lineage: Eukaryota > Metazoa > Chordata > Ceratodontiformes > Ceratodontidae > Neoceratodus > Neoceratodus forsteri. Next base: position 36,307,985 of record JADMNL010000033.1, read on the forward strand.
GTACGTGGGCCTGTGGGGGTTACTGACAGTGGTGGGTACCCAGCTATGTCAGTCGTGGGCCTATGGGGGTTGTTGACACTAGTGGGTAGCCAGCTATGTCAGTCATCGTGGGCCTGTGTGGGTTGCTTGCTTACCAGGAACCAGACAGTGGTGGGGGCCAGTCATGTTACTTGATCGAGAGCCTGTTGGGGTTGCTGACAGTGGTGTGGCCAGTCATTTTGGTTGTGTGTGGCCTGTAGGGTTGCTGACAGTGGTGGCCGGCTATGTCAGTTGTGCATGGGCCTGTGGGGTTGCTGACAGTGGTGGGTAGCCAGCTATGTCGGTTCTCGTGGGCCTGTGGGGTTGCTGAAACTGGTGGGTAGCCAGCTATGTTGGTCATGGGCCTATTGGGGTTGCTGACAGTAGTGGGTAACCTAGCCATGTCAGTCATGTGAGGGCCTGTGCAGGTTACCGCTACCCAGGATCCAGACAGTGGTGGGTGGCCAGTCGTGTTACTTGATCAAGGCCTGTGGGGTTTCTGACAGAGGTGGGTGGCCAGTCATTTCATTGTGTGAAGGCCTGTGGGAGTTGCTGACAGTGGTGTGAGGTCAGCCATGTCGGTTGTGCATGGACCTGTGGGGTTGTTGACAGTGGTGGTGGCCAGCCATGTCAGTTGTGCATGGGTCTGTGGGGTTGTTGACAGTGGTGGGTGGCCCAGCCATGTCGGTTGTGCATGGGACTGTGGGGGTTGTTGACAGTGGTGGGTGGCCAGCCATGTCGGTTGTGCATGGGTCTGTGGGGTTGCTGGCAGTGGTGTGTGGTCAGCCATGTCAGTTGTGCATGGGCCTGTGGGGGTTGCTGGCAGTGGTGGGTGGCCAGCCATGTCGGTTTGTGCATGGGTCTGTGGGGTTGTTGACAGTGGTGGGTGGCCAGCCATGTCAGTTGTGCATGGGTCTGTGGGGTTATTGACAGTGGTGGGTGGCCAGCCATGTCGGTTGTGCATGGGTCTGTGGGGGTTGTTGACAGTGGTGGGTGGCCAGCCATGTCGGTTGTGCATGGGTCTGGGGGTTGCTGGCAGTGGTGTGTGGTCAGCCATGTCAGTTGTGCATGGGCCTGTGGGGGTTGCTGGCAGTGGTGTGTGGTCAGCCATGTCGGTTGTGCATGGGTCTGTGGAGGTTGTTGACAGTGGTGGGTGACCAGCCATGTCAGTTATGTGTGGGCCTGTGGGGGTTACTGACAGAGGTGGGCCCCCAGCCATGTCGTTGTTGTCATGGGCCTGTGGGGTTGCTGATGTGGTGGGCACCCAGCCATGTCGGTTGCGTGTTGGCCTGTGGGGTTGCTGCTCATGTTTTTCCCCAAATTGCTGTGTGCAATGGTGTTGTTGACAGTAGTGGGTGGCCATCTGGTGTCAGGCCGTTGCCCTCCCCTGATGTAGTTCCACTGTGCTGCTCCTGACCTCTACCAGGCAGCAGATGCATAGTGTTCAAAACTCAACAGTAGCTGCCGTGACCTCAACAGTGCACGGTATGGTGCAAACTCTAAAACAAGTAGCTTGAAACTAATGTAAAAATTTAGTAAAACTTCCAAAATCTTTACTACAGAAATAAGATTAACTTGAGTACTGACCCAATACATTTTTGAATATAGTCAAACAATTAACAAAACCAGGAGGAAACCCCATGAGACAATCACAAGACTAAAGGAAGACTGTGTAGTACGGTGCAGGCTGCACGCCCACTGGCTCACACTGTGGACCAATGGGCATACAGCCATACTGTACGGTGGCAGGCGGCGGGTGGCAAGCAGGTGGGAGCTGCTGCCCGCCGCTGACCTGGGGGAGCGGGGCGGGGCCCAGTGGGCAGGTGGGAGGGGGTACTGCTAGTCCACCAGGTTGTTTTGGAGTAGCATTATTTTCTACTGATGCCCACGACAGCTGCAAGTGGTCCACTGGACCACCAGGGATATTGACGATTAATTTCTTCTACATATGCCCATGATCGGGCTGCAAGCAGTCCAGTGGACCACCAGGGATATTGGATGATTATATGTATACGTATGCCCACGATCGGGCATGGGGGCACCACCAGAAGGCGCAGCCGAGTTAGGCTACCCACAGGTGGCAGCTGCAGTGTTGCACCCTGCGCCGGGCAGCTCACCTGTGGGTGGCCAGCTGTTGCTCCTTTTATTTTGGCTCACCTACAGTATGTGCAGCGCGAGGTAAGGTTGCGCATGTATGGGCTCAGTACATTCCCCGGCTGAATATCGGGATGTGCGGAGTATGCATAGGCACGCCCACATGTGCCGATACATTACTGATGCGCCCGCATCGGGATTTGTGCCAAGCTCAATACCCATTTGAATATTGCGTCAAGCACATCAGTTTGCTGTTGCACCATGCGCAACCCTTCTGAATATCCAGGCCACACTGTACATCAGGATATACAAAATATCAATACATTTGTTATATACATTACAATAAAAATATTTGTAGATATCATACACTCTATATTTAACTATATACCTAATAAATAAAACAACTGTGGGGAAGGGAAATTGTAAATATCCTCACTCTAATAGTTATTTGACAAAACAGAGAGAAATTTAAAAGAGACAGGTTCGTTATCCTTATTTAAACAACAAAACATTTTATAGAATAAAAACAGTACAGACTTGTACTTTCAGAATTTTTAGAAAATGTTCCCAAATATCACTATATTTGTCCATCCTATTAATGTTACTATAGACTACTCTTTCGTAGCTGGCCTTGTGGAGAGATCTTGTAGCCATTCTCTTGTTAAGGGATATTGTTTAAGTTTCATTAGTAAATAATTTTATGTTATTATTTGTGGTACCAGTGGGAGATCTTCGATTTAGTTCAATTCATTTTTTAATTAAAATGTTATTAGAATTTTATTAAAAATGGTACAAACATCCAATAAACAGGTACTGAAAAGTATATACGCCTCAAGAAAAGTAAACCAATACAATATACTGTACTATAGTAATACTTATAGAAACTAAAAGTAAACCAATACAATATACTATAGTAATACTGTAGAAACTATATACAATCAAATTTAGCTACTTTTCCTTTTTTATGATAGCATAATAATTAAGATGGCAGTTTACAAAACACTGAGTCTAAATAAGGATTCCAGATGTCAAGAAACTTTTCAAGTCTGTTGTTATTTATATGAGCTAGTCTTCCATGGCTTAGCTCTGACTGCAATATTTCCTAGCCATTCTGAGAGAGTTGGCGGCTTGTTTGTTTCAGTGTCTGAATATTATTTTTGGCTACAACAAGACCAGCTAACAACCAGGATTTTTGAAATTCTGACCGATTATGAAGTTCTGAACTTGATTTCCAATGTAATTGGTTTCTCAGCTGTAATGATATTTTCTCCATGATAATTTTAAAACCACTAGAACTTCATCTCAGAATGATTTGAGTTGTGCTTATGACGAAAGAACATGGGAAAGAGAGTTAGTTTCTGATAGACACCTCCAGCAAGTACTGTAATTAGAAATACCTAATTCAACAAGCTTAGTTGGAGTATAGTATCAATCATGTGCTATTTTATGAGTTATTCTGCCCAGTGACTCCTACATGCCTTCAGAATGTTTTTCAACTACTGTTCCATTCTTCCAGTGAAACAGTAGTACCAAGTTTTTGGTCTCACTTTGGGATAAGGAGTTCCATCTGATTAATCTTGGTCTTCATAACCATATTATAGATAATTTTGTACCCATTGCAGGTGAAGCATACTTTGTGTAAAGTGTGTGTGGAAGGTAGGTAATGTTTACATTAATACTCTCACAGTGTCTCTAATTTGTAAGTTATCTCGAACTCTAATCTTGAGAGATGAAACTTATGTGTCAGTTCTGCAAAGAAAACAGAGGAGCACTGCTGGGATCTAGTAAGTCATACAAATAGTAGAGTTCCTTCTCTCCAGCTTTTCCAGTTTAGATATTGCCTTCAGATTTAAGCTGTTATTATACCATAAGGGTAGTGTGGAGAAAGAGCAGGTTCCATTCCAGGCCCTTAGTTATTCTGCCCCATGCCTTAGAAGTAGCATTTAAAATTTGATTATAGGCAAGAGACTTGGTGAAATCCAAACAAAGTAGAACTTGTGGGTTAACACCTTTAATAAAACTCTTCAATGTATATCCACCTAACATCTGATTTTTCTTTTCAGGCCATAGTGAACTGCTGTTTTGTGACATTAACAATCTGTTGAGTCTGATTTAAAATCTGGTCCAAACCCACCAACCGTTCTGGGTTGTTGTAACTTAGCAAGTGATATTCTTAACTAATTTATCCTCCCAAATATATTTTCATAGTAAAGAATACAGTTTCTTGAAAATATGGGTTGGGCTATGCAAAGGAGGTGATGTAAAAGATACTAAACCTTGGGGGCTAGCCTCATACTGATGCCCTGAATTTTGCCCCATAATGATAAAATCATTGGGCACCATATCCTCAGATCTAAGTCTAATTTTTCCCAACAGTGAAGTGAACTTAATCTGAGCTATATTATGTATGTCAGCAACTGGGGTGATACCAAGAAACCTAACTCCTGACGCTACTATTCTGAAGTTATTTGTACATGATCACCTCGGACACAAGATATTTGAGAGGAGTAAGATCTCAGACTTATCTAAACTAAATATTACTTAGTAAGGTGAGCAACGACCCAGTTGGATTAGACAGTGATGGAACATATCATCAGTGCATGCCATCACCTTATGGTTCCTACCTAGTTTTTATTTTATCAGAACATTTGTGCTCTTGATGCTGGTGCTGGATATACTTGTCTATCTGGCTCCCTTGGATGGGGACCATCATGGGGCTTGGCACTGGGGTATTTACCCCTCAGTTTTCCCCTTGTCCCCTCCCTGAGGATGCCAGCACAAAGGACTAACATCCAAGCTGTTCACATCCTGATGCACATCTTAGCCAAGTGTCTAATGGCATACCCTCCCTATACCTCTGCCCTGGAGTTTTTGGCCCCAATGTGCATAACTCTGCATCTCTTTGCATTGAAGCCAAGCTGTCAAATCCGGACCACTCTCTCATTTTCCAGATCTTCCTTTAGGTCCTGTATTTCTTCTGTTCGTCCACCCCCACAGAGTGTGGATCATCTGCAAATAGGCACATTTTGCCCTTAATGCCATCACCAATATAATTTATGAAGACACTGAACATCACTGGTCCCAGCACTGAGCCCTGTAGAACCCCACTGGTGACCTCCTGGTGCTTCAAAGCTCAAACCTCCTCACCATCACTCTCTGGGACCTGCCCTCGGCCAGTGTTCCACCCATCTGGTCAATGTCTCTCCAACCCCAAGATCTGCCAACTTCCTGATCAACTGCTTGTGGAGTATAGAGTCAAAGGCCTTGCTGAAGTCCAGGTAAGGATGTCCACTGCTTGGCACCTCGCCACTGTTTTAGTGACCCAGTCAAAGAAGTCAATCAGATATTTCTGACATAACCTCCCTCCCATAAACCCATGCTGCCTCACATCCTGGAGACCATGCTAGTCTAAATACTCTACCAAGGTTTCCTTAAGTATGGTCTCCATGAGTTTGCACATGATCGAGGTTAGACTGACCAGTCTGTAATCCCCTGGGTCATCCTTGTATCAGTCTTAAGGAGTGGCACTACATGTGCCATTCCCAGTCCCACAGCACTGTGCCTGACTCCAGTAAACAACTGAAGAGGCCAGCCAATGGCTCTGCAAGCTCTTCAACCAGTTCCCAAGCACCCTGGGTTGTATGGTAGCAGGGCTAGGATTTGTTCTATATTCAATGCTAGCAGCCCTGTCCTCATCCTAGCCACTTCTAGCATTACATCTGTGCCCCTCACCACCCCCATTCCTCTTCATCTCCTGGGTGGCACCGTCTGTCCTTCTCCCTGGTGAAGACAAACAGAAGTACTCATTCAGTACCTCAGCTCTGCCTCCATTCTCCACCACACAACCATCCCCTTTCCTGTGCCTAACTCAATCCCATCTTTCTGTCCCTTTTCATGCTAATATAGTGGAAAAGGTGAAAACACAGCTGGAGTGAAGACTAAAACAATATGCATTTTACACACAAATAGATAAAGGTTTTTCTTACCCCTAAGAAAAGAAAGCTGAGCAGCCAAAGGACTTCATAGTTTCAAAACACGGGTTCTGCTCTCCCAATGTCAACAGGTTCTCAGTTCTGCTTGACTCGTGGTCCAGTAACTGAGGGGTTACAAAGCACTAGATGTTCTTGTTTACACGTCCTCCCACTCTTGCATGATGGAACAGAGACTGCTAGATCCTGCTTTAGCAACAGATGGGTTATACACTTAGGAGGATACATTTTGAATGTTCCATCTGTCCAGGGGTGGAGGCGGCTGCACTTTGAAAAAATAGTGGCCCTGCACTGCAGGAATGGACACAGCATCCTGCCCACAGTTTTGCAGCAGTTATAAATTACGAGTTTTATAACATACCCTTAGCCAGGAGAATACTTTTACTTCTAAAATTCCAGGAACTGTGCTGGGTCACCATGTTTATAGTACCATCGTTCTGAAAGTCTGATTGCATTTTGCACATTCCATTTTCCTCAAGGACGTTCCCAAATTTTCAACAAAGTAAAACTTTTTTAAACTATGTTTATTAAAAGTAACCAGTACTTGTGAATGCAGTAACAGTCTTGCAGCATATAGTTGTTAGTGATGATATCCAATTCACATATTACCAAAGTTAATACATGTTCAAAGGCTATTACATTTCTCCCACTTGCATATTCCTTCACTTTTCCTTTTAAATTTAAATTGCTGTTTGTTTTGTCTCTCTCGTGGCTCACCAATGGCACCTCTCCAGCCCATGACCAACCTTTCTCACGGACTTGCCCATTATCCACTGCTTACCAAAGATCCTGACAGTTGTGGGTGAACAGCCATGTCTGGTGCATGGGCCTGTGGGTTGTTGTTTACCCAGGATCCCCACAGTGGTTGGTGGCCAGCCATGTTGGCGTCATGGGCCTGTGGGGTTGCTGACAGTGGTGGTTGGCCAGCCATGTCTGTTGTGCGTGGGCCTGTGGGGGTTGCTGATGGAGGTGGGTGCCCAGCCATGTTGGTTGTATGTGGGCCTGTGGGGTTGCTGACAGTGGTAAATGCCCAGCCATATCAGTTGTCGTGGGCCTGTGGGGGTTGCTGACAGTGGTGAATGCCCAGCCCTGTCGGTTGTGTGGGCCTGTGGAGGTTACTGACAATGGTGGGTGGCCCCGTGTTGGTTGTGTATGGGCCTGTGGGGTTGCTGCCACCCAACATCCTGACACTGGTGGGTTGCCATCCATGTTGGTTGTGAGTGGGCCTGTGGGTGCTGCTTATGAACACCAAATATCTGCACCATCCACCAACCTCAAAATGAGCAGAGACAGACACAGGTTCAGACTAAAAATAGATTTTAATTCATAAAGTGCCAGAAAACCACAAACCTCTCAATGCAGGCACCAGCAGGTACACCTGAAATCTGTTTTTCATTATATTCAAGGCCTGATATTCAGACTGCGCTGGCAGTGGCATGTGCGAGAAGCAGCACAGGGCTGTGCCAGGGCATGGACCAGGCGATGTTCAATGGCACAGGACCCAAGGCAGCATGGGTTCACAGCAGGAAGGTCATGTCAGATGAATCTAATTGATTTCTTTGACTGGGTGACCAAAGTAGTAGACCAGCGAGGGGCTGTGGACATGGCCTACCTAGACTTTGGCAAGGCATTTGACACAGTCCCACACATAAGAGTAATAGTCAAATTAACAATCACCTTCAAGGACCACATGGACCAGGTCATCAAGACCCCTGCACCGCAAACTTGGAACCTTGTACCCACTCAAGGACCAGCTCATCCCCGAGGCCAGGCTGTCCATTGCAACAGGTGTCCTACTCCCTACCCTGACCTATGCAGCTCCGATTATACAGGGCATGGCAAAACAAGAGGTCTCCAGGATGCAAATCCTATACAACAAGATAGCTTGGTTTGCTACCCAGGACCACCAGACGCCACCACTGTGATACACTGGCTCAGCCCGGTGGCCCCTCATTGGCCACTGCCTACAATACCTTTGCTTGTCCAGGCCTACAAGCTACTCAAACCCCCACTCCACCAAGCATAGCTGGAACCATAGCAATTAAACATAACCCCAGGAGACTACAGACATCAGAACGACACTACTGAAAGTCCCCAGAGTAAGGACCAATGCTGGTGGCAGATCTTTCTCTTGCCTAGCCCCAGCCTGTGGAACAAGCTCTCCTCTGGTGCAGGAGGCCTCCTCACTTAGGCACTTCCACACCAGACTTAAGTCCCATATGATTGACATAAGCACATGCCACTGCCACGGCTCATAAGGTACCCCCTCTCCTGCATCAAACCCTTCCAAAAGTGAGCCAACCCAGGTACCCCATCTAGATTCAGGACACCCAGGTACCTTTATCCTAAATGCAACTTCATGTATAATACTACCATGTAGCACCAAGGCAAAACTGTGTCATGATGATAACCATGTCTATAACCACCATATGCCTGTATAACCTTGTGACCAAAAGTATCTCCACTGCATCAAACCATGTATTGTTATCCCAGGTTGCCCTGAAAAGGGACCTTCGGGCCCAGTTGGCCTACCTGGTCACCAAAATTTAATAAATAAATAAACTAGCCTGGGAGTGGGTCCCAGGGTGCTAGCCTGTAAAACATTGGCTGGACAACAGGACACAGGAGGTAATTGAAAATGGAGTCCGCTCTGAAGAAAGAGGGATTACTAGTGGGATACCACAGGGTTCAGTACTGGGTCCAGTCCTTTTAATGTCTTTATAAGTGACATTGCAGAGGGACTGGAAGGAAAAGTATGCCTCTTTGCAGATGACGCAAAGATCTGCAACAGGGTTGATACAGGAGCATGGAAAAGGATGAGAAGGGACTTGCAAGGTTGGAGGAGAAGCCGGAAGTATGGCAGCTAGGATTCAGTGCAAAATAATGCACCTGGGAAACAAAAATCCGGGGAAGATTACACAATTGGAGGGGAGTAACAAAAACAAAAAGGAAAGGGACCCATGTGAATCATATCAGATGACCAGAAGGTTAGCCAGCAATGTGAGAAGACGGTAGAGAGAGCTGGGGGTATACTGGGATACATAGGGAGAGGCATCACCAGCAGAAAACAGGAAGTTGTTATCCCTCTGTACAGACAGCTGGTGAGACCACATCTGAGTACTGCATCCAGTTCTGGAGACCCCATCTCTGCAAGGACATAGACAGGATAGAGGCAGTTCAGAGGAGGGCAACTAGAATGGTGCAGGGTCTGCAAGAGAAGCCATGCAAGGAGAGACTAAAGGAGCTTAATATGTATACCCTTGAGGAAAGAAGGGAGAGGGGGACATGATAGAAATGTTTAAGTATCTCAGTGGAATCAACAAAGTCCAAAGGGTAGCATCTTTCAGAAAAGAGGCATGCAAGAATAAGGGGACACAATTTAAAGATGGGGAAGTGGTTCAGGGAACTGTGAGAAGTATTTTTCACAGAGAGGGTAGTGGATGCATGGAACAGTCTTCCTGAGGAGGTTGTGGGGTCTAAAACTGTGGGAGAATTTAAGAATACATGGGACAGACATAAGGCAATTCTAGCGGGGAGGTAGGAAGAAATAGGCTGTTGGTTGACTAGGATCTGCGGCTTATCCTGTAGGTAGGAAATGGGCAGACTAGGTGGGCCAAGCAGTCCTTATCTGCCATCAAAGCCTCTGTTTCTATGTTTAGATATATATATATATATATATATATATATATATATATATATATATATATATATAGTTCTATCACTGTTATTTTTATATTACAATAAAACATTTTTAAGAAAACAAAATAAGAAAGTGTTAATGACACTCTCGCTGCTCACACCAACTGTAGATCAGTGGCAGAATTCAATGTATGATATTTATACAATGACAAGATGAACTCATAAAATAAAATGAACACTATCATGAGGGAATATGAGGCGTTCTGGAGATGTCGGTGCTCCATCAGTTGGACGCTAACACTACATTTGTACCAGAGAACCCGAAGGAAGCCATAGCCCCTCTTATGTCACCTAACCTGGACTCTAATTTTTCAGTATATAGGTGTACTGTGATCCTTTTATTATATGATCTATGTTAGTCAATTGACAGTTTCATTGTTGACTGGCGTTGACTGACTCCTTTCATCGACCCACATTTGCGAGGTGGCACAAAGTCACAACAAACTTGTTTTTCTTTAAGGGTGGCTTCACCTCGAACCCCCCACTACTTAAATAATCAACTCCAAGTTGTTTCGGGAGGGCTGCAATACCCCAGAAAGCAGTGCCGGGACCCGCGACTGACACTACAGCGATCTGGCACTGTTGTCGCTTGTAGTGTCGACTGAAGTAAATTGCCACAGTAGCATTGGTATACCTTATTATATACCCGAAATGGTTTCACATATTGATCCAACTGTACAGAACTGTACCATCTTAGTGGATACAAGTAAAAACAAACAGATATCATTGTCTTTCAGACAGTAAATTTCTTTCAAAATTGTAAAGAGTCTTCAAGAAAAATGAATTATTAAAAAGAAAAGCGGTGACTAGTATCACGATCAGAATGCCTGGTCATTGGTCTGTAACTGCCGAGCCCACTGAAGCATGAGCTGCGTTGGAACTGACAGTGGCACACCTCTGAAAAGTCATTTTTTGTAACAAAGTTTTGTTGTGCACACATGCACACACAAACATAACAACAGAAACAACCAACGAAAATCAGGAACACATCTGGAAAAACTAGCGATACCAGCTCCAGAAGTTGTGTGATATGCTGTTTAGCAGAAACAGCATTTTAATGAGAACTAGCTGTAAAGTTGATGCCAGAGATTATTCTAGGATTACAATAGGTACAGTGACATAAAACCAAGATTTAGTATGGAAGAGACTGAGGAAATTCCAAATCAGTGACATCTCTGAAAATCAGGGACAGTTTAGATGTGTGTGAGGAATGCACTGTGCATTTTGGGGGTTCCAGATTTTACCGCATGCGAGGTTTCAGCATTCTGGCTGCTCTGGGGTTCTGGTCTACATCCCAGTTTTTCAGTCTGTCTCAACCTGGTTGTGAGTGCAATACTGATAAATATAGGAAGTGTAAGCAGATGAAACACGTACCTTCTGCACTTCCCTTCACTAGTAAACTGAAGACGCAGTGCAGATCAGCTAGTTGTGTTCCTACAAACATACCCTTCTCTGCATTAAATCATCATGCTTAGGATGCGACATTCAGAAGAACGTGGGCACAATATTTTGTACAAGTACACTTTCAAGTGTTTCCGCTATTAATTCTGAAGTTATGCTACAGCTGAACCATGTCTTGATTATTTGATGGACTCGCTTACTACCCCTTCTACGTGCACTTGGAGCAAAAAGTCCCTTACCTGCTCGAGGATTTTCAGGCTGCCCTTGACGGGTCTGATCTGCCTGAGCTGATAAACTCTGTGAACTTCTTCAAAACTCAGGTCACTCATAAAACTCAGACTGATAAAAACTGTGCCACCAGCAATAGAAATATCACCACTGCTGCTGCCGTGGCACAGCCTTGTAACTTTGTCTCTGGAAAATGGATCCAAATAGAAGTGGAAAATAATGCAAAGTAACCCAAGAAATCTAAGGATACACCACCCAGTGACAACTGTCTGACAGCCCACCCTTTCAGAGCTATCAGGTGTTGCTCCCACCTGCGAATGCCTCTAGCTGCTGCTTTGGTCGCTGGACTGACAGTGACCGTGGTTGACTCTTACTGCTCCAGATTCTCTGTGCACTACTGTACTCATCCACAGGGTGTCGCCTCCGATAGCATCCACTGGAGCGCTAACCATTCCCCAGAGGTACTGCAGCTCTCAGAAATTCGGCCTCTAGCTGGTGCTGTTGCTGCTGCTTGAGGGTGGGGCTCATGGGTCACTTAGCGGACGGGACGGGATTGGCAACTTGGCGGGAACAGCCGATGAGTGACAACGCAGCTTCTTCAGACAGTGGCAATGCCAGGGATGGAGGAATTGAGCAGGGCAAGGGTGACCTTCAGCAAACCTCTGAAGTGCTATGAACCTCTACACGATATGCATTTTATACCCAAATTTACCACCACTCCACAAACATATACTGAATTAAACTAATTGATATAAACATTCCTTACACGTAAGAGATGATGCCACTATGATGCCTGACAGTGGTGCTGGGATCTACAGCCAAGTTGAATTACTTTGGTGGTGGGTGGGCAGGACATCTGAGCAGGAGATTAGGTGGACTGCCTGTATAACCTATCGGGATGAATGACAGCAGGGGAAAGAGTGAAAAAACACACAGCATGACAGCACTATGTCACGCCACCAGCTCAGCTCCTTGGTGGGTGGTTTCATGCAGATGAAGCATTGAGGCAGTCTGTCATAGGACTGCTTTGGTCCTTTCAACTATGAGAAGTTTCCGCCCAGCAAGCGGTGACTAGTGTCATGATCAGAGTGCCTGGTCATTGGTCTGGCACTGCTGAGCCCACTGCAGCTTGAGCTACGTTGGACCTGACAGTGGCACACCTCTGAAAAGTGGTTCTTAGTAAAAATGTTTCCTGCACTCACAGATATATGGAGTGCCTTAATGGTATTATCAAACTAAACTATTTTATTATCCTACAATTATGTTTTCCTGTTTCAGTTCTTACTGTTTTTGCTGTACATGAGAGTTTCCAGCCATTAGAATGCTGTCGGCCAATCAGAAAGCCCCTCCATATCCCATTACTGTTTTATCACATAATTACTAATAGGTTTATGTGAACCTGACCTCCACACACCCAGGGGTGCCTGCAACCAGGCTGGCTCATATAGGAAGTGGCCATAACAGGCAAACTGTAAATTTTACTGGGACCAGGGAACCAGGTGGTGGGTTTCGGTCAAGGCTCAAAGCACTGTCTCAAATCATACCAAGAGAAGACTGTGGAGTATAAGCACTGCTTTACTGATGAGTGAAACAATTCCTTCAGATACACATGTCCACAGTGCCCAACCCAGTCACTCATTTCAGTGGCCTTTACACTTTAGAACACCAGGAATCCTTGCCATTGCTGAATCCAAGTGGTCACAGGTATCCACCCCTATTGCCCTGGTATGTCCCTGATACACTGTTTTGCCACACTCTCTAAACATCGAGAATCCTTGCCGCTGCCCATCTCGCATGGTCACAGGCATCCACCCTTTGCTCTCAGTGTAACCCATAAGCACTGTTTTGCTACACTTTCCAAACACCAGAATCTTTGCCATAGCTTACCATTCATGGACACAGGTGTCCACCCCTTTGCTTCCAGGATGCCCCATAGCCCTGGACCCAGTGCCACCAACACATGGACCTTGTTGCCCTTTCTGTTGCACTGTAGGGTGCCTCAAGGCTCGATCCTACTCCCCATGTCAGTCTTTATAATGGGGGCGACAGACCAATATGTACTATATCAGCAGGCATCAGGGGACTGAATACAAATCCATTTTCTGAGGAGAGAGTCCAGAGGTGACTGGAAGTCCTAAAGGAAAACAAGGCAATGGAGTCAGATGGAATTCACCCAGGAGTTCTAAAGAACTGAGCAAGGTGCTAGCCGCCCCTCTGACAACACTATTCAGCACCTCGCTGGAGACAGGGGTAGCTCTAGACAACTGGAGGAGTGCTGACTTGGTTCCTCTGCACAAGATTAATTAATGGAGACCCTACTGAAGGAGAGGATCATGGAGTACCTGGAGGCAAATAGGCTGCAGGACCACCAGCAGCACAGCTTCACAGAGAGGTCATGGCAAGCAAATCTTTTAATGGGTGTCTAGGGAGGTGGATCAGATCAGATCAGTGGATGTAGCCTACCTGGACTTCAGTAAGGCCTTTACACTGTGCCACACAAGAGACTAATAGAGAAGCTTAGCTACCTTGGGGTTAGGGAGAAGGTGGCAACCTGGGTATCAGCCTGGTTCAAGGATAGGAGGGGACGGTGGTGGTAAATGGCGGTTACTCGGGACAGGAGAGTGACCAGTTGGGTGCAAGGGATCAGTACTGGGTCCTGTCCTCTTCAGTGTCTTAATAAGTGACATTGCTGAGGAACTGGAAGGAAATGTGTGTCTCTTTGTGGATGATACAAACATCTGCAACAGGGTGGACACCCAGAGAGGCGGAGAGAATGCAAAGGGGCTGGGGAAAAGTAGAGGAGTGGACTAGGGTGTGGCAGCTGAGTTTCACTGCCAAAAGTAAAAGTTATGCACCGGGGTGAGGAAACCCCAGAGCTATGGATAAGATTAAAAGGAGGTACATACAGCACCAAGCAAGAAAGGTACCTCGGATGATCATATCTGATGATCTTAAGGGGCAGGGCAAGGTGACAAGGCACCAGGCAAGGCTAGCAGAACGCTGGAGTGCACAGGGAGGGGATTTCTAGCAGGAGAAGGGAGGTGGTGTTGCCACTGTATCGCCACTTGAGACCCCACTTAAGAGTACTGTGTCCAGTTCTGGAGGCCACACCTCTACAAGGACATTGACAGGGCAGAAGCGGTCCCAAGGAGGGCTACCAAAATGGTGCAGGAGTTGCACAAGAAACCATGCAAGGAGAGGCCATGGGAGCTCAGCACATAGTCCCTGGAGGAGAGGGAGAAAGAGGGACAGGACTGAGACCTACTAGTACCTCGTGAGGGTGAACAAGGTGCAGGAGGGAGTCTCTTTCAGAGAAGGAGGCACACCAGAACACAGGAGCAAGCAATGAGGCTTGGGGGGGTATAGGACGTGAGGCAATAAGACAGTGGGGAGCTTTGTGTATCGTTTGATCGGATAGGCACCTGGGCATTATAAATAGAGGAAAGAGGGGGAGGGTGCCAGCGCTAAATCGGGTACAGGGAATAGTAAAACGCTGGGAAAATAGGACAGCCCAGATGAGCCTACCGATTGATTTCTGCTGATAAATCCCATATTTGTATGTTGTGTGCTATATCTGTGTTGCCTCTGGGTGAGATTGTTAGACAGGATGGTCTGGAGTTTCACTCCTATGCAGATGATATCAAGGTGTACCTGCCATGTGCACCTGACAAGGCCGACATGGGCTCTGTGCTGTGTCACTATTTGAAAGGATCAATGACTAGATGGCCTCAATTGGTTAAGTCTCAGCCCAGGCAACACTGAGGTGACGATCGCCAAACCAGGTTCTCGTGGGTTGACAATGACAAGGAGCAACGCCTGGTAGCCATCTTTGAAAGGTGTCACCCTTAGAGCTGTGAATGAGTTAAAAATCTGAGAGTAACGATGAATTGCAGGTTTACCCTGGAGAGCAATCACCTGTAGTGTTTTTTTTCCATCTGCATCACATCACTAAGATTAAACCATTTCTAGTGCCTGGTGTCCTGGTGACGATAGCCCATACCTTCATCACACCTAAGTTGGATTACAGTAACGCCTCTACGTAGGGTTAACTGGGAGTTTTAATGTGTCACCAGCAGCTGGTCTAGAAGACAGCAGCATTCTTGATCTCCAGGACATCATATTACACCTGCGCTGTGTGACCCACACAGACTACTGATCCAGTGGCACGTTAACTTCAGGAAATGTTAGTTGGTATACAAGGCCCTACCTGATATGGGACCTGGTTACTTGAAAGAGCTCGTGGCCACACATACCTCTGTCTGCCCTTTTCACTACTCTGATGCCGGCGAGTTTTCTTTGCTCTGATCAAGGCTGGACTTATCTGAGAACACAGCATACATGGTGGCCACACCCATGTTTTGGAACAGTCTCCTTCCCACATCCGCTCTGCCAGTGCAGTGGAGGCCTTTAATGGAGCCATGGAATTCCACTTACTTAAGTTAACCTACTGCCTGAGCTGATCTAATTTTATTAATGTTACTAAATTTTCTGAGCTGAACTAGCTGGAATGTCAGCTCCTCAGAGCTATTCAATTATTTACTTGATTATTTTATTCTGTAATTATTTTCAGTTTTGTTCTTGTTTAGGTACAGAGCCCTCAGGAAAGGGTGGCTGAAAATAAAATCACCTTGTCTTTCTCTCTGACTTTGGTTTCTGCAGCTCTGTGAGCGTGCTGATCCAGCCTGCTGAGCCATGGAATGGTCAAACTGAGCGTGAGGGACCCATAGGTTACCAGGTAAATGGACCACAGGTGTCCATAAACGGCTAGACAGAAATGCATTCTGTCACTACAGAACCCCAGGGCCTCTCTTTTCTTGGCAACTGGATAACAATTCAGCATTCTATGTCATTACAGCGATCGCAGAACAGCGATTGCCATTTGAGTAGTGTACTTTGCGAAAATGAATTATGGCGGTGTATACTGCATATGACCACTAGAAAACCAGCGACTGGTTTATATAGAAGCGGGTTTTCCCGCACCCCCCTACTTGATTCTCAACCCGGGGTGCATGTTCGGGAGAAGGTTAAAACTTAAAAAATGAAAACCCTGACCAACACAAAAAAACAATCGCACTCCAGAACCAAACCCAACACCCACCCAACTCCAGCCTGCTACCTACTCACCACACCACATGGCCAGCTTGGCAGCCGACTGCTGCACTACACCCTACATACCCTCCCTCCACATTGTGGCATGGTCCCTCCCTCTCCCGTGTATGTGTATATGTAGCGACATCCTGTCACTGTACTCGCCTACCTCTGTATCCGGGTCGCTACCCTGCCAGGTAGCCCAGAATAAAAGGTGCCATGGCTGAGCTGCCCTTTTGAAAGCGCCCAATCGTGGTCACCTGGTTCACTGGATGCCGCAACTCAGCCAGTCCTCATCACACCTCCTTCCCTTGCCACTGAACACATGAACAACTCCCAGGACATCCCAGTGCCCCTACCTCCCCATGGGTTCACCAACACCATTTCCAGCTGCTAGGTGGCAGGCCATCCTCTACTGTCACACCCTCTTATCAGAGCTTCAACCCAGACAGGGAGTGCTATATGCAATTAAAAGGCAAAAGTTGCATCTTGCCCAGAAATGATCCCTCTTCCCTTTGTCAGTGGGTCTAAATTGATGCACCTACTGTATAATAATATTCGGTAAGGAACGTGAACTGTTCAAAATCAATTATTTTGTTTTGAACCATTCAGGTACTCTTAGACCCACAAATCAAGAACACAGTCATGCAAATCCATTATGCAGGTAGGTCAGTTTGTCAGAATGTTGGCAGTTTTGTTGGCCAGTGGCGTGGAGGGCTGAAGTCTTGAGTGCTTCACCTCTGGCCACGATGGTGACCCATGTTCGGGAACCACCATGGGTTGCTGGGGAGTCAACGAGTGGGAGAGGATTGAGCATTCCAGGGACAGCTCTCCTCTTCTGAGGAAGGGGTGGCCAGGTGACTCAGCCCTTGACTGCCAACAGGTCGAGTCCTACTGGTGGTACAGGCATGAGCAGCTTGAAGGGAGGGCTGCAATCCTGCAAGGTGTCCTGAAGTGTTGTCGCAGCAGTGAAACCAGGGAGAAAAAATAACATGTTGATCGTGCTACAAGAGGTCCTGCCTGCCTACCTACCTCTGCCTCGTCCCGTTGTCAGATCATCCTGCCCAATCTGCAGGCATGTCACCAGGTGGGGAGGACAGCCCTCCCCACCACGGGAGGGGGGACAATCTGTGGAGGATCTCTGACAAGGTGGTGGTCTGGTGCAGTGGGGGGATGTGAGGCAGTGGGATGGGCTGAGAGCCTGCAGAGAAAAACTTACATGAAAAAATGGCAGCAAGAGAGAGGCAGTATTCTTTGCACTGGCATAAATAAAGTGACAGGTTTGGGCTTGTTAAAGAAAATAGTGGACCTTAATCAGAGAAGAAGTCAAAGCAATAGGAAAAGTACTTTTAGTGGACCCATACAGTCCCACCCTCATAAGCTGAAAGCTGTTCTGGTCGTAGCACATCATCACTAAGTACTTCAGCTCAGCAGCAGGCGGAGGCAGGAAGAGGTCTAGCTATAGTTTGAGTAACTCCTGCTTGGCTTTGGTGGCTGATTAAAACTGTTTTTGCTTATCTTTTATGTGAGTGCCAGGCGGGCTGGGTATAGGATCCTAAATGTAATAACCACTGTAAAGAGCTTGGATTTGATGTCTCTATATTTGTTTTGTTTAGCCCACGTTTGCAGGCTAAGATCGTTTTATTTCTTTATTTCAATAGTTTGTAAAACACCTTTGAGCAAATGCTCTTTACAAAGGTCCCACGCCTGTACAACAACATACAATCAAGTTACAGGAACAGACAGAAAATACAACAAATGCTATACAATTAGTACAAAGACAAATCGCATGACTCCTGTAAATATTTCAACAATGCCTGGTGGTTACAATATCAAATTAATTAAAGGTGAAAATACATTCTACGTAGTAGAAGAAAAACAAAACAACCAGATTACTGACACCCATCAGGGATGAGCGTTAAGGGAACACAGTGCAGAAAAGGGTAGCAGCCTGGGGGTCAGGCTTAGTCAAAGGTCCTAGAAGGGGAATGAGGTCATGACCATGCTAGTGGAGAGAAGGGCATGGGTCAAGGGAGCTGGTGCCAGGGTGGGATGAATGCCTGATACGAGTGTGACCACAAGATAAGAGGGGTGGAACGATGCAGGCAAGATGCAGGTACAGTATTGGAGGCACCAGTCAACAGGAACAATAGTGTAAGAGCAAAGAATGAGCTGGGGTGGGGGAGGAGGATCGATATTTCAACTCGGCAAACCGATAGCACCCAAACTACTCTGCAATTACAGGCAGCTGCCTCAGAGAGTTGTATCTTCAGCTCAGCCTTGAAGGACGGTGGGGAGTAATTGCAGAATATATGCACAGGGATTTGATTTTACAGAGGGGAGCTCTGTACACAAAGGAGCACTGAGCTATTGTCGCCTTCATGAATGGGACAGCTAACGAGCACCATGTCTTTTCCTCTGGTCTGGTGGCTAGAGCAAAATTCTGTGAGCAATCTCGAGGTTAGTGGATTTTCCTAGTATAGCTTTCTAATCCAAAAGGCATGTTTGATATTTTATTCTATTTCTGAGACTGAGCTATCCAGTTTGCTCATAGAGTGAGCAGGAGTGAGTTAGGTTGTCAGCTCCAAGGGTGAGTCTGCAGGCCTTATTTACAGCTGTCGATACCACTTGAGTGCAGTGTCAGTTGCCAATCTTACACTACCAAGCCATAGTCAATGGCTGATTAGATGGAGGAGGAAACAGACAAGCGTAGGGCAGCAGGTGTAAGATATTGTCTGTGTCTGTACAGTACATCAAGTTTAGAGTTCACCACTTTTACGACTTGATCAATGTGGGGTACAAATGAGAACATGTCATCAATGGTGACCCCAATGTACTTGAAAGACTGCACCTGTTCTAGGGGTACATCCATGTTGCTCGGGTTGGACAAGACCGGGATGATTTCTTGTGGTGGGGGCTGGAGATCTGCATTGTTTTAGTCTTCTTATAGTTAAGACGTTCCTGTGTACTGAACCAGTTTTCCATGAGGGAGAAAGTGGATTGCAGCTCCTGCTGCAAGTGATCCACTGGGCACTGCTGCTCATGATGACCACGCCATCTGCATACAGGATCGCTTTAGTTATGCATGCCTCCGGTAATTTGTTTAAAACAAACTGAAAAGGAGGGGCCCAGGATGGATCCTTGGAGAACCCCAAGTGCAATTTCCCTGGGGAGGTCATAGTTCCAGTTTCTACACACTGGGATCTACGATGAGAAAGGTAGTCCTTGAACCAGTGGACTGCATTCGAGGAGATCCCCAAGTTCATCAGTTCCTGTAGCACGATGGGGTGGTTGACAGTGTCAAAGGCTTTAGTGAGATCTACGAAGATAGATCCACTAGTTTATTACCATCCAGAACCTTGTGTACAAAGTCAGAGAATTCCACTAATGCCATGGTCATACTGTGGCACTTACGAAATCCGTGCTTCTGTGGGCAGAGGAGGTCAAATTTATGAAGGTGCTCGGATGTCTGATCGCCACTATCCTCTCAAGGGCTTTTGATGGGGGAGAGGATGGATATCGATCTGTCATTGGCGTATCTAGTCCGAACTCCACTTTTAGCATGGGTGACCATTGCAAGCTTTCATTTGGCTAGGAACTTAGCTAGGGAGAGTCATTTGTTAAACAGTTTGGTGATAGGTACCAAGAGCTCTTTCAGTGCAATTGCCACCAGCTTCATATCCAGGTTATCACTGCCAAGTTCAACATGAACAGCCTACTACCTCCCATCAGAGTTCTGTTGCTTCTCAGATTTTTGCCTGTATATGGATTTTGCCCAGAAAGTTTAAGAGGTGAAAGGTGATGGGCCACAGACGCCCCCTGGAACAGAGTGCCCAGTGAGCTGTCTCAATGATGTAGTGCTGACCATTAGGAGGGCTCCACCACCTTGTCACATAATTTCTGCACAAAGAAGACGTAGGGACTCTCCGCTCACTGGTAGACTAACAGTTACCAGATTGTTGTGTCAGCTGTGGCCCCTCTTGATCCTCCAGTCACTGAACTTGTGACGATTGCTACTAGCTCAGGGCCCACCTGCACCACTCGATCTTCTAGTGAATTGATCCTTGCCTCCATGTTGAGACTCTGTGAGTCAGGCCCTCGATGGCTGGCTTCAATGTTTAAAATCACGGGTTAGCTTGAGAATGGCTTCTTTTATCAAGGTTAGCTCTTGAAAGAAATATTCAATTACACTGGCTGCAAAAGACTGACCTGAGGGAGACTGGTGAGTCATATGGCACTTTGCAGCGTGGCTGTAGGCACTCACCAAGGGTGGCCAGTCCAAAAGGCTTGATCTGGCTCGATGGAGTTAGTATCCATCCTCCTTTTGGCATTAAAGGCTATCGGTAGCTGTTACCACTGAAGAGGTTTGCTTGAATAGTTAAATTACACCTGATTAATGGCTTGATTTGAATAAATTTAGTTGGCATCCCGAGGCTTCAAAGGAAGTCGCCATTTACACTGGAGGCATCACGTGAATCCTCAGAATGTACATCGGAGGCATCATGTGATTCCCAGAATGTACATCGGAAGCATCACGTGATTCCCCAGAATGTACATCGAAGCATCACGTGATTCCCCAGAATGTGCATTGGAGGCATCACATGATTCCTCAGAATGTACATCAGAGGCATCACATGATTCCCCAGAATGTACATTGGATGCATCACATGATTCCCCAGAATGTACACCAGAGGCATCACATGATTCCCCAGAATGTACACAGAGGCATCACATGATTCCCCAGAATGTACATCGGAGGCATCACATGATTCCCAGAATGCACACCAGAGGCATCACGATTCCCCAGAATGCACACCAGAGGCATCACGTGAATCCCCAGAATGTACATTGAGGCATCATGTGATTCCCCAGAATGTACATCGGAAGCATCACGTGATTCCCAGAATGTACATCAGAGTCATCACATAATTCTTCAGAATGTACATTGGAGGCATCACATGATTCCTCAGAATGTACATCGGATGCATCACGTGATTCCCAGAATGTACACCAGAGGCATCACATGATTCCCAGAATGTACACTAGAGACATCACATGATTCCCCAGAATGCACACCAGAGGCATCACGTGATTCCCCAGAATGTTCACTGGAGGTATCACGATTCCCCAGAATGTACACCGGATGTATCACGATTCTCCAGAATGTGTCCAGACAAGATGACCACTAGGATGTTGCCTTAAGAAACTACCTCCATGGTCACCCCTCAATGAGACCTCAACCCGCCTGCATACCCCAATGTTTCTCCAGGACCTTCTCCCTATGGAGTCTCCCAGGAGCCTCCCACCACCATCCAGAAGTGACTCTTTTATACTCTCCTGCCTCCCTTGCTAGTCTTTTCTCCCTTCCCCTCCTGGTCACATATGGACCCTTATCTACTATGGAAGGAAGGGGTTGTTACATTTCTATGCACTGTTATTGTGTCCCTTATCTGCAAGACCCCTTGGTTTAGGGATGGGGTGCCACTATCTTCACGATGCCACTGAGTCACTATAGATGTATCAGTGGCTCCTTGGTTCACCTTCTTCTTTACTAGTGGGGGTCATATACAGATAGTAGAAATAGCGCAGTGCCTCCACCCAGAGAAAAGATTTAAGTGGGGCGACTGACTGGTCAGTACAACCCACTGGGAAGCTGTACCTGCACACCTCCCACTGTGGATCCCCCCAGCAGACCCTAAACAAATAGCAAACAGCTCCCCAATTAGCAGGCACCATTCAGTGCAGACAATAAAGAGATGTTTCCAACACAACCACAACTTCCCTTTTAGGAGTGCAATCCTTAATGGGGAGAAAGAGGTTAGTGCAGATGAGGTAGTCAAGGCAATTTACTGGTGCTTCGCTTGGAAGCGCGGCCTAAGGCAACATGCTAGCAGTGGTCACTGCTCACTGCAACATGTCCTTAGCAAACACAGCCAAATAACAGTTTTTCCAGGCATTAACTAAATGTCCTTCCAAGCAGCACCTAACACTCAGAATATTCCATAGGGCATCCAGAAATAAGGTTTTATTTAATCTGGATTGTCACCAGCAATGCTACCTAGCAACGAGCGGCTGAGCAAAGCGTACAAGTACTAAGCTGTACTGTTGGCAACATTCCAGACTAAATAAAAACCTTGTTCCTGGATGCCCTATGGAATAACCTATTTCTGCCGGGGGTTCCATCTTGTGATTGTGACAAGGCTGTAGTGAAATAACATGAGCTGCAGTGGGCATAGCAGATAAAAATATCACAGTCATCATCCCCATTCGAATAAATCCAGCATTTTAAGTACCTAGGTGTAACTGTGGATAGTCACCTCACCCACGTGCCTCACATCAAGAATGTTGCCAGGGCGTTAACATTAGGATTGGGGTCCTCTATAGATACAGACAGAGTCTGACTCCAGGAGCTCTCAAGCTCGCAATATAGAGTTTGGTGTGTCAATCATCAATTACTGCTTGGTCATATACGGAGCTGCTACCACTACCTCACTCAAAAGACTAACTGTCATTCTGAACAAGGTGTGTAGACTAATCACGGGTGCTGCTTGTCTCACTTACACTTGTGGCGTTATGCTCAGACTGGATGGCTTCAGCCGTGGTAGGATCAAATAGCGTGCTTACTAACTAAAAGGTGCTCCCTGGGCTCTTGCCTCCGGGAGTGGGATGCCTGCTGAACAAATCTCTCAAGACCCAACACAGTCTCACCTCAACATCTGAACTCCTTCTTGTCTCCAGGTGCCGGACTGCTCAATGCCAGTGATCCTTTTATACAGAGCCCCACTTTGGATCAATGGATTGCACAGTGAATTAACTAACTTACCCAGACTTGCCCAGTTTAACATTGACGCTTAACGACAGATAAGGACCGCAAGGCCCATCCACTCTGCCCATTTCTTTTTTACCTTATAAATGTGCCATCGGCCTCGCTCTGTCAATGGCCTATCTATTCATACTCATCTGTATTGCTCCCTTTATGCCTATCCCATGCCTGTTTGAAGCCCTGCACTGTATTCATATCCACCACTTCCTGAGGTAGGCCGTTCCATGTATCCACCACCCTTTCTGTGAAAAAGAACTTCCTCACATTACCCTTTAATCCTTTAAGCATACACTCCAGCAGCATCTCATAACAGAAAGCTCCTGTGACTGTACCACCTAATCCCAGGTATGCCTGTCCACATCCCCATCACCTGAGTGCTCCCTTCCACCCTGATTTCACCACGTGTTAACCTGACAAGGCCTATGGCTGCTACCCTTTTTCCTGCCCCTTGCTCCCTCCCTTCCTTATTTCTCCTCCCTACATCCTGCCTACCCCAATTAGCAACTCAGACAAAGCCACTGGCTGCTACGCTTCTCCCTGGGTCTTAAAATCCTACTACCCTCTCTTCTTCCCTTTATCTTTACTTAAACCTCTCTCTTTTTGAATAATGCTGTTTATCTTGATGTATTATGCACTGTCACTGTATGTTAGAAACTCAATTTATTAGTTCTTCCTGTGTCTGTTTGTAACCCTGCCCACTGATGTGGAACCTTTGTAAATGAGCTGTATTGCGCTCAAAGATACTTTGTAATCCCAGATTGAATAAATAGATAAAAATATTATAGTGTATGGGAGTGACTTGTTCTGCACAGAATTCAGTCAAAATATAAGCTTGTTCTACCATTGTGCTGCTGTTGTGCCATTGCTGTGACATCATGCAGCTGTTCTACCATCGCTGTGACGCCACGGTGTTGTTAGAACATCGCCAGGACGCCACGGGTGTTGCCGTACCATCGCCGTGATCGCCACGCCTGCTGTTGTGCCATCGCTGTGACGCCATGCAGCTGTTGTACCATCGCTGGACGCCACGGTGCTGTTGTACCATCGCTGTGACGCCATGCTGCTGTTGTGCCATCGCTGTGACGCCATGCTGCTGTTGTACCATCGCTGTGACGTCATGCTGCTGTTGTACCACACTGTGATGTCATGCTGTTGTTGTGCCATCGCCAGACGCCATGCTGCTGTTGTACTATCGCTGTGATGTCATGCTGTTGTTGTACTATCGCTGTGACATCATGTTGCTGTTGTACCATCACTGTGATGTCATGCTGTTGTTGTACCATCGCTGTGACGCCATGATGCTGTCATACCACCGCTGTGATGTCATGCTGTTGTGCCATTTCTGTGACATCATGCTGCTGTCGTACTCATCATTGTGTCATGCTGCTGTCGTACCATCACTGTGACGCCATGCTGCTGTCGTACTATCGCTGTGATGTCATGCTGCTGTCGTACCATCGCTGCGGTCATGCTGCTGTAACATCGCTGTGACGTTATGCTGCTGTTGTACCATTGCTGTGATGTCATGCTGCTGTTGTACCATGGCTGTGATGTCATGCTGTTGTTGTACCATCGTTGGTACATCACAGCGATGGTACAACAAGCTGGAATGCCATCTCGTACTCCCCATGCTAGTACTGAACCCTCGTTCTTTTTTATTGTTATCACAGGTACCTGGATTCTATTTCTGGATGTAATGGCCACTCCGACTTCACTGCTTTGATCTCCTGACACAACTCCAGTTGACACACAGTGTGTCTCGACCCGTGATGACACTCCTCACTCGCTTCATGCAGCCTGCTCGCTTAAGTCATCTGAATCCTCTTTGTTGTTGTTTTTGTGTTTGCTCTGCTTATTTAAATGTGCTTTTAGTAGTTATAATGTTCCTCTTCTGTGTATGTGTTCAAATAAAGACTATGTCCTGTTTCAAAGACAGTGACGTCTCCGTCTCACTACATGGTAAGGTAAATCAAAAGCAAATGTTCTCTGGCTGGTTTCTGATTCTAATAGTGTTTTACATGGCGGTAAATGTCTGTGGTTTTACGTGTTATGACTGTGATCACTGTTGCTGGTACCCCACACTATACAAGATAATGGATGGGCATTGTTTAACAAAGCCCTGAACTCCTTCTTGAAGTTGCTATGAGAACAGTAAACCTCGAGTCTCGCCTGAAGGTTTACTAGCTTTCCATGGCAACCTCTCAAGGGGAATACAGCGTTGTTAACTGGTGCTCATCCATTATCCTCTATCATGTTCACTTCGAGCACAAGTTATTAACTTAGAACATGCTAAAGTATTTCACTTAGAATCTGGAACTCGAACACAGAGAACAATGGCCCAGAGCATTTACATTGGAAAAAGAGTCAATTTTAAAGGAGAACTACGCTAATCTGTAAGTCATTTTTCCCAGTAGAAGCTGTTTTCAAAACACTGGTCCAAATTCTGTTATTGCTCTAGCTATCCAGTCTTTTCAGTTATCCTAGTGGGTGTTTCTGATTCACGTGCTGCTGGTAAGAACCATTTTAGAACTGTATGATGTAGTGTATGTCCCTGTTCTGTTTCTTCCATTGTTGGCACAATGCATCCATCTTCCACTATAGAACTGTGTAGCTGAGACAGATATAAACTGCATCATGCAGTCCCTTTTTTATTATTCACTATGCTTTTTCCCTACCCGCTCTAATTGGCTAACTTTGGCCTGACCTCCACCCACAGTCCATCCCCGGACTTACTCTCCTGATGTTCCTCCCTGGCTTACCCCAGGGTGGGACCTTCTGGGGCAACCCCTTTCCCATCAGACTTCTAGCTCGGTGTCCAGGGAGTGTCAAGGACAAAGGTGTGAGCTCCAGGGGCAGGCAGCACACTTCACGGTGACGTGTTTTCTATGTTCTGTCCCCAGGAGGTGTAGCGGCAATGACGTCAATGGCAATCACGCCTCCCCAATCCGGCGAGCTCCAGCTGTCGGGTCCCAGGTCTCCGCCAGGAATCCGTCGGCGTCGACAGCTGACCCACCCTCCCCACAGGAGGAGAGCAGTCCCTTGATGCCCAATCCTCCCCCGCCGGCCCTCTGACTCCTGGAACCCATTCCCAAACCCAGGTCATCGGTGTCACAGGCGGTAGCACTACCACTGCACAGGTGGGCTAGCCTTGTATTATACAGTTCTAAAATGGTGCTCACCAGCAGATTGTAATGCAGTAGCGCCTACTGATGTTACTAAAAGGCCTGTATAGATAAAAATAACAGAATTTTAACCAATACTTAAAAAACAGCTTCTACTGGGAAAATGACTTATAGGTTCAGCGCACTTCTCCTTTAAGCTAATACAATAGAACACTAAAAGCATTACAAATGGTGTGATATATATCTAATACAACCTGGGTTGCAGTGGAATAACTATTGCTGCATGCGCCACTTTGCTATTCTACATACTGCGTGAATTGTGTTGTATTTATTGTTGTTTTACATACTTTAATGTTAAGCTTCCCAGTCCCTGGAAAGGGCTCTATATAAATACAGTTTGTTTCTAGCAAATACTAGACAGTATCTATCAATCGATCTAGCTAGCTATCGACAGTATCTATCTATCAATCTGTTCATCTATCTAGTATCTATCAATCTATCGACAGTATCTATCTATCAACACATTTACTATATCTATGGCCATTAGTAGGTGAAGACCTTCACAACTAACTCATGGCTTTGCCACTCATGAGTTATGGGTCTTACCACCACTAGTGCAGATAAATGTGTTATTCCACAGCAACCTATTAGCTATTCCATATATAAGTGTTAGGGTTATGACAGGGTGTGCATTATAAGATTTTAATGCACGCCCAGGGTGTTGTAAGTCAAAGGTCGAGTATCATTACACCCCTGCAAAGTGCATTACAAATCTGATGCACACCTTAGAGGGCTTATTACCTTATAAAGTGGCTCTAGGTAGGTTTTTGGGGAGTAATAGAGATTCAGCACCTGACTATGCATTTATAAAGATTTAATGCATGGTCAGGTGATGTCTCTAGACAATGAACTGACAGAGAAAGAGAGGGATATTATACTTGCATGATAGCACAAGTATAGCTAATGTTAAGTAGTGTCCAATGTTAAACCCCGTCTTTGCACCTTAATAACTTTGGCGGTGTTCAACAAAATTGCCCCAAATTTGCCATATGCTGTCCGGTGGCATGGTCTCAAGATGTGGAAAGTTTTGTGAAGGTGCTTCTCCAGTTTCTGAGATCCTGATGTGCTGCAAATACAGAAAAGCAGCACTTTGTGCCATTTTTGCTATGTTTTTTCTCACCTACAGCCAAGATGGTACGGAATTTTGTTCCAGACCTTTCAGGGTTGAAGGGGCTTGTGTGAAGGGTATGCTCCGAAGGTTTCATGAAAAAATACGAATTGGTTTTAGAGTTATAAGGTTCTGAAATCTGGCTTTGAGCATGCCCAGTAGTGCTTTAGGATACCTCAACAAAAGGGCTGCTCCAAACTGGTGGTGCACAGTACAATAAATCAATCAGAAAGCAAAAGCAGGGACTGACCTCCACGAAGTAGCAAAGTCAGTTGATGCAGGTTAAAATGAAAGTTTATTTCAAGTACGAACACTATAGACGTCCTCCACAGCCTGACTGTACTTTTCACCCAGATACTCTGGGCTTTGTCAAGGAATGCTGCCTCTAGTGGAATGACACTCATATAACACACATTTAAAGTGACCACAAAGCATAAACGTGAAAGTAGTGCAAATGGGTTCAGAAAGCAAAGTCCTATATATGTGAAAAGTGCAAATGCAAACATTAAAAAAAAAAAAAAAAAATGCATTATGAAAATAAGAAATGTTCACAGCCATTAAGCAGATTTAGAAAAACAAAGCACCTGGCCCAATGGCTCTCAACTAAGTTTTATAGCAAATTTGATACAAAATGAGTTCCTATTTTAGTGGAGCTCTTTAATCAATCACTGGTAGATGGCAGACTTTCTCGAGAGATGACCAAACGCCTAATTACTCTTATAATTAAACAGGGTAAAGATTCTTTAGACTGTGAGCTATATGAGGCTTCACCTTACGACCAGGCCTCATTGATTATCCTTGTACCTTGTTTTTATTGCTATGTATTGTATTACTCTGCCCATTTGTGCTATATGTTCTATTGTGCTACTGTATTATTTATTCTGTTCCTACCAGGCCCTCCTCGAAAATGAGCTCGCCACTGGAGTTTCACCTGGCTAAATAAAGACTGATTGATTGATAATGCCTATCTCCTTGATTAATTCTGATGTCAAAATCCTCACTACAGTGCTTGCCAACAGACTACAGACAGTAGCCACGATTCTGATATCTAAACATCAGATGGGTTTTATAGGAAGCTGAAATGCTTTTGACAACACAAGAAAGTTATTTCATGTTTTACAGGCGGCTAACAATCAACCGATTCCTAGTGGCTTAATTTCACTTGATGTCAACAGGCGCTCAATCGGGTGGCTTGCTCACATATCTAACTCACTTAAATTATACGGGTTTCCGACTCTTTTTAAACTGGGTCATATATTATATCAAAACTCTTTGTCTGCAGGAGTAACTAATGGGGTGTTTCCCCATTCTTTGAGGTTGGGAGGCCCAGACAAGGCTGTACTCTTTCACCCTTTATTCAACATCACCATAGACCCCTTAATATAGATGTTTAACCAGTGTACAAGGGATCCAAGGCATTAGGAGGGTCAGAAGGAACAACTAGTGGCAGCTTATGCAGATGACATACTTCTCATGATTTCTACGGTTACCTCACTGCTCCTTGTCCTTAATATGATACAAAGTTTTGAGGGATTTCAGGATACAAGCTAAAAAAGAAAACGAATTCTTAGCACTCAACAAACGCTGGATAAAGGATGCAATCGTAAGTACTGGGATTATATGGTCTAAGAATTATTTAGAATACTTAGGGCTACATATTTATAAAATATACACAAGACAGAGTCCAAGAACATAGCAGGAGTCAGACAAAAATGTCAGAAGATTTAGCTAGATGGAATAAAAATCCTCTGGGTCTTTGGGGAGACTGAATCCATTAAGATGAATATTTTACCTACAGCAGGTTATTTTATTTGTTTATGGTGATCCCCTGCAGCTTGATGAAAAAGTGGATTCAAGGTTTTCATCTCAAGTGGCACATTTCATTTGGGGATATAAAAGGCATAGGCTGGCATATACCAAATTGTGTAGAACTAAACTTGGGGGGAGCTGAATGCTCATGATTTCTATCTTTATTTTCTAGCGGCCAAAGTGGCTCAACTAGCCTTTTGGTTTAAGCTAGGGACGGCACAGACATACATCCCTGAATGGGTATACATTGAACACAAAATTATGAGTAAGCAGGAGTAGATAATAAGGTTGTTTTTCTTCTAAAGCCCTCAGGTCATATAAAACAAAATATTAGCGGATTCTTTTAGATCAAACAACTACCTCTCCTCATCAATCTTATCTAAGCTGAGCTAAAGCTCAACCTATCTGGGACAACCCAAATTTCTTAAAGGAGGGAAACACCTTAGTAATAGAGTTTGGTGGCTTAAAGGTATCCACCCCATACAGGATATAATCAAGAATGATTCATTTCTCTCTTTCAACCCTAGTAGACAGGTTTGGAATCTTCTGCACAGAAGGCGCTATCACATCCATCAAGCAAATAATTCTAGGCAGATCTGACCTTTCGCAGCACTTAATGAAAACTCTCACTCTTTTTGGGGTGCACGAGACTATCTGCATCCATTTGCACACTGTATTCACTGCTGGTTGGTCTGGTCAGAGGTTCAGCAACACAGTCAGTTAGGTGGTGGTCTCAAGTTTTGGGAAGCCCACTGATGAGTGGGACTGGGAGAGCATATGGTCTCTGTCAATTAAGACATTCTGCACTGTAGATCTCAGACTAATCCATCTTAAGACCACACAATCTCTATTACACTCCTATACAGAGATTTAAAACAGGCCTAGCCCTTCACCAATTTGTTGTAAGTGCAAATTGGGTGCTGGAACTTTACTACACATGTTTTGGTACTGCTCACTTGTACAACCACTCTGGGTTGAAGCAGAGCATCTATTTCATGATGTCCCCTTGATTTCACACCCCATTCAAATAAAAACATGTATTCTGAGTTATTTTGAAAATAAAGTCTGCTGGTCTTATAAACAGAAACATACGCTTTCTCCTGATAGGTACTTCCATCCAACATACTATTTTAAAGTATTGGTTGAAGTAGATGTGACCTACTTTACAAGAGTGGAGAAATAATTTGCTTGAAACTCTTGGGTTAGAGAAACTACACTGTCCCTAAGGGATAATTGTCTACATGTCTCAAAAAATGGATACCATTTATAGGATATTAAGTACGACTGACCAACCTATGCTAGCATCTTGCTCATCTTCTCCCACTTATGGTTCAGACCTCCTTTGCACACATCCATGCTCCAAAAGCTATGTTCTGAGTATAACAGGATCCCATTCAGGCCTCCTCCTTTTCTTCATTTCTCTTCCTTTGCTTTCTTTTCTTTATACATATCTGCTCCTGCTTTTTGGGCTTCATCTATGCCTGTCTTTTAATCCTTATTATCTTATAACAGAATAAATTTTGTACACACTGTGACATAAAATTTCTAACATGCAAGTTACCTATTGGAGTGTTTTTATGATAGTTTCTATAATATAGCCTTTTTGTGTGGAACTTCATAAGAATCAAAGTAATCACTATCTAATGTTTTTTTCCTAATCTAATGCTTACATAAACTTTTTGTTGATATATTGGGAATGTAATTGCCTAATCATTTATTGGCATATCTGTTCTTGTATTTGTTTCTGTATAGCAAGCCTTTAGTACATTAATCTTAGCGTATAAATATAATATCAAATGTATAAGTTACAGACTGAAAGCATGGTTAAATGAACTGTTTAATCATAAGTTCTTTTATTATGGATGGATGTTATTTACTTATTATACAACGGCAAGAAAAATCCTGGACTCTGATTGGTCAGTCTTGGGCTGGCCCTGTGCTGTTATCCCAGTACAACATCACGGGTCTAGTCTCAGCCTCACTGTGAACCTGCAGATGAGCATTTTATGGAGCTTTTGATCAATTGTTTCATCGCTCTTAAAAACAAAAATATTTTTCCACACAAAACATCTTTAAAATTATTTATTTTTTATTCTGTATAACAAACCATTGTATAATATAATAATGCCCTCAGGGTGTGTGTTGTTTGGGATAATGTCATGCCTCAGTTGTTGGACCTTTCGCCTGCAGCCTTGTGCCCAACCACCTGAGGTGTGACGTTATCCCAGCACGACACACCTGTCGGGCACTATTGCTTAATTATTTATTGACTGATTGATTTATTGACTGAGATAATCGGATTGACCTTTGAGCCATGGGCACATTTAGAGGTTCCACGTCAAAAGACAAAACAACAAGTAAGTGACAAGTACATAATAAGTAATATAGGTGAGTGTAAAACAGTGAATAATACCACACACAGCAGATTGTCCTAACAAGCGAGATTACATGATTCAGTAAAGATAGTCCCATGATTAACAAGCAGGAGAATTTGTAACAACAGACAGCAAACAAGATATCCTGATCAGGAGAGGAGGGGAGATACGGGCAGAGCTACTGGGGAATGGGAGGGGGACTAGGGGTGAGAGTGGGGAGAAAGTCACAGAGGACCATCAGTGGGCAGGGAAAGAGGGGTAGTAGATAAAGGAGGAGACAGACAAAAGAACAGGAGGGGAGGAGAGAAAAGGCTGAAGCCTTAGCTATAGTATGAAGAATAGGCTGGCCTTAAACTAGGTTATGCAGTCACAGTCACAGTCACTGGTAGTTTCAAGGAGTGCCAAAGTTTAGTTTTAGATGGTCCAAACTTAGTTTCCTGTGGATATCTTCCCTATTGAGTTTAGCCAGAGAGGGCATGGTATGTAAAGGACCATTGGCCTTGCACAGTCCAGCAAATAGGGATTTTATGCACCAGGTATTCTTCCTCCTAGCATGCATTCCATTGGCCTAGATCCACCCTCCCTTAAATGGTTCAGGTGTTACCTTACGGATAGGTCACAGCAGGTGAAAGCTGAAGGTGATCTATCCCCATTAAAACCACTGCTAAGAGGAGTTCCGCAAGGATCTATCCTGGGCCCATCCTTTTGCCATCTACATTAATAATATTGACTCAAATCTCATCAAAGCCACTGTCCACCTCTTTGCTGATGACATTGTTTTGTATGTCAGCAACCCATCACCTGCAGTTGCCCTGTGAAATTTTACAAGCAAAATTCTCCTTGCTGCAATATCAACTACTTGAGAAAAGCTTCTTTAAATGCAAAGAAAACAAAGCAATGCTTTTCTCCAATCAAAGCTCCACCAGCACCTCCTCACTAAGCAGTCTCCCCAGCTATGCATTATCCTTGGAGAAAATCTGGAGTATGTAGAAAATTCCAATACTTAGGTGTGTGGATTGATAGCAGGCTTGACTTCACACATCATATTGAAGAACTGCTGAAAAACTTCGCCAAAGGCTTGGCCTATTCTATAGAATAAAACACTTCCTAACCAGAGACTCAAAGATGAGGTTAGTCCAAGCCACTTTTCTTTCAGTTGTTGACTATGCAGACTTCCTTTATAGTCACTGCCCCATCTCCTACCTAAGCAAGCTGGATACCCTGTACCATAGAGCAATAAGATTCATAACAGATCTTCCATCTAACACTCAACATTGCTCTCTCTATGCTGCAGTTGGATGGGTTTCCCTACATCTCAGAAGGAACAGAAATGCAGCACTATGGATCTACAGAGCATTGTCTAAAAGACTTCCAAATTATATTCTAGAACTGCTTCACCCAGGCCATAGCTAGCTCCTATGCCCCAAGAAGCATCATGCTCAAAATACCAAAGTCAACACCCAGCTAGGGAGGGCGGCAATCAGCTATTCTCTTGCTATGGCATGGAATACTCTACAGAAATCACTAAAGCTGTCCAATCTTATACCTATAGCATCCTTTAAACAGCTTTGCACAGGTTCCTTTGCAGAGAAATGCAACTGCTACACACAAGAGCTAGTCTTACTATTTCCACCCCCTCCAGACAGCCACCATATATGGCATAATTTGTTCCACAGTTCTCCTCCCGGCAGCCACCCTTTTTATAGCACCAGTTCCATTTAACTCTACCCAACTACCTACTACCTACCTACTCCTTCTCCCACTAACACTGGCCCTTACATCATTCCTAAATGCTCCCCACTCATCCAAGTATTACATTATGCTGTGTGTAGCCTTTGACTCCGCTTATTGGGATATGTATATACTTTATCTATTGTGTAATTTTCCGTAACCTACCTTGTCATGTATGTCTGAATTTACTTTACCCTTGATCGTTGTATTTATAACGTTTTTTCTGTATCTGTTATGCATATATAAGTGTATGATGTATCTGTTTGTGTACCAACTATTGAACCTTGACCTTATCAGGTCCATCTTGTAAATGAGCCTTGCTCAATGATGTTCGCCTGAATAAATAAAGATTTGATTGATTGACTGATTGATGTCAAGAAGGGCTGGTTATGGCATTTGTATTACAGTAATGAGTTCTTTCTTGATGGTTATGTATTGTTCTTATTGACAAAAAAAAAAGAAAGTTTATTCCAAGTACAAACACTATAGACATCCTCGACAGCCTGACTCTACCTTTCACCCAGATACTCTGGGCTTTGTCAAGGGAATGGGCCCTCAGTGGAATGACACTAACATAAACATTTAAAGGACACCGTCAACCCTTTAAATCTCAAAGTGTCCCTAGATTAAAAACACATTCTATTTTTT
The DNA here is from genome assembly GCA_016271365.2 of Neoceratodus forsteri. Classification (NCBI taxonomy): domain Eukaryota; kingdom Metazoa; phylum Chordata; order Ceratodontiformes; family Ceratodontidae; genus Neoceratodus; species Neoceratodus forsteri. Next base: position 36,342,178 of record JADMNL010000033.1, read on the forward strand.
TATTTTATTTATTATGTACTAGGATTAGAAATACCTTTGAACCAAAAGTTATTTTACAAAGGTTCTAAGTGCCAAACAGAATTAGTGAGCGATACAAATTAAACTGGACAATATACAAAATAATACACAACGTATGAAGAAGACGTCCAGAGCCAGCTATGGAATTTGCTGAGAAAGTCAGGGAGGCAGAGACAATGCAGTTTTCAAGTCAGAGTGAACACAGGGCAGGAGAAACTGATCCAGAAGGACGAAAATAGACCAGAGAAGGAGAGACGAAGCCGAACACAGTAACATAGGATGACTCTGTCATTAAGATTCGTGAGATAAAACAGGAAGTGTTAGTGGGGCAGGGTGTACAGGGATGACGGGGGCAAAAGACAGGTAAAAAGAGATGGGGCAGGAAAGGGATGTAGTGAGTGGGAAGGCATGAGCAGGCAGGGTAGGAGAGGGTGGAGGCAGGAGAAGGGACGAGTTGGATGGGAGGGAAGGGGAATGCAAGAGGAAGAGGACATAGAGCAAGGGGAGGGAGAGGAAGAAATATTAGTGGGAGAAGTGGAGGAAGTGCAGGAGGACCTATTGCAGTGGTGTCCAACCTTTGGGGCAGGAGCAACATTTTAATTTCCATGGCAAGGCAAGAGCAACAACCACACGTGGCCCATGACAGTCCCACATGCTCCACACACGATGTCTCATAATTACATAAACACAGACATATATATATATATATATATATATATTTATTTATGCACGATTTTATATATGTGTATGTGTATATATATATATATATATATGTATATATTTATGCAGATTCTTTATATATGTGTGTGTGTGTGTATATATATATATATATATATATATATATATATATATATATATATTTTTTTCTTTTGATAGGTGAACAGCCGCCATGACAGTAATGGGCAAGTCTGGCAACAAAAAAAAAAAAGAAAGCTTTTAACATTCAACTTATGCCATAATATTCTGATAAACAGCCTGATTAAATGTGTCCCCTCTTTTTTTTTTAACAGCCAGCCTACTGTTACATTTAGTATATAAAAAAAATTTAACTTCAACATTACATGTCATCATGAATGCTAAATGGGGAGCTGCTGCAGGGGTTTCATTCGCTCCACGGATTGATGGATCGGCCTGGCTGTCCTCCTCAAGAAAGGTCACCGGAGAGGAAATGGAGAGTTTTCAGCACCAGGACTACAACAGGGACTCCTCTCCAATCAGAGAAGTGTTCCCTCCTGGCATCAAATTCAGACTAGCTGCACCACTCTTGCTGCTGGTAGCTTACCTACGTTGAACTCAGCATGGCTGTTTCTCCCAAGAATCTCACCATAGAGGAAATGGATGATTTTGTGGTCAATTTGTGTTGTAAGGCTGTGGTTTGTGCACAGAGAATCACTCCTGCTAATTACAGCACAAAAGCAGTATTTTTTACCTCGAGCCTTCACAAGCAACATAAAATGGTTGGCAGCGCCACATGTTGCATGTCATTATGGCCCCATTTGCATGGGGTGCTCCAATCCCAGTGACTTGTGCTAGGCACCTGCCAGGCTGAAGCCCGTCAGGAGCTGATGCCCTGTTGCCTCGGCGGGCTCCGCCGATTACCGCCCGATCGTGGGCAAGGTGGGGGCAGCTGCAATATAAGGGTGCTAGCTGCGAATTTGAGCAGACTAATTTGATGGACCATAAGGTCTGTTTCTGCTGGCAGATTCATATGTTTGTATTTGGTCATCAGATGTCTTACTACCCAACAGTACTGGCTGTGATGGGAAAAGCAGTGCTTTACCTGGAAGCAGACATATCTAGTACTGCTCCTCTCACTACATCAACATGTGACCTTACCCTCGTTACATCAGAAGCCCTGCTGCCTGACTGGTGACATGTGCCACAGTTACCAGCCAAGCAGCTGAGATTGGCTCTTCTTGGTGACTAGAGATGTTACAGTCAGTGAAGTCACAATGCTGATGATTTAATGGGAGGAACAGAACTGACACTGTTAGTCTCAGATAAAGTGCTATTCCACACATCACACCTAGTACTGTCAGGTAGAAAATCTGATAATTAGCGAGGCAGAAAAGAAAAATACTTCAGTATATAGTAATCACTTTCACTTCCTGTGGCGCTGCTGCAGTTTTAAAGATTGTATTTTGAGTTCTTTGCCGCTTTACGGCGTATCAAATGGGGCCTGCCACATAACCAAGGACATTTCTTTCCCTGCTGGCAGGAAATGGGCAGACTAGGTGGGCCAAGCAGTCTTTATCTGCTGGTAAATTCTATGTTTCTATGCTTATGGTCTGTGGATTTCGTTTGAAAAGACTTTATTCATTTTTGTCTATGTCAGATTTCATCACTAGAGGGAGCAGGACTGTCATTTTATCGACTACATGATGGCTAAGCCAGTTCTGATTTTACCATACAGTAGAAGTGATTGCTTTGCTGCCTAGTTTTAAGTTTTCGATAAAAACAAAAAGTTGGTAGGGTTTAATGTGGGTTTATATAAGCATGTAGTTATCTGTTTATAGTTGCTTAAGGACACTGTCAGCTTTGCTGACTATTTTCTAAGTGCTGTAACCTGGTGCCTCTTGCCATCTATATGCAAGCTGACGGCATATCTGGTCCCTGATTTACATACAATTAACAGCAATGTAGTATTTTTAAACTCGTATTTTATTCATCCGACCATTTAATGCATGAGGCTCGCTGTCTATATGACTTGTAATGAATATGGTGCTGAACAACCAGTAAAAGACATTTTACATAGCAGTGCAAGCTAGGCAAATACTAGCAGACAGTTTGCATTTTATATTTACATTGACCAGCATAGCAGAGCAGTAGTGAACAAAATTTTTCATCACTAACAGAGCAGGCTAGTATATAGAAATGATATATATAAGCGCGGTGGTGTTACAATTCAGGATGCATAGGACATCGTCCATGTTCAAGGATCAGGAGCCCTAGAGAAGGAACCTCCAGTGCAAGGAAGCCTGTGTAGGAAACAGCATCGGTTTCTGCAGGAACAGGTGGAATGGAACTAGGCTCGCAAGAGGGAGTTGAGGTGCTGAGTAGAATGCACTTGTCTGGTGTCGACTGGGAGGGAGTCCACAGTTTAGGCATGCAGTGCCTGAAAACTGCCTGACCAGACGAGGAGGCCATGTGGGGAACTACAAAACGCCAGGTGTCGAAACTTCTTAGAGGATATGCAGGAGGCGGTTGTTCAGTTAGGGCAGAGACGAGATACTGAGGTAAGGAAAGTGACCAGAACTTGGCCATGAGTTTCGACAGTGGATCAACCTGCGCTCCTGGAGTGAGGGCAGATCGAGGACTGGTAGAAAACACAGTGATGCATAGAGGGTGGGCAGTCGAGGGCAAACAGCAGAAGGAACGGTAAAGGGGTCCAGTCTGCCTAGGGTGGACTTGGGAGCGGCACTGTAGACCACATCACCACACTCGGATATGGGAGGATCACTTTCTGCACCAGTGTGCGACATGCTGGCAGCGGATGCATCCACGGTGATGGTATCGAGCACCCAATTTGGGGTGAAGCTTTTGTGGATGGCATTGACATGCACAGAAAGTTGAGGTGTTGGTCTAGCCAGACCCTGAGGTAACAGAAGGAGGTGCAGGCCTCCAGAGTGGTCCTGTCCAGAGTGTGAAAGGTGGGGAAGGAGAGTTGAGCGAGTCTCTGCCTAGTGCTGAAGGTTATGGAGACAGTCTCCTGCGTTAAGAAAATATGTTTTTGCGAAACCAGAGCGGAACCGTGTTGAAGTCCTGCTGTAACCTGTTGCCACATCAGTGGGTGAAGGGCAGATGTAAACAGAACTGTGTCATCTGCATACATATGAATGAACGTGAGGGCAGGCGTGGGCAGGTTGTTGAGGAAGATGGAAAAGAGAAGTGGACCAAGGACAGAGCCTTGTGGTACTCCAGAGGTGACTGGGAGGGAAGATGAAGTGGAGGGGCCGACTTTCACAGATTGTGATCTGCCTACCAAGTAGGAGTGGAACCAACTGATTGCCACAGGGACAGACCTGCCAATGTGAACCTATCCTGGAATAGGGCATGGGAGATGGCATTGAACGCTTGGCCAGGTCGACAAAGACTGCGGAGGTGGTATGTCCTTTGTCCATGCCAACGAGGATGGAGTCAGTGACACGTAGTAGGGAGGAGGCAGTGGGTGGCCATCCTGAAGCCAGACTGGTAAGGAGAAAAAGGAGGAGGAGTTGAGGACTAAGTTCTCCTGAAGGTTAGCCAGGATGGGGAGGAGGAGATTGGATGGTCGCTTCCAGGGGCAGAGGGGGCCACCCGGGAAGAGGGAGGACCATGGCAAGCTTCCATTCTGAAGGTATTGAGGCTAAGGAGAAGGAGAGGTTGAAAAGATCAGGAAGTGGGTGAGCCGATGGCAGGGCAGCTAGGTACAGCAATTTGGCATCCATTTATTGCACAAAGTGAAACTCGTGTTCACTGCGTTGATGATGTGTTCCACATTTTGAGGACTGTTTCCCACATTCTGAGGGTCAGTGTACACCTTCCCACATTTCAGGTTGAAAGCTATGCTACAGTCACTGAAATATGGGACAGTATAGGCGCTGACTCAAAATGTGGGACAACGTGGGACACAGGCCTCATAATGTGGAACATATCATCAAACATGGAGATACAGTCTCAGAACAGATTTCAACATTGCAGCAAGTCCCACTTGGAAATCCCCAAAAGGAAGTTGCCGTGTGCATTATGAGAAACTTATGTTGCACAGGAGGTCCTGCTATGGATTCTCCAAGAAGGCTGTAATCCACTAACTCGGAGTTTGGAGGCGGACGACACCAGTATAGCTGAACCCACGGTGGAGTGCATGCCTTACATGCTGCCTCTTACTTGGACCTTCCCAGGACTGAGTTTGGTGGACCACTGCTGAAACGGCTGCATCTTAACTGGAGGAGCCTCCTTGCTTAAGGAGGGACTCTCTGATTTGGAAATTATTTGGAAATTGTTTAAATCGTCCCATTTTATTTAAACTCAACTTTCTTGTACTCAAGTCCACCTCTCCTACTGACAGTACCCCAGGCCCATCACCTCCCAATTATTCACCACCTGCCCAGGGCCCTGGGAAGGGCGACGCATGGCCTCTGCGTCAGCCGTGCATGGGTCTGCAACGGGGTGCAGGCATTCGTGCAGGACTGGGCCTCTCTTTCCTCCCCTTTCTACTGCAGGAGACTTTGCTCGGGCATACATGGACAACATCACCATCTACAGTAGGAGAGGTGAGGAGGCAGCCTGGTCAGAGAGGATTTTTTGAAAGGAGCATGAAAGAACAATAGCAAAAGTTATGAAGGGTGTATAAGGAGGGAGGCGGGGGAGAGAGAGAGGAAATGGGGAGGAGGCCAGTCAGAATTTGGAAGTAAAGGAGGCACAGTGGGCTAGGTGATGAGCTTCCGGGAGTGAAGGGAGAAGTATAAGGAGCAGTGCGCCAACAATATCCTGTAGTCGCCTGGCCAACTCTCCCTATCCTGATACCGGCGCCTGAAACACAGGTGCCTGACATCGGATTTTCCTGCAGCAGTTTATTTTTGTATGTTTTGGGGCACCCCCACTTTAAGATTCCAGCTCTGTCAAGCAGGGCAATCCCGATGTCAGGCACCCATGTTTCGGACACCCGGTGTTTAGATAGTGAGCATCAGGTAGAGCAATCATGGAAAATTAAAAGATACTGGAACAGTGGTGAGTGAGAGGCAGACAGACAGAGGCAAAGCCAGGAGAGAAAGAGTGGGTCCAGCGGCAGGAATGAAAGAGTGGGTCCAGTCTGGCAAGGGTGGACTTAGATGCAGCACTGTCGACAATGTCACCACAGTCGAAAATGGGAAGAATCACTGTAGTGATAGTATCGCAGCAAGCAAGGCGCTGGACCCAGCTTGTGTTCCTATAAAATGTGGCAAGTTTAGGATGGATTTTTTATGGATGTCATCCACGTGCTGCGAAAGTCAAGGTGCTGGTCTAGCCACACACAGGTACTTAAATGAGGGCATATCACAGACCGTGACCCTATCTAAGGGTGTGGAAAGAGGGGAGGAGCCTAGATTTACTCCAACTTTATCAAGGCTTTTGACTCGGTGTTTCTTAGAGGGCTGCTAAGAACATAGAGGGTCCAGGTAGTGCAAGGCACATAGTAGAATGGGTAGGAAACTGGCTGAAGTAAAAGCAGCAGAAGGTTGTGACTAACGGTCAAACCACAAGGGAGGGGGTCACAAGTGGGGTGCCACATGGATCTATCCTGGGTCCTGTCCTTCAATGTGTCCATCAGTGACATTAGAGGAGGAATACAGGGCAAGCTGTGCCTCTTTGCAGGTAACACTGAGCCCTGCAGGAGGGTACTGTAGATAATGATGAGGGAATTCAGAGATGCAGAGTGACCTGCAAGCAAAACAACTCACCATAGTAATGTTGTTTCTTCTAATGTTGTAATAGGTGAAATTAATGTAAATCTAAAATGCTACCATGCCTGTTATTGATGAGTTTGTAAAACTCTGATGTATTGTTTTGTACTTTTCTGTAACTTGTATTGTTATAAATGTATAGCTGTAATAATTTTGCATAATGTAAACAGGTAAGCCTTGTGAACAGGGATTTTCAGAACCCTAATGGCTGTATCACTGTATAAATAAATTTTACCACTACCATACCATACCATAATGGAGTCCTGCTGTATTCTGATGATATGCAGTTAGTCCCAGCACTTGAACTGCTCCAGAGAGTAAAGGGTTAACTCTGTGCAAAGGCATAAAATGTTGAGCTCGAGCTCGGTTTTCAAACCTCTGTCTGTGGTACTCTGAAGTGTAACCATCAGATTCTTATGAGCACTAAACTAACTAACTTAAAGTAAGAAATTGTTTAAAATGTTTGTGCCAAATGGCAGGACAAGGTGTTTTATTTATTTTATTAAGCATTTGTCAACCGGGTAGGTACACTTAGACAAAACATATGCCTATTTTCAGGTACGACCGGGACAGTACAGGAAATACAATTTCGAAATACATTTGACAACTCAGGTAAGATACATTCAGTATACAGAGTCAGAGCATACATAAAATAATCAAGTGGTTACACACAGTAGGACTTATGCTTTAAGAAACAGTAGTGCAGTACATGAAAGTAGAAGTATAAAAATACTATTATATTTACAACTGTGGGACCTGATAAGGATGGCCCCAGTACTGATTATGTACAACTATATGACCCCAGAAAGTGAAGCCATGGTCAGGGCCATGTCCAGGGTAGAGGCAGCACATACCGCCTCACCCCAGAGTCGGCGCCAGGTGAAACTGCTGGGGGCTTGGACAATCACACACAGAGGAAAGCTTCAGGTGGTTCCATAGGGAGGATCTGAGGTATCCTTGTGAGGGAGAGGAGTGGATCAGGACAGGAAGAGAGTTCCACAACCTGGGTGCACTCAAGGCAAAGTCTCTGTCCCCATTTGAGTCAGTGGCCAGAATCCTAAAAAGACAGCGGAGTTCAGGGACCTGAGAGAGTAGTAAGAGGAGACAGCCGGCACAAGGAGCTCCGCTAGCCGGGGGGTGCCAGTCCCAAGAACCTTACCCCAAAGCACCCCAGGACAAAGTCTAAGTAACGAGATGCAGAGCCAGTTCAGCTTGCTGTACAGGTCCTGATGGTGGTGGGTGAGACGAAGGGCAGCGAGGGCAAAGTGGCAGATATTATTATATGAGAGGTCCACCTAGAAAGGTGCACTTTGGGGTGCAAGCAAACAGAAGGACTCTGTAGGAGAGAGGGAGGAACACACCACGAGCCAGTGCAAGCCATGCAGCATGGGTGATGTTGCTCTTTGCTCTGTAAGCCATACCAGTTTGCAGTTGACAGCTTTGCATACATTCTGGATATGAAGTCCAAGGTCAAGCTGTGGGTCAGCGTAACACCAAGGTACTTGAAGTTATTGGTGATAAAGACTGGAGAACCATCAAGTCCAGTGATGCACACTGGGGCATGGGAGGCCTTAATCTTGGCCAGGGACCCAAAAGCATGGCCTGAGTTTTCTGAGGTTGAGAACCAGCTTATGGGATGCAGTCCAGGATTGGATGCTCCTGAAGTCCTCACTCAATTGATGGTTAATAAGCCCAATATCCGAGAATGAGTGAGGATGACCAGATCACCTGCATACAGGGTGGATCTGCAGTGGGCAGTGGCAGAGGGAAGATTATTGACAAAGATGGAGAATAGCAGAGGACCCAGGACTGACCCTGGGGAACTCCTGTGGATACAGTAGTAGTCCCGAGAGCACCTTGCTGATTTGACCAGGATTTTAAGGTTAAAGACTTAAGTCGAGAAAACCCCAAAAGAACACAACAGGTAGTGATTCACCAAACTAAAAGAAACCCCCAAGAGATGGAGGCATGTTCAGAACACCTCTGGGGTGCAGCACTGTGCCTGCCCCACCACATCCCAAAACTACTAGGTTCCAGGAGGGGAGGCAGGGAGGTCAGAATACAGCAAGACTCCATTAGAAGAAACAACATTACTATGGTGAGTAATTTTTCTTCAGACATGAAGTCTTGCTGTATTCTGACTATATGCAGACTACAAGCAGTACCCTCTTGAAGGAGGGAGTTACAGAACCTATTTTGGGAACAGGATCTGCAGCACAGGTGTGCAAACCTAGCATCACTTCATGACTGAATGTCCAAAGAGTAATGCTTGTAAAGGTGCAAACAGATTTCCAGGTAGCTGCTTTACATATGTCCACTAAAGTATATCTCTAGCTGCTGCAAACAAAGCAGCTGTACCTCTGGTAGAATGAGCTCGGCCTGAGGGAGGCTCCTTCCCAAGTTTAGAGTAGTATAACTGAATACAAGAGACGATCCATCTGGCAATAGACCTCTTGGTAGCAGGCTTGCCCTTTCCCACTTCACCATAAGTGAGAAACAACTGAGAATAGTCCTTCCTATGGGCCTTAGTAGTTCAATATAGTAACTAAGAGCCCTTTTCACATCAAGACTGTGTAACCTCCTCTCTCCAGAGGAAGAATGATCAGTGAAAAGACAGGCAAAGACACAGACTGGTTCAGGTGAAAGTCTGACACCACCTTGGGAAGGAACTTTCTATTGTGCAGCAGACCACCTTATCCCTATGAAAGGAAATAAAATCAGGTTCCACTGATAAGGCCTGTAATTCACTGATCCTCCTGGCAGAGGTAATGGCCACCAGGAATACAGTTTTCCAAGTCAAGTATTTCAGCTCAGCTGAAGATAAAGGTTCAAAGGGGCTGCATAAGCTGTGCAATACAGAGGTTCCAGATCCCAAGAAGGAGCAGGCTCCTAAAGGAGGACTGACATGGACCAAACCTTGGAAGAATTTCTTGAAAACTGAATGAGAAGCTAGGGAAGAGCTCTTACCAGCAGAAAGGAAGGCAGACACAGCTGCCAATGTATTTAGGCCGGAGGCCTAAACTGTTAAGATGTACCAAATAGTCCAAAACAGTGGCAATATCAGCCAGCTCTGGCTTAGTATGCCTACTGGAACACCAAAACCCAAATCTTTTCCATTTGGAGTTGTAAGCTTCCTAGTAGCAGGCTTCCTGCTAACTTTTAAAATATCCAGGACTGATTGGGAAAGATGCAAACTTGCATATTCTAGTTTTCAAGAGCCAGGCTTTGAGCCTGAGAGTCTGAAGGGCGGGAAAGGTGAATCCTCCCAAGAAGAGGTGAGGAGATTGTGTTGCCTGGGAAGGCATAAGAGCAGTGTTATTGATAGTGACAACAGTAGAGGATACCAAGGCTGTCTGGCCCAGTCTGGAGCCACGAGAATCACCTTGCAAGGCTGAGACCTGATTTTTATCAGGACCCTGAATATCAGAGGAAAGGGAGGAAATGCAGACAGAAACCTGCTTGTCCAATTCAGTAGAAGAGCATCCTGAGGGACAGGGACCAGAAGGGTGGTCTGCAACAATAAAGAGGAAGTTGATGATTGTTAGGGCTGCAAAGAGATCTATCTCTGGGTGCCCCATCTCCTGAAAATGGTTTGAAGAATGAAAGGGTTCAGGGTCCATTTGTGGTGACCCTCTCGAAATCCTGCTGAGAGCATCTGCAAGAATGTTGTCCTTCCTGGGAGATGCACAGCCATCAGGGAAGCCTGAAGGGAATAAGCTAGAGACCATATTTTCATGGCCTCTGTGCACAAGGCCGAGGACCAAGTGCCTCCCTGTTTGCTGATGTATCACATGGTTGTGGCATTGTCTGTTCTGATCTACACCACATTCCCTAGGACAACCGCTGAGGATGTCTGAAGTGCTAGGAAGACAGCTCTTAATTTGAGAAGATTTTGTCTAGAAGAGACTCTCCGTTTGCCAGAAGAGGTATCGCCCAGATCAGTGGGCACCTCTTCAGGTTCGGCCGCAACTTAACCGGGCTGGCCATCCGGTCAGCAGATTCTTCGCCTCCCTCAGCCTACTCAAACGCTTATCCAGAGTGGCTTTGGGAAAGTTCTTGCATATTTGTAGTCTTCCTTGAGGTCATCAAACCCCAGACAATACACACACACGGTGGTGGCCTTAGCAGAGCCTCCTTACCTCGGTACAGTGCTGAAACCCAGTGGGTCCGGGTTTCTTCTTGGGTTTCTCAGACATGCTTTCAACCAAAAATCACCTTACACAGTGGTTAAGCCAGGCAATTACACACTTAACTGTTCCAACTGTGTCACGGGTCAGTTAAAAAATCTTAAATATCAAATTTTTAGGAACTGATAAGCACCGGAAAACCACACACAAGTATAATATATAATGAAAGAAGATCAGTTTCGGTTCTGAACCGGACTGACCGCAAAGAACTGAAAATAGAACAATTTCTTAACCAAAACACACTAAATAACCATTACCTACTACTACCACTTACTGGTACCGAGACAGAGGCAGGAATACAAAATACTGAAGCAATGGCTTGAAAAAAAAAAAGCGACCCGATTCGAACTGACCGAACGAAGCAAAGGAGGAATCTCTGGGCGACTTCACAGTTAGAGAAGTAAAGAGTCTGATGGTTACACTTCAGAGTACCACAGACAGAGGTTTGAAAACCGAGTTCAAGCTCAACGTTCTATGTCTTTGCATAGAGTTAACCCTTACTCTCTGGAGCAGCTCAAGTGCTGGGCCTAACAGCATATAGTCAGAATACAGCAAGACTTCATGTTGTTTGAAAGACCAGATACGTGGTCTGAGGTTTGGCAGTTGGGGGAAGGAGAGGAGGGGACGAGAGAGTAGGTGATAAAGAGTCCATGGCAAGGTAACAGGAGGGAAACTATACCCGTAGTCAGGGAGGAGGAGGAGAGGAAGGGGAAGTTGGTGATAAAGAGTCCATGGCAAGGTAACAGGAGAGAAACTATGCCCCTAGACTCATTCAGTGATGCTGCCTTTTGAAACCCAAAGTCATGTCGAGGCCCACTGGCAAACCACACACACACAATTTTATTGCAGAATCGCAGTTTTTACCTTTCTCGAAAACTGGCATTTTCCACAATTTCATGCAATAGTTTTAACTTTCTGCCTCAAATTGTGTAAAAGTAATATTACAATTTTCAAAGAAAGATGTGCAAACATACTGATAATTTGGCATGCAGACTCAGGTTTGGACAAAATACCAGTGTGGGATGGGGAGGTTCACTGAGGGTCTGAGGTGATGGTTCTTATATCTGTATGAATGCCAGTGGATTTTGAAATCAACCCAAACCAGGCAGTGAAAAACATTAAGTACTTCATGTCTATGTTGAAGCAGTCGATCAGAAAAGTTTTGTAGCAAGTTGTGAGTAATGGTGAGAAGTATCCCTTTCACCCAAACAGGCGCTGACCACAAAGCCTCCTTGGACCGCTGATGCAGGTTGTTCCTTTCGTACATGATTTCATTAAAACATCTGTGGATTTTGGATGGCTCAGCTGTTTATAAACTTGAATAATATTGAAATATATATTATATATTGAATCATAAATGTTTACAAAATCGAATCCAGTTCCCAGTCTGCAACTAAAAAGGACAGGACAGGCCACTAATGACACAATGTAGGGTGACCAACATAAACCAGGGCCAGAAGAGCACCGCCTGGAAGATCTGCTAAATGAGCGCAACATGCAGTCACTCAAGGCAAGAAGGGAGAGGGAACATGATAGAGACTTTCAAGTTCCTAAAAGAAAAGACAAGGAGAACTGTGAGGAGTTATTTGCCAGGAACAGAGAAGCTCGGACATGGGTCACGAAGTGCTGGTAAACTGGGGGCTTTAAAAAGATACGAGGAAGAGTTATTTTACCAAAGAGTGGCTGAGCCATAGAATGGTGTGTCAGTAGAAGTGGTGGGTGCCACACCTATAAATGGCTTCAAATATGACAGGAGAGAGACACAGGCATACATTAGCTACTTAGCGGAAGTGAGATGGAAACACGGGTAACAAAAGAAGTAACGGGCTAAGAGTTGATCCCACAGAGACAACAGGTCCTGGGGTATGATAGGGTACCACGGGCAGATGGAAAGGACCACTGGTCTTTTCTGCCATCAATGTATGTTTCTATGAGCGTTTAACAGTGTTCCCTGACTGGACAATCTACTCCCTACCACTGACGTAAAGACTGCAATAAAACTTGGCAAAAGTTTCCTAAAGCAAGCTAATAAAACGGTGAAATGTATTTAAACATCTACCTTCAAATAGAAATCACTGCAGTCAGAGTAAAACAAAAGGGCATTAGTTTCTTTGATTATGTGGTGAAAAACGTTGGTATTTATATGGACTTTGGTAACATACTGGGATGCAGCATACTTACACGGGTGAAACAGAGGTGAGATGAGCAACACAGAGGTACAGATAGTGATAAATGAGTAAGCACTTCTATTCCAGTGCAGGTAAAACAGTTCCAAACAGGTGTGAGTTCATGCTTTCAGTAATGTGATTCTAAAAATACTGTACCTGGAGTGCAAACTAAGAGCAACAATCATTTTAACGTAACACAGTTAGTGTTATTTTTCTGCAAGTGCAACTGTCACGACTGAGATCTACAAGTACCTCACAGAGGTGAACAGGGTGCAGGTGGGGAACCTCCTTCAAATGAGAATGAGCACCAGGAGCAGGGAGCATATGATGAAGGGGGGTCAGGTGAGATGTAAGGAAATACTTCTTCACTGAATGGATGGTAAACACCTGGGACAGACAGTCCGCTGAAGTGGCGGAGGCTAGAACAGTGGAGGCTTCAAGCATGCTTGGGATTAACACTGGTATATTAGAACAGAGATGAGGTGAGGGTCACCAGAGACCAGACAGAGTCTGTGGAAGTAGAATAGACAGGAACACCTTTGCAGGCTGGGTGAGCCAAGCAGTCCTTTTCTGCCAACAGTCTAAGTTTCTGCATTTAACTCGACTAGGCACCCTTAGTTTTTTTTCTGCACTAGAGATGGAGGAACACCATAAAACTTATTTTCGCTGTGTAAAAAAAACATATCTGCTATTTTGTGCAAAGGACAAGCGCAAAAAATAAATACTGCTAATTGCCCCAAATTGTGTATATAAATAGTAGTGAACTGAGTGCTGATGCCCAGCACACTGTCTGGTGAAAGTAAGGGAGGGTTCAGAAACTAGTGTCCATTTTTCAGATACGAAAAGTGCGAAACCCATCCAGGAGCTGGACCACGAAAAGTTGGTCTAACTACTGGGACAAACTTCTGCACTTGCATCTGGAAAACTGTTGCGATTTCCACAGTTGTGGCAGAAACTGACATAAAATTTTGGGAATCGTCACAGTTGTGTCCAGATGTCTGTGAAAGGATGCAAACATCTGGACGCATCTGCAGGGATGCAGCATGCGTCCAAATACAGGCCCAAGTGCTGTGACCACCCATCCAAAAGTCCTGCCCTCTGAGCCCAGTTAGGGACAGGTACCCAGAAAATGGGTGGCCGTTAGTGAGCTATGTCTGCATGACGTCCCTCCTTGGTGCTGCCTCCTGCACACTAGCTGATATGACGCCAATGTGTCACTAGTACATGTGCAAATGAGTGTAACCCAAAGTGTTTAATAAGATGTGAAATGAGGTAAGTTCACAATGCAGGGCAGAGAGGTGATGACCTGAGGCATAACGTCACCTACAGGTGAACTACAAGGAACAGTCCGTCATGATCTCGTGTATGTGAAAAGGTCACAATCTTTACATAAGGTACCTGAGGTTCGGACGTATGTCCAGGGTCAGAATCAAGCCTGCCTTACTACTGCTGACAAGGAGTGCGTTTCAGTGACCATGTTCCGAATATGTAAATGTAACTCAACATGGCAACAAGATTACGCATCCAGACTGTTTATTCCTGCCCCACAGGACTGACATCAGTAAAGCTCACGTGAGTATGAATGATACAAAGAGTGGTGAGTTCTCCATAGTTAGGAACTATGGAGTGACTGACTGCACAGGGTAGACCAGCAGCAAGCAAGACAACAGCACACCCCTAGGCAGGGAGGGTACCCCAGAGCCACACTCTACACCCTGGGGTCCACATGGCACTCAGAGGGGTTATTACAAGGTGTCAACCCTCAGCTGAGAGAGAGAGAGAGAGAGAGAGACAAGGGACACTCAGCACTGCCACAGTTGAAGGGGCTCTTGACAGGCTGTCATCCACTTTGGGAGTGCAGAACCCAGAGAGAGGGTGTCAACACATCTAGAAACTGACAAAATATGTTGCTTTATGCAGGGACATTGACATAAGCTGCTAAACCTGCATCAATAACCGAGCAGATGAGATAGACTAGTAGTCCTTCTTCTGGCTTTGTTTGCATGTTCGTAATACTGAATCACTAACTAAAATCTAGTTAGCACTGCATGAGGTGAATGTTTCTAGGTTCAGAAGGCAGAAACATAGGCAAGGACAAAGGAAAAGACCGACAGTCCATCCGGTCCGCCCACTACCCCATCACACCCGAAACCTACTGCCTCTGTGGGGTCTTAAGCTTATACTCTCCCCCCTCCTTTTGTTATCTGTATTCCCACCTCCCTCTTCCCCTGAGTAACTACTATACCCTCAGCTCTGTCCCAGTCGCGTCTGAAGCCATTTTTTTTTCCCAGCATAAATGTTTTGTTTTCAAAAAATAACAATAATCAAAATATATTAGCATCCAGGGTTACATGAATATTATTATGAATGACACATTACAATTCTACAGTAGGCAAATAAATGTGCACTTTAGATTTTTTTTTAAACATCAACACAAATACCAAGAAACCATAAAATCGAGATGGAGATCATGTTTCATATTAGCTAATAACAGTAGTATGTTAACAATTTTAGTGTTTCAAATTGATTCTTATTATGGGGTCCCTAACCTATTACATCTAAAAAGGGTGCCGAGATTCTATGGAACAGGTCACGTTTGTCAACAGTGCTGTAACTTATACGTTCACTATTGGATAATACTGCCAAGCTATCATTCCACTCTTTTAAAAGTGGAACTTTTGGGATTTCAGTTCCTTAACAACAATCTTTTTAATGTCAGTGAAGCCATTTATAGTTTGGGCACTTGGCACCACTGCTGACAGACCAATCTATGACTCAGCCTTTCTTTCTGTAAAATAATACTTTGCACATCCTTTTAAATCTCCCTACATTCACCTCCACTCATCACCCCGTGTCACAAAGATACTTTACATACTGATGAATTTATGATTTCTTTCCAGAACACTAACCTCTCTTTGTCTTAAGTGTCTAAATATATTTTTCATCCTTTTGTTTTCCTTCCAGCCCAGCCTAACCCATCGTGGGGCATCCCTAGCCTCCCTTCCCTCACCTCAATCTCCCAGGGCTTACCTCACCACTCTGTTCCCCATGGCCTGCCACCCTGGTGGGGTTGGCGGGGTTCCTTGTCCCATTGAGGCATGGAGTCTGTCGGTGGTGGCGCCTGAATCACTGGGCAGAGCCTGCAGGTGTCAGACTCTTCCTGTCAGCTGGGGCACTTCCGTCATGGTTCTTCTCCCCATTCTCAGGTTGGGCGCATGTGCTGTGGCGCGGGTGTGGGCGTGAAGATGCCACACACATACTCAAGCGCCTCGCCAGACCTCTGAGAGGTGGCCAGATGCTGTGCCACCTAGCCTCTGCTGGGTGGCAGCCAGGCAGCAGCATGCACTGTCCCACCAATGGGAAGAGATGTCTATAAACACTCAGTTCTCCTACCTCTGGCCAGCCCCTAGAGGCCCTGCTTCATTCTTGAATCCATATGTCGCTGTGCAGCAGGCAGTGCCTAACTGCCAACCCACAATATATATACATATTTTTTTTCCCCCAGGACAGGCTCAGACCTCCTTCCACCAGTGCCAAGCCCCATTCTGCCGACACACCACTCACCAACCAGTCCAGGACCCCAAGGCCTACTTCATGGCGATTAATTGCTGTGCTGCCCCTGACATGCCACCAGGGCAGAGTATGCCATCAGCCACTTTTATGGTCTTCCCATAGTCTGTCTGGCCACCCACAGCGGAGGTGATGACCTGGGTGAGATCCCTGGATGGTGGTGGTTGTCCGACAATGAGTGTGGAGAGGGGGCAGAGGTTTCATCTGCCCAGTCCTGCCCTGATTTTTACCTTACATTCTGCCCTCGCAGGAGCGTGCCATGTCACTGGGTGCTGGTGCCTGCTCCAACTCTTCTGGATGCCTTCCTGCACTGCTGCCTGTGGTCACCCAGGTGGCGGTGGAACAATGGACCTATGAGTTCTCCTCCCAGGGAGGAGAAAGCATCCACTGAGATGCTCAATCCTCTCCCTTGGCCAGCCCTCTGATGGCCCTGGCTGCCCCCGAACCCAGATCATTGGCATCACACGCAGTAGCACTACCACTGCGCCCAGTGGGCTGGCCCACAATATGTTTAATTGACAATTTTGCCATCCAACATACACTCAGAAAACAAAGCAAAAAAAAGATTTGTGGGTACTAGGGATGTCCAGTAGACTTGCTGCAATTTCCTCACAATTTTTGCAAACACTGTCCGCATTTTGGGGGTAAATGGTTCCTCAATTTTCCAGCGACCCTTGTCACATGCCACTTCATACACCAGGCAGCACAGAGCTGAGAAACAGTTTACACACCTGGAGTGAAGACTAAAATGATACAGATTTTCACACAATGGCTAAAGATTTCTTCTTACCCCAGAAAAGGCAAGCTGAGCAGCTGAGGTGATTTCCTGCTTTCAGAACATGGACTCTGCTCTCCTGAGGTTTCAGAACATGGACGCTGCTCTTCTGAGGTTTCAGAACATGGACGCTGCTCTCCTGAGGTTTCAGAACATGGACGCTGCTCTCCTGAGGTTTCAGAACATGGACTCTGCTCTCCTGAGCTTTCAGAACATGGACTCTGCTCTCCTGAGCTTTCAGAACATGGACACTGCTCTCCCGCGCTGAAGAGGTTTCACTGTTCAGTGTGCCTCACATAGTCCTGGATCTGCAGGTTTATCCAGCACTTCATTATCTCCTTTAGCCGCCTCCTCCAACTCTCGTGATCATGGAGAAGCTGCCAGAGTGTTTCCCAGCAATAGATGAGTCACAAACGTAGCATGGTGAATTATTAATGCTCCTCCAGTCAAGGTGGGCTGAACTTTAAAACAAACCAGTCACCACTGCAGTGTGGGAACATAGACAGCTTCATGCCCACAGTTTTGCTGCCATTATCAACTATGAGTGATGTAACATAACCTTTGTCTAGAACTGTTGATTTACAAACCTTCCGGGAACTCATACAAACACAACAGGGTCACTAAGAAAAAAAAATTACTCACCATAGTAACGTTGTTTCTTTTTAAAGGGATCACTCATTGGGCACGATTCACAAGGAAGTGTGCAGAGCACAACTCAACTACGCTGAGCGCATATTGTGGTATTCACAGAGGGGCGCATGGGGAATGCCCCTGGCGTATCCCTCTCTGAATACCACAGTTGCTTCACCCAGGCTTTTGTCGGGCGCATCCCCATGTTGGACTGGGAACCAAATGGGCAGTGCATCTCAGGACGTGCTGCGCCCAAAACTGCCATTCAGTCACAGACATGCAAATGGGACAGTAGGCATGCAAGGCGCAATGGAGCCATTTGCATGTCATTATGGCCCCATTTGCATGCGCCTGTAGGATGCACCTGGCTGAATGTGCCAGGTACCCTACACGACAGCTGCAGAGACCCACAACCCGCTTGGTGGCATAGTGGTCCCCGCACTCGCACATAGCTGCAGCAGCCCTCAGAATTCCCTAAACAAAGTAGCCCTGGTAGTATAGTGTCCCCCCACCCGTATCAAGCACTGGCCCTGACTAGCATATGAATTGGAGCCCTGGTGGTATAGTGGTCCTCTCCCCGCCGTACCAGCACTGGCACCGTAGCATGCCACAGCACGAGCCCTGGTGGTCCCATCCCCACTCAGCCTGCCAGCACAGTACATGTCCAGTAGCGGCAGGCATCACAGCCCACCCGCTCACTGCCACGGCTGCCCGCTGACTAGATGAGTAGAACTAGACTTATCTTTCTGTGGTGCATCCCCAGACTTGCATCGAGGATGCACCTCTGACTTCGATGCTGTGAATGGGGCTGTACCCGGTATGCATGGAGCACGCCCCTTCACAGCTCCGCCAAGATGCGCCGCATAACATTACCGGCATTGTTCGGCACATCTGCAATGCGCTGGTGCATCAGGGTTGTGCGCGCGATCGGACCGCACCAGAATCACCTTCAAGACGCCGAGGATGAGCTGGGTGCATCCTTTGTGAATCCTGCCTCTATGTTTATACTTCATGCAGTCACCCTTGCTAGAGTAATGCTCCGGGATAGAACGATAAATTTTAGAATCCAGAAAGTAGGTTCAAACTCTGCATCCGTGCTCCACTCTGGCCGTTGCTCAGATCTGCTTCCAAGGCAGAGTGGAGCAGCAGCTAGTAAAGCTAGCTAAAAAGCTACCACAAACATTTTTAGAAAACGGTTATAGAATTTTAAACACCAAACAAATTGAAGCAGACTTGTGAAATTTTACCATATAAACAACAATAACCAGCTTATAATTGTAGGAACTGCAATAGTAATGCTCAAGCAAACCTCAATTAAAAAAGAACGGATTCTTATGAGAACCTATGTACAGGTTCTGAAGGAGGCAGAGTTAGGAGTGTAAACATAGTGAGGGGTCCCTGAGAAGAAACAAACAAAAAAACAACAACATTATTACAGTGAGTATTTTTCTTCTAACCTCAGGGATCACTCTCAGTAGCAGTACTTGGGAGGCTGGGTCCAGAACCTATTAGGAAAAATGTTCTGCAAGACAGCAGTTCCACAGCTAGCATCTCTTCTGGACTGTATGTCCACACAATAGAAGGGTATGTACTTTTTTCTGGTAGCGCTTTGCAAATGTCTAACAATGGGTGCCTTGAGGATGCCAGAGGGGCCGAGGATACCCGAGTGGGATGTGCCCTTAACCTCATGCTGGCACTTTTTCAGCTTTTCATAGCAGAACCAAATGCAAGAGACTACCCAGCAAGACACAGATCTCTTTATAATGTATGGTACAACATTGTTCTCCCTTAAAATCTATCTTTTGACAGTGTTGTACCATTAATGTGATGTCACAATGTTGTTTACCATCACAGACACGTCACAACTTAGAGCTCCCATGCGCTGCAGTCAACCTGGCAGCATGGCCAATTGCACGCTCCTCCAGTTTGAACTACGCTGATCCAAGTGACAGTTCTCCACAGACAATGTCGTTTTTGTTTTCTCAACCCCCACAACCATAACAGTTCACACTCACCCTCTTTCCCATTGCCATCAACCAGTCCCTAAAGAAGAAGTAAAGATGTACCCCTCCCAAAATTTCTTGTATGTGTGCTTTAAATTAACAGAGGTTTGCTATGTTTTCAATGCTCTACTACCCTATCTTGAACACAGTTTCTGGCACTCTAATTGGGCAAGAAGAAAAATTACTCACTGCAGTAATCTTCTTTCTTCCAAGGGTCCTTTAGCATCAGTAACTTTTTGCACTCAGCTGGCAGGTGCAGCTGCCCGGAGATGTGCCTTTAATAATTATTTAAATGAGCTTATGGACAAGCGAATCAAAGACAGAAGGAGTGTGTGAGCTCAGTGAGAGCTGTTGGTTTTAGAAGTTTTCGAGGAAAACAAGAGCAATGCCCAAAAAGAATCAACAGGATTCAAAACATGCAAAATGTCCACAAAAGGAAACAGAAACAACAGCAACACGAGCTAAAACGATCAATAAGAAACTCCAAATGTGGTAAAGGTGATAGAGAGCCCTTCTCCAACAGGTGAACCGGGAGGAAGGGTGGAGTTTACTGATGTTAAAGGACCCTTGGAAGAAAGATTACTGCGGTGAGTAATTTTTTCTTCACCCCAGGAGTTCTTTAGCATCAGTAACTTTTTGCAGACTTCCAGTACCAAGTGGGAGGTGGGCAGAGAACCTACTTAGAAAGAGGCTTGCAGAACCGCCTTGCCAAATTTGGCATCAGATCTGGTCGGCACATCCAAACTGTAGTGTTTTCACAAAGTGTGCACAGATTTCCAGGTAGCTGCTTTGCAGACATCCAGTAGGAGAATGTCCTTGCTGCCACAAGCAAGGCTGCAGTGCCCTGGTGGAGTGGGCCCTGAGCCTCACTGGAGGTTGATGACCAGCTTTCCCATAGCAGAATCTAATACAAGAGACCAACCAACGAGAAACAGTTCTCTTGGTTGCTGGTCCTCCTCTGCCTACATCCCCCGTGAGGTGAGGAACAACTGAGTGGAAGAGCCTCTGGACTGTCTAGTACGCCTAGGTAGTGAAAGATGGCTCTTTGACACCCAATCTGTGGAACTTTTGCTTGCCAGGGTGGATGGCCCAGTAAAGAAGACAGGCAGAGTAATGGACTGGTTCAAGTGAAACTCTGAAACCACCTTTGGCAGAAAGTGTCCTGAGCTCAACGTTATCATTGTGAGGGATGATGTAATTTGTCTCAGTGCACAGGGCCTGTAGCTCTGAAATCCTCCTGACAGACACATGGCTACCAGGAAGACGGTCTTCAAGTTACAAACTTGATGTGGGCTGTGGGAATAGGCTTGAAGTATGGATTAATGAGCCCATCTATGCAAAGGTTCCGGCTCCAAGGAGGAACAGGCCCCTGGTTGGAGGCTGGAGTGCAAGAGGCCTTTGAAAACTGTTTAAAATGCTGGAGTCTGGCCTGGTGACGCCACACCTCGCTCCATGCCAGCGACCCGGGTTCGGGAATGGACCCGAGTTGCTGGGGGTCAGCAGGGAGAAGAGGGTTTGAGCATCCGAGGAGTCCCTCTCCAGGGAAGGGGCTCTACAGAGGTCGGCGACTTCGGCCCCAGCGGAGGTTGCGGGGCAGTGCACTGGCACTGAGCCGGAGGGTGTTGGGGCATGGTGCCGAGGGAGCGTGGTGACTTACGCGCGCCCCTTGACATCATTGCATGCCCCACACGCAGCCACAGAAAACAGAAAATATGGTGAAATAGTCGCAGCTGGCTGATGGCTGGGTCACGGGACGCCTGCCATCAGGGGCATCGCTGCCATACTGGATCCAGTCTCAGCTGGGGAGTGAAGGGACTCTCCACCCCCATCATGGGGGTAACTGGCAGCACGGGCTCCACTGGGGGCTGGTAGAGGACCAGATGGTGGCTGGATGAAAAGGATGCGGGACATGGACAGCAGATTGGGAGCCACAAGGTAAAAAGGACTAACAAAAAATAAATCAATAAATGTCATGGGAAAAAATTATTTCTTCTTTCTAGAAATTTAAATACCTGTAAATTTTCTTTCTCACACTGCTGGACTCCAGGCTCTCACTTCTGGGAGGTCCTTCCTGGTACCACGTGACAGGCAGGAAGCATACAGACTTCTGCAGGATGGGGTATACCCTCCCGCTCATTTCCTCCAGATGTCAGTGCTTCTATAGCAGTTGTCCCTGAGGAAACACATAACCTGGGAACAAACAAAAGAAGGTGTTAGGAACTCAGGCACACAGGCCGACTTTCAGCATTCTGGGAGGGATGTAGCCCAGAGCCCAGCAGTCGGAGAAAGAAAATTTACAGGTATTTAAATTTTATTTCTCTCCTAAACCTGGTCTCCAGGCTCTTCACTTCTGGATATACTAAAGGAGTACATCCCTCCACTTCCTGGGTGGATTAATGTTCATAGTCTTATGGGTCCACCACTGCCTGAGGACCCTGGTGTCAAAGGACGCTCAGCTGAGGCAGAAACATCCAACTAGTAGAACTTTGTGAAGGTATGAATGGATGACCACATGGCCGCTCTACACAAGCCTGCTGGAGAAGCGTCTCTGAAGTCCGCCCAGGACGTAGCCATCCCATGGGTTGAGTGAGCCCGCACTGGTCCCGGCCAGTCGATCCCGGCCTTCTGGTAAGCTATGGAGATGGTGGAGCGAATCCACCTAGCAATAGAGTCCTTTGATGCTTTCTTACCCATATTCGCCTGATGTAAGGATGAATAGGCCTGAAGTCTTACAGACTGAGTCAGATCTCTTGATCCAAGGAGAGCTCTCAAGATTTCCATCAAGTGTGTGAAATCTCTTTCTTTCTTGTTCTTGGATGAGGACAGAAAGAGGGAAAGTTTAAGATTTGGTTGCAGAGAAAGGAGACATCACCTTTGATAAAAAGGCGGATCTGTCCGCATAACCACAGGGTTTTAAATAATTGATTAGCAGTTTTCTTTGGACTATACTAACTGTACAGAAAGTATTTATATAGATTTTCTAGCAGTGCTGTGTTTGTTAAAGACAGTGAGGCAAGTGCTATGCATTTTCACAAAGATTTAACACTTCTATGAGCAAAACGCTAATCAATTTTTAGAGTTAAATAAATCCCTGAACCACTGCGTCCTGATGAAAGATAGTTTAAGGTTCTTTGGATGACAGGGTTCCTATCTCACTGATGCGTGGGCTGAATTGATTGCAGGAAGAAAGACGGCCTTCATAGTGAGATGAAGCAAGGATGCCTCCTTTAAGGGCTCAAAGGGGGCTTGTCGAGTGCTTTAAGTACCAGATTGAGCCTTCAAGGTGGAACTACGGGCTTTATTGGAGGACACCTCAACATTGCTGCTCAGAAATCGCAAACATGAGGAAGAGCTCTCAGAGATTTGCCCGAGTCCTCACAACAGGAGCGCTTCCTAAAGCTGACACCTGGACTCCTTAAGGTCGCTGCTGAGGCTCCTGTCGGAAACTCCTCCTGGAAGGGATTGAAGGATGGTAGGAAGAGACACCAAGTCATCTGGTAGAGAGGTGTCTCAGAATCCAGAACAGGAATTTTCTCCAGATCCTATAATAAATCTTGAAGGATGAGGCCCGCCTGGATTGAATCAACATTCCAATGACTGGTGCAGTGAAACCTAACTCCTTGAGGGTTTCCCACCAAGCTCCATGCTGAGAGGGACAGTGTGCAGTACTGGGTGCAGCACTGGTCCCTGATGTATCAGGTCTGGACTTGCTTGGAGCACCAGAGGAAGATGTAGAGACATTTGGACTAATCAAGGAACCATGGTCTGTGGAGCCAGCGTGGGCAAACCAGAATCAACTCTGCTTGATCTTGGGCAATCTTGTGCAGTACCCTTGATAAGATCGGAACTGGAGGAAAGGCATACGAAGATCAAACTGTTCCCAGTTGATGGAGAAGACATCCTGTGCTATGGCCTCTGTCCTTGGTGAAAGAACTGCAGAACTTTGCAATTTTTTGGCAGGCGAAAGATTCTACCTGGGTGGCCTCACCATGCCGTGATGAGTTGGAAGGCACTGTCCTTGAGCTCCCACCGCCTGGCATGATGTCTTTTCAACTTAGCCAATCTGCTGTGACATTTTCCTGGCCTGGGATGTATGCGGCCCTTAGACTCCCCAGGTTGTCCTCCGGCCCACTGAAAAGTAGAAGAGTCTCCTGCAGCATCCAGAGCTCTTGTGCCTCCCTGGTGGTTGATGTAGTCCGTTGTCCGATTGTCGATGAGGATGAGAACGTCCTGGTTGGAAAGCTGTGTCTTGAACTGCTGCAGCGAGTCGGACTGCCTGCATCTCCAGCACACTGATGCTGTAGCGAGACTCACCAGGAACCCCTTGCTCTGCACTGAGAGCTGCTCCGACGCGCCTCAGCCCCGGAGACTGGGCATCAGTGGTGGCTCTCATCTGGTGAGGGTGCTCCAGTTTGAGACCCTCATGACGCTTGACCCGCTGAGTCCACCATATAAGGGAGTCCTTTGCCAGGTGAGATACCCAAATCCTCTGGTCAACTGTGCTCCTTGATTGGGATCACTGTTGGAGGAGGCCTGACTGGACAGGTCACATGTGACTAGTGCCCAGAGGACCGAGTCTCCCAGAGAGACCATCGCCCCATGAGCTGCACGTAATGAGTGAGCTGTCAGTGATTGGGCCACTTGGAATTTGCTGATGAGTGCCTCAGTTCCTTGAAATTTGACTCTGTGGGAAAAATGTTGTTCTGGATCGTGTTGATATTCACCTCCGATGATTCAGCAACTGTGACGGTCACAGGAGCTCTTCTTCTGGTTGATTATGAACCCCAGAGAGGAGAGGTGCTGAGTGACCTCCGTCACTGTCTAGACTGCTTGATCGTACAGTGGGCTTTGATGAGAATATCGCCCACGATGGAAGAGCTGCATAGCTTGCATTCCGAGTCGAGCAACCATTGTCTCAAGGATCTTGGAGAAGAACCTGGGGTCTGTAGACAGGCCAAGGGCAGCATTGTGAATTGAAAGTGGTGTTCTTCCACTTTGAACCGAGGAATAGCGGTGTGCCTTCCGGATGGGGATATGCAGATAAGCATCCTGTAAATCTACTGAGGCCAAAAAATCCCAGATGGATTTCGGAAAATGGAGGGCAGAGTCTCCATCTTGAATGTTCTGTGATGAACAAAACCATTTAGAAACTTGAGATCTAACACTGGCTGGAAACCTCCTGAGCATTTTGGCACAATGAAGAATAGGAGTACACTCCTCTGTTCCTTTTGAACGGGACTTGTTCGATCGCTGCTGTCTGTATAAGATCTGTAATTGCTTGCAGGGTTGCCACTCTTTTACTAGCTTGTTTGAGACTGGCAAGGCCACTATGTGGGCAGGGAGGCCTGAAGTCGAACTCGATGATGTAACACTCGCATTACGCCCAGCACCCACTTGTCCGTGGTGGTGTGGACCCATTCCTCAAAAACAGGAACGCCTCGCTCCCTACATGAGGATGGGACTGTGAGTCCTCACTGAGTTTTTGAGTCACCCCAGCATCTCAGGAGCCACCCCTGCCGCCCTCGCTCGCGCTGGTTGCGTGAGGTGAACCAGTATCGCCTGCCTGGAACGAACTTATTCTGACCCCTGGACTGCTTTTGAGCATGGAAATTCTGTCTGATCCTGAAGCCCAGGGTCTGTTCCTTCCTGGGATTGTGGCATTTGCACTTTGCCATTTTCCCGTATTCCTTAACTGCCTCCTTTACAGCTGATCTGAAAAGAAAGCTTCCTTCATAAGGGGCATTTACCAAATGCAACTTGAGGAGGCATCCACCTGCAATGCCTGTAGCTATAAGTTGCAGCGAGCTGAGGTCTAGTAAAACATAGCCTTGCTGCACACTGACTGCCTCCTCCAAGACATCAGCTGAGTAGGGTCAAGCTGTCCAATTAGCTGTAGGTATTGTAAAATGGATTTATTCTTCACTGGCTCATCAGCTAGTTGGAATGCCAGATCAGTGGCTCAGGAGATAGCAGCCCGAGCTGAGAAGAGGTTAGCCGATCGCCTTGAGAGAGGCTGCTGTGGACTGAAAGGCTCTCTTTACAGAGGTGTCTACTTTTCTATCCACTCTCTCAGGGAGGCTCCACCTCTGCTGGGATAACCACCTTTTAGTGAGGTTTGAGATTAGAGGGTCGATCCTGGGACAGTCTAGCCACATCTCTGAAGGTTTCTTGTCGAATTTCAGAAGCTAGGTTAGGCGGCATGTGACGGGGTAGGAATGCTCTGGTCCCTGCCATTCTTCCGTTAAGAGGTCCTCTATGGCCGGAGGGATGGGGAAAGCTGTCGTTGGTTTGAAGCTGATGTGAGCCTGAAAGCTGACTTCGCTTGCTTGGGTTCTGGAGGATGGACTCAGGTGGATCTCATCTGACACTTGTTTAATAAAAAATCTAGGTCGTCCAAATCAAAGTTTCTGGCTGGGGAGGAGTCCAGTCGAGTCCTAGTTTGGGAGTTCCCTCCTCTGGAGATGAATAGCCAGACACTGAGGGCAACCTGTCCCATCTGTGCTCCATGGGTGGTGTCTCTGGATCTACTCCTGGATCTGGCTCTCTTCCTCCTCCTGTCGCAGTGTGAGGAGTGGGAGTGTCTTCATCCAAAGATGGAGAGGGGTGCTGCGGGTGGCTTTCCTATGGGTCCAAGGCTTGGGGACTGCTGAAGGATGTCAAAATATGAGGGACTGAGAGCAAAGGCCCTGTTCAGTTTGTCTAATGGGTCTGGGGCCAGAGCCGAAGTCAAGTGGCAGGAGACCCTCTGAAGTGGAAGACGGTCCCTGATCCATGGGCTGGTTTTGAACGCCCTGAGATTCAGAGCCGGATGCCCTGACTGAAGTTGGTGACTTAGCTCACATTTAACACACAAAGACCCTGCAAATGTGGCGCATGGGTGTTCTGCACTTATGGCATTTTCTGCCACGGGGGCTGTCTGATTTTGATGAGGATATGCTCACAATTTTGATTTTCATTTTATTTGTCCTGAGATTGAAAAAAACAGTCCCTCTGATGTGTAGGTACCCCTGGAGAGGTTCGTCGATGAGCTGCACCAAGCGATGCTCAGCAGTGGCGTAATCCTCTTCCCTTTGCCGTTTTGAATGGCCCATCTCTCTGCCTGCAAAAGACGACAGCTCAGAGGTGATCTCCCAGCATTGGAGGCCCAGTAGACCATGTGGCTCTCTGGCTGGCAGGCATGTCGATGGCCCTAGCAGCTTGGTTTTCGGTGCCTGTCGACAGAAGAGACACCGTTGATGACCAAAAATTCCTGAGAGGCTCGCCGACGAGGAGGTTGGAGAGGAATATCCGCAAACGCCCGGGCCGACCCCTAATCTGCTGGCCCCAGCCCTGATAAACATCTCCGCTGGCTGTGTCATGGGGGGGCTCCTCATGGATGAGTCTTGAGCCTGGGCTGCCTGCTTCGAGGTGAAGCACGAGGTGCTGAACGACCATGGTGCTCCTCAGGGAGGTTCCTCTCAGTGCTGTCCTTTCCTCCTCCACTAGTCCCGAGCCCCTGCAGGCTAAAATCCGGGGGTGGGGATCCAAGCGCGGGAAGGTGAGAGGGAGCAGGGAGCCCGTCTGTGCAGCTTGCAAGGCTGAGACAGGGATCCTGCACTAGCGCTGCTGAGTTGTTCAAAATAGAAAAAATAGCACAAACACTCACGCGAAGTCTTTTGCTCTGTCACTCCTGTGACAGAGGTCCTGCAGAACTCCTACCACTAGACAGGCAGGAAGTAAACTGGCATCTGGAGGAAGCGGGTGGGAGGTATCACCATCCTGCAGAAGTCTGTTTCCCATCCTGCCTGTCACGTAGTACCAGGAAGGACCTCTCAGAAGTGAGGAGCCGGAGACCAGCTTTAGGTGAGAGAATGCTTCGCTTGTCTGTAATTTGTGAAAAATAACTGCTTGCATTTATGCTCATACACCATAAAAGACAATGTACAGGCATTGATAAACAGCTTCTATGCCTGCTTCCTGTGATTTCCATGACAACTGGGTTAGCCTCTCGAGCTGCGCTCTCAAGGTTTATAAAAGTTGTCATGGAAACCACCTGAAGAGGGCATATAGTGGTTATTAGTCGATGTCCATAAGTTGTTTTCTATGCAGCTGGTTTGCCTTTGCCAACCTCACCATAGGTACCAAAAGCCGGGTACTGTGGGAGCTGACATCTTTGTATTATGTAATTTGACTCAGTGCAGGGCTTGCAATTCACTTACTCTACTAGTAGAGGTCACTGCAACCAGGAATATGGTTTCCATGTCACATATTTCTGTCAGCAGTTCCCCAAGGTTCAAAGGAGCCTCCATATAAGCTGGGCAAGCGATGTTGAGGTCCCAGGATGGGACAGGAACCCTCACTAGTCAGTACAAGTGGCTGAGGCTTTTAAAAAACTTTTGAAAATGGGTTGCAAGGCCAAAGACTTCTCCTTGCCAGCTGATATGTATGTTGACACTGTTGTTAACTGCACCTTTAAAGTTGAAGACCATAGGGGTACTAGGAATTGCAGAAATTACAGGCAACCTTGCCTCTATTGGGTTTATTTTTCTGGGGACACACCAGTAAGAAAACCTTTTTCCATTTAGAGGAATAAGCTTTCCTGGTGGTGGGTTTCCTTGAAACCTTAGGCATCTTCAGGACTTCTTCTGAGCGTCCAACCCAGACAATTCTAACTCCTCAAGAACCATGCCCTCAGCCGCAGGGTCCTGGGATTTGGGAATGTTAGTCTGCTCTGGGACAAAGTCATCAGATTGTGACTGAGTGACAATCCGATTGGATTCTTGCTGGACAGGACAAAAACATTGAGTACCAGGCCTGTCTGGCCCAGCCTGGAGCTATCATGATCATTGCTGCAGGTTCTGTCCCGAGGTTCAGGGTACTTTCTGAGTGACTGAAAATGGTAGCAGGCACACAGAAACTTCCCGTCCAGTCTGGGCGCCTCTTGGACTGTTCCTCCACAATAAAACTGTGGGAACTGACAGTTCTCCCAAGATGCAAACAGGTCTATACTGGAGTGCCCACTTTCTGAACACTGTTGCCAGAACCTGCTGGTGTATGGTCCCTTTGTGATTTCCTGACTGATTCTTCTTAGGAAACCTGCTGTTGTTATCAAAGCTGTAATTCTGGCCTGCGGAGAGCGATTTCCCCTGTAAAGTCCAGTATTTGAACAGGCTTCAGCTGGGACTTCTGCAGGTTTCTCAAGAATCCCAGGTTCTTCAAGATGCTTTTTACCAACAGAACTGAGCACCTTGCCTCCTGTTCGGTTTTCCTGAGACTAGCCAGTCATCCAGGTAAGGAAAATCATCATGCCATGTTTTCTCAGGTGTACTGCTGCCACAGCCAGGCACTCTGTGAAAACCCTTGGAGTGGAAGTGAGACCAAATGGGAGAGCTGTGAACTGGTATTGGCAGTTCCCCAGCTCAACTCTAAGGTATTTTCTGCGACACTGTCTCATTGGGATATGAAAATATCTTTGAGATCAGGAATCCCAGCCAATGATCTTTCTGCAAAGATGGTATAATTGTTCTTAGTGTGACTGTCTTCTTTTTCAAATGTCTACCCATTCCCAGAAGCAGTGTGCCAGTCTTCCTCCCACTGGCAACGTCTGGGTGACCTGGCAAGACTGTAAGGGGTTTGGTGTGGCTGGGGCTGGAGCTTCAGCATCATGCCTTGAATACCCTTCCCTCAAGTAAACTCTTGGTGACTGGTACTCATAGGAAGTGCAAGAAACACAGGCTCTTGAGAAGTATCCTGCCTCAGCTACCCTTCCATATGATCTGTAGGAGTTAGGCACATTTTCTTTCTCAGTTTTGTTCTCTATATAGCCTCTTGCTCCTTATTACCACCTCGCCTTATTTGGTAATGGGGAGACATTAATTTCTGGTTTACTCCCCACTATCCGGGCCCCTGAATACAGCACGCATGCTCTCTGCAGCCTCAGTAACTGTCCCTCCTCCCACCCGTGGCCTAGTGTCTGGGTTCCTGCAGATTGGCGCTGCCACCTAGCCCCACTGGGTGGCAGCCAAGAGCCAGGGAATCTAGGCGTCCCTCCCTGAAGAAGAGAGGAGAGCTGCCTTGCGGCCACTTGATCCAGCTCCAGACACCCCCATACAACCCGGACAACCTCTGGTGGTCCAAGCTCACTCCGAACTCGGGTCACGGCGAGTAGGGTGTGGCATCCAGCATCTCAACCCTCAGCACCACCACTGGCCCCTTCCTTCCCACTGTTAAGTGTGAATTTTGTATTCGTTCACTTTTTCATGTAGGTCTCTGTTTTGTCACCAAATAATGAAATCTCCTCAAAGGAAAAATCCATGGCCTTGTTTTAGTAGCCTGAGAAAGGATGGCTTGTTTTGAGTAGCCTGGGAAAGGATGGCTTGTTTTGAGTACCCTGGGAAAGGATGGCTTGTCTTGAGTAGACTGGGAAAGGATGGCTTGTCTTGAGTAGACTGGGAAAGGATGGCTTGTGTTGCGTACCCTGGGAAAGGATGGCTTGTGTTGAGCACCCTGGGAAAGGATGGCTTGTGTTGAGTAGCCTGGGAAAGGATGGCTTGTTTTGAGTAGCCTAGGAAAGGATGGCTTGTTTTGAGTAGCCTGGGAAAAGATGGCTTGTTTGAGTAGCCTGGGAAAGGGCGGCTTGTTTGAGTAGCCTGGGAAAGGACGGCTTGTTTTGAGTAGCCTGGGAAAGGATGGCTTGTTTTGAGTAGCCTGGGAAAGGATGGCTTGTTTTGAGCAGCCTGGGAAAGGATGGCTTGTTTTGAGCACCCTGGGAAAGGATGGCTTGTATTGAGTAGCCTGGGAAAGATGACTTGTTTTGAGTAGCCTGGGAAAGGATGGCTTGTTTGAGTAGCCTGGGAAAGGATGGCTTGTTTTGAGTAGCCTGGGAAAGGATGGCTTGTTTTGAGTAGCCTGGGAAAGGATGGCTTGTTTTGAGCACCCTGGGAAAGGATGGCTTGTATTGAGTAGCCTGGGAAAGGACGGCTTGTTTTGAGTAGCCTGGGAAAGGATGGCTTGTCTTGAGTAGCCTGGGAAAGGATGGCTTGTCTTGAGTAGCCTGGGAAAGGATGGCTTGTGTTGAGTACCCTGGGAAAGGATGGCTTGTTTTGAGCACCCTGGGAAGAGATGGCTTGTGTTGAGTACCCTGGGAAAGGATGGCTTGTTTTGAGTAGCTAGGAAAGGATGGCTTGTTTTGAGTAGCCTGGGAAAGGATGCTTGTTTTGAGTAGCCTGGGAAAGGATGGCTTGTTTTGAGTAGCCTGGGAAAGGATGGCTTGTTTGAGTAGCCTGGGAAAGGATGGCTTGTTTTGAGCACCCTGGGAAAGGATGGCTTGTGCTGAGTAGCCTGGGAAAGGATGGCAGTCCCCAGCCAGGAAAACCTTAAGACATAGAATGAGCCACAACTCTGGCAGCAGCGTGATTCATCTCCACCGCAGTGGGGAAGTGATATTTTGTGGCATCCAGGGCTGATCCTGCAGTTGCAATCAGGTCCTGTGCCAAACCATCATCTGCTCTTTCTGTGAGTGCCAGAACTGTGTTCCAGAGTGTTTTCTGGTTCTGTGCTGAACAAGCTGCCTGCCTGATGAGCAGGAAAGCTGTTGTATGAACCTCTCGTGAGGGAGGTTGCCATGGTATCTCATTTTTAAAATCTTTTTCAGGGAGTTGCAGAGTAATTTTTCATCTCTCACAAGCAGCAGCCTGACTACCCCATGATGATCAGGGTGGGGCACAAATATTCCACTCCCGACTGTCCGCCTGATAGTTTCGCTTAATTTTTGTCAATAGTTGCAGCTGAAGTGGGTGCAGTCATGATTTTTGATGTGGTCTTTTAAATGTTTTATGTATAAGAAGCAACATCCTTGTTAGTGGAGCCACTCCCAAGCGTGTCCATATAAATGGCATCCTCGTCATCGTCCTCTATTTCTAGTGTGTGTTGGGGAGATGTTGAGGGTATCAACCATTGTCTAGTTGGCCCACTGGCGTGAGGGTTGGATTTCTGTCTGCGATGCCAGCGCCTGGGTTTGAAACCAGACTTGAGGCATCAGAGGGATGGCTGGGGGAGAGGCTTGAGTGTCCTTGAGACTGCTCTCCTCCTTCAGGGAGAGACTGGCGCATGATTGACCAATGGGGGAATAGAACTGTTGGAGCCCAGCTATATCGCGATGCGAGGCGTTCATGCATTCGCACCACATCATTGCATGACCGCCTCCTGGGGAGTCCATTATCAGAGGAAAGAAAAACAACTGCTGCCAGCTCGTTCGCACACCCAGTCATGCTTAGCTGGCGACTGAGCGAGAGTTTCCGGCAGTACAGCTTGGCTCTGCCTCGTGGGGTAACCTGATGGATCTTGCCCGAGAACCTTGTAGAGTCTTCCATGGGGGCAGTGCCTGTCAATGACCCCACCCAGAGGGGCAAGCCTGGGTGGATCCCACTATGAGTAAGTCCGGAGGTGGGCAGCAGTCGAGAAGGAGTAGGGGCTAAGCTCTCAGAGGACTGGCACCAAAAAGTAAACTAAATAAAAATAATAATAAATTGTCTGACAAAGGACAAAAAGATGAGTACTCCTCAATTTGCCTTGTAGAAGGTTGGAAATCTTGCTCAGGTGTGCCCTCTAACTCCATGAGGTTACCTTCCTACATATGTACATATTTTCTTCCTCCTCCTCATCCACAAGCAGGTAGGTTGGAGCCTGAGGCAGGGGCGGTGGAAGGTATCTTACTGAAATTCCCATGACCTGCACCACCGGAAAAATTGCCACATTTTGGTATGTCCTCCGATGAAGGCATTTTTTGGTGCCATCTACCTGCTCCTTTCTCCATGCAAGAGGGCGGCAGTGACATTATTTTCTTTCAATTTCTTTTGGCAGACACTGTTTCTAGTACCTGCTATAAAGCGCTTTTATTTTGCCATCAGTGGACTCAAGATTCCCCCTTTGGACACTCCAATATAGTACCCCATCGACTGAGCACTACAGAATAGCGCCACACTATACGGCGCTAGTCTGGCAAGCACTCAGATGGATAGCGACTGAGGATTTACAGGCGCTTGCTAGCGCTCCCTAGTCGCTGTCCATGGTGTTAGTGCACCACAAGGGCACCAGAATCCGGGTTGCTCCATGGCGTGGAGGGCTGCGGCATATAGCACCTCGGCCAGCGGCACTGAAGACCACAGTTCTAATCCTGATCTCCAAACAAGTTTACACACTTTGGGACTTAGTTTTAGTTTGTGTTTTTAACAAGGGCCATGGAAATGGTATGCCACAGCCCCAGGAATCTTACCTGCCTATGACCTGCACCCCAGTAGGAATCCTTAAGTGTGGGGGGTGTGGGATCTAGCCCCACAAAGAAAAGTAGGCACCCATATTGATGGCTGTACTATGCCAGCGCTATTCTTGTTAGCACTCTTGGACCATTGCCCCCGATATCTGAACCATCTTTACTAAGCCTCTCTGATGGCTGTGCAGCTTTCTGTTTCTTTTGGCACCTATTGCATAATTTACTCTTGTACAAGCAAGCATTAATCACCCGTGAAGGTAGCATCTAATGGGGAGTTAATGCATGGTTGAGACCGTTGTGGCATGAGGCCAGGCGCAGAGCGCGCATAACGGTCCAACCATGCATTAACTCCCCACATGCCATCTTCGAGGGGATTAATGCGCTTTGTAACATGGACATCAGCATGGTTAATATGAACTACACATGTTGCTAATGATACAAGAGAAAAAACTAGGAGACTGATATACTGTACTGCGATTTTTACTGTTACTGTCACATTTTTCCATACTACTGTGTTACATACAGATGTGCTTATTTTGTTTTGGATGCACTGAACTGTTCTTTACTTACGATTGGTGCACATTTCAACGATTTGTGCTGTGGCTGTTTAATCAATATTTGACCTAGGATGACTGTGATTCTGCAGCTTTTGCCCTTTCCACACTCTGTGCATCTCTTATTGCATACCACCAGCGTCATTTGCGGGTCAATTCCTGATTCTATCCTGCTAGCCCGTGTTCCCCACTATTGCTTTCTTTACCTTCTGTGAGGTTATCCAGTCTCTGTGCTATGGTCTGGGTGTGTCATTGCTGCTCCATAGTTGAAGTTTACCATGCCGTGCACGTGAAACTCTGAAAGTTAAATGCACTGCGGATGTCCGCCTGTGGCTCCCTGTTCCCATCCGCTGCTTCCTCTCTCTCTTCACTCACTATTTCTGGTCCGGGGTCATTCATTGTGTCACTGTCTGCTGGTCTCTCTTGGGTGTTTCGCGTGCTTCTGTGTCTGTGTTTTGGTTACCTTCTCTTGCTCTACCATTTCTGGATGCTGCTACTTGAGATTGCGGTTTCTCTCCTCACACTCTCTTCGGTGTGCCTTGTTTGTCCCAGCTGTCTTATTCCGTTGTAACCCTGTGATTGTTCTCTTTCTGCTACTACCCATGTCCCTTCGTTTCTCCCATTCCTTATCTATGCTACTCTCTTGTTCTTCATACAGTGTGTGGCTCTGATTTTTCACGCTGACAACTCTCAACAGTGCCACTTTCAGTTTGGTAGCTCGTTTGTGTAGTTCAGAAGCAACACGGCATTATAGCCTCATAATGCTGTGTTGTCCTATACCCACATGGCGTCTTCTGTCCTATCCGCGTTCCTCCTCACCGTTCTTACATTTTTGCCATGTTACAACATGAGATGGACCCTTCAGATGCGTGCTTCCCCATCACTGGGACCACTCTCGGAGACTTGTTTTATTTTTAGGTGACACAGAGGCAGACTGAAAAGACATGCTTCTTCAATTTTACCCTTTTAAGCGGGGTTCTTGGGCAAAACAATATGACTGGACTTACAACATAAAAAATTGTGTTGTGGACCTAAACACTCTAAAGAAAGCTTGTGCCAGTCTGCTTTGCCAGGAGCTGAAAACAATCCATTACAATTTCCTTATTGTCCACAAGGTCTCTCCGACATACCAGTTAGAGAGAACCTTGAAATAATCAAAATTATTCCCAAGAAAATGATGCAGTACAAGAGCCCAATAACAAAAACTGTGCCAAAGGTCAAACTCGACCCCTGTAACAATAACCAATTAAGTAAGGTGAAAGGACTCAGACAGAAACAGAAAGTGAAGATGCTCCATTCTCTGTAAATTGACCAGCCAATAGTAAACCACTAAATTTAGCAAAAGTAATGTAGTTTACTAGCAAAAACAGTAAAACAATAGTCATGGTAGCAAGTTAAGATATTCTCCAATTCCTGTGAATCAAACAGTAACTGGAGAAATCTTACTTTGCGAACAACCATATCTATACACAGAGTAATGGAGAAAATTGACTAAAGCACATTTTTGATAGAACTACAAAATAAAACCCGACTGGAGAACCAACCATTACTGGCGGTCACTGAGCGACTGTCTCTTCAGGCAGAGAAACAGATCAGAGCAATGGCCGGAGTACAGAACAGATGCAGAGTTTGAACCTGCACTCCAAATTCTAAAATGTGCATAGGTTCCATCACTCTCAGCGAAATAACTACATAAAGTGTAAAGGTTGAGTGATTCCTTAAGTTAGAATATTGCATCCTGACTGACTAGGACCTATCGCTGAGAGAGCACAATGCATGGGTAAAAGAAAAAATGCTATTAATCAGGATAGAAAAAACTAGCCCAAAAATTGAATTCCCTCAAAATAAAAAGAAAGTTTTTAACAATCTTTTCTGGCTCGCGGACCCGGAGAACTCTCTCAGGCAACAGCACACCCTTTGGCTCTACCTCCGTGCCTGAAAGCCCCAGTTTCCTGGCACCAGCCCGGCTATCCCCTTGGCTCTGAGCCCTCCCGAGGTGGGGCTGCCCTATCCTCCGGCGCTCTATCTTGCAACGCAGGCGGGCTGGACTCGATCCAGGAGCTGGATGGGTCTGGCTAGTGGAGTGTGGTCGAGGGGCAGTGCCGTCCTCTATCTCAGCAGTGGGGATTTTCTTAGCTCGTTGCTCCCTTTCCCTGCATCCCTCCCCGGCCAAGCTCGGTTGTGCAATGGCACCAGGCATGCCCGCTGCAGCTCCACCTCCCCTCTAGCAAGCCCTGCGGTTGCTACGGGGGCAGCCTGCGGTGCAGACATATGCCTGAATCCCGGAGGAAGACGGCAGTCCTCCAGTACTCGATCCTCTCTCTCCCGTGCCGACCCCAGGGGCCGGGCTCGTTCCCAAACCCAAGTCGCCAGCGTGGTGCAATGTCCAGCACCCAACCTTCAGCGCCACCAGGCCGACCTAAAAAGAAATGCTTAAATGTTGTTTTTCCTTTAAATTCTTCCTCCATAAACACATACAGTTTTATATATTGGAGTTTCTTTTGTGACCATGGAGCACCCCCCTCACCTGCCTATCAGGAAATCTTTGTTCGTGCCCTGCTTCAGGTGCAAACTGAATCCCTGACTTACTAGAGGCCTTCTGTAGTGTTTGTGAGGGAGACATGAACATTTAGCCAGCAGAACTCTGCAGACGTTTAAATTCCTGAACTCTAGGATAAGCTAACATTCCATCTTCTGAAAGTGTGGCTAGACAGACGATTGACAGCTGGGGGTGATTTTTTCTCATTATTTTCAACAAAACACCTGGTCTTAACTAACAAAAGAAAATTAGCTTTTAATAAAATGTCAGGTTACCCACGTTATAAATCCAGTAGCTCAGCAGGTTGCACACTCACCTCTGAGGCTGGAAATCAGATGGCTGTGGGTTCTTTCCCACACCAGGCACTTGGGTTAATATCCCAACACTGACACTGCAGTGCAGCATGAGGGGATGCTGCACTCCTGAGGTGCCATCTTTCGGCTGAGATGTTAAACCGAGATCCCGTCTGCCTGTTCTGGTGGACATTAAAGATCCCATGGCACTTCTCGAAAAGAGTAGAGGAATTTCCTGGTGTCCTAGCCAAACTTCCCCATTCACTAAAAATACCAACAGCTTAATCTGGTTCAAGGTCAGTTGGTTACCATCTATATCTCGAAAAAGGGTCTTCTAGTCTCAGTGGGCCTACTGGGTCAACAAATAAATAAGTGCAATAAAACACTTTAAGGTGAGTGGTCGAAGGCTCTCCACCTGTGGCCTTATGTCTTACTCGCCCTGGGCAAACTAGCACAATGCACACCTCATTATTTCTGTTTTGCTAATCCACTCTATGCATTACCCTGTCTTTGTACCGTCACAGTGTTTGCCAAGAATCATTTACTAAGCAGACTCGATAAACCAAATGGCCTGCTTCTGCTGGCTTTTCATAAGACAACAGTCTGGTGTTACAAGCTTCTATGCAACTAATCCCGGTCGCCTCTGAAAAAGTGACCATCTGGGCCCATTGGGCTTACCTTGTCAACAAAATTAAATAAGACACTTTTTAATCTATTGTGTCTAATGCTACCCCATTGTACTGTATCAAAGGTGTAACTTATACTGTCATTTGTAATTACTGTCATTCCAATATACGTAACAATTGCAACCACTGTATGTCCAATGTGAAAGTATGTTTTATAACTAATCCCAGGTCGCCCCTGAAAAGGGACCTCTGGTCTCAGTGGGTTCACCTGGTTATCAAAATGTAAATAAATAATCACACAAAAAAAGTGAGCCCTCTGACGGCACTCCACCTGTAGCCTCGTGCCTCACTGCATCCCAGCACAAGGCACACTTTCTCAGGTGGTCGGTTTTCCTAATCCACTCCAGAGCATATATTACCCTGTACTTGTACCATCACAGTGTTTGCCAAAGCATTCACTGACCAAACATGATAGACCAAATGGCCTGCTTCGGCTGGCTTTTTCGTATGGCAACAGGCTGATGTCACAAGCAGCAACAGCGAAGGCAGACAGATACTTTCAGAAAGACTACGGAATATCAGTGCTGCCTTACCTGTAGCAGTGTGAAAAGATCACTAACAGCTGAAAGTAATACAGCCTGTAAAATATTAAACCTAGCCCAAACTGCTGTACATGGGCCCTTTAAGGCCGCTGCGTACGTGCAGCTATGTGCGTCCGGCCCTGTGGGTTACCAGACCGCGGCGGGCCAATCCCGCACTGTCGCCCCTGCGCCGGCGGCAAGTGGCAAATGATCAACGGACCGTCCAATTGGAAAACTGAACCAGTTAGCGGCTGACCAATCGCCTTTAAACGATGACAGGGCAAAACGGTAAATCAGGGAATGTTTGAGAACACGAATGAAGAAGGACAAGAACCAATCGGTAGGCCAGATTGACCACAGACGTCCAATAAAGATGAAGTATTCTGTCTGGCGGGCGGGCTGCTCGACGCTGTTACGCCAGGTGAAGACATCTATTCGTCCAATAAATAGGTTGTCTGTCAGGGACTTATGACGACAGACAAGAATAGACCAATCATATGGCATATTCGTAAAAGGACGGGCGAGGTGGGCACAGAGTCGCAACACCTGCCAAATTGACCAATCATAGTTCAAAATTAATTGACTAGCAGTAGTCTTATCCTATAGCACAAGGCGGAAGGCGGTTCTTGAGAAGGTCGCTCACGCGGAAGACCTGCTCGTGTACGATTAAGGCGCGGGCGCAAACGTCCTGCGCGAGTCCGTGCCAAAAATAAAACGTTCGCGCGGTAGGCGTTCCCTCGTCGGCTATACCTGCCGCAGCGCCCAGCACGTCCGCCAATCAGCACGCAGGTTATACTTGACGGGCGTCCCTAATTGCCAATAGCGGCGGAGAGCGCGGTACCCTGGCGCGTGTTTGCGAGTGGGGCAAGAGCGCGCTGGTAGGTTGATGGCGCGCGACTACCCTGTGATATTCCCCTTCCAGTATGTGAGTGTGTTGTGTGACGGCGAGAAAATGGCGGCGCCTCTGAGAGAAACTTTGGGCTGAGGGAGGCCGCACACGACAACAGAACACTAACGCGGAAGAAGGAAGGTGGGAAGAGGAAGCACGAGGGGTCGCGTGAAGTGACATAGCGCGCGTGGGGAGCTTGCTGTCGTGACACGGTGAAGAAGCGCTCGACAGGGAGCGAGAAACGCTGCGGGCCGGACCGTGAGGAGGAGAAGAGGCTTCCGTCACAAAGTGCCTCCGCCGGGAGTGAGTGAGGAGGAAAGCGGAGACTGACCCCCCTCGGGGAACCGCCGCTGTCGCGGGCGGTGGGGAGGCGAGGAGTCAGCACACAGAATGCGACAGTTCCGACTTGGGAAGGAGAACTGAGCGCAAGAGATGGAGGCAGCGAGGAGAACGGAGCTGAGTCCGCAGCAGCGAGATACAGCAGAAGGCTGGTGAGAACTGAGGGGTACTGGGGTATCAGTGTGTGAGAATTCTGCGGGAGTGGGTATCAGGGGTGCCGGTGTGTGATAGGGGAGTGTAGTGAGGGAAGAGTATTAGGGTATCAGTATGTAAGGATAACTAAGGGAGTAGGGACTGGGGTTCTCAATACCTGAGGTACTGAAGGAGAGGGTGCCATGGATATCCGTATGTGAGGATGCTGAAGGAGTGAGTACTGGGCGGTATGGGTGTTGAGGAAAAGGATATACCTGGTATATCGGCGTGTGAGGGTGTTGGGCGAAGGTACCGGGTGCATCAGTATGTGCGGGTACTGGGGTGTCAGTGTGTGGGAGCAGTGATGGGAGTGGGTACCAGTCATTAGTGCGTGATGGCACTGAGGGAGAGCCACTGGGTCTGTCGGTGTGTGAGGGGTACTGAGGTAGGTACCGTGGATGATATTGTGTGAAGGTACTGAGGGATGGGTACTGGAGCTAATCAGTGTGTCAGGGTACTGATGGGAGAGGGTAGTGTGGGTATCATTGTGGGAGGCTACGGAGGTGGTAAGGTACGGAGGTATCTGTTTGAGGGTGGTGGTGGCAGTATTTGGGGGATCAGCATGTTCATTATTATAGCATACTGGGTATCCCTGATTTTGTTTTTATGAAGTTACATGAAATTGTGTCCTGTCCTCGTTTTTTATTGCGATACTGTCACTGTTTTAGAGCCTATGAATTTCTGCTTTAAAACCTGGACACTTCTGTTTGGTAAAATGTAGGAAAAATGTTTGTTTTTCTCCGAAATTGATGGCAAATTAGCATGTTTTCCAAAAAAAATTGGCTTAAATGGGTATTTGCCTGAAAACGAGTGGAAATTGTTTTCGTTTAATGAAAATTGTTTTCGAGTGCTGAAGTAACCATGATATTTTGGTTTTAGGTGTTTTCTGTTGAAAACAGAAATTTGTTGGTCCTGTGCTTTGAGCGAAGTATTCTGTGCTTACTAATCTAATTATGAACATTTGTAGTGCACAAAGGGCTTCAAGGAAGTGATCACCAGAACCACCACACTATATTTCCAGTCAATGTGGAATCCTAATCAGTGTGTCGGCACTGGGGGTGACTGTACCAGGTATTTAAAGTGCGTTGCGCCATTAAGGGGATGTGTGACAGCACTTGGGATATCGCTGAGTACTGAGAAGGTGGGACACAGCACCACAGGGATCAGAGTGTGGGAGGGTTCAGGTGAGGTTGGGGAGAAAGCACTATGGACATCTGTGTTGAGTGCAGGTACAGTGGCAAGGGAGCATCGGTGTATAATGGTCTACAGGAGGGGCATTACAGAGGAGTAGGCATAAGGCAGTGGAAAGTGTGTGCAGGTACATGAAGGGTCCTGTGAGCAGTCCGTGTCAGCGGGTGTAGTGAGAGGAGAGGATAGCGGGTTATGGATATGAGTGTACTGAGAGAAGGTGGTATCAAGGTATCATTTTGTGAAGGTGCTGAGGGAAGAGGCATCAGGGGCATCTGTGTGAGCAGGAGGCGGGTAAAGGGGTATTACTGAGAAGGTACCGAGGGGAGTGGGTACCAGGGGTCTCAGAGGGTACTGAGGGAGTGGTGGGCTGGGATATTATACTGTGAGGGCACCGAGGGGAGTGGGCACCGGGGCATCGGAGGGTACTGAGGGGAGGGGGCACTGGGATATTATACTGTGAGGGTACTGAGGGAGGGGTACCAGGATATCAGTGTGTGGTACTGAGGGAAGAGGATACCAGGGTTATCAGTATAGGGAAGGTGCTGAGAGAGGGTACCTGGGGTATCAGTGGTGAGGGTACTGAGGGAGTGGGTACCATGGGTACGTGTAGATTACCAAGGGAGAGGGTGTCAGAGTGCTAGGTATTGATGGTAGTGGGTATGAGGACTATCAATATATTTATTTCTGTTTCAGAATTATGACCATATGAGGGTACTGAGGAGTGGGTACTGGGGTATCTATGTGAGGGTACTGAGATGAGGGGATACCTGGCATATCTGTGTGAGGGTACTGAGGGTAAAGGGTACCTGGGCGTGTCGATGTGTGGTACTGAAAGCAGTAGGTACCGGAGTAGCTGTTGTGTGATGTTACTAAGGGAGAGGTACCAGGGTATCAATATGTGAGGGGTACTGAGGGGTGAGTGCAGCGTGGGTATCTGTGTGTGAGGATGCTGAGGGTATGCGATACTGAAGGGAGAGGGTACTGGGGTCATCCATGTGCTGCACTGAGGGGTGGGTACCGAGGGTAGTGAGCTAAGAGGGTACTGGGATATCATAGTGTGAGGATGCCGATGGGAGATGGTACTGGGCTATCCGAATGAGGATAATGAGTACCAGTCATATCTGTGTGGCTGATACTGAGGGGTGGGTACCGGGTATGTGTGCTGGTACAGATGAGGTGGGTACCAGGGTAGCTGGCTTTTATGGTACTGAGGGATGTGGGTACTGGGGTATCTGTATGTGTGGATGCTGAGTGGGAAGTGGAGGCAGTTCCGGGTATCGGTATGTGAGGGTGCTGTGGGAAGTGGAGGTAGTACATCCCTGCACTGTTTGGCCATCGGCTTTTATTTGTCTGATAAATAAAATTATACGGTTGTATTTTTTTTTTAATTGCAATACTGTTTGCTACGAGTACTTGTGTTTTTTTCTAGTAATCTAGTTGTGCTGCTTTGTAGTATACTAAAGGGCCTTGGGGATAGTGTGCAACCGAAAGTGATCACTAGGGCCACCACACTGTTTCCAGTCATGATGGGTGGAGCAGCAGTGTGTCAGGGGTACTTAGAGGGAGTGATGACTGTACCATGGATGTCACTGAGTACTGGAAGGAGGTGTCTGCACCACAGGGGTACAGGTGTGGTACAGGAGGGTTCGAGTAAGTGTGGGGAGACAGCATGGATAGTGTGTGGGACAGGGCACATGCGAATGGTATCAGTGGGTAAGGGTAGAGGAAGGGTCATTGCAGTTGGTAGGGATATGGCACCTGAGGTATGAGTGTCTTGATACAGGAGGGTCATGTACTAACATACTAAAATGCCAGCAAAGAGACCTAACGTTCTTTCGGTGTCCGCTCGCTTGGTCAGCCCCCACCCTGGGAGCTGACCTTGCTACCCCCTCCGGCTTCTCCTTCCCAGACCCAGATATTCTCTCTGTGTTGGATTTTGCTTCCAGAACCCTTCCCTGTACCTATCCCACCCCTCTTGAACCCTCCACCGTGTCTGCCACCATCAGCCCCTGGACAGCGCATTCCATGGCTCCACCAACCTGTCAGTGGTAGCACCTCCTTTCTCCCTGAATCCTCCCCTCCTGCTCCCCATACATGCCCTCTGGTTACCGCGCCCCCCTCCTGGACACCCTGACTGATCCTCCCTGTTTACCCTTTATGTACCTGAAGACCTCTGTCATGCCTCCCCCAGTCCCTTCTCTTCAGTGTGTACATATTTAGCTCTTGAGAGCCTCTCCCATAGGTCCTGTCCCTAAGCCCCAAATCATTTTGGTTGCCCTCCTCTGGACCCTCTCCAGGAGTTCAATGTCCCTCTTTAAATGTGGCCTCCAAACTGCACGCAGTACTCAAAGTGCTGCCTCACCAAGCAGTTACACGGTGGGAGTATCGCTTCCTCCTTCTGAGAGTCAAAACGCCTTGCTGAAGTCAAGAAAGAGGCGTCCACTGGTCTACCCAGGTTCAAGACAC
Source organism: Neoceratodus forsteri (assembly GCA_016271365.2). Classification (NCBI taxonomy): domain Eukaryota; kingdom Metazoa; phylum Chordata; order Ceratodontiformes; family Ceratodontidae; genus Neoceratodus; species Neoceratodus forsteri. The sequence goes on from JADMNL010000033.1 coordinate 36,384,870, forward strand.
TCGTCACCCAGTCATAGAATTCCATAAGGTTTGTCTCACGATTTCCCGGCCGACTCTTTGCTGTCTATTGTCCAGGCACCCAACTTTCAAGGTTCTCTCCTGACTCTGCCCTCCATCACCTGCCCACCACTGATGTCAGGCTGACTGGCCTGTAGATCCTCAGCCACCTCCCTTGACCCCAACCCTTTGTGGATAAACACTATATGCACCACCTTCCAGTCCTGGGGCACCCACCCTGTCCTCGGAGAGATGCTGAAGAGCTCCGCCAGGGTTTTGCTAGACATCCGCCAGTTCCTTCAGCACTCTGGGATGTAATTTATCCAGCCCCAGTGCTTTCTCCGTCTTAAGGGACCTGAGGGCTTCCATTACACACTCTGCGTAATTTTCTCCTCTGCCTCTCCCCCCTTCTTTGTCCCCCCACCTGCCAGTGATCCCTCTCCCAGACCGCTGATCAGTAAGGGTCCCCTCTGTTTTGCCATTTCCTTCCATCTATGATGCAGCCCCCATTTTCCTTGGTGAAAGCTGAGGTGAAGTACTCATTTAGTATCTCTGCCTGCTCCCTGGTCTTGTGCCCATCCCTCCCCTGTTTTAATCCAGCTAATCTGCCCTTTCACTCTTCATTTTCCCCAGTGTTTCCCTGGCCAGGTTCTGCTCCTTCCTTTCCTTAGCGCCCTCACCATCCTAGTGGCCCTTCTGGCCATCAGCTCATACTCCCTCGATCCCTTTCACTCCTTGAGCACTTGGAATTGCCTATAGGTCACCTTCTTTACCTCCGCCACCTCCTGAACTTCCCTGGTCCACCAGCAGGGTTTTCTGGCCCCACCGCATTGGGGGCTTAGGGTAGTGGGTTTCTGGGGTAACACTGAGGGAGTGGGTACTGGGGTTTCAGTGTGTGAAGGTACTGAGGGGTGAGGTTACATGGGGTGTAGTGTGCAGGTACAGGAGAGATCAGGACTGAGGGTTGTGGGGTTCTGGAGGCAACTGTGTGAGGGTAGTGAGTTGAGAAGGTATCAGTTTGTGAGGATATAGAGGGAGGGGTACCAGGGGTATCTGTGTGCGGGTGCTGAGGGGCATCGTTACAAAGGCACCGTGTGAGGATACTGAGGGGAGTGGTTACCAGGGCATCATTGTGTGAGAGTAATATGGAGGAGGCGCTGGGGGCATAGGTCTGTGGGGTACTGAGGGAGTAGGTGCCGAGGCATGGGTCATGAGGCACAGAGGGCATGGGTGTCTGGTGCCTGCGAGAAGTATGTGCCGGGCGTGAGTGTGTGAGGTACTAGGTGCCGGGCGTGGGTGTGAGGGTACTAGGTGCGGGCGTGGGTGTGTGAGGGTACTAGGTGCGGGCGTGGGTGTGTGAGGGTACTAGGTGCAGGCGTAGGTGTGAGGGTACTAGGTGCAGGGCGTGGGTGTGTGAGGTACTAGGTGCAGGCGTAGGTGTGTGGGGGTACTAGGTGCGGGCGTGGGTGTGTGAGGTACTGTGGGAGTAGGTACAGGGACATATGTGTGTGAGGGTACTGAGGGAGTAGGTGCGGGCGTATGTGTGTGGGGCACTGAGGGGTAGGTGCGGGCGTGTGTGTGAGGTACTGAGGGGAGTGGGTGCAGGCGGTGTGTGTGTGTGGTACTGAGGGGAGTAGGTGCGGCTAGGTGTGTGAGGTACTGAGGGAGTAGGTGCAGGCGTGAGGTGTGGGGGTACTGGGGAGTAGGTGCAGGCGTGGGTGTGTGAGGGGTACTGAGGAGTGGGTGCAGGCGTGGGTGTGTGGTACTGAGGGAGTAGGTGCGGGCGTGGTGTGTGGTACTGAGGGAGTAGGTGCCGGCGTGGTGTGAGGTACTGAGGGAGTAGGTGCGGCGTAGGGGTGTGAGGGTACTGGGGAGTAGGTGCGGGCGTGGGGGTGTGAGGGTACTGAGGGAAGTGGGTGCAGGCGTAGGGGTGTGGGGTACTGGGGGTAGGTGCGGGCGTAGGTGTGTGAGGGTGCTGGAGGGTGCAGGGGTGTAGGTGTGTGAGGGATTCTAGGTGCCAGGGCGTAGATGTTTGAGGGTACTAGGTGCGGGGGTGTAGGTGTGTGAGGTACTGAGGGAGTAGGTGCCGGGCGTGGGTGTGTGGGTACTGAGGGAGTAGGTGCGGGCGTGGGTGTGTGAGGGTACTGAGGAGTAGGTGCCGGGCGTGGTGTGTGAGGGTACTAGGTGCGGGCGTGGGTGTGGTGCACTAGGTGCCAAGGGCGTAGATGTTTGAGGGTACTAGGTGCCGGGGTGTAGGTGTCTGAGGGTGTTGAGGGAGTAGGTTCGGGCGTGGGTGTGTGTGGGTACTGAGGGAGTAGGTACTGGGGCGTGGGTGTGTGAGGTACAGTGGGAGTGGGTGCCGGGGCATAGGTGCGTGAGGGTACTGAGGGGAGTAGGTTCGGGAGGTGTGGGTGTGTGGTTGCTGAGGGGCGTGGGTGTGTGAGGTACAGTGGGGACTAGGTGCGGGGCCATAGGTGGTGAGGGTACTAGGTACTGGGGGCATAGATGTGTGAGGGTGCTGAGGAGTAGGTACTGGGGGTATAGGTGTGTGAGGGTACTCAGGAGTAGGTGCCAGGGGCGTGGTTGTGTGAGGGTACTGAGGGAGTAGGTGCCGGGGCATGGTTGTGTGATGGTACTGAGGGAGTAGGTGTCGGGTAGGTGTGTGATGGTACTGAGGGGCATAGGTGTGTGAGGGAGCGGGGAGTAGGTACTGGGGTATAGTTGTGTGAGGGTACTGGGGGAATAGATGAGTGGGACTGAGGGAGTAGGTGCCAGGGGTGTAGTTATGTGAGGTACTGAGGGAGTAGGTGCTGGGGGCGTGGTTGTGAGGGGTACTGAGGGAGTAGGTGCGGGGGCGTGGTTGTGTGAGGGTACTGAGGGAGTAGGTGCTGGGGCATAGTTGTGTGAGGTACTGGGGAGTAGGTGCTGGGCGTGGGTGTGTGAGGGGTACAGCGGGAGTAGGTGCTGGGGGTAGGTGTGTGAGGGTACAGGCGGGGAGTAGGTGCAGGCGTAGGTGTGTGGGGTATTGAGGGGAGTAGGTTCGAGGGTGTAGGTGTGCGAGGGTACTGGGGAATAGTGCCGGGGCATGGGTATGTGAGGGTACTGAGGCGACTGGTCGGGCATAGTGTGTGAGGGTACTGAAGGGAGTAGTGCGGGGGACGAGGGGTGTGTGGGTACTGGAGGCGTGGGTACCAGGGTGGCAGTTTGTGAGGATACAGAGGGAGTAGGTATGGAGAGTATCAGTGTTTTGAGGGTACTGAAGGCAGATTGTACCTGTGGTACCAGTGTATGATGGCATTGAAAGAGAGAGTACTGTGGTATTCATATGTGATGGTACTGATGGGAGTGGGTACTGGGGTGTTGGTGTGTGAGGGTACTGGTGGGTGCTTACTGGGGTATCATTGTGTGGATGCTGAGGGAGTGGGTACTGGGGGATAACAATATGTCAGGATACTGAAGAAGCGGATACCCAGGAGTATTTGAGGAGTTGGGAGGGTGTGAGGAAACAACTGGGGTATCAGAGTGTTAGGGTAAATGGATTATTGAGGGAGAGCATTAGGGTATGGGTGTGTGGTACTGGAGGGGTCTGGTGAAAGTGAGAAGAATGCACATGGATATTGATGTGTTTGGGGTATGGCGTGGACAGCTCTGGGTACCATTGTGTTGAGAGTGATCTCCTGGGGTGTCTGGGTGTTGGGGAACAGGATGTGTCATTACGAAAGGGTACGGAGTACAGTGTGTGAAAGGTACAAGAGGGGTTGGGGGTGTTGAGACAGTACTGTGGATAATAGTGTGTGTGTTGGTACTGTGGGAGGAGACAGCATTGGGGCTGAAAGTGTGCGAGGGACAGGAGGGACATTACTGGGAGAGAGCACTGACGGGGGTATGAATGCATGAGGGTACAGGAGGAGTTGGGGTAGTGTGTGGAGACTGCACCAAGGGAATCTCTTTGAGGTACAGGATGGTTCATGGGGCACAGTGGATATCCCATTGGTGAGGGTATGGAAGGATTGGGTGGGCATGTGGACACAGCAGCAGGGAATAATCGGATGTGTGGTTAGGGTGGGGGGCAGCTCCTGGGTATCTGTGTGTCTGAGTACAGGAGGGGGTCATTACAGAGGGTTGGAAAGACAGCACCAGGGGTGCTGTATAAGAAGTGTAAAATAGGGGTATGTGAGTTGGGAAGGTAGCCACATGGATATCCGCTTGTGGTGGTATTGGGGGAGATGGCATCTGGTGTGAGGGTAGTGGGGTGACAAGATGGGTATCAAGAGAACTTGGTCTCCACTCCCTGAGGGGGCTGGAGGGATGCAAAAAAAAGGGCAACAAGTAGGGTGCAAGGGAGGGCATGGCAAATGGGAGCACAAGGGTGGGGAATGGGAGAAGGGTGGAGGGTGTTCCTTATAAATGCCAAGAGCTTAGGAAATAAGATGCCTGAGCTCCAGGTGATGCTAGTTGAGGGGCAGTAGATGTGGCAGCTGTCACTGAGACCTGGGCCACCCAAGGGCACGTAATGGGACCTAAACCTGGAGAGCTACACTATGGTTAGGAAGAACGGATAGCACTGATGGTCAAACATGGCATCGGTATATGGCGGGTGGAGGCGGAGGGCGTGGAGGTGAGCTTAGGTCACTCTGCAATTCTTGAGGGTTAGATAAAAATAGGCGCATATACAGATCCCTGCACTAGCAGAGAATCTGGAAGAGTGTCGGGTGGCAAATGTTATGGGTCACTGTAGATTGGACAAGGGAAGGGTAGTGGTGATGGGGACCCAAACAGACTGAGGAACTATGGTATTTCCCGTGACCAAGGAGTGGAGGTTGCTGGATGTCTTCCAGGATGCGTCGTGACCCAGCAGGTGGGGGCCGACTTGGGAGGCCGGATACTGGGCGTAATCTGGCAGACAGTGACAGGTTAAGGAGCCTGGAGGTGAGGGACCCATTGGTGAGGGAAGTGATCATGTCACGGTCTGGCTTTTCCTGGACCGGGGGAGCTGGGAGGAAGGTGCACAAAGACTGTGGTAATTGACTTCAAGGGTGTGGATTTCAAGGGATTTGAAGGATCCTCAAGGGATATTTGGACAAGATAAGGCCAGACATGGATGCTGACAGTGGGTGGAAGATCATTTAGGAAGGGGGTACAGGAGCCTACAGGTCTGTGCAAAGGCAGGCGTAAATTTGAGCCAGAAAGCCTGTTGGTGGACGGGAGGTTCAAGAGGTGGCGAGGGAAAAGAGGTGGCCTATAGGCAGGCGCTCAGCGGAAGTGGGATTGGGAGTAGTATGAACTGATGGCCAGGAGGGGTCACCAGGGTAGTGAGATAAGCTAAGGTGAAGAAGAGCAGATCTTGGCATGGGAGATCGGGGGGAGGAGGTTCTTAACATACATTGGGGGAAGAAAGCGAGGGGTAGATACAGGATAGGACGGGAGAGATGGGTACAGGATGTGAGGGAACAGGCGGAAGTACTAAATGAGTACTTTGCCTCAGTTTCTCCAGGGAGGATTGTGGGGGCTGACTTTTGGGGGAGGGGTAGGAACGGTGGAGGGCGGGACCTTTAGAGATCGGGAGCCTGATGTATCTAGGGAGGAAGGGCCAACACTGTCAGGTGGGGAAGGCAGTACAGGGAGCAAAGGTGGAAGAAACGTGGAGGTTGAAATCCTGGTAGAAAGAGTGAGGAAACCTTCAGGTTTCTTAGGATGGAGAAAGCGCCAGAAGCCAGATGAAATACATCCCAGGGTGCTGGGGAACTGGCAGATGTCCTGGCAGACTTTTCAACATTCTCTAAAAACAGGATAGGTACCCCAAGACTGGAGGCTGGCCCATATCGTGCCTATCCACAAGGAGGATCAAGAGAGGATGCAGGGGAACTATAGGCCTGTTGGGCCTTATGTCAGTGGTGGGCAAGGTGATGGAGAGTATTATCAAGGAAAGGCTGGTGGGGTTACTGGAGCAAATGTAGTACCTGGATGATAGACAGCATGGCTTCATCCTGGGAAGATACGTGTCGGACAAATCTTGTGGAATTCGGCGACTGGGTGAGTAGTGCCTTGGACCAGGGTAGGCCAGTGGGCGTCCTCTTTCTAGACTTCACAAGGCTTTTGATTCGGTACCTCACAGTGGCCTGTTGGCTAAGCTGGGGAAATGGGGTGGGGATGCAAATGAGCAGATGGATAGGAAATTGGCTCTTGGAGCTTACTCAGAGGGTGGTTGAAGGGACCAGTCTCGGTTTCAAGGAGAGTCATGAGTGGGGTCCCCAGGGATGGTCCCTAGGGCCCCTCCTGTTTAGTGCCTATGTAGCTGACATAGGAGTATCGGGAGAAATGAGTCTCTTTGCGGAAGGACGTGAAGCTAGAGTGGTGGTGGATGGGGAGAGGCCCTGCAGGAGGACCCGGACGCCTGGAGAGGAGGTTGAGGAAGTGGAAACTGAAGTTCAGTGAGGAAATGCAGGGTTCTGCACCTGGGGACAGAAACCTGGGCCAAGTGTGTTCCGGAGGGGGAGACATTACAAGTCTCGAAGGGCGAGAGGGACCGTGGGTGGGGTGTTGATGTCAGAATGAACAACTCTGAGACTTGTGGGAGGGCAGTAGCCAAAGCCAATAGCATGTTGGGATGCATCGCTGGGATTATCTCCAGAAGGAGGAAGCAATCCTCTCTGTATAACTGCTTAGTTAGGCTGCACTTGGTACTGTGCGCAGGTTTGGAGACTGCACTTAAAAAGGACATTGCAGTCCGGAGAGGGTCCAGAGGAGGAGGACAACAAAATGATCTTGGGCTTGGGGCAGAACCTACATGGAGAGCTTGAGGAGCTCAAGCGTGTACACCCTAGGGGAGACATGATCTTCAAGTACATAAAGGGTATTAATAAGGGTGTGCTCAGAGGAAGGGGGCACTGGTGGAAGCTAGAGGGAGGGGAGACTCGGGTGGGAGAGGAGGAGGTGTTACTTCACTGAGAGGGTGGTGGAACTATGGAATGCGCTGCCTAAGGGACTGGTGGAGGCAGAGACTGTGGATGGGTTTAAGAGGGGCTGGGACAGGTATAGGGAGAGGGTGAGCTGACTAAGTCCAATACAAGGGAACATATTGGACTGGGATAGAAGCCCAAGTGGGTGGAGGGCAGCAGTGGGGTGCCCCATATGGGTCTGACTATCGAGCAGACACGAAGCCATTATGTCTCTTCTACTGGTATTTTAGTATGCTAGTTTGTGAAGGTACAGGATGGGTCATTACTGGAGGAGGAAGCACCAGAGGTACAGTGTATGAAAGTGCAGAAGGTTTTGGGTGTGGAGATAGCACTAGGTGTATCAGTATGTGAGGGTTCAAGGGTGGGAAGGTGGGGAAACTGACGAGGTTTGGAATTCCAGGGTGGGACAGATAAAAGGTCTGTTTCGCAGACATAACATACTAAAAACAGCAGATTAGATTCTATGTTCTATCTAGTCTGCTAAGGATCAGTGTCTCCCCAGGGCACCATTATAGCCCCCGCTCCTCCTCCTCCCTCCCTACAAGGTCCCCAGCTTTGGCTCTGGTATCCACCATGCCCCTATACCTATTCCAGCTTTCTTGAATCCCTTCACAGTTGTAGCAGCGACCAATTACCCAGGCAGCGCATTCAGGGTTCCACCGCCTCTCAGTGGTAAGCGTCTCCTTGCTTCCCCCCTCAGTCTCCCTCCATCCAGCCTCATCGAGTGTCCCCTTATGGCTTCTACCTCCCAATAATTGGCCGTTTTATATGTACAGTCCTGTATTGAGCTATCGTACTCACTTCCCAGGGGAGCTCGATATTTCGTTTGTTTTAGTTGCTGATTCCCTTTACTGCAAATTCTTTTTCTTGACATGGAGTTTGAACAAGGACAGGGTTGTGTCTGTCTCTGCACGCGTGTGTGTGTTTTGGGGTCTTGTTTGCTACACTGGGAATGGGGAAGGTTTTTATCTTGGCCCTGTTGGCATTGTGAGTTGGGTAAACTGTTTAAGAGGTACTATTCGTTAAGTTTATTCAAAGCATCCACGTATTTCTGACATACGTCAATTTTTCTACTGCAGCTGCCCCACCCCACCCCCTCACCTGTCCAGCCAGTTTATCACCCCTTTCTGTCGACACCCTGCTCCCGCGCCCCCTCAGTTTTGACCTTACCTTTGACCTTGTCCCACCCTTCTTAAAATTGTCCACATATTTCAGTTGTCACCTTCTGTGGCAGTGTGTTCCACCTTGCTACCACCCTTTCCATGAAATGGTGCCTCTTCATTTTCCTCCTGAATTTTCACCCTCCAATTTCAGACTGTGGCTCCTTGTGTCCCTCCCCTTAAATCTAAACATGCCCTCAGTACTACCCTATTCATGCCCTTTTAAGTATTTGAAGATCTGAATCATGTCCTTTCTCTCCTCTCTTCTATTCTTCAGGGAATACATGTTGTGCTCCCTCAGTCTCTCCTCATATGGTCTGTCCCTCAGTCCAAGGATCATCTTTGTCACCCGCCATCAGTTTGGCATTTTCTTTAGATAGGGGTGCCAGAACTGCATACAGTATATCAAGTGTGGTCTCAAAAGCGACCTGTACAGTGGCAGATTCAGAATGACTTTCTCTTTCTAGAGGTGATTCCTCGGCAGTGCACCCCAGCATCTTATTAGCCTTGGCTGCTCCTTTCTACACTGCGTTAGAATGATTAAGTGTCTCCTGTGACTAGTACCTCCAGATCCTTCTCCTCCACGGAATTGGATAACAGTACCCCCCAGCAAGTAGCAGTTCCCAGGGTTTCTGCCTCCCAAGTGCATGACTTTGCACTTCTTAGCGTTGAACCTTAGCTGCCATATGCCTGACCAGTGCTCAAGTCTTTGCTGAATTCTCTTGGAGTACCTGCCCGTCTTTGACACTATTTAATTCCAAACAGGTTTTTGTGTCACCCAGAGAAAAGGCTAATCTTACTCTTAATCTCATTTAATCGATCAAACAACAAAGATGTTGAAATAGCACTGGTCCTAGCACCGAGCCTTGTGGGTTCCACTGGTTACAGCTCTGGGAGTCGAGAGTTCTTCCCCTGCAGCTACCCTCTGCTGCCTGTCCTGCAGGCAACTCCTTACCCACCCAGCAGTTTCTCCCCTGCTCCCAGGTTTCTCAACTTTCTAGTCAGTCTGCCATGTGTCACCGAGTAGAAGACCTTGCTGAAGTCCAGGTACAGGACATCCACCGCATGACCCCTATCAGTGCCCTTGTCACCTAGTCAGAAAAGTCAACCAGGTTTCTGTGGCAGGATCTGCCCAAGACAAACCCATGTTGCCTGTTGTCCTAGAGACCATTCTCCTCCAGAAAGAGCACCAGTCTCTTTGAGGATAGTCTCCCATTAGCTTCCCCACAATGGAGGTAAAGCTGATGGGTCTGTAGTTACCTGGTTTGTCCTTGGGCCCTCTTATGGAGGGCACCACATGTGCCATCTCCTCCAGTCCTGGGGCACGCCAGTCCCAGATAGGTGCTGAAGAAGTCCTTCCAGGATCCTTGGATGCATGCCATCCGACCCTGGTGCCTTATCCACCCGCGGGACCCAAGGCTGTCCAACACCCTGCTAACTGGGATCTCCATCCGTTGCCCCCACTCTCCCATGCCCACCCCACTTTGCCCTGGGGCATTGGCCCATCCCTCTCCTGGTGAACACCGAACAGAAGTACTCTGAGTGCTTCTGCACCATTTCTCTCTGCCCACCCTCCATCTTTCGACTCCTGACACACAGGATGCACCACACATACTTAAAGCCAACAGAATATAGGCCCTAATGGTCTATCATGTCTGCTTTCGGTAGCCAGCCACCTAGTGGTTGCTTGCTATTCTGCCCCAGCCCCAAGAGGGTCTTCATTGGATTTGGAATCCTTTGTACATGTCCCACCCTTTTTTGAAGCCCTCCACTGTGCCTTCCTCCACCAGCCTCTTGGGCAGTGCATTCCATGGCTGCACCACCCTCTCAGTGAAATAATGCCTCCCACGTCCCCCTAATTTCTCCCCTCAAGTTTCCACTCATGCTCCTTGTTGTCCCCACCCTTTTTTTTTTTTTTTTTTTTTTAGCCTAAACTGCTTTTCTCTCTGCTAAGCTGGCTTCCTTACTCCTGGGCTGTACCTCCTGATGCTGATCGAGCAGGCAGGAATCAGACCTCTGCAACAGGGGACATCAAGCCCTCCATCCTGCCTTCCCAGTTTACTTCCTGCCTGCAGTCTGGCAGGTACTCTGCAAGCAGAGCTCTGTCATCACAGGGGCAGAGCTGAAGACAGTAAACTGTAAGTCGAACAATTTCATTTTCTTCGGATCCAGAGTACTAGTAGCTGTTTTCAGCACTTCTGGGTACAGTCTCAGCCTTGCAAGCTGCACAGACTGGCCCCATTTACACTGATGATTCTACTTTTTCCATTCATGCTCTTCCCCTGTAGCCTAAACAGCTCCTTGTTTTTGCTATCAGTTATTCCTTTTACATATTTGAAGACTCCTATCATGTCTCCCTGTCTCTTCTCTCTTTCAGTGTGTACATCCCAAACTCCTTCAATCTTTTCTCATAGGTCTTCTCCTCCATGTCTGATAGTAAATAGCACACAGCATTATATCAAAAAGGATCAGAAAACAGGAATAGGACCTAGGCGTGACCATACAGAATGACCTCAAGATGGCGAGGCAGTGTAACAAGGCCGTGAAAGTAGGGCCAGAGGCATTCTAGGGTGTGGGTGGTATCAACAGCAGGAGGAGAGGGTGTTAATGCTGCATTGATTGCTCGTGAGACCCCACCTGGAGCAAAGTAGAGGCTGTCCAGAGGAGGGCAACTACAGTGGTGCAGAAGCTGCATGAGAAGCCTTTGAGGAGAGACTGCGGGATCTCCATGAGTACACTGTGGAAGCAAGAAGGAAAGGGGATTTGACAGACCTATAAATACCTCACATAGTTGAACAGCTGGTACAGGAGAGAGTATTTTTCAGAGAAGGTGCACAAGAAGTATGGGCATGCAGTGAAGTTGGAAAGGGAGGGGTTATTGGAGGGATGTGAGGAAGATTTTTTCACTAAAGGGTTGTGAATGTATAGAAAAGTCTTCCATCTGAGTTAGTGGTGGTGAGAACAGTGGTGGTTTCTGTGCATACATGGAATAGGCACAGGGAGTCTTGGTAGGAAAGTGGGGGTAACCAATATTCAGCTAGGGTCTGCAGTGGCGGTATCGGCAGGGGAAAACGGGCAGACTAGGTGGGCCAAGTGGTCCTTATTTGCTGACAATTTTGTTTAAAAATGCTTCATTTAGTTATAGTGGGCATGGCAAGAGAGCAGTGGCTTGTAAAACTTTAAAATCCTCATTTCCAGAATCCAAGGGCTGTATTTCCAATATCCGGGGATGGTGGGGGGCAAGTACAGGGGACAGATTAGGGGATAAGAGGAAGGGTAGAGGCATCAGTCGAGAAATTGGCACGGCGCACTAGCCAAATGCTGGTAGCTTTCCTATCGGGCTAGTAAGATTTCCTTTAACTAGCCCGGCGGGCTTGTTCTGAGAAGATAACATTTCAATAAGTACACTAGCTGGGTCAGTGGAAAGATCTGTGGGCTGTGGATTCTCCCAGTAACTAGCTCTGATGGTTTGTGTGTGCAAAATTTAGTTTTGTCCCTGTTAAGGGCATGGAACACCATATCAGGTAGACTCTATAGACCTCGAGGCTTTTGTTTGCTGGCAAAATATCTGTGTTCTCTCTCTCCGGGCTTCCTTGCTCCTGGGCTGCTCCTCCTGATGACAGTGATAGGCAGGTCCAGAGCTGCAGCAGGGGCATAGAAGTCCTCCACTTCCAGATACCACCAGTCTACTTCCTGCCTTTAGTGAAGCAGTACTCTGCAGTAGAGCCCTGTCACACGTGGCAGGGCTGAAGATTTCAGGATTCTAGCAAAGATCGGGATTCGTTGGGGGATCGATCGACCTGTAAGTGATTCATATACAGTGCAGGTAGCCTCAGTGAGATCCAGCCTTAGCCTTGCATGCTACACAGGCTGGTCTCACCTCACAACGGGCTGCTAAGCTAGTGCTTTTCCCACGCGTAGCCCTGACAGGCACAGCAACTCGTGCAAGACGCTCAATGAGCTGGTGGTGCCGCTCAGGCAGAGGTGGGAAGAATCGCGATTGCTAAGGAGGCACCTTATTAACAAATCTTGGCACCGTGGTGCATTTTAAGCTTTTCAGCAGTCTGAGCATCCAGAAAGACCGTTCCGCTACCTCGCGCCCGGGGTTTGTTTCTGTGCCAATGCGCCAGAGGGCTAGCGCTTCACTCGCTAGGCGGATTTATTCATCCAAGGCTGATTTTAACCAGCAAGGCTTCATTCAAGGGGACTACAGATTGTGCCCCCTCAGCCAATCAGCAACTGGAGCAGAAGGCAGGCATACAGTTAAAGGGCCATTGCGTCTCAAAGCCAATCGAGCATCTGAAGGTGCTGGGAGTGTAGTATAGAGGATTAGGTCAGCATGTGTGTGCTGCACTAGGAAGCAGTCCTGGTTTTGATTCTTGAGTGACTTTTACTGAAGCCAGCAGTACTGAAAGCTAGCAGCAGAAGGCATACAGTGCCTCAAGGCTTACAAGGGCCATCGCATATGGGGCCTTCATAACACTGCTTAAAGGGGCCATCTTATCAGAGCAGTACAAAAGGGTTCATAGATCTGTTTTATTTACCCAGCACTCAGACCCCACAACAAGGGGAACTACGGAAGATGGCCTCAGAAAAATCAAGTCGAGGAAAAAATGCCTGCACTGCAAGTCCCTCTCCTGATCACCTTCGCTGGCTCACTCTGCCTCACATGTGAGAAGGCAGCGTCTGCTAGCAAGGGACAGCACAGTGGACACCATTTCATCCCAAGCAAATGGACAGGAGAGGTCCAAGCGAGCACAGTCAAGCATTCCAGAAAGGTCTGACCGCTTGCACATCCAGGGACCCTGCCTCTCCCTTTGACCCCGAGCTCATTGACAGGTTGAACAGAGCCTTTGCTCTGGATCTCTCTTCCTATGAGTGGCACCCTCCGGGGTTACCAGATGCGAGACAACACAGAAAAGCCAGGAGAAAAGGACCCCTCCTCATCCTCTTCTGACGGGGGGTCTTCCCTCTCACTCCCGCACTCAAGAAAAAGTTTAGAGAAGAGGACAGATATTCAGAGGAGGGCAGTCACCATCATGCTAGCCACAGACGCAGAAAAAGGTCTCTGCTCACGGAGCAGAACAAGGGCGGATATAAGGCAGACGCTACAGGGGATACTCCCCAGGCTCCTCAGTCAACAGCTCTTCCATCGAAGAGGAGAGATGGTAGATTCCTCGTCCGATCCTGACAACTCCCTGTCCAGAAATTTTGGCCTTGACAGTCTAGACTTTTATCAAGAAGGTCATATCCAAGATTCACCTTGGCCCCCCACAACCGGTTTCTACACAGCCAAAACAGTTTTTTGCCTGGCGTCCGCCTCTAGACCTGCTACAGCCTAGACCTAGAGTCCTTTGTCTGCTGGCAAAATATCTGTGTTTCTGTCTTAGTTCAGGAGTAAACACAACCAAAAGAACAATGGAAATACTAAAAACAGGATGGTTGATAAAAGACTAAGGGCCACTCTATCTGCTAAAGATCCTGCATTCTCCCATTTGGCCTATAGCTAGATAGGCTAGTTGCCTCACGGCCCTTCCTTTGCCAACTGTCTTCTTTCTCCTTCATCCCTGACCATTTCTTGGGACTACCAGTCTCTTGAATTTACCCCATCCTTTTTGAAATTGACAGTACATTATGCCTCTGCAGCCTTCCTTGCAAGCCATTCCATTTTTCCACCACTTTTTTTTTGTCCAGCCCCTTCTTCCCATCAGGTTCTGTCTGACCCCATGCTCGGGCTTACTCGCCTGGGTGGAGCTGCCGAGGGGCTTCCACCCTAATGGACATTGTGGGCAAGCCTCGGATTACCCCAGGGTCGAGACCACAAGAGTGGGACCCCAGGCAGGAAGCGGGCGGAATGTGCCGCTGCTGCCCAGGGGTCCAGCATTTTGTGTGTTGCTGCCCTGGGGAGGGAACGTGCAATGACTTCCAGTGTCTGACTCGCTGGGGCTCCTCTTCTCCCCCGAACATACTGGGGCTGGACGCTGTGGCAGCTCTGGCCTCCTCCAGGGGTCCATCAAATGCCAGACACTCTTTCCCTTCCTCCTCCCCGGAGGAGATCAGTCCTCAGGAAGCTCCATCCTTCTCCCCCAGCTGGCCCTCTGACTCCCAGGTTCATTCCCGAACCTGGGTCGATGACATCATAGCGGAAATCCAACCATTGTGCTGACAGGCTAGCTCACCGCTTTTGTGAAATAGCATATCTTGATAGTCCTCTAAGTCTTCCTCCTACCAGTCTTCACCCAAGGCCCCAAGACAGTGTGTTATTTCTGGTGAAGAGGACCATGTTGTCTACCCTGTTGATTTCCCTTAGAATTTCAGGTCCTTCGACAGAGAAAGCACCTGTGCCAGATGAGATGCATCCCAGGGTGCTGAGGAACTGGCGGATGTCCTGGCAGTCCCTCTAGCAGAGCTTTTCAACATCTGTCAGGACTGGATGGGTGCCCCAAGGCTGGAGGGTGGCCATGTCGCCCGATCCACAAGGGGGATCTAGAGAGGAGGTGGAAATTACAGGCCGTTAGCCTGACATCGGTGGTTGGCAAGGTGATGGAGGATATTGTCAAAGAAAGGCTTGGGGTGTTACTGGAGCAAGCTGGGTACTTGGATGATAGGCAGCATGGCTTTGCCACGGGAAGATAGTGCCAGACAAATCTTGTTGAGTTCTATGACTGGGTGACTAGGGCCCTGGACCAGGGTAGGCCAGTGCACGCCCTTTTCTGGACTTTAGCAAGGCGTTGGATTTGTTGCCCCACAGTGCACTGCTGGCTAAGCTGAAGGAAATGGGGGTAGGGAGACGGTGGTTAAGATGGATAGGAAATTGGCTGTCTGAGTATACTCAGAAGGTGGTGGTTGGAGAGTTGGCCTCATCCCCAAGGTGGGTCACTACTGGGTTCCCCAGGGGTCAGTGCTGGGGCCACTCCTGTTCAACACCTATATCCCAGACATCAGGAGTGAGATGAGTCTCTTTGCAGATGATTCAAAGCTGGGTGCAGTGGTGGTTGGGGAGGAGGGAGGGTGGCCTTGCAGGAGGACCTGGAGGCTCTGGAAAGGTGGTCGAGAAAATGGAAACTAAAATTCAGTGCTGGGAGTGCAATGTTCTGCACCTGGAAGTCAGAAATCTAGGCCCAGCGATACCCCGGTGGAGACGTGATTCAAGTTACAGAGGGTGAGAGGGACTTGGGGGGTGGTAGATATCAAATGAACAACTCCAAGACCTGTAGGAGGGCAGTGGCAAGGGCAAATAGTATGCTGGGATGCACTGCCAGGGGATTACCTCCAGAAAGGCAGAAGTGATCCTTCCACTGTACAACTGCTTGGTTAGGCCACACCTTGAGTATTGTGTACAGTTTTGGAGACCACATTTAAAGAGGGACATAACACTCCTAGAGAGGTCCAAAGGAGGGTAGCCAAAATGATCTGGGGCCCGGGGAGGGGAAGAGGACCTATGAGGAGAGGTCAAGGAGCTCGATATGTACACCCTGGAGGAGAGGAGGGATGGAAGTAACATGATAGAGGTCTTTAAGTACATGAAAGGGATCAATAAAGGAGGCCCAGTCAGGGTGCTCCAAAGGAAGGAGGGTGGGGCAACAAGCGGTCACGGGTGTAAGCTGGAAGGGGCAGGCTCAGAGGGAGAGGAGCTGTTTCATTGAAAGGGTGGTGGAGCCATGGAATGCACTGCCCAGGGTGCTGGTAGAGGTGGAGACTGTGGGACGGTTTGAGGGATGGGACAGGTACAGGGGAGGGTAAATCTGACTAGGTCCAATACAGGGGGAACATCTGGGACTGGGGATGGTATAACCCAAGGGGAGACACCAAAATCTGCCCTCAGTGCGGTGCTGAAAATCGAGCAGACTTGAGAGGCCGTTAGGCTAGTTTGCTAGCATTTTAGTATGTTAGTATATGTAGTAAATAAGTCCAGATGTGCTAACTTACCCTATAACTAATTTGTAGGGTTTGATCATATCCGCCTCCCCCGCTTGACTCTCCACCAGCATGTACATAATTCAGATCCGCACATTTCCTCATAGGCTCTGCCTTCCTTCGCTTCTCCCTACCCGCCTCTGCCAGCATGTAGTTCAGAGCCACCAGACTTTCCTCATAGGATGTGCCTTGCTGCATTCCCCCACCTCCCTGCTCTCTGCCCGCTGCACGTGTTCAGATCCAGCACCTTTTCTCATAGGATGAGCCTTTTCGCTGTTCCCCTTTCTCTCTCCTAAGCTGGTCTCCGGGCTTCCTTACTCCTGGGTTGTACCTCCTGATGTTGACAGGCAGGTATCAGACCTCTGCAGCAGGGGACATCCAGTCCTCCACTTCCTGTCTTCCTCAGTTTACTTCCTGCCTTCAGTCTGGCAGGTACTCTGCAAGCAGAACTGAAGACAGCAGACTGTAAGTTAAAAATGTTGTTTCAATGAGAAGCAGAAATCGCTGTATTTTAGAATCCCAGGGTGGGTGCCAGTCTCAGCCTTGCAAGCTGCACAGTCTGGCCCCATTTTCCCGGGTTGTTTTTTCCCGCACTAGGCCCGAAATGCTACTTAGTACAGTGGAAAGTATGTTTCAGAGAATCAAAACGGCACGGAGTGATTTAATTTTCAGGAATCGAACTGGCAGTGCTCAGTAACCTGCAACATATATTTTAGGAGGTCAGAAGAACACCGGTGCTTCTGAACTTAAGGAGGATGGGCCCCATCTCTTCGTGAGCTGTTTTCAGCGCTTTCTACAAGGAGTTGGGAGAATACATCTCCCCTCAGCTTTAGGGCAGAAACTGTGTGCGTCGTCCACTCTCCCCCCCACCGCTTACTACCAGCGAAGGATCACGCCAGAATATAACGGCACTTGGGGAGACTACATGTCTCCTCAGCTGGCAGCCCAGTATCTTTTTTTATGTATTTCTTTATCCCATCGACGGCATTCTAATTGAGCCACTCGTAGATGGTGGGCCGGCAGCTTGCCGGCTTCTCTTGTTGACGAATGCCCTGACAAAGCGCTGCAGGGATGAGGAACTCCGAGCGAAAAGGGCTTAAACCATCATATGTGAGGCAACCGACGGCTGGCAATCAGATTACCTCAGTCGCTCATCGGTGGACCTGCAGCATGGCTAAGCGACTCCATGGATGAGCACTACAGTGTGGGAGGAGCGCTTATTATGGAGCTTTTGTCCAACGTGTTGCCCCACCCCAACCGTCAAGTGAGCCAGCTGCCCAGGTTTTTCAAATCCCTGCATATTCTAGGGGAGTAAAATAAAAAACTTAGAAAAGGACTATAGCACAAGGGCAGCTCTGGTGGCCTTTTCAGAACAGGCACAATTCTTAAAGGGCCAGCACACTTTCTACCACTTCAGCAGCATGACATCAGGAAGGGGAGTAAGCTGAATTAAAGGAAGTAGGACCTCTTGTGGTATTATGGCCTCACGTAAGCCTTCCTGGGGCAGAAAAGGTCAGCGCTGCTTGTCGCCTGCTAATGACCTTGGCTTGGTAGCATCTCCTATAATGTCCAGAGGGCAACGCCTGTGAGTGGGAAGATGTCACGGAGGAAGATCCTCCTTGGCTCAGTAGCATAGCCCATGGGTCATATTAACTGACAGCTTCCAGAGGGACTCAGCAATCCACAGCCCCTCTGACGCCACACCTCATAAAACAGTTAAATAAGACCAGATGAGCCTCTCTCTCTCTCCTCTCTAGAGGATACAAGAAAATGGACCATCCATATTCTCACCCGAGAGGCAGTTCACCTGGGAGGATCAACATTCCGCCTCCTAGGAGAAAGATAAGGTATAGATGGTAACCTAAAGTGTTGCAGGGGCATTTCTAGCACTCACAGGACCCCAGTTTATCTAGATGTGGGTCTGTCCCCTAGCACTTGGACTACGGATCTCATGGATTATGGAACTGGCTTGAGGTGCCGCCAGCAACAAGGACGACATACATAGATGACATAGATACATAGATACATAGACAGTGTCGGCAGATAAGGGCCTATGGCCCACCTAGTCTGCCCATTTGAGCTTGTAAGTTCAGTTTGTTTTCCTAGAAGTCTATTTCCTTACCCCTGATCTCTAGAATTCCTTTATGTCTATCCCATGCATTCTTAAATCCCGTGATTGTTTCAGCCCCACCACTCCTCTGGCAGGGTGTTCCACTTGTCCACCACCCGTTCTGTGAAGAAATTCTTTCTCATGTTTCCTCTGAATCGTCCCTCCCTCCAACTTCATCCCATGCCCTCTAGTCCTGAAACATCTTTTTCAGCTTAAAATAGTGTTTTCCTGCACCCTGTTCCTCCCTGTAAGATACTTGTATGTCTCTATCATATCCCCTCTCCTCCTCTCCTCTAGGGAGTACATGTTCAGTTCCTTCAACCTGTCTTCATAGGACTTGTGATGCAACCCATGCACCATCTTTGTTGCCCTCCTCTGAACCTCTCTACCCTGTCTATGTCCTTACGTAGGTATGGTCTCCAGAACTGTACACTGTACTCCAGGTGGGGCCTCACTAGTGTCTTGTATAGCGGAATTATGACCTCCCTTTTCCTGCTGGTGATGCCCTGCCTATACATCCCAGCATCCTATTTGCTTTACCTGATGCCTTGTCACACTGTTTCCTACCTTGAGGTCATCAGAGATGACAACCCCAAGATCCTTTCCTGCTTGGTCATGTTATATCCTCACCCCCAACTGATATATTGTGCCAGGTTTTGTGCCCCATATGCATTATCTTGCACTTCGTTGCATTGAATTTCAACTGCCAAACCCTTGACCATTCTTCAAGTTTCTGCAGGTCCTTCTCATTCTGTCTACACCCTCTGGTGTGTCTACTCTGTTACAGAGCTTTGTGTCATCAGCGAACAGTGAAATTCTGCCTTCTATATCCTGTGCAATGTCACTGATGACATGCTCTCCAGTGTATCCTAGGATAAGCCTGAAGCATCCTACCTAGACCTATCACAGTTGCATCTTGTGCTACTCTGTTTATAATCTAGAAGGCATCAACCTCCAGGTTCACCCGAGTTCGACAAAAACATTCAGAAACTGGGCCAGGCCACCACAGAATGGGCTCTCTGGTTTTGAACCCAGAATCCTTGGTCAGGCAAGTGGGGGTAACTCTAATACAGACCGTTCTGGCATCCGCAACATCACTCATGGCTGTGACGGCCAATCTTTTCGCATTTAGCCCTATGGCCAATCCCTTCAAGTTCTAATTAAAAAATAAAATAAAATGGCCTGGCAGCTACTTACTACCATAGAGGCTACCCTCTGAGATGGTATTGGACCGGAATGGAGGCCCTCCTCAAAGAGACACTTTTAGTCCTCCACTCCACCCTTAAAGCAGCTGTGAACAACCTGTTCTCAACACCACTGACGTGGCATTCCAGTGTGCTGATGAGCCACATGTAAGCAAGCCCAGCCAGCCTGTTTTTCCGCTGGAGCCCAATACCTTGGGCCACTATCCTGGCATTCCAGCTGCTGATGAGCCAGATGTAGATAGGCCCACCCTGCAACAGCCTCAGAGCGGGACTATTCTTGGCATTTTCAGCAGATATCTCAAAGGAGGCTGCAGTTGAGCAGCAAGGGCCATGCTTTAACTCACCTCGCCTCAACGCATTTAAGGCAGCAGGCATGGCAGGATGGACAGGTCGCTAAAGCTCACTCAAATGCCCCCACAAGGAGAGCTCCCTGGATAATCTTTAAAGGAAGTGATAAGATTCCAGAGAAGAGCCGAAAACTTAACTACTATAATTCAGGAGCACTACAGATCCTGTACATAGGGATCGAGTCAGAGTATTCAAGCCCATGCATACCGGAGGACAAACTAAATCTGCCTTGACAGTTTTGTTCGCAGCAGACCCTTCAAGGTGGAAACCTCACACGAGTAATCAGGGGTCGCAAAAGGGATTTTCCGATGCCCATAAATCTGCAAGATGCCTATTTGCATATTCCCATGCAGTAATGGCGCATGCACTATCCCAGATTCAGGTGGGAGTGCAGTACTTCAAATTCAAACTCTACCATCGTGGTCTTCTCACAGCTTAACCAGGAATTACAGGCAGTGGCAGAGTTAGTGTGGTCCCCTATGGCTCATGGTTTTCCCATCAGCTGGAGAAAAAGCTCCTAATTCCAAACCAGACCTTGACCCTTCTGGGGACTGCATCATGACACAAGGATTCTCCCACGAAACCTAGATTTTGGGATCTGTAATGGCTCATCGAGGAGTTTTGCAAGCTCCTCAGCTACCTACTTCTTTTTCACACAGCTCATTAAGACGGATTAAGCCCTTCCTCCAGGGACAGTCCCAGGGGTCAGAGGTCGTGAAGGGCCACAAGTTCGGCTATCCGCACTAAGTCGGAATCGCGACCATTGCAAGCCTCAGAGCTGGGAAGGACTCACCTGCATCAGCTGTTGGCACGGGCAGGGGATTGCTGTTGGGCACAAGGTACAGTATAAGCTTGAGGGGAAACAGTAGGCTATGCCCAGAGACGCTGAACAGCAATTAATCGGCTAGCTCTGATTCCAACTGATAATCTGGCAATGCTGACACACAGACCATCAGGGCGAAATGGAAGCTCAAAGATGCTAAAGGAATCTCTTCTTTTCAGTGGGTTGAGCACCACTGAGCGATGTTTGTATCGGGACAGGAAAATGTAGCAGAACGACTCAGTCGTAAAGTTGGTTGACCAAGGGATTGCAGCTGCAGGACAGTGCCTCCCACATTCGGACAGAATAGTGGGGCAGTACTCAAACTGATCTTTTCGCTATGGGCAGAACTCCTAGGTAAAGCAGTTATGTTCCCTGGCCAAGGATAAACCAGCAGTGGCTCAGGACACCTTTTCCCCATAAACTGGGACCTGTTCGGTCTCCTGTATGCCTTCCTCCAATACCGCCTCTATCTAGAGCCCTCCACAAAGTGGCATTGGTTAGGTGAGTCATGATTTTAGTCTGTCCTTATGGCTTTTCCTCACTTAGTTTCTCATTCATTAGTCAGGGCAACCACCTCCAGCATTCTGTGTCAGCCACGGAATTCTCCATCAATGTCAAGTTCTGCACCCATTTTAACACCTGGTGTCTCTCTAGACTGGGAAAGTGAGTGGAAAAACTTTCAAGGAGCTATGTAGTACAGCTCCTGTTATTGACATGATGGGGAACTTCAGTATGTGTCTCTTTCCTCCAAAATGCATTATAGAATCCGGAGGAAATTTTGGTTCTAGCTTCAATCCAGACACATACAGAATACACTAATATAAGCGCCTGTGCTACTGCAGTTCCTTTAAGACAGATGGACAAAGGACTGCAACCAGCCACCTTACAAATTAGTTTCTGCACTGGGGACACTTTGCGGACCTGGGGAATTGTTGGCTCATATCCCCATGTCTGTTTCTTCTTCAGGCAGCAGCATTAAAACATCTTCAATCCACAAAACTATCACCTTGGAGTCTTAATAGGGTTCTCAAGGCCATGACCAAGGCCCCTTTAGAGCCTCAAGCCATCCATCATGCATCTCAAAATAAAGGTTGCCCTTTTTCTCAAAGCTATTACTCCCTTAGGAGTTTCAGCAAACTAAAAGCATTACTGGTCCAAGAGCTGTACACTTGTTCGTCAGGCTAGAACGGTTCCAATTCTTGTTTGCCAAAGTTATGTCTCCTCTATTACAATCAAGGGTTCATTCTTCCTTCATTCTGCCCTCTCTAAAAGCAACAAGGATGGAAAATGTCATACAGTAGATCTGGGAAGAGGGAGAAAATGGACATTACAGAGAGGAAGCTATTTGCAAAACTTCAACTGTGTTCATGCCAGCTAAAGGGAAAAAATTGGGGGCAGCAGGATTCAGGAGGCTCTCTAGCCAAGCAGATTCTATCCGTCTCCTCTGACATATGATCAGGCCAGAGTAACTTGCCTGGCCCAGTGAGTCCATGCCCCTTGTGGGCATAATTCAGAGAAGCATCGACAGCACGCCACACCAAGTTGCCTTTTGATCATCCATTCACACTCTTTAAAATAAAAAAATAAAAATCTCACTGAGTGATGTCATGAGGCATCCTTTGGCATAGTGTGTTTCAATCGGTGGTGAACCTTAAGGAGCTCTTGACATTCTTCCCACCTGGGACATTTGGGGACATACTGCTTTTGTATATCCCAAGAGTAGGAAGCCGGAGACCAGCTGAGAGAGAAATCGAAATTTAAATATCTGTAAACTTTCTTTCTCTGGCGGCTGGTCTCCGGCTTCAACTCCTCCCTGAATGTATATAGTTGGCTGGCCTCACTGCCATATATGCCTTAAAAATTTGTGTATTTGTTTTCTGTCTCCCAAGTTCTAGTAGTATTACCACATTGGACTGCTTTAGGAAGAACTAAGGAGACAGGAAGTGGAGTTCTGATGTCTCCTGCTGCAGAGGTCTGATTCCTGCCTGTCAGGAGGTACAGCCCAGGAGTAAGGAAGCCGGAGACCAGCCGTCGGAGAAAGAAAATTTACAGGTAGTTACATTTAGATTTCCCTGCTCTCTGCCACGCAGTAATGTGTTCAGATCCGCCAGCCTTTCCTCATAGGGTGTGCCTTGTTGCATCCCCATCCCCCAACAGTCTGCCAGCATGTACGTGTTCAGATCCACCAGTCTTTCCCCATAGGATCTTCCTTGCTATGTTTCTCCCTCTCCCTGTCCACCACTGTGTACATGTTCCAGATCTGGCACTTTTCCTCATAGGATCTGCCTTGTGCGATCCCCTCTTGGTGCTGTCCTTCAGTGTACCCATGTTCATATCGGTCAGCCTTTTCCTTGTAGGATCTGCCTTTGCTCGTCTCCCCCGTCTGCTCTCTGCCAGCGTATGCGTGTTCAAATCTGTCGGCCTTTCTTCGAGGATGTGCCTTGCTGCGATCCTCCCTCTCTCGGCTCTTCACCAGTGTGTACAATTCAGATCCACCAATCTCCACCCCCCCAATCACTTCTGGGAGGGCCTTCCTGAACCACGTTTCAGGCAGAAAGCATACCCACCCGCTCGCTTCCTCCAGGCGTCCGTTTACTTCCTGCCCGTCTAGTGGTAGTTCTGCAGGACCTCTGTCTCAGGAGTGACAGGCCAAGACTTCATCAGTGAGTGTGCATCTGTTTCTATTTTTGGACAGAATTTGCAGCACTACTGAGCTCTATCAGGGACCCCAGTCTCAACCTTGCAAGCTGCACAGTCAGGCTCCCTGCTTCCTCCCGCATCCATGTGACGAGCTCATCCTCCTATGCTAAGTGCCCCCTTCCCGGAGCAACATGGGGCAGTCACGGAGTTAACTGGGGCCAGCAGATCCAGCCTTATTACAGCCGGGCGTGTAGCTCTCAGGGCTCACAGGAGTTTGCCACACAGCAGCTGCTTAGGTCACTTGAGCACACAAGGGATTCGGCTGTCGATGAGGCAGTGCTTCCTCCGTTGACTGTCACTGAGGCTTAGACTGCTGGACGCGCCTGCCAGTCAAGTGCCACATGGACTTATCGGGCTCTCTGATGCAGGATCTCTAACGTGGGAGCATTCGTGCCCTTGGGCAGGTGGAGAGGCAGACTATTTGAGGGTAAAAGAAAGCAGAACATATGCTTTCTTTACTCACATCAGCTTGTCGACGGATCTTTTAGGGGGCTTCTAAACTTGAAGGGACTGGATTAAACAAGCTCAAGATTCAAATATAGTCAGAATTTACTAAAATAGTGAACATGTCCTCAGCAAAACTGGACAGAACCCCCGAGGCAGAAAGTGCCACAAGTGCAGAACACCCATGCAAGCCACATTCGCAGGGTCTCTGTGACAAATGCAACAGGCAACGTCCACCAGCCTTGAACGAGGCGCCTGCCTCCAAATCCCAGGATCTACAAAACCAGCGCGCGGGTTGGGGCAGTCCTCTGCCTAAGAGGGGTGTCGGCACTCAGCTGGGCTCTAGCCCGGATCTAATAGAAAACTGAATAGGGTCTTTGCCTCAACCCCTCTTATTTCGACATCCTTCAACAGTCTCCAAAGCCCAGGACCCATAAAAGCCTCACGACAGCCCCCTCCCATCCTCGGGACGAGGACGCTCACCACTCCTCATGACGCGACAGGAGGAGGAAGAGGCCCAGATCCAGGGACAAAACCCGTGGGAAGTACTGATGGGACAGGCAGCCTCGGGGTCCGCTAGTGAACTCCAGAGGAGGGAACTCCCAAACTTGGATTGCGACTTGGACTCATCACCAGCCAGAAACTTTTTTTTTTTATTATGTTATCCGCCTGTTAGCGGTGACTACTGAGGGCATCCAAGCTGCCTGCCTGCCCGGGAGGCACCAGGCTCACTCACATAATGGGGATCCGGCAGCCATCGCCCGATCCACTGGAGGTCTCCCCATACCCTATCCAGCCAGACCGGCCCGGACCCCATGCGATTCCACGCAAGTCCTCCCGCGATGCAGGGCGCGCCCAGCCATTTCCACTTTTTCCCCAATTGGGAAGCAGACGCAGTAATATCATCTGCTAGTGCGTCGCCTGCCGCTGCTCCTCACCAGCTAGGCAGTACCCCTGGGCATCCCTAGGGTGCCGCCACTCGGTGTGGATTCCCAGGACTAGAACTGTCTCCGACTGTGCAATCCTAGTCCTCTGCCAACCAGACGGCCCGTGCGAGCGCCAAGTGTGGCGTCCAGCACCTCAACCCTCCGCGCCACCAGCCAGAAACTTTGATTTGGGCGACCTAGATTTTTCATTAAAAGGTGTCCGATGTGATCCACCTGAGTTCTTCTCCAGAACCCAAGTGAGCAAAGCCAGCGTTTAGGCTTGTGTTGGCTTCTAAGCCAACAATTTTTCTCATCCCTCCGGCCATATAGGACCTCTTAAAGGAAGAACGGCAAGGACCGGAGGCGTTGCCTTCCGTCCTCGCCACCTAATCAAGCTACTGAAATTTGACACACTCGGAGAGATGGCTAGACTGTCCCAGGATAGACCCTCATCTCAAACCTCACAAAAAGACTGTTATCCCAGCAGAGGGTGGAGCCTCCTGTGGGACCCAGAGAATCGAAAGTGGACACCTCTCTTAAAGAAAGCTTTTAGTCCACCACAGCCTCCCTCAAGGCAGCTACGGCAAACCTCTTCTCAGCTCGGGCTGCTCTCTCCTGGGCTACTGATCTGGCATTCCAGTTCGCTGATGAGCCAGAGAAGAATAAATCTATTTTACAGCAACTGTAGCTAATGGGGCTAGCTTAGCCTATTAGGCTGACTATATCGGAGGAGGCAGTCAGTGTGCATCAAGAGCTGTGTTTTACCAGACCTCAGTTCGATGCAACTTATGGCTACGGGCTTGGTAGAGCGGATGCCTCCTCGAAGATGCATCTGGTAAATGCCCCTCGAAGGAGGCCTTATTTTCGGTTCAGCCCTAAAGGAGGCGGTCAAGGAATCTGGGAAACTGCAAAAGTGCGTAATGTCACAGTCCTGGGGAAGGAACAAGCTATGGGCTTTGGGATCCAGACAGAATTTTCATGGCCAAAATTATTCCAGGGGTCAGACTATCCTGGTTCACCTTAGCAACCAGCGCAGCTTCGGGGTGGCAGGGAGGTGCCAGACCTGCTGAGGGGACTCAAAAAATCGCAGTGAGGACTCATGGACCCGTCCTTGTGTGGGGGCAGGCTTTCCAGCTTTTAGGGGTGGGTCCACACACCACAGACAAGTGGGCGTTACATGTAATTTGCGAGGTTATTTCGATTTAGACTCCCAGCCCCCTGCCCCACATAGTGCCTCGCCAGTCTCAAGCAACTCAGTAAAAGCGGCGACCCTGCAAGTGATACAGATCTTATACAGGCAGCAGCGATCAAACAAGGCCCCATTCCAGAAAGGAACAGAGAAGTGTACTTCCTATTCTTCATAGTGCCAAACGCCAGGAGGTTTCTGGCCAGTGTTACATCTCAAGTTTCTAAATGGTTTTGTTAGGTCACAGAACATTCAAGATGGAGACCCTGTCCTCCATCATCCGAGAAATCCATCAGGGGACTTTTGGCCTCAGATTTACAAGATGCTTATCTACATATTCCCATCTGGAAGGCACACTGGCAATTCCTCGGGTTCAAAGTGGAGGATCACCATTTTCAATTCACAATGCTGTCCTTCGCCTGTCCACAGCCACCAAAGTCTTGGTGACAGTGGTTGCTAGTTTCTAAATGGAAGGGATCCAGCTCTTCCCATACCTGGACGACATTCTCATCAAAGCCCCAGGGTACTATCAAGCAGTGATGGAGGTCACTCAGTGCCTCTCCTCTCTGAGCTTTGTAATGAACCAGAAAAGAGCTCCCTGCGACTGTCAGTCTCTGAATCATCTGGGGTGAATATCAACATGATCCAGAACAGTTTGTCCCACAGAGTCAAAATTTCAGGAACTGAGGGCACTCCTCTACAAATTCCAAGCAGCTCAATCACTGCCGGCCTGCACATTCATGCAACTCATAGGGACGATGGTCTCCCTGGCAACTCAATCCCCTGGGCACTAGTCCACATCGTCCTCTCCAGTCAGGCCTCCTCCAGCAATGGTCCCAATCAAGGGGCACAATGGACCAGAGGGTTCAGGTATCTCACCAGGCAGGACTCCCTGTTATGGTGGACTCAGCTGGACAACATCATGAGGGACCTCGATTTGGGACACCCTCACCTGATGAGTCACCACCGATGACAGCCTTTGGGGCTGGGAGCATATTCGAACAGCCTCTGCACAGGGCAGGTGGTCATTGGTGGAGTCTCGCTACAGCATCAGTGTGCTAGCGATGCGGGCAGTCCGCCTGTCACTGCAGCAGTTCAAGACATAGCTTTCCCACTGGGACGTTCTCATTCTCATGGACAATCTGACAACAGTGGTCTACATTAACTGCAGGGAGGCACAAAGATCTCTCGGATGCTGTGGGAGAGTTTTCTTCTCTTTCAGTGGGCGGAGAGACAACCTGGGAGTCTTAAGAGCAGCTGACATCCCAGGCCAGGAAAATGTCACAGCAGATTGGCTAGTCAAGGACATCCTGCCAGGAGGTGGGAGCTCAAGGACAGCGCCTTCCCTCCTGCCAGGCGTGGTGGGGCCACCCGCAAATCAGATCTTTTGCCCCGAAAAAAATTGCAAAGTTCCGCGATTCTGCTCTCGTATCAAGAACAGGCCATAGCACAGGGCACCTTCTCCATCAACTGGGGTCAGTTCGATCTTCTGTATGCCTTTCCTCCAATTCTGATGTCAAGGGTACTGCACAAGATTGCCCAAGATCAAGCAGAGTTGATTTTGGTTTGCCACGCTGGCTATGCAGACCATGGTTCCCTCGATTAGTCCAACTGTCTTTACATTCTCCTCTGGTGTTCCGGAAAGCCCAGGCCTACTACATCAGGGACTGGCTCTGCACCCCAGTCCTCGCAGTCTGTCCCTCTCGGCGTGAGATTGAGCGGAAACCCTCAAGGAGTTTGGTTTCTCTGCACATGTCATAGAAATGTTGATTCAGTCCAGGCGGGCCTCATTCTCCAGGGTTTATTATAGGATCTGGAGAAAATTCCTGTTTTGTATCGAGACACCTCTCTGCCAGAAGAGACTGTCTCTGCCTACCATCCTTCAGTTCCTTCAGGAGGGTTTCGACAAGGGCCTCCAGTCAGTGACCTTAAGAGTCCAGGTGTCTGCTTTGAGGGCACTCCTGTTGGTGGACTCTGGCAAATCTCTAGGAACGTTCCGTCATGTTCGATTTCTAAGACCAGAATCATTGAAGTGTCCTTTAGTAAAGCCTGTAGTTCTACCTTGGAGGCTCAACCTAGTACTTAAAGCACTCACCAAGCTCCTTTTGAGCCCTTAAAGGAGGTGCCCTTGCTTCATCTCACTATGAAGGCCATCTTTCACTGCGGTCACCTCAGCCTGCCGCTTCAGTGAGATAGGAGCCCTGTCATTCAAAGAACCTGACACTATTTTTCATCAAGATGCAGTAATTATGCGGACAGATCCCACTTTTTTACCAAAAGTGATATCGTCTTTTCACTGCAACCAAGTATTGAATATTTCCTCATTCTGTCCTCATCCCAAGAATGAGAAGGAGAGGAATTTCACACGCTTGATCAAGGAGAGCTCTCAAGATTTCCATCGAGATCTGACTCAGTCCGTAAGACTTCAAGCCTGTTCATCCTTACATCAGACCCGAATTTGGGTAAAAAGCGTCAAAGGACTTTGTTGCTAGATGGATTCGTTCCACCATCTCCGTGGCTTACCAGAAGGCGGGATTGACTGGTCGGGACCAGTGCAGGCTCACTCAACCTGCGGCGATGGCTACGCCCTGAGCGGACTTCAGAGACGCTCTCTGGCAGACTTGTGTAGAGCTGCTACATGGTCATCCATTCATACCTTTGCAAAGCTCTGCAAGTTGGATGTTTCGCTTGGCTGAGGCGCCCTTGGCTGCAGGGTCCTCCTGGCAGTGGTGGACCCATAAGGGGCTATGAACATTATTCCCACCTGTGAAGTGGAGGGATGTACTGCTTTAGTATATCCCAGAGTGATGAGCCCAGAGACCAGCTTTAGGAGAGAGAAATAGAAATTTAAATACCTGTAAATTTTCTTTTCTCAGACTGCTGGTCTCCGGCTCTGTCCCTCCAGAATGCTGCAAGTCGGCCTCCGGCCGCAAGTTACATTCATTTTTTTGCGTGTTTCCAAGTTATGTGTTTCTCGACAAATGCTATAGAAGTACTGATATCTGGAGGAAACGAGTGGGGTATACCCCGTCCGCAGAAGTCTGTATGCTTCCTGCCTTCACGGGTTCCAGGAAGGACCTCCTGAAGTGATGAGTCTGGAGGCCAGCAGTCGGAGAAAGAAAATTTCACGGATATTTAAATTTCTGTTTCCTTATAGGATGTGCTTTATGCGTTTCCTCCCTCTCCCTGCTCTCCACCAGCTCTACACCCAGCGTCTACACCTTTAAATCTGCTGGCCTTTCCCCATAGGAGTGCCTTGCTGTGCTCCTCTCTCTCCTGCTCTCCACCAGTGTATACATGGTCAGATCCTCCAACCTTTACTCATAGGATGTGCCTTGCTGCAGTTCTCCTCTCTTTGCTCTCCACCAGTATGTGCATGTTTAGATCTGTCTGCCTTTCATCATAGGATCTGCTTGCCGCAGTTCTCACTCTGCCTGCTCTCCAGCAGCATCTGTGTTCAGATCCACCAATCTTCCTCATAGGATGTACCTTGTTGAGATCCCCACCCCACGCTGTGCCAGTGTGTACATGTTCAGTTCTGCCAGCCTTTCTTAGTAGGATCTGCCTTAATGCCCCTTGGCTCATTTTGGTGACCATTCGTTGCATCTAGCCTGCCCTGCCCTTTCTGAGATGGGGCATCCGAACTTTGCACAGTTCAAGTGGCAATTGGACAAAATTGTTTGGGGTTTTAGATTTTTAGCTGAAACATTGGGGGTAGATACCATGTGATATATTTTAGCTGGAATGTTAGGAAGTTTGGGGGATGGAAAAGTGGAGTGGGGCTTAGTAAAGGGTCCTGTTGCCCAGCCTGCCTGCACCTACTTAGTCTAAACTCCCATGGTAAAATGCTTGTAAATGACCCACTCTGGACACAAGTTAATTTTTTAATTTTCTGTTTATGCCCTCGTCCTTTTGACTCCACCTTCCTTTTGGCCCCTTCATGGCATTCACTCAGCCTCCTTGCCTCACCATATGCAGCTAGTCCTTCAGCGTTGACTGCACATGTCCCGGGCCATTGGGAAGCGACGTGCAGGCTGGGCAGGCCTGAGTGTTCTATCTTTCCTTCATCTAGTCTGTTCTGCTGTTGTGTGTTTTGGTTTTTTCTTCTTTTCCCATTCCTGTTCCTGGGGCCTTGTCTTCATCCCAAGTGGTGGTGTTGCAGTGATGTTCACAAGAGTATTCTCAGGCATGCTTATTTTCCCTCCCCAGCTGTTCCTGTTGTCCCTGGGTTGCCCACGTTATGAGCAGTAATCCTACTGCTGTGCCAAAGGGCATGCCCAGGACTTTAGTGAACTGATGTTCTCCCTGCTCCGCCTTCTTACCTTGCAACTCTTATGGGACTGATGCCGCCACCTGAAGCGCTTGCAGTATTTTTTTTATTTTTTTTGGGGGATCAGGGGAGCAGTACATACCTGAAGGGGTTACTTATAATTTGATAATGTGAATAAATGAGACACAGTTTTGTACGTTTTGCACTCAGGCTTGGAACACACAGAAAGCCACGTTAGGCTGCAGACACGGGAGGTACATGTGGCCACCCTGTTGCTGCATTTGTGGCAAACCTCATTTTCAGCCCACTTGCCCTAAGATCTGATGTATGCCATTGGCAGAATAACTCATGTAAAAATAGAACTCTATACAGCTGATCTGCAGTAATGCTACTGTCACCATCTTGGCGACTGTAGATCAGTAATGGTCTCACGTTGCTGGGGGCCCAGCCAGGGAGGAGAAGATGAGCATCTGATAGACTGGTTTCTCTCTTGGGGAGGGAGGTGTACTGTTTCCGCTGAATGATTGCCATCCGGTGGAGTGCTGCTGGTACTGCAGGCCTGCAGGAGAGCACAGGAATTGAGGGAACTGCAGGACTTGAGATGAGCACACATGTGTACATGTTGGCATATGTGCCAGCATGGGAGTGGAGAAAATGGGAATATGTGGGGCTTGGGCTTTGTAAGTCCTGTCCTTGTCTCTGTCTGCCTGGCTGCTCGGTCTTAGGTGCATCTGGATGTGTCTTGGGAGGACATCCTCCCACTTTTGCCAGTAGCACTTTATAATGGCGACTGAAATTGAGAGACTCAGTTTCCACGCATGTGATGTGAGCTACCCTGAAAGGGTAACAAGGTGTGGGTATAGCGCCAAGGGACTGGTAAAGCAGAGATTCTAGGAGGCGTAAGGACCAGAAGAGGAGGGTTCTGGAAAGAGAAGGTATGTGGGGTGGTGTGGCGGTGCTGCCGAGCCCATTCTGGTGTGGTGGCAAGGGTGGCGTGCTGCAGTGAGGGAGGCCCAGGGGTCAAGGCTGGGGTAGGGCTTCCAACTTTTTTTTTTTGGACTTTATGCGCACTTAATTATTTTGTTCTGTTTTGAGTTTTCCACCTCCCGACATGCACCTCTGTGGAGTTGAGAATCATGCCCCACGTGGGGAGTGCGGGGGTGCACACCGCCCGTATAGGTACATTGATTTCTAGGGACTTGGATATGTTCAATCCACACTGTCTGGCAGGTACCTTGCCGCTTTAAGATGTGCGAAAAGTCTTCAAGCTGGCTCCTCCCACCCACCGGATGGTAAAACCTCGGCTCTGCCCCATGACTCCAGATCTTCCTTACCGCTTGGAAGCTCAGAGCTCAGGTTCCTTCCTTAGTGCTCTTGCATCTCTAGGCCTGGATCCTAAACCTTTGTTTTTATCGAAAATCGTGCTTAAATTCACGGGACTTAAGTCTTCTCCTTCCCTCACAGCTGTGATGGATTCTAAATGTACTCCTGGCTTCTGTCGTTGCCCTTGCGAGACAGAAGATGTCAAACTGACCATCGCGCCACACGCCTACTACCTTGGCTTGGCTATAATTTCAGGCCTCGCGATCTTCGTAAGTCCTTCTTGGCTTTGGTTCTGAAGACCACGCCGCCTGACTCCAACTGGGGCTGCCTGAAAAACGCTTTTTGCTGGTGAAGTCAGAGTTATTCATTTTGACGCCTACCACCACCCCTAGATCCCGCCACCCAGTGTGGCTTGCATGTGACACCCCCGGTGTAAACATGGCCTGGGTTTTTGACCCCCAAATGAAGTACCTTACATTTCCTGGCATTAAATTTAAATCCCCACCTCCTGACCACCCCTCCAGGGTATCCAGGTCCCCTGGACTGTCACTTTTGCTTCTTCCCAGTCCAATAGTGCTTCCAGTTTGGAATCATCTGCAAAGACTCAGCCTACTCCTAACCCCCCAATATCCGAGACATAGGCATTGAACAGGAGTGGCCCCAATCCTAATAACTGCCTGGTTAGGCCACACCTTGAGTATTGTGTGCAGTTCTGGAGGCTGTATTTGGAAGGGACATTGCACTCCTAGAAAGAGTTTAGAGGAGTGCAACCAAGATAATTTGGGGCATGGGGAAAGGACCACAAGGAGAGGTTGAGAAACTGAACATGTACTCTCTAGAGGAGAGGAGGGCTGGGGGATATGATGGAGGTCTTCAAGTACATAAAGGGATAAATAAGGCAGACTCAGATGTGGTGTTGCAAAGGAAGGGGGCAACCAGAGGACACGGGTGGAAGCTAGAGGAAGGGAGACTAGGGAGAGAGAAGGCATTACTTCAAGTGAGAGGGTGGTGGAACCATGGAATGCACTTCCCAAGGGACTGGTGAATACTGTGGAGGGGTTCAAGAGGGTCTGGGACAGGTATAGGGAGGGTGAAGCTGAGTAAATTCAATACAGGGAATATTTTGACGGGATAGGGAAGCCTCAAGAGGGTGGGGCAGCAAAATTGGCACAGATTATGGGTGCTGACTATTGAGCAGACCCAAAAGACCATGAGACCTACTCTGCTGGCATTTTAGTATGTTAGTAAGTCTGTGTGCCTATCGCATTGTAAATGACGCCATGTGCAGCACTGAAGTCCGTGTGAAGCTACATTGTGAAGATAATTTTCTGCATTCAGTAGATGTTCGAGAGCAGAAACCCCTAGCACTTTCACCGTTATTATTAAATGTGAAACGTAAGGGCATAGCTAGCCTTTGAACCACCCCCAACTAAACCAGCACAGTTGTCTCATTGAAAGCATCACAAACTGTAAATGCATACTAGACTGTTTAAACAGTTTTTCTTGAAACTTGTTTTAACAATATATTGGTAGTACAAACGAAACATTCAAACAATTATGTTAACTTTTCTGTTGATATACCAAAACTGTATAGGACACTCACAGTACATATATTTATCCGGCGGGAGAGATGTAAGGCTTCAATGTGAAGACTATTCTGCAGGATGTACTAGCCGCCACTTGTCTTGTGCCGCGTGGCATCTGCCATCTTATCGCAGGGACTTTTCTCCATGACAATCACCAACCCTGGAAATATGTCAAATGAAAATTGTGATCTAGTAATGGCTTCCTTCCCACATCAGCAGTACCTTTTACAATACTTCTTGGTTCGTCCAGACTTCAGCTGCGGATGCCTCTAAACATTGGCGGTTGCCTCTGAATGCATGCAACTCCTGTTGGGTCTGCAGATATCTTAATACAGTACCCAAACTACTGGCAAACTTGAAAATCCACAGAGTTGTGCATTTTTAAATATTCTGTAAAGCACATATGTTTTGAAAGAAAGCATTAATGGGATTCTGGGAACTCAACTTGTTTTGTAAAAGGAATATCGCAAGTGTTGCAGCAAGCTGTTTGAAGTGAGTTTGAGCTCGCTGCGATCAGCATCATTTGTTCTGTATGTGCACCCAACACTGGTGCACTTACTCAGTGTACCTTTCAAAGCATGTTTAATGAGTGCTGACGTTCATCCCAGCACTTGAAATGCTCCACAGGTGCACAAAAAGAACACCTTCTAATCGCCTGTCAGAAATACTGAGGAATCTCTTGAATGGCACTGT
The DNA here is from genome assembly GCA_016271365.2 of Neoceratodus forsteri. NCBI lineage: Eukaryota > Metazoa > Chordata > Ceratodontiformes > Ceratodontidae > Neoceratodus > Neoceratodus forsteri. The sequence goes on from JADMNL010000033.1 coordinate 36,418,517, forward strand.
TATTCAGGACATGAAGTACATGTGGCTTTTTTTTTTTTTTTTGCTCGTTTCCACCCACAGCAGTAACATTTGGTGAAACTTGTGACATCACAAACCTCAGTGCAGGCAAATTATTTAATTACTATGTTTTGTGGCTCAAAGGAGGAAGTCCGGGGGCTTGTGTATTTCATTCTGTTGGGTCAGGGTCCGTTGTGGCTGAGTCAGCGGATTTCTCAAAGGGCAATGGAGGGAAGTAGGTTGTCAGAAACTGCTCCACACTTAATTCAGTAACCACAGGGTGTGCTGAGAGTATTGAGGAGGGGAAGAGGAAAGGAGGTAAAGGTGCAGGTGGTTGTTGCTGTGAGAGTGATTTTGTCTCAAGTGAAATTTTCAGTGTTCACTTGTGGAATTAACTAATGCAGGCAGGGGGTGATTTTTAAAGGTGATTTCAAACAGTTTTCATACATTTTTAAATGCCCACCCATATTCATTTTGGGGCATATCCACGAAGTCTGTTGAGCTTTGGTCTTTAACTATAAACAGTTTACAGATATTGACCTTAGTTGAGGGATAGGATTGGGTCAGACATGGACGCTGATAGTAGGTGGAAATCATCAGGAGAGGGGTGCAAGATGCTACCAGCACCTGTGCAAGAGTAAGGCAATGCTAGGGCCAGAAACCCTGCTGGTGGACCAGGGAGGTCCAGGAGGTGGTCTGGGAAAGAAGGCAGCCTATAGGCAATTCAAGTGCTCAAGGAGGAAAGGGATCAAGGAGTCACGAGCTGATGGCTAGAAGGGCCACTAGGGTGGTGAGGGCGGCTAAGACAAGGAAGGAGCAGAACCTGGCCAGGGAAATTAGGAGAGGGAACAAGGGTTCTTTAGATACATTGGGGAAAACGAAGGGTGAAGGGCAGATTAGCAGGATTAAATCAGGGGAGAGATGGGCACAAGACCCGGGGAGCAGGCTGAGGTACTAAATGAGTACTTCACCTCAGTTTTCACCAAGGAAAATGGGGGTGCTGCATCATACATGGGAGGAGACAGAGATACTGAGGAGGGGGACCCTTACCGATCGGGTCTGGGGAGAGGGGAGGCATCACTGGGGGGGAGGGCTAAGCAGGAGAAGAGGTACTGGAAGTGGAAATCACAGCAGAGAGAGTGAGGAAGCCTCAGCTCGCTTAAGACAGAGAAAGCACTGGGCCAATAAATTACATCCCAGAGTGCTGAAGGAACTTAAGGATGTCCTGGCGAAACCCCTGGTGGAGCTTTTCACCATCTCTCTGAAGACAGGGGGTGCCCCAGGACTGGAAGGTGGCGATATAGTGCCAATCCACAAGGGGATCAAGGAGGTGGCAGAGAACTACAGGTCTGTCAGCCTGACATCGGTGGTGGGCAAGGTGATGGAGGGCATTGTCAAGGAGAGGCTGGGGGCTGGAAAGTCAGGGTGCCTGGACGATAGACAGCATGGATTCATCTCGGGAAATCGTGTCAGACAAACCTTGTGGAGTTCTATGACTGGGTGACGAGTGCCTTGGACCTTGGTAGACCAGTGGACATCCTCTTTCTAGACTTTTACAAGGCATTTGACTCTGTTCCTCACATGGGCCTGTTGGATAAGCTAGGAGAAATGGGGGTGGGGAACCAGATGATCAGATGGATAGGCAGTTGGCTCCAGGACCGGACCCAGAGGGTCGAAGTTGGCGGATAGTCTCATCCCCAAAGAGGGTCATTAGTGGGATCCCACAGGGATCAGTCTTGGGCCCCTCCTGTTCAACGCCCACGCCTCTGACATAAGGACAGGAATCAGGAGTAGACGAGTCTCTATGGATGACTCAAAACTGGGGGCGGTGGTGGATGGGGAGGAGGGGGGGTGGCCTACAGGGGACCTGGAGGCTCTGGAAAGATGGTCTAGAAAGTGGAAGCTGAGGTTCAATGCAGGAAATGCAAGGTACTCCACCTGGGGCCAGGAACCTGGGCCAAGTGTACACTGGGATGCTACTGTCTCGATGGCTGAGAGGGACCTGGGGTGGTGGTGGATGTCAAAATGAACAACTCTGAGACTTGTAGAGGGCAGCAGCCAAGGCCAACAGGATGCTGGGATGCATTGCTAGGGGATCACCTCAGAAGGAGGGAAGTGATGCTCCCTCTGTATAACTGCTTGGTGAGGCCACACCTTGAGTACTGCGTGAAGTTTGGAGGCCACACTTAGAGGGACATTAAACTCCTGGAGAGGGTCCAGAGGAGGGCAACCAAAATGATTTGGGGCTTGGGGACAGGACCTATGAGGAGCGGCTCGAAGAGCTAAATATGTACACATTGGAAGAGAGAAGGGACCGGGGGACATGATAGAGTCTTCAAGTACATGAAAAGGGTAAATAGGGGAGGAACAGTCGGGGTGCTTGAAGGAAGGAGGAGGGGCCACTAGAGGGCATGGGTGGAAGCTGGAGGGGAAGATTCAGGGGAGAAAGGAGGTGGTGCTACTTCACTGAGTGGGTGGTGGAGCCATGGAATGCACTGCCTAGGGGCTGGTGGAGGCAGAGACGGTGAAGGGGTTCAGGAGGGCTGGGACAGGTACAGGGAAGGGTTCTGGAAGCAAAATCCAATGCAGCAAGAATATCCGGAACTGGGAAGGGAGAAGCCAGAGAAGGCGTAGGGATAGCAGGTCAGCACCCAGGGTGGGGCTGACCAGTCGAGCAGACTCGAAAGACCATTAGGCCTATTCTGCTGGCATTTTAGTATGATAGTGGATGAACTATTGACTTACAATAGTTTTATTGGTCAAGCAGAACGCTGAGGACAGCATGACTATCAGAAATCAATAGTTCTTCGTTAGGGATCCAGATTTTTCCATTGTAGACTTAATATTTAGGTATATTTGTGTGTATAATACTTGCACACACATACAAATAATGGTAGGATACCTCACGCAAATTCATATCAAATTTACATAGGTATAAGTGTGGGTTGATATATATGTAAGTATGCGTGTGTACGCATATGCGTGTGTGTGTATGTGTATATATATACACACACACACATGCATGTGTTATGTATATATATATATATATATATATCATATATATATATACGTGTGTGTGTGAGATATATGTATTTATAAAATGGGTAGGAAAAATTCTCTGCTGGTTGGTTAAACGCATCACATGACCATGCGTATGAGTGCGACCGCACATCTGCACTTCACCCCTGCAGAAGTCTTGCCATTTTATAAGATAACTCGCTCTAGGGTGTGTGTACGCCCTCTGATATCACATACGCCTTGGTGGTTGACTCTGCCCACGGCCCTCATGCGTGACAGCGCACACCAAGGTGTGCGATATCAGAGCGCCGACTGCACACCTTAGAGTTGGTTATCTATTACATCCATATGTGTATATATGTATGTGTATTGTAACATGGGGAAGAGAAAGGGTTGCACAGGATTGGTCCAACAGCATCGGGTGACTGTGTGTGTGCATATATGTATATTATATATTTATATGTAATTTGTTTTACCTAAACGTATCATACTGGCGTGGTTGCCACACACTTGGAGGAGCTGTAATTGCTATGGTGGAGGAGAGTGGGGTGACTGCTGGCCGCATCAGCGGAGGAGGATCGAGGCGAGTGCTGGCTACACCGCAGTGAAGAGTGAGCGCATCTGAGGGATTGCAGGCTGCATCGGCAGCAGGAGAGGGTGCAAGTGGTAGTCTGTTTCCCCGGTGGCCGCAATCGGTGGTGGGCCAGGGCTTCTGGGAGAGAACAGGCTGCAGGGACGAAGGTCCAATCAGAGGGCATGGCGCCAGGATTGAACTCAAGGGTTGGCTACAAAGGGCAAGCCCAGCTGCCTTCACAGGAACACACTTGGTGAGCTGTAATTGTCTCTTCCCAGCCTCCGTCCTCTGTTAAAAAAAAAAACTGTGGGGAGGAGTCAGGGAATAGGAGTGGCCTGGACTAGTAGGGAGCCGGACTGACACCTTGCATGCAGCGTGGGAGATTAAGCAAAAGATCAGTGCAGTGTGGGGTTAAGTTAAATCTCTGACATTTGTAAAGTTAATTGTAGCTCTTGATCACTGGAAACCCGGTGGGATTGTTTTTGGCATTACGAGTGGTGGCTTTTGAACGAAAAACCATGGCGATGGGGGAGGGACCTCATGTCACTAGAGCGGGCATCTTTGGGAGGGTGGTTGGGTGCACAGGATGTGGCGTGGACATGGACTTGACTGGGCTTGTCCAGTGTGCCACCAGCTGGCATAGCTTAGGAGGAGGTGATTAGAAGGCAGCTGGGTTATATGGGGGTACTGGAAAAGTAGGAGGCAAGGGTAGCTTACGTAAGTGCACCAGGTGCTGATGCCTCCAACATAGGTCTGGTTTCTGCTGTACTTGGGGTGGATAACAGCACTAATACAGTAGTAATAGGCTCGGGGAGTGGACTTCAAGGCATTGGTAGGATTCTCATGGGGTACTTGAACGAGATAAGGCCAGGCATGGATGCTGAAAGCTTGTGGGAGACCATTAAAAGGGTGCCAGAGGCTATGTCATGCGCAAAGTAAGGAGAACGAATGGTAGGGTCAGCAAGCTGCGCAGGACCAGGAGATACAGGGGCATTGAGGGCCAAATAGGCTTCCTACACGCGCTGTAAGTGCTCAAGGGGGAAGGGAGTGGGAGAGTACTTGTCGCTGGCTAGGAGGGCCACCAGAGTGGTGAAAGGGGCCAAGGTGAGGATGAAGCAAAATCTGGCCAGGGATATACGGGAGGTGGGACGGGCAATGGGTTCTATAGATGTATATTGGAGGCAGGGGAGCAAGCAGAGGTACTAAATGAGTACTTTGCCTCCATTTTACTGGGGTCCTTCCACCCCTACGGGAGGCCCACAAAATTGGGATGTCAGTTGGAATCTGGAGGACCAGAAGAGACTTGGGTAGGGTTGGGCCAAATACAGAGGGAGAGGGGCAATTGCATGAGGAGGTGAGTTGGGAGGAGAAATCATAGTGGATAGGGTGAGGAGGCCTCCAGTCACTAAAGACTGAGAAGGGCTGAATGGGTTGCATCCGAGGGTTATGAAGGAACTGGCGGACGTGCAGGCAGCTCCACTGGCTGCACTCTTCAACATCTCTCTGCAGACAGGCTGGGTGCCTCAAGACTGAGGGTGGCCCATGTGGTGCCTATCCATAAAGCGGGGTCTAGAGATGAGGAATTACAGGCCTGTCGGCCTAACTCTGTGGTTGGCAAAGCAATGCAGGGCATTATCAAGGAGAGGTTCGGGCAGCTGGAAAGGTTGGGGCACCTGGATGACAAGCAGTGTGGTTTTGTCCTGGGAGATCGTGCCAGACCAACCTTGTGGAGTTTTACGACTGGGTGACGGGTGCCCTGGACCTGACATCGGCCTGTGGCCGCCCCTCTACCTAGACTTCAGCAAGGCGTTTGATTCGCACCCACAATGGCCTGCTAACAAAGTTTGGGGGGGCAGTTGCTCAGGTGGGTAGAGAACTGGCTTACGGGGCAAATACAGAGGGTTATGGTTGGTGGGATAGTCTCCTCCCGGAAAGGTCACCAGTGGGGTCCCCCAGGGTTCGATACTGATGCCACTCCTGTTAATTGTTTCTCTGATATATGGAGGGTGAGGGGTGTTAGGAGTGGGCTGACTCTCATTGTGGATGACTCCAAACTGGGAGCGCTGGTGGATGGGGAGGAAGGGAGAGAGGCTCTCAGGGGATCTGGATACCTGGATAAGTGGTCAAGGAGGTGGGGATTGAGGCTTAACACAGGAAATGTAAGGTACTGCATCTGGGAGTCGGAAACCCAGGCCACGATACACTCTTGGGGTCACTGCAAGCCACATCGGGCGAGAGGGATCTAGGGTAGTGGTGGACGCTAAAATGAATAACACTGAGAATTGTCGAAGAACCGCAGCAAAAGCAAACAGAATACTGGGCTGTATAGCTAGGGGGTTACATCCAGGAGGAGGGAGGTGATCTTCTCTCTGTATAATGCCCTGGTCATCTCGAGTACTGTGTGTACTTCTGGAGACCTCACCTTAAGAAAGACATAGCACTGCTGGAGAGGGTCCAGAGGAGGGCCACCAGGATGATTAAAGGTATTTGGTGGGGGCACGAGGAGAGGCTGGAAGAGCTCTGGCTGTGCGCACTGGAGGAGAGGAGGGACACAGGAACATGATAGAGGTCTTCAGGTATGTAAAGGGAATCAAGGGCGAAGCCAAGGAGGTGTTCAGGCTAAAGAAGGGGGAAACAACCAGGGGCATGAGGGAAACTGGAGGAGGAAAATACAGGGGGAAGGAGACACTACTTCACTGAAAGGGTAGTAGAGCCATGGAATGCACTACCTAGGAGCCTGGTGAAGGAGGGCACAGTGGGGAATTCAGGAAGGGTGGGACAGGCACAGGAGGAAACTGAAGCTGGGAGGAGACTCTCTGGGTGGGGAAGCAAGCACCAGTAGGGGGCTGGCAACCAAGCAGACACGATAGACCAAGAGGCCTATTCTGGCTTTTAGTATGCTAGTATAGGAGAGTTGTACATGGGTGGTAATAAGGAGCACATGAGGACCCTGGCAGAGGGATCCCAAAGGTGCTGAAGCCTCAGGCATAGGGAGTGGAGTGCAGGGGGTACTGGGGCGCACACATGGGGACACCGGCAGAGGAAGCCTAAAAGTGGATACTTCCAAAGAAGTAGCCAGGCATCTGGGGTTGTCCAGAGAAACAGATGGGGGTGATATGGGGTCTGGTCTTAGGCTCACGATCATTTTGACCCCTATGTCTGATAGATGAGGGGGTGTTGAGGGAGAGGAACAAGCCTAGTAGGATAGGGTGGGAGGGAGAAGGGGCAGGAGGCAGGGACCCTGAAATCGGGAGGAACGGGGAGGCATGGTGGGCAGGAAAGCGAGACGGGCGGCCCGGACAGGCAGAGGAAAGGGGGACAGGTAAAGGAGGAACAGGTGAGAAGGGAGGAGGCTGCAGAACTTTGGGGGCGCTGAGGGTTTGGGCCAGGGGGTATGGTAGGGTGTGACAAACGTGGATGAGACTGAAGCAGTAAGAACCAAGCTTAGGCCAACAGGAGGATGGCCCAGTTAGGGGGGCAAGGGTGGGGGGATAGCTGACACAAAACAGGATGCTGGGAGGATGCTCAGGACCAAAGCGGAGGGGTGGTCAGTGCAGGGGAGAGGACTACATTTGACACCTGATTGTGGCAGGTGTGAGGAGCCAGCTGGCGGGGAGGCTGGAAGAGGGGGCGAGGATATGTGCAGGAAGAAGGAAATCGGCAGGGTTAGCATGGAGGCACTTTGGGGGGTTAGAGCGCCACTGTTGGGGTATTCCATGATCAGAGGTATCCAGTGGAGGGTAGGGAGGAGAACCTGTCCGTTCAAAAACAAAAAGTTACCCTGGCCTGACTGTGCACCAGGCCAAGCACGAGGTATGTTTGGGGGGGGCGCTACATTGGTGCACCTGAGTACAACTTACAAATGAGAATAGTAAATTAGAGATACAGGCCAGGTTTAGGAGCTAGCCAAGGTTTCCTATTCCATAGGATGCTCGATCTCCTTCTCAGAAATCCTGCCAAAGCCGAGGGCTAATGGGAGAACAAGCAGAAAATTAGAGGTGATAAATCAGTGGCTCAGGAGTGGTGTGAGGCTAGGGGTTATGTCCTAGTAGGGACTGGGAGGATAACTGGCTGCACGCCAGGATGGGCTCCACCTCAGGTTGGAGGGAGCGAAATCCTAAAGCTGAAACTAGCTGGGTTCATCAGTGGAAGGTGGGTTTAAACATGTGAAAGGGGGATCAAGAAGGACTGTTGCAGTGGGTACGATAAAGGAGGGTCTTTATCTCCACTCCCCAAGGGCTGGAGGACTATGGAAAAATGCCAGCAGGTAGGTTGCAGGGAGGGGAGCACGCGTCAAATCGGGAGCACTTAGGTAGGGAATGGGAGGAGGGAAAGAGGTCGAGGGTGGTCCTGATAAATGCCAGGAGCTTAGGAAATAAGATGCCTGGGCCACCCAAGGCACAATTGGGACCGAAACCTGGAGGGTTACACTATGTTCAGGACGGACAGGGGTGGGGGGTAGCACCACTGATAGTCAAATGGTATCTGTATAGGAGAGGTAGAGGAGGCAGAGGGAACGTGAGGCAGTTTGGTCACCCTGCAAATGCAGGGGGTAAGAGTAAAGTTTAGGGTGGTATACAGACCACTGGCGCTGGCGGAAGCATTGTAAGAGTTTGGTGCCAAATGGGGTCACTGAAATACAAAATTACACATGCCCCATAATGCAAAGCATCATAGGCTGCATATGCAAATCGCCACATAATATTGTGCAGGTTCAACTTTAAGCAGAAATGCATGGTGCCGGAAGGCCTCTCAGACAAAGTTTGTAAAGGGTGCCAACAGAAGAGACACGTGTTTCATCCTATCAGGACTCATCAATGTGCCTCGCCTGTTTGACACCCTAGTGGAATGAACCAGCTACCCTGAGATGGTGTATCTGGGCTATGTTGTGGTGAACCCAATTAAAACAAAAACATTTATAAGAGAACCTCAGCGAAAACACTGAGGCAGTGGTTACCCCACAGGGCATTGGGCAGGAAGCCAAGTTTCAAAGAAATACAGAATCACCCATGCCACCATAATGCAAAGCATCATGAGCTGCATATGGAAATCACCACAGAATATTAGGCTGGTTCAACTTTAAGCAGAAATGTGGGTCATTGTAGACTAGGCAAGGGAGAGGTAGTGGTGATGGGGACCTAAACATGCCAGGAATGGTCTGGGGACTGTGCTATCCCCAGTGACCAAGGAGCAGAGGTTCCAGGATGAGTTCCTGGCCCAGCAGGTGAGTGAGCCGACTAGGAGGCCAGGACACTGGATGTAGTCCTGGCAGACAGTAACCAGATTGGGGGCCTAGGGGTGAGGGACCTGCTGGGGAGTGACCACGCCACAGTCTGTTTTTTCCTGGATCTTTTTTTGTGGGGGGTGCGATAAAGACGGTGATAATTGACTTCAGGGTTGCAGATTTCAGGAGATGGGAAGGATCCTTAAGGGTCATTTGGATGGGATAAGGCCAGATATGGATGCTGACAGCAGGTGGGGATTCGTTGGGGGAGTACAGGAAGCTGCCATGTCCTCTGCAAGAGTGTGCGCAAACCGTAAGGCATGAAAATCCTGTTGGTGGACCTGATAGGTTCAGGAGGCGGTGAGGGATAAGAAGGCAGCCTATAGGTGCTTCAAGGAGCGAAAAGGATTGGGGAGTATGAGCGGATGGCCAGGAGGGTCACCAGGGTGATGAGAGTGGCTACGGCAAGGAAGGAGCAGATCTTGGCCAGGGAAATCGGAGGGGGACAAGGGACTCCGATCCTCTACTTTGCATCTGATTGGCTACCCGCTTTCTTGCCTAACGCTTATTGGACATTCCTGTCCCAGGACTTTCCCGATTGGTGTGCTCCTTGTCAGCTAAAAATCTGAGGATTGCCTCACTGTTCTCAGAAGACGTGGAAGGCACTGTCCTTTATCTCCCAAAACCCTGGTAGAACAACCTTGCGACTAAGCCAGTCTCATGTTGCGCTTTTCTTGTCCTTGAATATCCATTACCCTTAGTGCTCCATCCACTGAAAGAGAAGGAGTCCTTTAACATTTATCGGTTTTTGAACCCCCGGTGAGTGATGAATGTCAGCCTTGCTCTATTGTCTGTTGAAATCAGTCTGTCCTGATTGAGGAACTGCTGTTCAGAGTGCCTCAGCGGAAGGCCTACTGCACCTGTATTAACGGCTGCCGCCTGCCCTGTGCTGACAGCTGATGCAGGTGAGCTCCCCAGCACCTGAGGTTTGCATCAATAGTGATTCGATTGGTGAGGATGGCCCTACCTGTGACCCAACATAACAACTGTCCTCCGAGACAGTCACTGGAGGAAGGGTTTTATTCTGTCCCAGCTAGCTGCGTTAAAAACATAAGCAGGCAGCAGGAAGCTGTGTGAGAAACCTTGACGGCTTTTAGACCCTTTCACTTAGTTGCAAGGAGAGACCGCTTTGATGTCCTGATGACTGCCCCCAGAAGGATTTTAGGTCTGGCGAGGGGTTAGGGAACTTTTGTCCACGTAATGAGAAATCGTGATTTAGGTCTGGCATGGAGTTGAAGAACTCTATCTTTAATAAATGAGAATCCACGTGCAACGGCCCGATCACCTCTGCTCTTGCATGTACTGTTTGGCAGCTACCCTGTTTGGTTGAGCTGTGGGCTTAATGTGGGCTATGCCCGCTACCAGCACCTTTAATAGTGTCAGTGGGTCTTTAATATTGTCATTGTGTCCGGGGAACCCAAATGGCAGAGTTTTGAATAGAAGAACTGCTCCCGCCTTGAATTGTTGGTGCTTGTGCAGTTCCTAAATAGGAATCTGCCGGTCGGTCTCTTGCAAATGGATGGATGTCAGAAAGAGATCCTTTTGCAGCTCCCTGATGTTTGATAACCAGATTTTCACCTTGAGGGGTCTGCGGATGGATAAAGTTGTTCAGGGGTTTGATATGTAGGATGGGCCTGAAACCCCTGTGCTTTTTGCACCATGAATAATAATGAGCAACCCCGGAGCTGTGCTTTTCCACACTATGAATAATATGGAGCAACCCCGAGCTGATGTCTGAGGGGAAAACTTGGTCAATATCCCTTACTGGATGGGTTACCAGAGGTGTGGGGGGACATCACGAGGTAGTGGGCCTGGTATCTGTGGTGCCACCTCTCCACCGCATTTGCCTCTTCTGAGGATATATTGGCTAGTAAGGAGACGATGCTCTTCCTCGGGTTAAGAGTTTGATTCCAGTCATAAGCTTCGGTCATGAGATTTTGCATCTGGGGTCTTGGGTCCCTGAATCGCCGCCCTTGACTATGGCATGCCTTACCAAACATCTCTTGAAGAGGCCCCTGCCTGCTAGGGCCAAAGCCAGGGGTAGTGGCGAGCCGAGGTTTGGGCATCGCTCTAGGCAGCCTCCACTGACAGGTTTGCTGTGCAAGCAAGGCCTCTACATTTCTGCCCAATGACCATCTGTTTGATTCGGTTCGAATCGGGTGTAGCTTCTACGCAGTTTAACCATTTTTCCGTTGCTTTTCTAGCCTGAAAAGCTTAAGCTCTGTTGGGGCACTAAGCCTGAAAACTGCAAATCTTCTGTGGGCACTAGGTGGGGAGAAAAGTTGAGAGCTGCTGTTCCTCCTTCAGCCAGGAGAAGTAGGGAAAACTGTTGCCCGTCGGAAGCAGATGTCAGGTGAAAAAACTGTTTCTGATGGATGGGAGCCACTGGGTGAGATCCAACGGAAATCTCAACTGTGATCCCGCTTTTGGTCAAGGTTTCACCACCGCCCCCTCCAGAAGATGATAAACTGGACTTAGAAATGCACCCTGCAATGCCTTAGATTTCCTTCTATGTCTTACTTTTCTCCTGATGTGAGAGGAATGTTAATCCTTCTAGGACCACTGCCGCCTGGAGTGAGAATAGGAATGGTCCTGTTTCTGTATCCTCTAGTGAGGTCCCATATTTGGAAACCCAGATTGTCAGTCTATGCATACTGGATCCAGAGTAAGGCCCTGTATAACTGATTTAGGATGCCTAGTGACGGGGCTGCGAGCTGCTGGATCCCTCGAGTGGCTACTGCTTACTCTGAACTGTGGGCTATACCAAACTCTGGTTTTTAGGACACCAGGATTCCTAGGTCTCAGATCCTGACTTTGGCCACAAGTGATTCAGGTCTATAGGGCACCCGGACTCCTCTTTCTCTGCTCCTGGCTACTAGCCAGACTGCTGTAAGGTTGATACTTTGGGGGCATCGCTGAAGAAAAATGCAGGGAGTGCCTTCTGTTAAAATGCCTGTAGGAAGTCTCTCCCAGTCGCCCCAGGGGCAGCAGTGGCCTCCGTCCAAAAGCATCTGCGACACCCTAAGATTGCTCATCGACGAACTGTGAACCTGGGTGGCCTGTCTCAGAGCTGCTAGCATCCCAAAGCTCTGGCCGACCAGCAAAGCACTCAAGGAGTTCGTCAATGGTCCGAGTACCTTGCCACCAGGCTAGATGTGCCCTCAGCCCTCCGGCGACTAGCTGACCCTCTGAGGTGCTCCTCGGTAAGAATCCCTGAGAATGCATTGTTCAGGCTAGATCGAGGAGTATAAAACTGTATGAGCTCGCTGACGTTCTGTGCATCTAGGTGGCCTGTAGTGGTGCCGCCAACCAAAAAGGCATCCTGTACCATTGGCGCAATTTATAAGCCATGAGCGGTTCGGCCGTCCGCCTGAGCATACTCCAAAACACAGCTGTGCTGTATCGCTGGCCTCCGCTGGGAGCCTCGCAAGTGATGAGCCCATCGATGGAAAAATTGCCCTGGTAAGTGACGCCATGATGAATCAAGCTGGTCCTCTCAGGGCAGAATACTGAACTTTGCGCTGCTAAGGCAGTGCTGGTCCTTAAGGTCAGACTACTGATCCTTCCAAAATATTGAGCTCTTTTGGGGGCTGCCCAGCATTGACCAAAAGCTTTGATGCCCCTCTGGTACCCATGGCGCGATGAGCTGCCAATCTAGCGCTGCAATCCCACCGCCGAGGAGTAGACGAGACCTAGGATTAAGCGCCCTGCGCCCATAGGAGCCCTGCAGTCCACCATCGGCAGGTGGCAGGGGCTGAGTGAAATGACCCCTCATCGTGCTCCTCGTGCCCCCGCAGCAGTTGTTGACGAGAACTCCTCAACAAGGTGCTATTAAAAAAAAAACGCTGCAGGCCCCATCGCCGACGAGCGGCTGTAACAATTGGGATACTGCTCACACGGAATTAAACGGGCTGTCATCCGAGAGGGAGAAAAATCCTCACTAAGCACTCTGGTGCTGTTTTCATCCCCAACTGACGAGAAATAAATGGGGTTGAGGTCTTGGGGCGAATTCCTCACCATCTCCCCCAAATCGAATAAACATGTAGGCCCTAGGAGAAAATCCTCACTAAGCACTCCGTGCTGTTTCCATCCCCAATCAACGAAATAAACGGTGCTGAGGTCCGGGGATTTACTATCCCCCAATCGGAGCAACATGTAGGCTCCTTGGTTTGCTAGGCTATGCTCAAAATCAAGGGGAAAAACTCCGCATCTAAGTGGGGCCAGTCTGTGCAGCATGCAAGGCTAAGGCTGGAACCTCACAAGAGCACTGAAAGAGAGCTGCGACTCTTCAGAAGTCCAAAGAAAAGAAGAAATTAACTGACTTGCAGTCTGTTGTCTTCGGCTCTGCCACATGGTGACAGAGCTCTGCTTGCAGAGTACCTTCCAGTCTGAAGGCAGGAAGTAAACTGGAGACAACAGCATGTGGAGGGCTTCCTTTCCCCTGCTGCAGAGCTTTAGCCCTGCTTACCATCAGCATCAGGAGGTACAGCCCAGGTGTAAGGAAGCACGGAGACCAGCTTAGGAGAGAGAATAGTAAATTCATTAAGAAACCAGCAATAACATAGGCCTTTAATTACAGCTAATGGCGATATTACAAATGAAAAGGATATGGTTTGTAGCTTTAATCAATATTTCTTAATCAACTATACCACTGAGGATGTAAAACCAGTAACAGTAGAACCTGCCTTGCATGCTATTACCTTTACAACAACTGAAATATCGAATGTGATTAGTAATATTAGAATTAATGGTGTTCTGGGGCCTGACACTTAGTCCCTAATTTTTAAAAATTTGGTTGGCTGGACCAGTTACCAAACTATTTAATATTCCCATGTTAGAGGGGAAACAATCAAGGAATGGAATGAAGCAATAGTTATGCCTATTTTTAAAGGGGAAATAAACATAACCGGAGGACTATAGACCAATAAGCTTGACTTCGTACTAGGTAAAGTGTTTGAAAGACTTATTCAGAAACTTATTGTTGACCATCCTAAACAGAAGGGACAAATGGATCTGTCACAACATGGCTACTGCCAAGAGATCATGTTACAAATCTGATAAGTTTTTTGAACCTGTTAGTGCCTGCTGTGATGTGGCCTATCTTGATTTTTCTAAGGCTTTTGGTAGTCTCTCAAAATATATTAATAGAAAAATTAAGATTATGTAAAATACAGCCTAACATAATTAACTGGATTAACTCTGGTTGCGAACAGAAGAGTTACACTGAAGGGCTATGCATCAGATTGGGCACAGGTGACTACTGGTGTGCCCAGGAATCTGTCCTTGGACCTACATTATTTAATATTATGATTAGTTCTATGCAGTCTGATTCTGGTACTTGGATGAGTAAGTATGCGATGACTGTAAAGTCGGAGGTATTATTGTTGATCACAATACTGCAATGTTGTTCCAGACTAACCTAGACAGGCTAGCAAACTGGGCTATAGAGCACAAATTAGTCTTTAATGAGGCCAAATGTAAAATTATGCACTTTGGTAAGAACAATCCATGCTGAATACAAACTATATGGCACTACATTAAAGGTAACTGACAACGAAAGAGACTTAGGCGTTTATATCACTCCTGACCTCAAATTTAACAACCATAAAATGATTTTGAAAAATGTTATGGTATCTATCATAGTATAATGAAAAACATTGAGTCGAAGGGTAGAGGTGATCGTGCCATTGTACACTTCCTTGATTAGACTGCATTTGAGTACTGTAGCACAGTTCTGCGCACCATACACTGTAGAAGGTAGATGTAAATTTGAGTCGGTAAAGATCACTAAAAAATTAATATGAAAATAAAACGATAGTGACTGATTTCACTGAACTTGTATTCTATGGATTATAGGAGAATAAGAGGCAGGGTTTTATTTAACTCTAAAATTGATTAGCGCTTTGCTCATAAAAGTTCTAAAACATTGTGAAAATGCATAGCACTTGCTTCTACTGTGTTTAACAAACATAACACTTCTAGAAAACCTATATAAATGCTTTCTGTACAGTTAGTATTGTCCCAAGAAAAACTGCTAATCAATTATTTAAACCCTGATAAGAGGAGACCTATGCCTGGCATAGGCATGTTCAGATGAAACTTGAATGTATACTAGTGTTCCATAAACAAAAACAAACTTAAATACTAGATGCCATAACCATAAATATAAGGGAGAAGTGAATAAAACAACCAAACAAAATCGCTGGTATACACAGTTGTTGAAACATGGAACAAGCTTCCTAGCCACGTGGTTGAAAGTAGTGACATGGAAATATTTAAAGCTAGATTGGATAAATCTATGAAAGATAAAGTTTATTATTTCCATCATTAGAAGATTAAATGGTGGCAAGTTCTTAAATGGACCATGGTCTCTTGAACTTGTAATCTTTCTGCGATTCTGTGAAATTCATGTCATTGCAGTCGTTTCTTCCTTGAAGAGAGTGGTCAGTGTCCTCATTTCTGTTGGAGCTCTTTTCATGCTGTGCCCTAATAAATACAGTGACTTGATCCTTGTAAAAAAAAAAATATGCTGGCTTCCTTTGTATTATGTGGAGCCTGGCTGGTGCTAGGAGTTGAGTCTGCACCTATCTCCAGCAAGGGAGGGTAGTGGTGATGGGGAACTGTGACAACCCCAGTGGCCAGGGAGCAGAGATTGCCGGATGTCTTTCAGGATGCATTCCTAATCCAGCAGGTGGGGAGCAGACTAGGAGGGCCAGATACTGGAAGTGGTCCTGGCGGACAGTGACAAAGATTGGGGTCTGGAGATGAGCGACTGCGTTGGCGGTGGTGACCATGCACAGTATGGTTTTCCTGGACCTGGGAGGCATGAAAACCGCACAAAGACTGTGGCAGTTGACTTTAGGGTGTGGACTTCGGTCATCGGAAGGATTCATAAGGGTTATTTGGATGAGATAAGGTCAGGCATGGATGCTGACAGTAGGTGGGAGATCATTAGGAGGGGAGTACAGGAGGCTACCTGTACAAGGCTGAGGCACAATTCAGTAGGGTCAGAAAACTCTGTTGGTGGACCCAGGAGGTTCAGGATGCAATTGGGGGCTGCCTTGGGGCACTTTAAGCACTCATGGGGAGAAAAGGATCTGGGGGCATGAACTGATGTCCAGGAGGGCCACCAGTATGGTGAGATCGGCTAAGGCGAGGATGGAGCAAAACCTGGCTAGGGATATCAGGAGGGAAACAGGGATTCTTTAGATATATGGGAGAAAAGGAAAGTGAGTGGTCAGATTAGCAGGATTAGGACAGGGGAGGGATGGGCACAGGAGGCGGCAAGCAGGCTGAGGTACTAAATGAGTACTTTGCCTCTGTTTTAATGGGGGATGTGGGGGCCAGACATCTCAATGGGGAGATAGTGTACTTAGGAAAGAGGCAGGACTCTTGGAGGTTGGGAGTCCAGCCAAGTCTATGGAGGGTGATGGGCCAGCACAGGCAGGTGAGGGACAGGAAGAATAGGTGGCAAGGGGAGACGGGAGGTTGAAATCACAGTTGATAGCATGACAGGAAGCCCTCGGGTCCCTAAGGACGGAGAAAGTCCGGGCCGGATGGAATGCATCCAAGGGTGCTGAGTGAATTAGCAGATGTTCTGGAGGCCCCCGTGGAGCTTTTCAACATCCCTCTGCAGACAGGATGGGTGCCTCATGACTGGAGGGTGGCCCATATTGTGCCTATCCACAAGGGTGGATCAAGAGAGGAGAAGGGGAACTACGGGCCCATTGGCCCATCTGTGGTGGGCAAGGTGGTGGAGGGTATTATGAAGGAAAGGCTTGAGAAGCTGGAGCAAATGGGTCACCTGGATAGACAGCATGGCTTTGTCCCGGGAGATCGTGGTCAGACCAACCTTGTGGAGTTCTGTGATTGGGTGACAAGTGCCCTGGACTAGGGTAGGCCGGTGGATGTCCTCTTTCTAGACTTCAGCAAGGCATCTGATTCTGCACCCCACAGTGGCCTGCTGGCTAAGCTGGGGAAATGGGGATGGGGAGGCAGATGATCAGGTGGATAGGGAATTGGCTTTGACGCTGATCCAGAGGGTGGTGGTTGAGGGATAGTCTCATCCCCAAGGCAGATCATTAGTGCGGTCCTCCAGGTATCAGTCCTGGGGCCACTCCTGTTTAACGCCTATGTCTCTGACATAAGGAAGGGTATCCGGAGTAAAATGAGTCTCTGTGGATGACTCAAAGCTAGGAGCATTGGTGGATGGGGAGGAGGGGAGAGGGCCCGCAGGAAGACCTGGAGGCTCTGGACAGGGATTGAGAAAGTAGGGACTGAAGTTCAATGCTGGGAAATGCAGGGTTCTGCACCTGGGGCCAGTAGCCCAGGTCAAGTGTACACCTGGGGAGACTGCTCACAAGTCTCAAGAGTGAGAGGGATCCGGGGTGGTGGTGGAGGTGATGTTAAAATAAACTATGAGACTTGTAGAAGGGCAGCAGTCAAGGTCAATAGGATGCTGGGTGCATCGCTAGGGGATTACTCTAGAAGGAGGGAAGTGATCCCTCTGTATAATTGCCTGGTTAGGCCACACCTAGATTACTGTGTGCAGCTGTGGAGGCCACACCTAAAAGGGACATTGCAGTTCTGTGAGAGGGTCCAGAGGAGGGCAACCAAAATGTTCTGGGGCATGGGGAAAGGACCTATGGGGAGAGACTTGAGCTCAACATGTACACCCTGGAGGAGAGGAGGGTGGGGAACATGATGGAGGTCTTTAAGTACTGAAGGGATTAATAAGGGAGGCTCGGACGGGTCTTCAAATAAAAGGGGAGCAACCTGAGGGCATGTGTAGCTGGGGGGACTCTGGGGAGGAGGAGGAGTTACTTCACTGAGATGTGGTGGAACCATGGAATGCGCTGCCCAGGGACTGGTGGAGGCTGATACTGTGGAGGGGTTCAAGGGGCTGGGACAGGTATAGGGAGGGTGAAGCTGAGGAAGTACCATACCGGGAAATACCCTGGAAAGGGGATGGGGAAGCCCAAGGGGGTGGGGGGGTCAGCAGAATGGGCGAGACCATAGGGCCTATTCTGCTGGTATGTTAGCATGTTAATTCCTGGTGAAGACAGGAGATAGATGGTCCAGATTTATTTTGGGGAACCTTGCCTGAGTATGTCCCCCCAAAAGTGTCTCCTGTGTGTTATCTATATATATTTTATTCTCCTTCATCTTGGGGTGACGGCTAACCAGCCCTGTCCATGCCTTCTCGAGCCAGCCCCACTTCACCCAGTATTTCTGATGTATTCCACCTTGTGGCGGGGTCGGAGGCTGGCAGTCATGGCCTCCGGTGCATTAATCTAGAGGGCCAGCGGTGAGCCCCAGATAGCAATGCTGGCTTGTGGACAGGCTGACAGGGCTTTGCAAGTCTTCCACCCTCCATGTCCCCTTTTCTATTTTCCTCCCTGCCTCTCGCTATGGGGTGTCATTCGTGCATGGAGGTGCACCCTCTGTTCCCCACAGTGCTTTCCCAGTCTCCACACCATGCTGCACCACCACCAGTCCTCCACCTGGTGGTAGTCTTAAGATGAGCAAACCTGTCTCCCCGCCATAGCAGAAGTGAGCTGTCCTCAGACTTCGCCACATGCTGCACCGATGCCCTGGTCTGGATATGAACCAGGATCGCCTGAAGCTGGCTAGAGGAACAGTGATTGAGCATGCTTCGAGTGGGGGGGAGTGCCTATTCCTGCTTGGCTGCTACATCCCAAGATGACTTTCTTGCTTCGGGAGGAGGGGTCAGTGCATACAGCAGCTTGGTTGCTACATCCAAAGACTTTCTTGCTTCTTTGTAAGAAGCGAGAACAGTCTTGTTACAGCTAGGTAGTGTCATAGTAATTTGCCCACCTGTGTTTTCCAGGTGTGAGCACTGAGGCATATCATGCCTTTCATGTGTGCGTATGCCACGCCATTGTGTGTGCATGCTGGTTGAGGGAGTAGGGCATGTATGGAAAACGCACCGGTGACGGGTGAAAGCAGCATTCCCTGCAGGCTCTGCACCACCTGAGGAAGTACTAGGGTGGGACAAATCAGTTTGAATTGGTCATTTTGGCCACTAGCTTTAAAAGTATGGTAGCAAAATCCATATTTTAGTGACTGTCCTTTTAAGGGCTCAAAAATCACTTTGTGGGCAAGTAGCCAGTTGACTTGTAACTTTCAAAGTATAGTAGGCAAACGAGTTTCTTTAGTTGCCATTGGATTGGCCACCTGGCACCAATGTGTTCCACCTGAGGCACCCACCCATCCATCATGGTCCAAGTGGTCGGAGGGAAGTCCATAGGGTGGGTGACTTGGCTAGGGATGCTGCTGGAAGGGGGGTCGCTGGAGTGAGAAGCATATACAGAGAATGGGGAACCCCACACACTTTAATAAATCCTTGAGCCACCCAAGTGATGCATGAGGTAGAGTTGCCAGGTGGCACACTTCCTACCATGCCAGTAGGGGTAGAAATTAAGTTTTGCAGCTACTAGGCAGCAGGGCCAGTGACTGGGAAAATCCACTAGCCCTGCAGACTGTTCCACTGGCCCAGCTAGTGTCTTACTGAAATTTTACCTTTTCCAGTACAAGCCCACAGGGCTAGTTAAGAAGCTTACTAGCCGAATCACAAAATCCACCAGCATTTGGCTAGTGGGCTGGTGCCCATTTACCCCTGTGCCAGTGACCTGGGAATCGACCTAGGTCATTTAGGGCTGACCAGTGGAAGGAGGATTGAGCGCTACTGGAGGAGTCAGAGGAGGCGACCAGGATGATTCAGGGAATGGAGGGAGGCCTTGAGGTGGTACTAGTGTTAGCTGGTCTCCCAGCCAAAAGTCCCAAGTTGGAGCATGCGGTGGTGGTTCTTGAATGGCCAAGCACCGAGGCCAAGTGCAACTTTGATGTGCTTGGTGGTGACCCTTCCTCAAGTCCCTTGTCTTCCTCCCTGCACCACTGCTCCACAAGCCTAAAGAGAGAAAGAAAGACTAGTACTCCTGGCCCAGGCACCCGATGAATGACTTCTTCTCAGATCCGCTAATGTGCAGGTACCCTTGGCTACTCCTCCCAGTGGCAGCTCCACCCCACCACCCATTCCATCCCACACAGCCAGCCACTTGTCTTGATCACCATAGTCAATCTTGACCTATACTGGCACTAGAATGTGCATGCCGCCCTGCAAATCTGCTACTCCAGCAGAACCTAATCTACTCATCGTGTAGAATCCTTCTCTTCAAGGGTTCTAGCTGAAAAAAATATGACCCTAGCTATCCTGTACATGCGCAACAGTAACACTGCTCACATCAGGAAAAACATGGGGTGATTGGGTATGGCTGGTTTGAATGGATCTAATAAAACTAAAACAAGCACAAGTCATTCTGGGGCATGTACTAAAGTCTCACAGCCATGTACAGTAATGCAAAATGGACCATGCTCCTAGTACTTTGCAAGAGCACAATGACACTAAATTTAGATTTGAAAACAGTGCTCTAATGTAAGCAAATGTGCTGTGGTCATGGAGCACGCCTTATAGCTACCCATGGTTATGAAGGAACTGGCAGACTAACTAGCAGCTCCACTAGCTGCACTCTTCAACGCCTCTGCAGACAGGATGGGTGCCTCAAGATTGAGGTGGCTCATGTGGTGCCTATGCACAAAGGGGAGTCTAGGAGGAGATGGGAAAATTACAGGCCTGTCAGCCTAACATCTGTGGTAGACAGAATAATGGAGGGCATCATCAAGGTGAAGCTTGGGAGGCAACTGGAAAGGTTGGGACACCTGGATGATAGTATGGTTTTGTCCTGGGAGATCGTGTCAGACCAACCTCATAGATTTTTATGACTGGGTTACGGGACCCTGGACCAACAAAGACCGGGGACGTCCTGTACCTGGATTTCAGTAAGGCATTTGATTCGCACTCACATCGGGTTGTTAACAAAGCTGGAGGGGATGGGGATGGGAGGACAGTTGCTTAGATGGGTAGAAAATCGCTAACGGGATGAACACAGAGGGTAGTGGTTGGTAGGATGGTCTCCTCCCTAGGAAGGTCTTCAGTGGGGTTCCCCAGGTTTGGTACTGGGGCCTCCTGTTCAATGCCTATGTCTCCGATATGGGGAGGGGTAGGGGTAGAATGAGCCTCTTCTTGGATGACTCAAAACTGGGAGCACTGGCAGACGGGGACAAAGCGAGAGAGACGGTCCAGAGGGACTTGGATACCCTGGAGGGGTGGTCAAGGAGGTGGGGACTGAGGTTTAATCCATGGAAGTGTAGGGTGCTGCATCTGAGGGTCAGAAACACAGGTCATGTATACTCGTGGGGGGTCTTGCTGCAAACCACTTATCATGAAAGGGACCTGGGGTGGTGGTAGACACCAAAATGAATAACTCTGAAAACTGCGGATGATCTGCAAAAGCAAACAGGATTCTGGGCTGCATAGCTAGGGGAATTGCCCAGGAGGAGGGAGGTGACACTCCTCCTCTGTATAATGCCTTGGTCAGGCCGCATCTCGAGTACTGCATGCAGTTCTGGAGACCTCACCTCAAGAAGGACATAGCACTGCTGGAGAGGGTCCAGAGGAGGACAGCCAGGATGATTCAGGGCATGAGAGAAAGGACCTAAGCAGAAAGGCTGGAAGAACTTGGGCTGTACTGTCTGGAGGAGTGGAGAGGCAGAGGGACATGATGGGGTCTTCAAATATATGAGGGATAAACAAGGTGGAGCCAAAGAAATGTTCAGGTTAAAGAAAGGGGCACAACTGGGGCATGAATGGAAGCTGGAGGGGAGATTACAGGAGAACGTAGAAGACATTACTTCATTGAGAGGGTGTTGGGCCATGGAATGCATAGCCGGGAGTCTGGTGGAGGAGGGCACAGTGGAAGGCTTCAAGAGGGGTGGGACAGGTGCATGGGAAACTGAATTGAAGATGATCTCCTGGGCTGGGGGGTGGAGAGCGAAAAGCCCAATAGGGCTGGCTAATGAGCAGACTTGAAAGACCATCAGGCCTATTCTGCTGGCTTTTAGAATGTTAGAATCAAGTACAGATGGGAGTAAATGGAACATTGGTGGCCAGGAGCAGAGGTTGCTTGATGTCTTCCAGGATGCGCTCCTAACCTAGCAGGTGGGTAAGCTGACTAGGAGGCACGGATTCTGGACATAGTTCTGGCAGACAGTGACCAGATGAGGGGCCTGGAGGTGAGGGACCTGTTGGTGGGCAGTGATCATGCCACGGTCTGGTTCCACCTGGACCGGGGATGACAAAGAAATGCAGGCTAGATTCGGAACTGGCCAGGGTTTGTCACCTCTAGGAAGCAAAATGTCCTCCTCTGAGATTCTGCCAGTACCAAGGGCAACTGGGAACTGAAGTTAAAACTTAGAGGGGTAAATCAGTGGTTTAGAGATGGGTGCAAGGCAGAATGATATGGATTGGTGGGGATTGGGAGGATAAGGTGCTTTATGCCAGGGATAGGTTACATCTCAACTTGGAGGGAGGGAGATCTTGAAATTAAAACTTGCTGGATTTATAGGCGAGAGGTGGGGTTTAAACTTGTAAAGGTGGGTGTCAAATAATAAAAGGACCTCAGGGGGCTGATTGAGTGGGTCTAGGGCATGAGAGGAATGGGAGGGACTGTGTTGCAATTTCAAGGACAACTGGGCAGAAAAGGGACTGTGTAATTTGGGGGGGCTGGAGAGGGGAGAAGTCGGGTGTGGAGAGTCCTAATCAGTGCCAGGAGTGTGAGCAATAAAATGCCCGAGCTTCAGACTGTGTTGGCTGAGGAACAGCGGATGTGGCAGCAATTACAGAGACATGGGCCACTCAGTGAATGATTAGATCTAAACTTAGAGGGCTACAAGATATTCAGGAAGGATAGGGAGTGGGAAGGAGGGAAAGGTTGCCGATTGTCAGAAATGACATAGTGGTTAGTAGAGTGAAGGAGGCTGAGGGAGTGTGGATGTGATTTGGGGAACCCTGCAAACGAGGGAGGAAGAAATTGAAGATAGGAGTTGTATACAGACCCCTGCAATAGAGGAGGCTATGGAGGATAAATTGGTTGAGAACATCAAGGGTCACTGTACCTTTGAAAGGGTAGTGTAGTGGTCATGGGTGATCTTAATATGCCGGGGTGGATTGGGACACCATGACATTCTCTGCAAGCAGGAACAGAGACTGGATGTCTTCAGGATGCCTCCCCGTCCAGCAGGTGGGGAAACGATTTGAGAGGGGTGGATATTGGACGTTGTCCTAGCGGACAGTGAACAAATAAGGGCCTGAGGTGTGCCCATTACGGATGGTGACCACGCCACGGTTTGGTTCCTGCAGTATCTAGGAGGGAGGAGACTTCACACTCATACAGTAGTGGTTGACTTCGGGAGCGGACTTTGTGGGTATGGGTAGGATTCTAAGGAGAGGTTGGACATGATTAAGCTAGACGTGGATGCTGTAAGATTGTGGGAGATCATTAAAGAAGGGGTACAAGAGGCTACTAGGATCTGTACTAAAGTAAGGCGTAAGCATGGTGGAACCAGTAAGCCATGTTGGTGACCAGGGATGTGCATGAGGCGTATGGATAAAAAAAAAAAGCTGCCTATGCACGTTTTAAATGTTGTTTTGTGGGGGGATGAGGAGCAAGGGGGGTATGAACTTTGGCCAGGAAGGTCACCAGAGGGGTAAGGGGCACCAAGGCAGGAATGGAGAAAACCTGGCTAGGGATATCAGGCGGGGGAGGAGATTCTATAGATACATAAGAAGAAGAAAAAGAGGACACAGATCAACAGGATTAAGATTGTGGGGGATGGGCTCAGGAAGCAGGGGAACAGGCAGAGGTGCTAATGAGTACTTGCCTCAACTTTTAAGAGGGTGACAAGGGATCCCTACTGGCTGAATGGAGGGAAGAGAAGACAGCAAAAGTGAGAGGTCAGTCTCAGTTTGAGACCAGTGGATGGAAAGAGGCTAGGGTACAGGCTGGGCCAGACCCAGAAGGAGTAGGAAAGATGCATCAGGGAGTGGATTGGGAGGAGAAATCACAGTGGATAGGGTGAGGAGGCCCTTAGGAGCTAAAACTAATGAGGTGCCAGGGCTGGATGGATTATATCAGAGGTAATGAAGGAATTGGTGGAGGAGCTGGCAGCTCCACTGGCTGCACTCTTTAACATCTCTGCAGACGGGATGGGTGCCACAGAACTGGAGGGTGGCTTATGTAGTGCCTATACATAAAGGGGGTCTAGGGAGGAGATGGAGAATTATAGGCCCGTCAGTCTGACGCCTGTGGTAGGCAAAGTAATGGAGGCTTTATCAAGGAGAGGCATGGGAGGCAGTTGGAAAGGTTAGGACACCAGGGTGATGAACAGTATGCCTTTGTCCTGGAGGTGGTGTCAGTCCAACCTCGTGAGAGTTTTATGACTGGGTGACGGGGCCTTGATAGACATAGGCCAGTGGATGTCCTATACCTAGATTTCAGCAAGGCATTTGATTCAGTGCCTCATAATGGACTGATAGCAAAATGGGAGAGATGGTGGGGTGGGTGGGAGGACAGGAGCTAATTTGGGTTGAAAATTGGCTTTGGGGCGACAGAGTGTAGTGGTGGGTGGATAATCTCCTCCCACAGGAAGGTAATCTGTGGGGTCCCTCGTGGTTCAGTATTGGGGCAATCTTGTTCAATGCCTACGCCTCTGATAGAGGGAGGGGTTAGGAATAGGTGTCTCTCTTTGGTGATGATTCAAAACTGGGAGCACTGGTGGCTTGTGAAGAAGCGAGGAGACAGTCCCGGGGATCTGTATATTTTGGAAGGTGGTCAAGGAGAGGGGACTGAAATTTAATGCTGGGAATGTAAGGTACTTAATTTGGGAGTCAGTAATCCAGGCCTTATATACTCGTTTTTGGGGGGACACACTGCAAGCCACATTGGGTGAAAGGGATTTAGGGCTGGTGGTAGACATCAAATGAATAACTCTTTTACAAAAAAAAAAAAAAAGTTGCAGCCAAGCAAACAGGATACTAGGCTGCATAGCCAGAGGGAGGTGATCCTACCTCTTATAATGCTTTGTCAGGCCACAGCCAGAGTACTGTGTACAGTTCTGGAGACCCCATCTGAAGAAGGACATAGTGCTGCTGGAGAGGGTTCAGAGGAGGCGACCAGTATGATTTGGGGTATGGAGGGGAGGACTTATGAAGAGAGATTGAAGAGCTTGGGATTTACTCACTGGAGGAGAGGAGGGATAGGGAGATATGATAGAGGTTTCTCAAGTATGTAAAAGGAATAACCAGGAGTGGAACCAAGGAGCTGTTTAGGCTTAAAAAAAGGGGGGTTGATAACCAGGGGCCATGAGTGGAACTTGGAGGGAGAAATTATAGGGGAGTGTAGGAGGCATTTTTCACTGAGAGGTGGAGCTGTGGAATGCGCTGCCCAGAGGCTGTTGGAGGAGGGCACAGTGGAGGGCTTCAAGAAGGGGCGAGGCAGGTACAAGGGGAGACTGAAATCAAAGACCACCCTCGAGGGGATAGGGGGTGGTAAGGCAAGCAGCCACTAGGTTGTTGGCTTTCGAGCAGACATTGAGACCTTTTGGCCTATTCTGCTGGCTTTTAGTTTTAGTATGTAAAGACGGTAATTTTCAGGGGCGGACTTCAAGGGATGGGCAGGATCCTCAAGGATCATTTGGATGGGATAAGGCCAGACATGGACACTGACAGCAGGTGGGACATCGTTAGGAAGGGGTGCAGGAGGTTACCAAAACCTGTGCAAGAGTGAGGCGCAGAAACATGGAATTTGACGCAGATAAGGACCGCTGGCCCACCCAGCCTGCCCATTTCCCTACCTAATGGATGCTGCAGATCCTAGTTAGCCAGCAGCCTGCTTCTTTCTACCCCACCCCTAGAATTGCCCTTTATAACCAGGGCCACTGGAAAATTGGGCAATTTTCACACTTCTCTGCACAAAATCTGCACTTCTACATTTATGGAATTTTTTGACTGAAATTGTATAAAAATATTTAAATTCTCAAGGAAATCTACTCAGATATGATACACAGACTTGGATTTGACCAAAACAGTACAGAGTGAGGTGAGAAGGGTCAAATGTGACTCTGCTTTCATGTGATTCACTTTGCTTGCTTTGGTTTCAGAATCCTCTGGTCATGCATATGTAGACTTGAACACTTAAAATCTGTGTTAAAGCAGACTATTACAGAACTTTTGCTGACACAGAGACTGAAACAGTAGTTGTGAGAAGAGGTGCAAAGTGCCCCATTCACCTAAATGAAGCCTTGACCACAATGCTTGTTTTGAATGGTAGATTTTCCTTGTATAAATACTTTCAATCTGAAAGGATTTTGATTCAAATGTGTCAAGAGTTTGGATGGCCCTGCTGATTATAAACTTGAATGTGCTTCTGAGGGGTTGGTGACAGTGATTCCTTACATGTCAGTCTGCCACAACTGTATACTCACATACACAGTCTACAAAAGCAAACATTTCTGAAAACATGCTGAACAGGTTAAGTATAGTTAAACAGTTACCTTCATTTAGACAAAATAATTGCAACCCAAGTAAAATCACTACAAACTGAGTAGAACAAAAGTACAATGTATTAAAACTATTGTATGATGTAATGAAAAGCTATTGGTATGAGTTGATACTTTTATCATATGATTTTAAATGTACTTACAGTGCTGATTAAGAACAGTAATCATTTTAACAAAATAAATATTTTTCTTACTAGACCTTTATTAGGCACCCTGGTTATGTTTGTTTTTTCTGCGCAAAGCAAGTAGTTTAAACAGGCTTCATTATTTAACATCTAGAAACTGGCAAAATATGTTGTTTCAGGATGTACTCAGTACAGACTAACTGTAAATTACTGAATAAAATCTAGTTAGCACTGCATGACTTGGATGTCTTGATTTTTGAAGATGCTCCATAATTAGTTTACAGTGCATTCAAAACACATATCTGTCTTCATATTAAAAACATTTACAAGTGGCAATACATTTATCTAACAGTTTATGTGATCAATACATGCTGCAGCAAACAATAAAATATTTATTAGGGGCAGTGGGGATGTATAGTGAACCCCACAATTTTGCATAATTTTGCAAGAAAATCCCACATTTTGGGTAAAATTTTCCATAATTTTCCAGTGGCCCTGCTTATAACTGTCCCACGATGCTTGAATTCCACCACTGTTTTTGACTCCACAACCTCCTCCAGAAGGCGTGCCCATGCATCCACAACCCTCTGTGAAAAATACTTCCTACATTACCTCTGAACTGCCACCACCCCCATCTTCAAATTGTGCCCTCTTGTTCTTGCACACCTCTTTTTGAAAGATGCTACCCTCTTGGACTTTGTTGATTCCTTGAGGTACTTAAGTTTCTATCATGTTTCCCCCTCTCCTCCTTTCCTCGAGGCTATACATATTACGCTCTTTAGTGTCTCTTCATATGTCTTCCGGTGCAGACCCTGCACCATTTTAGTTGCCTCCTCTGGACAGCTTCCATCCTGTCTGTCCTTGCGGAGATTGGGTCTCCAGAACTGCATGCAGTACTCCAGATAGGGTCTTGCAAGCTGTCTGTACAGAGGGATAACAACTTCCTGTTTTCTACTGGTGATGCCTCTCCTATGCATCCCAGTATCCCCCAACCCTCCTTACTGCCCTCTCCGCATTGATTGCCCACCTTAGGTCATCTGATATGACTATCCCAGGTCCCTTTCCATTTTGTTGTTGTAGTATCACCCCCATATGTATTCTTCCCTGGGTTTTGTTTCCCAGGTGCATTACCTTGCACTTCTTAGCATTGAATCTAAGCTGCCATACATTTGACCATTTCTCTAACCTTGCCAAGTCCCTTCTCATTCTTTCCACCCCCTGTGCATGAACTCTGTTGCAGATCTTTGTGTCATCTGCAAAGAGACATACTTTTCCTTCCAGTCCTGCAGTGTTGCTTATGAAGACATTGAAGAGGTCCAGTCCTAATACTGAACCCTGCGGTACCCCACTAGTAACTCCCTTCTTCAGAGTGGACTCCATTTACTATTACCCCTGTGTCCTATTCTCCAGCAAATTGTTTACCCAGGCTGGCTAACTTGTATATTAATCTTTTGTGTGGGACTGTGTCAAATGCCTTGCAAAAGTCTAAGTAGCCATGTCCACAGTCTCTCTCCCCCCTTATCTACTACTTTGGTCACCCAGTCAAGTCTGGCATGACCTTCCGCTGTGAATCCATGCTGCCTTGGGTCCTGTGCCCTCTGGCCTCTAGGTACTCGACAATTCTTTCTTTCAGAAGTGATTCCATCATTTTCCCTATCACTGAGGTTAGACTAACTGGTCTGTAGTTTCCTGCTTCTGCTCTGCTGCCACTTTTGTGAAGGGGAATCACATCTGCCCTCCTCCAGTCCTCTGGTACCACCCCATCCTCCCATGATTTGTTAGAGGGTAGTTAGTGGTGTCACTAGTTCTACCCTTAGTTCTTTTAGAATTCTGGGATAAATCCTATTGCTTTGTCCACCTTCAGTTTTAAAGAGTTCTTTCAGAACCCTTTTTTTCTGTAAATGGGCTGGTATCAACTTCTATATCCAGAGTGTTTCTATTGTTTGATTTTAGGTACTCCCCTCTCCGTTTGTAAATACTGAGCAAAAATATTTGTTTAGTATCAATGCCTTTTCACAGTCACCTCTACTTTCCCCCATTAAGCCTCACTATCCCTCCTTGGTCTTCCTTCACTCCCTGATGTACCTATAAAGGTTTATCCCCTTCTTAACTGAGTTGGCTATCTTTTCCTGTTCGGCCTTTGCTGTTCTGACTGCCTTCCCAGCTTCCTTTTGCTTTAACTGATACAATACTCTGTCCTGCTCCTTCTGTGATTCCTTGTACTTCCTGAATGCTTTTCTCTTGAACCTTCACTGCCACCTCCTTTGAGAACCATAGTAGTTTCTTGCATTGTTTTTGTTTGCTTCACACACAGGCTTGTTACCTCTGTGATGGCAGTTTTATTATTCCCCATTGTTCTTCCACCCTCCTTACTGCCCATTTGCTAGTGCATTCCTTAGGCATCATCCATTTTGGCAAAGTCAGCCCTGAAGTCCAGTAATTTTGCCTTTGTATGGCTTGACTCTGTTGCTGTGTTTGTGAACCATACTGTTCGATGGTAGCTATTTCCCAGATGGCTACCCACTTCTACATCTCTGATCCTCTCTCCATCTCCATTTGAGAGAACCAGGTCTAAGATTGCTCCCCTCGAGTGGGTTCCAATACGAGTTGTCTAAGGCATGCCCCCTGTAGGGCATCTAGAATAATCCACTCTTAGAAGTGGCTGCTGCAACTGCACTCCAGTTAACTTCTGGCATATTCAGATCACCTGTCGCTATATCTCCCTTTTCTGCCATTCTAAGTATACTTTCTGTCATTTCTTTGTCCATTTCCTCCCCTGAGAGGGGTCTGTATACAACCCTGTGCGGATTGTGGTGCCATTGCCTGTCTCCAAATTGACCCACAGTGCTTCTTCTCCTCCTCCTGTTTACCCTTTTGTTCTGTTGCTTTGATTCCTTCCCTTGTGTAGAGATCTACTCTTCCTCCTCTTTTACCCTCCCTGCCTCTCCTGTAGATAGTGTATCCTGGTATGTTTACATCCCAGTCATGGTTCTGTGTGTACCATGTTTCTGTGACTGCCACGATATCCAGATGTTCCTCCTCCATCAAGGCCACTAATTCAGGAAGCTTGTTACCCAGACTACCGGCATTGGTACTCATTGCTCTCCATTTTTGATGGCTTTTCCTTCTGTAGCAGCATCCCCACTGACCTTTCTACCTTGGTCTTTTTCTCATTTAGTACCCTGTTTTGTAGGGGAGGCTGGGATTTCCTGCTGCTCATTAGTGCCTCCCTCCTTGACTAGTTTAAAGCTTGCCAATGCAGATGCGGTGACCAGAAAACCCTGTTGGTGGACCTGGGAGGTTCTGGAGGTGGTGAGGGAAAAGAGGCTGCTTCAAACGCTCAAGGAGCAAAGGGATCAAGGGAGTATGAGCTGACAGCCAGAGCGGTCACTAGGGTGGTGAGGGCAGCTACAGCAAGGAAGGAGAAGAACCTGGCCAGGGAAATCAGGAGGGGGACAGGGTTCTTTAGATACATTTGGAGGGGTGAAGGAAGGGGCAGATTAGCAGGATTAGAACAGGGGAGGGATGGGCACAGGACCTGGGGAGCAGGCGAGGTACTAAATGAGTACTTTGCCTCAGTTTTTACCAGGGAGAATTTGGGGGCTGCATCATTCAGGGAGGAGACAGGAAACTTGAGGAGGGGCGACCCTTACCAATCAGGAGCACTAGCTGGTCTTTTGGGGGACAGAATAGGGACCAAGATGGAGGAAGTGGAGGTGGAATCCCAGTAAACTGAGGAAGCCCTCTGGTCCCTTAGGACGGAGAAGGCATCCGGCTGGATGAATTACATCCCAGGGAACTGGCGGAATCCTGACAGAGCTTTTCAACATCTCTCTGATGGGGTGGGTATCCCAGGACTGGAGGGTGGCACATATCGTGCCTATCCACAAGGGAGGATCGAGAGAGGCGGGAACTACAGGCCAGTCAGCCTGACATCGGTGGTGGGCAAGATGATGGAGGGCATTATCAAGGAGAGGCGGGGGTACTGGAGAAGTTGGGTTATCTGGATGACAGACAGCATGGCTTCGTCCCAGAAAATCATGCCAGACAAATCTTGTGGAGTTCTATGATTGGGTGACTAGTGCCCCGGACCAGGGTAGGCCAGTGGACGTCCTCTTTCTTGACTTCAGCAAAGTGTTTGACTCTGTTCCTTATGGGGGCCTGTTGGATAAACTGGGGAAATGGGGTGAGGAAACGGATGATCGGATGGATAGGAAATTGGCTTTCTGAGTGTACCAGGGGTCATGATTCGGAGGTTAGTCTCCTCTCCAAGGAGGGTCATCAGTGGGGTCCCTCAGGGATTGGTCCTAGGTCCCTCCTGTTTGACGCCTATGTCTCTGATATAAGGAAGGGTATCAAGAGTGAAATAAGTCTCTTTGTGGATGACTCGAAGCTGGGAGCATTGGTGGATGGGGAGGAGGGAGGGTGTCCCTGCAGGGGATCTAGATGCTCTGGAGAGGTGGTCAAAGAGCGGAGTCTGCGGTTGAATGCAGGGTTCTGCACCCAGGCCAAGTGTATACCTGGGGGTGGGGTAGGGGATGCTACAAATCTCAGTGGCTGAGAGCGGCCCTGGGGGGTGGTGGTGGATTCAAAATGAACTGAGACTTGTGGAGGGCAGCGACCAAAGCCAATAGGATGCTGGGATGTATCACTGAGGATTACCTCGAGGAGGAAGTGATACTCCCTCTGTATAACCTTAGTTAGGCGCACCTAGAGTACTGTATGCAGTTTTGTAAGATGCACTTAAAAGGGACATTGCACTCCTGGAAAGAATCCAGAGGAGGGCAACCATAATGATCTGGGGCTTGGGGGGCTATGGGAGAGGCTTGAGGAGCTCAACATGCACACTGGAGGAGGGACGGGGAACATGATATAGGTTTTCAAGTACATGAAGGGATAAATAGGGAGGCTGTCAGCATGCTCCAGTGGGAAGGAGGGGCAACTAGAGGCAGGTGGAAGCTGGGGGGGGCTCGATGGGGGTAAGGAGGAGGTGCTACTTCACTGAAGGGTGGTGGAACCATGGAATGCGCTGGCCAGGGGATTAGTGGAGGCAAAGACTGTGGAGGGGTTGGGACAGGTATAGGAACAGGGTTGTGCTGGCGCAGTCAATACAAGGGAATATCTTGGACTGGGAATGGAGAATCCCGGGGCGACGACAGAAAGGTCAGCTCCCAGCTTGGGGCCTGACCAAACAAGCAGACATGAGACTTTTAGCATGTTAGTGTCCGTGGAACAGGGAAGGCGATGGATGGGATCCCACTGGTTTACCCTTTTTGATGAACTAGGGTGATGGGGAACCAATAGAAGGATGGAATTTCATTGGTTTACCCTTCTTGGCAAACTTTGGAATGGGAGGCGGGTTGAATTCCATTGCTTGTCCCTTTTAATAAACTCTGGAACTGGGGGATGAGGGAGGCAGTGGAAAGGAGGATTCTATCAGTTTACTCAGTCATGGAATCATAGCTACTTTACTGAACAGGACAGCAATAATTAGGAAAGCAGCACCATTAATTAAAGTTCAGGGTTTGCTTCTTGGGTGTCTGGAGCATATGGGTACCAGAAGTGGTGGATGCAAGGTGCGTGATCAAAATAATTTCCTGATTTTTAACCATCCTGTTCCCACATCGAGACTGGTTGGGCAAGTTTAATGTGTGCGTTGCATGGAATAAGATTTGTGTGTTGACATGCAGACAGTGACCAGATAAGGGGTTTAGAGTGTGTAGACTGCTGGCAGGTGGTGACCATGCCACGGTCTGGTTTCTGGGTCTCTAGAGGGATGATAACCGATCTAATACAGTAGTAGTGGATTTTAGGGGACTTTGTGGGCATGGGCAGGATTCTACAGGGAGTTTGGACAAGATTAGGCCAGACATGGATGCTGGTTGCTTGTGGGAGACCATTAGAAATGGGAGCAGGAGGCTACTAGCTCATGTACAAGGGTAAGGCGTAAGAATGGTAGAGCCAACAAGCCATTCTGGTGGACCAGGGAGGGCAAGAGGAAGTGAGGGATAAAGGCAGCCTATGCATGTTTTAAGTGCTCAGGGGCAGGGGAGAGGTGACTACGAGTTGACAGCAAGGAAGGCCACCAGAGGTGGGGAGCCAAGGCAAGGATGGAACATAACCTGGTAAGGGATATCCGGGGGTTCTATAGATAAATAGGGAGAAGAAAGGAGAGCACAGATCTCCAGGATTAGGACTAGGTAGGGATGGGCCTAGAAGGCGGGGATCAGGCAGAGGTGCTAAATGAGCATTTTGGCCTCTATTTATGGAGAGAGATGGGATCCATTCAACCTGAAGGGAGGGTGGGGAGACAGCTGAGCAGAGAGGGCAGATGGAGTCGAGAGGACGGAAGAGGCTGGGGCACCAGGTGGGCCAGACCTAGAAGGGACAGATGCTTAATTGAGGGGGCGGATTGGGAGGAGAAATCGGAGGACAGGGTGAGGAGGCGCTTCGGGCGCTAAAACTAAGGCACGGAACGGATGGGCTGCATCCAGGTACTGAAGGAACTGGCGGATGAACTAGCAGCTCTACTAGCTGCACTCTTCAGTGCCTCTCTGCAGACAGGATGGGTGCCTCAAGACTGGAGGGTGGCTCATGTGGTACCTATCGCAAAGGGGTCAAGGAGGATGGGAAATAACAGGCCTATCAGCCTAACATCTGTGGTAGGCAGAATAATGGGGGGCATCATCAAGGAGGAGGCTCGGGAGGCAACTGGAAGGTTGGGGCACGTGGATGACAAACAGTATGGTTTTGTCTGAGAAAGATTCTCAGACCAACCTCATTGATTTTTACGACTGGGTGGCGGGGACCCTGGACCGACAGACGGTGGGCGTCCTATACCTGGATTTCAGTAGGCGTTACGACTCGGTACCCTATATCAGGTTGTTTAGCAAAACTGGAGGATGGGGGTGGAGGACAGTTAGTTAGTTGGGTAGAAAATTGACTAACAGGGCAAACACAGAGGGTAGTGGTTGGGATAGTCTACTCCTAGGAAGGTCTTCAGTGGGGTTCCCCAAGGTTGGGTACTAGGGCCACTCCTGTTCACTGTCTGCCTCGATATGGGAGGGGTTAGGAGTAGGATGAGCCTCTTTATGATGACTCAAAACTGGGAGCGCTGGCAGATGGGGACAAAGCGAGAGAGACAGTCCAGAAGGACCCGGATACCCTGGAGAGGTGGTCAAGGAGGTGGGACTGAGGTTTAATCCAGGGAAGTGTAGGGGTGCTGCATCTGGGGTCAAGAAACCTTGGGGGGGTCTCACTGCAAGCCTACAGCGAGTGAAAGGGACCTGGGGGTGATGGTAGACATCAAAATGAACAACACTGAAAACTGCAGATCTGACAAGCGCAAAACAGGATTCTGGGCATGAGCCAGAATTCATCAGTAGGAGGTGATCTCTCTCTGTATAATGCCTTGGTCAGGCCACATCTAGAGTACTGCATGCAGTTCTGGAGACATCACCTCAAGAAGGACATAGCACTGCTGGAGAGGGTCAGAGGAAGGCAACCAGGATGATTCAGGGCATGAGAAAAAGGACCTATGAGGAAAGGCTGAAAGAACTTGGGCTATACTCACTGGAGGAGAGGGAGACTGGGACATAAGGGTCTTCAAATATGTGTAAGGGATAAACAGGGCTGGAGCCAAAGAGATGTTCAGGCTAAAAAGGGCACAACCAGGGGCATGAATGGTGGCGGGAGGAAATTACAGGGAGAATGTAGAAAGCATTACTTCACCGAGAGGATGGTGGGACCATGGAATGCACAGCCGGGAATCTGGTGGAGGAGGGCATAGTGGAAGGCTTCAAGAGGGTGGGACAGGTGCATGGGTAAACTGAAACTAAGATGACCCTCTCAAGGGATGGGAGAGCAAGCACCCAATAGGGGCTGGCTACTGAGCAGACACGAAAGACAGTCAGGCCTATTCTGCTGGCTTTTAGTATGTTAATTTGTGTTCCAGTGTCTCGTGGTTGCTAAATCATCTTGTCCTCCATCCCGTCAGCCAATCTGGACCCTTAGAATGATGTGGCGCACCCTAGAAGCATATTTTGTTTCATTTCCCATTTTATCTCCCTTTTCAGCGTGCTGTGACAAGCGGTATGAGGGCGGCATCTCAGATGATGAAATTGAAGGGAAGAGGACCTTTGACCTGGAAGAGAAGCTTACCAGCAGCCGATATCATGCGAGTTCATCAAGTTTATGGATGGCAAAGGTGACCGGTTTTACTTGTATGCTGGGAGTGTGTGTGGTGGTAGTGTGGTTAGTTGCTGTCTTGCCTTCATCAAGATGGATCATGAGGCCTCTGGCAGAATTTTAAGTGGAGAATTTGAGGCCCTCCCATTACAAGGAGCACAGAGCAGAAGTGGGGGTAATGTCTGACCTGCATCACTGTGGTCTCTGACTCCTCAAAATGTCACATTACAAGGAGCACAGAGCAGAGGAGGGTCAAGTTTGGCTCTCCTCACTGTGACCTGCCTCTTGGACCTCTTGTGATGACTCCTCCTTGATGGAAATGTCCCACATTACAGAGCAGATGTGGAATCATATCTGGCGCTCATCACCAGTGCGCCTCCACCGCCCGTGACTCCCTTAAAGAGGTGTCTGCGGGGGCATTGTAGATATGGAGATCATGTCAGGGCCTTGTTTCCAGTGTCTCCTCCTGTTCCAGTCCTTGCCGCACCCTCATGGGATTTCACATTAAGAGCACAGAGCAGGTCATGGGGATGAAGTCTGGCCCTCATCCCTAGTCTCTCCCCCACCTCAAATATATAATCTCTTGTTATGATCCTTTGTGTCACACAGGATAGAAGACATTGGATCAAGTCTGGGCTTTGTCGGTGTCTTATTTTGTCCCAGTCCTTGCTGTGTCCTCTCGTGGGTTTTGCATGTTGAGGGGCACATGCAGGTGATGGGATGGCACTCGCCACCAGTCCCCCACCCCCACCCCAGTATCACCTCTTGTTAAATGATCCCTCGTGTCACATAGCATAGGGAAGACATGGGGATCAAGTCTGGCTGCCACCAGTCGCCTCCCCCACCTCATGTTATGATCTCTCCTGCCTTGCCCACAGTTAAGGGTCACATAGCAGTCATGGGGAGGAAGTGTGGCCGTTATTGGCTGGTGTGTGCCCTCTTCTGATTTCTTGCAGTGACCCCTCATGAGTGCCATAAATTTGAGGGGTAAGGCACTCGGCCCCTGTTATATTACTTAAATTGTAGGATAGTAGCTAAAGATTACTCGGTCAGTAGCCGCCAGCAACAAAGTCGCTCCTTACCCCTCTCTCTACCTGCACGCTGTGACTTGGGGTACGTGGCGCAGTCTCTGTCCCTGAGAGCCCTGTGACCCCATCCTGTTATTGTGGGTGATGTTAATTGATGATTCTTTACTCTCTTGTAACAGATTTTAGGCTTTCAGTACATCCAGAAGAGTGGCCTTGGAGCCTCATCATTTTCGAAAGTCCGCTGGACTCGGACTAAAGTAAGTGTGTTTTATTATGTCATTTTTGTTCTTCAGAGTCTGACTTATTTTGAAATGTTGTGGCCTTAACTGGGATTTGATCCTGGTGCTGTAACAGATATGGGGCCTGCTAGAATGTCTGGTATGGAATGAGTGTCCCATTATCTTCATGTTGGATGGCTTGGCATCCGATGTCCTCCCTAGAATTGTACCTACCCTGTACCTCGCCTTCTCCTAACTGTCCACCCTCAGTCTCCTCTTCTCGCCTGTATGCCCTTCAGCCTAACTGGCCCTTTCATACATCTGCCTTCCTTCTCAGTCTTTTGCTTAAATGCCTCCCTTTCTCAGGCTACGGTTCTTTTTCTTTCTCGTCTATTTAGAACTTGTGCACTTTTCTCAAGTTACCTGATGCCAAGACTTATTGTGTATATTGAAACTGCTGGGCTATTGCTCAAAGCGCAGCTACCTACTGAACAACCTGTATTTGACTGTATTGCTTGTTTTATCTGATTAGTGTAAATTTGATGTGCTGTCTAATGCATATTTGTGTTGTATGAGATGCTTCAATTGTTATATAGATTTTGTGTACCAGTTGCACTTTTTTACTATCTTGCCTATTCAGGACCTCCTTATAAACAAACTTGCACATTGGAGTTATTTCCTGCCAATAAACTTGATTGATTGTTATCGTGGGCAGTTTGGGTGAGAATTGCTGAGCGTTTCTGTCGAGCTGAACAGGAAGAGATTTTGACCCATCTCTGTCGAGCCTCATATAGAGTGTGAACACAGTGGCATGCCACCAGTAAACCTCTGGTGCTGCCTAAGCCAACTGGTAAATCAAGATTCCTAAAGAGGGCACAGTCCTAAAAACTGGGAGAAGAAAAGGTTTGATTTGCTGACTGCACACAGAATTGATCCGTTTATCTTCTGCTGACCGCCCCAGTCCCGCATCCTCTGGGATTTATCTTATCTAGGCCCCACGGGACCCTCTTCCAGCCCCATCGGGAACAGGATCAGTTCACAGGATGTGCTCAGATAGCCAGGTGCAGGGCTCACGGCAGACTGGTGTCATCCTACCGGTCAGCATTTTCCCCTGTTTTCTCCCTCGCATGGAGGAAGTGGTGTACAGTGGTTCCAATGGCTGTGCTGCACATGTTCCAGTATGCAGCATGCCTGGTGTCTGCTCCGCCTCCACCCCTTGCATACAGTCTCGGTGTTGGCCCCCCCTTGGCCACTGCTGAGGGGCCAGGCTAACGCCGACCATTGGTCCCACTTCTCCCGGGAAGAGGCAGTGTTTGGGATGCTCTATTCCTCCAGTTCTTGAGGTCGCTTCCAACCTCGGGTCATCGGTGCCGCAAAGGTAGCGTTACCCCTACAGGTGAGCTCACTCTTGTTACACACAGTGGCGTTTCTGGGGATTATCAGCCTGATCCCCAGGGGTACTCGACAGCGTCATTGTGTGCAATTAAATAAACCTTTTCACAACTCCTGCCTTTGGGCGTGTGCCTTCGTCTGGAACCCTCCTATACATATTATAGTCCACATGGGTTCTCTGAAGTACTTCACAGTAAATATTTTAAGTTTTAATTTCTGTTAATAAATGTATTGCTGCTGCCTGGGAATGTTACAATCCCAGCACCCACATGAGGTGCAGTATCTCAGCACTGCTGATTGGCTAAAATCACAAAAGTGATTTACAGTGAATTGGGTTCATGACCTGGTGAATATGGGTTGTGGGTTCAGTTCCTTAACTGGGATTTGATCTGGTTAGTGCTGGAGCAGATGGCTCAAATCTAAATTTCATCTGATTAAGTTCCTTTATATACTCTAAAATGTGAAAAGGGGGGAGACCACAGGACATGCATTGAGGTGACTGTTCTGTCACCGGAGAAGGGTTTGAACTAATTCACGGGCAGCTGAGTGGGTCAGGCGGTCCTTACTTGCCAGTCAGATTGTTTCATTGCAGGGATGGTGTACGCTTTTGGAGAACTGTGGCTAACTTTTGTGCTGTTAATCTCCACAGGATGCCTGAGCCTGATTTCAGTGTCAACGAGTGAAGATGTTTGTAGGTCAGTGCTTTGATTTTCCTGTTTCATGACTTATTAGTTTTTGTTTAACACTGAAAGCGATTGCTAGTAGCAGAGGAGGATAGAGTAGATGCACACTGTTCTGCAGCCCTCTGTGAAAGTGGTATTTAGAGAAGTCTCTTCTCTCACATTCATTGTAACATGTGCTGGTATCTCTTACTGTATAATAGGGTTGAGTGCTGTCCTCTGGGAATTTTAACCAGCCTAGCCTAACTGCATCCTCGGAAATTTGCATTTGCCCCCTTCCCCAAAAAAAACATGTAGTTACATTTGAATACCGTTCTACTTGATGCAGTTTTAACATTACGCATAAATAGTCTTTGGTGCTTTCAGTCCCTCACCTTTCACCAGCAATTAAGTCACATTGGGAAGCTTCTACTGTCCCTGCCTCATTCATTACCAGGAACAGGGCTTCAGTCTCCAGTGCTATTAGTCCTCTCCTTTCACCAGCACTGAATACATCATAATGTGGGGAAGCCTGCACTGTCCCTGTTTATAAACATGGCTTCACTCTCCAGTGATGTCTGTCCCAACTTTTCACCAGCTCTAACGTCGTCATGCTGTGAGGAAGCTGCACACTGTACCTGTCCCTGTAGATAAACTGAGGGCATCAGTCTCCAGTGCTTTCAGTTCCTTTACCTTTCACTAGCACAGTCTTCTGTGTGTTGTTTGGTGCCTGTTTGCTGGTTTCCTGCAACACTTAGCTATACAGCAGGTGTCAACAAGGCTACCCATGGGACTAGCTGAGAATAGAATGCTGCCCTCCTCGGGTGTTACTCTGGTGCTGCATCACATTCAATTCCTATACGTCGTCTTCTGTGTGCAGTATAATTTACTTAGATGAGAACTATGCTGAACCTACAAGTGCTGCTTGTAGGGTCCGTTACAGTGAGATACTGTTTCATTTTCTTGGCTGTTCTGTTAGCGGAATGGATTATCTTACTTGAGAGGGCTCTTGCAGTAGGTAAGTACATATAGGACTGGCGCTGGCGGCATCAGGACCCCGCGGAAAAATTTCTAGCTAGCAGTCTCTGGCGGGGACCACCCCACGTCAGGTGACCGTCAATATAAGGAGCAGTCCCCGCCTTCCTTGCAGTTCTTTCCGCTGTTAGCTCATGTGCAGCGCCTGCGGAGAAAAGTTCAACGCTCGTCAGTCTCAGTCGTCGGTAATTTTTAGTTATTTTCGATTTTCTAATTTTTGTCAGGTATTGATTGTATGTCGTCCCCTTCACCCCTCCGAGCACAAGAACAAAGCGCGACTCGTGCGGCGCCAACTCCGCACAAGGATGGCCATTCCCAGTGCCTCTTCTGCCTAGGCCCAGATCGTCAGGTGAAGTGCCAGCACTGCCTTAAATTCAACCACGGCCACCCGCAGGAGCGGCAGCAGTCCCTGGAGTCCCATGTTTTAAAGAAGAAAATGTCCACCATGGAAAGGGTTTAAAACCTCCGGCAGGCGTCCACTTCCCGAAGACGCCGCCCAAGAAAAAGACAAGGAGAAGCACCGGGACAAGGGCTCCTCATCCACGCATCTCCCTCGAGTCGCCGTGCTCTAGGTAACGACCGATCCAGCGCGGTGGCGGCCCGCCCGTCTGGCTCGGGCTCTTTGGGTGCCTCCGGGCTGTTGAGGCCTCCGCTTCTGATAAAGCCTCCACTGTGCAGCCTACTGGTTGAGCTGCTCCGGTAAGCGGACATAGACTCCTCAGAGCGCCTGCCGGAGAAGGTCGATAAGTCACCCGACCGCTGGGGGTGGCGCCCGGCCCTTCTTCCAGCCTGACCGAACCGCCTGCTGCGACCTGCCTCGGACGGGGTCACGCTAAGTTGGGCGTCTCCTCCTCTGGCGTCCTCCTGGACCCCCGCTAAGTCGGGCGTCAGCTTGCCCGGCGTCCGCCGGCGGCTGAGCCGGCGCTGGACCTTCTAACATCTGTTTCCGGCTCCCGCAGCCTTCGCACCTTCCGGGGGCGCTGGGTCTACTCAGCCTGACCCGAGATTTTCCCTCCATCCCGGGTGATGCCGAGGTTCCTGCTGCGCCCCTGTCAGACCTCCGCCTGCTGGGCTGACCAACCTGTCTGCTCCCCAGAAGCGGCTCCTCGGCGGCAGTCTTACCGACCCTGGGCGACATCCTGCTTCTGGATGCTGCTCAATGCGGGCCCTCCGCCCACCGGGACTTCTGTTTCAGACCTGCCCGTGGGCCCTCCGGCCAGGCCGTTTGCTCCAGCAGACCCCTCGGTTCCTGGATATCCAATGCCGTCTAACCCGCTCCATGATATCCGTTCCAGTACCTGACACGGCCTATCAATGCCGCAGTACCTGGGGCCTCAGTACCAGCGCCGGACTTCCCGCCATCGAGTTATGGATCGCACTTTATGGGTATAATCCATACCCGTGTCCCCCTCCTCCACCGCCCCTCAGCCGCGGTGGACTTGAAGGACACTCTGGCCTCCTGGTGGCTGAGGCCAAGGCTCAACTTACCAGAGGTGGAGTCTCATCTTCGGCGATGGTGCGGTTCCGGTTCCCGTATGTCATGACGACACTCTCTCCCACCTCTGGACACCAGGGCGAGCCCTCTGGTTCCAGGGCGGCCAGGACATGCTTCCCGAGGGCTTCCTAAGGGGTCCATTCCTCCCCATGCCGGAGAGGGTTTTCCTCACCACCACCACCTTCTTCCTCCGGACGACTCCGGTTGTTCCGAGCTGGACGACGAGCCACACTCTTTGTGAAGCCCAGGCCAAGGACTCCTCTGAAGTCTCCTCGGAGGATCCTTCTTACGGAGTTGCTATGATAATCCAGGAGGTTCATAAGTGGCATTTCTTGGAGCTGGATCCCCAGCGTAAGAAACTCACTGAGCATCTGGATCTGCCCATGACAGCTCCCACCTTGGTGCCACCCTGGATTGAGCCTCATGCCGATCTTGTTTCCACCATTTGGAGTAACCGTCAGCTTTAGCCCCACTTCTCGGAAGTTGAACAGGCTATATCAAGCTCCCGAGGGTGTTGACTCTTTAGATTCTCACCCTCGAGCTGATTAGGTTGTGATTAAGCGCCCTCATGGCGAACAGCTAACCCGAAACATCTGAGCTCATCTTCACTTGACAGAATCCAGTCTTCTGGACCAGTGCGGGAAGATCTATGCTTCTTCCACTCTGGGTATTAGGGCCCTAAATTATGTCTGTCACATGGGGGATTACCAGGAGATTCTTAGTGAGGTGGAATCCGATCGGACTCCCTTCCGGACTCTCAAGTCAAACAGGAAGTGGCTGACCTCAGTCCGCTCTGCACGTTCAGCCAGTCGGCACATGCTTCGTGCTATTTATGATGCAGTGGACACTGCTGGTAGGAGCTCCGCTTTAGGGTTGGTCCCGGAGTGCAGTCTGCTATTCAGGAAGCACCCTTCCGGGGTTCGGTGCTGTTTGGTAATGTCAAGGACATTATCACTGATCTGCAGGAGAAGGGACTGTTCTGAAGTCTGTGGACCTCTGTACCATCCCCATCAAATGCAGCGTGATCCCCGCACCATGAACTGAATCGGCAAACGCATAAGCGCCGGGAAGCGGGCGCTAGTACACCGGACCCCTCCGCTGCCAAGCCCCCTCCGCCCTAAAAGCAGCGGATGCTTCAAGCGGCTCTGCCCACATCACCTGACTCCTTTCCTCTCCCACAGCCTCTGGGCCTTCCAGAGGAACGGTAGGAGGGAGGTTTCCCTTCACCTCCCGGGTTGGGAGGGATAACTTCAGATTCCTGGGTGCTCCAGCTGATTGCGGAAGGACACTCAATAGAGTTTCTCCAGAAACCACCTCGTCACACTCCCCAAAGGTCGTTGTGCTCTCGAACACCTTTCTGGTACAGGAAGAGATTTCAGCACTTTTGCTGGAGGAGGCAATAGAGCCCGTCCCTTCCTGTTCAGGGAATGGGTTACTATTCCACTTCTTCCTGGTGCCAAGAAGACTGGAGATGTAAGGCCGATTCGACCTCAGTTCCCTGAACTTGTTCGTGGGTACAAAGAGGTTCAGGATGCTCTCCCTACAGGGCCTTCTGCCCCTCCTTGGCCGGAACAGTGGCTCTCCGCTCTGGATATGCAGGATGGCTTACCTGCACATTCCTGTCCACCCTTCTCACCACAAATACCTCGTTTTGCTTTCCAGTGGGACCACTACCAGTTCAAGGCCCTTCCATTTGGTCTTTCCTCGGCACCCTGGGTGTTCACCAAATGCCTTTCGGTGGTAGCAGCCTACCTGCGTGCCAGGGGTGCAGGTTTTCCCATACCTGGACGATTGGCTCCTGGCAGCCCGTCCAGGAGGATCTCCTGTGCTTCCTTTTCCTTACCCAGGGGTGTTTTGCTCCCTGGGCATCACCATCAACCACTCCAAGTCCCACTTGATCCCGTCCCATAGGCTCCAGTTTGTCGGGCGATCCTGGACACTACCTCTGGCAGGGCCTTTCTGCCACCAGACAGGGGCCACACTCCAGGCTCAGGTCAGCCTGTTGTCTGCCCATAGGCGGGTCAGTGCCAGGTCAGTCCTTTGCCTCCTCGGGCTTATGACGGCTGCAATCCCAACGGTCCCTTGCGCTCGGCTCCACATGAGATCTCTCAGTGAGCGCTTGGTCTCAGTGGGATCAGTTGGTGGATGACCTGGACCAGCTTGTCCTAGTCTCCTCTCCCATGGTTCAGGACTTGCAGTGGTGGATGGTTCAAGAGAACCTTTGTCTGGGAGTTCCTTCTATCTTTCCTCCCCTTCCAGACTCTGACCACAGGCGCCTTGGGCGAGGGTTGGGAGCCCATCTCGGACCTCACAGGACCCATGGCTCCTAGTC
This sequence comes from Neoceratodus forsteri, assembly GCA_016271365.2. Classification (NCBI taxonomy): domain Eukaryota; kingdom Metazoa; phylum Chordata; order Ceratodontiformes; family Ceratodontidae; genus Neoceratodus; species Neoceratodus forsteri. Next base: position 36,461,336 of record JADMNL010000033.1, read on the forward strand.
AAGCTCGAAACGCTTCACATCAGTGTACTCGAGCTGCAGTGCTTTATGCTCTTCAGGCTCTGCACCTGCACCCCTTCCTGGCCACTTAGCCATCCAGAGGACAATATGTGTGATATGGTACATCAACAAACAGGGAGGGACTCGTTCCTACCCTCTTTGCAGGGAAGCGATGCAAGTTTGGGATTGGGCAGTACGGCACAACCTCCACCTCATGGCAATTCACGTCCGGGGTCGAGAACACCTTGGCAGACAAACTCAGTCACTTGTCTGCCCAAGCTCACGAGTGGGAACTAGATCAGGGGTCTTAGACGATATCTTCCTATGTTGGGGAACACCACAGGTGGACCTGTTCGTCTCACCTCTAAATGCAAAGCTTCCCGACTTCTGCTTGCTCGCTCAGAGCGTGGCATTTCTTGGAGAGCAGCTCTTTCTCTAGATTGGAAGGACAGATTCGTCTGTGCTCCCCCCGGATCCCTTTGATTCCGAGAGTCTTGCAGAAACTCTGTTCAGAAGGAGCTCGAATGATACTGATCGCTCCTTTCTGGCCCAGGCAAGTTTAGTTCTCTCTTCTGCAACAATACTCAGAGGAACCTCCTCTTCCTCTGTCGCGACTTTTACTGACCCAGGATCAGGGACCCTGGTCCATCCAGGTCTCAAGTCCCTTCAACTGCACGCATGGCTCCTGCAGACATAGCTCAAGCCCGATTTGGGGTTTCATCCGAGTGGCTGAGATTCTGGTGGAGGCTAGAAAACACTCCACTAGGTCCACCTATGTCATGAAATGGAAGCGGTTCACAATCTGGGCCGCTTCAAAGATTCGAGCCTTTCTCATGCTCTGGGCGGCTGCTGGATTACCTCGCCACCTCTTTGACCTGGTTCTCAGTCACTCATCCTGAAGGTACACAAGGCGACCATTTTGGCCTACAATGTCCCCTTTTGCAGACAGGACGTTTGCTCAGCTGGAGGTCTCTTAAGACTTTCCTTAGAGGGGTTCTCCACTTGAGACCCCTATCCGGTTCCTGCCTCGCCTTGGGATTTGAATTTCCTCAAAGAAGCTTACTCTACCTCCTTTCGAGCCGCAGCCTCAGCAGACATGAAGTTCCTCTCATGGAAGACTCTCTTTCTAGTGGCCATTACTTCTGCTTAGAGGATTTCGAGCTCCAGGCCCTGATGTGTAAAATCCTGTATCTGATTTTCACAAGGAGCGTGTGGCTCTGCTCACCAGCCTAAGTTTTTCCCCAAGGTGGTAGTGGAATCTACATTGAACCAGTCCATAGTGTTACCTGCTTTCTTTACGCAGCACTCCAATCAAGGGAGTATCTCTTACACACTCTGGACATTCACTGAATTCTGAGAAACTACACTAACATAACAAAAGATCTCAGAAAGACTGATCAACTGTTTGTCTCTCTTGCCAACAAAAGAGAAGGCAATGCTTTTCTAAGCAATGCCTATCCAAATGGTTGGCTCATTGCATCACTTTCTGTTATGACAAGTACAACAAGACCCTTAGCGGGTCAAGTGAGAGCCACTCACCAGAGGAGTCGCTGCCTCAGCGGCTTGTTTCAAGAATGTCAGCGGCAGACATCTGTGCTTGCCTCCACTTGGACTTCCGTCCATACCTTTACAAAACATTAGTTTGGATATTGCCTCTCACCGTAGAGCAGGCTTCAGGCTTGCTGTTTTGCAAGGCCTCCTTTCCTAAGGCCTTCACAGCTGGAGGATCTACTTTGAGTAGCTCTCCTCCTCCCGTTTGCTTCTTCTTGTTCCAGACTGCTTGGGACTCAGTCCTATATGTAATTACCTACTGCAAGAGCCCTCTCAGTAAGATAGTACAGTTGCATAAGAACTTACCGTAACATTGATCTTGCGAGGCTCTTGCAGTAGGTAAGCCATTCCACCCTCCATCCCCTAAGCTTATTTTGCTCCTTTTCCAGATCAGGAAATATCAGCTTCTCTCTGCTTCGCCCTTTTGGGCCTTTGGCGGAAAGAACTGGAAGGCGGGCATGGGGACCGCCCCTTTATACTGACGTTAGTCACCTGATGTGGGGCTGTCCCGCCAGAGACTGCTAGCTAGAAATTTTTCCGTGAGGTCCTGACAGCTGCCGGCGCGATCCTATATGTAATTACCTACTGCAAGAGCCTCTTGAAGATCTACTGTTACGGTAAGTTCTTACGTAACTGTACTTTTCTAACGATGAGATATATTTGTGATGTCATACAAATTGCAGCATCTAAGTCCTGAGGTGTTGCCCTGGAGATAGAAGTTTAAAGAATGTTAAACATTCAAACTCTGTAGTGTGGTCATGCCCCACAAGCGTTACTCTGGACAGTAAGCAGTTTTTTTTGTTTTTTTTTTTGTTTTGTTTTTCAAACAATGCCAATCTTTGAAAACCTGCCTCTGTCTCTGTCCAGAGGAAGTATATAAGGAGGAAGAACCTATTATCCCCGGAATACTCAGGAGGACTTCAGTCCCACCCAGGGGAATGAGGGCTGTTCATCCTGTACTGCATTTTTGAAACAAATGGGGATATGCTAAACCTACTTGTTTCTGAGTCAGAAGTGTGCATAAAGAGGCAGTATTCATGAGTAGCTGGGACTGACCTCAGCGAAGAATATTCGTAAGGGCTTTCAAAATGCCACTAAAAGATTCTTGCGCCTTCAAGTTCTGCAGCTGCAGTCAAGAAGATTATGAAAAGATAATCGTACCGGGAAGGCTGAGTTTTCAGTCCGCTGCTTGCTAAAAAGGCAAAGGTTAATTTTTATCAATGAGCGATAATGACTGATGTCTTAGATTACATCATCTAAGTCTTGAGGTGTTGTCCAGAAATAGAACTTTTAAAGTGTTATAGTTCAGACTGTGCAGTGTGGTCAGGCCCCAATATGGGAGATTTTCTTTGAACAGATAAGTCACTCAGTCATGTCCCAGTCCCTGTGGCCCTCATTAGTTTTGACAGCAGTTTTATTTTATAACAGTTATAGGTTTATTCAAATGCTGTGTATTAAGCGTATTTTTTAAATTTGTTTTAATACTTTAATCTGCATTGTCGTGTACAGTAAGTAGATGTCACAGCTGCAGTACTGGTGTCTGCCATGCAGCATTCACCCAAGTCAAACTATTCAAATGATGAATGGTACTTCATTTTTATTCTAACAGTAAAAAAAAAAAAAAGAACTTAAACTAAAGGATATGATTGGTCATAAACTAGAACTGTTATATAGATCACATTTACTTAAAACTCAAGGAGGAGAGAAGGAGGCACCCAGGCCGGTTTTCTCACCCCATGTACAGGTGGCTGAGAAAGTATTTGCCCCTTCCTGATTTTCTTCTATTATTGCATATTTGTCGACTGATGTTTTCAGGTCTTTAGAGAAAATGTAATATTAGATAAAGGGAACCTGAGTGAACAAATAACACTTTTTTTTTTTAATTTCACTTATTTAATGAAAAAGTTAACCAACACCAACTGGCACTGTGTGAAAAATAATTGCCCTTACACTTAATAACTGATTATCCACATTTAGCTGCAATGACTGCAACCAAACACTTCCTATAATTCAATATCAGTCTTTCACATCGCTGTGGAGGAATTTTAACCCACTCTTCCTCGTAGAACTGCTTTAATTCAGTAACATTTGGTAGGTTTTCGAGCATGAACTGCTCGTTTCAGGTCCTGCCACAGCATCTCTATTGGGTTTAAGTCTGGACTTTGACTAGCCACTCAAAACTTTAATTTTACTTCTTTTAGCCATTCTGATGTGGACTTGCTTTTGTGCTTTGGATCATTGTCTTGCTGCATGACCTAACTACGCTCAGCTTCAGCTGACGGAAGGATGACTGGACATTCTCCTTAAGAATTTTCTGGTACAGAGCAGAATTCATGGTTCCTTTAATTATGGCAAGTCATCCAGGTCCTTAGGCAGCAAAGCATCCCACACCATCACACTACCACCACCATGTTTGATTGTTGGTATGGTGTTCTTACTGTGGAATGCTGTGTTTGCTTTACGCGAGACATTATGGGATCCATGTTGTCCAAAAGTTCCACTTTGACTCATCTGTCCATAGAACATTTTCCCAAAAGGCTTGTGGATCATCCAGGTGCTTCTTGGCAAATGAGAGACGAGCATTTATGTTCTTCTTGGTTAGCAGTGGTTTCCGCTTTTGCTACTCTCACATGAAGCCCATTTTTGCCCAGTCTCTTTCTGATTGTGGAGTCATGAATACTGACCTTAGCTGAGGCAAGAGTAGCCTGCAGTTCTTTGGATGTTGTTTTAGGATCCTTTGAGACTTCTTGGATGATTTTTACACTGCGCCTTGGAGTAATTTTGGCAGGCCACCACTCCTGGGAAGGTTCACTACTGTTCCAAGTGTTCTCCATTTGAGAGATGATGGCTCTCACTGTGGTTCGATGGAGTCCCAGAGCCTTAGAAATAGCTTTGTAACCCTTTTCAGACTGATAGAGGGCAACACATTTTTTCTGATCTTTTCAGGAACTTCCTTTGATCATGGCATAATGTGCTTGTTGAATCTTTGTGCTGGCAACGTGACTCTGATGGTAAGGGCCAAAATAGTGAGGTTTATATTGAGCAGGGCTGGCTGTAATCAAGCCTGGCTGTGTTCAATCAGCTGACTCTAATTATCCCTTTAATTGGGTTGATTTAACTAGGGGCAATTACTTTTTCACACAGTGCCAGTTGGTGTTGGTTAACTTTTTTCATTAAATAAATGAAATAAGTAAAAAAAAAGTTATTTGTTCACTCAGGTTCCCTTTATCTAATATTATATTTTGTCTAAAGACCTGAAAACATCCAGTGTGACAAATATGCAATAATAGAGAAAATCAGGAAGGGGCAAATACTTTTCACGCCACTGTATGTTTCAGCATAGCCACATAAGCTGCCTGCAACAAAGTAGTAAGATAGTCCTATCAGTGCCGGCTGTAGTGCTGCTTTTGAGCCAAAACACCCCACCTTAGACTGACAGAAGTTTCCTTGCTTGTTCCCAGATGACTCTTTCTGGACCTTGAGGAACTGGATCATGGCTGCTGTGGTTTCCTCCTCCCCCTCATCCATAAAATCTCCCTTGCTGCTATGCTTATCTCCCACCTAGTCCAACTGTTGGTGTATGCCTTCATCTTACTGCGGATAAGGAACATAAGTCTTTCTGTTTTAGCTATTAGACTACTTCTCTCCATTCCTTGATGGCCATCAGGTCGTAGACACCTTTGAGTTATTGCTTTGGTAGCTGGTACAGCACAAATATACCATAGATATTGGGCCTCCTTTCCTTAAGCTCTCTTGGCTTTAACCCCATCACTAACTGGGAGAGTCCAGTTCTGCTCTCATACCAAAATGTCCCATAGTTTGCATGCAACCCCCACTCCCAATACTACTTTAGTTTTGAGGACATGGAAAGACGTGTCTGTGGTGTGCTAAGACCTCTCCACAGTTTTCCAGCAACACAGGATTGTCCCTGGTTCCCATTTTGTTTTAATCACTGGGGTAATGAAGTATGGTGTTTTAAAGAGCAGCGACACCTTTGGGAAAACTTTGAAACATCATATTTTGACACAGTTTAGCATGTATTCCACATATCGTCTATGGATTTTTCCTTTCCATTATTTATTACTGAAGAAATTCACACAAAAACAAGATCTTTATCCCTTAAGAGTTCATCTGCCTCTACAGCTTGTTCCCTACTTGAGATTATAATGCCCTGTTGTGACATCAGTTTGTTGCCATGAGAATAACTGTGATGTTACAAGCAGAGTATTATGATATCAGGTTGGGAAGAAGCAGTAGGAGATGAACCTCAAGGAACAGCAATCCTGTGTTCATGCATATGATCTCCATAATAAATAATTGGGATAAGAAATGCAGAGCTAATGAGAAATATAAACTGCTTTGTGTGTATAAATAGTATGTTTTCAAAGTTCTTCCTGAGGCGTCATTGGCTCTTGAACTTTCCAGGTGAAATCATGCCACTTGGGAGAGGAAGAAGTTCTGAAAGAGCCCAGCCAGATCTGTTCCTAAGTTTTGGGGGTAATTTTAACTGGGGTTCCTCACTGCATTTGTCCCTTATGTGACTAGCCCCATTTTGGCTTGTATAGAAGGAACTGAGTGCGAAATTGCCCCCTTCAGCTGCAGAGGCGCCATCAACGAGGATATGGGTATTGTGGGTAAAGTGTATGTTGTCTCCTCCTTGGTTTTCAAGGCTAAGCTTGTGGGTAACGAGTCCTGAATTTGCATATATCGAAACCTGTTTTTTGCCTCAGCTGAATTCTGCTCTACATTCTTCATATGTTTATTGACAGTCCAGTTAGAAGCTGATTCGGGTATTGCAGATCATTTCTCACCTGGCGTTAAACCACAGATCTGTTTTGGCTGGGACAGGCAAACCATTTGAATCTCCACAAATGACCCTCTATTCTAGGGCACTTGCTATATTGTTTCCAAACCTTAAATGTGACCCCTAATGCACCTTAGTTCTACGGAATCTTATTCTGTTGAAGTGTAGTATTAAAATTAGCTTCAGTAAACACGCTTTCTCAGGGGCCTTCAGTTCCAGATCTTTCCTGTAGGAAATCTCCCCCAAAAGAGTAATGCTAATTTTACCAGAGTTGCCAGCCAGTAATATTCATAGGGTGGGAGCACCCTCTGCTCCCATTGTTTCTTTGCAAGTAGTTGGCTACTCTGAACTCTGTTTGTCTGCCCAGACAGTGAAAATGTGTCTTTGAGCTGTCCTTAACCGAGCTGTGGTATGTTGAATCGGGGCATTGGAATAACGTAACAGCAGGGTGTACATCTTTACAGCCTGGATTCTAGCAAAGAGGGGGAGGGCAACAAGAACTCTTCTGATGTCCTCCTTATGTGTCTGCAAAAGGGAGGATAGTTGTCCTGGTGCAAGAAAGCATTTGTGGCCCTTAACAAAATTCCAAGATATTTAAGGTTTGGGTTTCACGGGGTACCTTTTGTTGGACCATGTCTGAGGGCCTGTAATCTAGTGAGGATCTCTTTGTCCCATTTAGGATATATCCAGAGAGGGTGGAGGACTCTGTTATTGCTTCCATCAGACGGGCCAGTGAATTCTTACATTTTTTTTTTTTATTTTTACACTCTGTACTCCCCGTCCAGTCTGCCCCTCGTTCACGTCGGTCCTCCCCAGCCCCGTCACCCTGACTTCTCCTGGAGTCCCCAACCTTGTCCTTCAATGTCAGGGAGTGGCCGGACTTGATTCCAGAGTCTGGTGGCGCCTGAGTTGTCGTGTGTGGGGCTTGCAGAGGCCAGTGGTCAGCCCACTGCAACCAGGACTTTTCCAGTTTTACCCCAGGAGTCCATTAGCTTCAGTAACTTTTGCACTTCGCTGGTTAGGGTGCAACTGCCCCAGAGGTGTGCCTTTACAGAATTTAAATGAGCTTAGGGAGAAGTCAGTCAGAAGACAGGAAAGGGAGTGAGCTGAGTGAGAGCTGTTGAAGGCTTCAGAATTTTTTCTGTGCTGGACTGAGCAACATTGTCCCTGATGTATGTCTCAACTTTCCTTGTTGAAAGCCTCCTAGTGCTTATCTAGGTAAAGTTTTCCTCATACTTCATTTCTAACAGTGTGCTGAGTGAAAATTTTACATTTGTTAGTGCTGTGCTAATTTTTATTTTAGCGTGACCACACTATTTTAACTATTTTTACCATGACTGTTCATTTTAAACTTTCATTTTATCGTGGGTGTTTATTTTGACGTTCCTTCATTTTTGGGCAAATTCTTGTGGGAACCATTGAATTGGGGTCAGTTGCCTTGTTTTTTTTACCTCAGACCTCACAGGTTTTACTCAGAGGCAACCCATTGGAATCAAATCCTAACAGTGCCTTGGGGTTTCTCTCTGGATTGGCATATTAAGAGAAACATATATATCTATCTCGTTAATATCTTTGCAACGTTCAACAAATTTGCCGCGAAATTTGGAAAGCACGGTCTGGTATAGTGAATCACTTGATTGACCAAGTTGCGTTTTGGTTGGACTTACAGTTTCTGCACAGCAAAGCGCTAAACTAATTTTGCCACCTTTGACACTTTTTTGCCGGTGGTGCTGCGATCAGACCGTGTGGTCTTTGGTCTGAAATTGGAACGTGAGAGTTTGGGTCAAGGAACAATCCAGCATTGGCTTGGTTAAAAAATATATTAATCCGCTCCAAAGTTATTTCATTTTAATTTTCGGTTCTGAGCATTCTCAGATAACTCCAAGATTTAAATGTTTATTTTTCGGACTAGGATTGGCCTCACAGTCAAGGATTTTGTCGGCTCACTGACTAGGATTAAAAAAATGCATGTCTGTCAGAAAAATTCCTTGGCTGTGATCCGCCATCTTGTTTTCAGTTTTCCCCAAACAAAATGTTGTAGCTCTCTCACAGATGACTTTTGGGCCAAATGAGGCATGGGTTTTGTTCAGGATGATGCCCTCTACAAAGCCATGCCTTTGGTTTGGCTCGTTTTGATTAAGAAATAGCTTTTTAAAATTTAAAAATGTTTTGACCGCACTCTAATCTTAGTCCATAAGCTGTCAAAATCGTAGATCCACGAGGCGATCCTCGCTCGTGAGCCGGCAAATTCTTGTTCATCAGTTTGTGACCAGATATCCTTCTCGTGGACCAGGATCAAGCTGGACGGTCAAAGATTTTGCTATCTCGTGAAAGAGGATTGGCTGGCAGGCTAGGATTTTGTCAGCTCGCTGGCCAGGATTAGGTTTTGATTCTCTTTCGCGAGGTGACAAAAATCATGGGTCTGTGAGCTGTCAGAATCTCAGTCCGCCAGCCAGTCCTTTTCCATGAGGCTGCAAAATCGCTGTGTCCGAACTTTGTGACCAGATGGATAAATCTGACGGTCGAGGATTTCCCGCGAATGGGGATTTTGACACCTTATGGATAGGGATTGATCTGACAGCCAAGGATTTTGCTACCTCGGACAAGGAATTTTAAAGGTGTAAAACATTACCATTGCATTGCTAATCAACAGTTTGGTCTTTTTACTTGCAATTTTCAGGGTATTGAGGGATGCCTAGTGGTGTGAATAATGCTGTTTAGGTGTTGGAAGCGGTTCCATAGGTATGCCATCACGGTTAAGATTTTCTCCATAGGATAACATTGTGGTGCCCATTGCTTTTCGCGCCCATATCTCGAAACGGATACAGACTTTTCATACTGGCGGCTTAGATCGCCTTTTGGTGATCTAACCCGCTGAACACGACTGAGACCGTGACTACGCCTGCAGGAATTGTCTTCCTTGGTTGCACGGTTAATGAGATAATTGGCAAATTACATGCTAACATACTAAAATGCTAGCAGAATAGGCCTAACGGTCTTTCGTGTCTGCTCGTTTGGTCAGCCCCCACCCTGGGAGCTGACCTTGCTGCCCTCTCCTTCTCTGGCTTCTCCCTTCCCAGTTCCGGATATTCTGCTCCACTGGTTTTGCTTCCAGAACCCTTCCCTGTACCTGTCCCACCCCTATTGAACCCTCCACCATCTCTGCCTCCACCAGTCCCCGGCAGGCGATTACATGGCTCCTCCACCCTCTTAGTGAAGTAGCACCTCCTCCTTTCTCCCTCAATCTTCTCCCCTCCAGCTTCCACCCATGCCCTCTAGTTGCCCCTCCTCCTTCCTTGAAGCACCCTGACTGCTCCTCCTCTATTTACCCTCTTCATGTACCTGAAGACCCCATCATGTCCCCCAGTCCCTTCTCTCTTCCAGTGTGTATATTTAGCTCTTGAGCCTCTCCCCATAGGTCCTGTCCCCAAGCCCCAAATCATTTTGGTTGCCTCCTCTGGACCCTCTCCAGGAGTTTAATGTACCTCTTTAAGTGTGGCCTCAAAACTGCACGCAGTACTCGGGTGTGGCCTCACCAAGCAGTTATACAGAGGGAGTATCACTTTCCTCCTTCTTGAGGTGATCCCCTAGCGATTGATCAAGCATCCTGTTGTCCTTGGCTGCTGCCCCAACAAGTCTCAGAGTTGTTCATTTTGACATCCACCCCAGGTTCCTCTCAGCCATCGAGACTTGTAGCATTTCTCCCCAGGGTGTACACTTGGCCCGGGTTTCTGGCCCCAGGTGCAGTACCTGCATTTCCCTGCATTGAACCTCAGCTTCCACTTTCTAGACCATCTTTCCAGAGCCTCCAGGTCCCCTGTAGGGCCACCCTCCTCCTCCCCATCCACCACCACCCCCAGTTTTGAGTCATCCATAGAGACTCATCTCACTCCTGATACCTGTCCTTATTGTCAGAGACGTAGGCGTTGAACAGGAGGGGCCCAAGGACTGATCCCTGTGGGACCCACTAATGACCCTCCTTGGGGATGAACTATCCCACCAACTATGACCCTCTGGGTCCGGTCGGAGCCAGTTGTCTATCCATCTGATCATCTGGTTCCCAACCCCATTTCTCCTATCTTATCCAACAGGCCCTCGTGAGGAACAGAGTCAAATGCCTTGGTGAAGTCTAGAAAGAGGACGCCACTGGTCTACCCAGGTCCAAGGCACTAGTCACCCAATTATAGAACTCCACAAGGTTTGTCTGACACGATTTCCCGGGACGAATCCATGCTGTCTTATCGCTCAGGCACCCTGTCTTTTCCAGGTCCCCCAGCCTCTCCTGGACTATGCCTTCCATCACCTTGCCCACCACCAATGTCAGGCTGACAGGCCTGTAGTTCCCTGCCACCTCCCTTGATCCCCTTGTGAATAGGCACTATATGTGCCACCTTCCAGTCCTAGGGCACCAACCCTGTCCTCAGAGAGATGGTGAAAAGCTCCACCAGGGTTTCGCCAGGACATCCGCAGTTCCTTCAGCACTCTGGGATATAATTTATCTGGCCCTGGTGCTTTCTCCGTCTTAAGTGACCTGAGGGCTTCCTCTCTCTCTCTCTGCTGTGATTTCCACCTCCGCCACCTCTTTTCCCTGCTTAGCCTTCCTCCTCCTGCCAGTGATGCTTCCCCTCCCCAGACCCGCCCGATCAGTAAGGGTCCCCTCCTCAGTATCACTGTCTCCTCCCATGTATGATGCAGCACCCCATTTTCCTTGGTGAAACTGAGTGAAGTACTCATTTAGTACCTCAGCCTGCTCCCCGGGTCTTGTGCCCATCTCTCCTGCTTTAATCCTGCTAATCTGCCCTTCACCCTTCGTTTTTCCCCAGTGTATCTAAAGAACCCTTGTTCCCTCTCCTAATTTCCTGGCCAGGTTCTGCTCCTTCCTGCCTTAGCCGCCCTCACCACCCTAGTGGCCCTTCTAGCCATCAGTTAATTCTCCCTCGATCCCTTTCCTCCTTTAGCACTTGAATTACCTATAGGCTGCCTTCTTTCCCTCACCACCTCCTGGACCTCCTTGGTCCAACAGCAAGATTACCGGGCCCTACCGCATTTTAGTCTTACTCTGGCACAGGTGCTGGGTTGGTGGGTGCCTTTTCAGTGTTTTTCGTGGCGTAGCTCGTAAATGATGTGAGATAATGGATTCGCTTGACTGATAAGTTGCGAGCAGTACTCGCTGTCACGATTACAGCTGACATTTGAATTTTTTCATTCGTAGCTGCTACAGTTCCTGAGATATTGGCAAATTAGTGTTACAAGGGGTTCCTTGCCCTGTAGGGCTGCTGTATGGCTCTGTAGCTACGTGTAAGTGGGAGTGCAGGGCCCAGCGCCTGTGCCCCACACACACATATGGTTATTCACAATGGGCAGCTTGGTGGTCCTGTGCTCCCACCAACACATGGTATTTACTAGTTATGTTACACTTATTAAAAAGTAAGGAAATTCATTGCAAAAAATTAATGCATTGGTTAGGGTTAAAGCAACAAAAGTGGGGAAATTAGATGTTAGGGTAGTGCCTCTAACCCCCACCCATCCTCCACAGACCGGCAGACACTGGGGTGTGCCAATGGGGTCATGGAGGCCTCTCATGCCATTCTCCTTTACTGTAGCATGTCAGCCTGTTTACATGTAATGGGGTGAGAGTTGGGCCTCACGACCCCATGGCACATCCCGGGTCTGTCTGTTTGTGGAGGATGGGGTGGTGTTGGGTGGGTTATTGGCTAAACCCTGACGCCTAATTTCCCAACTTTTATTGCTTTTAACTTAACTGATGCATTAAACAAAGTTTTTTGTAATGAATGTATACATACACATATACGCATATGTATATGTATGCGTGTTTGTATATGTATGTTATATATGTGTACGAGATGTCTATATCTAGATATGTGTGTTTGTGTATATGTTTCTATAATTTGTACATAAAGGAATTGGACCTAAGGTGTCATCTGTCGCTGGGACTGTCCGTAATGGTCCAGCAGCCACCGGAGGCAGTTGACATTTGCTGGGTTTTCTATTAAGATTGGCACTGGTATAGATCCAGTTCTACATCCTGCCAACAAAAAAAGGCACTGGCAACAGACAGAGCTGATTAACTAGGGCAGGACTGGCGGTGTGCTTTCACAGAAACCTGCTCTCAGTTCATAAGGTCCAGGACTGGTTTGTTTTGCTTAAATTGGCAAACATAGACAAGCATATAACTATTTTGGTTGGAGGACATATCAAAGGCTTCCAACTAGGGGCCATCCAAAAGTACTGATAATAAAATGTAAGGAGATGCTGAGGAACCCTCCAGATCCCAGCCAAAATAAAGCTTCCAAATATGACGTTCTCATATAAAAAAAAAAAAAAATAGAAGTGACAAAGGAAGGAAGCTATTTCAAGCGCTGATGAAGTGGCTAAAAGACTCTGTCTAGACATAAATTCTCCTGTTGCTCCTGGGAAAGCCAATAGCGAGACAACAGGTGGCTTAAAACATTCTGAAAAAATAAAGTACTTTGCAAAGTCTGCACAGTTTCCATCTGTGCAAAATATGGAAAAAGCTTGACAACTGTTTCAGACCCTACAAAAGATGGGTCCTTTCTTTACTGGAGCTGGCAATCACACTTCCACAGTTCTCGCCCCAGAGACTGTGAGGGTGATAAAGTGGATGGCAAATCATTTTATTCTGCCCTGCTTACAGGGACTGCTGTCACTCTTCCACAGTTCTTGCCCAAGAGTCTGTGAGGGTGATACAGATGATAGAGAATTTTATGATGTGGAGGGTTTAGAACCCTATGTATCCAAGGAGGTTCTCCTCTCTTTGTTTATCCAAAACATATTGGACACCCTGGTCCTCCCTTCTCGGGAGTCCTTCCAAGATGAGAGAAAAGTATAAGAAAGATTATAGGGAGATGAAAGTTTCCACCTCCTAAAGCCCTGTCTGTAATGAAGAATGTAAATAAAATATCACAAAACTGCTTCAAACCTGCTTCAAACCCCACTTCTGTGACAGAGGTTCACAAGCAGTGTGGAAGTGTTAAATATATCAATTGTTTAATAATACAGAGTGCCTGTCTGTACATCCCAGCCATTTGAATATAGTGCATTAGGCAGCTTGAGAAAAGCTGGGGTCTCCTTGTCCTCCTTACCCCCCACCCCACCCCAGATAACGACTTCAGAAAGTAGATTTAGCTACCCACAAATGCTTGTCAGAAATTTTACCTACTTGACTTTTCGCCAAATTCAAAAAAAGAAAAGAAAGCACTGCGGAACTTTGTCCTGGTTCTTGTGCAGGAGCCGTGGTTACGGCTAACCTGCTCCAGAAGCTATGTAGTACCAATTTTCAGGATAACAAGGATGCCGCCTCCAGAGTCGAGGCCTATGCCATCTCCCTGAGGCACTTTGTCTGGTCTAGACCCACTGGTTTACTCTGACTCCCAGTTTAAAGCCATGTACTTTCCTTGTGATAAAAACATACTGTTTGATTCCAGAACATCTCACTGCAACAAGGCCCCTGCCCCGGAATTTCCTCCCGAGGCATTGGGGACAGAGGTTTTCAAGCCTTCACTCAGAACAGGGTGTTTTCGCAGTCTAAAGCCTGCCGTTAGTGTGGGAGACCTCATGTGTACTGGTGTCAAAGTCTGTATCCCCAACACAGACGTTTCTGTTGGAGGAGGGGAAAAACATTCTAGCTTTGTGAATGGTGGAGAGGGTCCCTGGCCTTGAAGAGAAGAAAGGGCCTATACTCCACGTAATTTCTGACGAGACAGCTGCGAGTGGCTTCCCATCTTGCTGTTAAAACCCTAATTCAAGATGGTCACTCTGCTGCTATTCATACAGCTCCAGTAGGGAGACTGACTAGCCTCCCTGGTCCAAAAGGCCCCTTTTCCATATACCTTTAATCGAGGTCTCGCACAAGGGCTGGCTCACTGCAGCCCTTTGGCCTTCCTCAGCCCAAGAGTCTTACAGAGTGCCGGGCTGTGGTAGCAGCATCGCCTCAGGAGTCTGGGTGTCTCTAGCTACACCTAAGTTGCTGGTTAGCCGGCCAAAGTCTCCTTGTCAGTCACGGAGTCCCTTTTCTCTCCTTACTGGGAACTCTATTTGTAGTCTCTGGGTTCCCAGATAAATCTAAGCAGTCTCACCTGGAGCCCTCCTAGCATCCAGGAAGGATATGCCATCCTCCTCGGCAATAATTCAAAGATGTCCCTCATTGGCCGTTTCTTCATCCAGGAACAGCTTGACTGGGGTTGAATCATTAACCTCACTGGTTCAGCATAGGATGCGGTCCTGAACAAATCTTGTCACTTTGACATTTCCTCATGCTATAGGGACACAAGGCTTCAGTGCTTGCAGTGGTCTCGGGTTCAGATACAGGATGAGTCGCTGCAAGTCTCCTTGTAGCTTGCTGGTCTCAGAAAGCAACAATTTTCAAAGCTGAAAACTCTTAACAGAGCAGTTCATGAGCAGCCTTCTCCCAGTGGTGGGAAGCATATGGACAGTGCCTTAGTAAGTGGCACCTAGACTCCAGGACTCAATCATATTTCTTTTAGAACTCAGAAATCTTTCTAGCTGAAAGCATTTGCTCCTGTCATAAAGGACAGACTACAAAGTCAGACAGACACTACTGCAATGGCCAGATTGGGAGCACTCTGTTTGCAGGCGCTGTAAAATTGGTCTGTCGCCTTCTACCTGGGAGTCATCCTTTCAGCAATTCTCCTCCCAAGCAAACTCAATACTCTGGTAGATGCTGTAGTCACATCGGTGAAGGCCGAGTTAATGGACTCTGAACAAACAAGTACTAGCATGGTGTTAAGGTGGTTGGCACCCAAAAGTGAATCTGTTTGTTTGCCTCCCCCTCAGCTTCCAGTTTTCTTAATTCTGTTGGAGGCTCCAGCCCGGATCGCCTCATCTGGCGCTTGATCCTGGTCTGGTCAGGAGGTTCTCGATGCATTCCCTCCTTTCCCCTGATTCTCATGGTATTTCTGAAACTCTGACAGCAGCCTGCATCTATGATCCTGGTGACTCCAGATTAGCCCAAGCAAGCCTGGTACCCTATCCTTCTGTGTTGTGCAGCAGTCCATTCACCTGCCTCCAGCTCACTCCCTGCTGACCTTTCCTTGGACAGGAGTGCGGTATCCAGGCATACATTCCTTTCTCTGGGCCTTTCTGGAACAGTTGGTCTGCATCCTCACAGTACTCTTAATAGGTCCTTAGGATACTGAGGGTAGTTAAAAAACAAAAACAAACAAAAAAAAAAAAACACTGAAGAAGACTTATGCAGCCAAATGAAAAAGGTTTTCCCTCTGTGCAAGAGCAAAAGGTTGAATCGTTCTGCTTCAGCTCTTCAGCTGCTAGATTGCCTGGTACTCTTACAGGCATCAGGCTTGACACCATCTTCTTTCAAGCTACACCCAGTGCAATTTTGGCCTCACCTTTGGTGGGAAAGAAGAAAATCATTTTTTCAAAGGCCTCTTGCACCTCCAACCTTCATTCCAGGAGCCTTTTTGAGCACGAACCTTTGCATAGACAGGCTCATGAAGCCACCCTTCAAGCCTATGTCCACAGCCCTCATCAAGTTTGTAATTTGGAAGGCAGGCTTCCTGGTAGCCATTTCCTCTGCCAGGAGGTTTTCAGAGCTACAGGCCCTTCATCACTTAAAACGATAAAGTTGAGCTCAGGACAAATAGGAAATTTCTGTCAAAGGGGTTTTAGAGTTCCACTTAAACCAGTCCATTACTCTACCTGTCTTCTTTACTGAGAAATCCACGCCTGGTGAGCAAAGTTCCACAGCTTGATGTCAAAAGAGCCATCTTCAACTAGCTAGAGCATACTAGGCAGTCCAGAGACTCCTCCACTCAGTTGTTCCTCACCCACGGGGATGTATGCAGGGAAGACCAGCTACCAAGAGAACCATTTCCACTGGCTGGTCTCTTGTATTGGTTTCTGCTGAGAAAAGCTGGTCACCAACCTACAGTGGTGCTCAGGGCCCACTCCACCAAGGACACTGCAGCCTCATTGGCAGCAGCAAGGGACATTCTCTACTGGATGTCTGCAAAGCAGTTACCTGAAAATCTGTGCACACCATTGTGAAACACTACAGTTTGGGTTTGCATACCAGGTCTGATGCCAAGTTTGGCAGGGCCGTTCTGCAGAGCATCTTTCAAGTAGGTTCTGCCCACCTCCCACTTGGTACTGCTTGGTAGTCTGCAAAACTTAGTGATGCTAAAGGACTCCTTGGGTAGAAGAAAAAATGATTCGCCGCGGTAATCTTCTTTATTCCAAGGGTCCTTTACCATCAGTAAGCTCCCACCCTTCCTCCTGGTTCATCTGTCGGAGAAGGGCTCTTAATTCACCTTTACAAAATGTGGAGTTTCTTACTGATTTTTGAACTTGTGTTGTTGTTGTTGCCATTTCCACTTTTTGTGACATCTGCATGTTTTTGAATCCTGTTTCTCTTCGGTATTTGCCATTGTTTTACTTAAAAAATTCTGAAGCCTTCAACAGCTCACTCCCTCTGCTGTCTACTGATTGGCTTGTCCCTAAAGCTCATTTAAATTCCCTAAGACACACCTCTGGGGCAGTTGCACCTAGCCAGTTAAGTGCAAAGTTACTGATGCTAAAGGACCCCTTGGAAGGATTACTGCGGTGAGTAATGTTTTCCTTCTCCCTTTGGGGGCGTGGCTTGCGCTGATGTCAAGCCGTCGCACCAACATCTACCACACACACCCCCACCTCTTGGGGCTCAGAGCTGTCGTTCCTGGCTTACACTGAGGCCAGTCCAACACCGAGCTTGTACTCCACCCTCCTGCCTTACAGCAGAAAAGGCAGGCAGAGAGCTGCCAAGGATTGAGCACACATTTCCAGTAGGCTGCATCTGCCACTGTAGCAGCTGTAAGGAGTATACCTGCTAGAGTTGTGCAAAGCAGCCACTCGTCTACAGTAAACATTCATTTGTCGCTACTGTCTGAATATCCAAACTAGGAGGGATGTCAGATGTGAGATGTCTGTACTTTAGAACCTGTTTCCTGAGTAGGTTCTAGACCCTGCCTCCCAAGGTACAACTTGGAATCTGCTGCTTGTGTAACACCTTTCCCTTTGGGATCTGGGTATGAAGAGTTCTTCAGATGAGTTTAAAACAGATGTTTTCCATTTAAAAAAAAAAAATCTCACACATGGATTTATATCTTTGAAACTTTGCAGATTTACATTTGGTCATATCGTGATTATTTACGTGTTTTTAGATTTAGTAGAATACATGGCATGGTGAGCGGTCACTTCTCTCTTCCGTCTTTAAATCTGCCATTAGACTGCTAGGGGAGCATGACCACACTGCAGAGTTTGATTTTAACATTCTAAAGTTCTGTCTCCAGAGCAGCACCTCAGGGCTGAGATGCTGCGATTTATGTTATGAGACTTTGAAATATGCCATTTAGAAGAAACATGATTACTGCAGTGATTTTATTTTTTTCTGATTTACACACTGGTGGAAAGGACCATTTAAGAACTGTGTGATATGATTAGTCCCCCCCACACTTTAAGCAGCAGTGCCAGTAGTAGAACACTGATGCATTGAGATGCACCATTTTAGAACTGTATGATATGGTTAGTTCCCCTTTAAGCAGCAGTGCCAGTAGAACACTGATGCATTGGAATGCAATGCATGAGCTGAACAAGGGCATAACAGCTTAAAATTCTGAACCGTTTTTTGCTGCCATTGTGTCAATCCGTTACTCACTTAATTTGCTAAAGTCCAGGAAATATAGAACAAAACTGTGACTGGAGTTGTATCGAAAAGCGGCTTCTACAGAAAATACTAGTTTATATGCAAGGGGCAGTTCTCCTTTAAGAGCCACAGTAAAGTAACCCTTGGGATTGAAGGTATTCCTCCCGCCTCAAGTTAACTAACCAAAGCATTCCACTAGCAGCCACCCAGGGAGGCATTGGATGTGAAAACTGCCATTCATCTTTCCTGCTGGCTAGTGAAAGAAGAGCTGGCTGCTGGTCCCTCCTCATGGGGCGGGGTGCAAGAGGAATGAGGTAGAGGGGAAAAAAATCTGAGGGCCTCATTTGTGTTGATGACCTGCTTCTCGAAACCTCGAGCTGCCACACATCGGGCAACACAGGCAGTGGTCTAGGATTTCTGCACTATTGTTGTTATAACAGTATCTGGAATGTTTAGAAATAAACAGTCCTGATTGGCCATGAATTATGTCTTGATTTATAACCTTTATAAGTGACAAGATGGCACCTTGTTTCTGTGCAGGAGCGGCGAATGGTGGATGTGATGGATGTGAACACACAGAGGGATTGACATGACCATGGCGCGTGGGCCAAGTACTAGGAGACCCCTGAGGAGAGGCGTGAGAAGCTGTACAATGTTATTAGCCTGGAGTTCAGTCACACCAAGCTGGAGAACCTCGCAGAGGCCCGCCACGGCACGCCCACATACAAGCTCCGCCTGCATTCATCTGTTCAAGTGTGGCAGTTTGTATCTGTGCAGTTGTGCTAGTTAAGACATCAGTGACTGGGCTTGCGCTGACCCTTGCAGAGTCTAAACTTGTTTTGAAAGAGTCTGTGTGGCTTAGCAAGTAGCCATCTGATCTGTGGCACAGGCGATGGTTGGTTTAAGAACCTTTGACTGCTCAGGAAAACTATGAAATTACGTTGTTTTTTCCTCCATTTCTAAGGAAGCGCAGTGTCCCAGCATGTGGTACTGTATATATCACGAGTGGACAGTGACCTCTGCTCACGTGGCGAGCCACGAGTGAGGTTTTGAGGTCACTGTCCATGAGTTGATATAAATGGTATCACACACTGGGACATCACGTCTGTTTCATACAATAGGGCTCCGGCTTTTCTTTTCTTCAGTTTTCTTTTGTTGGTTTAACGGCATGAGGAGGAGGGAGGGTGGACAGGTGCACTATGGTGATAACGTGTACATTGTGCTTGATATCTTCACGGTGTACATCACGATCTGGTTATCACACTGTGGCTCTGATAGTGTAGATTTTGTAATGGCATATCACTTCACCTCTATTGTATAAACTTATTTCATACAGTTGCACAGTTGGCTTTTCCTCTTTCTGTACAAGTATACTCATCAACATGGAAATGGAATTAAACCTTTTTTTTTTTCCTTATTCTTTGGTAATCTGATAAGGCCCACTGAGCACACAGTCTGGTTACCGGGCTGACCTAGGGACACTGGGGAGGTCAGATGACTAGCTCGGTCACGCAGTATGCATGTGGAGGCTGTGGGAATCAAACCATGTCTGCTGGATGTACCAAGCTCATTCACAGCACATCACTCTAACCTCTAAAATCCATTTGACTCTGGCCATCAGTTTGCGCCAGATATCCAAATCCTCTGCCTGTGACATCAGTCTGTTGCTGCGAACCACTCTGCTGCAAGAAACTGAGAAGTGTGCTGTTAGGCATGGGCAGAGCATCCAGAGCATGTAGTCTCTCAGAAACCTAGAACAGGGGGCAGAAAAAGGCAGTCATCCTTTCCATTCTGCTGAACTCTGTAGCTGATTATTTATTTCACAATTCTACCCGAAGGCACACTGTATCGATAACTGCTGTTACTGATGTGTCCTGGGTGTGAAGCATCTATTGGCCATCCATCCCATTGTTTCCTCCCCCGATCTAATCAGGCCCTGTGCCTGTCCCACCGTGTATGACTCCCACCTTCTGTTCCCCACCCTGTCCGCCCATGTATGAATCCTGCCCTTCATTTCCCCACCCGTGTATGAATCCCTGCCCTTCATTCCCCACCGTGTATGACTCCTGCCCTCTGTTCCCTGTTCCACCGTGTATGATCCCACCTTCCATTCCTTGTGCCGTTCCCACCGTGTATGAATCCCACCCTCCCTCCGTTCCCTTGTGCCTGTCCCACCTGTGTATAAATCCACCCTCCGTTCCCTTGTGCCTGTCCCATCGGTGTATGAATCCCATCCTCCGTTCCCCTTTGCCTGTCCCACCCAGTGCGAATCTCACCCTCCGTTCTCCACCCCTACTGTTTTAGCACACACACCTAACTCTGTAGTCTGTTCCCCTGTCTACTGCTCTTTCTGTGAAAGAGTATCTTCGACATCCCCTGAACTTTCCACAAGCCAACATCTCTGGAATGCCCTGTACTTATGTGCATTTAGGGTGAACTCATTCCAGTTAACCCAGTCATCTCATTGAGACATTTGTATGTTCTAGGGACATGGATATGTTGTTCATCCACACTTATTGGCAGCTCCTTGCCGCTTTAAATCTTGGCCGAAGGTCTTCAAGCTGGCTCCTCCCACCCACCCGGTGGTAAAACTCAGCTCCGCCTCTGACATGCCAGATCTTCCTTACCGCTGGAAGCTCAGGTTCCTCCTTAACGCCTGCGATAAGACTGGTTCCTAATTCTTGAAAGTTCGAAATCAAAAAGTTTTGCTAAAAAGACTTGGTCTTCTTTCCTTGCGCTGCGATGGACAAATCGACTCGGTTTCCGGAGGTGCCCTTGCGGGCAGAAGATGTCTAGGGCGGATCCGCACTCCACGTGTCTACTGCTTGGGCCTTGAGCGACCCGCAGGCCTGCGACTTGTGCTCGTCCTTTTGACTGTCGTCCTGAAGACCGTGCTGCCGATTACAACTGTGGCCGCCCGAAGAGAAATTCCACGGTGAAATCTAAAGAGGTCCGGTTGGCGGTGTCGCGGCGGCGGGCTTTCGTGGATCAGCTCGGGCAGATGATGCGCCCTCGAGAGGAGTGCGCGCGAGGCCACTTCTACCTCGGCTACGGCATTTGTCCCGCTCTCACCGGTGCCTGCACTGCTTCTTTCAAGGAGCTTTGTCTGACCCTCTCGACAAAAGGTGAGGTCCAACTTCTTCTGGACCCTTTTCAGGTCCAAAAGAGCAAGAGAAGTTTCACCGTCGATGTCTTTGGGAGGCGGAAAGATCCTCCTCCTTCTTGTGGACAGTGGGCTTCATTGACCCCTCAGTCGACCACTGGTCTCACGGTGTCCCGTGAGCCAGTTGACCGAGACTCCCATCCACGCTGGTCGAGATTTTTCTCGATCCGTTAGACGGTTGTCGGCTGGAGAAGCTGAGAACTCTCTCCCGCCGTTTCCCGGTGGGAGTTGAGGATCCCATCGCTCGACTGTGCCTGGTTCCGGAGCTGTGGATCGTCCGAGCCGAGGTGCCGATTCGACACTTCCTCCCTCGCCTAGTCGAGACTCCTTGGTCTCGGTCTTGACATCCTCGGTCCAGCCGATCCCGCCTGCCATAGGTGGTCTCGGCACCAGCAGCGGCGCGCCGCTCCTCCTCCCTCGGATGAGGGAGGCTCGCAGCAGTTGTGTTGGAGGTACAGAGGAGCTCATGTGCAACAGCTCCTTTTGACCGGGAATAAGCTGGACCCAGTCGCTTCCCGGCCATTAATGGCTGTCACTGAGCGGCCAAATAACCCCTGCCAGTAGCCGAGGAGCCTGTTCCCAGGCCGGTTGTTCGGCAATCCCAGCTGCCCGACCGATTCTGGTGGAACCTCCGCCTCCACAGCGTTAGTTGGGGTTCCGACCGAATTTTCGGTTGGCTATGGGTTTGCCCCATAGGCTGTCTGTCACCCTCACTCCCGATAAACCTCGGCAGGTGGAGGTGGCTCAGGCTCGAGGCAGCTCTTTGAGGACTCTTCCGGTCCGAGGATGATTCCTCCCTTTTCTCCAAGCACATGGACTTGGAGTCCTCGGGAGGACAGTCAGTGGACCGATAGCCCTTCGTCCTTCTTAGATTGCTTCGCTCATCCTCGGAGTCCACCGGGATGAAGCTCGAACCAGTTTCTAATGGGCCAGGTATCCCTCAGGAGATTCTGGACCGAGGGATTCTCCCACGGAGGCCTTCCGTGGCCGAGGCCATGGTGAGTCTGACCTTGAGCTTGGTAGCGCCTCTGCTTCCTGCCCTGCGCCTTCGGCCAGAATGGCCAGGAAGTATGTGGTTCCTACCGGTTCCCTGTCCGGTTTTTTCGAACATCCCTCTGCTGAGGGGTTGGTTACCGACAGCGTCTTCGCGTGCCGGGAACGCTTAGGATGTGGGATTAAACTCTCCGACAAGGAATTCAAGAAATTGGATTATGCCGGGCGAAAGTCTATGCCCTTCTCTCGCCTTCGCCAGGCCAGTTCGCCATCTCATGGCACATTTTTCTCATGCCCTGTTGGGCTCCTGGATGCGGTCACCTCATCTTCCCCTGGATCTGCAGACTACGGTCAGGCAGGTGCGGGACCAGGGCAGTGGCCAAACAGCAGCTGCAGACTGCTTTAGGACATTGGGGACTCATGTGCCAGGTCGGTGGGCGGCCGCAGTGGCCATGCGCGTCGGGCTTGCTGAGGATATCCACCTTACCCGGATACCCAGTACAAGTTGGCGGATATTCCCTTTTGGGACTGACCCTTCGGCCCTGGGGTGGAAGGTCACCTGAGAGGATCGAGAAGTCCAATGCTACCTTGGACTCTGTCTCTTCCGCTCAGAAGGACAAAGGCCGCAGCCACAGCCTAAGCCCCTTTCGTTCTCTGTGCCTGGCGCGCCGCCCAGCAACTATCAGGGCCAGTAGGCTCGACCCTGGCATCCCAAACCAGCCGCTGGCTTCCTCCAACAGGAAGCAGGGGAGGAAGGCCCAGGAGGTTCCTCGGCCGGTCCCTCCTCCAAGCCTGCCCAGTGATGGGCTGAGGGTGTCGCCCATCCCGTCACCTACCCTGGTTTCCCCATTGAGGCAGGTCCGACACTTCCTTTCCGCCTGGTCCCTGTTACCACGGACAGTTGGGTACTGGAGGTGGTGGGAAAGGCCTGCCTCTAGAATTGAGCAGGCTCCCCGCCTTCAGAGCCGCCGCACTCGGGGGCCCTAACCGCAGCCTCACTGGCGCTTGTCGAGCCGACATCGCCTCCTCCTCCTCCAAAAGGAGGTGATAAGGGAGGTGGAGGACCCCTCAGACCTGGGGTTCATGTCCAGGTATTTCCTGGTTCCAACGGACCGGGGCTGCCGCCCATTCTCGACCTGCACACCTGAACAAGTTCCTAAGGTCTCGAACCTTCAGAATGGTCACTCTGGCACAGATGACACCATCTCTGGAACACGGCGTGTGGTTCTGCTCTCTGACCTACAGGACGGTTCTTTCACGTCCCCATCCGTCTGCTACATCGGAGATTCCTTCGCTCGAGCGGAGGGATCCCTATTCGAGTTCCAAGCCATGCCCTTCGGCTTATCTCCAGCTCCCAGGGTCTTCACCAAATGCATGGCAGTGGTGACAGCATTCCTGGGCAAGGCCGAGGGTCCGGTGTGACCCTTACCTGACGATTATTGATAGCAGCCCTCCAGACAGGAGGTGGAGCAGTCCAGAGATCTGGCCTCCAGGTTTGCTCTCTAGTCGGCCTCTTCATCAACGAGGCCAAGTCGGAACTTGAGCCAGAGGTGATCCTGTTCGTCGGGGCAGAGCTCGACTCTCTCTCGAGCCAAGAGCGGCTGCCCGCGGATAGGGCCGAGGTTCTTACCTCCCTTGCCCAATCATTTCTGGTTGGGCACCGCGCCTGCCCGGGACTTCCTCGCCTCCTGGGTCTCATGGCGGCCTGTACCAGTGTGGTCCGTTGGGCACGCTGGCACATCGCCCCTTCAGTGGGACTGGCCAGCCAGTGGTCGCAACGCTGCAATCCATTGGACCAGCTAGTGTTAGTGACCCAGGAGATGTGGAACGCCTCCAGTGGTGGACCGTTCCGCCTCATCTGCAGGAGGGCATCCTGCTTGTCCGCCTCGAGGCCGACGGTCTCTATCGACTGATGCCTCTCCGATGGGTTGGGGTGCCCATCTGGGAACACCGAGTGCGGCCTCTGTGGTCGCGTGGGGAGTCCCGATGCCACATCAACCTGCTGGAGCTCAGGCGGTCCGCCTAGCTCTCACCGCCTTTGCTCCGCTTTCTCCGGGGTCAAGTGGTCTGAGTCCAGACGGACAATACCACGACTATGTACTACCTGAACCGCCAGGGCGGGACGCTCCATGCTTCTGTGCAAGGAAGCTCTCTGCATTTGGTCACTGTGGCAGCCTGGAGGTGGATCTCCTAGCCATTCATGTGGCAGGAGCCTTCAACACCCTGGCCGATGCCCTGAGCCGGATAGGGCTGCATCTCACGAGTGGTCTCTCCTGCCGGAGGTAGAAAGATCTGTTCTCCCACTGGGCACACCTCAGGTGGACCTGTTTGCCTCAGGAGAGAGCGCTGGTTGAGGCTGTTTCATGCCGCCCCTCAGCAGGGCTCGCTGCAGGGATGCCTTCTCGAGGCTGTGGACCCCGGCCTCTTCTATGCCTTTCCCCATTTCCCTTGATTCACAAGGTGCTTCTCAAAGCAAGGAGGGACAAGGCGCAGGTGATTCTGATAGCCCCAGACTGGTCCCGCCAGTTCTGGTACCCAGATCTCCTCAGCCTCAGCTCCAGGCTCCCGAGGCAGCTTCCAGCTCGCCTGGACCTGCTCTCAGTCAATCGGGGAAGGTGTTCCATCCGGACCTTCAATCCCTGCACCTGACGGCCTGGTTCCTGAGCGGCTAGAGTTCCAGGCCTTGGGTCTTTCCGGACGAGGTCCTCAATGTAGTTGAGGTGTCCGTAAGGAGTCGACCAGAAATGCTACGCCTTCAAATGGAAGAGATTCTCCATTTGGTGTCAGGCAAGGGCTTGGACCCTTCCTCCTGTTCTGTGGCAAGCATTTTGGACTATTTATGGTCCCTTTCTAGTCAAGGCTTAGGTCGATGACCCTAAAGGTGCACCTGGCAGCCATCTCTGCTTACCGGGCGGGCCGGGAGCAGTCGGTGGTGCAGGAAAGGTGGTCGGGCGCTTTCAAAGGCCTTGATCACATTTCTCCGATGCGAGAACCTCCACCTCCGGTGGGATCTACCGCTGGTACTGGCAAAGCTCATGGGCAAGCCTATTCGAACCAGTGCACAGGTGTGAACTCTCTCACCTGTCGTGGAAGACCCGCTTCTTGGTGGCTATCACGCCAGCCAGAAGGATGGGAGAGCTCCAGGCGCTTCCATCGAGTCTCCTTACCTGGTCTTCCACAGGGACAAGGTTGTCCTGCTTCCCCACCGAAATTCCTTCCGAAGGTGGTGTCGGAGTTTCACCTTAACCAGGTGCTGACTCTGCCGGTGTTCTACCCCTAATCACACTGGAGGTCTGAATAGGCTCCATACTTGACCTTAGAAGGGCGCCGCTTATAAGGAGCGCACGGTTGAAATTCGGGAGAGGTTCGCCAGCTGTTTGTCACCTACGTTGAAGCCGCATCTGGCAGACCTGCAGCTTAGCGGACGATAGGCAGGTGGGTCACCTCCTGCATAGATCGCTGCTATGAGTTGGCAGGCATGGAGCCTCCCAGAGGGATAAGAGCTCATTCTACCCAGTCATACTGCTGCATCGGTGGCTGCATCCAGGGACGCCCCTATCCAGGAAATCTGCAGGGCTGCTACCTGAAGTCAGCACATACCTTTATTACCATTACCACATCGACCTTGAGTCACGCCGGATGCTGGTTTGGGGCCTCGGTTCTCCAGTCCTTATTTCCCAGTAAGTATTAAGGGTGTGCGCCTTGCCTCCTCCTCCCGGAGAACTGCTAGAGTCTGCACAATAAGTGTGGATGAACAACATATCCCTGTCCTAAGAATACAGGTTACTCACCTGTAACAGGAGTTCTAGGAATGGCATATGTTGTTCATCCTACATTCCCACCGACCTCCCGGCCGACGCACAACCTGAGCTTCCAGCGGCCAGATTTGGCCGGGGCGGAGCAGAGTTTTACCCACCCGGTGGGGTGGAGGAGCCAGCTTGAAGACCTTCCGCAAGATTTAAAGCGGCAAGGAGCCTGCCAATAAGTGTGGATGAACAACATATACCATTCCTAGAACTCCTGTTACAGGTGAGTAACCTGTATTTTCTGTCTTGTCCCACCTCTCCCTCTTCATCTCCGGTGTTACCTGTTGAGGTATCTCAACGTTTCTTTGTGTGTTTTATCCCATAGGCCCTGGATCATTTTGGTTGTCATCCTCTTCTGCCCCTACCATGTCTCAGTCTTGTGCAGTTGCAGGCTCCAGACCCTTACATTACTCTGGGTGGAGAAGAACCAGGGACCTGTACAGAGGAATGATCACCTCCCTGCTTCTACTGCTCATCCCTGTTCCTGTAGACCCCAGCATCCTGTTAGCCCTAGCCACTGCTCTGTTACACTGGGACAACACATCCCGTTAGCCCTGGTCACTGCGCTGTTGCACTGGGCTGACCCATCCTGTTAGCCCTGGTCACTGCACTGTTGCACTGGGCTGGCGCATCCTGTTAGCCCTAGTCACTGCGCTGTTGCACTGGGCTGACGCATCCTGTTAGCCCTAGTCACTCGCTTGTTGCACTGGGCTGGCGCATCCTGTTAGCCCTAGTCACTGCGCTGTTGCACTGGGCTGACGATCCCTGTTAGCCCTAGTCACTGCGCTGTTGCACTGGGCTGACCTATCCTGTTAGCCCTAGTCACTGCGCTGTTGCACTGGGCTGACACTTTCAGTTTAGGACAGTGATCCTGTTTTTCTGTTAAAATACATAGCTGTCTATGGAATGGGGAAGTTGATTCAGAGAACATATGACACATGAAAGCTACTTTGGTTGATCTGATGCTTTGCAAAAAAAAAAAAAACTCTGATGTCAGATAAGAACCTTTTGGTCTACCTAGTCTGCCCATTTCCTACCTAGGGATAAGCTGCAGATCCTAGTTAACGAACAGCCTGCTTCCTCCTACCCTCCTCTAGAATTGCCTTATGTCTATCCCATGCATTCTTGAATTCCGCTACTGTTTTGACCCCATGACCCCTCAGGAAGGCCATTCCATGTGTCCATCACCCTCTCTGTGAAAAATACTTTCTCATGTTGCCCTGAGCCATCTCCCCTCTATGTTCAAATTGTGCCCCTAGTTGCACATCTTTTCTTGAAAGATGCTACCCTCTTGGACTTTGTTGCTTCCTTGAGGTACTTGAAAGTTTGTCATATCCCCTCTCCTCCTTTCCTTGTGGGTATACATATTTAGTCTCTCTTATGGCTTCTGGTGCAGACCCTGCACCATTTCAAAGTTGTTCTCCTTTGACTGCTTCCATCCTGTCTTTCCTTATGGAGATGGGGTCTCTGTAACTGCATGCAGTATTCCAAGTGGGGTCTCGCCAACTGTCTGTACAGAGGGATAACTTCCATTTTCTACTGGTGATGCCTCTTCCTATGCATCCCAGTATCCCCCAGCCCTCTGTACTGCCTTCTCACATTTCTTGCCTAACTTTAGATCATCTGATATGACTACCTTCAGGTCCCTTTCCATTTCTGTTGTGAATCCCCCTCAAATTGTGTACTCTTCCACTGGGTTTTTGTTTGCAGGTGCATTACTTTGCACTTCTTTGCATTGAATCTAAGCTGCCATACTTTTGACCATTCCTTTAACCATGCTAAGTACCTTCTCTTCCTTTCCACCCCTTGTGTATCAGCCCTGTTGCAGATCTTTGTGTTGTTTGCAAAGAGGCATACTTTTCCTTCCAGTCCCTTCACAGTGTCACCTATAAAGACATTAGAGGACTGGTCCCAGCACCTTATGGAACTTAAGGCACGAACAAATACATAGAGCTCAAAAGTAGAAAAAATGTACAACAAAACATAAATTGGCAGATTCCTAAATAATTCATGCGCCCCCAAATTCAGCTTCATGAAGGAACCAGTTCCTCGCTTCCTTTGATTTGGCTGTCAAAATGATGTGCCTAGGGATGGAGTTCTAGGAACTGCTGCTAATTTCTCTCCAAAATTGTGGCTTGTTCAATTTACTGTGACATGGCAAATTCCACACCAGTTCAGTACTGATGAAGGTCTGCTCCTGATCTTTTTGGGGTTGGGGGGTGGGGTGCGCTTTTAGATGAGCTGTTAAACAGAGGTTCTTTATGTCTCTCTCTGCTGGTTGTACATGTGGAATTAAACCACTTTTCTAAAGGGCAAGGGTCTCCAGGTTAGTTTTCCTGGATCTTTAAAACTGGTTGTAATGCAGCTGTTCACATCTGTGTGTGGGTGGCAGGCCTCACTGCCAGCATAACACCTGCATACAGACCCCTGCACTAGCAGTAGCCACCTCATTCCTGTGTGATGTCCTTGTACTACAGCATCTTACCCCTTGATTTACAAAGCCGTTTAATTTCACTCAGTCGTCTTTTCATTAGCAGTAGGTGCTACGTAATGTAGTACCTGGATGCTCGATAGAGCTCTGACACATGGATTATGTGTACTGCCCCCTAATTTAGGAATAGCTAGTGCATTTGGATGTTTGTTTGCCTTTGCCAGTACTGACAGACCAGAACTAAGGGGCACTAACTGTGTTTACAGGGTATAAGTCCTCTTATTTAAGGGCTCACTGAAAACGAAGCGTTCTTGAGGAGGGCAGATGTAGTCCCACTCCACAAAGTGGTGGTAGGGAGGAGGCTGACAACTATAGGCTATTCAGCCTGTCTGTAGTGGGAAAGTTAATGGAATCACAGAAAGGAAAGGGTTGTAGAATATCTTGAATCCAACAAACTACAAGACCTGAGGAAGCATGGATTCATTTTTTGGGGTCCAGTCAAACAAATCTGATATATTTCTTTGGCTGGGTGACCAGGGAATTAGATCGTGTGACGTGCGCTACCTAGATTTCAGTAAGACTTTGAAACTGTTCCACACAAGATATTAGTAAGGAAGCTGGGCAGTTTTTATCAGTGGGTCCAAAGATGGTAAACTGGGTAAGACATTAGTTGGAGGATACGTGACAGAGGGTGGTGGTGGTAAGTGGAGCTCACTCCAGAGAAGGGAGGATAACCAGCGAGATGCCTCAGGGTTCAGTGCTAGGACTGGTCCTCTTCAGTGTTTTTATAAGTGACATCGCAGAGGAGCTGGAAGGAAGGAAGGTCTGTCTCTTATGACACCAAAATCTGTGGTAGAGTGTGCATTGGGGGTAGGGGAGGTGTTGAAGAATGAGCAGAGTCCTGAGCAAACTCTGAGTGGTCCAGGGTATGGCAGTTGGGTTTCAGTGTGACAAATGCAGAACCATGCCTTTAGGGCACAGAAACCCAGGGCAAAGTACAGAATGGGATGAGAGGTAGTGATGACCACCAAACAGCATAGACTTGGATTAATCATATCTGATGACATAAAAGTGGCAAGACAGTTAGAGCTAGTGGGATGCTTGGGTGAATAGGGAGGGCATCACCAGCAGAAAAAGGGAGGTGGTGTTACCACTATATATATCACTGATTAGATGACCCCCAAAGAATACTATGTTCAGTTCTGAGAACACATCTCCGAAAGGACAAAGACTGACTGGGGACAGTCCAGAGGAGGGCATCTGAAATGGTGCAGTGTCTGCATCAAAAGCCCTATGAAGAGAACCTAAGGGACCTTAATATGTACACCCTGGAAGAGAGGAAGGTTATGATAGAGATCTTTAAATACCTCATGGGAGTAAATGAGGTACAGGAGGGAAGTGTATTTTAGAAAATAAAAAGATACTCTGGAAGAGAAGGGGACATGCTATGAAGCTGGAAGAGAATAGATTCATGAGATGTGAGGAAGTACTTTACAGAAAGTGATGGATTCCTGAAACAGTCTTCTAGTGGAGGTGGCTGGGGCGAAAACAGTGGTAGGTTCAAGAGTGCATGGGATAAGCATAAGGGAATATTAGTGGAAGGAGGGCAGAGATCATGTGTCGCGGTGACACTGTAGGTAGGGAAGAATGGGCAGACTTGGTGGGCCAAGTGGTCCTTATCTGCCATCAAATTTCTGTGCAACATTGTGTCCCTCTACACAAGATGCTCTGAACTTAGGGTTCCGATCTTGTTCAAGGAGTGCATGTCTCTCCCTTGCCTAAACCCAGTGCCTGCTGTCGGGGATGTATACTGAACCTGAAACCATATTCCGTGTGGAGGTACATTTCCTTTACCTCACCCAGGGCTCATGGTAGCCCAATGTATATTGAACTCAGAGTTTAGAGGGGTATGTCTGTCACTTACCTTAGCTCAGAGCGCGTCAATTAGATGTATACTGAAACTTAAATCTGCTCAGAGGTGGGCGCCCTCCTTCCTAAACCCAGGGATTGCTGTCAAGATGTATATTGAACTTGAAACCATGTTCAGGGGTACTTCCCATTATCAAACTCGGGGCATGCTGTAAATGAGATATATCTGAACCTCAGTTTTTTTTTTTTTTTTTGGGGGCATCTCCTCTAATCTAAATTCAGGACCTCTTGTAAATGAGATGTATATCGAACCAAGGTTCAGAGCGTGGTTACATCTTCCCTTCCCTAAACTGGGGCCCATTGTAAATGAGATGTATACCGAACCTCACTGTGTAAGCTCTTTATTTGCTCCTTGGGCAGGTTGATTTGATCGACTGGGTAGACAACATGTGGCCACGGCACCTGAAGGAAGAGCAGACAGAGTCCACAAATGCCATCAGTGACATGAAGTACCCAAAGGTGCAGAAGTAAGTACAGAGCAAGGCGGTGAGGAGGTCCTTTTAGTTGAAAAGTGTATTACTTTAAAAATATTACCATTCATCAAGCACAGTTTCTGTACTTAACACCCTCTGTTAGCAGGTCTCTGATCCTAAGAACGCGAGAAGACTCCTTTGCAGCCACAAGAGATTGTCTGGTCTCTATATAAACAGTATTGTGCAGTGACAGAATGTGCTAGGTTGTGGGGGTGAGGCTGCAGGCTGTGTAGCTTCAGAACCAGATAAATGATATCCCTATCGAAAGGGCAAGTCAGCTTGGCACATCCTACAAAAGGGACGGATAAATGAACCAATACTTTTTTTATGTTTTATGCCTCTGCTCCTCGCCTCATCTACTCAACCCAGCTCTGTCACCCCTAGGTTTTACGGAGCCTTCCCATGTTCTCCCAGAGCTTTCCCTTCTGGTGTCCCACCTTACCTCTGCTGCGAAGGATTTGGTGTGAGAGACCACGCCTAGGTAGCCGGGGTGTGATATGTGAGCTGGTGGGCTTCATTCTGTTGCTCGGGTAGTTCTGCTTTTCTTCCTGGTTCCCCAGGATGCCGGGTCAAGAGCACTGGCATGCACCCAAGAAGCTGTGTCATACGTTCCTGCCGATGTCTTCCCCGCCACAGTCTGCTTTGCTGCACTGCCATATGCAGGTGGCAGTATAGTAGCGGAGCTGGCTGCCCTCTGATATGTGCTGTCCCCTGCCATAGCGTGGGAAAGGTGAGACATGAGTCACCCTGGCCCCCAACTTGGCTGGCTTGTAAATGAACATTTGACGCTTGGCTGAGCAGAACCCCCCCAAACCACAAAAAATCTGACAGTCTAGGGATGTCACAATAATTGAATATGCCATGATGGTGCCCTCGACATTTATCATTGAAAACAACAAAAGAATAGTCACGCAGTGTGACGGACAACTTTCTCACCTCCCTGGCACTTGCAGGGTATCCTTCCTTTGGATGTGACAAATTACCTCCCACCCCAAAATGCAGTAGGTTATTTGTTTTAACTTATATTTTGTGCATTTTTCCCCGTTATTTTTCCTGGTCGCTAGTTATGCGTATTGAGGCATGCGAATACTGTGGCTCCAGGGCACCCTTCCATACTTTGCTGCCCCCACCCACTCTACCCACCTTGTGCTTACCAGTCAGACTCCGCCTGATGGGGAGCAGAACTCACGGGGCAATGGAGATCCTACCCTGGAAAGGAGAGCTGCCAGTATGGTTGCCCAGTCCTCGCGCCGCCTCCGACAATTGGTCCTGTTCCAAAATCAGGATGCTGGCATAGCGCGAGGTGGGCGCTCCAGCGCTCAACCCTCTGCGCCACATATTGTGACTTAATATCATGACACTCTCTAACCCAGTGAACAGGGAGTTAGTTGACTGCCCTTGAGTGGATCAGGACGTCATGGTTGGGATAGGCCAGCTGGTGCTGTAAGCATTTGTGTTGATTCCATTTTGTTTAGCAGGACCTGCGCAATAATGTGCCCTGTGCTATGGCAGATTCATTGCCCTTGTGAAAGACGTCCCTATCCAAGGATGCAGTGTGCAAAGGAACAGTCATACCTTTCTTACCTCAGCAAGTGCATTGGTGGTTAAGGCTTCTAAGGAGTATGCACAAGGCGTGGTGCTAGAAACTACAAGAATTGTAATCACAAACATTTCTAGCAACATCAATTTATAAGAGGGATACCATTAACAAAAGTGTTATGTGCATTTGATTCAGACCAGACTAATTAGTCTGACATGTTTCAGATCGCTTTGTCCTCCTTCAAAGCCTTTGAAGAAGGACAAATGGTTCAAACATGTCTGGCTGGAGTCTGGTCTGAATAAATGCCTTTATAACTTCTTTTGGTGTGGCATCCTCTTATAGGTGAGTGTATATTAGAAACTTCTGTGGGCACAAGACCCGGGGAGCAGGCTGAGGTACTAAATGAGTACTTCACCTCAGTTTTCACCAAGGAAAATGGGAGTGCTGCATCATACATGGGAGGAGACAGTTATACTGAGGAGAGGGGACCCCTCACCGATCGGGTCTGGGGAGCATCACTGGCAGGAGGGGGAAGGCTAAGCAGGAGAAGAGGTAGCGAAGTGGAAATCACAGCAGAGAGAGTGAGGGAAGCCCTCAGGTCCCTTAAGACGGAGAAAGCACGGGCCGGATAAATTACTTCCCAGAGTGCTGAAGGAACTTTATGATGTCCAGGCTAAACCTCTGGCTGGAGCTTTTCACCATCTCTGAGGACAGGGTGGGTGCCCCAGGGACTGGAAGGTGGCGATATGGTGCCTATCCACAAGTGGGGGATCAAGGGAGGTGCAGGGAACTACAGGCCTGCTCAGCCTGATACATCAGTGGTGGGCAAGGTGATGAAGGGCATTGTCAAGGAGAGGCTGGGGGGGCCTGAAAAGTCAGGGTGCCTGGACGATAGACAGCATGGATTCGTCCCTGGGAAATCGTGGTCAGACAAATCTTGTGGAGTTCTATGACTGGGTGACGCAGTGCCTTGGACCTGGGTAGACCAGTGGACGCCCTCTTTCTAGACTTCAGCAAGGCATTTGACTCTGTTCCTCACATGGGCCTGTTGGATAGCTGGGAGAAATGGGGTGGGGAACCAGATGATCAGATGGATGAGCAATTGGCTCCAGGACCGAGGGTCGTGGTTGGCGGGATAGTCTCATCCCAGAGGGTCATTAGTGGGGGTCCCACAGGGACTATTCTTGCCTCTCCTGTTCAACGCCTACATTCTCTGACATAAGGACAGGTATCAGGAGTGAGATGAGTCTCTTTGGCGTAATGACTCAAAACTGGGGGCTTGGTGGATGGGAAGGAGGGGAGGGTGGCCCTTCAGGGGGACCTGAGGCTCTGGAAAGATGGTCTAGAAAGTGGAAGCTGAGGTTCAATGCAGGGAATGCAAGGTACTGCACCTTGGGGCCAGAAACCGGGCCAAGTGTACACCGGGGATGCTACAAGTCTCGATGGCTGAGAGGGACCTGGGGTGGTGGTGGATGTCAAGATGAACAACTCGGAGACTTGTAGGAGGGCAGCAGCCAAGGCCAACAGGATGCTGGGATGCATCGCTAGGGGATCACTTCCAGAAGGAGGGAAGTGATACTCCCTCTGTATAACTGCTTGGTGAGGTCAAGCTTTGAGTACTGCGTGCAGCTTTGAAGGCCACACTTGGAGGGACATTAAACTCCTGGAGAGGGTCCAGAGGAGGGCAAACTAAAATGATTTGGGGCTTGGGGACAGGACCTATGAGGAGAGGCTCAAGAGCTAAATATGTACACGTTGGAAGAGAGAAGGGACCGGGGATATATAGAGGCCTTCAGGTACATGAAGGGGGGTAAATAGGGAAGGAACAGTTGGGGTGCTTCAAGGAAGGAGGAGGGGCCACTAGAGGGCAGGGTGGAAGCTGGAGGGGGAAGATTCAGGGAGAAAGGAGGAGGTGCTACTTCACTGAGAGGGTGGTGGAGCCATGGAATGCGCTGCCTAGGGGCTGGTGGAGGCAGATAACGGTGGAGGGTTCAAGAGGGGTGAACAGGACAGGGAAGGGTTCTGGAAGAAAATCCAATGCAGCGAGAATATCCGAACTGGGGAGGAGAAGCCAGAGAAGGCGAGGGGCAGCAAGGTCAGTCTCAGGGTGGGGCTAACTGAATGGGCAGACGCCGAAAAGACGGGCCTATTCTGCTGGCATTTTAGTATGTTAGTAATACCTGCTTTGGTGGTTAAGTAGTAGAATTCTCATCTGCCACATGGGAAGCCCGGTTGATTCCTGTTTGTTGCAGCTGAACGCTCTGAGCAGAGACCTGAGAACTTGAGGAGGTTGAGGGTATTGCAGCTGGTTGTTGATGCAAAAAGTGCAAAATAATGTACTTAAGACTCAGAAACCGGCAGGAGTACAAAATGGGTGGAGAGGTGCTGACGCACACAGAGCAGGAAAGAGACTCGGGGAGTAATCATATTGATGGCATAAAGGTGTCCGGCAGTGCAACAAGACTGTTGGGAGGGCTAATGAGATGCTGGAGTGTATGGGGTGGGATTTCATCAGCAGAAAGAGGGAGATGGTGTTGCCTTTGTAGAGATCACTGGTAAGACCCACTTGATTACTGTGTCCAGTTCGAGACTGTCTCCAGAAGGATGTAGCGAGGAGGGCAACTAAAATGGTACAGGGTTTGCATTAAAATTCCTACAAGTAGAGACAAGGAGGCCTCAGTTTGTACACGTTGAAGGTGGTGTGGATATGTTGAACACCTTTAAAGCAGCAGTGCAATGAAATTGGGCAAAACATTTTAACCTACCTTTTTTTCCACTGTAAAGATTCCAGGCTTCTTCCAGTTTTATTTGGTGGTACAATTTTCTAATTCCACTAAAATTTGAGTATTTTATACAGGTTTTTTAAGTTTTTTTTTTTTTTTTCCAAGAAAAATGAGGCTGCCGGATTTTGCATAGATAGCACTGCAGACCTAACAAGGGTTAGGATCGAGAAAATAAGACTCATGAGGTACCTAGAAAGGTAGATTTATTTTTACATAATTTTGTTGACTGGGCAGGCCCACTGAGATTAGAAGTCCCCTTTTCGGTTGAGGAAATACAGATGGTAACCAACTGAAACTGGGCCAGAATAAGATGTTGACAGGTATGCTAATATTTTTCAGAATTGTAACTGAAACTAGCTTTTTGAAAAACATTTTTGTTGTACTTTTGATTTAAATACCCCACAAGGTTAAATAAGGTACACGAGGAAGTATTTTCAGAAAAAGCTTGAACAAGGGACGTGCTATGAAACTGGAGAGGGATAGATTTACGAGAGATGTAACGTCTTCTTCACACAGAGTGGTAGATTCCTGGGACAGCCTTTTCGACAGAGGCATTGGGCTGCAGATGGGGGTTCAAAATGCACGGATAGGTATATATGGGCATCTTATTGAAAAGGAAGAGGAGGGAGAAAGAGACGGAGATCGATTTAAGGTCTGCGGAGATACTGTAGGTATGGAAAAATGGGCAGACTAGGTGGGGCAATGGTCCTTAATCTGTCACAAATTCTGTTTCTGTGGTGATGCGATACCCATGTACAGAGGTCACCCTTGTGTGTGAAATACGGAGCTTCTCCTGGTGCACTTCGCGCATTTCCCAAATGGAATGTGTGTGGAGTAGGTAGGCGATATTAAGCATTATAAAGGCAGCGCCTAACTGGATCACCTTATGAGCCCCATTACTATAGGTGTTGATAGCCTGCAGGTCTTTTAGCTTTGTGCTGAGCAACCTTCGCTCTTGGTACTTGTTCTCAAGGTGGGCCTCCACACTGATTACTTTCATCTTGGTTCTCTTCAGGCCAGAATACTATCCTGCTGCTAATACTGTGTTTATGTTTGTTCCTTCAGATATTGCCTAATGAGCGTGAAGGGGTGCTACACAGACTTCCATGTTGACTTTGGGGAACTTCCGCTTGGTACCACATTCTCAAAGGAGGGAAGGTATGACAGCAGTATTTCCACATTGGGATTAAATCTTCAACTGCCCACACATGCGGGGTTGCTGTGTTGTCTGGTCCTGGTAACCTTATAGATCAGCATTTGGGTGCTGGGTGATAAGCCCGTGGTATTAGTAAAGTTTCAATATCAGTGTCGGTGGCTCAGCAGGTTGCAAACTCGCCTGAGGAAGAAGGTGTGGGTTCTAGCCCCACACCAGCAACTTGGTTAAATCCCAACACTGACGCTGTGAATGTAACATTAGGGAGTGCTGCTTTCCTGAGGTGCCATCTTTGGGACGTAGACATTGCACACAGGTCCTGGCCAGCCTGTTCTGATTCTTCAAAATCCCACGACACTGTAGAAGAGTAGGAGTGAGTCTCCATGTCCTGGCAACCCCCATCCCCACATACACAGTTCACTAAAACACCACCGCAGCTTAACCTGATTCAGTTTCAGTTGGTTTCTGTCTGAGCCCCCCCCCCCGATGAGGCTGAAAATAAGCAGAATTGCCTAGCCCTCACTTTTCAGACAACAAAACTAACATGATTATGAACAGATGATGATGTCATGGATTGTGGAAATCGCGAGTATGGCATGGTAAAAGAAAATTTTAGATAGGGTTAGCCTAAAAGGCCATCTGACTGTCCCTTCTGTGCTGAGAGTTCAAGGAGACTTTTATACAGATGACTGCTCATAATTCCACAAAATTTGCTATGACCAAGTATTACAAGTCAGAGTTACTTCCGTCAGTCAGTATCTCATAAAGTTCCATTACCACTTGCAGTACTGGTATAGACTAGGAGACTTGGTTATCGTGGGTGAGAAGTTTTATATGGTGTAAATACTTTGGTGTCTAGTACTGCAAAACATGACTATGGTGCTGCAGGAAGTTTAGAAGATATCGGTACCTTGACATTTCTATACTGCTGTACATGTTGAATAAGTACACGAATCAAGCATTTCCTTTATTCTTGTTATAGCTTGGAAAGTAGGGCATTTGAGCTTCCAGCATCAATATTTTTTCCATAGATAAGTAGAGGCATGTTTTTTTCCTCCACATAGGATAAGCTTGGGCTTTTTCTGTGTGTAGGGAGCTCTGTGTTTTCCATTGTTTTAGAGATGCCTGGAATTAATCCTTGTATTTTAGGGAGGATGAGAATTAATTTAGTATCTTGGGTGAGGACAAGTGCTTTATAGTTCAGAGAAAGCCTGAGGTATTTTTTGTATAGCGTAGAGAAGGAGGTCCGTGAGTTCTGTATATATAGACAAGGTCCATTTGTCCATACCTAAGCTGCTTTCGCAGTTTAGAGTGGCCTGGGATTTTACCATGGCTTGGAGGAGGTGTGAATTTATAGGTAGGCTAGGTGAGGCCCTTTTTTTCCCCTAAAAAACAAAACTTGGATGGCCCAGAATTTTCACATGGCTTAGTGGAGGCCTGGGATTTTCCTGTCAGCATAATGGAGGAGCTGGGAATTTTATATAATTCAGAGTTGCCAAGGATTTTCCCATAGTTCAAGAGAGCTTTTTATTTTAGATTAAGCTTGAATTTTCACATATATTGTGTGTGGGGTGCTCACTATGATAAAGTTTGAACAAAACCCTTCTTTGAGTTCTTCGTGATTTCTAAGGTATTTCTTGTTTCCCAAGGTGTTCTGATAATCCCACCAACGCCTGAAAACCCTCGGAATGTATGAGAACTAGGTGTGTCAGGCAAACAGGGTGACATCTTCTGGGTGACACAAAGTGGTAGAATGCCAGCTGATTCAGTTAAAACAAGGATACACCTTTGTCATACCATCAGGTAAGCTGTTTGAAACCTTTCACTACAGTGTGTAGGCCTGAATTGAGTTGAACTGAGAGGCAGGAGTTGGGCAGTGATCACAGTAGGGAGTTGCATTGAGATGTGTTGGGTTGGGAAGTTGAGATTAAATGAGCTGGGGTTGGAGTTCAGTTGTGTGGGTCTGAGTTGAGGGTTGATAGTGAAGTGGTTGAGAGGGGTTTGGAGGGGGGGAGCGGGGTGAGTTTGAGGGCTCTGCCTTGCATCATGATATTGTGCTTATTTCTGTACTTTCTGACTCTGGATGGGACTGCTATTTGGGGAATGCAGTAGTGGACAATTGGTCCCTAGATGTGGTGAGTGTTCTGTCTTGTTTTGTATTTAATGCAATACATTCTGACACAGATATACTTGTTGAAATGTCTTTCTGTGTTGGCTCTTTAGGCTGGATTCATGCTTGTCTACATCCGAAGATACCCTGGTGTTTGGGGGCAATTTTCTGCACAGTTTCAACATTTCTATGTAACTCGAATATACAGCATTGAGGATAGATTGAGGTAAGTTGCTACAGTTCAGCACCACCCCACACCCTTGAAATGCATTTCAGGATCTTCCTGAAGTTGGGCTTTTCCATAGAATCACACCTTTAGTCTTTGCACTGAGCTGGCTGGACCCAGTGGGATCAGGAATTATTTTTTTTGGGGCGGCATCCATGCATAGCACCAGTGCATGCCATCATTCACCTGCCCTAAAGAATATAGCAGTGCTGGCCCCAACAGCCTGAGTTCATTCCCCAGCAGTGCTTTCCTCATCTGGACCACTATATGTTATACAGTGCTACGATTTTCTGTATGTAAATCAGAAGTACACATTGAGGTTACTGATATAGGCCCATATGGTTGGAGAAATAACGATTTGGAACCAGTAGTTAAAAGACTTCTGCTGGGAAAAACAACTTTCAGGTTCAGCCCTGTTCTCCTTTACCTACTTTTTGTTTTAATATCAATTTTAGCAGTTTAAATTGTCAAGTTTCCTCACAGCCTTCCTTGTTTGATGTTCGAAGCTGTTAGGATGGGTAGGGTACCTAAGAGGGCCAGTGGCTTCTAGTTATTTTCTCCACTGGTGTGAAATACTCTGTATCTGATGTCTCCTGCCCCTCATGGGAAGATGAGCAAGAGTACAAGCCTTATGTCATTGTTGAGGCCGAGCATTATGAGTAGTATTCATCCTGCTTGCCATCTCGTCAGCATCCTGTTCTGTGCTCCTCCGGTGGAAGGCTGGCCGTGTGAGGCAAGTCTTTTCATCCAGTTCATTATGATGTGCATCGTAGCTCCGCATTTAAATATACAGGGCTTGAACTTTACATTTTTTCTTTTCTTTCTATATGCTTTATCTGCTGGCATCACTGATCTAGGCAGCATCCCCGTCCTGTCACTGACCCTGCGTTGGAATTACCAATTACCCACTGAGGTGGCTGACCCTGTTGGGTCACAGATGCCTGTTGAGGCGAAAGGGCCAGCCCTGTAGGATCGCGCGGTGCCTCTGGGGGATACAAGTAGGCCAGCCCTGTAGGATCAAGCGGTGCCTGTAGGGGATCCAAGTAGGCCAGCCCTGTAGGATTACACAGTGCCTGAGATGCAAGCGGGGCCAGTCCTGTAGGGTCACACAGTGCCTGTGAGAGATGCCAAGCAGGTCAGCCCTTAAGGATCACGTAGTGCCTGTGAGATGCCAAGCGGGCCAGCCCTGAAGGGTCACGCAATGCCATTGAGACATGCCAAGCGGGGCTACCCTGTAAGGTCACGCGGTGCCTGTGAGATGCCAAGCGGCCAACCCTGTAAGGTCACGCGGTGCCTGTGAGGATGCCAGTGGGCCCAACCCCTGTAAGGTCACAGTGCCTGTGAGATGCCAAGTGGGCCAAGCCCTGTAAGGTCACGTGGTGCCTGTGAGATGCCAGCGGGCCAACCCTGTAGAGTCACGCGCCTGTGAGGTGTCAAGTGGGCCAGCCTGTTGGGTCTCACAGTGCCTGAGATGCCAAGCAGGCCAGCCCTGTAGTGTCATGCGGTGCCTGCTAGCGAGCCAGCTCTGTAGGGTCACGTGCCTGCTGGGCATGCTAAGCGGATAAGCCCTGTAGGTCACGGATGCCTGTGGCATGCGGGCGGGCCAGCCCTGTAGTCACTTGGTGCCTGGGGTCATGCTAAGTAGGCTAGGCATTTTCCTCTAACATTTTGTTGCATGGGTCCCCTGGATGTCTTTGTGCAGTGAAGTGCTCTCACATACGAGTTGTCCGCTGATGCCCTGCTCCACTATGTTGTCCTCATTGTCATTGCAAGCTGTCAGGTGGCAGGATCCAGATGATGACCCCCAAGGGAGGAGAGCTGTCGTGGGATGTTCAGTCCTCAGTCTCTTGCCTGGCCCTGAGTGAGTGCCCCAGGTCCATTCCCGAGCTTTTGTCACTGGTATGACGTTCAAAGTCTCAGCTCACCATGCTACTGGGTCAGTGCACCTTTTTCTTTAAGTATCAATTTGTTCAGAACTTTTTAACCAGGAAGTCTAGTTAAACAGCTTGTTTCCTGGTGCATCCTAGGGGCAAAACAGCCAAAGAAAATCATGCAGGTCCTAATGGAAACAGTAAGCTCTGTTACACAGTTCAAGTGTGGCTGTGGTATAGAGGCTAGAGCACCAGCTAAACCTCACTAGGGCCAAATGCTTGCAGCTTGACCATGGGTAAATCACTTCTCAGTGCTCCATTTCACCCCACCCTCACTGTGGACATGGGTAAGAGCAGGACCCCACTGAAGACAAGATGCCATTTCTCTGCGGCTATCATGGAGCAAATAGATTTTAAAATAAGTATCCACATAGAGGGTTGCAGGATTATTCAGGCTAGAATAGAAACTAGAAGTGTTTATTGGTAGTGCAACCACTTGCAGTGCTGACCGGTTTCATAAGCAGGGCCTGGGCTGTTGGGAGAGCTGGCAGGAGGAGGATTGAATTTTCCACAGGATGCTCTCCGGGAGGGTTTTTATTCGATGCTTTACCGCCACCAGGGTTAACCACAGGTGATGGTGCAGGGATATGCAGAAGTGAGGGGCTGGTATTCAATCCCAATACATACTCTTGGTGGTGGTGGTGAGAGACCATGGAGAAGAGCACAAAGATTGGACAGATGACGCTTCTCCGGCCCACTCACATCAGATGCTGGCTACACCACTCTTGGACGAACCACATTTTCACCTCCACCCGAGTGGAACAGATGAATGTGGGTAAGAAATGCCAAAGAGGATGGTGGCGTCACGTGGCTCTAGGGGTGAGCTGGAGGGGCAGCACAGGGATGTGTCACAGGGTGTGGGGACCAGGAGTGGATACAGCACGTTTCAGACAGAGGGGATGTGCGTGGTGGAGGCAGCAACAGGAGGTCTCAGCCTGTTCCTTAGAAGAATACAGCATGCTTAAAAAAAATTTCATCTGGTGTTTTGAGCACCAAAAAATAGAGGTGGAATGCCAAATTTAGGCTGCTGGTATTCCATTTCAAATAATGGTTTAAATGTTTATGTAGTGTATGTAAAAGCGCAGTAAATCTGCATTTGGCTTGTAGAGAATTCAGATTCCTAGCAGTGTCCCCAACTGACCTTACAGTGTAACTGGTTGACATCACGGAGCTCAAATTTAATGGTGTTCTGTCTTGTGTTGCTTGCCTATTAACATGGAGGAATAAAAACCTTTGCTCGCGCAAGTGATGCAGAAGTGGTGTACTGCTTGGTCACCAGCCCTAGTAACTAGTGCAGAAAAGTTATGCTGTGTACTTTTCTCGGTAAGACAATTCCAGAGTAAGGCAGTGACTCCATTGTCTGTGAAATATTCACTTTTATTGCAGTGCTGTTTAAACAGTGCCTACTACAGTTAAAGAAGCAAGATCCAGGGAGTTCAAAGGGCTCAAATGTATGCTATTTTCCCCTGTGTTGCATTGAGGAATACCATTTTTATCATCCTGTATCCCAAGTGGCATACCGTTTAGCATATCATCATCATGCAGTTTAATCTGTAGCACTGTTCTTTTGCATAGGCAGAAAACTAGGCCCAGAGGCAGAATACCAAGTTTATATTTTTGGTGGTGTCTCCCACACCAGTTATTTTTTCTTTTATTATTGCTATCTCTGCATCATAGCACTCAACCAAGACAGCACTAGTGTCACAAACGGTAATTTTAAGGATAATTGGATGCTTTTGAAAAGACAGTGAAGTAAGTATTGCATTATTTATCTCAGACATAGAAACATAGAAACAGACGGCAGATAGGACTGTTTGGCCCACCTAGTCTGCCCATTTCCCTGCCTAATGGATAATCTGCAGATCCTAGTTAACCAACAGCCTACTTCCTCCTACCCCCCACAAGAATTGCCTTATGTCTGTCCCAT
The DNA here is from genome assembly GCA_016271365.2 of Neoceratodus forsteri. NCBI lineage: Eukaryota > Metazoa > Chordata > Ceratodontiformes > Ceratodontidae > Neoceratodus > Neoceratodus forsteri. The sequence continues at coordinate 36,503,851 of JADMNL010000033.1, forward strand.
GCATTCTTGAATTCTCACACTGTTTTTGACTCTGACCTCTTCAGTAAGGCTGTTCCATGTATCTACAACCCCTCTCTGTGAAGGGTGCTTCCTCCACATAATAACTTCTGGCGCGCCCCCTGCCCAAATCTTCAAGTTGTACCCCCTTATGTAAGCATCTCTTTTTTTTTTTGAAAGATATGTGAATCTGTAAGAGTTGGTGCTCTTGCCTAGATGGAGAAGAGATTCAGCATGGCGGACATACCGCTCAACTTGCCAGGACCAAAATCAGGGACACCCACCCAGAAAATCAGGGACAGAAGACCAAAATCAGGACACCATTTTTGGATAGTGTGGTGGGCGCCAGCCTCACGCCACACACATGTGAACTGCATGTTAGTCAAAATACTGAAGAGTAACTCTTAAGGAAAATGCATGTACATTAAACTTTATTGAACAACAGTAAAGCCATCTTTACAAATTCAAAATATAATTTCATAGAACTGTAATCTAGCACACATCTGTATGTATTACATTATTGCTAGCAGTACAAAAGACTGTACTTTCATGCCTTTATCCACCCCACACACATTGCAATGTTAAACACCTACACCTATCCTCACCCTTAAATATAAAAAGCACACCAAATTCTATAGATTCAATCAGTTCATCAGTCTATAATGTATACTGATAGCAGTCGCGTACAGACACACCTATATTATTTACATTATTGCACAAACTGAAAAAAAAAAAAAACTTTTATTCCCTTCTCAGTCCCATCTACGCCCACATAACCATTTTGGCTGAGGTTCACATTGCAGTTAATGTCACATCAGAGTCCCAAACTTATTGCACTCCATACACACATCCCTAATGGGTAAACTGACATGTTTCTTTAGTGTCATTTTGAGGTGCCATGTTCTCGTTATAGGAGTTTGTTGCCATCTTAGCTGCTTCAAGGACATCCTTGGAGTGCTGTACATCAAAACATTCTCTGTCTTCATTAAACGTTATGGCAAGTAAGAATTTTGAGTTTTGTATTTAAAGAATGTCTGAGTTCTATTTTCACCTTCCTTACCATGCTGAAAGCACGCTCTGGTTCTGCATTTGAGCGTGGTAAGCACAGCACTTTCACCTCCATTAGCCGCCTGAACATTGGTATATTTTGTTCAGACATGCCAGTGAGTTGGCAAAGAACCTTTCCCCAGTATTTTAGAGCAGAGTTGGTGGCAAATGTTGGCTACCCTCCTGAAGTGTTTGAGCAAACTGATATATGCCAAACTCATCTAGCAGCTGGTCACATTCATTTGATATAGTGCAAATGCCCAGCTGCCTTCCCAAGTCCACAACAGCCATCCCTGACTATCTTCAGCTTTAAAGATGGATTGAGCAGAGTGGATATGTCTTTCAAGACCTTGCTGTTCAGTGGAAATTTGGTTAGCATTTTTCAGAACTGCTGTGTGAAAGCTCTTGCCTTCCTGTATATGTTGGTTTCAGCTGCTGCTTCAACAATCGTATCCTCATTTCTTTGATGAAATATTCCACTTCTGGTCCAACCAGCTTCTTGAAGGGGAGAAAATTCTTTGCCTTATTGAGAAATGTGCTTTTGCATTCATTAAATAAACTGACTGCTGCTTCGGAAGAAGTCTGCTAGAAGACAACTGAATAATTTTGCTCATTTCCCATGAAGAGTCATTAACGGACTCCCCCTGCTCTGCAGCTTTTTGTTAAATTGGCATAGGGGCCCCATTGCATATTTTAAGGAAAGAAGTCATCCTCATCTCATGACTACTTAACCGCTCTGCTACGAGTTGGACTTTCACACCTCTGGGCTCGCATGACGTAAAATAGGATAGCAGAGCTGGCCACATGTCCACCATTGGCTGCACAACTTTGTTCAGGCTGAGCCATCTTGTAGGTAATGCTGTTTGATAATTTTCAAGGGCTCGATGTCCACAAACAAACTGAACTCCTTTAACTGCTGTTGCCTCTGGGAACTTGAAGAAAGATGGCAGTAAATATCTGAAATTAACTCTTCAACTGGTGATGAAATTGCTTTAACAGCTGATTTGGTGCAAAGGTCTGCCAGATGGCAAAGACATCCCATGTTTATAATATTTGGACAGACCTGCTTCAGCCTAGAAAGTAGAGAATTTTTTCCCAATCATAGCAGAAGCATTATCGGATGAGAATGCAGCCAGATTGGTCAGTGGGATATGAAAGTGCTCTAGTTTTCATCACAATGTCAAACATTGCCTGCCCAGTTCCAGATACACAAGAAGGCATGTCCATGAACGAATGACATTTGTTTCCAACTTCATGTCATAAAAGCCCACCAGAATAACCAATAACTTTTCATACTCCATGTCTGTGCTTTGGTCGACATACAAGCAGAATGGAAGCTGGTGACACTGGGCAGCTGCATCCTCCTGATACTTTGCCCAAGGACTTCTCCTGCAATGCATGCAGATTTGGTTGATCCACAGGTTTTTTTTTTTTAACCCCTTCTTGGTCTGTGCAGTGCTTCCTCATAAATTCAAGATGTGGTCAGCACAGGAAAAGGAGATTGTGTTCTGCCAAAAGATTGACACAGGCCACCTCAGCTTCCACAACCTTGTGGAACTTTTGTGCTTGAAAAGTGGCTCAGCTTCTTCCAGAAGCATGTTTCACATTCTGCTGGTGCTTGTGTGATGACTCGTGGTGCTGTATATCATTCCTTCCTCCATGGCTCACACTGATGTCAGATGCACACACTTTGCAGAATGCATAGAGGGGCCCTTTGTGCTGGCTGCTACCCATTCATATGTAGTCTTCCATGCAGTCTGAACACGGCATTTCTTTGGCTTCTTGGTTGGGGTCATGTTACCTCCACTGTAGATGTCCTCCTCAGAGAAAGTGTTGTCATCATGGTCCATTTTCTAATACAGTTGCAACAAAGACAAAATGCAGAACAAGTTAACCTCAGATTCAGGACCTCCCTTTAAATTTGAGAAATCTCCTGCTGGCAACTGCAGGCTGAATCAGCTCTCCAGAGTCCACCTTTATTTTTCCAGCTGTGATGCATTATCCAGGCTGATTCTTAAACTGTTGTGCTGTCCCTAGCTTCTTCCATTATGTACACATAAAGACTTTCTAATGTATCAGATGTGGTCTGAACCTTTCTCCAGTTCTACAACTGTACCAGATGCGTACAAACAGTGAGCTGCTAACAAGTCTGGAGTTATCTTTATCTGTCCAACAGCTTATGCTAAGTAAATTAAGAAGCTGTTAATGTTGCCTGAATGACATTCTTTTTATACTTTATTTTTATTGTTATCCATAATCTTACAGATATTAATTTCCATATGCGAGACATATCAGATTCTATTATTACAAACCAGAGAGAAAACAATGTCCCCTTTAATCCTAGGATAGAGCCTCCCACATATTGAGATACTACATTGAGGGAATTCTATAGTAAACCTAAAAGATTATAAAGAATTGGCTGCATCATAAGCCCAAGAGCAGTGTGATTAATTCAATATTGAAAAAGTTCAAAATAAATGTCCAGTCCTAAAAGTCCTTGCCCTAAATAGGGGCTATTGGCATCACACTGTACCCCTAAAGTAAATATAGTAACATAAGCACCCTATATTAGATATTTTCTCCCTACCAATTCTCCCCCATACTTAGATCTACTGAGACTCCAGTTAACCAATAACGATTTCTATATATGGAACCCAGTACCAATCCTCACTTAAAGATAAACAAAACTACCCGGAATAAATCTAAATAGTAGTAAATGTCCACAAATAAAGCAGTAGGGTATATTATATAATTTTAACTGGGATCTCTGAGTCATATTAATTATAGGGAGCCCACTCAGTCCAAGCAAACATAGGTTCCCGCTGGAGCATCGATAATTAGAATTGAAAAGCAAACTCTTATCTCTTCCACCGCCTTCAGGCCTCGCCTCGACTTTCAGAGTCACTGCCCACAGATCTCCTTTCCTTCGACTTCTGTTTCCATCAACAAAACGGAGGGTCCATTTATTTGCTTCAGAGGGATCAGAAAATATCCAGACCTTACTGTTATATACTATTCGAGACGAGCTGGAATATCATTGCGTGGTATCGAAGCTTCCTCAGACGCCCGTGTCCCATCAAATTGTTTTCTCTCAAACGAGTGGCATAGCTTATATCAGGAAACATACATATTGTGTTCTCATCCTGCATAATTGGTGACTTTTCCCAGCTAGGCGCAGAATCTTATCTCTCATACCTACTCCATCAGTTACAATGAGCAGAGTGCGAGGTTTCTCAGAGTCTTCACGATACCCTGTGGAGTGATCCAATAAACTTTTGGAGGGCAAAAGTTACTTGTGTGTCTTCTGAGCCAACTTATCTGCCAGCCACTCTTGGATAAACATCATGGGGTGATCGCCTCTACTCCTTCAGGCAAGCCCAAGACTCTGATGTGGGCTGCACGAGCCTGATTCTCCAAAGCCTCTAGTCGAGCCCTCAAGTGTGTATTTTCCTTCACCAACATTGCAGTAGTAGTACCAGCTGAATCAGATTGCCTTTTTGTTTCGACTACTTCGTGCTTGGAGCCCTCCATCGCTTTTCTACCACCAGAACTCTTGTGCCAAATGAGTCCAGTTTGGCATTCATTTCGCAGACTGATGAAATCAGGCGTTGTAACTTTAGGCCTATTGATGCCATGGTCTCTACTTTCTGAGGCCGCGGTTGAGCATCACGGGTGTGGTTGTGATGATCCAGTTGCCTTAGCTCTGGAACTGGTACCTCTGTCCTTCCGAGGATTGCCCATGTTGTACTTGTGAGTCCCGCTTCGATTATTTTAACTTATTTCAATCAATCTCTACTTTAAACTTTAGTTTTTGAGAAAATAGGAGCTCAAAATAGAGCTACATTAGAGTAGTTCCTACAAGCTCGGCTCCACAGCACCCCTGAATGACACATTCAATCACAGTACTTACACACCTCCCATGCTGACTAAGGCTTATGTAGCACAATGGTTTACCTAGGTAACATTGTATATTAAGTCTTGTGTGTGAATGCCATACCAGTCCCCCCAAAAACACACACACACACACACACTCACTCTAAAAGATAATGTAGTTCCAGGGAGAGAGCAAAACAGATTCCTGTTTGTTTTTGTGTTTTGTTCTCCCGGCAGCAATCCTTTCACCCAAGCACAAATTATATGACGATATATTTTGTCTTTTAAGCGGTGCCCACAGGGAGGGCTTTGACACAGCGGCACTGATTCTCACCAATGCTCCCTAAGACCACTGGGCTCAGTCAGCTGCCTGCAGCAGTCCTTTTCACCTGAGCATACATATTTCATTATATAACACACACACATTTTGTCTTTTAAACAGTGCTTGCAGGAGCAGTGCACCTGGGGTCTGTCTAGAACACCCACACATTAAGCTGCCATTAGACAATATTCACAGGGGGTGGTGCCGGGTCTACCACTATCTGTATTTGTAAACAGTAATTATTTTGATCCCGTTATCTCACTCATATTCATACTGTTTTAGGTTTCTTTAAAAGTAAGGGATTAGTTGGGATCAGACAACAATTAAGATTACTTGTGCTAATAAACAGCTGACTGAAGTGAGGTTAGGAGCAAGGACGAGGTTAGGAAGTGGTACAGTACTACTGTCGGATGCCAGATCTACAATTAAGTAGCAAAGGAAAAAAACAGGGAGGGACATTGCCTGAAGAATGAGGGAGGTTGTTTACTGCTGGTCAGACAAAATTACAAGACAGATGTGCTGCTCAAGTGCTTAGTCAGTGCTACGGCTGCCCAGTCTCAACACTCCACTGTGCTATGGCTGCTCCTCGGTCCAGTCTTCTACACTTCCTCTGCAGTCATTTCAAGCCAGGAGGAGCCATGTGGTGGTGAATAGATGCTGGGTTTGCTGGCTGCTGCTCTTTTACAGTTTACTTTTCACTGATGCATCAGTGCTGCAGCTCTTTTGGGGTGATTTGTTGCAGCAGCAGCCGGCCTGGCTGGCTCCTCTGAGTGACTGCAGCCCACATGGCTCAGGCTCCGCTTGACACAGACAGGATGGGCACCTTGAGTGGTGTACTGGCTAGCATCTCTCTGCCCTCGTCGCACTCTGGAACCCGGAGGGCTTCTTTGATAGTTTGATTCTCCAGACTCAGTCTAAGGCTCAGACCCAAGGAAAGACACAAAACTTCAGGACTGTGGGCACCTTCGTTCTGACTGACACAGAGCAGTACTGTCTACATTATCTTTAAAATGGAGTCCTTGGCAGTAACTAGGAGTATTCTTGATAGCCGCATAAGAGAGCATGTACTGAGTACTAGTGTTTGTATTGCAAAAGAAAACAAATTGCAATAACTTCTGCAGAAATGCCTTCAATAATTGTGCAAGCCAGTCACATCATACAACACTATCACTGTCTTTGATAAACATCTTGGGAACCTATTAACACCAAAGACTGCAGAATGCATATATCTGCAAATTCTGCAATGCATGTATGCAATGTAAAAAATATAACCAGCAACATAGACTGAGGTGGGTGGACTGACTGATACACAAGAAACACTGAGGACTGCACACAGGAGGACCAGAACTCCACTGGCACTGACCTAATAAATGAAATAGAACTGGCATGCCAGAAGTAAAATGCAGCTTGTATTTGAAATACAGTGACACTAGTGTCCCCACATTAATTTGACAGATTTCCTGTCATTGAGCATGCCACTGACTGAAGTGAACTGTTGTCTGCAGTGTCTAATTAACTCCATAAAATGTTTTTTTTAGAATACCACCACAAGGCACAACTGGGATAGTTTTAAAGGAGTAATAAAGTTAAGCTCCCTTCTAATGTGCTCCAATTTAAAAAAAAAAATCCACCAACCTGATGGTTTATTAAGGGTCAAATGCGCTTTGTGCAACCCTGAGCAACTCGGTTAACTTTCTTCCCAGTACTGTCTGAAAATATTTGTTTGCAAAAATCATGCACTCAGATCTGGCTGCTGCTGGCTAGCTAACTTAATACCTGACCTGCCTGAAGATGATAATATGGCTAAACAGCCTCTGTAAACCTCGGTGCAAAATGGACCCCCCCCTCCCCAATCACAGTACCTCTGTAAACTCTGTGAAAACAGACCCTCCATCACAGTACCTCTATGACCTCAGTGAAAACTGGACCCTCCGTTACGTTACCTGCACCCCTGTAAACTCAGTGCAAAACGGACTGTCATAGTACCCTATAAACTTATGCAAACGGCTTCAATCACATGACAGTACCTCTGTACACTCGCTGAAAACTGACCCTCCGTCATGGTGTATTTTAAAATGTTTGTCTTGGCGCTTACCTCAAAAGGTAATTGGCTGCTGGTTAATGAAGACCTTTGTTTTCGCCGACTTTGTATTGTCTCCTTGGTGTGCTGCTGCTAGCTAGAGCAAGGCTGACATTTTAAAACTAACAAAAGCAAAGCAAGTTTCAGTCAGCTAGCCTAGCAGCAGCCTGTGCACTAGATCTGGAAGATCAGGAAGTCTCTAAGCGGCAGCAGAGTCAGTCAAACAGGATGGAATTTGGAAATAAACTGCATGGCAGATGGTAGTGCGGCACTTAAATTTCTCTTTGATCGTCAGTCGCTCGTCTCGGTTGGCAAATGAAAAATTGTCTTGCTGGGCTGGCTGAAACCTCCGGCTCTGGAACTCTGTTCGGCTATGAGTGCCAAGAGCTGCTTGAGAGCTGCTTTGAGCAGTACTTATGGACCTGAGTGGGGAGGGAGACGCTGGAGTCGGGGGACTCAAAATTCTTGTCTGCAGTGGGCAGAGGTGCCAAACAGCAATGCAGCCCATGATTAGTGGACTAGTCATCGATGTCACCATGTGTGACGATGCAGGATCCAGTGATGCAGCACTAAAAATATCTCTGGGAAACAGTCTGCTTAGACTGTGTGGCTGAGAGGAGTTGACATGGAGTTAGGCGTTCTCGGGACAATGGTGCGGGACGGCAGAACAGTCTGCTCAACTGGACTTCACGGATAACTGGGACACATGAGAGGTAAGGATGACGGAGGCAGGTTACAGTCTTTTCCTTCCTATAAGGTTATATTGAAAACATTTGCAAATCAGAATGTAACCCTTTGAAGTTGATTGGAAACATTTATTTACACCTCTAGATTCCTCTCCTGTAGTGGCTATCCAACATTCTGATATGTTTTGATCTTTTTGTTAAATTAATCTACTTTTGTTGCCATTAAACTATCTTGAATACCTTTCTCCTCAGCATTTGCTGCTGTCCCTTCATACTGGCTGAACATTCTGATATCAGTAACACTATTCCAGGCCATTCGGTGACTAGCCTGAACGGTGTTATGGATGTCATGGAATGTCTTAGAACTGTGAAGAGAAGGAGCAGTCACTGGTGAGGGAGGTAACTCTGAGGGCACCCCAGAGCATGATTATTTATTTAACATTTTTCAAAGCATATTGGAATACATAACTAGCACGTAAAGCAAGATGAAAGGGTAGTTAACTATGCAAAATCATTTTCTGTCTCCTTTATATAGAAAGACAGCAAGGGTGCTGTATTACAGCACTGAAAATGATATCCTGTAGGCCTTTATTGCACGAGCCACTGTTATCAGACTGTTGAAATGGAAACATTTGTCACAGCCTTGTGGAGGATTTAAACATGCATGGGACAGGCAAAGGGAACCCTGGAAGTGGGAAGGAGAGGAGAAAGCCATTAAGTAGGGTCAGAGGCTGCAAACTAAAGGAGTGCTTACAAGCAGACTGGATGGGCCTGGCAGTCCTTATCTGCTGACAATTTCTATGTCCACCCAGCCCAGTGTTGCCATTGCTAGAGTGTTGGGCTACCACTTGGGAGAGCTGACTTCGGTCACAGTCTTAACTCCAACCTTGTGTAAAGGTTAGATGAAGCAGAACCACTGCTAAACTGGTGGTACAGTAATAGGAGGGGCCTATAAGGTGTGAGGAGGGGTGATACTGACTTAATGTGAGGGCTAAACGAGGCAGTACCACAGCTGAAATGGGCCCTACAGCAGGAGGTGAGGTGCTGTAGGTGTGAGGGAGCAGTGATACTGACTTTTGTGTAAAGACTTGATGTCAGTGCCACGCTGAAATGGGCTGTACAGTAAGGATAGGAGGTGCTGTGCAATGTGAGGAAGCAGTGATTCTGACTTGTGTTAGGCTGGGTAAGCTAGTACCACAGCTAAAACTGGCTGTACAATAATATTAAAGGGTGGCTAGAGTGTCAGGGAATGGCGATACTCATTTGTGTAAAGACAGTAAGTTGTCTGAACCCAAACAAGGGTGTCATTCCATCTTTGCTCTTCTGGTCTGTGATGTCACCAGAATCCTCAGCATGTTTTGACAGTGTACAGATACAAACTGTTAAGTGATGTAATCACAAACTCTGATTCCATCCCTCCTTCTGTTTGCATTCATAGAGCAATGTATGTGAGTCTTGTAAGGAATCGGTCTTAAGTGCATTGTTAAGCTACTGGGGTTACATGCAAGTGAGGGAATCCACGATTCATAGACATGTGCCAGCAGAAAAGGACCACCTTGGCCCATTGTGTCTGCTCTTTCCCTCATAATATGGCACATGAGAGTGCAGTCAGAATCCCCCAAAAAACAAAAAACAGCCATAGCAGATACAGAGCACCCAACCAAGTTGGGATCATTTGAACACCCACACAAAGGATTAGGTGTGTATGGGGTGGAGCTGGCAAACGTCAGTAATTTCAACAGAAAGAAGGGTTAAAAGTCAGGTTAGTTGATATCTTGGAGGTAGAAGACTTGGTTTGCTGGCCAAGGCACCTAGCTTCACCTGAGCTCTTTCCTTCTAAGACTGCTTGAAAGGTGAGAGAGAAACTTACCAGAGCAAGGGAGAAGGATTAAGACTTAGTTTGGCTAAGCAGATTTACTGTGTGGTGGTTTTATTTTTTACTCACAGGGATTGCTACTGTTTGTTGCTAACATTTCATTGCTTTATTTTTTCTCTGATTCAAAATTGTTGTTGCTGGTATACCTTCTTCTGCATTATTACAAGGTGTGCCTACAGGTGTGTGCTAACAGATTACTGCTGTAATCTTCTGATTCAAATTGTCTTTGCAAGGTATATCTTCTGTTACTGCTTTATTTTTCTCTGGAGCAAAGTGTTTCTTACAGGGTATATCTCTCTGAAATTATTACAGGTGGTGCTTTACAGGTTTTACAGTTTTATCTAACATTAGGATAAGCTTTCAGGGTTACTGCATTTGTTGTTGACTGATTGTTTCTGCTCTTACCTCCTTGTTCTTTACGTCCGTGGTTGTTCTTTTAGGCAGGGAAGGGCCCAGCCACCCCCCCATCCCCAACCACCCCACGCTACACTCCTTTATAGGGTACCACAGTTGTGACATTTCCTGTGGCAGAGCAGGAAGAGGCGGCTCAGTGGGGCCTCCACAAGGTGATCTCATTTACAGGGCACTAGTAATTTAACTTGTTATAACAAGTTAAACAAAGCACAATTAAACCATTACTTACATTTTTTTTCCTTCTAATTACTCTGACTAGGTTACAAACCCAGCAACTTATTTGGAATGGATTTCATTAACTGCAGGTACTGTGGAACAATTTTCAGAAGGACAGTCTTATAGGATTTAGGACACTGTCCTACATGCTGGGCCTTTGAGATCTTAGGTCTCCGCTCCAGGCAGCATGGGCAGAGATTTCACGCCTCAAATTTCATATTGAAGAGGAAATACATTATAAGAACCACCGCCATTTCCCCAGCATCCAACAGAAAAACCTCGACCAGAGGGTAGTTGGTCCAGGAGGTTGGCAGGTGGTTAGGAGGAGCAAATCAGGTGCCCTATCACTCTCTGCTCTCCAACACATTACCTCCAAAACCATATAAACACTACAAACAGGTATCTGCCTCTATCTCTGAAATCAAATAAAGAGGCAGAAGACACTGCAGAGCAGGACACTGCGGCACAGGAGCTAGCACAACAATACTCACCCAAATCAGGAACCAAAACTAAACAAGCACAAAGGAAATCCAAAAACTTCTGATCATAGGAGACTCCATGATTCGGGAGTTGATACCCATCTCCAGCCAGGGTGATGGTCAGATGTCTCCCAGGTACATCAGCATGGAGAGACACTGACCCATTGCTAAAATTGTCTCAAAGCAGGAGAAACATTGATGTCCTAGTACACATAGGGACTAATCGATCTACCAGCCGGTCAGTTGTGAGACCAAGGAACACCTGACTAGGCTGGGTGACAAACTATCATCTATTTAGTCGGCATCTCCTTCTCTGAGATCCTGCCAGTCTGGGAGAAGGGAGCAGATGGATCGGAAGGTCAGAGAAGGGAGATAGGGGAGCTAAACCGTGGCTCAAGGACTGGTGCCAGGAAAAGGACACAGATTTGTAGGGAACTGGCAACAGTTCTGGGAGCCAAAGTTCTTTAAATTTGATGGACTGCATCTGACTAAAGAGGGTCAGTGCATTGGGGCAGAAGTTTGGCGTCTTTGCAGAATATTTAAACTAGCAAGTAGGGAGGAGGGTGCAGCACCCCATCGTCGAATGGGAAGAACACCTCCCCTCAGCTAGTGGTCAAACAGGAATTCAGTCGGTTTGCGTTCATTTGCATCACCAGGTAAGAAAAAGGTTTGTTTCCCCATACGATGCACAGGGTAATGCCAGACTTCACCCAACAACTAACACACCAAAATCTGGCCAATGGAAAATCATGTACACAAATGCTCACAGCCTGAAATAAGATCCCAGACCTGCAGGCAATAATGTCAGAGGATAAACTGGACATAGTAGCAATTAGTGAGGCGTGGTTTACCAGTAACCACATAGGAGACTTCAGTACCTGGCTATGTATTGTTCAGAAGAGACCGAGGTGCAAAAAGGGGGAGGTGGCCCTGTATGTTAATGAAAATATCAAAGCTACAGAAATTCAGAATACACATAAGGAGCCAGAAGAACTGTGGGTCACCCTGGAAACAGGAAATGGGACAACCATAAGAACTGGGGTTGTCTACAGGCCCCAGACCAGAGGGAGGACATAGACACATTACTGTTAGAAGATATACAAAACATGACAGCTAAAGGGAGGTTCTGATAATGGAGACTTCAACATGCCAGATACAGATTGGTCAATACCAGCAGGAACATCTGCCAGAACTAGACTCATAGTGGATTCCCTGCAGGGGAGGCCTCAAACAACTGGTACAGCAACCCACAAGAGACAGGGCTATCCTAGATCTAGTACTGACTAACAAAGAAGGGATCACAGATCTCCAGGTAGAAGGTCACCTGGGGCCAGTGACCATCACATGGTATGGTTCAATTTGGCTACTACATCTAAATCATCCCATTCCAAAGCAAAAATATGGGACTTCAGAGGAGCTGACTTTGATAAGATGGCCAACAGAGTTAAGCTAGCCTGGCAAAAAGAAACACAGGTGAGGAGGTACAGGCAAAGTGGGCAAGCATTAAGGATACAATACTTGAAGCAACATCCCATTGTGTTAGACAGAAAAGGAAGTCAAAGAAGAAGGAAACCACTTTGGTTCTCAAATACAGTAGCAGAAAAGGTCAGAGCCAAAAGGCTGGCCTTCAGAAAATATAAGGGAACACAGCTGGATGAAGATAGGGAGGCATACCAAACTGCCCTAAGGGAAGCAGGTAAGGCAGTAAGGCAGGCAAAGTCCCAAACTGAGGAAACACTAGCACTAACAGTAAAGAAGGTGACAAGACTTTCTATAGATACATTAGTGAAAGGAGAAAGTCCAGAGGGGTATTGCTAAGCTTAATGGAGAAAAGGGAGCATGTGAGGAGGAGGACCCTGTAAAGGCATCTATCCTAAATAGATACTTTTGCTCAGTATTTACTGAAGAGAAGGTAGGCAGGGCCCACAGCTCAGCATCATGGACACGGGGAGGAGGTGAGCACTACTCCCTTCACAAAAGAAAGGGTCCTACAAGAGCTTGCTAAGCTCAGGGTGGATAAGGCAATGGGACCTGATGGCATACATCCCAGGGTACTTAAGGAGCTAAAGGAGGAACTAGCAGAGCCATTAGCAGAATTGTTTAGTGAGTCTCGAGCACAGGAGAGGTCCCAGAAGACTGGAGAAGGCTCATGTGATCCCACTCCACAAGAGTGGTAGCAGGGAGGAGGCGGCAACTACAGACCGTCGTCTTACCTCAGTAGTGGGCAAGATTATGGAGGCACCTCTTAAGGAAAGGATAGTGCAACACCTGGAATCCATAGGCACAGGATCCAAGACAGCATGGGTTTACAAAGGAAGGTCCTGTCAAACTAATCTCATAGATTTCTTTGACTGGGTAACCAGAGTGGTGGACCAAGGGGAGCAGTTGATGTCGCCACCTTGACTTCAGCAAAGCTTTTGACACTGTTCCACATAGAAGATTGATAAATAAGCTAGGTAGGCTCGGGTGGGTCAGAAGTTGGTCAACTGGGTGGCAAACTGGTTGACTGGCAGAAAACAGAGAGTGGTGGTAAATGGTATACAGTCAGAAGAGATGCAAGTCACAAGTGGGTACCTCAGGGATCAGTCCTGGGGCCAGTCCTATTCAACATCTTCATTAGTGACCTCAGAGATGGACTAGAGGGTAAGGCTTGTCTGTTTGCAGATGACACCAAGATCTGCAACAGAGTAGATGATCCAGATGGGGTGGGCAGAATGAGAAGAGATCTGGATAAACTAGCAGAATGGTCAGAAGAGTGGCAACTGGGATTTAATGCAAAGAAGTGCAAAATCATGCACATAGGGAAGAGAAACCCTGAAGCCACTTATAGGCTGGGAGGGAGTTGCTAGCAGTCACAAAGGAAGAAAGAGACTTGGGCATCATCATCACTGATGACCTAAAATCATCCAAGCAGACCTCTAAAGCAGTAGGTAAGGCTAGGGGGTGTTAGTGTATTAGTAGGGGTATCACAAGTCGTAGAGGGAGGTAATAATCCCTCTGTACAAGACATTTGTTAGGCCCCATCTGGAGTACTGCAGTATTGGAGGCCACACCTTCACAAGGACATTAACCAAATTGAGGCAGTCCAGAGAAGGGCAACAAAATTGCAGGGACTGCATCAGAAGACATATAGGAGACAGATTAACGGAGCTCAATATGTATACCCTTGAGCAAAGGAGGAGAGAGGTGATATGATCGAGACATTTAAACACCTTAAGGGCATAAACAAGGTGAAAGAGTCTAACATGTTTAAATATAAAAAATAGCAGGACAAGAGGACACAGCATGAGATTAGAGGGAGGCCGATTAAGGGGAATGTGAGGAAATTCTTTTCACAGAAAGGGTGGTAGATGCATGGAATGGCTTACCACAAGAAGTGGTGGCTATGAATACAGTGCAGGGCTTCAAACAGGCATGGGATAGGCATAAGGAGCAATACAAATGACTATGAATAGATAGGTCACTGACAGAGCAAAGGCCGATGGCACATTTATAAGGTAGAAAAAGAAATGGGCAGACTGGATGGGCCTTGTGGTCCTTATCTGCGTCAACTTCTATGTTTCTATGTTCTATGTTTCTATGTTTCAGTTTATACTTGAAACGCAGTTTGCATGCTGCCTTCCCACCCTAGCTAGTGAAGAGTGTAGCGTATCTGCTGTGCCATCCTCTCTTCTCCAGTGTTTAATCTCTGATCTTTCTCTGCAGGTCCCTTCGAGTTTCGTTACCATTCTATTACTAAATGTGTTGGTACATGCTGGCGATATGTGCACTGCTTGACCAAGCGCTCCCATCTCACCAAGGAATTCCAGGAAGAGGTATTCCTGCTAGGTAAGAACGGCAGGTGCTGCCTTTTCTGCCACTGAAATTGTTTTCCAGGAGCCATTAAAAAAACTTGCTAAAATATAATTTTCAAAACAGTTCAGCTTGAAACGCATTTCTTTCCTGTATTTAATTCCCATACTTTATAATAAGAATTCTAGGGACATGGATATGTTCATCCACACTGTCTGCCAGGTTCCTTGCCGCTTTAAATCTTGCGGAAGGTCTTCAAGCTGGCTCCTCCCACCCACCGGGTGGTAAAACTCGGCTCGCCTCATGACACCAGATCTTCCTTACCGCTTGGAAGCTCAGGTTCCCTCCTAAAGCTCTCGTGATAGACTGGATCCTAATTCTTGGTTAGCCTGAACTCGTTTAAAATTTTCAAGACTTGGTCATCTTTCTCCTCGCGGCTGGATGGACAATCGACTCCGATTTCGGTGCCCTTGTGGGCAGATGATGTCCAGGACGGACCCACTCCACTGCATCTACTGCCTCGGCCTAGAACACGACCCCGTAGGCCTGCGAGTCATGCCGTTCATTTTGGCAGCGTCCTGGAGGACCGCGGTGCCCGGTTACAGCTGGGACGCCCGAGAAGCGCACTACCGGTTGTCGGCGAGGCCCATTACGGTTATCAAGGTGGCTGGCTCGGCTGAGCAGCTCGGAGCAGATGATCGCCTCGCAGAGGAGGCGGCCCAGGCTGCATCATCCTCTTCCTCGGTTGCGGCATTTATCCTGCTGTCTTTGGGTACCTCGTATTCAGCTTTGTTCAAGGAACTTTGCCAGTCCCTTTCCACGAAGGGGAGAGGGGCCATCGGGACATTCCTCTCGGTCCAAAGGAGGACTCTAAGGTAAGTCCCACATCGTGGCGTTCGGCGTGGGGCGGAGGGTCTCCATCCTGGACAGCTGACTGTCGACTTTAATGATTGCGGCTAAGGCCGCTGGCTTCACGACATCCCGTCAGGCCAGCTGGCCGAGACACCTGTTGAGCGGGTCGAGATTTTTCTTGACCCGTCAGGCGGCTGTCGACTGGTGAGGCTGGCGACCCTTCTTCACGGTTCCCCGGTGGGGGCCGAGATCTATCTCGCCCGGTGCAGCAGTCCCTGATTAAAGGCGTCAAGCGAGGAAGGCGGGTGTCCCCGGCTCCTTCCCAAACCCGTCCTCTGAAACACTGAGAATCTCGGTCTCGGACTTCTTCTTGGTCCAGCTGATCCCGCGACATTGGGCGGTCTCTCTCGGCACCGAGGTAGAGTGGCGCCACCGCTCGTCTCTCTCTTCCTCTCGGAAGAGGAGAGGCTTCAAGCGCCAGATTATGTCGATGCTACGAGGACCTGATGGGCAGCAATTATTTCTGTCGGGAGCAAGTCGGCCTTGTCGCCTTCCCCGCCATCAAGTGGCTGTCACCCGGCGGCCGAAACAACCCTCACTGTAGTCGAGATGTCCGAGCCTGGGCTGGTTGTTCAGCCGAAACCTGCTGCCCCACCGATTGTGGTGGAACCTCCGCCTCCACGACCGAAATTGGGAGCACCGACCATGACTCTCTCTGGTCAAGGCCTGCCCCACAGGTTGTCAGTCACCCTCACTCCCGACCATCCTTGGCAGGAGGAGGGGGCTCAGGCCCCAGGCAGCTCTTAGCGGACTCCTCCTCCCTGTTCTCCAGGTCGGTTGACCTGGAGTCCTCCGAGGCCAGTCATTGGGCGTGGCCATCGTCCTTCATGGGTTGCTTGGCTCATCTCAGAGTCCACCGGGATGCAGCTCGAGCCCGTATCCAAACAGGCCAGTATCTCGCGGAGATACTGGACCAAGGGATTCCCACGGAGGCCTTTCGGTGGCTGAGGCCATTGTTGGCCCAGCCTTGGAGCTTTGGCAGCGGCCTGCTCCTGCCCCTGGTGCCTCGGCCAGAATGGCCGAAGTATGTCCTACCCGCTCTTGCCTGGGTTTGAACACCCCTCTGCTGAGGATTGGACACACACAGCTTGTTCCGGGAACGCTAGGGACGTGGACAGCGCCCGGACAAGGAGTCCAAAAGCTGGACTCCGCCGGGTGTAGGGTACGCTGCATCCTCCCTTGGCCTCCGCCAGGCCAGCTCAGCCATGCTGACGCACACTTCTCCCACACCTCATGGGCTCCCTGGATGAGGTGATCCCTCATCTCACGGCCGACCTGCAGACCACGGTCCGGCAGGTGCGGGACCAGGGTAGGGCAGTGGCTAAGCAGCAGCTCCAAGCGGCTCTGATATAGGAGACTCCTGTGCCAGATCAGTTGCGCCGCGGTGGCCATGCGCCGCAGAGCATGGCTGAGGATATCCACCTTCGTGGCGGATAACCAGCACAAATTGCGGACGTCCCCTTCTTGGGGACCGACCTCTTTGGCCCTGGGTGGAAGGTAGACTCCAGCGGATCGAAAAGTCCAGTACCACTCTGGACTCTGTCACCTCCGCCCAGAAGGACAAAGGCGCCGACAGCAGCAGCAGCACAAGTCCTTTCATCCTTCTGCGCCTGCGCACTCCAGCCCAACAGCACCAGCACCAGGGCCAGCAGGCTCACGCTTGGCATCCCAAACCCAAGCCCACGGCTTCCTCCAACAGGAAGCAGGGAGGTGAAGCAGGAGGGTCCCTCGGCCGGTCCCTCCTCTTCAGCCTCCAGTGACGGGTTGAGGGTGTCACCCCAGCCTCCACTCCCCCATGGGGACGGCTCCGCCACTTCCTTTCCTCTTGGTCTGTTATCACCACGGACCGTTGGTTTTGAGGTGGTAGGAAAGGGCCTGCCCCTGGAGTTCGAGGCAGGCCCTGCCCTTCCGAGCCATCGCCAGCTCAGGGGCTATAGGGTCCGCAGCCTCTTTGTCGGCCCGCCGAGCGATATTGCCTGCTCCGAAAAGAGGTGATCAGGAAGGTGGCGGATCCTCCTCCAGACCGGGGTTTGTGTCCAGGTACTTTCTGGTCCCAAAGCGGATGGGGGCTGGCCCCATTCTCGACCTGCAGACCTGAACAGGTTCCTAAGGTCTCGGACCTTCAGGATGGTCACTCTGGCTCAGATAATTCCATCCTTGGAGCGAGGCATGCGGTTCTGTTCTCTGGACCTTCAGGACGCGTTCTTTCATGTCCCAATCCGTCCCACCAGAGATTCCTCTGCTTCAGAGCGGAGTGATCCCTTCTGAGTTCCTGGCCATGCCCTTCAGCCTTTCCCTAGCTCCCAGGGTCTTCACCAAATGCATGGCAGTGGTGACAGCATTCCTGTGGCGTCGAAGGGTCCGGGTGTACCCTATCTGGATGACTGGCTGATTGTAGCCCCTCCAGAGCGAAGGTGGAGCGGTCCAGAGATCTGGCCTCCAGGTTTGCTCTCAGGTTGGCCTCCTCATCAACGAGGCCAAGTCGGAACTCGTGCCAGACCAGGTGATACAATTCATCAGGGCAAAGTCGACTCTCTTCGAGCCAGAGCACGGCTCCCGTGGACAGGGCCGAGGTTCTTTCCTCCTTTGCCCAGTCATTTCAGGTTGGGCAATTGCCTGCCCGGGACTTCCTGCGCCTCATGGCGGCCTGCACCAGTGTGGTCCATTGGGCCCGCTGGTACATGTGTCCCTTCAGTGGGGTTGGCCAGCCAGTGGTCACAGCACTTTGATCCGCGGCATCAGCTAGTGACAGTGACCCAGGGGATGTGGAACGCTCCAGTGGTGGACTGTTCCAGCACATCTGCAGGAGGGCATCCCGTTTGTCCGCCCTGAGCCGACGGTCTGCTATCGACCGATGCCTCTCTGATGGGTTGGGGTGCCCATCTGGGAGACAGAGCGCACGGCCTCTGGTCCCCCAGGAGTCCCGGCATATCAACCTGCCGGAGCTTCAGTGGTTTGTCTAGCCTCACCGCCCGCCCGCTTCTATGGGGTCAAGTGGTTCAGGTCCAGATGGACAATACCACGACCATGTACTGCCTAAACCGCCAGGGGCGGGACACGCTCCATGCCTCTGTGCAGGAAGCTCTCCACATTTGGTCACTTTGTGCACAGCCTGGAGGCGGATCTCCCGCCATTCACGTGGCAGGAGCCTCCAACACCCTGGCTGATTGCCTAAACTGGATAGGGGCTGCGCCTCATGAGTGGTCTCTCCTGCCGGAGGTAGTACAAGATCTCTTCTCCCACTGGGCACGCCTCAGGCGGACCTATTTGCCTCAGGAGAATGCAAAGCTAAGACTGTTTCATGTCCACCCCCTCAGCAGGGCTCACTGCAGTGGGATGCCTTCTCGAGGCCGTGGACCCCGGGCCTCTTCTCGCCTTTCCCCATTTCCTTGATCCACAAGGTGCTTCTCAAGGTGAGGAGGGACAAGATGCAGATGATTCTGGTAGCCCCAGACTGGCCCCGCCAGTTCTGGTATCAAGATTTCCTCAGTCTCAGCTCCAGGCTCCCGAGTCTGCTTCAGCCCGCCTGACCTGATCTCAGTCAGGGAAGGTATTCCATCCGACCTTCAGTCCCTGCACCTGACGGCCTGGTTCTTGAGCGGCTAGAGTTCCAGGCCTTGGGTCTTTCTGACGAGGTCCTCAACGTCGTTGAGGCGTCCCGTGAGGAGTCGACCAGAAAATGCTACGCCTTCAAATGGAAGAGATTCTCCATTTGGTGTCAGGGCAAGGCCTGGACCCTTCTCCTGTTCCTTGGCAAGCATTCTGGACTACCTGTGGTCCCTTTCTCAGCTAGGACTTCAGTCGCGACCCTTAAGGTGCACCTGGCAGCCATCTCTGCTTACCGGCGTGGGCCAGGAAGCAGTCGGTGGTGCAGGAGAAGGTGGTTGGGCTTTTCAAAGGTCTTGATCACATATCCCCTCCGATGCGAGAACCTCCACCTCCATTGGGATCTACTGCTGGTATTGGCTAAGCTCATGGGCAAGCCATTCGAACCGATGCACAGGTGAGATCTCTCACCTGTCATGGAAGACCGCCTTTCTTGGTGGCTATCCGCCAGCCAGAAGGATGGCAGAGCTCCAGGCGCTTTACATAGAGTCTCCTTATCTGGTCTTCCACAGGGACAAGGTTGTCCTGCGCCCCCACCGAAATTCCTTCCGAAGGTGGTGTCTGAGTTTCACCTTAATCAGGTGTTGACTCTGCCGGTGTTCTACCCCAATCACACCTTGGAGGCGAATATAGGCTCCATACTTTTGGACCCTAGAAGGCTCGCTTATTATAAGGAGCGGACGGCTGAAGTTCGGGAGAGGTTCGCCAGCTGTTTGTCACCTACGCTGAAGCCGCACCTAGCAGACCTGCAGCGCTGGACGATAGGCAGGTGGGTCACCTCTGCATAGATCTCCGCTGTAGGTTGGCGGGCATGGAGCCTCCCAGAGGATAAGAGCTCATTCTACCCGCCATACCGCTGGCATCGGTGGCTTCTTCCAGGATGTCCCTATCCAGGAAATCTACAGGGCTGCTACCTGGAGGTCAGTACACCTTCATCACCCACTACCACATCGACCTTGAGTCACGCCAGGATGCTGGTTTTGGGGCCTCGTTTCTCCAGTCATAATTTCCTAAGTAGGGGTGTGCGCCTCTCCCTCCTCCCGGAGAACTGCTAGAGTCTGCCAGACAGTGTGGATGAACAACATATCCATGTCCCTAGAAATATAGGTTACTCACCTGTAACAGAAGTTCTAGGAATGGTATAAGTTGTTCATCCACCATCCCACCCGACCTCCCTGGCTTCCAGCCAGGCTAGATCTGGCGTCATGGGCGGGCGAGGTTTCCACCAGCAGGTGGGAGGAGCCAGCTTGAAGACCTTCCGCAAGATTTAAAGCAACGAGGAACCTGCCAGACACTGTGGATGAACAACATGTACCATTCCTAGAACTCCGTTACAGGTGAGTAACCTGTATTTCAAGCATGACTGGAACAGAGTAAAGGGCTTAATAGTTTCTTGGGGGGCAGTAAGGCAGGGAGGCGATGGGGGGTGGGAGATGAGGGTGAAACCCTTATCCTATACAGTAGGTCATGGGGTAGAGTAGGTAAAACTGGGCAGACTAGTGGACCTGTGGTCTTTCCTGTTTCTTGGGGGCCCCTGATGTTAAGGACTGGTGTTTATTACAGGTCGCTGCACTGACTGCCTTTCTGTTGCCTGATTATTTTATTGAGCAGATGCTTGCGATGTGCTCTCTGCCACTCCTGTATGAGTGGCCACGGATGTATTCCTTGTTCTTGTCGGTAATGTTGGAACATTTTCATTGACAATGGGAGCAGCCCGTTATTGAGGCTCCATTTAGGTATGCAGGTTTGTACATGAATGTCCCAGCTCTGAAATGTGTCCTGTGGGTCCTGACGCCGCTGGCTTACAATCTGTGTATGGGTTTAAGGAGATGATTCTCTCAAAGATTTGCTGTTAATGGTAAATAAAGAACTTGTTTAGTACAAATAATCTCAATAAAACAAGTGGACAACATGAAATATAAGAGAAATTCCATCTGAATATTATATTAAAGGGGAAGAGTCCTCACTAAAAGCCCCACACCCAAGTGTGGGTCTAGTCCTAATTTGCGCTTTGTATAAAAACGTTTTTTTTTGTTTTACTACTTGCTGTTCACTGCAGTGCAGTAGATTATATTAGTCTCATTCTGCTGAATTGCAAGCTGACATTTTCTGTAATCAGAAATCCCAGAATCTCTGCAGTGGACATTAAAAAAAGGGGGGGCTGCAGCAGTGGGAGATTCAGAAGCTTGCTTATAGAGACATAGAAAGTGTCAGCAGAAAAGGACTGGTAGGCCATCCAGTCTGCCCCACTTTTCCTGCCCCTGGCTCTGCTTGGTCACAAGTGCCCCTTCCTGCTCCCTTACCTTTGTTTGTAATACCCATGTGTCGCTCTACGATGCTTTGAAGCTCTCTATTGTATTTGCTTCTGTCATCTCTTCTGGCAGGCTGTTCACCTTTCTGTACAGTGCATGTTAGTTTTATAAGCTCTGATCTTTTTTTTTCCTGGTCCCGCTGTCCTCCCCTTGGCTAAGTACAATCACAGAGGGTCATACTTAGCTTGGGAGAACATGGACCGGCAGATATCTAATCCAAGCTCATAAAAGCTCTAATTTGCACTGCAGGCTGTATCACTTCTGTAGCCCTCCTCTGATATCTGCTGCAGGGCATTATAGGGTTTGGAGCTGCAGAAAATGTCTGCTTACAAGTTAGCAAAACAAGCCTGGTACAGTCTTGCATACTGCAGTAAACAGTAAGTGCTTGTAACAAAAAAAAAAGTTTGCACAATAAAGTGCATATTGGGATCAGCCTCACACTTGGGTGTGAGTCTCATTACTACTGTCCCCTTGAAGTTTTCCTGGATTCTGGAAAAATGTTTTAACCTTTTCAAACTGCCAATTAGAAATAGTAGTCATGAATGGCAAACAGCTAGAATGAAGAAACGTCACTAGTAGTGTCTCCAGGGGTCAGCATTCAGCCCATTTTGTAACATGTTGGTAAGATTAGCTTAGTCAAAGATGGCACACAACTGTGTGGCAGAGGGTGGAAAGCATCAAGAGGGATGTAGAACAGCTCGAAAAGTGGTCAGACACTTGGAAACTAAAATCCATCTCGAGGAAGTGCAGAGTAATGTGTGTGTATATAGAGGCAAAAATCTTCAGGTGGTACACCATTGATGAGGTGATGGTGGAGCCCACTAAAGAGGAGAGAGAGCTTGGGAGCGTGATACACATCAGCTTAAATCCATTTAGTTGATGTGAAAAAGCTTATGGAAGGCATATAGGATCGTGATATGCATTAAGCGGAGTACGTAAGTCGCAGTGAGGCAGACTCATACTTCTAGGCTCTTTGCAGTAAGTATTCACATATAGGACTGATCTGCCAGGCGCCAGGACCCCAGGTAAATTGGAGCTTAGGACGACAAAGATGGTACAGGGGCCACAGGAAGTAGCTACCAGGAAAGGTTAATGAAACTCAGCAAGTACGCACGGAGGATGGGGACATTATTGAGACATTCAAATACAAGGAGTCAACAGGGTGGATACAAGTAAGTTATTCAAACTGTGGTGTTACATAGACACTAAGGATAATGACTTGACGTGTGGAGGGTTCAAAACTTACATGAGAAGACCTTCTTTACTGGGAGGGTGATGAAGTGTTGGGTGCATGGAACAAGCTGCCAGAGGAGACAGTTGACAAGTGGGACAAGTACAAAGGGGTTATCGGGAACAAAGCCAATCCCCAGGGTGCTGAAAGTTCAGTCAGAAAGCTTGTCCAACAACGTACAAATTTAGTACAGGAATTACTAGATGGATGAAAATCTGCATCTTTTCCCAGCTGTCTTAGAAATCTAGAATCTGACTGCAGGAGGAGCCGGTCCATTTAGTCTATCCTTTACTATACTGACTCACCCCACCCGACTTGTCCTGGTGGGCTGTATCTCTTCCCCACCCCACCAAAAAAAAAAACCCTTGCTGCCCTCACTGGGGACTAGGAATCCTCTTGCTCTGTCCCATCCAAGTTTGAACTTAAGGGTAGCTGCCTCTACTGCTTCTGCCAGCAGTCTGTTCCACAGATCCACCTCCCTCTCAGTGAAGTGGAACCTCCTCAGGTTTTTCCTAAATTTGTCCCTCCGCAACATGTCATACCCTCTAGAGAGTGCATCCCTATACTGTACAAATATTTCCTCACTGTTTACCTTGTTAATACACCTGAGAAACTTGTATGTTTGTCAAGTCCTCTCATTCCCATCTGGTCTCCAGCGAATACATGTTTACGGTCTCCAGCTCATTCCTCATAGGTTCTGCCCTGCTGGGCTTGGAACATCTTGGTGACCCTTTAATGTACCTACTCAAGTCTGTCAGTGTCCTTCCTCAGGTGAGGACTCCAGAACTCTGCACAGGACTCCAGATGAGGCCTCATCAGCTGTGTGTCATTCCACAAGTGAGGGCTCCAGAACTGGACAAGCACTCCAAATGAGGCCTCACCAGGTCTATGCCTTTCCTCAGGCAAGGGCTCCAGAACTGGATACAGCACTCCAGATGAGGCCTCATCAGCTCTGTGTCCTTCCTCAGGTGAGGGCTCCAGAACTGGACCAACATTCTAGTTAAGGGCCTCACCAGGTCTGTGTCCTTCCTCAGGTCTGGGTTCCAGAACTGGGCACAGCACTCCAGATGAGGCCTCACCAGGTCTGTGTCCTTCCTCAAGTGAGGGCTCCAGAACTGGGCACAGCACTCCAGATGAGGCCTCATCAGCTCTGTCCTTCCTCAGATGAGAGCTCCAGAACTGGGCACTGTACTACAGATGATGCCTCACCAGGTGTTTGTCCCTGCTCAGGTGAGGGTTTAAGAACGGGACACATTACTCCAGATGAGGCCTTACAAGGTCACTGTACCAATCCTAATCTATCGGGTGTCCTACCTCAGGTGAGACTCCAGAACTGGGCACAGCAATCCACATGAGGCCTCACCAGGTCTTATGGATCTCATGTCCATCTACCAGGATTGAAGCACTTTTATGCAGTTTTAGCCAGTGATATTTTGCAGGATACTACAGCAGTTCAGTGTAATCCTATGGCAATTACATTGATTTGTTAGGCAGTGAGGAGGCTATCAGGACCTGTGCAAGAGTGAGGCGCAAATGGTGTAAGGCCTGAAAACCCTGTTGTTGGACCTGGGGAGTTCAGGAGGCGTGGGGGAAAGAAGGCCGTGGTATGCTTCAGGCGCCAAGGAGCAAAAGGATCGCTGGGAGTACGAGCTGATGGCCAGAAGGTCACCAAGGTGATGAGGGTAACTAAGGCAAGAAAGGAGCAGAACCTGACCAAGGAAATCTTGAGGGGCACACGGGATTCTTTAGATTGAAAACTTATTTAAACAGGCATATGGAGAGTGATTTTATTGTAATCATATTTTGTTGTATGTTATATGTATGTATTTTAATTGTTTTATTTGTACAGCGCTTTGGCTTTGAAAAGCGCTTTAAAAATAAATTTTACTTAATACATTTTTTTGGTGGGGAGGAGAGTGAAGGGCAGATTAACAGGATTAGAATAGGGAGAGATGGGCACAAGACCTGGGAAGCAGGCTGAGGTACTAAACGGGTACTTTGCCTGTTTTTGCCAGGGAGAATGGGGACTGCACCATGCCTGGGAGGAGATGGTGCAGCTAAGGAGGGGGAGGACTGTTACTGATTGGCGGGTCTGGGGAGAGGTGGAGCTATCACTGGCAGGGGGGAGAGGCAAAACAGGGGCCAAAGAGGAGGAAGTGGAGGTGGAAATCATGGTAGAGTGAGTGGGAAGCCCTCGGGTCTCTTAGGATGGAGAAAGCACCAGGGCCAGATGAATTATATCCTAGGGTACTGAGGGAACTGGGGAACTTTTCAAAATCTCTCTGATGATGAGGTGGGTGCCCCAGGACTGGAAGGTGGTGCATATCTTGCCTATCCATAAGGAAGGATAAAGAGAGAAGGCGGGGAACTGCAGGCCCATCAGCCTGACATCGGTGGTGGACAGATGATGGAGGGTATTGTTGTGGAAAGGCGGGGGTTACTGGAAATGTCGGGTACCTGGACGATAGACAGCCCGGTACGCCCTCTTTCTTGACTTCAGCAAGGTGCTTGACTCTGTTCCTCACGGGGCCTGTTGGATAAGCTGGGGGGAAATGGGGTGTGGAAACAGATGATCAGATGGATAGGAAACTGGCTTTCTGAGCATACCCAGAGGGTCATGGTTGGGGTGATAGACTCATCTCCCAAGGAGGGTCATCACTGGGGTCCCTCAGGATGGGTCCTATGGCCCTTCCTGTTCAATGCCTATGTCTCTGACATAAGGAAGGGTACAAGGAGTGAAATGAGTCTCTTTGCAGATGACTCTAAGCTGGGAACGTGGTGGATGAGGAGAAGCGGAGGGTGGCCCTACAGGGGTTACCTAGATGCTCTGGAGAGGTGGTCAAGAAACTGAGGACTGAGGTTCAGTGCAGGGTACTGCACCTGGGCATCAGAAACCTGGGCCAGGTGTATACGGGGGATGCAAACAAGTCTCATGGCTATGGGGACCTGGGGTGGTGGTGGATGTCGAGAGGAACAACTCTGAGACTTGTAGGAGGGCGGCCAAGGCCAGCAGGATGCTGGGATGCAAGGTGATCCTCTCTGTATAACTGCTTGGTTAGGCCACACCTCGGTACTAGTGCATTTGGAGGCCGCACTTAAAAGGGACATTCTACTCCTGGAAAGGGCCCAGAGGAGAGCAACCAAAATGATCTAGGCTTGGTGTAAAGGATCTATGGGGAGAGGCTTGAGGAGCTAAATATGTACACGTTGGAAGAGAAGGACAGGGGACATGATAAAGGTCTTAAAGTACATGATGGGGATAAATAAGGAGGCTCAGTCGGGGTTTTCCTAAGGAAGGGAGGGGCAACAAGAGGGCATGGGTGGACTCGGGGGTGCTGCTTCACTGAGGTGTGGTGGAACCATGGAATGCACTGCCTGGGGGGGTCTAGTGGAGGCAGAGACTGTGGAGGGTTGCGACAGGTGCAGGGAAGAGTTGTGCAGGCAAAGTCCAATGCAAGGAATACTCTAGACTGGAAATGGAGAATCCTGGGGTGGGGGACAGCAAGGTCAGCTCCCAGGGTGGGACTGATCAAACGAGCAGACACGAAAGACAGGCCTACTCTGCTGGCAGTTTAGTATGTTAGTAAACTCTGAAATCTTGCACGGCCATTGGGATCCTGGTGGATGGCACTGTTTATATTCATTGCTGCATGCCATGAAACGATAACAGTTTGCCGTTTCTGTTCTGATAATATTTGTGCTTCACCCTTGTCAGGAAGGTTGCAAGTGGGTGGTTTACAGTATATCTAAATGCCTACCTGGAGGAGGTGTATAAACCTGCAATACCCTCCTTTCCAGGCATTGATCCTGCTGCGACGGGCTGCTGGGTATAAAGTGTAGTACTGTAACATCACCTCTGTAAGCCAGCCTGTCAGCAGCAGTAGGATGCCCACCACTTGGCTTCGGGAATGAGCCCAATCGCTGGAGGGCTTGATGGGAGAAGGAGGGAGTGTCTCGAAGATGCCTGCCATCTCCGGGAGGGAGGGCGACTGAGCCACTGCAGGGCGCACCTCCTGTGGGAGCACAGTACACACGGCCAGCAGGAGAGGGGAGTTTGCTGATGGGTGCACGAACATTCAGACTGCTGACTCTAGAGGTAGGAAGATGGGAAAAATTTCAAATACTGGCAGGGCGGTGCCGGCCTGGTGGCGTGAACTGCTGATTTGCTGGTCGCCTTACCTCTGGCCATGACGGGCGACCTGTTCAGGAACGAGCAAGGGCCGTCCGGAGGTCAGCAACGGGAGAGGTGCAGGATTGAGCTGACAGGCAGCTCTCCTCCCAGGGAGGTATCTGTGCTACTCGGCTCTTCACTGCCTCGCGGTGGGAGCCAGGCACTAGGCCAAGGGTGCTGGAGGAACTGGCTGTCACCAGAGCAAGAGGGCACGTGTGTGCCTCTGTCTAGGACCCCGGGTAGCTGGGGAGAAAATGTGGGAAAAAATATCGTAACACGAGAGATGAAGCCTCTGGGCCGGCTTCAGTTACCACCAGGACATGCATATCGTGTCAAGATCCTGAACGGCTCCAGAGTAGGGTAGGTTTGGGTTAGCAGACAAGCAGCTGCAGCGTGCCGAGGAATAAACACCTATATGAAATAAATGTATACTGGCAAGGCTGCGGGTTGGCGCAGACACACCCCTCTTGGAGTCAGACTGCCAGTGTTTGGCAAGCCCTGGCACCCTCACCATGAGGGGCATACCATGGGGCTACTTTGAAGGTGAAAGTCCTGTGGGACAGCTGGGTGATGGGGCTGAGGTGCCGCTGAAAGGGAGTGGGAGAGTTGAGTAATGAAGGCGGGGGAGGTGATTGATGGGACTGCTCACTTGAGTTCTTGTTTTCCCAGATTCTGACTACATTGTAAATGGCTCGGATCCAGTAAAGGTGAAAGAGGAAGACACAGCGGAGATGGCTGCAGAGAGGGAACACAGGCGTCTCTATTTGAAAACTAGAAATGCCCAATGGGACAACTCACTCTGATCAGAATGGCTTTGCAAAGAACTCAGGACTCAGTCACCAGCCCTCCAGCTGGTGAAGCGAGCGGAGTCCCCTTGCACTGTCCTTGGATCTTACAAATGGCCCCATTAGGGAATGTAGACTTCCGACACACCGGGGAAAACGCTGCATTTTGTTAACGCAGTTCGAACTCACTGGGCTGGCGCAGTTTAGTGGAGAAACTGAATCGCTCCTTCATAAAAAGTGTGTGCCTACTGGGATCGAGGATGAAAATGCACTCCTGGAAGACATCAAGGTGAGTTTTCAGGACTGATCTTTTATCCTTTTTGAGCGCTTTTATGAATAATCCTGCAGATTATCCTCTCAGCCAATCAGAATGCAGAGCTGCTACCATAGGGTGGTGTATTCCTACATATAATGTACAGTGAAATCAAGGACCATACAGGAAACAATTTGACTGTCTGGGCTGTCTGTGCCTCCCTGACAAATGGTAATTTTGGGCCCTTATAGAATGAGGAAATACTACAACTACCCCAAAATATTGAAAAAATGCTCTTAAAGTTTATGCATTTGTAACTGCCGGGATTCATTTCACTCATCTGCCCATATCTTCCACTGAGCCTGCTCAGTCACGGAAGAGTCTTCAAGATCTTACTTGGCAGAACAGCTCTTGGCAGCAGGTTACACCATTAGGACTGCAAGCCGGCGGCCAGGACCCCATGGAAATTTTCTCTAGCTGGTATTCCAGTGGGGACCACCCCCAACGCCAGATATAGTACATAAGGGGCGGTTCCCAGAATCCCCTCAGTTCTTTTTCCCACAGATCACTGTCCACATTGGTCTCTACCTACGCATCTACTTCACTTAGAACTTCAAAAGTTTCTCTAAACTGATGTCCTCCAACTCCTTCAGTCGAGGGTCACCTTTCCAAGTGTGCCTGTGGAAAACAGATCCCTTTAATGATCCTCAGTCCTCCTGTGTGCGGTGCTTAGGCCCCGGACCACGACACCAAGGCCTGCACTTTCTGCCAAGGGTTCAACAGCAGCACTAGGATCCGCTGTCAGAAGGCACTTCAGGCTTACCTGCTGGAAAAAGACTTAGAGGATGAACCAAGAACCTTCCTCCAGGGGCTAGTCGCCTTCCAAGGCCCATAAATACTGGGAGAAAGTAAGGTCCAGATCCCCAAACCGGGCCTCGGATTCCCGTGAGCTCAGGCTCCACCAGATCTGACCGCCTCCCTCCAGGGCTCGCTCGACCCTCCGGTCAAAGTCCGGCTTCAGGTGGCTCTTCACTCTCCAGCCCATCAAGACTTCAAGGCCCTCGGCTTCTACTCCTCTCTGGCCTCCTCCAGTCTTCAGAACACCAGAAGTCTTCCTCATCGACCGATGTCAGGACCCCGACTCCAGGTCAGCCTCCCAGAGGTCCGGATCCACCATCAGGGAAGACTAGGACCTGACGCCCTAAAGCGGACGCCAGACCAGACGCCGCCAAGCATCCAACGCTGGCCAGGCGCTTGCCGGAGCCGCGGACACCAGCCAGGCGCTTGCCAGACCAAGACGCCAGCTAAGCGACAGATGTCTGCCTCTCATTCACCGAGCGGCGACTGACCCAGTCACTGGTGGACACCGTCAC
Organism: Neoceratodus forsteri; assembly: GCA_016271365.2. NCBI lineage: Eukaryota > Metazoa > Chordata > Ceratodontiformes > Ceratodontidae > Neoceratodus > Neoceratodus forsteri. Next base: position 36,533,276 of record JADMNL010000033.1, read on the forward strand.
AGGGACTCAACGGAGGAGACGACGCTGCTCAAGACCAGGTGGGCGACACTGAGGATGCCGGGCTCCCGAGGGAACCTTCACCCCACCCGCGGACCCCGGCTACAGACCACCGCGCCAGGCCCGCCTCAAGTATGAACCTGCAAGAAGTAAAGGATCTCTTTATTTTCTGGTGGGACACCATCCAAAAGATGTGGTCCCTGTAAAACCTCCTCCTACTCCTTCACCTACCACGCCCTCCTCCACCACAGGGGCCAGCAGGATGGCCACCAACCCTAAGGAGCAGACTCCACCTCCCTTGGGTAGATCCAAGGATCGAGAAGGCCTCTCTCAAGATCCCCATCAGGATCTCCCAGCTCCAAGCGACCCAGACGCCGGGTGGTGTACTCTGTCAGGAGGATTCCAGATCGGATACTGGATTACTCCAGATCTCCTTCTCCACTCGGCTTTCCATCACCTGACCCACATGACCTACCCAGGTCTCCTCTGGATGATCCCTCTTCTCCGAGATCATGAGGCACATCCAGGACAACATGGGATGGGACGCTGAAGCCTCAACCCGAAAGACAACGCCTTGCCCGTTATCTTGACAGAAAGACCAAGCCTGTGGTGCCACCTGGGTGGACACCTTCAGCGGACATCACCAAGGCTGCGTGGAAGTGTCTGCACTGTATTCTTGTGGTGCCATAGAAAGCTGACCGATTGTACAAGGCCCCGAGAGAGACCAGTACTTTGCTCAGCAACCTCTGGCAGACTCCCTGGTCATTACTGGCCTCACATGACCGGTTTCAAAGACTGCAACATATGAGTACACAGCCACCGGACCAGGAATCCAAATAATTGGATGCCCTGGGGAGATGCATGTATGTGGCTACAGGCTCCATCAGGTCCCTGAACTCACCAACCCACATGGTACAGTTTCAGAACGCCCTATGGGAACAGGGCCAGGACCTGCTGATAAGCTTCCGGATGATGATCAGAAGGCGGAGCTCCAAACCTTCTCCGCACAGGGTCTGATGTGGTACCCTAGTACTACGAGCCAGACACGAATCTGGCGGATTCATCTGCCAGAGCTGCAGCTTCAGGACGCCTGTGTCCGACGACACTCTTGACTCCGTGTTCCGCTTCACCCCGGATGTACAGAAGAACATTCTTGACGTCCCCTACAACGGCAAAGTACTCTTTGGTGAACCCTTGGAGAAGGTGATCACCAAACTCCAGGACACTGGGAAGGCAGTCAGGTCTGTACAGGACATGTACAGATCCAGGCCCGGTTCCTTTCATAGGAACCAGAGCTGCTGCAAGCCGGGCAACAAAGGCAGCAGCCACATCCGCCAGCAACAAAGGGGCACTTTTCAGCGGAAAGCCCAGGCTAGTCGCCCTCAGGCAGAGCCCAGCGCACACTAAACCGCCCAGCCTGCAGGGACCAGTGCTGCCACAGCATGACTCCTTCCTGGCCCCGCCTCCTCTGAATCAATGGGCACAAAGGTCAGGGGTCGCACGCCGCCACTTTTAGGGTGGCAGTCTATTACCACCGACCAGTGGGTCCACCAGTTGGTCAAGAAAGGTCATTTCATAGAATTTCTCAACCACCAGGCAAAACCTCCCTGCTCTCCTGTTACTCGGGTCAGGATGCCCTGCTCATTCAGCAGGAGGTGCTCGCGCTCTTAGGAAAAGAAGCGATGAGAGCACATACCACGGAACCAGAGGGGTGCAGGGTATTCTCTCTTCTTTCTGGTTCCCAGAAAGCAGGGGACCTCCGTCCGATACTGGACCTCGGCGACCTCAACGAGTCGGTCTTATACAAATGCTTCCGCATGGTGACCCTTCCAAGTCTGATTCCCATGCTCAAGCAGGGCACCTTTCTAGCGTCCTTGGACATGTGGGGCGCTTACCTGCATATACCTATTGCTCAAGCCCACGGAAGTTTCTCGCTTGAGGTTCCAGAGCCACCATTCAGTTTCTAGCCCTCCCTTACACTGTCCTCGGAACCTCAGTATTCACAGTGTCTGGCGGTGTGCTTGAGCGGCACCTGAGGAGACAAGGCCACTCGTGTTCGCCTACCTGGATGACTGGCTCTCCATGGAACCCTCTCGGAGGCCTTGATGTCCGCCATTCATTATACTCTATCTCTGTTCGAGACACTGGGCATCATGATCAATCAAGAGAAGTCACGAATGGTTCCATCACAGACTCTGCAGTTCTGGACAACGTCCAAGGAAAGCTTTTCTTCCCAGGACAGAGGGAACACGTCGGATCCCTCATCAGGACATTTCGTGAAGAAGACCGTCCCTGCCAGATTGGTCCTTTGCCTGCTTGGACACATATCTGCAGCCATTGCAACAGTCCCGCTTGCCCGCCTCCACATGCGGTCACCCAGTGGATGTTACGGGTCCAGTGGGATCTAAGCAAGACCATTTGCAGCTCCAATCGGATGGCGAAGACCGTAATCCAGGATTGGCAATGGTAGTAGATCTGAAGAATCTATCTGCGGGGTCCCCTTCATTGTGCGTCCCGATGTGACACTCTCCACAGATGTCTCGGCTCGGATGGGAGCACATCTGAGTGTCCGGTCTCTGGGCCTGTGGAAGCCAAGAGACTCATCTCCATAAACATCCTGGAAGCGAGAGCAGTTCTTTACGCCTGCAGGTCTTCAGTCGGAGATTCCACGGGTACTCTTCTGTTGCAGACAGACAGTTCCATGATGTATTACCTCAACAAACAAGGAGGCACCCATTCCTACCCACTTTGCAGGAGGCCATGAGGGTGTGGGTTGGGCTTTACAACAGCGGCGCAAACCTCAATGCTGCTCATGTACCAGAAGTGGACATCATTGCAGATGGCCTGAGCCGCCTCGGCAAGAGTCCACGAGTGGGAACTACTCCAGGAGGTAGTAGAGGGATCTGTTTCACAGATGGGGTACACCAGAGTTAGACCTCTTGCGTCCCCATCAAACGAAAACTGCCCAATTTTTGCTTGCTAGATCCAGGGCCTGGTGTTTTCTGGCGAGAAGTGTCCCTCTCCTGGGCGGGCAGATTCTCTATGCCTCCCCCTTTCCATTGATCCAGAGGGTTCTTTTGAAACTTCACAGAGCAAGCAACTCTGATACTCATCGCGCCATTCTGGCCCAGGCAGATCTGGCTCCTCTACATCATCAGCTATCCGGGAACCTCTGGTGCCTTTGCCAATCAACTGTCACTTGTTGTCTCAGGAGGAGGCTCCTTGGTCCATCGGACCTTCGTTCGATTGAGCCTGCATGCTTGGCTCTAGAGACATTGCCATTTTGCGACACAGGGTCTCATAGAGGTAGCTAATGTCCTGGTAGCTCACGAGAAAACCGCCACTCATGCTACTTACACCATGAAATTATCGCGGGGTTTCGCCTCTAGACTGTCCAGAAAAGTCCGTCTTGGACTCACCTCCTGTCTCTCTTCAGACAGGCTTAGCTCTACTGCTCCATCAAAGTACACCTCTGTGCCATATCAGCCTATCATTCTCCCATATTAAACGCACATATCCCAGTTGGACATGGCGCGAGCCTTCCTGAGAGGTATTCTCCACCTTAGACCTCCGATTAAGGATCCAATTCCACCATGGGATCTGCCCTTTGTCCTGGAGCTGCTCATGCTGCCACCCTTTGAACCAACCAGCGGATTGGGAGCTCACGTCTTCTCACTTGGAAGGCGTTTTGTGCAGTTACCTCGGCCAGAAGAATTTATGAACTCCCTATGCACTCATGTGCAAAGAGCCTTATTTGGTCTTTTACCAAGACAGGGTATCCCTACGGACTAATCCCAAATTTCTGCCTAAGGTGGTCTCAGCTCTCACCCTTAATCAGGACATCCGATCTACCAGTGTACTTTCCTAACTGTTCGAATCAATGAGAGGCCGTGTTGCACACCCTAGATGTGCATAGGTGTCTCCGATACTATCTGACCAGAACCAAACACCACGAAAGTCGGACCAGCTTTTTGTCTCCTTTTCCCATAGGATGATGGGGCTCCTGTTTCAAACAGTTGCTGTCCAGGTGGCTCATTCAGTGTATCACGTTCTGTTACCAGAAGTGCAACAAACCCTTACCGGGCGAGGTTAAGGGTCTTTCCACAAGGGGTGGCTACTTCCTTGCGGCCCTTAAGAATGTGTCCACTCGGCCACCTGTGCTGCAGCTACTTGGAGCTCCGGCACACTTTCATCAGGCATTTTAGCCTAGATATAGCATCTAGGCGAAGAGCAGGTTTTGGTCTAGCAGTTCTTCAAGGACTTCTGTCTTAGGCTCTGGTTTCATTAAGAGTTTCTACCTTCCCTCCTCCCAATGGTGTATGGGATTTCCATTATTGCATAGGGATCTACTAATGGTGTAACCGCTGCAAGAGCTGTTTCTCGAAGTAAGATAGTACAGATCTTGCTTGACATGCAGCTCTTCTGATGGAGACCCCGATAGAGACTGAAAGGCAGGTGCCAGGACCCCAGGAAACTTTCTAGCTAGCAGTATTCAGCAGGACTGCCTCAGACGTCCGGGTCCGCCCCGACGTCCAGGCGAGTACATATGGAGTTGTCCCCATAATCCTCAGTTCTTTTCCCACCGTCGACTCGCCAGCATAGGCCTCTCGGTCTCTTTCTGCGCATACGACGACTACAGAACTTTCTACAGATATTTTCTCTGCACAACTGATGTCCTCAACTCCATCTCTTGAGGGTCACCTTCGAGCGTGCCTGCGGCAAACAGATCCTTTTCAAGGATCCCCACTTGTCCAGTGTGCGTTGCCTAGTCCTGGACCACAACACCAAGGCCTGCACCTTTTGCCAGGGTTTCAATAACTGCACCAGGATCCGCCGTCAGAAGGCACTTCAGGCATATCTTCTCGAGGAAAAGCTAAAAGGATGGACCAAGAACCTTCCTCCAGGGAGAATCTTCATCAAAATCCCACAAACACCGGGACAACACCGGGAAAAGGTGAGGTCTAGGTCCCCAACTCGGACCTCGGACTCCTGTAGCTCCGGCTCCAGATCGGACCGCTCTCCTCCAGGGCTCGGTCACAACCTCTCCCGTTAAGGTCAGGTCTTCAAGGCGGCTCTTCCTCGCTCCAGCCTCTTAAGACATTGAGGCCCTCGGCTTCATCAACCCCATCCAAGGCCTCTTGAAGTCTGCTGGCGCCATAATCATCTTCCTCCATCCGAGATCGGGCACCGACTCAGGTCGGTCTCCCAACCACCCAGAGGTCCTGATCCGCGCCCAGAAAGACCAAGGACCTGGCGTCCCTAAACGGACATCTGACCTGGCGTCTGCTCACCACCTGGCGTTGGCCAAACATTCAAAATCGTCTCTGCGCTCCACAGAAGCCGATGACACCGGCTAGACACCGTCGCCCGGCCAGGCGTTGCCAGGTCCGAAAACATTGGCCAGGGGACCGTCGTTGGCAACTCGGAGTGGAAGACCGGTCATAGGGATTCGACAGAGGAGGATACCCCACAGCCCGAAGACCAGGCGGGCGACACAGAGGATGCGGGCTCCCACGGGAACCCTTCTTGGACAGGGAGACCCCGGGACCCGCCCGACCCTGGGGACAGACCACGGTGCCAGGCCGTCTGGCATGAACATCAGAGGTAAAGGCTCTTTACCTTTTGGTGGGACACCATCAAGAAGGATGTGGTCCTCGCCCGTCCCTCCTCCTACTACTACTACTCCTCCTCCTCCTTCTCCTACCCCTTCACCCCTCGCCCTCCTCCACCTAAGGGGCCAGTAGGATGACCACCATCCCCATGGAGCAGACTCCTCCTAGGGGCAGATATACAGACATGAGAAGGCCTCCTCCAGATCCCCTTCAGGGTCACCCAGCCCCAAACGACCCAGACGACGCGTATACTCCAGGGAGGATTCAAGATCGGATACTTGAATACTCAAGATCTCCTTCTCTGCTCAACATCTCCTCTCCTGACCCACATGACTTCCCCAGTTCTCAACCAGATGATCCCTTTTGCCGAGATTGAGGCACATCCAGAGACAACATGGGGTGGGATGCTGAGGACCTTGACCCCTAGCGACAACGCCTTGCCCGCTACCTTGACCCAAAGACCCAAAGCCTGTGGTAGTGCCATCGCTTGGTGGACACCTTCCAGCGGGCGTCACCAAGGCTGCGTGGAGCGTCGCCTCCCACTCCCACGGTGCGAAGAAGGCTGACCGCCAGTACAAGGCTCCTAGAGAGGAACAGTACTTGGCGAAGCAACCTCTGGCAGATTACTTGGTCATCACTGCCTCACGTGACCAGTCTCAAAGGCCCAGCACTCAGCCACGGACCAGGAATCCAAGCAATTGGATGCCCTGGGCCGCGCATCTGTGGCTGCTACTTGCGTCATCAGGTCTCTGAACTACCTTACCCATATGGTACAGTTCCAGAATGCCTTGTGGTAACAGGGCCAGGACCTGGTTGAAAAGCTTCCCGATAGTGACCAAAAAGCGGAGCTCCTAAACCTCCTCTGCACTGGGTCAGATGTGGGACCCAAGTGCTTAGAGCCGCATATCGATTCCGTGGACTCTTTGGCCAGAGCTGCAGCTTCAGGCGTCTGTCTCGAAGGCGGCTCCTGGCTCCATGTCTCCAGCTTCACCCTGGATGTACAGAAGAATATTCTAGACATCCCGTATAATGGCGGGTACTCTTTGGTGAATCCTCAGAGAAGGTCATCACCAAGCTCCAGGACGCAGGGAAGGCAGTCCCGATCTGTACAGGCCGTGTACAGAACTGGGCCTAGTTCCTTCGTAGGAACCAGAGCTATTTTTCGCCGGCTACAAAGGCAGCAGCAGCGTTCGCCAGCAGCAGAGGGGCACTTTTTCACGCAAGGCCCAGGCCAAATCATCTCCAGGCAGAGGCCAGCATTACACAAAGTTGGCCCAGCCCACAGGGACAAAGCTGCCACAGCATAACTCCTTCCCGACCCCAACCTCCTCTGGATCAACGGGCAGGAAAGTCGAGGTCGCATCGCTGCCACTTTTAGGGTGGCAGTCGATCACCACCGACAGGTGGGTTCTCCAGTTGGTCAAGGAAGGCCTTTGCATAGAGTTCGGTTATCTCCTGCCCAGCCTGAAACCCCCACTCTGGGTCCCTTCCGGAGCTCTGCAGATGCCTTACGTGTGCCAGGCGAGACCCTGGCTTACCCTCAGGGCAGGGACTGCCACTCCTACAGGCGCCCTAGACATCCAGCACCATCTAGGCATTGGAGGCACATGGAGAATCTGGATCCAGGTGGGTGGGGTCCAGCAGTGGGCATGGGGCCAAGGTGTGCCATCGCCTAACAATAATCCGGGGCCATTGCGTATTCCCTTATCTGAACAACTACTCCTCACAGCCTCATTCAGGACGGGGCTAAATTAGGCACTACAAGACACCTTTTGATATTCAGTGCAGTGGGTGTAGCTATCAACCTGCCAAAATCGCTTCTGACGCCATTCCAAGGCTGTAGTTCACTGGCGCAGTCCTCGACACGACCAGTGGAAAGGCCTTCCTGCCAGAGAAGACAGGGCAGATCACCTAAGAGGTATAACCAGACTCATCATGGGGCGGAAGCGGTCACAGCAAGGACCATGCTGCATCTTTTAGGCCACATGGTAGCTGCCATAGCTACATTTCCCCATCAAGTCTCCACATGAGAACCATTCAGTGGACACTGAGACCAGTGGGACCAATGCCAGGACGACCTCGATCAGCTGGTCTGTCCCATTTCAGGACACCAAGTCCTCCAATGATGGCTAGTCCCAGAGCACCCCATGCAGGAATCTCCTTCCTATCCGATCATTGCCTTCTCAGATCCTGACTACAGATGCATCAGGATCGGGTTAGGTGCCTGTCTTGGCAACAAAAGGACATGGGGATTATAGTCCGGCACAGAAGGAGCCCTTCACATAAATGTCCTAGACATGAGGGCAGTCCTCTACACTCTGCAGGCTTTGCAGACCGACCTACTCCTTGAACACCTACTGATTCAAACAGACAATATGTCAGTAGTGTTCTACATCAACAAACAAGGATGCACTCATTCATACCAACTCTATCAGGAGGCGATGAGAGTATGGTATTGGGCAATGGAACACAATATCGCCCTGTCTGCAGTTCATGTTCCAGGGATACAGAACACACCGGTGGATCTGCTCAGCTGATCCAGATCCAGCGCGCATGAATGGGAACTTCTGCAGCAAGTAGCAGAAACTGTTCGCAAAATGGGAACGCCAGAAATAGATCTCTTCGCCACCCCATACAACGTGAAAACTGCCCAATTTCTGCTTACTAGATCCAGGACCTGGTGTTTCTGGCGCAAGCGCATTGTCACTCTCCTGGACAGGCAAATTCCTTTATGCCTTACACTTCCCACTGATTCAGAGAGTTCTGCTCAAACTGCAAGTGGAAGGAGCAGACATGATTCTGGTGGACCCATATTGGCCCAGACAAATAGGGTTTCCTTTACTCCAATATGTAGTGAGCAAGCCACCATTCCCTCTGCCTCTCATCTCGCACTTAGTGTTGCAGGACAGCGGATCACTGGTCCATCCGAACTTACGATCCTTACCACTACATGTCTGGCTCCTGAAGACTTAGCGATTTCTCTCCAAGGAGTCTGACAGAGTGGCTAATATCCTTGTGGCAGCAAGGAAACCCTGTACTAGAGCCACGTATGGCATGAAATGGTGACAGTTTTGTATTTGGTCCTCTGCCCGTGGCCTGGCCCTTGGACTTGCCTGGTGAACTTGGTCCTGGAGTACCTTCTCTCCTGTCAGGCGCTGGGCTAAGTTACTCCCTGTAAAGGTGCATCTTTCAGCATTATCAGCACACCATGCACCTTATGGAGAAAATCTCTAGCCCAATTGGATCTGTCACAACTTCAAGACACAAAATAAGCGGGTTCGCATCCCAATTGCGACCCAAGAATCGGAAATGCAGTCAGTTGCCTGCATGATTAGCAGTGAATGCTAATCATGTAAACTAGGCCGTCCCCTAATTATTTTAATTTTCCTGGTGTGTAGTGGCCTCCCCAGCCCTCTGCTGATCACTGTCCCCATATGCTGTTCTGGTGGCACCCCACGCCCGATCACTATTCCCATAGTATGATTTATTAAAGTTCCCGGTCTAGTGGCACCATACGCTTTGCTGTCCTCATAATTCCCTGGTGTCTAGTGGCATCCCTCCCTAGCCCCAATCTGTCTTGTCTGTATAAAAAGAAAAAAGTCCACAATTTTTTTTTTTTTTTGTCAGTTAAATCCTACAAAAAAAAGCCCCTCACCGATTGTACCTCCTTCCCACACACACCTCACTCACCTGAGGTTCAAGAGCAGTTTTCGATCCAGGATATGTCCTGCTGCTAGAACTGGCAGCTGCAGTACGAGAACTAAGGTAAATGCAGTCCTATCTATTTCAGTGGGGGTTCAACTTTGGTGCATAACTTGGTCATTTTTGAGATATTGACCCCAAATTTTCAACATAGCCTTTTGGGGACCCCACCTCATGAACAGTATAACTCATTAAGCAGTTCCCTGCCTGAAAGGTGATTTCGCAGTTGCTTGGTGAATTTGCCTTTCGGGCGGATTTTAATGAGTCATATTGTTCATGAAGTGGATCATAAGAAAGGCTATGTTGAAAATTTGGGGTCAAAATATGAAAACTGGCAGTTATGACCAGTTGTTGCAGTTTCGCTTGTGCACTGAATCTTAGAATTTTAAATATTTTGACACCAGATTTTCAACACAGTCTTCTTATTACCCCACCTCATGTATGACATCGCTGTTATTTTCAAATCCTGGCCAAAATGCGCTTTCCAACTGTGACACACAATGGCATTTCAGTTGTGCAGAATTATGCTTTGGTAGGGATTGGAACATTTTCTGTACCTGGGTACATGAGGTGGGGTAATGGAAAAAGAGCTATACTGACAATTGGATCAAAATGGCAAATTCAGTCTCAAAACTATGTATACGATGTCTATTTTATTAATATATTCTATAATAAGTAATTATATGGTTTAAAGTAAAATACCCATTTTAGAAAACTACTAATTGAGATTGGCTGATTGCTGATCACTTTTCATTTTGATTAGCAAAGGCCACTAATCAACTCTCCGACTTCTGTGCTGGCATCCTCTACCTAAAACCACCCATTAGGGACCTGATCCCTCCTACAGACCTTCTTTTCATTTTAGAATAGCTCACACTACCCCTTTTGAACCAGTCGTGGATTTAGACTCACCTTCTCTCTTGGAAGGCAGTATTTTTAGTTGCAGTTACTTCTGCCTGAAGGATTTCAGAGCTCCAGGCACTTTCGTGCAAAGAGCTGTATTTGGTTTTCATAAGAACAAGGTGTCCTTAAGAATAATCCTAGGTTTTTACCTAAGGTTGTGTCAGAACTTACTCTCAACCAAGAGATTAACTTTCCTGTTTATTACCAGAGTATTCCAGTAGAGGAGAGGCTCTTTTACACTTTGGATGTGCACAGAATACTCTGGTACTATCCGACTAGAACCAGACTGTATTGAAAATCAGATCAGTTGTTGTGTTTGCCCCAGAATGCTGGGGCACCTGTGTCCAAACAAAACACTTTCAAAATGGTTGGTAAGCACTTCCAATTCGGTTGCCTAGGAATGAAAGCCTAATTCCACAGCTCCTGACTCTACACCTATCCAGCAGCATCCAGCTTTCAAAAACTGACATCCTGTCTAAAACCGCTGTATCGCTGACTTAATCATGCCGCCAAAATCAAAATACAAAGATGGTCCGAACAACCAGCATCCAAAGCTAAGATTTCCCCTCAAGGCCCTCAATCACAAGCCACACTCCGCTGAGATTGCCGACCTGATAGCGCAACTCCCGGCCTCAACGCAGACACCTAAGAGGACTTCACAGTAACTTCTAAAACCCTCTGCACACTAAACAGATGAATGATGCTCTAAGTAGGTTGGAGCAAAAGCTACAGAGGATCGACAACATCTGACTGATCTCACGGAGGAAACAGAACTGGATGACACAGTATCTGAATACATGACAGTCGCTGATATCTACAGTACTGCTGTGATGGACCTCCACAAAGAGAACAGGCCTTACAACAACAACTTGAAGATCTAGAGAACCAGAACAGACAAAATAACTTAGCCTACATGGGTTACAGAAGGTATGGAAACAGGGCCAATGATCCAATTTATAGTTTTTAAAAGGGATCCAACACCTAGATAAGGATAGAGATTTAGGCATTATCCACGCTTATAGATCTCTAATCGTCAAACCGAAATACCCAAAGGCCCGACCTCAGTCCATGGTCATGGCATTTATAGATTACAGAGTAAAGGAGGAATTGCTCCACACAGCATGGTCCGAAAACAAATCCACTTTGCGATGTTCGCCTGTACTTAGATCAAGATTCGCTCCCAGACTTAGCTTGCAGATAGAAGGCGATAATGTGGTAAAGATAATTAAGCAAGCAGGCCACCAAGCACAATTAGAATATCCAGCAAAATTAAAATACATACTTTGGAGGGTTGGCAGCGATTTTCTAGATATAGAAGAAGCAGCAGGTTGGGCTAGAAAGCATGGCGTGCATATACTAGAAGAGGGTGCTGGACCAAAGCAAAGAAACCATGGGAAGAGAAACTGGCAGGTGAAGGGACGTAAAAATACTCGCACACCAAGAACAGAGGACTTAATGCAGTGTGGGACGGTGTACACAAGAGAGTCCCCTGAGATGTGATGCACCATCTGTTCTTTATACAGACCTCACCAAGATGAAGCGGCAACCTGAACGCAATAAGTACTGCATGTTACATTCTTTTATCTGGACAAGCCCTCTTATGAGCAAGGGGTCCTTCCTACAGATTCCACTTTGGTGTTTGCCTACATGGGCGAGGGAGGAATAAGGCATATTATTATTGTTACTCCTTTTAAGACTTTATTTGAAGCAATTTTGATCACAGCCCTACTCTTCTAGGAGGAGCTAAATCAGCAGATTTATTTTAATTGTTTTTTGGACCATAGTCGGTTATTTTAATTAACATTTTGTTTATGATCCATGTTGTTGAATATACTGGAAACAAAGGGGGTTGCCAGCTAAGCGTGCATCTGTTTCCTCCAGGCTGGGTGGGGGCCAGAGGAGACTGTGGAAAGTGTGTACCTCGGGAACCTGGTACCCAGGCAGAGGGTTTGGCCGATGACCTGGCGCTGGGAGCCTGGGCCTCCTACTGTGGTCTCTGGCTTGACTCTCTGATTGGACAGACTCCGATTAATTGGGAAGGTGGGGAGCCACAGGAAGATACCGCTTGACTATGGAGCACAGTTCAGGACTGTTATGGCTACCAAACTTTTCATTTATTGGTGGAGCCATGGAATGCACTGCCTAGGGGGCTAGTGGAGGCAGAGACAGTGGAGGGGTTCAAGAGGGTGGGACAGGTACAGGGAAGGGTTCTGGAAGCAAAATCCAATGCAGCAAGAATATCCGAACTGAGAAGGAAGAAGCCAGAGAAGTGAGAGGGACAGCAAGGTCAGCATCCAGGCTGGGACTGACCAAAGCGAGCAGACACAGAAAGACCGTTGGGCCTATTCTGCTGGCATTTTAGTATGTTAGTATTTAGGGCTGAATCTGCTGAGCTACAATCATGGGCAGGGGCGAAGACTGGGTTGAGGTACGTGGGTGCCCTCATATCTTCCCCATCCCAGACCGGTTAAAATCCATAAGGATTTGTTTTGATGGCATTCAACACTGGCACAACCTGAGGGCGTTTTTGAATAAGCGTCTCTTGGTATGGCATTACCTGCCCATAACCCTAAACTGAATTAATTGTACATGATGGATGTTCTGGAGAGAGTGGCTTGGAGACACAGCGAAGTGCTGCCCTTTGGTGTTGGAGAGCGGTTGACCTTCCTGGCAGTCGGGAGGGTTACCTCTTTAGTACCCATGCAGTAACATGATCCCAATGGTTGGTAGGACTTCTCTGGCCTCGTGGAACTTAATTTCCGTGGGGGGTTGTGGGTCAGCTCCCCTCAACCCTCTGGAAATGTAGTATTTACCTGTTCATTGAGTCAACTCTTGGCCAAAGGCTACTTTAATTTCACTAGGCAACCATTATCAGCCCAGCTGGAACTATCCACATTGTAGTGAATACGCTGTGACAGGGAGGCTAGATAAATAGTCTCCTACCCCACCTCATGGAATAGATCCAGAGGTGCAGACTTGGGTATATACACACCTTGAAGTAGTAAAGTATGCAAAATCTGCCATTTAGATGGTGGAATGTAAATAGTTATGATCTAGTTTTGGTTCTTTATTTACAATCACTGTGGTTACCAAAGCAGGCATTTAAATATCCTCTGAAATATTTAATTACGGAAAAGTTATTATGGGTGACTTAAAAGTAGTATCCTGGAATGTCAGAGGTATTAATGGTCCTGTATTATTCAAGAACTCCAACGGCAGCATGTTGCCATTCCGTTCTTACAGGAGACTCGTTTAGGGTCAGGGAGCATAAAAACTGCATCGAAATTGGATGGAGTGGTGGTGCTGCTGAATACCAACAGAAAATTAATATGAGGGAGGGCCATCTTGATAAGGAGAGATGTTCCTTTCAGTATTACAGGTAGATTCAGACCCAGAAGGCTGGTTTGTGAGACTTCAGGGGAATACAGAGGAACTAAATGTACCTTTTTAAACATGCCCGAATGAGGAAAGGGAATTTAAGACAACCTTCCCTTTACGTGGGCCCATAGAAATACTGTCAGATACCTTGGCATTGACATATCTGTGGATCTCTCCCAGCTCTACAACAGTAACTACTTAGTTATTTCAGAACCTACAGGCAGACATGGCCAGATGGCAGTTATTACCGCTAACTTTGTATGGCAGAATTCAAGCCTTGACAATGACTGCTCTTCCCAGACTCCTGTTTCTTTTCCAAACACTTCCAGTACAACCCCATAGAGAATTTTGGACCGCCCTTCAAAAAGACACAGAGATTTATCTGGAACAGCAAACGGCCCAGAGTAGCCAGAAATATATTACAAGTATCCTGAGAAAAGAGGCCTGGCCCTCCCACACTTCTGTCTGTACTTTATGGCAGCAAGGGGGCACAGTTTTGCACTTGGGTGAAACGAGGGAGGAATCGGGCTGGCACCTTCTCGAGGAAGCAGCTCACAAAGACTGGGCACTTTGGGTACTACCAACTAACACCTTACCATCGGGTGTACAAAACTCACTAGGTAATCCTTTGGTCGCCATTCTCTGGGAACCTGAAAAGCTTACAAAGCTAACTCATACCCCAGAGGGCCTTGGCCCAGTGTCATGAATTAGATTTGAACCTCTTTTCCCCACCAAGCTCTGATTCTGGCTTCAAGGTTTGGGCAGCTCAGCGACTCACCACTTTTAAACAGTGTATGGATAATGGAATCTGCCTTTCATTTGCTCAATTAAAAGACAAATACCAGCTTTGTAGAGAGGACCATTATAGATACTTACAGGTACGCCATTACATAACAGCAAAAAGGATGCATTTGCTAAGTAGGGGTAGAACAGAGCGTGAGCATTTTTTTCTTTCACGATCAAAGAAAACACATCTCCTTTCACAGCTGTACAAAATCTTAACTAGTAAAACCTACGGAGTTGGACAGAATAAAACACAGATGGGAATTTGAGTTATCAGTCTCCATATCACAGGCACATTGGGACAGACGATTGAACAGAGGTTGGGCAGTAACTAGCTCCCCACGTGGCGTGAATTCCATTGGAAAATTGCCCTTCAGTACTTTCTCACCCCAAATAGGGTCAAGCATTTTGATCATTGCCAGTCTGATCTGTGCTGGAGGGATGTGGAAGGGTAGGGACTTGGGCGCACATTTTTGGGCTTGCCTAAAATTCAGGCGTTTTGGAGAACCATACATGCCCAACTGCAAACTACTATGAGTACAAGTTCCTTTATGGGATCAGACCTAGTTTTGGGCCTTCCAACGCTGTGTTATGGGAGCAAACAGCAGGACAAACTAGCCCATGTAGTGAGAATAGTAGCCCTCAAATGTATTACCTCGAGGTGGTTATCTCCCCTTCCATACGATGCAAAACTGGTTGACCACGATGACACAAATAGAAGCTATGGAACAGATTACCAGTACTCTGAGACTACAAAGTGAAAACTTTATACACACTTGGACCACCTGGCATTATTATATCTCAGGAAAGATGGAGATATCTGAGAGATGAAAATGCACCCTATAGCCTCAGTTTTTATCAAAAGAGGATACGAGTTTGAGCCTGCATGTTAAGTTTTATGTTAGAAAAACTATTTTAAGATTAAGCCAGTTAACTGTACAATAAATGCTGATATTATAGTTAAGAATGTTAAGATAATCTGAAACCAGAAATTGGGATCTTTGTACAATTAATTATATCTTTACCTTTTGTTTGACTCTTAAGATGTCAAAATGTTAACTGTATAATCGAACTGTGAGATGCATTTGATATCAAATAAAAGGAAGTTAAAAAAAAAAGTGGTTGGTAAACTGCATTGTTTTGTGTTATCAGAAGCAGAACAAACCCTACAGGTCATTCCACCAGTGGGATAGTAGCCTCCTGCGCCTGAGGAACGTTTTGGCATACTTGGAGTACTCTGCACACGTTCATCAGACACTACAGTCTGACATTGCCTCCAGACACAGAGCTGGCTTTGGCCTTGCCGCCCTGTGGGGGTTTCTTTTATAAGGGGTCTCTTCACCCTTCTCCAGTCCTCCTGTTTTAGGGGCTACCGACATTGCTTGGGACTCTGTCCTAATGGTGTAACCTGCTGCAAAAGCTGTATCTCGAAATAAGATGATAGTACAATTACGCAAGAACTTACCGTAACAGTAGATCTTGGAGAACGCTCTTGCATCAGCTACTTTCCCACCCACCTTCCCTCAGGAGGTCATCTGCATTTGCAACATTATTGGTCTTCCTGTGGAAACGAATCCTCTGACTCCTTCAGGATTTATATCGCTATGCTGGATTCTGCAGGAGAACGGAGGGATGCTGTGAGACCATCCCTTTATGATTTGAGAGATGGGGAGGGCGGTCCCCGCTGTATGCAGCTAGCTAGAAGTTTTCCGTGGGGTCCTGATGGCTTCAGTCCTAACGATGTAACCTGCTACAAGAGCTGTTCTCAAAGATATACTGTTATGGTAAGTTCTTGCGTAACTTCTCCCCAAACAGTGACAGTTTAATCTCATGCTCTGCTCAGATGAGACATTTATCTTAAAAGGCCGAGGCTGGGAAATGGTCTACCTGAATCACTAAGCAGAGTTTCTGCAGCTTTCGTTTGGAAAGTTGAGGATTCTCTGAGTTGCTGAGAGAAACGTCAGGGTCACTTAGAGCAGAACGTCTTCTGCTTAAAGAGCAATTCTGTGTTTCTTACCTTCAGCCTGTATCCTCTAAAAGTAGTGGCCTCCTGAATGACATGGGCCAGAGACTCTGTGTAAACTGCAAAAGCAGGCGGTGACTGGATGCGGCCTTGGCAAGTCCCCTTTGTAATAAGTCATTGGAGTAGAGACCACCTATCGTAATGCATGCTTTTGATGAATGATAAAGCCATTGTAGCAGTTCTCTGAAAGCAACTGAGAAATCCAGCTGTCCCAGCACTGAGTAATTGCCAGTAGACTCAGTCAAGGACCTTTTCCACATCAAGGCTAATAGTATTTGGGTGGAGGGAGGTTGCCTGCTGCGTTTGGTGTATAATGTACAGTGTGCATCAGATGTATTTGTGGTTGTGTGGTGCGAACAAACCCAGTTTGATCCCTGGGAATAATTACGGGCAGTAATGTGTCAAGACGCTTTGCTGTAATGGTCACAAAATGTATAATCTGTTAAGTACTGAAATAGGGCGTATAAAGAGCAGTGGAGGGGTTTTGTCATGTTTGGGGATCATTGAAATCGCCGACGTGACCAAGAAGGCAGAGGGTCAGTTTTAACAATTTTAGGAGGTCCCTTCTGAGCATTCCTATTGAGCTGTCTGTTGGAGCATGACGTCACTGGAAGCCTCTCGTAGATTTTGAATGTTGTAAACACCTTCCCCACAGTAGAAGCTGGCACCAGCCGAAATGCAAAGATTTTTACAGAATCCTCATATAAGAATTCAGTATATGCTCACTGGTGTTCTCGCTTCAGTGACTTCTTTCCATATGACATACTGGCCACTTTAGGAGCGATTCTCGGTGCTGGCTTCTGCACTGGTGTGAGGTGGTGGTGTTTGCAACATGCAGAAGCTACGAGAACATCTTAAACTGCATATTTAGAGGTAGGCAGTGGGATTGTTTAACAGAGGGTTCTTGTTACCAGATCTGTGGAGCCTGATTGTGCAGTTTCAATCAGCTTAAATTAAGGGTTTAGGTAGCCTTTTAAAATGGGGGTGGGGGTGGGGATCAAGTAATTGTTTCTCCGTAAGTTCAGCTAAACCCTCCACGGTGGCAGTACCAATAAGGCCAGGAGACCTGCAAAGAGAGCACGCTCTCTTGTGAGTGCCTCTAGGGGTAGGAAATCCGACAAGGAGAGGAAACTTGTAAAAGATCCAGTGACTAAACTCCTTAGTGTACAAAGTGACAGCCACACAGTAGGAGTAGATCGGTGATAAACGAGTAAACCCACTGTGGCATGGGGTCTACTATACTGCTGCCAATACAGCGCAGTATATTGCCAGTGGCATGCCTTTTAATTTGTTGTTTTCTGCTTGGGGCTATGCACACACCCAAAAAAATAACTAAAATAACTTCGAGAGGTGGGGTTAAACAGTGAAAATCACACAAAGTGCGAAAAATGAAAAATCCAAGCGTCTGGGACTAGGAATCGAAACCGGTCCCAAACACACTGCCTTGCCTCCCTTGCTGCCATTGGCTCATCCCATGAGCCATGGCAGCTGCTAATGGACCCTTGTTCCAGCAGGATTCTTATACTTTAGAAGGAAGTGAGAGGGTGCACTACTGCGCATGAATCCTTTCGTGGTTTTGCACCTCTCGCTCATCCCTACTGCACTCTTCCTACTATGTCATGTCATGCTGTAGAGCATACAACATATTGACGCAGTAGGACCCACTGCAGAGGCTCCGATTGGACCAGGTTACTAACATACAAAGAATGCCAATAGATACAGGCCTGATGGTCTATCTAGTCTGCTCGAATGCAGCGATCTCAGTCTGTTGCACTGCAGCTGCTCCCTCTCCTACCCGCATATCCAATTTCATGCCCGTACTAGCTGTTGCCCCTCCTCAGTGCCTCATTGGCAATCTTCCCACTAACTTTATCCCATCTCCTCTTAAACTGCCCACTGTCTTCAAGGATACCACCTCCTTAGGCAGTGCATTCCACCCTGTCACCATCCTCTCCATGATATAGTGCTCTCATTTCCCTTCTGAATCTAACACAGTGTACTAACATACTAAAAGCCAGCATAATAGGCCTAATGTTCTAGTATAGTCTACCACCCTGTAGCTTTAGATTGAACCTTGTGTCCTTCCTCTCCTTAATCTTAAAATTCCTCTGTACAATCTTTATTTTATGTTTTCATATATTTAAAGGTTTCTGTCATGTTCCCTCTATCCCTCCGTTCCTCCAGGAGTACACATTGAGCCCCTCAGTCTCTCTTGTAGAGTTTGTCCTCCATACTGACT
This sequence comes from Neoceratodus forsteri, assembly GCA_016271365.2. NCBI lineage: Eukaryota > Metazoa > Chordata > Ceratodontiformes > Ceratodontidae > Neoceratodus > Neoceratodus forsteri. The sequence continues at coordinate 36,551,913 of JADMNL010000033.1, forward strand.
CATCCTTGTTGCTCTGCATTGGACCCTCCTCAGCAGTTTAACATTTTGAAGTAAGGGGCCAGAACTGCTAGCAGTACTCCAAATGCAGCCTCACCAATGACCTGTACGGTGGCAGGATGACCTCCCTCTAGACCCGATTCTCTGGCAATACACCCCATCATCTTATTAACCTTAGCTGCGTTTTTCTGCACTGTGCTGAGTGGTTCATGTGCCATGTTATCACCTCAATACCTTTTTCCTTCTATGTAGGGGATAACTATACCTCCCCAAAAGTAACGATTCCTTGGTTTCCTGCTCCCATGAGCATGACTTTGAACTTTTGCATTGCACCCCAGCTGCCATGTTTCTGACCAGTGCTCTAATGTAGCCAGATCATCCTGTAGCTCCTGCCCAAATCTCTGTTGTCCCCACTGCACCTAACTTTGACTCATCCACAAAGTCTGGTGTTATTCCTAATCCCATGCGAGATGTCGACAAGGAAATTCCAAACACTGAAGCCAGTACCAAGCCTTGTGGTACCCCACTGGTCACGGTTCTTCGAGTTGTCCCCGTAAGTTTGTCTCTCATTTGACTGGACGACCTCCCGGAAGGTTTCATTAAATGTGGGAAGTGTTTAAGGTTATGCAGCAACACAGGCTCTTACAGATCTTCATCAAAGATGCCTCCTCCATTGGGCAGCTTTGGAACTGTAAGCCATCAGCGTCCAGACCACTTAAACTTTTGATAGCCAGGGGGCAGCCCACAGTAACGCATAACACTGCCTATATAATGTGGGTGGCCCCAGCATTCATCATGTCTTTATCCCTTCGTCTGTCATCCTGGCTAGACCTGCTGAAAAGCTCTAAAATAGTTGATCGTACCTTGTGAGGGTTCCTGCAGTAGGTCTTCATGTATAGGACTCGCCCTCTGGTGTCTGGTTCCAACAGCAAACTTGTAGATGGCAATCAGCGGGGACCTCCCCGACATCCAGTGACGTGGCGTCAGCCCGCCTATAAAAGGGTGGTCCCGCCACCCTCCAGTTCTTTCCGCCATCACCTCCAGTTAGGTTTGGCTCACGAGATAGAACAGCAATCTAATGTCAGTGCATCAATTGAAGTTTTTCTTCATATCTTAAATTTTTCTTCAGTTATTCGACCAATTGTATATGGGCTAGGTGCAAAGAAGTGCTCGAGTGCAGAGCCCAAATCCCTGCACGGGACGACCAGTCCTGCTGCCTCTTGTGCTTGGGCCCCAAGCACAACTCTGATGAGTGTGCTGTCTGCCAGGACTTCAGTCAAGACACCAGGACCAGGCACAAGCGGACCTCGAGGCCCACCTCCTTAGCCGTGGCTGGCGTTGATGGAAAGGAGCTCCAGGAATTGAGGGAAAGGTCGTTGTTGGGCCCCCAGAAAAGGACAAGGAGAAGCGCGGGACAGGAGTCCGCTACCACGTGAGGCCTGCTTCAAAAACTGAGTACTCCTTCTCTTGCCCGTCCACCTCTTTGGGCTAAGCACCTTCTCCCCTCCTGCTGAGGTGAGCGGACAGTTGGGGGTAGCCTCTATCAAGGTTTCTGTTGCGTCTCCTCCAAGCACCGCCGATAAGTCTCCCTTCGACCCTGTCGATGGGTGCATGGCTTTGACCGATAAGTCTAGCAGCAGCCCTCCCACTACCACTAGCCCGGTTCGGTCCGATCAGATGGCAGATCCCATCGCCCACCTGGACTGCTCCCACGAGGCCCCTGGCGTCGACCAGTGTCGCTGGAGACCCTGCATCCCTCTGGGTCCTGCACCCCAGGATTCTCCACTCAATTCTGCTTTGTCCCTGTCGGCGGGATCGTTTGACCTTTGGTTAGGGGTCCCTTGGAACTTCCCTTCATGCGGTCTGTTGCTGCCTCTGGACAAGAGTCAACTGCAGGCTAAAGATCCTGTTATGGAGCCCCGGGACATTCGGGGCCCTCCCAGGTCCCACGCCACCCAGTGGCCCTATGGCACCTCCCGGTAGGTTCAGTAGAACCTCCTGGCGGTCTTCCACAGCCAGACCCCCAGTCACTGCAACGGGTGGTCCGCCGTCTGCTCTTCCATACCGCCAGGCCATGTGCCTCCGCGCCGGATACCCTGGTGCAACCCTTATGACTACCCTCCTGGATGTCCAGGTTTTCAGTACCCTTCTTGGCAGTACCCAGGCTCACGGGTTACCAGCCTCCTCCTCCTCCAGTGCCAGATCAGGAGGCAGATCCCACATGGTGGCAGGATGCCAGGACCCAGCTCATCTTGGAGCCCGGCAGTCTGTGGAGACATCCCTCTTCCGGCGCCCCCGCTGATGCCCTCCAGCCAAGCAGCGGGTGCTCTATCTATAGGCTCATCTGGGGCAGACCCTTTCATCCTTAGTGATTCTGAGCCTTCTGACACTGACCCTGATTCCAAGCCTTGGACCCTCTGTCCCCAGTTGAGTACCACCCAAGGAATCCCAAATCTCCTCCAGAGGATCCTTCCTTTGGGGACCTTTTGCACACTATTCAGGCAGTAGAAGGCTGGCCTTCCAAAGCAGTGGATCCCCAGTGTAATAGACTGGCGGAACATTTAGATCTAGCCACCACAGATCCCTACCCATCCCCTGGATGGGTCCTCCTGAGATCTGGTGACTATTATCCGGCAGCAGCCGTCATCTATTCCAGCTGTCTCCAGAAAGGCAGATCGTACCTACTATCCCCCGGAAGGGATTAAACCTCTCACAACTCATCCCAAAGCCGACTCTATGGTGATCACTGCCACCCACGACCAGTCTGCTCAGCCAGAGCATTTGAGTTCCTCGCCTCCCGACAAGGACTCTCTGCAGCTGGATCAGTTTGGCTGGAAGGTTTACTCCTCTTCCTCTTGTGCCATCAGTCCCTCAACTATGTTTCCCACATGGTGGCATTCCAAAAGGCCTCTGTTTCCAGGCTGGAGGGATCTTCAGGAGGGCGGGATGAGTCACTGCGTAATAAATTGCTGGACAAAGTCAGAATGGGCAAGTCATCTTGTCATGCTGCGTGCAACATATGACTCGGTAGACTCTGTGGCAAGGGCGGCAGCCATGGGGATCTGTATTCATCGCCTTTCCTGGCTTTGGATTGCAGGTTTGGCACAAGATGTCCGGTCCTCCTTCTGGATGCCCTTTTAGGGTTCCGTCCTTTATTGGCGGCGTAAAGATATTACCACTGGGCTGCAAGAAGCGGGACGCTTCCTTCAGGACGTCGCTCAATGTACCGGATGGGGCAGAAGAAACAGCCTTTCACGCCAAAGGAGATGGAATAAAACCAGGGTAAGCGTCCAGGGCAAATGGCGAGCCCCTGGCTCTGGAGCACAAACTCCCAGGCCAAGTTCCCTAGCTGGCCTCCGGGCAAGAGCCCCCTCAGCTCCTGACTCCTCTCCTCTTTCCGCTACCTCCAGCAGTCATGGAGGAACCTGTAGGAGGGAGGTTCTGCCTCCATCTGGAGTGGTGAAGATTTGTCACCGCAGAAGCATGGGTGCTTCAACTCATCCAGCAAGGTCACTTGATAGTTTTCCGAGATCCCTGACCCTCATCCTCCAGGACAGTCTTTTTATCCAAGGGATCAGATTCCCATAGTCTTCCAGGAGATACAGGCCCTCATGTTAAAAGCGGCCATAGAACCCGGCCCTCAAAACCAGCTAGGAAGGGATTTTATTCCACTTCTTCCTAGTTCCAAAGAAGTCTGGCAATCTGAGACCCGATCCTGGACCTCGGCATGCTCAACCTCTTCCGTGTACAAGTTTCGCATGCTGACCATTCAGGAGCTTCTCCCCTGTCCAAACAAATTCTTGGCTGTGCTCCCTGGACATGCAGGATGCCTACTTGCATATCCTATCCTCCCAGCCCACCTCCACTTCCGCAGTTTTACTTTTCAAGAGAACTATTTTAAATTCCAAGCACTTCCTTTGGTCTTTCCTTGGCCCCAAATGTGTTCACCAAGTGTTTAGTGGTGGTTGTGGCTTTTCTTCGTGCTAGAGTATTTGTGTTCCAGTACCTGGATGACTGGCTCTCGCAGCACCCTCTCAGAACAGCCTGAAAGAGTCTTTTTTTTTTTTTTTTTTTTTATGAGCTTGTTTGCTCTTCTGGGTATCACGGTCAGTTTGCCCAAGTCCCAGCTAGTACCATCTCAATGGCTCCAATTCATTGGAGCAGTACTAGACACAGTTCAGAGCAAGGCTTTTCTGCCATCGGATCAAGCAGAGACCCTAGTTTCTCAAACCACCCTCGTGGCCTAGGCTCGGTGGATCCCCACATGCTGTGCTTCATCTTTTGGGACTGATGGCAGCCTATTCCCACGGTCCCCTTGGCAAGACTTCACATGAGACACCCAGTGGTCTCTTGAGTGTAGTGGGGTCAGAGGGCAGGACGACATGAAACAGATGGTCATGATCTCCAACAGCCTACAGAGAGATCTTCACTGGTGGCAAGCTCTTTCCAACCTGTTATAGGGAGCCCCTTTCCATTCCCCTATCCCAACCCAGATCCTTACCATGGCGCCTCAGACCTGGGCTGGGGAGCCCATCTAGGGGTTCACAAGACACAAGGGTCTTGGTCCGACCAGGAGCTTCTGCTCCATATCAGTGTTCTGGAGACCAGAACAGTTCTGTACACCCTCCAGGCATTCCAGTCCCTTCTATTATCAGGATCACTTCTTGTCCAGACGGACAACATGTCCGCAGTCTAGTACATCAACAAACAGGGGAAGTCATGTACACTCTTTGCAGAGAAGCAGTGAGAGTTTGGTACTGGGTGATTCTTGACAGCAGTCCACGTTCCAGGCATATGCAATGTCCTGGCGAACAGTGTCGATCAGTGGCCAGGGCTCATGAGTGGGAATTACAGCTAGAGGTAGTCTAAGATCTTTTCTTCAGTTGGGTTGGGCAGAGATGTTCGCCTCCCCATTCAACACAAAACTACCCAACTTTTGCTCGCTCGTTCCTGGGCATGGTGCTTTTTGGCGAGACGCACTGATTCTCTCTTTCTCCTTTCCTCTCATTCAGAAGGTTCTGGTGAATCTTGAGGAAGGGCACATTTGATTCTGATTACTTCTCTGGCCTCACCAGATTTGGTTCCTCTCTTGCAGCATCTGGCGCTAGAACCTCTGGTTCCCCTGCCATTATTTTCTGACTCGGGAGCAGGCACCTGGTGCACGTGACCTCACGGTCTCTTCACCTTCAGGTGTGGCACCTGTGGACATAGTGGCCTCCGCTATGGAGGTTTCACACAGGTTGCCCATATCCTGGTGGAAGCCAGAAAACCATCTACTAGATCCACCTCGCCATGAAGTAGAAAAGATTCTCGATCTGGGCCCTAGCCAGGAGCTAGGATCCCTGTTCGTGTTCGGCTGCCCAGGTGTTGGAGTACCTCGCACATTTATCAGTCGGGCCTTAGCTATTCTTCCATTAAGGTCCATCTCTCTGCGGTGCTGGTCTACTGGAGGTTGCCAAGACCTTTTAAAGGCATCCTCCACTTGAAACCTCCGGTCCGAATCAGTGTCCTCCCGGGACCTGAATTTTATGTTGGAAAAACTGACCTTGCCTCCTTTTGAACCAGCCTCCAGCTGTGACTTGCGCTTCCTTTACTGGAAGAGACTGTTTTCAGTTGCAGTCACTTCCGCCTGAAGGTTTCGGAACTTCAGGTGTTTATCTTTAAGGAACCCTATTTGATTTTCCATAGAGACAGAGTAGTTATTCAGACAAACCTTTCATTTCTTCCAAAGGTAGTCTCAGAAACCACTGTCAACCAGAGTGTCGAACTGCCGGTCTGTTAGCCACAGCATTCTAATGGGAATACCTCCTGCACACTCTTGATGTGCACAGAATCCAATTACTACACAAACCGGACAAAAGGGTCCATAAGATGAATCTGCTGTTTGTGGCTTTTGCTCCCAGTGCCAGGGCAAGGCCATTTCCAAATAGACCATTTCTAGGTGGTTGGCTAACTGCATTCACTTCACTTATCAAAACATGGAAATCCCTTTCGGGGCAGTTAAGGTCACTCCACCAGGAGTATTGCTATTTCTACTGCCTTTTTCAGGAATGTGTCCACTGCAGAGATCTGTGCAGCGGCCACATGGTCATCGTCCACACCTTCACTAAGCATTACAGCCTAGACATCGCCTCTAGGCACAGAACTGGCTTTGGGCTTGTAGTTCTGCAAGGCCTCCTGTCGTAGCTTGCAGTTTGCGACTTCTCGACCTCATCGAATGTACCTCCGTTTGGTTTATTCTGGGACTGCTTGGTATTCAGTCCTGTATTTGAAGACCTACTGCAGGAACCCTCTCAAAGTAAGATATTGCAGAACTTACGTAACAGTAGATCTTGAGAGAGGTTCCTGCAGTAGGTCTAATTCCCACCTTCCCCTACTCCTGGAGCGTTTCCGTCCTTTCATCCTGCCTAGCCCTTGGGTCTAGAGAGAAGCATGGTTTTGGAGTCTTCACTCCTGTTTTTCCACTTACCTTTTCTAGGTCCCCAGTGGAAAGAACTGGAGAACATGGACCGCCCTTTTATAGTCGGGCTGGCGCCACTTGATGGGTCAGTCCCTGTTGATTGCTATGTACAGGCTTCACATTGGAACCCGACGCCCAGGGCGAGTCCTATATGTGAAGACCTACTGCAGGAACCTCTCTCAAGAGTTCTACCGTTACGATAAGTTCTTGTGTGACTGCAATTTGCTGCTGTTTTCAGTTATTGTGTCGATCTTCTGAAAGCAGTCTTCACCATTGTTTCATACTAACAGGTGTGAGCAGGAGGCCCTGGGACCCAGAACATTTCAGGAGGGCTGGCACTGCGAGACTGGATCAAGCTGCATGGCTTACCTTGGCACCAGCCCTTAGCCACCTTGGTTCCTTTTTCCTGTCATTGTGCGCATCAGTGACTGTTGCTTGTTTGTTGGAAGTGAGAACTTCACGTCTATATGACAACAGCATTAATTCCTCTCGGTTGTAGTGTTTAAAGCTAGTTTATTTTGCATCAGTTTAGTAGCATTACAAAAATATTTTCGGTTTCAGCCCTACCAAGCCAGTGGTCGGTGGCTACGGATGCAGTAATGGGGAGCCTTCTTGGGCTAGCTGCCCCAGCAACAGGTCTGTGAAGTCTACTTTCCCGTGGGGAAAGGTTCTGTCGATCGGCAGCCCTTTGCCAAGGGGTGGGAGGGGTAACAGTCTTCCTGGAAGCACAAAATATGCCCTGATCTCTGTCAGGTTCTTGGCTTCGCTTGCTCTAGAGTTCTTCCTCTTCCCATTGAAAGTGGAAGAAGTGATCCTGCTTGAAGTGACCCTACGAGATCTGCCATGAGATCCTTGGTCTCCAGGAGCTGGAGGCCCTCACCACTGCCGCCTGCAGCACCTGGGACCACTGATATAGTAGGTTGAGGTCTCAGGCCGGAATACCACTCAGCCTGTCAGTGGGCAGTTAGGCAGGTGTTATGGAGCAGTGAATGCAGAGTCTGGATTGTTTGCCCAAGCCCACAGAGCCAGTCTCTGGTCCTTGGGACCTATGGAACATGAGCATAGGCGAGACCCTCAGGTCGAGTAGGCGTTTGGCTCCAGCAATAGCCCCTGAGTCCTTGCTGGTGACCCCACAGCCAACTCCTGTGCAACTGGCTGCACCCATTTGGTGTCGTCGTGATGGGACTGGCGGCGGTACTACTGCTGGCCACTCCAATGCTGGCTGGGTCATTGTCGACTGGGTCTGGGTAATAGGCTTCATGAATGGGTGTACCTAGCAATTGCTTCTAATGCTCGATCCTTTAACATAAACACAGAATTTGATGGCAGATAAGGACCGCTTGGCCACCCAGTCTGCCCATTTCCCTACCTAATGGATAAGCTACAGATCCTAGCTAACCAGCAGCCTACTTCTTTCTACCCCATCCCTAGAATTGCCTTATGGCTGTCCCATGCATGCTTGAATTCAATCACTGTTTTTGACTCCACAACCTCCTCCAGAAGGCTGTTCCATGCCATCCACAACCCTCTCTGAAAAAATACTTACTTAAATTATCTATGAGCCGACCCCCATCTTCAGATTGTGCCCCTTGTTCTTGCACACCTCTTTTTTTTTTTTTTTTTTTGAAAGATGCTACCCTCTTGGACTTTAATTCCCTTGAGGTACTTGAGCGTCCTGTCATGTCCCCCCTCTCCCTCCTTTCCTCGAGGCTATACATATTAAGCTCCTTTAGTCTCTCTTCATGTGTCTTCTGGTGCAGACTCTGCACCATTTAGATGCCCTCTACTGGACAGCTTCCATCTTGTGTATGTCCTTGCGGAGATTGGGTCTCCAGAACTGCACACAGTACTCCAGATGGAGTCTCACCAGCTGTCTGTACAGAGGATAACAACTTCCTGTTTTCTACTGGTGATGCCTCTCCCTATGCATCCCAGTATCCCCAACCCTCCTTAGTGCCCTCTCACATTGCTTGCCCACCTTTAAGTCATCTGATGTGACTACCCCCAGGTCCCTTTCCATTTTGTTGTTAGTATCTCACCACCCATTGTGTACTCTTCCCTGGTTTTTGTTTCCCAGGTGCATTACCTGCACTTTCTTGGCATTAAATCTAAGCTGCCATATATTTGACCATTCCTCTAACCTTGCCAAGTCCTTCTCATCCTTTCCACCCCACCTTATTACGTAAACTGTTGCAGATCTTTGTGTCATCTGCAAAGAGACATACTTTTCCTTCAGTCCCTCTGCAATGTCACTTACAAAGACATTGAAGAGGGCCGATCCTAATACTGAACCCTGCAGCACCCACTAGTAACCCCTTTCTTCAGAGTGGACTCCATTTACTATTACCCTCTGTGTCCTATTCTCTCAGCCAATTCTTTACCCAGGCTATCATCTTGGGACCCACTCCCAGGCTGGTCAACTTGTATATTAATCTTTTGTGTGGGACTGAGTCAAATGCCTTGCTAAAGTCTAGGTAGGCCATGTCCACAGCCCGTCCCTGATCTACTACTTTGGTCACCCAGTCAAAGAAATCTATTGATTCATCTGGCATGACCTTCCGCTGTGAATCCATGCTGCCTTGGGTCCTGTGCCCTCTGGCCTCTAGGTACTCTACAGTTCTTTCCTTCAGAAGTGATTCCATAATTTTCCCTATCACTGAGGTTAAACTAACTGGTCTGTAGTTTCCGCTTCTGCCCTGCTCCACTTTTGTGAAGGAGAATCACCAGCCCCTCCAGTCCTCAGGTACCACCCCATCCTCCCATGATTTGTTAAAGAGGGTAGTCAGTGGTGTCACTAGTTCTACCCTAGTTCTTTTAGAATTCTGGGATGAATCCCATCAGGCCCCATTGCTTTGTCCACCTTCAGTTTTAAGAGTTCTTTCAGAACCCTTTTTTCTGTAAATGGGCTGGTATCAACTTCTGTATCCAGAGTGTTTCTGTTGTTTGTTTTAGGTACCTCCCCTCTTCATTTGTAAATACTGAGCAAAAATATTTGCTTAGTACCTCTGCCTTTTCACGGTCACCTCTGTACCCCCTCCCCTTTATTAAGCCTCACTATCCCTCCTTGGTCTTCCTTCACTCCCTGATGTACCTAAAGGTTTTATCCTTTCTTAACTGAGTTGGCTATGTTTTCCTCAGTTCGGGCCTTTGCTGTTCTGACTGCCTTCCCAGCTTCCTTTTGCTTTAACTGATGCAATTCTCTGTCCTGCTCCTTCTGTGATTCCTTTTACTTTCTGAATGCTTTCTTTTCTGTTGAACCTTCTCTGCCACCTCCTTTGAGAACCATAGTGGTTTCTTACATTGTTTTGTTTTATTTGCTTCACACAAAGGCTTGTTACCTCTCTGATGGCAGTTTTATTATTCCCCATTGTTCTTCCACCCACCTTCCTGCCCATTTGCAAGTGCATTCCTTAGGCACTCACTTTGACCTTTATATTGTATATAATGTAATACAGTATGCTCACTATGTATATATGAATTGTATCCCTTGCCTATTTGTATTCAGATGTTTGCTATATGTATTTCTCTGTAATTGACATGGAGCCTTTAGAAAGGAGTCCTTGTCTCAAAGGATTGTAATTCAAAATAAACAAAGTGAATGCATGGGATAGGCATGAGGAACCTTAGAAGTGGGGGGATAAAAGTCAGATCAAGTAGGGTCTCGGTGTTAGGTAGGGAAAATGGGTAGACTGGGTGGGCCAAAGTGGTCCTTATCTGCAATCCATATCTGTTTCTATGGGTCAGCGCGGGTTTAGGTCTTTGGGGGCCTGTCCTGACTTTGGCACTGAATTCTGTTCTGGTCACAGTGCAAGAATTGATGCTGTGCTCTCTTAAAACATGGCCGTTGTCACAGAGGCCGTGTTCTGGATTGGAGGGTAACAATCCACCCCCACTGGGGAGGAGGAGCAGTCTGACCTCATTTATGAGGATGGTGACACACTTTCTTATAGCCTATACTCTTTGAACCCATGCCCTTCTTCTGTTCTTCAGGGAGGATGTAACTTTCCATGCTTTGTTAAAGAATATGCATTCTGCACTTGATTTTGAACCTTCAGTCATTTACCCAAGTAAACATCTCCATCTGCAGTGGTTAGACATCTCTACCACGCCAGTCAATGTAGCACACTGATTTCTGCTTCCAGCGGTCAGGATATGGCATCACGGGAGGTGCTCTGGGGAGTTGCACCGAGTGGGTGGGAGGAACCAGCGAAGATATTCCTGCCCTTCTTAAAGGAAAGGGCACTGCCAGGATATGTGGATGAGCATCATATACCACTTCTAGAACTACCATTACAGGCGAGAAATTTGTTTTCTGGGAAGGTGGATATTAAGTTCTATTCACACTTTTGGCAGCGCCTTTTGACTGTCGGAGCGTCTTCAAGCTGGCTCCTCCCAACCACCCAGTGGTAACTCGGCTCCTCCCATGAGGCCTGATGTTCCTTTCCACTGGAAGAAGCAGGTTCCATTATCGCTCTCGTGCTGAGTAGGTCTTTTGCTACCAAATGTTGAGTTACTTTCAGAAAGTGTTTAAATGTTTTTCGCTTGGGTGGAGTCTCCTTGCCTGGTCTTCGCCCCAACCTGAAGTTCCTTCTGAAGGTCGTGTCAGAGTTTCACCTTAACCAGGTGATCCAGTCACACCTCTGTGACCGAGCACAGGCTCCATACTCTGGACCCGAGGCGAGCACTCGCTTATTACAAAGTGCACACAGCTGGAGTTGAGGAGAGGTCCGCTGGCTGTTTGTCACTACGCTGAGCTGGACCTGGCAGACCGGCAGCCAAGAGGATGATTGGCAGGTGGATTGTTTCCTGCATTGTTCTCCGCTATAGGTTGGTGGGTGGGAGCCTCCCACAGGGCCATGGGCTCATTCCACCTGCCATACCGCTGCCTCGATGGCTGCTTCCAGGGACATCCCTATCTAGGAAATTTGTAGGGCTGCTACCTGGAGTAAACACACACCTTCCTTTCCCCCTACGACGCTCGACCTTGAGTCATGCCGGGATGTTGGTTTGGAGTCTCGGTTCTCAGTCTCTGTTCCTAAGTAGGGTGTGTGCCTTGCCTCCTCCTTCTGTAGAACTGCTAGAATCTGCCAGAAAGTGTGAATAGATCATATCCATGTCCCTAGAAATACAGCTTCTAGGATCGTGGATATGTTGTTCATCCACAGTTTGGCATGTCCCTTTCTTCTTTAAATCTTGCTGGAAGTCTTCAGGCTGGCTCCTTCCACCCACCCAGTTGGTGTATACCTCGGCTCCACCCATGGCCAGATCTTCCTTTCCGCTGGAAGATAAAAGATTGCTTCTTTCATGCTCGCATTTCTTGGGCCCTGGCTTTCAAAACTTTGGTTTTACGAAATTAAAACTTCGTTCAAGTTAGCGATCACGCTTTTGCATCTTCGATCATGGAAGATAAATCTTCTCAGGATTTTGCGGTGTCCTTGCTGCCAGAAGATGTCTGCACAGATCCCCATCTCACATGCTTCTCTGGCCTAGGTGTTGGCTATGACACCTCGTGCTGCAGCTATTGCTTGGCCTTCCATCCCAACATCCTGGACGACTGCCTGGCAAGTTTAAAGTTGGGGAGACCGGAGAAAAGAATCCTCCAGTGAAGTCCAAGAAGGAGGCTAGGTGGGCGGTTTCTGCGGCCAGAGTTACGCCAAGCAGCTGGAACATGAAGGTGTTCAAAGGAGCCGCCCTGGACAGTCACTTTTCTTTCCAGTCAACTTGGGCTCCACCTTTACAGGTTCCTTCAGGAGTTTGTCTCTCCCACCCACCAGCAGGCTCACACTCCTCCCAATCTCAAGCAGATAAAGAGCCGAATTTGTCTTCATCTTGGCAACGGCGCTCTTGGGACCGAGAGAGGTCTCAGGAGCATCGGTCTCGACCTCCTGTCGATCGCTTCCTCGGCCGCAGCCTTAATGGATCTTCCTTCTGGCCAGACAACAGAGGAGGTGGTCGATGAGGTTGAGATCCTTCTCTATCCAATCGACCCGCTGTCTCCGGCCGTGGCGATGATTCTTTGAGAGGACTCCGGTCCTTGTTGTGCCCGTTGAGGAGACCCAGCCTGCTGGTATCCCCATCGAGGTCCCGGTTCCGGACTGTAGGGTTTCACTGATCTCGGTGTCTCCTGTGTGACCGAGTCTGCCTGCTCGATTTCTGTTGAGGTCCAGAACCCCTCGGCCGACTGCCTGAGAGCCACACAGCCTAAAAGAGGCAACACCACAGATCGCCCTCATCCTCCCAGCGAGGAGAGGCTCTGATGGAAACTCCACTATGAGGGACCTTATGTGGCAATAACTGATTTTGTCCAGGCCAAAAGCAGCTCCGCAGCCTCGGCTATTTCTTGGCTTCGCCTCCTGGACACAGAAGCCACCCCGCCGGAACAGAAATAGTTTCACCAAGGGCTGCCCGCTTCCTCCTGCTCAGCCTATACCGGCCCTTCCAATAATAATGGTGGAACCGCCTACTAAGCAGCCTGTGGATTGGCTTCTTCCAAAGAGGACCGACCAGATACTGGGCTTCCCGTGTCTGTTAGAGTTACCGGACCGCCCTCAATGGGTCAGTGGTGATTTGGGCCGGCAGGCCGCTGTACCCAGACTCTTTGGACTTGGATGTTACGGACTCCACTCTCATCCTGGGGATGACAGTCGATCCGTTGGCACATTGATGGAAGAAGGTCCTTCCTCCTTCCAAAGGATTCTTCGTTTCATCTCTGATTCCACAGGGATCCCCTGGAACCCATCCGAAAAGGTGGAGTCCCCATCACAGACATTCTTAGAGGGATACTGACGGAGAGCTTTCATGTGGCGAGGCCATTGTTGGTCCGGCACTTGACAAGGACAGGCTCCAAAGTTTGGACGGAGACACGCTGTCTACTATTATAAGGAGAGGATGGCGGAAATTCATGGAGAGGTTTGCCAGCTGTTGTCACCTACTGTGAAGCTGCTTCTTGGCAGACCTGCAGCCAATCTGACTGTTGCAAAATGGATTACATTATCGTTAGTTTGTGCTATGTGTTGGCGGACAAGGAGCTTCCCAGGGGATAAGAGCTCATTCTACCCGCCATACTGCTGCATCGGTGGCTGCTTCCAGGGACATCACCATCCAGGAAATCTATCTGGCTGCTGCCTGAAAGTCTGCAGACACCTTTATCACCCACTACCGCATCGACCTTGAGTCACGCTGGGATGCTGGTTTTGGGGCTTCAGTTCTCAATCTCTGTTCCCTAATTGGGGTGTGCGCCTTGCCTCCCTCCTCACGGAGAACTGCTTGAGTCTGCCAAACCGTATGGATGAACAACATATCTCGCTCCTAGAACAGTGGTTTACTCACCTGTAACAGTAGTTCTAGGCAGTGCTGTATGTTGTTCATCCACCAGACCAACCCGACCTCCCTGGCTGCGGACACACACACAACCTGGCTTCCAGCGGGCTAAGATCTGGTGTCATGGGGTGGAGCCGAGTGTATATACCACCCGGCTGGGTGGGAGGAGCCATTGAAGACTTTCAGCAGATTTAAAGTGGAAGGGACAATGCCAGACAGTGTGGATGAACAACATATACCACTCCTAGAACTACTGTTACAGGTAGTAACCTGTTCTTTCTCACTTGCAGATATGTGGTTTCAGGGAGGACAACCCTGTATCCTGTCTTTTCTTCCAGACTAGCCACTTCTGCTCATGTCTTAGTTTACTGCTAGTGATTCTGGCAAATCAGGCTTCTGGCTATTCCTTCGCAGTTCCTGTACAGTCTGGAGACTGGTCAAAGGGTCACTATCACGTCCTCCACCTCCCTATTTGTTTTTTCCTCTTCTTCCCCTCTTCTTTCTGCTTCCAGAGATCGGGCCCCTTCCCAATCCCCTTAAATTTTCTAACTCTCCTTTGTCCTCTCCATCGTTTATTTCTTTTAGTTTGTGTATCTTTTCCTTTGTCCCTTTGACTTCCTTGTCCCTCCCTCCCAATCCTTTCTGACTCTACGGAGACTCAGAACTGGGCGGGGCGGGGAGTCAGCTTGACACCAATGGCCAACCCACGGCACCAGTCAGTGCGTCTGCTTGACGGCACTGCTGGTGCGTGAACTCCGCCCATCGACCCCCAAAAAGCTCCTGTGGGCTCGTGAACCTCCAGCCAGAACCCAAAGGTGATGAATGGTGAAGATGCACAGAAAGATCAGGAATTACGGTAGAGTACGTAATTTTCATTTGCCATGGCCTCCTTGGTGGGACAGGGACCTCTTATTCTGCAGCCCCCTGGGTGGAGGGGGGCCTACAGGTTTGGGGACTTTGTCGCGGGGTTCAAAAGAGGGCTGCTCTGAGTACGAGGGGTCGAGAGTCCAGGATGAGATGTGGCTGCCTTCCTCCACTATCCTGTGGGGTGGGAGGAACCACAGTGCTGATCCCCGCTTCTCCTCTGAGACTTGTGGGGCGCCCTTAGTGGGAAACGCTGAGGATTGCCCTTTGGAACCATGCAACCTCAGTTGCACCACAGGAGATTCTCCTCAGAACTCAACCAGAATCGTTTTCATATTTGCAGCGTCCACTGACTGGATCGACCCCTGGATCCCACCATGTGGGAGGATCTACTGCCGGGTCTCTGAGGCTGTGCACTTTCAGTAAGATGCCCTTTGCCAGTCCCTCTGCAGACCTCACCCTCCCAGGCCATATGGGAGATGTTGGCCACTGCATGCCTACCCTAGGTATGTTAGAGCTACAGGCGAGCAGATCTTTACCTGTCTCCCGCAACAGGAGGACTCTGAACATCCAAGCTGCTCTACTTCCTCAGCTTCCTCATCTGAGGAAAAGGAACATTCTGTCCATCTTTCCTCCAACACTGATTTCACTGAATATCAGCGATTCCTTTCGAGGTCTGCTCAGGAGCTCCACAACCCCATGCGTAAGACTAATACCAAGCAGGAGACATGGTCTTTTCTGAGTGAGTTCAGTGCCAACCATCTGGGGTGCCTTCCTGGCCTATTCCCTTTTAGGAAGCTGCCTGTCCGCACCGGCAGTCTCCAGCCGACTCATCCTCAGCGGACTGCAGGATTTATTTTATTTATTGAATTTTGTTAACTGGTTGAGCCCACTAAGACATGACCGTCCCTTTTTCAAGGGCAACCCGAAAATGCAGTACCATTGATAGTGCTGCAGTTGATAACGATAGTTCAGGATAAATTCATACAGTGAGAGTGACACAGTAGTAGATAAATAGTTGAGCAGGATAGAGCTATTACAGCAAACAAGTAAACAGCAAAGTATGCCTTCACCACCTCCAAAGGAAAAAAATGCCTGCCTTGCGTATTCATAACCAAAAGGTTGAGATCCTAGACCAAGTATCTAACTTCAAATATCTTGGCATTACCATTGATGCCATGCTCACCTTCTCAAACCACGATGACTCTGTTATTAAGACTGCAAATATAAAACTTGGTGTACTTTATCGTCACAGACATTCAGTGATACGGATGCACTCAGACTAGCCACCAGTAGCTTAGTACTGTCTACCATTGACTATGGGTTGCCTATATGGGCGGGCACAAAACTGCTCTTAGCAGGATCAACACACTCCTCAATAAGGGCTGTCCTCTTACTTTGGGGCTACTTCTAGACACCCACACCTGCTCGCTGAACACAGACTGGGTGGCTCCACTCCATCTTCAAGGGCAATAACAAATCTGCCTACTTTAAAAAAAAAAAAAATACTGCTTGGACTGACATCCCCACACTGGGCGGACACTTTAAGCTGATCATCCCAACGAAATCTACCATAGTGCGGTCACTGACAAAATGGTGATTCCTTTCAAAAGGATTAAACCTGCCCAGAATGCCACTCTGTATCAAGGACAGAAATGATACGATTAACTACCTGCTGACCTCACTGATACTACCAAGATTAGTACCTTCAAAGCTGGGCTCAAATCTCTCCTTGGCTCTAAAATGAATTGTACTTGCATGCGTAATGTGATAGTACCTCGCCCCCAGTTTTCCATTTACCTACCCCTTCTACATATTTCTGCTATATGCCACTTTTTCTTAACCTGTTCCCCTACCCCAGTTAACTGACAATGGCCTCACTTGGCTGAAAGCTCCACCGCCTCCCACCTCAGACAATGCCACCTCTGGCTGACCCAACCCTCTTATCTAATCGGTCTATCTGGGGACTGTGACTTGACCAGTGGCCAGAGAGTAGAGGCTGCTGGATGTATTCCAGGCTGCGCTTGACACAACAGGTGGGTGAGCCAACTAGGGAGGCCTGGACACTGGGCGTGATCCTGGCGGACAGCGATCAGATTAAGAGCCTAGAGGTGAGGGACCCATTGGCTGGGAGTGATCATGCCACAGTCTGGTTCTTCCTGGATCGGGGAGGAAAGACGAACAAGGATGGTAGTAACCAATTTCAGGGTGCAGACTTCAGGGAGATGGGAAGGATCCTTAAAGATCATCTGGAAAGGATAAGGCCAGATATGGATGCTGACAGCATGTCGGGATCATTAGGAGGGAATACAGGAGGTTACCAGATCCTGTGCAGGGGAAGGCGTAAGTTCAGTAAGGCCAGAAAACCCTGCTGGTGGACCCGGGAGGTACAGGAGGTGGTGAGGGGAAAAGAAAGCGGCCTATAGGCACTTTAAATGCTCAAGGAGGAAAGAGATCAGGAGGAATGAGCTGACAGCCAAGAGAGCTACCAGAGTGGTAAGAGCAGCTAAGGCAAAAGGAGCAGTCCTTGGCCAGTGGGATCTGGACGGGGACAAGGGATCTTACTCGAGAGGGCTCTAGCAGTAGGTAATTACATATAGGACTGACCCCCGCCGTGGCTCCACTGCCCTGCACCAAACAGCCTTCCAGCTGCCATGCTGGGAGCTCACCCCAGCGTGGCACAAGTCCCACGTCCAAAGCAAAATAAAGAAACCTTCCTCGCTGACTATCCTGACCCCCGCCTCCCCACCCTCTGTGCATCCTGCCTCCACACACACACCACTCCATACTTACCTCCGAGTACTGCCAATGATCTTCGTGGACTGGGAATACGTCTGCACTCTTCAAAGCTGACCGCGAACTAAGGAAATGCTGGTAAGCTGTATAATGTAATAAAGAGGTTTTTCAACTTTGTTGCATATCTCAGGCATTTTTGGGATTTGTTCGCAATTTTCAACATATAGGTTTTGGGACCCCACCTCATGAATTCTGTCTCTGTCATTTTGTTACTCGCCCAGAAAGGTGATTTCGTGGTCATTGCGCGGAACCACCTTCGGGACTGATTTATGAAACGACAGTGTCAGTTCTTGAGTGTAGGCCCCAAAACCCTATGTTGAAAATTGATGAAAAATTCCCAAAATGACTGTTTTACGAGCATGCGCTATGCTGTTCCTAGCATTCCCATAAGTTCTCAAATTTTCAGTATCATCACTCCAGATTTTCCACATTTCCATTTTACCACACCTCCTTATGAGCAATACAGCTGTCATTTTTCACATTTCACTTCAAAATGTGTTTCATGCATATAGCGCACAATGGTGCAGTCGGTGTAAGCAAATCAATGTTCTGGATAGATTAAGAAAATCACAGTGACACTGTTCATGAGCAGAGGTTTAAAATAGCTGTTAAAAATTTGGTGAAAAAGTGTTCCGAGCGACCATTGTGCAGTGTCCACCACCGTAACTTCATGCATTTCTAATATTTTCAGTCCACATTTTCACCACTGGCATTTTTCCACACTTCCTTATGAACAGTACTGCTGTCATTTTTCACACCATGGCCAAAATGTGTTTTGCACTTCCAGTGCAGAAATGCGTGGTCGCTCTGGAAATCAGTGTTCGGGACAGATTAAGAAAATCACAGTGACACTGTTTATGAGTAGAGGTTCCAAAATGCCTGTGTTGACAATCTGCTGTGTGTAACAAAAAAACAAAAAAAAAAAAAAAAAATGATTGCTTTATGGGTGTATGTTGAGCAGTTTCTCGCACACTCCTGACTTAACAAGTGTTTTTGTATTTTCACTGCAGATTTTCAACATTGCCAGTTTTGCACCTCCACATGAGCAGGTACAGCTGTCATTTTCACATCCTGTTGAAATGTTTTCGCACCTGTGGTGTCAAATGGTATAGTCACTGTGCAAGATCAGCTGCCAACAAACTGATATTGCCACTGTTCGTGAGGTGGGGGTCACAAAACCATGTTGAAAATTTGGAGTGAAAATGTCAATGAGTGCCTGAGGCGTTAGGGGTTTCGACCATAACTCCCCACCCTGTAGAGATTTATAGGCATCAGGGGTGTGACTTGGGATTCTGCATGTAATGCTCATACCATCCACACCCTGCAGCCAGTGAGATGCATAGAGGCATGTCTTGGACTCTTTGGCCCCAAAGTTCATCCCATTCTCCTATACAGCACCTATCTCACCATATTTTTCCTGATGGAATGGGGTGAGCATAAGGGCCAAAGACCTAAAGGCACATGGACGCTTGTCTGTGTCTGCAGGGTAGAGTGTGGTGAAATGGCATGGCTGTTATGCCTGATGACCCAAAGGCACACCCCATTGCCTGTCAGTCTCTGGGGGTGGTGGTGGTTGGCTTCCAGTTCAATACTCACCGCGATTCCCATTATGCAGCTCTTAACTCCTACACTACCAATGCCAGCAAGCAAACATTTGGCATTGACAAATGCTTGTTACCAGGGGAGATGGAGGCTAGGTCTTACGAGGGAACAGGGCAAACTGGAGCAAGGGGTGGGACCGGTAGAGACCGGGGCATTGATGGGAGTCGGGAAATGGAGTGGCCACCACAGACAGGTGGGGGTCCAGCAGTGCAGGGTGACGAGGGGGAGACCATGGATGCTGAAATCCCAGTGGAAGTAAGGAAGCTCTCTGGTCCCTTCAGACTGAGAAAGCACCTGGGCCAGATGAGATGCATCCCAGGGTGCTGGGGAACTGGCAGAAGTCCTGGCAGTCCCTAGCGAGCTTTCAACATCTCTGAGGACTGGGTGGGTGCCCCAAGACTGAAGGGTGTGGCCCTTGTCATGCCAATCCACAAGGGGATCAAGAGGAGGCGGAAATTACAGGCCCATTAGCCTGACATCAGTGGTCTGCAAGGTGATGGAAGGTATTGTCAGGAAAGGCTAGGGGTTACTGGAGCATAATGGGTACATGGACGATGGGCAGCATGGCTTTGTCACGGGACGATCATGACAGACATACCATGTTGAGTTCTATGACTGGGTGGCGAGGGCCCTGGACCAGGGTAGGCCAGTGGAGGTCCTCTTTCTGGACTTTAGAAGGCATTTGATTCAGTTCCCCACAGTGGCCTGCTGGCTAAGCTGAAGGAAATGGGGTAAGGGAGACGGTTGTTAAGATGAATAGGAAATTGGCTTTCTGATGCGACGAGAAGGTAGTGGTTGAAGGGGTAGCCTTATCCCCAAGGTGGGTTACTAGTGGGGTTCCCAGGGGTCAGTGCTGGGGCCACTCCTGTTCAACGCCTATATCTCCGACATCAGGAGGGGATCAAAGTGAGATGAGTCTCTTTGCAGATGACTCAAAACTGGGTGCAGTGGTGGATGGGGGAGGTGGCCTTGCAGGAGGACCTGGAGGCTCTGGAAAGGTGGTTGGAAAATGGGAACTGAAATTCAATGCAGGAAGTGCAAGATCCTGCACCTGGGAGTCAGAAATCCAGGCCAGGGGTATACCCTGGGAGGAGACAATATTCAAGTGTCAGAGGGTGAGAGGGACCTGGGGTAGTGGTAGATATCAAAATGAACAACTCAGACCTGTAGGAGGGCAGCGCAAGGGCAAATAGGATGCTGGGATGCCTGCATGGGAGGATTACCTCAGAAAGCGGAAGTGATCCTTCCTCTGTACAGCTGCTTGTTTAGGCCATACCCAGTATTGTGTACAGTTTTGGAGACCACGCTAAAGAGGGACATAACACTCCTAGAGAAGGTCCAAAGGAGGGCAACCAGAATGATTTGGGTCCTGGGGAGAGAACCTATGAGGAGAGACTCGAGGAGCTCAGCCTGTACACCCTGGAGAGAGGAGGGACAGGGGACATGAGGGGTCTTTAAGACATGAAATGGATCAATAAAGGAGGCCCAGTCAGGGTGCTCCAAAGGAAGGAGGGTGGGGCAACAAGAGGTCACAGGTGTAAGCTGGAAGGGGCAGGCTCAGGCGGAGAGGAGATGTTATTTCATTGAAAGGGTGGTGGAGCCATAGAATGCACTGCTCAGGAGCTGGTAGAGATGGAGACTGGACAGGTTTAAGAGGGATGGGACAGGTACAGGGGAGGGTAAAGTTGGCGAGACAATATAGGTGGAACATCTGGGACTGAGATGGTATAACCCATGGGGAGGAGGACACTAAAATCGGCCCTTAGTGCGGGTGCTGAAAATCGAGCAGACTCGAGAGACCGTTAGGCCTGTTCTGCTGGTATGTTAGTATCTGTTAATGTATACTAATTTGATGTGTATAAGTTCGAATTTTACTGTTACTGCCTGTGTATATGCTTAAATGTTTCTTTTTTCTTTCTGTAAACCTTGTATTTTGTAAGGTTTGTTCAACACTGACATGGAACCTTTGAAAATTAGTCATTGACTCAGATATTAATCCCAACTGAAATAAATAAAACTACATGGAGTGATAACAGGTTATACAAGAAGGTAACGGATACAACCCAGGAGAGCAATACTATATATAGTCTGCATAAATTAACACCTGTTACTCAAAGTGGCTTGAGGGAGGCGGGTGCTGGGCAGGACATGAAAGTAAAGTAATGGGAGCGGAAGAGAGTCAAAGGCTTAAGTGTTACTGAAAGCAAGTACAAGCGGGTGCAGCAGGATGACTGAGCAGAGCACATTGAAACTGAGAAATGGTGGAGCAGGCCAGGATTGGTGGGCAGAGTTTTCCAGTAGGACACAGCCCCATAGGCAAGCGATTTCCTCAGGAGTCTCTTGGTTCTCTGCCTCACCCACCCTCGGGGCTGATGGCTTTAGGCACTCCTTCGGGCTTCAGCACCTGGCACACGATCGACCACCTGATCGGATTCAGCGGAGTTCGACCAGTGGGGTAGAAAGTTTTCTCCTCAGCTTGTGTTACTCTGTATCTGCTCACATCAGGCTTACCACGCTGTCTACAGCAGGCACCTGTGGTGATGCTGGCGCGGGTTTAGCAGCCTTGCCTGATTCGGAGGAATCTAGGCAATCCATTGCCCTCTTTACACAGGGTCTGGAGCTGGCAAGGCACCAAGCAAGGGCATCGTCTGACGCCAGTGAAGTAGCTCCCAGACTAGCAGGGACAGCGATCTGCATCAGGTGGATGGCATGGCCGCCTGTTCTAGATTGTCACCCATTGCCCTGTGTAGGGTGATTTCCTCCACCTTCCGGGCACCCCTCTTTTCTCTCACAGGCGAGGAGGAATCATCAGGGTATCTTCCATTCCCTGGCCACGAGGCCACCTCAGCCTGATCAGCCTTGAGCTATGTTGACCTAGTATGGGCTCTCCCTCCTGATCTTCCCTGCAGGAGGCTGAGAGAATCTGTTCCCTCAGAGTAGTGCCAGGTCCCCTCTGGGGCTTGGTACTCACCCAGCAGTAAAAAGTGGTGAAGATTGACAAGAAGATATGAAAATTACGTGCCTTATGTAATTCTTGATCTTTTGTATCTTCACCATTCATACTGATTCCGCCCACCTTCTGCTCTTGAGCGCGCCTCCACCCTCTCTCGCTCTCCCGTCTTGAGGGTCTGTTGGGGCGAGTCCCCTGGTACTGCAGGGCCCTCTGTTTCTTTCTGTAAAAGTCAGAGTGCCCATCCTAGGAGGAGTGGCGAGTAAGGTCTTCTCCTGGCCGGAGGGAACTCCTGGGATTCTTAGTGGAATGCACTGTGGTATCCTCCTTAATTTGGCTTGGATGTTTCCACCTGTTTTCATCTTCTTGAAGTGGGGACTGCATCAGTGCATTTCATGAGAGAACCCGTGAGATTTTCCTCCCCTTTCTCCTTCATCGCTTCCCTCTGCCTTTAGAGGTCATTCTGGACAGAGTCCTCTCCTGTTTAAGGGGTTTTCCTCTTGACTAAGCCATCAAGTGATAAACTGTGAGTGCCATGTTCCAGGATTTTCATCCCGAATGTGGCTTAGGGGTGGGAGTGAGTCTGACTTCACATTTTTATTCTCCAAGACCATTTTGAATTTTCTTGTTCTGGACCGCTGTCCAGTGGTCCCTGAAGTTGATGGGACCCTTGCTCCTGTCTTCATATCTTTCAGGTTTTGAGGCTGAAATAAGCCAGTGGTCTTCAGGCCCCTCTTTCCCCACGATGTTGCATCGCTCTTTTCTCCTTTTCCCGTGCTGTCGCCTTTCAAGGTTAGCTATATGGTTACTTAGGGAGAAAAGTCCAATTCTCTGTCCTTTGGTTGGCTTATTCCTTTTCAGTTAATATCCTTTCCTGCTCCCTTGGATCCCTTGCCTCACCTTGGTTTTCTTTATCCCTTTGTTTCATCCTCTCCAGCAGGACAGAACTGGGGTGGAGGAAGAGTCTCGACACTTAATGGCCAATCCTCATATGCCACATAATGCATCGGCCTGTGGGCAGTGCCATCAGTGCAGACTCTCACCCCAAAAAAAGCCCCTGTACAGGTGCACGCCTCCAGCTTACACCCATCAGTAATGAATGGTGAAGATACAAGAGAAGAGCAAGAATTACGGGAGGTACGTAATTTTTATTTTCTGTGGTTCAAGTTGGTAAGGCTGCATAGAAACATAGAATCTTACTTTGGAGTCAGGTCTTGCAGCAGGTAACACATAGGACTGTCGCCAGCAGGCGATGGGACCCCATGGAAAACTAGCGCTAGCAGTCTGTAGTGGGACCTCCACACATCCCTCTAACCCCAACCTCATACACAGTATGAAGGGTAGGAGATCCCAAGCGTGTCCCAGTTCTTTTCCACCGTCGACACGCTCATTAGACCACGGATTGCCTTGCTAGTTAAGCCGTCATATTTGTCATCTGACGTTGTTGAAATTTTCTTTGTTTTTGTTCATAGTTACTTTTCAGTGACAGGATTCTGCAGGTCGTCTTCCTGACTCCTCCTCCTAAGGGCACCATCCAAGTGTTCCTGTGGGAAACTGATCCTGTCCAAAGGCGGCCATTCGGCCTGCCTGCTGTGCCTGGACCCCAGACCACGACACCCAGAATTGCCCGCACTGCAGAAGTTTTAACAGCCGGATGCAGATCAGACATCAGAAGATGCTCCAGGCCTATCCCACAGAGCAAACACTTGGTAGTCATGGAGTGGGATTCCTCTTCTGAAAAAGGTTCTTCCCACCATAAATAATCTTCAGGGAAGCATAAGGATAAGAGAGAGAGAGAGAGAGAGGGACCTCTTCAGGATAGAGAGCCTCTGGCTCCCTCTCTGCCTCAGGGGTAGTTAAGTTCCGCTTCACAGATGACCCGTTCTCCCTCCAGGCTCACAGTGGTCAAGCTCCCTGCCCTGGTTCAGGCATCAGGCGCAAAGATAGAGGATCCGGTCACTACTCTCCAGCCTTTAAAGATCAGGCTGTCTGACCTTCCATCAGACCGTACTGACATAGAAACATAAAGTTGATGGCAGATAAGGATGCAAGGCCCATCCAGTCTGCCCATTTCTTTTCTACCTTATAAATGTGTCATCAGCCTTTGCTCTGTCAATGGTCTGTCTATTCATACTCATCTGTATTGCTCCCTTATGCCTATCCCATGCCCGTTTGAAGCCCTGCACTGTGTTCATATCCACCACTTCCTGAGGTAGGCCGGTCCATGCATCCACCACCCTTTCAGTGAAAAGAACTTTCTCACATTACCCCTTAATCAGTCTCCTCTAATTTCATGCTGTCATCTTGTCCTGCTATTTTCTTATATTGAAACATGTTAGACTCTTTCACCTTCTTAATGCCCTTAAGGGGTTCAGATATGTTCGATCGTATCACCTCTCTCCCTCCTTTGCTCTAGGGTATACATATTAAGCTCTGTAAATCTGTCCTCATATGTTTTCTGATGCAGTCCCTGCACCATATTGGTTGCCCTTCTCTGGACTGCCTCAATGTGGTTAATGTCCTTGTGAAGGTGTGGCCTCCAGTACTGCCGCAGTACTCCAGATGGGGCCTAACCAGTGCCTTGTAAAGAGGATTACCTCCCTCTTCCGACTTGTGATACCCTACTAATACACCCCAACATCCCCTAGCCTTACCTACTGCTTTAGTGGTCTGCTTGGATGATTTCAGGTAATTGGTGATGATGCCCAAGTCTCTTTCTTCCTTTGTGACTGCCAGCAGCTCCCCTCCCAGCATATAGGTGGCTTCATGGTTTCTCTTCCCTATGTGCATGATCTTGCACTTCTTTGCATTAAACCCAGTTGCCATTCTTCCAACCATCTTGCTAGTTTATCCGGATCTCTTCTCATTCTGCCCACCCCATCTGGATCATCTACTCTGTTGCAGATCTTGGTGTCATCTGCAAACAGACAAACCTTACCCTCTAGTCCATCTGGAATGTCACTGATGAAGATATTGAAGAGGACTGGCCCCAGGACTGATCCTGAGGTACCTCACTTGTGACTTGCATCTCTTCTGACTGTATACTGTTTACCACCACTCTGTTTTCTGCCGCCAACCAGTTTGCCACCCAGTTGATCAACTTTTGACCCACCGAGCCTACCTAGATTACTAATCAGTCTTCTGTGTGGAACAGTATCAAAGCTTTGCTGAAGTAGAGGTAGGCGACATCAGCTGCCCCCCTTGGTCCACCACTCTGGTTGCTCAGTCAAAGAAATCTGTGATTGGTTTGACAGAACCTTCCTTTGTAAACCCATACTGTCTTGGATCCTGTGCTCCTAAGGATTCCAGGTGTTGCACTATCCTTTCCTTAAAGAGTGCCTCCATAATCTTGCCACTACTGGGGTAAGACTGACTGGTCTATAGTGCCCTGCCTCCTCCCTGCTACTACTCTTGTGGAGTGGGATCACATGAGCCCTTCTCCAGTCTTCTGGGACCTCTCCTGTGCTTAGAGACTCACTAAGCAGTTCTGATAATGGCTGTGCTAGTTCCACCCTTAGCTCCTTTAGTACCCTGGGATGTATGCCTTTAGGTCCCATTGCCTTGTCCACCCTGAGCTTTCGAGGCTCTTGTGGGACCCTTTGTTTTGTGAAGGGACTAGTGCGCCGCCCCCGTGTCCATGGTGCTGAGCTGTGGGCCC
Source organism: Neoceratodus forsteri (assembly GCA_016271365.2). Taxonomy (NCBI): domain Eukaryota; kingdom Metazoa; phylum Chordata; order Ceratodontiformes; family Ceratodontidae; genus Neoceratodus; species Neoceratodus forsteri. The sequence continues at coordinate 36,577,560 of JADMNL010000033.1, forward strand.
TGCCCTACCTTCTCTTCAGTAAATACTGAGCAGAAGTATCTATTTAGGATAGATGCTTTTACATGGTGGTCCTCCTCCACGCCTTCTTATCTCCTTTGATCTTAGCAATACCCCTCTGAACTTTCTCCTTTCACTAATGTATCTATAGAAAGTCTTGTCACTTTCTTTTACTGTTAGTGCTAGTGTTTCCTCGGTTTGGGCCTTTGCCTGCCTTCCTTCCCTGCTTCTCTTAGGGAAGTTTGGTATACCTCCCTATCTTCATGCTGCTGTGTTCCTTGTATTTCCTGAAGGCCAGCATTTTGGCTCTGACCTTTTCTGCTTCTGTTTTTGAGAACAAAGTGGTTTCCTTCTTTTGCACTTCTTTTCTCTCTTAACACAGTGGGATGTTGCTTCAAGTATTGCATCCTTTGTGCTTGCCCACTTTACCTGTAGCCCTCACCTGCATTTCTTTTTGCCAGGGCTAGCTTAACTCTGTTGGCCATCTTATCAAAGTCAGCTCCTCTGAAGTCTCATATTTTGCCTTGGAATGGGATGATTTAGTTGTAGTGGTGAACTGACAATACCATGTGATGGTCACTGGCCCTCAGGTGACCTTCTACCTGGAGATCTGTGATCCTTTCCTGTTAGTCAACACTAGATCTAGAATAGCCCTGTATCTTGTGGGTTATTGTACCAGTTGTTTGAGGCCCTCCCTTGCAGGAATCCACAATGTGTCTAGTTCTGGCAGACGTTCCTGCTGGTATTGACCAATCTGTATTTGGCATGTTGAAGTCTCCCATTATCAGAACCTCCCTTTAGCTGTCATGTTTTGTATATCTTCTAACAGTAATGTGTCTCTATGTCCTCCCCTAGTCTGGGGCCTGTAAAGAACCCCAGTTCTTACGGCTGTCCCATTTCCTGTTTTCAGGGTGACCCACAGTTCTTCTGGCTCCTTGTGTGTATTCTGAATTTTTGTAGCTGATATTTTCATTGACATACAGGGCCACTGACCCCCCTTTTATTTTTTGCACTCGGTCTCTTCTGAACAGTACATAGTCAGGTACTGAAGTCTCCCAAGTGTGTTACTGGTAAACCACATCTCGCTAATTGCTGCTATGTCCAGTTTAGCCTCCGTAATTATTGCCTGCAGGTCTGTGATCTTGTTTCCCAGACTGTGAGCATCTGTGTACATGATTTCCCATTGGTCAGATTTGATTGTGTTAGTTGTTGGGTGAGGTCTGCGTTTCCCCTGTGTGTCGATGAGGAGCTGGACCTTTTCCTTACCTGGTGATGCAAATGAACTGCAAACATGCTGAACTCCTGTTTGATCACTAGCTGGGGGTGGAATTTTCTTACCATTCGACATATGGGGTGCTGCACCCTCTCCCCATTGCTAGTTTAAATATTTCTGCAAAGGCGTCAAACTTCTACCCCAATGCACTGACTCCCTCCTTAGTTAGATGCAGTCCATTAAATTTAAAGAACTTTTGCTCCCAAAACTGTTGCCAGTTCCTACAAATTTGTCCTTTTCCTTGGCACCAACCCTTGAGCCATATGTTTAGCTCCCTGTCTCCCTTCTCTGATCTTCCGTCCATCTGCCCCCTCTCCCAGACTGGCAGGATCTCAGAAGGAGATGCGGATGAAATGGATGATAGTTGGTCACCCAGCCTGATCAGGCGTTCTTTGGTCTCCACAACTGACGGCTGGCAAGATCATTAGTCTCTTGTGTGTACTGGGACGTCCGTGTTTTCTCCTGCTTCCTGAACAATTTTAGCAATGTGGTCAGTGTCTCTCCATGCTGATGTACCTAGAGACATCTGACCATTACCCTGGCTGGAGATAGGTATCAACTCCCGAATCATGGAGTCTCCTACGATTAGAAGTTTCTTGGATTCCTTTTGCTTTTTTTGTTTTGGTTCCTGTTTTGGGCAAGTTTTGTTGTGCTAGCTCCTGTGCTGCAGTGTCCTCTACCCCTTTGTTTGAATTTGGAGATAGAGGCAGATACCTGGTTGTAGTTTTTATATGGTTTGTGGAGGTAATATGTTGGGGAGCACCGGTGATGGGGCACCCAATTTGCTCATCCTAACCACCTTTCAACCTCCCAGACCAACTACCCTCTGTGGTCGAGCTCCTTCTATTGGATGTTGGGGAAATGGCAGGTGGTTCTAATAATATATTTCCTCTTCCTCTCTTCCCCCCATAAAAAATGGCTGGCAAATAGCCCTTCCGTTCCAAAAAAATAAGAAGGCTCCTCGCAAAAGGTTTAGCAGGTCACGATCATGGAGCTCAAATTTATCCAGTACTCGTGATCACTATAGACATAGAAACTATGCCACCGTTCCCATTCATCCTCTTCCACGAACTCATGAGTCCTCAGACACTTTATACTCGGTTTCGTTTAGCAAGACTGATCTCCTCTGGATCTGAGGGCCACACCAAAATCCCCACCTGATCCCTCCTTCACGGAGGTCATGAGACGCACTCAATCAAATGTGGGGTGGGAAAATGAGGACTTGACCCAGAGGGCTCCAACTGGCAAAGCATTTACGCGGAAGGACCCTAAGCCAGTGGTTATACCACCATAAGTGGACACCTTCGTGGATGTCACTGAGGCAGCCTAGAAGCAACTTCATACCTCTGCTGCTATCCCTTAAGAAGGCACACCACCTCTATAGAGCCTCAAGGAGCAGACCTTTTCCGACACCCACTAGCTGATTCAGTTGTGATTTGACTGCTCATGACAGATCTCAAAGGCTGAAATACCTTAGCACACAACCCCCAGACAAGAAATCCAAACAGTTGGACTCCATGGGGTAAATATATCCATCAGCCACTTGCAGCATTCGGAGCATGAACTTCTTAACACACATGGTTCAGCTCTTAACTCTGTCAGTCTTCACCATTCATCACTAGGGGTACAGTGCGGAGCTAAGACCCATGGAGACTCCCCATATGGGGCAGACCGGCCTGGGGCAGCGCCGCCCTCAAGAGCTAACGTTCTGCGTGGCGCTCGGGGTTGACTGTTATATCGACTCTGCCTAACCCCCCAGTTCTTCTCCCGCCGTCAGTGTAAACCTCGTGTAGAGACTCTTCAATCAACCTGCGGCGTGTGGCTAGTTTCGTTCGCGACCTTGTGTGTCTGTTCTGTTTCGCCCTACTTGATGTGCTTCTGCCAGTAAGACATTTCATTATTTATAGGTGACATCGTGTACTGTTTTGTTGTTTGCCAGCGGTCATGTCTCGTCCCAGGGCAAAAAAAATCCAGAAGGCAGGGAGGCCACCAATGCGCCGGTGCGCCTGTGGCTGCCTTTATTCTGTGATGGACCAACTTGACTGTGCGTCTCCTGCCTCAGCCCGGCCCACGACATGGACAGCTGCGATGCCTGCTTCTCTGTGGACCGTTGAGTTCTTGAGGTCCACGTTTAAAATCTGGCGTGTGCCGCTGACTTTTGGGGGCTGGTTCAGGTCGGCGGGCCAAGGCTAGGATTCTCGGCCCTTCCTCCAGGTCCCTCCTGGTCCTGTCGGCCCGTGGAGGAGGGGCCTCTGCCTCTCTGCCTTGCCGTGGCGGGGGCTCCTTCCGTAGGTAGGAGGCCCAGTCTGCCCTCTCGGGGGCAGATGGGAGGCACACTATGGCAGTCGCCTTCGCAGGGTGAAGGTCTCCCTCAGTGTCGTGTTCTGGGCCCTCCAAACCGACGCCATCCTTGGTTCTGGTACCATTCACTGCATCGGAGGCTTGGAGGGAGCGCGAGTTGGTGCCAGGCTGTCCCTCGGTATCGCTGTCACTCCTGGTGCCGTTTGCAGCGCCAGGGATGTCGGCGATGTCGAGAAGTGCTGCTGCAGTTTCTGGATCTGTTTGTAGTTGTGGCGCTGTACCAGCGCCAGGACTGAGTCTGCACTGCCACATTCTGCGCCCGACCTTGGCTCTGGCACTGCTCGTGGGCGCTGGGGTGGAATGCAGTGCCGTGCCAGACTCTGGTGGCATTTGCTGGTGCCAGGGAGGGTGGTGGCGGTGTTGGGCGCGATGTCGTGCTTGGCTCTTGTGCCGAGGTTGAAGGTGGTCGGGGAACTGGCTGGGATTAAGGGGTGATCTGGCATTGGGCCTCGGGGTCTGCCTCCGCGTCAGATGACTCTGGGTCTGATCCAGATTCTTGGAATCCTCATATCCTTCTGTCCAGCAGCTCGGCCCCACTCGGCCTCCCTCTGGGGGTCAGTCATTGCCCGGTAGACTGGGGTCAGTGGTACTGACCAGCCAGCAGTGGTTCTCGTGGCCACTGCTGTGCAACCTGGAGCCACTGGCACATCTGCGGCTGGGGCCACCCCTTCCCTGGTGTGTTTGGACAGTCCCAAGTTTGAGACAGCCCAGGACACACCGGGAAGAGGTACTACTTCCCTGGTGGACTCTTGAGTCTACCCAGAGTTGTCAGCTGCCTAGGCTAGTTTCTATGAGGACAAGGCCCTCTCGGACTCTGAAGGGTTGAGGAGTCTGGGTGTGGCGCAGCATGCCCTCACGAGCCCAGCTGGGTTCTGGGGGCACGAGTGCGGACCTCTCTCATCCCTGGATCGGTCCTCGAGAAGGACTTCAACGGAGGTCAGGGCCGCCCCGTCTGTACCGCACGTCCCGATCACCTCACAGGGATTTATCTTACAAGTACAGCTCTGATTGTTCCGGATCCGTTGAACGGGTTGTTAACTGCTGGGACCTTCGGGTCTCCCTCCTTGCAGGAGTTTCCCCATGGCCCCCTCGCCTGACAGAGACCGCTCTCCTGCTTCTAGGAGCTTGTCCCGTGCCTCTGCCTCCATCCCAGACTATCCCAGGCATTCCCGGTCCTAGGGGACCTCTCACCTGAGAACAGTTCAGAGGTTCAGCTTCACATTTCCCTACTTACCTCCATGCCCTGGACCAGCAGGTGTTCCACCATACTTTCATTCAGCCGCTCCCTGAACCTCAGTCTCTGGGCTCCCTCCTCCCTCCTGTGTGTGTCTCCTCGCTCTCCCTCCCTTGTGGTTAGGAGAGGGACCCTGGAACACACAGGGAGGAGTTTTCTCCTGTGAGGGGTTATATGGGGTGAGGGGTCTTCTCCCCTTCATTAGTCTTATCTTACGCCTCACTTCTGAGGGATTGGGCAGGGGACCCCTCCCCCAACGTTTTTACTTCAAACCCTTGGTTTTAATTGACTTAAGTTTGAATGTCCTTCCTAACATTTATTTCCTTTCCCTCATTTTGGGGGGTCAGAGAAAGAAACACCTATTCCTGACCCCACTCTAAGGTTGGCCTTCTCGGCTAATGCTGCTCATTCAGTTTCAGACTTTGCCTCCCAGCAGCTCTTAACCTTGATAGTCCAGATTCTGGTCTATCGCTCTTGTTAAAACCCTTTGGTTCAAGATCGCCTCTAGGGTGTGGTCTTCTCTTCTTCTTCTCTCTCTCCCCCCCAATTCCTCTTTCTTTTCTCCTCCTTTCCAGAGATTGGGGCCCCTTCCCTTTTCCCCAATTTCACATACCTTGTTTCTCCTTCCTGTCTCCTCTGTCGTTTATTTCTCCTTTTCGTTTATACATATCCTTTCCTTTTATCTATCCCTTGGGCTCCTTTGCCCCACCCCACATCCCTTTTCTTACACACTGGCATCTCAGAACCGCGGCTAGGGTGGAGCCCATGACAGATAATGGCCAACCCGCGAGCACCACGAGAACGCTTGCCTCGAGGGTGTGCTGGTCTGCGCCGACTCTGCCCCTAGTAAAGTTTCCCACGGGTCCTAGCTCCAGCTCTGTACCCACTAGTGATGAATGGTGAAGATACACAGAAAGAGCAACAATTATGGTAGGTACATAATTTTAATTTCCAGAATGTTCTCTGGGAACAAGAGATGGGCTTAGTTAGACATTCCTGACTGTCCGGGAGGCAGAATTAAACATCTGCAGACAGGTTCAGGTGTGGGTACTCGTGTCTCATCGGTCGGCATGCAACTCAGCGCGCCTGCAAAAGAGGCACACTTGCACAGACACCCTGGCTCCGGGTCTCTGGGTTCATGCAGGACGTGCAATCTAACCTGCTAGATGCACCTCTTTCAGGGTTCGGTCCTCTTAGGAGATGACACAGAGGATCATAACCAAACTACAGAACTCAAGTAAAGCAGTTTGGACAGTGCAGTCTATGTACCGTCTGAAGCAACTTCCTTTTAAGTAGACTGTTTTGAGGCCATCTGGGACAACAACCATGGCCTCGCTTTCAGTTCCAACAGCCTCAGCGAGGAGGATAAAGCCGTAGAGGTGTCCATAGAGGTTCTGTAGATTCTGGCTCTTGTTCAACTAAGTTGGCCCAAGCCGCCTCCCCTACATCTACAGTCTGACTCTCTTGGACCCACTTCTCATATGACCCCGCAGGAAGGTAGTCAGAGGCCGTCATGACGCTGAAGCTTGGTGGAGGATAACCTTCGATCAGTGGGTCCATCAGCTCGTAGGACAACGGACACTCAATAGATTTTGTCCAGTTTCCACGGACGAGGCCCCAGAAAAAAAATCCGTCATTTGCGGTGCATTCAGGTCTGATTCAAGCAGAAATCCAAGCCCTACTGCTCAGCGCCATGGAACCAGTTACCCCACCACAGGGGCACAGGTGTCTACTGCACTTCTTTCTAGTACTGAAAAAGACTGGCGATCTGGACCCATTCTGGACTTCAGCAAGCTCATCCAAACTCTGATTCCCTTGCCATTGAGCACTTATCTGCTCTCCCAGGACAACAGGACCTTAGTTCATCTGAACCTTCTATCCCTACACCTCGTGCATGGCTCCTGAGGACCTAGCCAAATTCTGTTTTGGAGTCTCAGGGTGCTGACGTTCTGGTGGCTGCCAGGAAGCCCTTCACCAGAGCGACTTATGCCATGAAGTGGAAACATTTTTCCTCTGGGCTATGGCTGAACACCTGGACCCCTTGGCATGTCCAGTGAAATTTCTCCGTGAGTACCTGTTGTCACTTTCAGACTCAGAACTTGCTATTATTCCATCAAAGTGCACTTAGCAGCCATTTCCGCCTGCCATCTTCCTGTCCAAGGCAGAACTGTGACGCAGATGTAAGTATCCCACACCTTCCTCAGAGGAATTCTGCATAAAACCTCCCATACGGGACCCTGTTCCTCCTTGGGATTCATTTGCTTGGAGAAGCTGACCTTACCCCCATTTGAGCCAGCCACAGATTACGAGCTTCACTTCTTTTCTTGGAAAGCATTATTTTTAGTTGCTGTCACTTCAGCTCGAGATGTTTCAGAGCTGGACCCTGATGTGCAAGGAGCCTTGTTGGTGTTTCACAAGGACCGGGTGACCTTGAGAACCAATCCTAAATTCTTGCCAAGGTGGTGTCCGAGATTACCTTAAATTAGGACATCCATCTTCCTGTATATTACTCAAACAGGAGGGCTCTTCTCCATACTTTTGATGATCACTCGTTTCTGGTTTTATTTGTCCAAAACAAAGAACTTTCGATGTTCTGACCAGTTTGTTTCCTTTGCTCCCTAGGACCCAGGGGTGCCTGTAGCCAAACAGACCCCTCTCAAAGTGGTTTGTAAATTGCATCTCCTTTTGCTACCAAAATATGACAAACCCTTGCCGGGCTTGGTAAAGGGTCATTCCATGAGGGAGTAGCGGCCTCCTTTGCTGCCCTAAGGAATATATGCAGTAGCCATGTGGCACACAGTCCACACTTCCATCAGACATTACAGTCTGGACATTGCCGTCAATGCAGAGCAGGTTTTAGCCTTGTAGTTTTGCAGGGACTCCTCTCATAAGAGAACATCCCATTTTCTCTTTCCTTACCTCCTCCTGGGATTAGTCTCGTCTCCTGTACTGCTTGGGACTCAATTCTGTATGTGTTACCTGCTGCAGGCTGACTCACAGTAAGATGGTGCAGTTATGTAGAATTTACCATAACAGTACATCTTGAGAGAAGCTCTTGCAGCAGGTATGCTTCCGCCCTCTTTACCCTAGAGTTCTCTTTCCTGCAATCTGCTCTTGTTGCCAACATCCAAATTGCTCTGTGAGTACTGGCCTTGGTTCTCTGGTGCTGTTCACCTTTCATCCTGCTGCGGAGTCTCTGGTGGGAGAACTGGGACACGCTGGGGACCATCTACCCTTTATACTGTTTGTGATGTTGGGGTGGTCCCCACTGCAGACTGCTATCTAGAAGTTTTCTGTGGGGTCCTGTCGCCTGCCAGCTACAGTCCTATATGTGTTACCTGCTGCAAGAGCTTCTCTCAAGATCTGCTGTTACGGTAAGTTCTTATGTAACTGTACTGCTTAACAGCAAATATGGACAACTTAGCCCACCGGTCTACCCATTTTTTTCCATACCTACAGTATCACTGCAGACCCTACATGATCCCGGCCCATTCTTCTCTCCACCCCCAAGACTCCTTGCGTCAGTTCCATGCATTCTTGAACCCCACCACTGTTTGCCCCACAACCTCATTTGGAAGGCCATTCCATGTATCCACCACTCCTGTGAAGTACTCCCTCGCATCTCTTTTGAGTCTACCCAACCCCATCCAGCTTAATAGCACATCCCTTGTTCTTGAACATCTTTTTCTGTAAAATACTTCCCTACTGTTTATCTCCGTGAGATATCTGAAGGTTTCTATTAAATCTCTACTTTCTTCCAGGGTATACATATTGAGGTCCTCCAGTCTCTCCTCGTGATGACTTGTAAGGAAATTCTGCCCCATTTTAGTTGCCCTCCTCTGGATTGCTTCCTCTGTCCTTCCGGGCAGTGGTCTCAGAACTGGACAAAGTACTCGGGTGGGGTCTTCACAGCAATCTGTACAGAGGCAACACCACCTCCCTTTTCCTGCTGCTGGTACACCCTCCCCCAATGCACTGCAGCATCCCACTAGCCCTCCCAACTGTCCTTTCACACTGCCTGGCCACCTTTAGGTCATCAGAGATTATTACCCCCAGGTTTCTTTCCTACTTGGTCATCTTACCATTCCACCCATTTTGTTCTTCGCCCTAGGTTTCTCTGCCCCAAATGCATTACTTCGCTTTTTGGCATTGAAACCCAGCTAGTATACACTTGACCACTCCAAGTTTTGTTGGATCGCTGCTCATCCTTTGTACACACACACCCCCTGAGTGCCCACCCTGTTGCAGATTTTGGTGTCATCTACAAAGAGGCAGACCTTCCTTCCAGCTCTTTTGCATTTTCACTTACAAAGACATTAAAGAAGGCGGTCCCAGCACTGATCCTGAGACACACCATTGGTCACTCTCCCTTCTTCATAGTGAGCTCTGTTTACCACCTCATCTGTCACCTATCCAGTTTACCACCTTTGGGCGACTCTAAGCTACCCAGCTTGCTTGCTAACTCAACATTTCCACCACCATGTCCGCTGACAGGCCTATAATTACTAACCTCCTGCCTGCTACCACTTTAGTGAAGTGGGACTACATCTGCCCTTCTCCAGTCCTCTGGAACCATTGCAGGCTTTAGCGGGTGGGGTTGGTGTTTACAGTGCTTGCTTGTGACATAAAGGCTGTGCAGTTGCAGTTATCTCTGGTATATAAGGAATCCATAATGTTGGGGAGTGCTGTGGTGGTGTTTTTTTTTGTTCCCCTGCTTGGAATTTTAAGTCTCTGTCCTGCTCTCAATCTGCAGCGGATACTGGAGGGCATGCAGCCGGCGATCCAGAGCTGGCGTTGACAGGAATCCCCATTATCCAGTGGCCAAAGAGAGACAAGGTAAGCAGAGCTAGTGGGTAGGGTGGGGATTTTATTTCACTTGCAGCTGATGTGTTATGCTCTGCCTTTGTCATCGACACCATCATGCATCCCACCTTTAGGACAACACCATGAGTTTTAGCATTTTCTATGAGAACATCACGTTTGGTGTTTGCAGGTGACCAATCCATCACTTCCTATTACATCGCTATGTTGTGCTTGATCTCAGTGGTCACAGTATGGGATTCTGGAATGTGCACTTTAACCGGGTCTCTCCAGATGGAGCACAGCATGCCAGTAGGCCATCTTGAAGGAGAACTGTAATATGTAATATCCCAAATTACCCACCTGCAAGCCTTACCCCAAATTAGGTTTTTAGCACATAGGCGTCCTTTTCAGTGAATGTAAACTTACTTTATTTGATTTTGAAAGTCCGGCATTCAGCAAAATGGCGCATGCTCTGTAAGCTCCATTTAAGTGACAAAGTCCGGCGCGCACTGTTAGACTCCAAGTGTGTTGGGCGAGCAGTGCGGCTACTCTATCTAGAAATGGAGTTATAAGCATGTGCCATTGCCCGTACGCTGGACTTTTCAAAATCAAACAATAATAAGTTTAAATGCACTGAAAAGGACGCTGTGTAAACCTAACTGTGAAGTAAGGCTGCAGGGGTGTAATTTAACAATATTACAGTTCTCCTTAACAGCGCATTTTAAACCATTGAAATGTTTACTGATGTGTTTGTATAAAGAATAAATGTATAAAATAGTGCTCTTTTGTTTAACACAGAATGGCTCCATGACTTTTCCTGACTTGTTACTGTTTCCACTATTTCTGTCATTTTGACTATGGTAGTAACATTTCTCGTAACATTTCTTTCGTGTGTTTTAAAACATTTTACCGGAGAGCAAATGTATCCCAGGTGGGTTTGTTTCAAGTTTCGACCTTTGGGTGGGGGCATACAGGATAGCAAAGAAATACAGATATACACAGTACAACACAACACCTTCATTTGATGGCAAGGAAAGGGACACAGATACATAGAGCAGGTAAGCTTAAACATTATGTACAGGTTGGGTAGCTGAAGGAGTAGCAGAAGTTCATATCTGTGTTACATTAAATAAAGGTGAGCTAGCTTGTTCAGGATGCCTTAGTCTCTCACTGTCAAAGGGCAGGGCCATTGGTATGGCGGTGGCCACTTATGGCAGGATAGAGGGTTTTTGTATTGTGCCATGATCAAAGTCTTAGCCAGTTGGAAGGGTAGTGAGCTTGAGGGAAGACTCTCAATATATTAGAAGTCTGCAGCTGATGGAGCCTATCCTAAGTTGCTCCTGCAGCTTGGGATGGGAGCCTGCATCCTTCCTCTGACCTGAGGTAAGATGAACTAGAGGAGGGGAGGAGAAGTCCATATGGTAGCTAGGTAGTTTGCCTGCCTAGTGTTTGCGTGCCCACCAGAGGCAATGTGAAGAGTCTGTGAGGAATAAGCACAAGCAGATAACCCTACTGATGATAGTTCCACATTCAATCTCTCTCCTTCCCAAGTAACCTTTTTCCCTTTTTCTTATAGTGTGCATGCTGAACCGCTCAAAGTCCAAGGCGTCTTCACTGCCCATTACCGAACCCACACAATGAGGCCTCCACCCGCTCCCGGCCAAGCATTCAGGTAAATCATCCGACCACCGGGTGCTGTGTCCTCAACAGTGCGGCGAAAGATGCACGCTGCAGGAAGTGTGAGGCCTGCTTATGAGGCGAGTGTGGGATCTGCCACTACTGCAAGGACATGAAGAAATTTGGTGGTCCAGGTCGCATGAAGCAGTCCTCGTTCTCCGTCAGTGCATGGCAGTAAGTACCTCAGGAGCAGAGGGTTGGGTACCAGAACTTTTGGGGAGTTTAGAATGCTTTGGTGTGATTGTTGAAACCATTCGTTGGGAAAGCTTTATAAATGAGTGTGTTGCACAGCATGCTCGTGAGGCCCTACTTATGAGGTGGGGTGAGCCCAAATGTTTGTCAGAGGTGGGCTGTAGAGTTAGAGACTGAGTAAGTGGACATGTTTGTCAGTATTGGTTGGTGCGTGGAGGGGCTTGGGTAAGGCTGACACCCTTCCTTGATGTAGCGATGTTAACACTACAGCATCAAGTTTCCCTGTTGAGTTATTTAAACAGCGGGTTTGTAATTCTTGCTGATTGCATCACGCAACTTTTGTGGAGTCTGTTCGTCTACTAGTGGGACCACTTGCAGCTGGTATCTACAAAAGTCCATCAGAAATCTAAAAGTTGGGGTGAGGGCTTCACACAAGAACAAGAGATCTTACTTGAGAGGGCTCTTGCAGTAGGTAATTACATATAGGACTGGCGCGACTGGCGGCGGGACCCCGGAAAAAAATTTCTGGCTAGCGGTCCCTGGCAGGCCGCCCCGTCAGGTGACCAGCGTCAGCGACATCAGTATAAAGGGGGTCCCAGGCGCCGCCTTCCAGTTCTTTCCTCCGTCAGCTCGTGCAGCGTCCTCACGGTGAAGTTCATATAAAGCTCAGTCCTGTTGCTTCGTCAGTTTTTCTGAAAAGTATCAGTATTTTTTTTTTCTTAGTCAGGTGAGCGTTGGTATATGTCGTCCCTTCAAAAATAAGTGCGACAAGTGCGGTAGCCCAACTGCCTCACAAAGCGGTCACTCTCTCTGCCTTTTGTTTAGGCCTGACCACGTGGTGGAGCAAATGTCCGCACTGCCTACATTTCAACGCGCCACCGCAGACGATGCCAGCAGTCTCTGAAGCTCATCTCCTCAAAAGATGTCCACAATGGAGGAGGAGTTGAAGAAGCTTCGCAGGCGTCGACTTCCCTGAAGGACACAAGAAGTGGGACAAAGAAAGGCACGGGTGGAGGCCTCTCCTCTGCAACTCTGGCCAGAGCCGCAGCTAAGGTAGCGTCCTCCGAGGATACGCCCGGCGGCAGCCTCCAAGGCTGGAGGAGGCGTCGGCCCGCCCGTCGGGTTCGCGTCGAACCCGCCGGGTGCCTCAGGCAAGGAGGCTTCAGCCCCAGTGCCGCGCAGGCTCTGCGGCCCTACTGGTCTGGCGCCTACCGCCAGCCGACGTCGGGTCCTCTGGCGTCCGCTGGGAAAACCGCTAAGACACCCGACCCTTCGGGCGGCGCCACGGCAGTGTCCCCTCAGACGGGCCTCTTCCCATCCTCGGCCCGCCTCCAACGTGGGACCCCGAGTCTGACACGGCTTCTCTGGTGTCCGCCAGGACTCAGCCCCTAAGTCTCACGCCGGGCCTTGGAGCCTACGCAGACCCTACCCAGTCTGTCGTCCCTGGTACCCTGCAGCTTTCGCTGCCGTCCGAGAGCCAGAGTCCCCCTGCCTGACCCGGGGACTTTTCCCCTCCGTCCCCAGGTGAGGCTCAGGATGAGGTTCCGCCATCTGATCCCCTTCCTACAGAGCCAGATCTGGCGCCAGCTCCCGGATGCCGGCTCCAGCGCCGGTTCCGACTCCGACCCCTCCAGCGCCCGGCCGAGATACTCCTCTCCCATCGGGCCTATCACGGTCGATCCGCCCGTGGAGTTCCCTACTGGGCCGTCTGCTCGGCAGCTCCTCCGGTACCTGGGTATCTTCCATCTTATCCGGCCCGGTTTACCCAGGTCCACAGTATCCTGCGCGCAGTACCCGGTGCTGACTCACCGACGCCAATACCCAGCTCCGGTATTCCATGGCGGTTACGGATACTCCTACAGTTTCATCTGTACAACTATCCTCCTCCTCCTCCTCCACGCCCCCTAGGCGCTGGTGGATCTCCAGGAGCTCTGGCCTCCTGGTGGGCTGAGCCAAGGCTCGGCTCACCAAGAAGTCGAGAGCCGTCTTGCAGCGACGGTGCCACCCGGCTCCCGTCGCCCCAGCGGCACACTCCCTCTCCGCCTCAGATTCCCGGGCTCTGCCCTGGGATCCAGAGAGGGGCAGGACATCGTCCAGGGATCCCCTAAGGAACCCGTTCCTCCCCTAGGCGAGCTGGGAGTCTTACTCTGCTTCAAATTCCTCTTCTTCTTCTCTCTCGGACTCCTCGGATTCCTCCGGTGGTTGTTCCGAGAAAGGCAACGAGCCTCGCTGTCCGTCAAGCCCGGCCGAGGACTCCTCTGAAGTCTCCTCTGGAGGATCCTTCCTTCACTGAGTTGCTCAGGAAGATCCAGGAAGTCCACCAGTGGCGTTCCTTAGAACCAGATCCCCAGCGGGTTAAACTCGCTGAACATCTGGACTTGCCCTCTGACCCCTACTCTAGTGCCATCCTGGATCGAGCCTCATGCCCACCTTGTTTCCACCATTTGGAAACAACCGTTGGCTTAGCCCCACTTCTCGAGTCCAACAGGCTATACCAGGCTCCGGAGTGTAGACTTTTAGACTTTCACCCCGTGCAGACTCTGTTGTGATTAGTGCAGCTCACGGCTGGTCAGCATACCCAAACATTTGAGCTCGTCTCCCCGGATAAGGAATCCGCCTTCTGGATCAGTATGGAAGGAAGATCATGCTTCTTCCACACTGGGGATCAGGGCCCTAAATTATGTAGGCGCATATGGGGGATTACAGAAGGCTGCTCCTTGCAGAGCGGAATCCAAGATTGACTCCTTGCCTGACTCCCAGGTCAAGCAGGGTTAACCGACCTGTCCATTCTGCTCGTTGACAGTCGTCACATTCTGAGGGCGACCTATGGCGCGTGGACACCGCAGGGCCAGACTCTGCGTTTGCCGTAAGTCTTGGCGTCACCCATGGCTCCGTGTGTCAGGTCTGGTCCGGAGGTGCAGTCAGCAATCCAAGAAGCACCTTTCAGGGGTTCTGTGCTTTTCGGTGGTGATGTCAAGGACATCATCACTGACTTATAGGAAGAAGAGACGGCCCTTAAATCTGTTGATTCAATGTACCGTCCCCATCCCCCATGGCGCCGTCCCTTTCATGAGGCGCAGCCGGCCTCAAGCGAAACCTCAGGAAGGCGGGCCACAAAGCCTCAGGCCCCACAGCTGCCAGGCCCCGCCACCCAAAAAGCAGTGGGTGCCCCAGCTGCGGCTACCTCACACCACCTGACTCCTTCCCTCTCCACCACCTCCGGACGCCCGGAGGAGCAGTAGGAGGAGATTCTCCCTCCACCTTCCGGGTTGGGAGAGGATAACATTAGTTCATGGGTGCTTCAGATCATAGCAGAGGGCACTCCATAGAGTTTCTGCAGAAACCTCCACGTCACCCCCTCTCTGAACTCCTCTTACTCAAGGGACCATCTTCCTTTGGCCAAGGAAGAAATTTCTGCTGTCTCATGAAGCAGGCCATAGAGCCCATCCCCCTCACCTTCACGGGACTGTTACTATTCCCACTTCTTCCTTGTACCAAAGAAGGCGGGAGAAATCAGACCCATTCTCGATCTCAGCTCCCTGAACCTATATGTGGAATACAAGAGGTTCAGGATGCTCCTTCAAACCCTCTTGCCTGCTTGGCCGGGCCAATGGCTTTTGTGCACTGGATATGCAGGATGCGTACCTGCACATCTCCATTCGCCTTGCACGAAAGTACCTCAGGTTTGTGTTCCAGGGGACCACTACCAATTCAAGCGCTCCTTTTGGTCTTTCCTCGGCTCCCGAGTCTTTACCAAATGCCTGGCCGGTGGTAGCTGGCCACCTCCGTACTTTGGGAGTTCAGGTTTTCCCTACCTGGATGATTGGCTCCTGGCGGCCCCGTCAGGAGAACTCCTGCATTTTCTCTCCCTCGCCCAGCAGGTTTCACTGGTCTGGGTATCGCCATCAACCATTCCAAGTCTCACCTGGACCCTTCCCAGAGACTCCAGTTCATCGAGGGCAATCCTTGATACGACAATGTGCAGGGCCTTCCTGCCTCCAGACAGGGGGCCTCCCTCGATCCCAGATTTCCCTTCTATCGGAGCAAGAGGAGTTCAGGCGAGGTGATTGCTCCATCTCCTGGGGCTTATGGCGGCTGACATCCCGTGATTTCGGCGTCGCCCTCCATGAGGATCTCTCAGTGGACTCTCCACTCTCAGTGGGATCAACATGAGGCGACCTAGATCATCTGGTACTGATCTCCTCGCCGATGATAAGAGACTTGCAATGGAGGATGGTTGAGAGAACCTATTCCAGGGGTCCCCACTCAGACTCTGACCACGGACGCATCAGGCGAAGGTTGGGAGCCCATCTGGGTCCTCACCGAACCCAGGGCTTATGGTCAAAATTGGAGTTAGCTCTCCACATCAATGTGCTCGAGCTTGAGCAGTGCTGTATGTCTCTCCAGGCCCTTCACCAGTACATCCTTCCCGGTCACCTAGCCGTCCAAACAGACATTGCGTGGTGTGGTACATCAATGAGCTGGGAGGGACTCGGTCCTACCGCTGTGCAGGGAAGCGATGAGGGTTTGGGAATGGGCAGCGCTTCACAACCTTCACCTCACGGGCGCCATGTCGGGAGCCGACAATGTCCTGGCAGACAGACTGTCGCCGGCGGCTCTACCACACGAGTGGGAACTGGACCAAAAGTTCTAAAAGCGTCTTCTAGACTTGGGGACCCCACAGATAGACCTGTTCGCATCCTCCTCCCAAAGCATAAAGCTTCCAATTTTTGCTCGCTCCAGGCGGCGCTTTCTGGGCGGCGCTCTGTCTCTAAACTGGAAGGACAGATTCATCTATGCTTTTCCCCAATTCCTCTGGTCCCTCGTGTGCTGCAGAAACTGGCATTGGAAGGAGCGAGAATGATTCTGATCGATCCTTTCTGCCCAGGCAAATTTGGTTCTCTCTTCTATAACAATACTCAGAGGTTCCTCCTCTTCCTCTGCCTTTATCTCGAGGATTGCTGACCCAGGATCAGGGGACCCTGGTCCATCCAGGACTCAAGTCTCTTCAACTTCATACATGGCTCCTGCAGACCTAGCCCAATCTCGCTTTGGCGTCTCTCGTAAGGTGGCCAAGATTCTGGTGGAGGCTAGAAAACCCTCCACTAGGTCCACCCTCGCCATGAAATGGAAAGATTTTCCATTTGGGCTGCCTCCAGGAATGTGGAGCCTTTCTCCTGTCCTGTGGCCGTTCTGCTTGATTATCTCGTCATCTTTTAGACCTGGGTCTCAGTCACTCCTCTTTGAAAGTCCACATGGCAGCTATTTCAGCCTACCATGTCCCTTTTGCTGATAAGGTTTTGCCCAACTGGAGGTATCAAGACTTTTCTCAGAGGGGTCCTTTATCTTAGACCCCTGTTAGACTCAGCTCCCCTGGGACTTGAACTTTGTTCTCGAAACTTACCCTTCCTCCTTTGAGCCTCGCGGCTTCCATGAACTTGAAGTTCTTATAAGTGGAAGGCGGCTCTTCTTGGTGGCCATTACTTCTGCTCGTAGAATTTCTGAGCTCCAGGCCCTTGTGCAAAATCCCTTATCTGATCTTTCACAAAGAAAGAGTAGCTCTTCGCATCGAATCCTAAGTTTCTCCCAAAAGTGGTAGCGAGTCTACCTTAAATCAGTCTATTGAACTACTTGCCTTTTCACGCAGTATTCCAACCAAGGAGAATACTTGCTCCATACCATGGATGTCCACAGGATTCTGAGATACTACACCAATAGGACGAAGGATCTCAGAAAGACTGATCAGTTGTTCGTCTCTTTTGCTCACAAAGGAAGGCAATGCTGTCTCCAAGCAATGCCTATCAAAGTGGTTGGCTCATTGCATCACTTTCTGTTATGACAAGTACAACAGGACCCTACCGGGTCAAGTCGAGAGCCACTCTACTCGGGAGTAACAGCTCTGCGACTTGTTTCAAGAATGTGTGCGGCAGACATCTATGCTGCGCCACTTGGACCTCTGTCCATACATTTACTAAACATTACAGTTTGGACATTGCCTCTCGCCAGAGAGCAGGCTTGGGTTAGCTGTCTTGCAGGGCCTCCTTTCTTGAGGTTTGCAAGCTTTCTTACTACTTCTTGGAGTAATTCCTCCTCCCAGTGCCTTTTCATTTGTTCCAGACTGCTTGGATTCTGTCCTGTATGTAATTACCTCTGCAAGAGCCCTCTCGAGTAAGATAGTACAGTTCGTAGAACTTGCCGTAACAGTAGATCTTGAGAGAGCTCTTCAGATAATAACTCTTCCCACCCTCCATCCACCTAGGCTTTTCAGCTCCTTTTCCATTGAGGAAATATCTGCTTCTCTCTCGTCCGGGCCTTCCGGCCTGTGGCGAGAAAAGAACTGGAAAAGCGGGCGTCTGGGACCGCCCCTTTACACCGACAGCTTCTGGCCTTGGTCACCTGATGTGAGCGGTCCCGCCAGGGACTGCTAGCTAGAAATTTTCCAGGGGGTCCTGCCGGCGTCAGTCCTATATGTAATTACCTACGCAAGAGCTTCTCTTGAAGATCTACTGTTACTGATAAGTTCTTAAGTAACTGTACTTTTGGCAGCCCAGATTTCGGTTCAAGGCCAGCTTTTTTTTTTTTTTAGATACAATGATGTGCTTCATATTGTCTTGTCTCCTCCCTTCAAGATAAGAGATTGGCAGGCAGTGTTTGTGTCCACTGCTACCTGCAGGCTCCTGCAGGTACAAACTGTAAGGCTGTCCCCTGTCAGCAGGACATATTGAAATGTCAGAGTTGTAGGACACACCTTTTCCCATACACCTTAAGTCTCTTCAGTCTGTCCTTAGCTGGTAGTCGGCTCCCTGCTTTGCAGGAATTCTCTTGCTAAAATGTATTTTCTTTATTTGTATGCACCTTCCCATTGAATTGTGTTAACTTGTTGCTCCTCTCTGCCTGTAGCCCAGACTTCCTCACTCTGTCGTCTGTGCAGTGTGCAACATGGGAGATCAGGAGGATGAGACCAAGTCTTTTGCCCTGAAGCTAATGGGTATTCGATCTGCAATGAGATTGTTCATCCCGGCTGTCTGAAGGTAAGAAAGGAGAGCCTCAGTGATTGGGTCCTCTGGGATATACTTTGGGAGAAGAAACATTCAGCTGCTACATGTGAAAGGGTTGGGGGATGCTGGCGACCCATGTTCAGGAGTGAGCTCAGACTACGGGGTACTGCCAAGAGATTGAGCATTTGGAGGACTAATCTTGCTCTGGGGCGTGAGGGGACAACGCATTGCTCCTATATGGCAGGCGCATCTCCTGGGGGCTAGCCAGCACATGTGCGTCCCTCTTACTGCACCACTAGATGTGGGGAAACCATAAAAAGGGAAAAAGCCAGGTCCACTGTCTGGCCCACACTGCCGGCCGGGACCACTATCTGGATTGTGCTCTGGGGATGGGAGGACAGACCACCTTCCCTGGGTCCGCCACAGGTGAAAGTCTGAGGGAGTACAGGTGGATCTGAGGGAGGTAGTTGACGGTGGGGTGGGAGTCTGGGCTGATGGCTGTACGGAGCCAGAGCTGAAGAAAAAGCTTGATAACAAAAAGCGAAGGGCTCAGGATCTACAAGAAGGTCACAGTTGGCCTTTTCTCCAGCCATTTGCTACAGGACATAAGGGCCAGCCTGTGCAGAGAATGGAAAATGTGTGCTGTATGATATTCTGCTGGCTAATAACTCTCAGAACCCCTTTGTCCTTGCCTCTTAGTTGTTGCGCATTGGAGGGACATCCTCTTTTATCCTTCAGAACCCCTCTGTCCAAACATCTCAAATTTTCTAGTATTGGGAGGGACACCCCACCCATGAACTGTTCTGTTCATACTGCTGAACTATTCCACATTAGGAGGGATGCCCTTCATTTTACCCCTCAGAACCCCTCTCCATACCTCTGAACTGTTTTACATTAGGGAGGCTCCTTATTCTACCCTCAAACCCCTCTCCATCCCTGTCAACTATTTGCATTGGGAAGATCTTTTTCATTTTACTCAAGAAGCTCTTTCCCACATTTGGATGGACTGTGTCCCACATTTTGGGTATGAAAGTTTGAGAGATGTGCTATTGGATAACAGCCTAACAATTTGTTCTCCCAGGTACTGTGTGTTAATGCTCTGATGGTTTCTCCTTTCTTTGCAGATGGACGGCGAAGGATATTGCACCAGGAGCTGCCAAACTGCTGGGAGTGCCCAAAGTGCAATCGGCCGAGTAACACCGAAAAGGAGCCAGTAGCAGCATGTAGTTTAGGAGTTGGGGAGATTCAAATTACTTATTTTCAAAGATATCTTCTTGAGTGAGACAGATACATTGTACTGTAAGCTGCAGCATTAGGATTTTTCTTGAGACTTTTAATAGCCAGGGCCATGTCAAAGTTTGCTCCCATGTAGGACCACATGTGTGGTTTCACAGAAGAAAGGGTTCTGAAAGAACTCCTAAAACTGAAGGTGGACAAAGCAATGGGCCTGACAGGATTCACCCAGAATTCTAAAAGAACTAAGGGAGAACTAGTGACCCCACTAACTACCCTTTTAACAAGTCATGAGAGAATGTTGTGGTACTTGAGGACTGGAGGAGGCGGATGTGATTCCCCTTCACAAAAGCTGGAGCAAAGCAGAGGCAAGAAACTACAGACCTGATAGCTTGACCTCAGTAGTAGGGAAAATGATGGAATCACTTCTGAAAAAGAGATTGTTAAATATCTAGAGGCCAGTGGGCACAGGACCCAAGGCTGCATGGATTTACAGCGGGAAGGTCAGTCAGGCAGATCTAATAGATTTGTTTGACTGGATGACCAAAGTAGTAGACGAGGAGGAGCTGTGGACATGGCCTACCTAGACTTTAGCAAGGCATTTGACACAGTCCCACACAAAAGATTAATAAACAAGTTAGCCAGCCTGGAGTGGGTCCCAGGGTGGTAGTCTGAGTAAAAAATTGGCTGGACAACAGGACACAGAGGGTAATAGTAAACTGAGTCCTCAGCAGAAGAAAAGTGGGGGTGGACGTGGGTTCAGTATTTGGTCCGGTCCTTTTTAATGTCTTTATAAGTGTCATTCCAGAGTGACTGGAAGGAAAGGTATGCCTCTTTACAGGCGACAAAAGATCTGCAACAGAGTTGATACACAAGGTGGGGTGTGGAAAGGGTGAGAAGGGACTTGGCAAGGTTGGAGGAATGGTCAAAAGTATGGCAGCTTGGATTTAGTGCAAAGAAGTGCAAGTAATGCACCTGGGAAACAAAACCCAGGGAAGACTAAATAATTTTTTTGGGGGTATTAACAAAACTGGAAAGGGACCTGGGGTGGTCATATCAGATGACCTAAAGGTAAGCAAGCAATGTGAGAAGGTAGTAAGGATAGCTGGGGATACTGGGATGTATAGGGAGAGGCATCATCGGTAGAAAACAGGAAGTTATCCCTCTGTACAGACAGTTGGTGAGACCCCATCTGAGTACTGTGTGCAGTTCTGGAGACCCCATCTCTGCAAGGACATGGACTGGATGGAGGCAGTCCAGAGGAGGGCAACTAAAATGGTGCAGGGTCTGCAACAGAAGACATGGAGAGACTAAAGTAGCTTAATATGTATACCCTTGAGGAAAGGTGGGAGCAGGGGACATGATAGAAACTTTCAAATAGTCAAGGGAATCAAGAGTTCTAAAGGGTAGCATCTTTCAGAAAGAGATGTGCAAGAACGAGGGGACACAGTTTGAAGGTGGGGGGATGGCTCAAGGGGCAATGTGAGGAAGTATTTTTTCACAGAGAGGTGGTGGGCGCATGGAATGGCCTTCCTGAGGAGATTGTGGGGAATTCAAGAATGCATGGGACAGGCATGAGGCAGTTTTGTTGGGGTAGGAAGAAGTAGGCTGCTGGTTAACTGGCATCTGCAGCTTATCCAGTAGGTAGGGAAATGGACAGACTAGGTGGGCCAAGCGGTCCTTATCTGCCGTCAAAGTTTTTCTTTGTTTCTATGTTTACTCCTTTCAAGTACTTGAAGGTCTCAATCATATCTCCTTCTGCCTCTTCCCTCCAGGAATACATCCTTGGGGCTTCTAGCCTTTCCTCTTTCTAGATTTATCCTGCTGCCTCCTGTATATCACTATGCCAAGTAGTACCAAGGCAAAACTGTGTCACAATGATAACCATGTCTGTAACCACCATATGCTGGAACAACTTATGTAATCAGAATTTTTCTCCACTGTATTTTATCTAGTATTATCCGGGTAAGCCCCTGAAAAAGGGACCTTAAGGGCTCAGGTGGAGCCTACCTGGTCACAAAATTTAATAAATACATTTTTTACTCCCTCCTCTGGACCCCTTCCAGCAATTTTATGTCTGTCTTCCAGTATTGGTGCCAGTACCTCACTCCATATTCCAAATGTGGCCTCATTCATCAGTGACCTATACAGTGGCAAAATAACCTCACTCTGACCACTATTAAATCCCTTGCAATACTGTCATACTAGAAGCAAGCAGAATAGGCCCTGTGGTCTATCGAGGTCTGCTCGATGGTCATTGTAATGCAGGGGCACCCATTCCCCCAAAAAAAAAAAACAGGGACCCCTATTTCCCAGCGAGTGCGTCTGGGTGTACCCTATCCCAGCCCTTCTTGAACCCCTCCACAGTAGTAGCAGCCACCAGTTCCCTTTGCAGCGCATTCAGGGCTCCACCACTCTCTCAGTGAAGTAGTGCCTCCTTGTTCCCCCATTAGCCTCCCCATCCAGCTTCATGGGGTGGCCCCAGTTCCCTCAGCTGAAGGACCCCTCAAGGCTTACCCTGTTGATCCTCTTGAGATACGTGAAGATCTGTGTCATACCCCCGCCCGTCTCTTCTCAGAGTACAGGTTGAGCTTCCCCAGTCACTCCTCATGGGCCTTTCCCCTAGCCCCCACTACTAAAATACTTATTGTCAGCAGATTAGGCCTTACGGTCTATTGAGTCTGCTTGAACCTCATATTCCTAGTTGGGTACAGAGACGCCCCTTTTGTGTTCCAGAAACCCCTATCATTCATCCCCACCCCTGGGCCAGGCCATCATCTGATACATCTGCTTTCTGTCTGTCCCACCCTGTCTTGAAGCCCTCCACTGTGGATCTCTGAACCAACTCGCCAGACAGCACGTTCAAGGATCCACCACCTTCTCAGTGAAAACCTCCTCCTCCTCCCCCACCCTTCCACCTTCAAACCATGCCTTCTGGTGATACCACCCTGCTTTAGTCTAAAGATCCCTCCATGTTTACCATATTTATTCCTTGAGGTACTTGAAGACCTCAGTCATGTCCCCTGCTCTCCTCTCCTCTTCCAGTGAAAACAGGCCGAGCTCCTCAAGTCTATCCTCATACGTCAAATCCCCTAGTCCTCGTATCATCTTAGTTGCCCTCCTCTGTACCCTCTCCAGGAACTGTATGTCCCTCTTCCAGTGTGGTCTCTAGTACTGTACACAGTACTCAAGGTGTGGTCTAATCAGTCCGTTGTACAGCTGCAGAATCACTTCCCTGCTCCTAGAGGTGATCCCCTTACAATGCATCCCAACATCCTGTTTGCTTTGCTAGCCACTCTCCTACACTGATCAGTTATTCATACATACATCCACCATGACCCCTAGGTCTTTCCCTCTGTTGAAGTCTCCAAGCGCCTCCCCTCCCAGGTTGTACCTGTGTTTAGTGTTCCCTGCCCAAGATGTAACACCTTGCACTTCGTGATGTTGAAATTTAATTTCCATGTGTGAGCCCACCTTTCTAGGGTGTCCAGGTCCCCTTGCAGGGCCAACCTCCCTCTTCCCCTCAACTACTGCTCCCATCTTGGAGTCGTCAGCGAAGAGACTCATTTCACACCCTATACCCTCCCTGATGTCTGAAATGTATGCATTAAACAGGATCAGACCCAGGACCGAGCCCTCGCGGTACCCCACTACTGACCTCTCCAGGGTTCGAGAGCTCCCCTGCACGACCACTACTCTGAGTGCGCCCAGCTAGCCAGTTTTCAATCCATCTGACCATCAAAGGGCCTACTCCCAACCCTGTCAGTTTCTCCACTGGACCATTGTGGGGACGGAGTCAAACGCCTTGCTGAAGTCCAACAATAATACATCCACAGGCTTTCCCTGTACAGTTCTGATGTTACCCATTCGTAGAACTCCACAAGATTGGTTTGACACGATCTACCTGGCACAAACTCATGTTGCTGACTATCCAGACCTCCCACCTCCTCCAAGTATACCCCAGTTGTTCCTTTAGTGTACTCACGTTAATTTCCCTACCACTGAGGTCAAACCAATGGGTCTGTAGTTACCGGTACTTCCTTGATCCCCATTATGGATTGGCACCACATGTGCCTCTCACCAATCCCTAGGTACCCTCCTGTCTAAAGTGACCTGTTGAAGAGCTCCACCAGGGTGCAGCCAGTATGTCCGCCAATTCCCATAGTACTCTTGGATGAATGCCATCTGGCCCTGAAGATGTATCTTTCTTTTGGGCCTTAATGGCATGATCCGTCCCCTCCACCTTACTAGCCTTTTATCCTTATCCTGATGTGACACCCCTGGGGTACCTCTCCTCCCTCTTGCTCCATTTCTGTTGCTCCTGATCCCACCTACTACAACTTCTATCCCCATCGTGCCTTGCTTTGTAGATATCCCATCCCCTCCCTAGTGAGCACAGAGGCGAGTACTCGTTTAATACCTCTGCCTGGTCCCAGTACCATCCCAGCATCCTGTTTGCTTTCGATACTGCCTTTTGCGTGGAGTGGACTGTTTTAGATTGCTAGTGATTACAGGTCCTTTTTTCTTCAGTTGCAGCTACTCTCAAACCTTTCTTATGTACATACATACTAAGAAGCCAGCAGAAGAAGGCAATTTGGTCTATCAAGTCTGCTCGGATTGAAGGGTCCACAGCTTGAGCTAATTTTCCTGCCCCCCAAACTGTTCCCAGCCTCTTAAACCTGCCCACTGTCTTCAACGAGATGGCCTCTTCCGCAGCGCATTCCAAGTGTCCACCACCCTCTCTGTGAAGAAGTGCTTCCTGACCTCCCTCTTAAACTTCCCTCCCTCCAGCTTAAGACTGTGCTCCCTTGTGTTATGGTTGCCACTCAGCTTAGAGACAAAATGTGCCTTTACGAATGACACCAAGCTCTGTGGGAGAGTGGACACAGCTGAAGGGATACAAGACCTACAAGAAGATCTGGAAAAGCTGGGGAGGTGGTCTAGGATCTGGCAGCTTGGCTTCAATGCAAAGTTATGCATAATGGGAGCCAAGAATCCCAGGACAGAGTACTACCTGGGTGGAGTCAGAGTATCTGCATAAGAGGAGAATGACCTGAGAGTGATGATCAGTGACCTGAAGCACTCCACACAGTGCAAGAACGCAGGCAAAGGCAAACAAGATGCTGGGATGCATATCTAGGGGATCAGTAGTAGAAGAGGAGGTTATGCTGCCCTTGTACAGGTCACTGGTAAGGCAGCATCTAGAGTATGGAGTTCAGTACTGGTGCCCACACCTTAAAAAGGACAACCTGCTGGAGAAGGTCCAGAGGGGGCTACAAAGATGATAGCCGGTCAGCAGGGGTAAGATATACAGGAGAGACTGAGGGCACTGAACATGTACTCCCTGGAAGACAGAAGAGGGACATGATTGGGACCTTCAAGTACTTGAAAGGCATAAATAAGGTTAAAAGGAGTCTCTAAGCTCAGTGGCAGCCATAACACAAGGGAAACAGTCTTCAGCTGGAAGGTGGGATGTTGAGGATGGAGGTCAGGAAGCACTTCTTCACAGAGAGGGTGGTGGACACTTGGACTGTGCTGCCAAAGAGGTCATCTCGTTGAAGACAGTAGGCAGCTTTAAGAGAGGCTGGGATAGGCATTGGGAAGGTAGGGAGGAGTGTGGAGTGAGGGCAGGGACATTAGCTTCAAGCTGTGGACTCTGCAATACAAGCTGATAGACCAAATGGCCTTCTTCTGCTGGCTTCTTCGTATGTTCGTATGTATGCCTCCTCTTATCCACCTTTTTATCCCTTTCAAGTACTTGAAGGTCCCAATCATGTACCTCTCTTTCCTGTCTTCCAGGAAGTACATGTTTAGTGCCTTCAGCCTCTTCTCATATGCCTTACCCTGCTGACCAGCTGTCATCTTTGAGCCCTCTGGACCTTCTCCAGCAGTCCCCCAATTCTATTTTCACCTCCTCATCCGGATAATTTTCCGGGGTGCCCTCTCAAAAGCAGCCTCTACTCCCGACCTGAATCCTGCATCTCTGAGGGACTCTCCTGACCATCCAGGCAGACCTAGCCTCCCGGATCACCCCCTGGGTGGGCTCCATCCTCCCGTGATGGCCTTTCTGAGATTAGAAGGGTCTTACCTGGATGGCAGGTTGGCCGTGGAGTCCCCCGAGCACAGGGCTGGTGTTGAGATGTGGCTCGTCCCTGGAGCCCCATCATCTCCATGGATGTCAGAGATTTTTCTTGTTGGTCCCCAAGGAGCTTAGACATGTAATGGCGGCTGGCCACAGCCTGCCACGCCTGCCATGCTCCTCACTGCTGTGCGTGCCACTGCTGTTTGCGCTGCACCCGGCGACCGCCAGTGCTGCTACAGGCGATGCAACTCCAGAGACCCTCCCCAGGAAGGGAGAGCTGTCCTCCGGATACTCAGTCCTTCCCTCCCTGCCACCCAGCGGCCTGGGCTTGTTCCCCGAGCCTGGCCGCCGTGTGGCGCTCCAGCGCCTCACTACCACTAGGCCGACCATTCTCCAGCAGGTTAATGCACTTTCTTGGATCATCGATAAGTTGTTCATCCACACTGTTTGGCATGTCCCTTTCCCTTTAAGATCAATCAAGTCTTCAAGCTAGCTCCTTCCACCCACCGGTGGTGTATACCTCTGCTCCACCCCATGCGCCAGATCTTCCTTTCCGCTGGAAGATATAGGTTACCTCCTTCGTATGCACGTATTTCATAGGCCCTGCTTTCAAACCCTCTGTTACCAAAATTAAACCGACTAGAGTTAGCGATCGCGCTTTTGCATCTTCGATCACGGAAGAGAAATCTTCTCTGGGATTTCGCTGGTGTCCTTGCAGCCAGAAGATGCACACACCTGATCCCCATCTCACGATGATCTACTGCCAGGTGTAGGCCGTGACTACGCTCTTACAGCTTTTGCCTCGCCTTCCATCCCAGCATCCTGGAAGACCGCTTGGTGTGCCTGAAGCTGAGGAGACTGGAGAAAAGCAACCCTCTGGTGAAGTCTAAGGAGGCTAGGTGGGCGGTTTCTGCGCAGCACACTCCGTAAGCATCTGGAGCATGAAGCGTTGAAAAAGCACGCCAGTGCTTGACTGTCGAAGCTTCTTCGTTCCACTCTCAACCTGGGCTCCACCTTCTCGGGTTCCTTTAAGAGTTGTGCCAGTCTCTCTCCACCTGGGTGAGGCGCCTGCGGCTGGCACTCCTCCCGCCTCGCAAAGTGAAATCTGGCCTGTCTTCGCTTGACAAAGGCACTCTTGGGACCGAGAGAGATCTGTCTCAGGAGCATGCGGTCTCTACCCGGTCGAGATCGCCTTCGGTCGCAGGCTTTATGGACCTTCCATCTGGCCAGATGACCAAGGAGGTGGCCGATGAAGTAGAGATCATTCTCGACCCGACGACCCTCTGTCCGGCCGTGGCTGACGACTCATTGGAAAGGACTTCAGTCCTGGTGTTCTCCGATGAGGAGACCCAGCCTGCTGGTGTCCCCATTGAGCTCCCGGTTCCAGACCCTCGGGTTTCACCAATCCGCCAGTGTCTCCCGTGCAACAGTCTGCATGCCCGATCTCTGTCGAGGTCCAGAACCCCTCAGTCGAAAGGCCAAGGAGGAGCCATAAGCTCTCCAAGAAGAGGCAATACCACAGGTCATCCTCGTCGTCCTCGGATGAGAGGTCTCTGATGGAAACTCCATCGGCACTACGAGGACCTTGTGTCAGCAGCTGATTTTGACCGGGCAGAAGCCACCTCTGCCACCTTCCTGGCCGTTACTTGACTTTCGCCTCCCAGACCGAAGCCGACTCCTCCAGAACTGAAGCCTCTGGTTCCTCCACCCGCTGAGAAGCAAATCTTGCTACAGTCCAGGTAGATGATATCCACTGCCTGGCCCTTGTCCACTGTCTTCATGACCCAATCCAAGAACTCTTATCAAGTTTGTCTGAGATGATCTGCTGACCACAAACCCATGTTGTTTGTTGTCTTGCAGACCATTCTTTCCATGCATCTCACCAGTCTCTCTATCGTATGGTTTCCATAAGTTTACATACTGTTGAGGTCAGGCTGACGGTCTGTAGTTGCCCAGGTCCTCCTTGGGCCTCTTGTGGATTGGCACTACATGCGCCTGTTCTCCATTCGATTGATACCACCAATGAATCTAGCAATCTACTGAGAATTGTTAGTGGGCAGCTAGCCCTCTGCAAATTCCTTTAGTGCCCTGGGGTGTATTTCATCTTGTCCTGGGATTTGTCCATCTTCTGTGCCATCACCCTGTCCGTCACTCTTTCGATCTCAGTGTACCCTATTGGATCCTCCCTGCTCACTGTATCCCTTTTCCTGCGTGTGGTATTGGCCCTTCCTCTTGTAAAGACGGGCAGAAGTATTCATTTAGTATCTCTGCTTTTGACCCATCTTCTATGACCCATTCATCTCCTTTCTTTAGTTACCAATAACAAAAGATTTTGAGAGATCTTCCCTGAGAGCCACTGCTCACCTTCCCACCTAACCGCTTCTGTATTCATACAGCCACTGCTCACCCACCTACTGCTTCTGTATTTAGTCACAGCTCACCCTCCCACCTCTTGCTTCTGTATTCATACAGTCACAGCTCACCCTGTCATCTGCCTTTCTGTATTCATACAGTCACAGTTCACCCCTCCATCTGCCTTCTGTATTCATACAGCCACAGCTCACCCTCCCACCTCACCGCCTTGTATTCATACAGCCACAGCTCACCCTCCCACCTACCGGCTTCTGTATTCATACAGCCACAGCTCACCCTCCCATCCACCGCTTCTGTATTCATACAGCCACAGCTCACCCTCCCATCCACCGCTTCTATATTCATACAGCCACAGCTCACCCTCCCATCCACCGCTCTGTATTCATACAGCCACAGCTCACCCTCCCACCTCACCGCTTCTTGTATTCATACAGCCCCAGCTCACCCTCCCATCCACTGCTTCAGAGTTCACAGCACAGCTCACCCTCCCACCTACCGCTCTGTATTCAGACAGCCACAGCTCACCCCTCCCATCCACCGTGATCTGTATTCTGCATACAGCTCACAGCTCACCCTCCCATCCACCGCTTTCTTGTATTCATACAGCACAGCTCACCCTCCCATCCACCGCTTGTATTCATACAGCCACAGCTCACCCTCCCATCCACCGCTTCTGTATTAGACAGCCACAGCTCACCCTCCCATCCACCGCTTGTATTCATCAGCCATAGCTCACCCTCCCACCTACCGCTTCTGTATTCAGGTGGCAAACTCTGGAAGATGGTCCTGTTGATGCACATTTTGGTCTTCTCCTTTGCAGCGCCTCTTCAAATCATCTTTCTTTCTGAATCAGCTGCCTCATCTCCTGCTAGCCTGGTTGGGGTTCTGGTCTCCTGTTCCTGTTGATATTGTACAACTCCGAGCTTTTCTTGAGCAGGAAACTGAGGAGATTTGAGGCTGTGCTGTTCTATGTCAATGTGGGCAGTCTCAGTCGGCAGAAGTTTCTGATTGTGGCATTGACAGCTTAGAGTTCCAAAGATGTGGCTCTATGGAGGGCATTCTAAGATCTGTGGTTACTGGTTAAGTGACAGACTTTTATATCGGCAAATTCCTACGGGGGGAGGCAATCGCATGTTTTAAACTTTAAAGCAATAATAGCTTCAAGGCTCAACTTGTTCCTTTAAATGAGAAGTGTGCTGAACCTGAAAGTAATTTTTCTCACGAGCATTTTTGTTTTCTGAACTACCAGTTGCAGTTCTGGTTTTGGTCCATCTGTGTGCCTATTAGTAAACTCTGTGGCTGTTTCTGATTTACTCTTGATTTAAGTACCATTTTAGAACTGTATGATGTAGATTATGTTAATCTCAGCCACAGAGTTCTACAGCAGAACTGGATACGTTGTACAAACAGTAGCAGAACTTCAGCAAGGACATACACTGCTTTTAGAAATGGGACTGGTGGTAATTATAGGAGAAAGGGTTAAGAGGCTTGTAGCCCTGGAGATGGACAAGGCTCCTGGACCAGATGGGGATGCACCTGAGGGTGCTTGGGGAACTGGCTTTGGAACTGGCTGAACCCTGGCAGAGCTAGTCAGTAGCTTAATACAGTCAGGGGTGGCTCCAAGAGATTGGAGGATAGTGGATGTGGTGCTGCTCCACAAGAGAGGGGACACTGACAGACAGGGAAATTACTGGCCTGTCAGTCACCTCCAATATAGGTAAACTGATGGGGTCACTAGTTAGGAAGGACTACCAGAAAGAGATGGGCTCCAGCATAGTAAGCATTGTGGGTTTTGTGACAGGGAGGTCTTGTCAGACAAACATGGTAGTGCCTTTTTCCCTCCTGTTCTGTTTTTCCACCTGACACTTGGGTAGTCTTGTTAGTCTGCTACCCGAGCCCCATCACCATCACGCCGAAGACTACTTCCCATCTTGAACCTCCATGGGTGGGTGCCTTGTCAGGAGTGCAGAGCCTTTGGGTATTCCGTAATCATCCTGCCTGTCTAGCTGTTTTTCCGGCTTTCCTTTCCAGCCAGGCCTACATTCTGTCTGTATGCGTACTGCGTAAAGGTGCAGTACATACGACCTCCACCTGGCCAACTAGGTAGGTGACCGCTGTTCGGCACATAACCTCCATTAGATGGTGAGAGCAGCTGTACTCTGTCATCCCGCGCCCGCCTCAAAGGAGAACTGTTATGACCTCAGTTCTCCCTTCTGCTGTCCGAGGAACCCCAGTTTGTTGCCAGACCTGGGTGACAGGTGTGGTGGGCGGCGGCTCCTGCCTCAGCACCGCTACACCACTCAGCCGGCTCCTGATAGTATTTTTCAACTTGGTAACAAGGACAGTGGATAAGGGAAAAGCAGTGGATTTACTCTATTTAGACTTCAGCAAGGCATCTGACTTGGTGCCACACAGAAAGGGTGTTGAAAGAGGATCTGGGAGCAGCAAAGGACCTGGTGAAATGGGTGAGAAGTTGGTTGGGGAAGATGGAAGAGGTGGAGGTACACAGAGGTCAAATGTGGCGAAAGGGGTCACGAGTAGGGCTACCAGGGGTCAGTCCTGGGACTAGGCCTTTTTCAGTATGTTCATCAGACACGTAGGGGAAGGAATAAGTCAAATATGTCTCTTCCCAGATGACACTGAGCTCTGTAACAGGGTAGACATTAAGGGAGTAAAGGAGTTGTAAAGGGACCTGCAGAGGTTAGAGAGAGGTGATCCAAGGTCTGGCTATTGAAATTGTTCCAAAAGTGCAAGGTGATGCACATAGGGAACAAGGAGCCCCTGAAAGGAGATACTGGGTAGGAGAGGGTTTAAGCTGGGCAATACTAGAGAGGAAAGGGACCTGGGGGCTTATCCTGAGCGATGGCCTAAAAACAAATTAGCCATTGCAACAAGGCCTACAACAAGGCAACCAGAGTGATGAGCTATATTATTGGAGGGCGTTGAAAGCTGGAGAAAGAAGTAATACTGCTTCTCTGTAGATTACTGCTGGTATACTGTCCTAGTTCTGGGGTCCTCACCTGAGCAAAAAACAGACAGGCTGGAGACTGCAGCAGAGAGTAACCAGAAGGATTTGTGGCCTGCATGACAGATTCTGTCAGGATTGGCTCATGGCACTGAACATGTACTCGCTGAAGGCCAGAGGAAGGGACATAACAGAGAACAGTCAAGTTCCGGAAAGAGATTAAACAGGGTAAACAAGAGGAATGCTGTGTCAAAACAAGGAGCATGATTGTAAGATGTTGAAGTGGGGAATTTAGGAAGGGTGCTATAAAGTTTTATTTTACTGTGAGGGTGGTTGGGCTGCAGAACAGCCAACCAATAATAGTAGGTAAAAACCAATAATTGGTTCAGGGATGGTGGGGACAGAGTGAGCGGTTTAATAGTTTCTCAGCTGGTTTGGGGGGAGGCGAGAACCCCATCAGGACAAAGGAAGACTGGATGGACCAGTGGTATTTTCCTGACATTGTCTTGTGTTTCTGTATTACTTCATATAGTTCTAAAATGGTAGTTAACTACGTGTATGTAAATCAGAAACACCCACTATGTACCTCAAAGCCTGTCCAGATGGAATGGCAACAGAGTTGGAGGCATTACTTAAAAATCAGCTTCTACAGGGGAACCGGTTCAGTGCAGTTCTGCTTTAAAGGGGAACATTTATAGACTGTGGCTGCCAAAAGCCCTTGGTAAGCTCTGTTTACTGAGGATTTGGGCTTACCTGTAGTTGGCTGCAGTCCAGAGATACTGATGATTAAATCGGTCCTATGTGAATACAACATTGCTAGCACTTGTAGAACCTTCTGATGTAACAGAGAGAGACTTTACCCTCAATGACATCACAAGATTCTAAAATGGTGGCAGTGCAGTATCATGCATGTAGTATCTGAGGGCTACTGCCAGCTACAGTAAGCCCAAATTTTATTTAAAAGAGCATTTCATGGGCTTTAAAATTCTTTGGCAGTTATGGTTTATAAATGTTCCCTGTAACCCTAGCGCTTCTGACACAGAACGAATGGAATGATATATCACTCTGTGGCACAGCAAGTGGTTTTAAAACAGCAGTATTCAAGTTACCATATAGTTTTCCCAAACAATGTTTTTCTGGCAAAAACATCAGTTTACCCATTTTCATTTTGTTTTCATCCCTGAACTAAGATGCAGGATTTTGAAAAGTTCCTGTTCTCACCCCAGGAGTCCTTTAGCATCAGTAACATTAGCAGTAAGCTGACCAGGTTGAACTACCCGGAGGTGGAGCCATGAATATTCATTAAAATAGAGCGCTAAGCAGGAAGTTGTGCTGAGCGAAGGAACCCACAGGGCTTCGGAATTTTTTCTCCGACTGACTTGAGAAACACTGCCTCTGAGGTGCTCTTTCTTATTCTTGAGAAACAAACTTTTGTGCCTAAATCTTTACTTTTGTGCCGAGTTTGTAAGTATTGTACGTTTATCATTTTAAGGGTTTTTCAGTGGTTTGTTTCTGGTTCTCAGGAACCACACTTTCCTCTCTTCCTCAGTTCCTTTTAAATTTTCTGAGGTAAAATATACTGCATTTTGAGTATTTCAACGGTTTTCAAGATCTTTTTCATGCGGGCTCCCTTATTTTACGGAACCACTATTTTGTCGTGTTTCTACTGAGTTTTATTTTAAATAGTTCATACGAATGTGCCAGCAGAAACGGACCACCCAGTGTATCGAAGTCTGCTCGCGTGTGCAGCTAGCACCTAGTTTGCAGCTGCCCCACCCCTATTTGTCATCCCACTGCCACCCCGCCTCCCCACCCTCACTCTCCCTGTTCCCTGCCCTTTTAAAACTGTTCACAGATTTACATGATACCACCCATTCTGGTAGGGCGATCCATTTGCTGCCACCCTCTCTTGAAAGTGTCTCCTCATTTCCTTCCTAAATCTTCTCCTGTTGCTTAGCCATGCCCTGGTGACCCGCCCTCCTTAAACTTAAAGACCCCATCTGCCCCATCCTTATTGATTCCCTCAGATACTTGAATGTCTGTCATGTCCCCGTCCCTTCTATCCTCCAGGGTGTACATATTCAGGTCTCTCAGCCTGCTGTCAGTCTGTCCCTTCCATTCCACATATCATATTTGTTGCCCTCCTCTCCCCCCTCCAGTAGCCTGATATCACGCTTTAGGTATGGCCTTCAAAACTGCACACAGTACTCTTAAATGCAGCCACCTCTCTTCGCCTGGATGAAAAAACCCTCACTATGCACCCCAGCATTTTATTCCTTTTTACAGCTCTCTTCTGCACTGTGATGTGTCCATGGTCCCTATTATTACCCTCCTCCTCAATGATCCCCAGCTTAACCCTCCAGCCATTATTCTCTCTTTGGGTTCTTCGCTCCAAAGTGCATAACCTACACTTCACATTGAACTCCAGCTGCCACCTCTCTGACCACTCCTCTAGCTTGCTTAGGTCCCTCTGCAG
This sequence comes from Neoceratodus forsteri, assembly GCA_016271365.2. Lineage (NCBI taxonomy): Eukaryota > Metazoa > Chordata > Ceratodontiformes > Ceratodontidae > Neoceratodus > Neoceratodus forsteri. The sequence goes on from JADMNL010000033.1 coordinate 36,611,224, forward strand.
CTGCTTCCATCCTCCTCTCCATTCACCACTGCTCCTATTTTGGTGTAGTCAGCGAACAGACTTGCTCAGCACCCCATATGCAATGTCTAATATGAAGAGCCTGAACAGTACTGTCCCCAACATAGAGCCCTGTGGCACCCCACGTCACTGGCCTTGGAGTTGAGAGCTCCCTCTCACCACCACCACCCATTGCAGCCTCCCACTCAGCCATCTTGTAATCCAGTTCATCATTTTTGCCCTACCTCTACACCAGTTAGTTTTCCCACAAGCCATGAAGTCACAGAATCAAAGGCTTTGCTGAAGTCCAAGTAAAGAACATCCACCACATAACCCTTATCCAGCTCACCTGTCACCCACTTATAATACTGTATCAGGTTGGTTTGACAAGACTACCCTGAAACAAACCCATGCTTGCCTCACATCCTGGAGGCCACTGTCCTCCAGGTACGACACCAGTCTTTTCCTTTAGCATTGTCTCCATGAGTTTACACTATGGAGGTAAGACTACTGGCGATAATTACCCAGTTCATCCCTTTAGTCCGCTGTTGTGTAATGGTACTACATGTGCCATCCTCCAGTCCAGTGGCACACATCCCGACTCCAGCGAGGTGCTGTACAGATCTGCCAGCTGCTCCAACACCTCCACTATCTCTCTCAGTACCCTGGGTGGATACCATCTGGCCCTGGTGCCTTGTCTACCTTCAGTGCTCTCAGTCCCTCTATCACTCTACTTACCTCAGTTCTTCCATCTGTTGCCTCCCGCCCCCACCTCCCAGCCCATGGTGGTAGCGGTCCCCCTTTTTTCCGTGAGCACTGAGCAAAAGTATTCATTCAGTGCTTCTGCCTGCTCCTCACCTTTTTCCGTCCACTCCCACCCCTTTTTATCCTCACTATTGTCCCTTGTAATTCCTTTTTCCTGATGTATCTGAAAAAGTCTAGTGGGTCCTCCACCTTTATTTCCCCTACTGCCTTCCAATTCAACAACACCAAATCTAAAGCGTTCTTTAGCCTAGTAGGTACACTAACCAACTGTCAGGAGCCCTCCTGGATTGCATTCAGGAGCACTTGCTCCTAGCACATTCATTACTGCTAGGGAACCGACTACATTTACAATTTTTCCATTTTGGGAACCGATGTTTTTCAGCTTTCTGACACATTGTCAGAAAAGCCAGAAATGAGGACTGGACCCACAGATTTTGAAAATTGTATTAAGTGTGGTGTGTTTACAGTGCATGGGTCCAGAACATTTTGCTCAAAACTATTGAGATGGCTTCTAATAATGCTTCTGTTAGGGGGTCCACTGCACTGCCTAAATGTAAGGACCCTCAGAATATGAGTAATAAATAAAACAATAAAATAGTGACATGTAAGGGTGGGGCGGAGCAAAACAGACATATGCACGCCCTGGCTTATATTGCGGGCTGTATTGGCAGCACAGTATTGTTGTGGCATAATGTCTTGTGACTATGACTCTGTGCCAAAAGAAATGGACAGACCACTGAGTCTGTTCCAGCAATAAAACTATGTAAAGAAGCATACCACTGCCCCTCCCGTCAAGGCAAGGGAGATGCCAGTGGCAAAATGTATTGACAAAAAAAGAATAGTCACCCACCCACTGAGGTCTCTGACCCTGATAAAAATTTACCTCCTGTAAAAGAAATGGCAAAGGTATGGCACCTATATCAAACTTTACAGGGTGTGGGGCGCTTTCTCTGCTCCTCTACTCCTGTTAACCCCTAGCAGCTTTGTTCCAACCTTTGGGACGTCCTGCTGCTATGTTCAGGGGATGATGAAGATGATGATTAAGATAACAATGGGGCCAGCCAGCTTGATCACGCTTTGGTACCTCTCTAGGTGGCCAGGAGGACCTTTCCTCCCTCCTGACCTTCCTACAGCACGTGGTGGACAACCTGGACGTCCCTGCTCAGGAGTTCGATGGAGGAGGATGATGGAGAATGAAGACTATAAAAATATTATGGGTCTTCCTCCTTCAAAAAAGATTGTGCTTCCTATATACAAATCCTTCAAGAAATCCAGTATGAAGCTCCTGCCTGCCCCTGCTTCCCTGTAAGAGGCGGTCAAAAAGTGAATAGAAAATATCCTCTGGCTAAAATGAGACTGATTTTCTTTATAGTCATACCAGCCATGAAGGGTGGTTCAGGCCATAACCTGTGATGAGGCCAAGGTCCCTTTCACCTCTATGCCTCCTGAAAAGGAGTCATGAAAATTACCGGTAGATGCTATGGCTAAATAATCTTATACCACAACCTCTTACTTGGCATACTCCAAGTACCAGAAGGCTTTTGGAGTTCTGTCAGGCCATTCTATCATACATCTGACAGGATGTTCTAGGATATTGCTGAAACAGCAAATCTGGTGCGGAAGCTGCCAAATACCATATCTTGCTTCGAGTGGGAGTTCTTGCAGCAGACTATTACAATTAGGACTAACTCCACAGGCATTGGGACCCACGAAAACTTCTCAGCCAGCAGTACCCAGCAGGGACTGCCCCAACGCCGGCATCAGCACTGGTACAAAGGTGGCGGACCCAGCTCCACCCCAGTTCTTTTCCCGCGACCCATGCACGTTGATGTTCTTGGCTTGCCAGTTATCAGCAAAAATCATTTTTCACTTTTCTGTATTGTTCAGTGTTTTTTTTCCAGTACCAACTTATGTCCTCGTTCTCGGTCTGTTCTTGGGACCCCATCTAATAAGTGCAGCTGTAGCCGTCAGATTCCAGCCAGGACGGCCACACCAAGTGTGTATTCTGCCTGGGGCCCAACCACGACACTGCAGCCTGTTCCATCTGCCAGGGCTTCACAAGTAGGACCAGGATCCACCGCCTAAAGGCTCTCAAGGCATTCCTGCTTGAACAGAAGATGAATCTACACACCTCCGGGAGAAGGCCAAACATTCAAGTAAGGAGAAACCAAGCAGTCCTGAGACAAGGTCTGTAGTCAGTCCCACCACGGTCCAGGTCCGCTCATGACCTCCCCAAAAAGCTCGCTCTTCTCTGGGCTCTGGCGAGCACTCTAAATCCTCAAAAAGGTACAAGCTAAAGTAGGTCCATGGAGGGAAAACTAGCTAAGCCAAAGGTGGCTCCGCCAAGAAGTGTCCACTAAGACCTCAGAGGCGCAAGCCACTGTTCCTGCCTGCCAAGGTCGGCATCGCCCGATAATAAGGACATGCCCGCTGGAGTTCAAGGATACTCCAGTGTACCCTCCCTCCCCCGGGAAGCCATCGCCGTCCTGGTACGACACGCGTAGAAAGGCCAAAAGATCCTGGCGTTGCGGCGAAGGGACAGCGTCTCTATTCCCCCCTCCCTCGGGGCTCTCCAGGTGGCTCCCTTCAAGGCCAGATAATTCTGAGGTCCCTTTTCTGGGGACAGCAGCCTCGGTGTTCACGAAGGATGAGCTACACAATCTCTCTTCTTTTGGTGGGGCCAGGTCCAAAGTAGACCCCGAAGCGCCTGTCACAGTACGGACCCAGTGGGTAAACCCCAACCGGAGGGTGTTCCTTCACCGCAGAAGACCCCCAGAGGCCGCTACCTGTCCACCCTCCAAGGCCCGTTCCGATCTCGGTCCACAGACCGCCGGCGCTCACTAAGGTCAGGTAGCCAATGCTGGGTCAGGCCTCACACCAGGGAGCGTTCCCATTCTGATGGGCGGGCCGCTCCTGACATCTGTCCTCGGACCGTTAGTCACCGCTCCGTCATCTATCTCGTGACAGACGTCAGTACTCGAATCGGCGTCTGGTGAGCCACTGACATTCAAGTGGGGCTAGTTGTAGGGACAGGTCCTGGCTACTGTCACCTAGTAGTCTGTCGCCTCTTCCTCCTCTTCTTTCATCTTGGGAATCGTGGGCTCCCTGGGAGAAAGGACCAGCCCGCTCACCTCTTTATGATCCAACCTTTATGGGCGTCATGAGGCGCATCAGGCCTCTAATGAAAAGGACACAAAGGACCTGGATCCGGCGCCGTCGACTGGACAAGTACCTGAGGCAAAGGAGCCCAAACCTCTTGTGGTGCCTCCTTTAGTGGACACCTTCAGGATCTTACCCGTATTACCTGGAAGCATCCGGCTTCGGTCCGGCAGTTCCTAAGAAGTCTGATAGGCTGTACAGAGCACCGAGGATGAACCTTTCCTGGCTGGCACCCTCAGGCAGACTCTTCTGTGATTACGGCTGCCCACGATAAGTCAAAGTAGCAAGCACCTTAGCTCACAACCTCCCGACCCAGAGTCTGCTGTTTGGACCAGGTGGGCAAGAAGGTCTATTCTGCCTCCACCTGCTTCATTAGGTCCCTTAATTTCCTGATGCATATGGTTCCAGTACCAGAATCGCTCTGGGGGCGGGGACAAGAGCTAGTGAATACCTTGCCAGACTCCGCACAAAGGCGGAGATTCTGGAAGTCATCAATCAGGCTCGGACATAGGCACACGCTTTATGTGCCTCGTACGACACTGCAGATCACGGTGGCCAGAGCGGCAGCAGTAGGGATCTGTCTCGGCGCAACGCTTGGTTGAGGTCTTAGGTTTCACCAAGACCTGCAGTCTGGGATCTGGGACCTACCGTTACAGGGTACCATTTTGTTTGGGCAGGGACAGTTGCTCATCTCTCTAGATTCTTCACAAAATGCCTGGCAGTAGTGGCTGCAGCTCTAAGGCGCCAGGGACATTGTCTTCCCTTACCTGGGCGATTGGCTGCTTGCAGCCCCATCGAGTCACGCCGCCTTCAAGCTCTTGGAATGCGTATATTCTATTCCGAGACCTGGGATGACCCTGAACCTTCCAGAGTTTTCCCCAGAGCCCAGCCAAAGGCTCGCTTTATAGGAGCGGTCCTGGATTCGGTCCAGGGTATGGCTTTTCTACCCCAGAGTGGCAGTCACTTGTGGGAGATTGCCAGATCGGTTCTAATAACCCCTCAGGTCCAGGCCAGGACCTTCCTCAGGTTTCTGGGACACATGGCAGAGACCATTCCCATCACTTCTCTAGCCCGCCTCCACATGAGAATCCCACAGTGGATGCTCAGGGTGCAGTGGGATCAAGGCTCGGATGACCTAGACCACATGGTCAGTCACAGAGCCAGTAAAAGGACACTTCTTTGGTGGTTGGACCTGACAAATTTGGAAAAAGGGTCCCTTTCCATCTGGAGCCCCGAATCAGACTGACAACAGATGCCTCGTATTTGGGTTGGGGGGTGCACCTGGGGACCGTCGGATGCAGGTACCTGGACCCCTGTGGAGGCGAACTCCCACATCAGTGTCTTGGAGATGCAGTGGTCCTCAGTGCACTACATGCCTTTCAAAGGCCCTCGATCTTGCTTGAGTGGAGCTCTTGCAGCAGGCTATTACAATAAGGACTACACCGCAGGCACTAGGACCCTCCGGTGAAAACTTCAGCCAGCAGTACAGCAGGGACCACCCCTGACGCTGGCGCCTTCGACATCAGTCTGGGTACAAGAGGGCGGACCCAGCTCCACCTCAGTTCTTTCCGCCGCATCCCGTACGTGAACAAGGAAGAACAGCTTCTGCTTGCCAGTTGCAGCTAAAATCTCTTCAATCAAGACCTTTTTGAACCATTTTTTCGATGTTTTTTCTCCGATTATACACAGACGTCAGTCTGCTGCCCATCGATTATTTAACTGTTTTTCTGCCATTTTTTTCCTCAGGTTACCGGCGTCAGCCATTGCCCGGTGGTTTTGGAAGTCCACGGCTGTCTGCCTCACGGAGCACCTGAACAAGTGTGAGGTGGGAGGCAGATCCCAGCCAAGGACAGCCATCACCGCTGTCTCTTGTCTAGGCCCAGACCATGACACCGCAAACTGCTCCGATTGCCAGGCTTTCACCAGCAGGACCGCATCCGCCACCTCAAGGCCCTAAAGCCTTCTTATTGGAACAGAAAATGGATCTGCACTCCTTGGAGGAAGCGGAAAGAAGAAGCGGCACAGCAAAGACTGTAGTCGGTCCTGGCACCGGTCCGGGTCGCAGTCCCGCTCTCACTCGTGGCCCTCTCCAGAAGGCCGTCCCTCAGACTCTGGAGAGCACCCTAAATCTGCTCAGGCTAAGGCGGCCTTTCGTGGGAGAAGCCGGCTAAGCCTCAGGTGACCCACTAAGGGTCCTGCAAGCCATAGAGGTGCATGCTTGGCCCCCCCACCTCTTAAGGCACGGTGCCATACTAAAGGCATGCCTTGAGCCCGAGGACTCTCCGCGCCCCAAGCGTCACCCGTCGTCGGTAACTACACCACCGTTGAAGGGCAAAGGGCGAGGATCGGCTGTGGAAGAGCTGACGTCCCATCATCCAAGTCCTCCTCCTCCCTCCCCGGGCACACAGGAGGCTCTCCTTCACGCCCCAACGTCCCCGGATACTTCCTTTCCGAGCCAGCGCAGAGATCTTCATGAAGGACGAGCTCCAGGAACTGTTTTCCTTCTGGTGGGGGCAGGTCCACAAGCAGGCCGCCCCGTCGCCGGGCCAGACACCAGTACGGATCCAGCGGAAAAGCCACAGCCAGGAGGTGAGCCTTTTCCTGCAGAAGTCGCTGAGTGTCCGCCTACACCTCCCTCTAGGGCTCGTTCCACACCAGGTTCGGGGACCACCGGCGGCCTCCAGGGACTCTGGTGACCGTCGTCGGTCAGGTCACGCTCTAGGAGCCTTTCTCGCTCTTCAGCGGAACGCGCCTGGCGTCAGTCTCTGCTCCGTCGCCGGTCCAGGGACTGGAGTCAGTCTTCGGCTGATGTCTGTCCCCTAGCCACCAACGACAGCGGGAGCCTGGTCACACGGAAAGGTCAGACAATTCAAAATCCTATAGTCTATCTTTCTCACCATAGTCTTCCTCGACTTCCTCTCTGTTTGCAGTGCTCCCTGGGAGAGGAGGACCAGCCTCGCTTCGCCTCCAGACAGTCCTACCTTTATGGGCGTCATGAGGCACATCCCTGGCCTCCCAGCAGTGGGAGACTGAGGACCTGGAACACCAGAGACTAGCTAAGTACCTGAGGCAAAGAGGGCCTAAAGCTTTGGTTATCCCTCCTTTGGTGGATACATTCAGGACCTCATTAGAACCACCTGGAAGCATCCAGCTTCAGTCCGGCTGTTTCGAAGAAGTCGGATAGGCTGTACAAGGCCCCAAGGGCAGAAGTTTTCCTCGCTGAACACCCTCAGGCGGATTCCTCGGTGGTCACGGCTGCCCTTGGTAAGTTCCGGCAGCCAAAGCACCTCAGCTCTCAGCCTCCCGACCTGGAGTCTCGCTATTTGGACCAGGTGGGCAAGAAGGTATATGCTGCTTCCACCTGTTCCATACGTTCCCTCAGCTTCTTGACTCCATATGGTCCAGTACCAGAATCAGGTTTGGGAGAGGGCACAAGAGCTGCTGAGGCCTTCCAGACTCGGCCCAGAAGACAGAGCTCCTGGACATCCTAAAATCGGGCTCAGGCGTAGGCTCCCATGTCCTGAGCCTCGTGTGACCACGGTAGCCAGGGCAGCCGCTTCTGGGGTGTGCCCTCGGCTCCACGCCTGGTTGAGAGTCTCCGGCTTTCACCAGGATATGCAGGCGGTATCAAGGATTTGCTCTTCCAGGTTACCGTGCTGTTTGGTCAGGAGACAGAGGCCTTGATCTCCCGTCTCCAGGAGTCGGGCAAGTCTGTCTGGTTGGTCCGCCAGATGTACCGTGGTGACCAGCGAAAACACCATAAGCGGCCTTTTCGTAAGTCCTCAAGCGGTCAAGGCCAAGCCAGTAGCAACCAACACGGGCAGAGGAGGCTTTCGCAGGAGATCCGGCAACCAGCAGTCTGGTGGACCTCCGCCCGTGGGCCCAAGTCCTCCAGGCCCCTCTGCCTACCACCAGCTCAGCCCAATGACTCCCTTCTCGGGGAAGATCCAGGGGCGGTTGGGGCGCTTCTCCTTCATTTTGAAGGGTGGAAGTCAATAACTGCGGGCCAATGGGTCTTAGACATCATCAGGAGGGACACCGCTGGAGTTCACAGTTTCACCGAACACTCCACCAGAGCTCTTCCATTATCCTCCTCCTTCTCACATCCCACTAATAGGAGGAAGATTCAGACCCTCTTGCAAAAGGGCAATAGAGAGAGTCCCCTTGCATCAGCGAGGACAGGGTTTTATTTACACTTTTCCTGGTTCAAAAGACACAGGACCTTCCGTCCCATTCTGGACCTCAGCTCTCTAAATCTCTTTATGGAGTACAGAAGGTTCAGGATGGTGACCCTCAAGGACTTCTTCCTCTGCTGCACCAAGGAGACTGGCTTTGCTCCTAGACATGCAAGATGTGTACATGCACATGGGGTCTACATCCCAACGGAAGTTTCTGAGGTTCCACTTCCAAGGGTGCATTACCAATTTCAAGTGCTTCCGTTCGGCCTCTCTTCGCTCCACGACTCCATCAAATGCCTAGCAGTGGTGGCTGCGGCTCTAAGGCGATGGGACACTGTGTTACCCTACCTTGATGATTGGCTGCTTACGGCCCCATCGAGGGTAGGCCTTCTTCACTCTTGAAGATGCATACACTGTTCCGAGGGCTGGGGATCACCCTGAATCTCAAAATCGTCCCTGGAGCCCAGTCAGAAGCTCGTCTTCATCAGAGCGATCCTGGATTCTATCCAGGGCATGGCCTTCCTCCCCAGGGCCAGGGGGATCACCTGAGAGATTGCAGAGCGGATCTCAATAACTCTTCAAGTTACAGCTCGGAACTTCCTCAGGTTACTGGGGCACATGGCGGCCATACCTGTCACTCCCTTGGCCCGCCTCCACATGAGGGTCCTACAATGGATGCTCAGGGTGCAGTAGGACCAAGGCTATGATGATCTAGACTCCCGGTCAATATCTCGGGGCCAGTCAAGAGAACTTTGCTTTGGTGGATGGACCCCAGGAATTTGAGAAAGGGTCAGCTTTCATCCAAGTCATCAGGTCAGACCCTGACAACGGATGCATCGGACCTGGGGTGGAGGCGCACCTGGGTGCTCGTCGAACACAAGGGGTTTGGTCACCGAGGCGGTCCCTTCACATCAATGTGCTGGAAATCGGCGGTTCTGTCGTCTTGCAGGCTTTTCAGGAGGACCTGGTGCCAGGCTGTCTTCTAGTTCAGACAGACATCATGGCATGCGTTTTCTACATCATCAAGCAAGTAAGTACTCATTCGTACCTCCTTTGCAGGAGGCGATGAGAGTCTGGTACTGGGCTGGGCGGGGCATTCTGCTGTCCGCAGTGCACATTCCAGGCGTCCTCAACGATCTGGCCGACCAGTCTCAGCAGGTTGTGATCCAGAGTACATGAGTGGGAACTGCTACGGGGCGTAGCAGACCAGCTCTTGCACAGGTGGGGTCTTCCAGAGCTGGACCTCTTTGCGTCACCACGCATGCCAAACTGCCAGTGTTCTGCTCCCGACACGCACCTGGATTTTCTGGCCAGACTTCGTTGATCGCTTTGCTGGGCAAGGAGGTTTCTCTGCGTTCCGCCCTTCCTCTCATTCAGAGTGTGCTGCTCAGGTTACAGGCAGAAGGGGCCCGAATGATCCTCGTAGCCCCAGATGGCCTCAGCAGATTTGGTTCCTGCTGCTACAGCGGTTATCAACGGAACCTCCAATTCTGCTGCCCATTTACTGCAGTTACTGTCCCAGGACCAAGGGTCGCTGGTCCCGGACCTTTGGTCCTTACATGCATGCTTGGCTCCTTCCAGGCGTAGCTCAGCGTAGATCACGGGTTTCCCAGTGGCGGCAGCCCTAGCTTGCAAAGCCTCTATCCGCTCCGCCTCACGCTATAAAGTGGAAGCGTTTTGTCTTTGGGCATCGCCACAGCGTTTGGATCCCGTCACCTGCCCAGTGAACTCAGCGTTACAGTATCTCTCTCCTTGTATCAAAGGGCCTGAGTTACTCCTCTATCAAGGTGCACATGTGGCAATCTCCGCCTGTCATGCTCTTGTGGGAGATAGGTATTGACGCAATTGGATGTCGCCTGCACCTTTCTTAGAGAATTCTGCACATGAGACCTCCCAGTCGGGACCCTATTCCACCCTGGGACTTCCTTTTTGTGTTGGAGAAACTCACTGTCCCTCCCTTTGAACCGCAGCTAATTGTGAGCTGTGTTACCTTTTTGGAAGGTTTGTTTTTAGTTGCTGTTACCTCAGCTCGAAGGGTTTCTGAGCTTCAGGCTCTGATGTGTAAAGAGCCGTATTTAGTTTTCCACAGGAAAGGGTTTCCCTCAGAACAGATCCTAAGTTTCTTCGAAAGTGGTCTCAGAGTTGACCCTCAGCCAGCCTGTTGACCTTCCCTTCCAGTAGAGGGGCTGTCCTCCACACTGGATGTCCACAGGACTTTGAGGTATTACCTCAAGAGGTGGCTACACACAGTCAATCAGAGCAACTTTTGTGGCCTTTGCACCACAATGCTTGGGTCGCCTGGTGACCAAGCAGACTATCTCAAGTGGATAGTTAGCTGCATCTCGTTTGTTACAAGAAACACAATAATCCCTACCGGCCTGGTCAGGAGTCACTCCACCAGAGGAGTGTCTGCTTCATTCACCGCCCTGAGAAATGTCTCTGTAAGGGACATTTGTGCGACCACCACCTGGAACTCTGTGCATACCTTCGTCAAGCATTACAGCTTGGATATCGTCTCCAGATGCCGAGCTGGCTTCGGCCTAGCTGTTTTACAAGGGCTTCTGTCCTGAGGCCTCTGGAGTCAGCATATTCCACCTCCTGGGGTCGTCTACCTCTTTGGTGTGGGACTGCTTGGTATTCAGTCCTTACTGTAATAGCCTGCTGCAAGAGCTCCCACTCAGTAAGGTAGTACAGTTACATAAGAACTTACCGTAACAGTAGATCTTCAAGCGCAGCTGTTGCAGCAGGTGCTACTTCTCACCCACCTTCCCCTCGAGGTGTGCAGATCCATCTTTGTTTACATCTCCATTTTCTTTTTACAGTCGCCTGTCTCCTTCTCTTGTCAGGCCTTGTTCCGGGTCTTGGCGGGAGAACTGAGGTGGAGCTGGGTCCCCCTTTTGTACCCAGACCGGCGCTTGGGGCGGTCCTGCTGTGTACTGCTGGCTGAAGTTTTCACTGGAGGGTCCTAATGCCTGCGGCATAGTCCTTGTGTAATAGCCTGCTGCAAGAGCTCCTCTCAAAGATCTACTGTTACAGTAAGTTCTTGCGTAACTGTGCTTTTCAGGCTCTCTTCTTGTTCAGACGGACAACATGGCGGTCATCTTCTATATCAACAAAGCAAGGGGCGACTCTACCCCTGTGCAGGGAGGCGATGAGAGTCTGGTACTGGGCACTGAGCGGCACATCTGTCTGTCCCAGTGCACGTTCCAGGTGTCCTAAACGACTTGGTGCAACAACCTAAGTAGGTCTCAGTCCAAGGCGCACAAGTGAGAGCTGGCAATCAGTAGCGGACCAGCTCTTAGACACATTGGGTCGTCCAGGCGGGACCTCTTTGCGTCACCATGCAACACCAAACTGCCAGTTCTAGGGACGTGGATATGTTCATCCACACTGTCTGGCAGGTTCCTTGCCGCCAGTAAATCTTGCCGGAAGATCTTCAAGCTGGCTCTCCCACCCACCGGGTGGTAAAACTCTCAGCTCCGCCCCATGGCGCCAGATCTTCCTTACTGCTTGGAAGCTCAGGTTCCCTCCTTAACGCTCTGCGTCTAGACTGGATCCTAATTCTTGGTTCACCCGAAACTTATTTTAAAATTTTCAAGACTTGGTCAAGTTTCTCTCTCGCTACGATAAACAATCGACTCCCAGATTTTGGCGGTGCCCTTGTGGGCAGAAAATGTCCAGGATGGACCTGCACTCCGTGCGTCTACTGCCGGCCTAGAACATGACCCGCAGGCTCACGAGTTATGCTGTTTGTTTTGGCCAACGCCCTGTTAGACCACGCTGCCGGTTACAGCTTGGGTGCCCCAAAACTCTGCCCGCCGGTAAAGTCTAAGGAGGCCTAGGCGTGTTGTCCGCGCGGCTGGTTTGGCTACAACTCAGCAGATGATCGCCTCGAGGAGGAGCGTGCACAGGCCACATTGTCCTCTTCCTCTGTCGGCATTTATCCCGCCTCTCTTGGTACCTCTTATTCAGCTTCTTTTAAGGAGCTTTGCCAGTCCCTTTCCATGAAGGAGAGGGGCCATCGGACATTCCTCTCGGTCCAGAAGAAGGACCCAAAGGTAAGTCCCATCGTCGGCGTTCGTGGGAGGGGAGGTCCCCTTCCTGGACAGTCGACACTCTACTTCCGGTCAAGGTTGCGGCTAAGGCTGCTGGCTTCCGCGGCGTCCCGTCACGCCAGCCGGCAGAGACATCCGTCAATGCGGTCGAGATTTTTCTCGACCCGTTGGACGGCTGTTGACTGGTGAAGTCGACAACCCTTCACCGGTTCCCCGGTGGAGACCGAGACTTGCCTGCGCCTCGGTGCCGCAGTCCTGGTTAAGGCTTCAGAGCAGAGGAAGGCGGGTGTCCCCGCTGCTTCCCAGACCCGCCTAAATAAGCGCCAAGGGTCTCGGTCCAGCTGATCCCACCCAACGTAGCGGTCTCGGCCCTACACCCGGCAGCGGCTTCGCCCGCCATCCCCTTCCTCCTTGGAGAGGAGAGGCTCGGCGCAAGCTGCGTCGACGCCATGAGGACCTGATGTGGCAGCAGTTACTTCTGTCCGGGAACAAGCATGCCGCCTTCCCAGCCATCAGTGGCTGCCACCGAGCAGCCGAAACAACCCTCGCTGTAGCCAGTGCCCAAGCCTGGGCGGTTGTTTGCCAAAACCAGCTGCCCCACCGATTTTGGTGGAACCTCTGCCTCCACAACTGATAATCGGGCGCCGACCAAGGACTCGGTTGGGTCAGGGCCTGCCCACAGGTTGTCGGTCACCCTCACCACCGACTGTCCTCGGCAGGTGGAGGGTGGCTCAGGCCCCAGGCAGCTCTTCTCAGACTCTTGAGTCCAGCGGCGACTCCTCCCTGTTCTCGAGGCCCATTGACCTGGAGTCCTCGGGGCCAATCGATGGATGAAAGCCCATCGTCCTTCATGGGTTTACTGCTCATCTCGGGTCACCGGGATGCAGCACGAACCCGTATCAAGCCGGGCCAAGTATCCCCTAGACGGAGATACTGGACCGAGGGATTCACCCCGGAGGCCTTTCCAGTGGCTGAAGCCATTGTTGGCCCAGCCTGGAGCTCTGGCAGCAGCCTGCTTCCTGTCCTCTGCGCTTTGGCCAGGAGTATCGATCCCTACCGGCTCTTTGCGCTTTTTTCGAACACCTTCCACCGAGGGGTTGGTCACCGACAGCCGCTTCCGGCATTCGGGAATGCTAGGGATGTGTGGACAAGTCTCCTCGACTAGTCCAAAAAGCTGGACCCATGCCAGGCGAGGGTGTACACTGCATCCTCCCTTGGCCTCCACCAGGCCAGCTCGCCGCGTTGATGGCACACTTCTCCCACGCATGGGCTCACTGGATGAGGTGATCCTCATCTCCCAGCCGACCTGCAGACCATGATCCGGCAGGTACAGGACCAGGGTAGGGCAGTGGCTCAGCAAGCTCAAACTGCTCTGGACATTGGAGACTCCTGTGCCAGATCGGTTGCGGCTGCAGTGGCCATGCTGCGCAGAGCATGGCTGAGGATATCCACCTTCACGGCGGATACCCAGCACAAGCTGGCGGATGTCCCCTTCTTGGGGGCCGACCTCTTCGGCCCTGGGTGGAAGGTCACCTCCAGCAGATAGAAAAGTCAGTGCCACTCTGGACTCTGTCACCTCCGCCCAGAAGGACAAAGGCCGCCGACAGCAGCAGCACAAGTCCTTTCGTGTCCCTGCGCCTGCCACGTCCGGCCCAACAGCACCAGGGCCAGCAGGCTCATGCTTGGCATTCCAAACCTCAAGCCCGCAGCTTCCTCCAACAGGAAGCAGGAGGTAAGCCCAGGAGGTCCCTCGGCCGAACCCTCCTCTAAGTCTGCCCACTGACGGGTTGAGGGTGTCGCTCCCAGTCTCGTCCACTCCCCGGGTTCCCCGTGGGGGACGGTTCCACCACTTCCTTTCCGCTTGGTCCATTATCACCACGGACCGTTGGGTTTTGGAGGTAGGAAAGGGCCTGTCCCTGAGTTCAAGCAGGCCCCGCTTTTCTGAGCCTCGCCTCAGGGGCCACGGGGTCCGCAGCCTCTTTGTCGGCTCGCCGAGCCGGTATTGCCCTGCCCTCGAAAAGAGGTGATCAGAAAGGTGGATTCTCCTCCAGACCCGGGTTTGTGTCCAGGTACTTCCTGGTCCCAAAGCAGACGGGGGCTGGCGCCCATTCTCGACCTGCATGACCTGAACAGGTTCCTAAGGTCTCGGACCTTCAGGATGGTCACTCTGGCTCAGATAATCCCATCCTTGGAGCAGGCGTGTGGTTCTGTTCTCTGGACCTTCAGGACGCATTCTTTCATGTCCCAATCTGTCCGTCCCACCAGAGATTCCTCCGCTCAGAGCAGAGGATCCCTTTCTGATTCCAGGCCATGCCCTGGCCTTTCCCTGGCTCCCAGGTCTTCACCAAATGCATGGCAGTGGTGACAGCATTCCTCTCGGCGCCGAAGGGTCCAGGTGTACCCCTACCTGGACGACTGGCTAATTGCAGCCCCTTCAGAGCGGAAGTGAGCGTCCAGGATCTGGCCCTCCAAGTTTGCTCAGGTTGGCCTCCTCATCAACGAGGCCATGTCGGAACTCATGCCAAAGCAGGTGATGCAGTTCATCGGGCAGAGCTTGACTCTGCACGAGCCAGAGCATGGCTCCGGTGGACAGGGCGAGTTCTTTCCTCCTTTGCCCAATCATTTCAGGTTGGGCAGTCGCACCTGCCGGGACTTCCCGCCTCCTGGTGGCCTGCATCAGCGTGGTCCGTTGGGCCCGCTGGTACATGCGTCCCTTCATTGGGGCTGGCCAGTCAGTGGTCACAGCACTGAGCCACTGGATCAGCTAGTGACAGTGACCCAGGGGATGTGGAACACTCTCCAGTGGTGGACCGTTCCAGCACATCTGCAGGAGGGCATCCAGTTTGTCTGCCCGAGCCAGCGGTCTCTCTATCGACCGATGCGCCTCTGATGGATTGGGGTGCCCATCTGGGCGACACGGGCGCATGGCCTCTGGTCCCCTCGGGAGTCCGATGCCACATCAACCTGCTGGAGCTTTGGGCGGTTCGTCTAGCCCTCACCGCCTTCGCTTCCGTTTCTATAGGGGTCAAGTGGTTCCAGGTCCAGACGGACAATACCACGATCATGTATTAACTAAACCACCAGGGCGGGACGCTCCATGCCTCTGTGCAGGAAGCTCTCCGCATTTGGTCACTCGTGCGCAGCCTGGAGGCGGATCTCCTCGCCATTCATTTGGCAGGAGCCTCTGATGCCCTAAGCCGGATGGGGCTGCTTCTCACGAGTGGTCTCTCTCCTCAGAGGTGGTACAGGATCTCTTCTCCTTTTGGGGCCACGCCTCAGGTGGACCTGTTTGCCTCAGGAGAATGTAAGCTGAGACTGTTTCATGCCCGCCCCCTCAGCAGGGCTCGCTGCAGGGGATGCCTTCTCAAGGCTGTGGACCCTGGGCCTCTTCTCGCTTTTCCCCATTTCCTTGATCCACAAGGTGCTTCTCAAGGCAAGGAGGGACAAGGCGCAGGTGATTCTGGTAGCCCCAGACTGGTCCCGCCAGTTCTGGTATCCAGATCTCCTCAGTCTCAGCTCCAGGCTCCCGAGGCAGCTTCCAGCCCCGCGGACCTGATCTTAGTCAATCAGGGAAGGTATTCCATCCGACCTTCAATCCCTGCACCTAACGGCCTGGTTCCTGAGCGGCCAGAGTTCCATGCCTTGGGTCTTTCCGACGAGGTCCTCAACGTCGCTGAGGCGCTCCTGTAAGGAGTCGACAGAAAATGCTACGCCTTCAAATGGAAGAGATTCTCCATTTGGTGTCAGGGCAAGGGCCTGGACCCTTCCTCCTGTTCCTTGCAAGCATTCTGGACTACCTGTGGTCCCTTTCTCAGCAAGGGCTTCGTCGTGACCCTTAAAGTGCACCTGGCAGCATCTCTGCTTACCGGGCGCTGGCCAGGAAACAGTCGGTGGCGCAGGAGAAGGTGGTCTGGCACTTTTCAAGGCCTTGATCACATATCCCTTGATGCGAGAACCTCCACCTCGGTGGGATCTACTGCTGGTAGTGGCTAAGCTCATGGGCAAGCCATTGAACCGATGCACAGGTGAGATCTCTCACCTGTCATGGAAGACCGCCTTCTTGGTGGCTATCCGTCAGCCAGAAGGATGAGAGCTCCAGGCGCTTTCCATCGAGTCTCCTTATCTGGTCTTCCACAGGGACATGGTTGTCCTCGCCCCCACCTGAAATTCCTTCCGAAGGTGATGTGAGGGTTCCACCCTAACCAGGTGTTGACTCTGCCGGTGTTCTACCCCAGTCACACCTCGGAGGCAGAGTATAGGCTCCATACTTTGGACCCTAGAAGAGCCGCTTATTACAAGGAGCAGACAGCTGAAGTTCAGGAGAGGTTCGCCAGCTGTTTGTCACCCTACGCTGAAGCCTCACCTGGCAGACCTGCAGCCAAGTGGACGATAGGCAGGTGGGTCACCTCCTGCATAGATCTCTGCTGTAGGTTGGCGGGCATGGAGGCTCCCAGAGGGATAAAGAGCTATTCTACCCGCCACACTGCTGCATCGGTGGCTGCTTCCAGGGATGTCCCTATCCAGGAAATCTGCAGGACTGCTACCTGGAAGTCGGCACACACCTTCATCACCCACTACCACATCGACCTTGAGTCACGCCGGGATGCTGGTTTGGGGCCTCGGTTCTCAGTCTTTATTTCCCAAGTAGGGGTGTGCTTGCCTCCCTCCTCCCGGAGAACTGCTAGGAGTCTGCCAGACAGTGTGGATGAACAACATATCCATGTCCCTAGAATACAGATTACTCACCTGTTACAGGAGTTCTAGGAATGGTGTATGTTGTTCATCCACATGACCCACCTGACCTCCCGGCTTGACGCGCACAACCTGGCTTCCAGCGGCTAGATCTGGCGTCATGGGGTGGAGCCGAGAGTTTTACGACCTGGGTGGAGGGAGGAACCAGCTTGAAGACCTTCTGGCAAGATTTAAAGCGCAAGGAACCTGCCAGACAGTGTGGATGAACAACATATACCATTCCTAGAACTCCTGTTACAGGTGAGTAACCTGTATTTTCTGCCTAAGGTGGTCTCAGCTCTCACCCTTAATCAAGACATCAATCTACCAGTGTACTTTCCCAACTATTCGAATCGAGGAGGCCCTGTTGCACACCTAGATGTGCATAGGTGTCTCGATACTACATGACCAGAACCAAACACCACCGAAAATCGGACCAGCTTTTTGTCTCCTATGCCCACAGGATTATGGGAGCTTCTGTTTCCAAACAGTCGCTGTCCAGGTGGCTCATTCATTGTATCATGTTCTGTTACCAGAGCGCAACAAACTCTTACGGGTGCGGTTAAGGGTAATTCCACAAGGGGTGGCTACCTCCTTTGCAGCTTTTAAGAATGTCCACCTCAGCCATCTGTGCTGCAGCTACTTGGAGCTCTGTGCACACTTTCATCAGGTATTATAGCCTGGATATTGCATCGAGGCAAAGAGCAGGTTTTGGTCTAGCAGTCCTTCAAGGACTTCTGTCCTAGGCTTTGGTTTCGTTAAAGATTTCTACCTTCCCTCCTCCCAATGGTGTGGGATTTCCATGATTGCTTGGGAATCAGTCCTAATGGTGTAACCTGCTGCAAGAGTTGTTTCTCGAGTAAGATAGTACAGTTACATAAGAACTTACCGTAACAGTAGGTCTTTAAGAACAGCTCTTGCCGCAGGTGACCACTCCACCATTCCCGTTGGCGGTAGCTTCTAGTTCCAACATCCTTCTCCTAGGAGCAGGTGTTCTCAGCGTCTCTGATTGCCATTTGATGGCGGATCCTCAGTCTCTCTACTGTCATCATCCAGCGACCGGGAGTATCCGGTGGGAGAACTGGGGATTCTGGGGACTGCCCCTTATGTACTATGCCTGGCGTGGGCGGGACAGAAGTCGAGGGCAGTCCCATTGAATACTGCTAGGTAGAAAATTTCCTGGGGTCCCGCGCCTGACTGCTTCAGTCCTAATGGTGTAACCTGCTGCAAGAGCTGTTCTCGAAGATCTACTGTTACAGTAAGTTCTTGCGTAACTGTACTTTCTTTGCAGGTCACCTTTAAACCATTTCAGGTGAACAGACATGTGATAATGCAGGCCTATATAAGAAATGCACGAGTAGGGTTGGGGGAGCTGCAGTGCTATGGAATTTGCAGGCTGGAGAGAACGGTGGCGGTTAATCAGGCCGGCCACACCACAAGAGAGTGTGAGAGGTCCAGTGAAGGAGGTAGTGCCCGATGTTGGGCCTCCGCTAAAGAAATCGAGGAAGAGCTGTGGTTAAAGTACTGTGTAAATCTGTGGGTAGACAAGTCGAGAAGACAAACAGCAGGATATGTGGGGTAGAGCAATTAGCAGGACAGTAAGAAAGAGCGGCTGGAGTAGAATACAAGGCAGGTAGACACAGCACTGTATTTGTCTTAATACAGTCTTAGCACTCTAAAACAGCAAAACTTAGCAGGACTATGAATTTAACACTGTAGAGTTTAGATTTTAAAATACAGCAGTAAAGCGGTAAAATTACGGCAAAGGAACCGCGGTAGCTACAGTGCAGGAGCAGCCAATAGGAAGCAACCAGTAAGGAGTTGGGGAGAAAGGCACCTAAATGCAGCTGGTTATCTGGAGAACCATACCTTTCTTCTTTGGTCTGCAGGCTGGAGGCGTGGGCAGTGGCTTAGTCTGGGCCGCCACCTACAGGAAAGAGCGTGGAGAGGTCTGAGGAAGGAGCGAGAGCCCGATGTCAGGCCTCTGTTTTCTTCTTTGGTCTGCGGGCTGGAGAGCGTGGCGTGACTTAGGGACGTCCACACACGAGGAAGTGTGGAAAGCTCCAGTGACAGAGGACGCCTGATGTCGGCGCGCTTTCATCTTTGGTCTGCAGGCTGGAGAGCATGGGTGGCAGCTTGGGCCGGCCTTACTGAGGAAGAGCGTGGAGGGGTCCAGTGAAGGAGGAGCACTCGATGTTGGACTTCCTGCTTGATTCTGATTGGCCACTCTATTTTAATGAATATTCATGGCTCCACCTCTGAGGCAGTTCAACCTGGTCAGCTTAGTATTGTTACTGATGCTAAAAGGACCCTTAGAAGAAACAGAACTTACTACAGTGAGTAATTTTTTTCTGTACCATACTTGCCATGAAAAATATAAATATCTTGGTACACTGCTGTATTGTTTAACATCAGAAACGTGGGTAACAGCATCCTGCTACATCCTTGGTATTAATCTAGAATGTACAATAAACAGGTAATCTCAACAGAAGAGATTTTTTAGTTGTAAATGGCAGCCATTTTAAAGATGCTAGTCATTAAAGTAGCTATAAAACTGTTTTCAAAATATCTGAGAACTAAAGTACACGAGGATGAATCTGTGAGAAGTATATTTTAATACAAAAACTGTATGATGAAATTTTTCAGACTAACAAATGCTTCTGCTTTAACTGTAGTTAAATGTAACCACCAGCCTAGGTATCCGTGGGCAGTGCCAGGGTAAGGCTTTGCTTGTATTTATTGGTCTCTACAGGTTGTTTAGGTTTTTCTAAGCTGTTGGATTTTATGGCAGAAAACAAATCATCGGATCAACCTCAGCACCATACGGGCGCCATCTGGAGGCCACAGCCCGGCAGCGGGAAAAAATTCTACGCGTAGTACGCTCGTGGAGGCAGCAGAAGGAGGCTAGAGGCTCTTCCCAGGCGTAAGCAGATCGATCACTACCTGCTGCGCGAAAAGGAAACTGGCAGCTGTGGAACAAAACGCTCGCAAAAGGTAAACATTGTGTGCATGGGACAGGAATAGACACCTGAGAATTTTAGAAAGGAGGTACTTTTCTGGTGTACAGGGACATCAGTGGTACTGCCTGGGATAGGGGCCAGCACCTTCTGGCTCAAAGCCCTTTGCTCTAACCATCAGGCGCCACACTGCCTGGAAGCTGGGATTTGGAACCCAGATCTCCAGACTTGCAGCCCTTTGCACTAACCATCAGACACCACACTGCCTGAGAAAAGGGATTAGAAACAGGATATCTGACTTACAGCCCTTTGCTCTGTAGACACTACACTATCTGGGAGCAGGGACTGAAATAGATATTCCAACTTGCTAGATTCAGTTCACAAGCCACTCTTAGGCAGTCTTATACTGAGCATGTTCAGTAATGAGAAACCATTTGCAAGCTTAACTCCTTCTGCCACCCAACCATGTGGTCCTCCCTCACTGCTCTCAGTCTTTTCTTCTGCTGAAAAAACAGGTCTCCTTTACAGCTCCTGCTGGTTGATTATGGATTCTGTAAAGGTTTCAGGCATTTGTTTCTTCAAAGTGTTTGATTCTGCTGTCTGCTCGCTGTGTCCACCTTGTCTCCGGCTAAGTTTTCAAATGCAACCATGGGATGGAAAAGGAAGCCAGTATTTGAGGTGTGTGGTTTGCAGGTTAACAGTGTCCATTACTGACTGCCATGATGTTGGCGTTCACCGTTAGGGTATTTCCTGTAATGTGGACAACTGCCAGTAGTGCCACTCTGTGCACCCATAGGAGTTCAAAGATGGTTATTTCCAGGTGTTTGAGGTAGGCTGGGGACTGTCGGGGGTGATCAGCCCATTGACTTTCCCATCTTGGGTCTGTTGACAGCTGAGGAAGAGGGCTGTGGATAATCCTGCTCATGACATAGCATAGCAAAGATTTTGTTGATTTTATGCCAGCTACTATTTGAAGACGAGTCTCTTTAGGTGCCACAGGCAGAGGAAGAAAAAGTTGGTAACAGTTATGGGGCGCTGTCCTGTTCGTGAGGCGCTGATGTTTGGCCACATTCTAAAGAACTCAAACTGCCTGTGGACCCATCTTTCTGCTGGGAGAGAGCATCTTGAAAGCAGTGGGCCTATAGCTTTGCCCTGGGAAGGTGTCAACCGCAATGCCAATAGACCCATCCTGGCCTTGCTTGTCTCCTGACAGATTAGTCATGCCCTCATGCTCTATCTCTGGCATTGCCAACCTGCGATAGATTGAGGGGAGGTCCCACCCCAAAGCTGCCAGAGGTGCTCAGAGAAAGAGCTCAGGCCTGATTCCAGGCTTCCTCATCTTCTGTTGGAGGTGATTGCCCTCATCGGAGAGGGTCCTTTACACCCTATTTCAGTGGTCAACACCCTCTATCCCAGCAGAGATTTGGAGGTGCCATCCATCCAGCAACTTTGTTGTGGGAGAGCAGCTTGCTGACAGCCCTCCCATGGGGAAAAGTCATCCTTCGCTGTCCATGGAATAGATGGCCATAGCTCTGACACTCTGTTGGAGGATGTCCAAAAGGAGACCTACCAGCTTATGGACATTCTGGAGCAAGATTCTCGCCAGTGGTAGCCTTTTTTTTTTTTTTTATCATCCCTGCCATCTTGGGCCTGGCACTTACTCATGCAGCACTCTGCTTCCTTTCAGGCACCGCTGCATAGCATGGACTGTACAGTGTGTGGTCCCCCTGATGCGTTGCCGGATTTTCTGATTATCCATTTCTGGAGAGGTAGTGGCAGATGCAGTGTTCCATAAGGCAAGGTACAGAGGCGATGTGATCAGGCTGCCGGAGAAGGAGTCCAAGAAGCTGGACTACCTTGGATGAATGATTTCTGCACCAGCATCCCTGGGCATCCTCCAGGCCTGCTATGTGGTTTAGATAGCTCAGCTGAGCCATGAGCTCTTGAGAGGCTGTCTGGCTTCTCCGGTCTCCTTGAGCAGTGTGAAAGAGCCTGTCCCTGAAAATGGAGCTCAGCTGTGGTCAATGTTGGGACACTTTCTAGTGCTCAGCAGTGGTCAGTGTTGGGACACTTTCTAGTGCTCAGCAGTGGTCAATGTTGGGACACTTTCTAGTGCTCAGCAGTGGTCAGTGTTGGGACACTTTCTAGTGCTCAGCAGTGGTCAGTGTTGGGACACTTTCTAGTGCCCTGATCTTACAGGAATCGGTTCTCACCATTGATTCACTCCAGTGGGTTCTGAGTCCACATAGAGATTTATTAATAAGCTGGGTAGGCTTGGGGTGGGTCAGGCGTTGGTCGACTGGGTGGCTAAACTGGTTGTGGGCAGAAAACAGAGCGGTGGTAAATGGTATACATTCAGAAGAGATGAGTACATAGTAGGGTACCTCAGGGATCAGTCCTGGGGCCAGTCCTCTTCAATATCTTCATCAGTGGCATTGCAGATGGACTAGAGGTAAGGTTTGTCTGTTTGCAGATGACACCAGATCTGCAACAGAGTAGATGATCCAGATGGGGTGGACAGAATGAAAAGAGATCTGGATAACCTGGCAAAATGGTCAGAAGAGTGGCATCTGGGGTTACGCAAAAGAAGTGCAAGATCATGCACATAGGGAAGAGAAACCCTGAAGCCACCTATAGGCTGGGAGGGAGTTGCTGGCAGACACAAGGGAAGAAAGAGACTTGGGCGTCATCATCACCGATGACTTAAAATCATCCAAACAGACCTCTAAAGCAGTAGGTAAGGCTAGGGGATGTTGGGGTGTTTGGGGTATCTGAAGTTGGAAGAGGGTAATAATCCCTCTTTACAAGACACTAGTTAGGCCCCATCTGGAGTACTGCGTGCAGTACTGGAGGCCACACCTTCACAAGGACATTTACAAATTGAGGCTTTCCAGAGAAAGGCAGCCAAAATGGTGCAGGGACTGCATCGGAAAACATGAAGACAGATTACTGGAGCTCAATATGTATACCCTAGAGCAAAGGAGGAGAGGGTTGATATGATCAAACATAAAAACACCTTAAGGGCATTAACAAGGTGAAAGTCTAACATGTTTCAATATAAGAAAAATAGCAGAAGAGGACAGCATGAGATTAGAGGAGGCCGATTAAGGCGTAATGAGGAAGGTCTTTTTCACAGAAAGGCGGTGGATGCATGGAGCGGCCTACCTCAGGAAGTGGTGGATATGGATACAGTGCAGGGCTTCAAACAGGCATAGGATAGGCATAAAGGAGCAATACAGATGAGTATGAATAGATAGACCATTGGCGGAGCAAAGGCCTATGGCACATTCATAAGGTAGAAAAAAAAATGTGCAGACTGGATGGGCCTTGCGGTCCTTATGTGCGTCAACTTCCATGTTTCTATGAGGACCCTGCAGGCCAGAGGCCAGAGCTTTCAGGTGACATCGCCCAAGTAGCCTGCATGCATGCATGGCACTGCAAGACTAGTTGTGCTGCATGACTTATCTCAGCACTGGCCCTAAGTGCCTCAGTTCCTTTATTCCCCGTCGAGTGTGCTTCAGTGCGACTTTGTTCGCTCACTAGGAGTCAGAACTTCCGTCTGTGACAGCAGAGTTCAAGTCTTCTCAGTTTTAATGTTTAAAGCTAGTGTTTATTTTTGTGTCAGTTTAGTAATTTTATTTAAATTTCTCTGTCAGTTTCTCTCAGCCCTACAGAGAATGTGATCGAAGGCCATAGGCGTTGTCAGTGACAGTAGGGAGCCTCTTCAGGCATGCTGCTTTGCTGGCGGGCTGTCTGGTCCACTACCCCTTGCGGGAGGGTTCAGACAATGGGCAGTCCTGTGTTTGGGAGGAGGACTGCCCTCCCATAAACATAAAAGAAGCAGGTCTGTTCCGATCCGGTTGGGAACCCGCACAATTAGACTGTTTGTCCTTTTCCCATTGGATGGGGGAAAATAGCAGTATTGCTCAAGGTTGCCTTGTGGCAGGTCTGCCACAAGGTCCTTAAGATCCCAGAACAGAAGACCTTCACCGACACTGCTGGTGTCACTAATGTCTTCTGCTCGTGGGCACTCAAAGTCTTTAGCTCGAGTCCCTCCCGTCTTCTTGTGGGGACACTGGTGGGCAGTTTCATCTCAGGGCAGTTCTTATGGAGCAGTTGGTACAGCACCTGTCTCGTTTGGCCTTCTTGGAGCTGACCCAGGTGTCCCTCAGGGCTGGGGTGTCTGAGCCACAGTCGGGACCTTCCAGCCAGGTGGCGTGTCTGTCAGTGACCTAAGGGTCCTTGCTGGTGACCATGCTGCCAATGCCTGTTCCACTAGCCGCACCCCTTTGCAGTGTCATTATTTTGGGACTGGCTCCTGGTACCTTCGCTGGTCACTCCAGTGCTGGGTGGACCTACGGTGCCATAGGCACCACCAGGCTTGGAGCTGGGATCAGGCCATTTGGGGCGTGGCCTGGCACGGAGGGAGCACTTGGGCCAGGCCCATTTTCTCCGGCAGCGCCAACCTCTGGCGTCTGCTCTTTTGCTGGTGCTGGCTCATCTGCCAGTGTCACCTGTGATCTTCCTGGACATAAGTCTCCACCACTCATTCACACTAGTGGGATTAGCGCGGAGCACTAAGACCCATCGAGAACAAACTTTTTGCTGGAGGTCGGCGAGGAGGCGCCCCGCGAGACCTTGTTGCCCGCGGAGCAGCGGCTCGGCGATAATGACAATCTCGTGGCAGGCCCTCAACCGCCTCATTTCCCTTTCCACGCCGTCCAGTGCGCTTCGGTAGCCGGCGTGCTCGCCTGTCGGAGTCAAACTTCAAACTAAGCGCATAGTTTTCAGTTTGTTTTTGTAACTTATCTCGTTAAGTAGTATCGCTTAATTTTATTCTATTTTCGTTAAATTTTCTAATATTAAATTTTACTTGAAGAAGTCTCGGCCTACTGGGCGGAGTCGACCATATGAGCAGGTCAGGTGACGGTGAGGAGACTTCGGTATGAAAGCTGTTCAGTCAACCCGGGCTGGGTCCGGTCAGCCTCCTTCTCCTCAGCAGGGTTCCGACAGCGGTCAGTCCGATGCCGGGGGATGGGCGGTCCCCGCCGGCATAAAATAAGCGGTCGCATTCGTGCCAGTTCGGCCTGCGAACTCTTCTTGACCCACAGGTCAAAAGAAGGCATCACTCGAGGTAAGCCCTCTGGTATGTCTGCGGCGTCGACTCCGGTTATCATTGCTAGTTGCCGGTCTCCTTCTTGGAGTCGCCAACTTCCGTAATCGTCGTCCTCGACAGCGGAGTCCTCCGCCTATATAGTAGGACTCCAGATGAGCAGTTTCATCAGTGAGCGCTCTTGTAGAGCAATGGGCTCGGAGGTTGGTTCTTCTGCCTGGCTCGGTTGCACCGGGCCCTCGGGCCCCTCCGGCGGGATCAGGGTAGGCGGTTGGACCTTCTAGTCGGCGTGGCGCGCTTCTTCGGTGCCAGCGACTCCGTCTTCAGATGTTTCCCCCTCACATGGCTGCGGGCGCCGGGGCCTCACCGATGCTCTTATCTCCTGTTTTTCCCTTCTCTAGCTTTCCAGGTTCCTGGGCTTTTCCAGCGTAACCGGCGAGGAGTCTAATGACTTGTCGGCGCTAGCCGTTTCAGGTCACCCCGCTGGAGTCTCATGGCGCCGCCCGATGGCACCGTTGATAGGCAAGAAGGCGCCGTTAGCGGCATGCTCCAGCGGCCACGTCGCAGCGGCGTCATCGGCCGCGCCCGTCTTGGCGTTGTAAATCGCCCGGTACCGCCAGGGGAAGCTGCTGCGGGGCGGCGTGCCTCCGGCGCGTCGCCTCCCTCGGTGCGTCTTCAGCCCGTTTGCGGGTCTCGGCGCCGGCGTATAGGGACTCTCCTTGTTTTTCTGCTATTTTCTCCCTCCTAATTTTCCTCCTTTCCTGTCAAAACAGTCCTTTCTGGACCATCAGGAGATGATGTTGAGCCTGACCCAGACCTTGGTTGGGTGATGAAGTGGAGAAACAGGATCTTTCTTTGCTACAGAGCCTGTGAGTGGGGACCTGTCCTTTAAGTCTCTGTTGAAGAACCTGGGATCCACTCTTTCTCTCCAGACTACAGACATCGATCCTGGGAAGATATTAAGACTCCAGTATCTTCATGCTTGAGGATCCCTACGGTTTGACTCCTCTCCAGTCCAGCCTTCCTTGAGGGCGCTGTCTCAAATGGTATGGAATAATCCTGCTCTTATCCCTCAGTGGCTAAATCCATTGATAAGAAGTATTCAGCTCCCAAGGATCGTCCCATTTGGCATCCCAAGCCTTGCCGGATCCTATTGTAGTCCTGGCAGAGAATGACAAGGTCGTTTCTTCCTCAAACTACTACAGCTCGACCTATTAACAAAGAGTCTACCGTAAGATTGATACATTAGGTAAGAGAGTCTTTGCTGCCTCCCTCTAGGCATAGCGTTTGCCAGTTATCAAGGCTGTTTTTCTCAGTATGAGTATATCCTGTGGCACTCTATGAAAGAATGGTTGAAGCTCTTCCAGATTCGATTCCAAGTCAGAGCTTCTTCTGACCGTTATTAGAGTATTGAGTCCAATAACCAACAGGTCAAAGCCGCCATGGGCGCTCTGACACTGCTTCTCGCCTCAGCAGTCGTGATTTGTACCGCCACCATTCCTCATTGGCGCACTTCCTGCTTCAATGATGATGCTCAGCAGCAGGTGATGGCGCTGCTTTTGATAGCTCCTTTCTTTTTGGTCCTCAGGTGCGACAAGCCTTGAGGCCACTCAGAAGACTAGATCGCCCATTGGGTGGCCAGACTCCGCCTGCCCCTCTAGGGGCATGTGAACAGGACGTCCAGTTTCATAGTAATGTCGGTCCTTTCGAGCCAGAGGCAGGAAGCTTCCATAAGCCAACCTGCCCAACCTCAAAAGAAGCGCGAGCAGAAGCGCAGGGGCCTAAAGCTCCAGCGCTACCTTATAGTCGTTGGCCCAAGTTCCATCCACTCTGCCCGGGTGGAACTTTCTCCCCTCAGTGGGAGGTCGTCTGATGTACTTCTACAACCAGTGGAAGTCCATAACCTCGGACAAATGGGTCCTTCGGATAATTCGCGAGGTTATTCTCTCAATTTCTTGGAAACCCCCAATTGTCCTCCCAGGCGACAACCCAGGTTGTCGGCCTCTCAATCAGACCTCCTCACCCCGAGGAGATCCAGGGCCTTCTGAACAACAGAGCAATAGAACTGGTGCCCCCGCATCCTCTCACAAAACACAGGGTTCTCCATTACTTTTTCTGGTTCCAAAAGAAATCTGGAGATCGCTTCCATTCTAGACCTCAGAAAGTTAAACAAATTCCTCCCAGGAGAAATTCAAGATGATTTCCTAGGTACCCTGTTACCTTGCTGCATCAACACGACTGGCTGGCCTCTCTGGATATGCAGGATGCTTACCAGCATATCCCGTCCACCCGACCCACGCCAAGTTCCTCAGGTTTGTAACTTTGGGTCCAGCATTATCAGTTCAGAGTCCTGCCCTGTGGCTATCCTCGGCCTTCCATGAAGTTTTACAAAGTGTTGTGCAGTTCTCGCAGGCGCATCTCAGGAAAGTCGGACTCCAGTGTTTTCCTACCGAGCGATTGGCTTCTAGCAAGCCCTTCCGTCCAAGGGACTTTGGAAGCCATACAAGCGACCTCGTCTTCTCACGTCCATGGGAGTTCTGCTGAATTTGAAAAAATCTCACTGCAACCCTCCCAGAGCTCCTTTTCATAGGGGCCTTCTAGACACCTCTTCAGCGAAGGCTTTCCTTCCAGAGGACAGAAGACTCGACATCCTTGAATGGTCCGTTACATCAGGGAGAACCAATCGGTTTACAGCTCTCGATGCAAGCATGTTGGATCTCATGGCGTCCTCGGTCTTCACTGTCCCCTGGCCCGACTGCATGAGAACCACCCAATGGATGCTCTCCACTCAGTGGTCCCCGACCTCTCACCCCAGTCTTATCCCATCAAGGTGGCGGAGCCCTTGAAGGTCTCTCACCTGGTGGTCTCAGAGAGCAATCTCCTGGAAGGATTCCCCTTTGCTCCCCGGATCATCAGATCTCCATCACCACAGGCATTGCGCTAATGGGATGGGAGCTCACTGTCTCTCCCTCCACACTCAAGGTGTATGGACTCAGTTGAAACTCATCTCCACATAAATGTCCTGGAGATGAGGCGGTCCTCTATGCAATCCGAGGCTCTGAAGGATGTCCTTTGTCACAAGAACATTCTCCTTCAAGCGGACAACAAAGCAGTGATGTATTACATCAACAAGCAAGGCGGTGCTCATTCTTATCCCTTTGCAGGGAAGCAATGAGGAGTGTGGGAGTGGTGCTTGGAGCACAAGTCTCTGATTCAAGCGGTTTATCTGCCAGGTATACAAAGCGACCTAGAGATCACCTCAGCAAACGAGGCAGACCCTCACGAGTGGTCTCTCGATCCAGCCATAGCTCGGTCCCTGTTCAAAGAGTGGGGACTCCAGACCTGGACCTTTTGCATCCCCTCAGCATAAAACTGCCTCTCTTCTGCTCCAGAAATCCAGGGCCTGGCATTTTCTGTCACGGATGCATTCAGGCTGCGGTGGACAAAAGCGCTTCTTTCGCCTTTCACCGCTTCCTCTAATCAGAGAGTACTCCTAAGTTCGAGTCTAGGACCAAGATGATTCTCATTGCTCCTTCCTGGCCTCGGCAACTATGGTTTCCTCTACTCTACAGTATGTTGGCAGCCTCTCCGAGACCACTTCCTTTGCAAATCAGTCTTTTGACTCAGGGTTAAGTTGGTCCATCCAGCCTGAAATCATTCACCTTCATGCTTGGCTCCTGAAGAGATAGAGTGAATCGGTTCAACGTCTCTCGTAGAGTCTCAGACATCCTTCTGGCTGCTCGGAAGCCAGCCACCAAAGCATCGCCTTCAAATGGAAACGTTTTTTCTCTCTATGTGCAAAATCCTCTTGGAATCCTTTTCCTGTCCTCCTGGCAAGGTTCTGAGTATCTTTTGGACCTGTCAAACTTAGGTCTTCAGTACTCCACAGTTAAAGTTCACCTTAGTGCCATCTCAGCGCTCCATGAGGCGGTTTCTTCCTTAACTCTGGCTCAGTTACCTATGGTGAAGAGATTTTCTTAGGATTCTCCATACCAGACCCCTATTAAGCGTCCAGTTGCAGCCTGGGACATTAACCTGGTGCTGGACATGCTCACTTCGGAAGCCTTTCGAACCCTTAGCTACCTGTGAGCTAAAATTTCTTACCTGGAAGACTGCCTTCCTGGTGGCCAATACCTCAACCCACAGGGTCTCTGAGATACATGCCCTGGTTTAGGACCCTCCGTATACTGTATTCCATAAAGACAAGGTAGTTCTCAGTACTCACCCTAAATTTCTTCCCAAGGTTGTGTCAGAATTCCATCTAAACCAACCTCTGGTACTTCGCTTACTTAGCTAATTTCCAAAATGAAGAGCAGGCTCTTCATTCCTTGGATGTTAAGAGAGCCTTGCGGTTCTATTTAGATAGAACCAGGATGTTCATAGAGACTCAGCAACTGTTCCGTTTCTTTCAGCGACACCCGGCTAGGTCAACCTGTCGCTATTAGATGCATCTCTTCATGGTTAGTTGGCATGCCTTGAGCATTGCTATTCCATGGCTCAAGTTAAATTAGAAGGTAGAGTACGCATCACTCTACTAGAGCGGTCGCAGCATCCCTAAGCGAAGTCGCAATGTTCCAATTGCAGATATATACACGCCTTGCCACCTGGAGCTCAATGCATACCTTAAGTTAAGCACTATGCACTGGATCATTTCATGCTAAGCGACATTCCGCGTTGGCAGAACTATCCTTAATGGCTTCTATCTTAGGCGCCGTGAGCTCTGGCTCTCCTGCCGCCCTTTTGGGGATTATCAGCTTAGTACTCTCCACTAGGTGTGAATAGTGGTGAGACTTATGTCAGGAAGATAGAAAGTGCATTACCTACACGTGACTCCAGATCTTCTTGGAATGAGTCTCCACCACTCGATCCTGCATCTCTCCAGCCCGAGCTCACCGCTGTATTGGTCTTCACTCCCTCAAATCTTTAGGCCGTGAGGACTTCTTTGCTGACCCTTCTTACACGGGTCATCACGGACTATCTTATGTCCGTTTTTAATGTTGGGTTTACTCTTTACGTTAGTGCGCTGCACCTCCTTGGTAAAAAGGTACTGGGCGGTTGGAGGTGCGTCGCCGAGATAGTCGTTACCGCTCGAGCCGCTGCTATGGCGCCGTGTCTCATAGCGCCGTCTCTCGCGCCGACCCTCCAGCAAAAGTTTGCTCGATGGGTCT
Organism: Neoceratodus forsteri; assembly: GCA_016271365.2. Taxonomy (NCBI): domain Eukaryota; kingdom Metazoa; phylum Chordata; order Ceratodontiformes; family Ceratodontidae; genus Neoceratodus; species Neoceratodus forsteri. The sequence continues at coordinate 36,641,347 of JADMNL010000033.1, forward strand.
TAGTGCCTCCGGGCGCTAATCCCACTAGTGTGAATGAGTGGTGGAGACTCGTCCAAGAAGATGAAGAAATTACGGTGATGCAGTAATTTTCCTTTCTTGACTCCTAGAGCTGGGTTAGGGAACTTTGGGTCCACTCCTCTCCCAGAGCCCCTCCCTGGAGAGGATCCATGAGGGGCAGGTCTAGCCAGAGCATGAATCTTACTGAGATACAGCTCTTGCAGCAGGTAACACCATTAGGACTGAAGCCGGCAGGCGTCAGGACCTCGAGTCTTCTAGCTCGCTATCTTCAGCGAGGACCGCCCCGGCGTCAGGCGTGGTACATAGGGCGGTCCATAGATTCCCCAGTTCTTTTCCGCCCGTCGACTTTGCATGTCTCAACCCGCCGGATCGTTTCTAGCGGCGCAACGCATGGTTAAGTTCTTCCTTCAGGAAAGTTCATTTCTTGAAGCTCAGTTGCTGTCTGATGGCCACTCTCCAACCTCCGTTTAGAGGTGTACATCCCTCGAAAGTGCGCCTGGGAAGCAAATCTCGTTCAGGGATCTGCATTACGGCCTGAGGTGGCGATGGCGACTCTTGTGCCTGGATAATTCGAGCCCAGGCCCTTCTGCTCCTCCCGGAGGACCTTTATTTTGAGGTTGTCCTTCGCAACATGTGTGCAACTCTTGCTTCTAGGACTGTGGATATGTTCATCCACACTTATTGGCATGTCCTTTCCCGTTAAGGATTGCTGGAAGTCTTCAAGCTGGCTTCTCCCACCCACCCAGGTGGTATAACCTCGGCTCTGCCCCATAACATCAGATCTTCCTTTCCGCTGGAAGATTCAGGTTGCCTCCTTCATGCTCCTGTATTTTGTGGGCTCTGGCTTCTAATCCTTGGGTTATTCAAACCGTCTGATCGGCGTTAGCGGCAGGCCTCTTCAAGACCGATTTTGAAGACAAGTCTTCCCTAGATTTCTCGCTGGTGCTCATGCGGCCAGAAAATGTCACAAGACTGATCCCCTGCCGCAGTGTTTACCGCCTGGGTGTCAGCCATGACATAGCAAAGTGCGACTCTGCTTGGCTTTTCACCCCAACATCCCCACGACTGTCTTACACGCCTGAAGTTGGGGAGGCGGGAAAATGGAACCTCCGGTGAAATCTAATGAGGCTTGGTGGGCGGTTTCCGCAGCCCAGCTCTGCCGAGCAGTTGGAGCATTTCCAAGCCTTCAAGGAGGAAGCGGCTCGGGCACTAGAATCTTCCTCTCGGGGCTTCTTTGTTTTCTCAACCTGGGCTCCACCTTCTCGGGTTCTTTCCAAGAGTTGTGCTAGTCTCTCCCAACTAAGGGAGGCGCCTGCGGGCTCGCACTCCTCTCGTCCCGTGAAGCGGAAAAGGACCCAGGATCGTTTCGTCTCGATGAAGATGTTTTGGGATCGAGAGATCTTGGTCTCAGGAACCAGCAGTCTTGACTTTAGTAGAGATTGCCTCTGCAGCCTGGCTAGTCGACTGAGCAATCGATTGAGGTCAAATTGTGATCGACCCATTGTCACAGACTCGTTCGGCGACTCTCTGGATCGGACTCCAGTCCTTTCTTTCCCTGACGAGGAGACCCTGCCTGCAGAGAATCCCATTGAGGAAGTGGTCCCTGACCCCGGGAGGACTCCGATCCCACGGTGCCCCTCCCTACCGACCGAATCGGCCCGTCCGATCTCAGTCGAGGTCTCTGACCCCTTCGACCGAAAGGCAGAGGAAGAGCCATAAACGCTCTAAGAGGAGGCGACTCCATCGGTCCTCCTCTGATGAGGAGAGGCTACCGTGGAAACCTGTCGACGCTACAAGGACCTCATTTGGCAACAGCTAATTCTGACTGAGAACAAGCCAACCCTGGCTCCAACCCCAACCATTAATTGGCTTTTGGCTCCCAGGCTGAAGCAGACTCGAGCCGATTAAAGTTAACCCGCCGCAGAGCCAGTGAAACCCCAGTTCAGCCTTTACCAGTCTCTCCACGATCATGGTGGAACCGCCACCCAAGCAGCTTCTGGAGGGACCCTTCCAAGGAGATCGCCACCGCTTCCCCGGCATCTCTGTCACTACACCCAGGCCACCTGCGGCGGGTCGAAGGTAACTCGGCGGCCTAATCGTTGTATCTGGACTCTTCGATTCGGATCAGACCGGCTTACATTCTCATCTGAGGATGACTAATCTGCTGGTGGGATAACGGAGGTGGTCCTTCATATTTTCAGGGAATTTTCGCCTCATCTGAGTCCACAGCGATGCCCCTGGAACCTATCAAAAATGCGGAGTACCCTCTCACGGACATTCTCCAGAGAGAATACCCCGATAGGGGCCCTGTCCTGTGGCCTGGCTCTAGAACTCTGGCAGGGCCTGCAAGTATCACGGTGCCTATGGGTTCCTTCGGGTTCACAGAGCACCCTTCAGCCGAGAGCCTGGTGACCACATCTGTGTTCAGGCGTACTGCAGTTCTGCCAACATGGACCGACCTTCCGAAAAGGAATCAAGCTTCTAGGGACATGGATATGTTGTTCATCCACACTCATTGGCAGGTATCCTTGCCGCTTTAAATCTTGCCGGAAGGTCTTCAGCTTGCTCCTCCCACCCACCGGGTGGTATAACTCGTGCTCCGCCTCCAGACGCAGATCTTCCTTACGGCTTGGAAGCTCAGGTTCCTCCTTAACGCTCTGCGTTTGTGACTGGTTCCTACTTCTCCGTTTGCGGATTTAAAATAAATTTTGCCAAAAGACTTCAGTCTTCTATCCCTCGCGGCTGCGATGGACAAATCGACTCCCGGATTTGGAGATGCCCATGCGGGTGAAGATGTCTCGGGCCGGATCCACACTCCACGTGTGTCTACTGCTTAGAGCGCGAAAAGGCACGACCGCGGAAGCTTGCGACCTGTGCTCATCTTTCTCGGCCTCGTCCTCGAGGGTGCGTGCGCCGATTGCAGCTGGGCCGTCGAGCGTTCCCTCATTGAAGTCGAGGCCGATTCCCAGCCGATTCTCCGGCCGTCAGCGGAGTCAGGGATCGCCGGAAGGATCGCCCTCGAGAGGAGGCGGCGTGGGTCCGTATCTTCTCGGCCGCGGCATTTATCCCGCTCTCTCTGGCTTCCTACCACGGCTTCTTTAAGGAGCTTTGTCTGTCCCTCTCCACTAAAGGAGAAGGGCCTAGCGTCTGCTGGACCTTATCTCGGTCAAAAGAGGGACAGGGTAGAATCCTCCGTCGGCTCTTGGGAGGCGGGAAGGGTCCCTCTCCAGACGTCGACCCGTCGGCCGGCTCGACGGCAGCTGAACCGGCCACTGGCCTCACGCGTGTCCCCGTCAGGTCAGTTGACGAGACTCCCACCGATGAGTCGAGATTTTCTCGACCCATTGAGCAGGCTGTCGCCTTTAGCGGCGAATTCCCTCTCACGGTTTCCCCGGAGAGTTGAGATCCGTGGGCTCGCCTGTGCCTCCGGTTCGGGCCTCGGATGGACCATCGAGGGCGGGAGTGCGGTTCGGCCGACACCTCCCGCACCCGACCTCCCGGAAATTCCGGGACTCTGTCGGTCGGTATCGGACCTCTTAGCGGTCCAGCCCGATCCCGTCATAAGCGGTCTCGGCACCAGCAATGCATGGCGTCGCGCTGCGTCCTCGTCTCCTCCTCGGATGAGGGGAGAGCTTCGACGTAAGTCGTCGGCGGTGCCCGAGACATGTTTATAACAACTCCTCCTGGCCGGGAATAAAGCGACCCGTCGCCTTCCCGGCCAGTGAAGTAACTGTCACGGGCGGCGGCACAACCTCGACTTATCCGAGGCCTATGCAGGCGGTTGTTGCGCCAAAACCAACTGCTCCACGATTCGGTGGAACCTCCGCCTCCACAGCCAGCAATTGGGGCTCCGACCAAGGTTCTCGGTCGACTAAGGGTCTACCCATCGGCTGTCAGTTACCCTCACTCCCGACCGACCTCGGCAGGGTGAAGGGTGGCTCAGGCCAGAGCAGCTCTTCGAGGACTCTTCCGAGTCGAAGATGATTCCTCCTTTTCTCAAGCGACTGGACTTGGAGTCTTCAGGAGTCAGTCAATGAGACGATAGCCGTTGTCCTTCCTAGGACTGCTTCGGCTCATCTCGAGTCTACAGGGATGGAGCTCGAACCCGTTCAAACGGGCCAGGTATCCCCTCACGGAGATTCTGGACGCGAGGATTCTCCAGCGGAGGCCTTTCCGGTGGCCGAGGCCCAGGTGGATCCCGGCACTGGAGCTTTAGCGCCTGCTTCCTGCCCTGCGCCTTGACCAGGATAGGCCAGGAAGTATCACGGTCCACGGTTCCTTGTCCGGTTTGGAACACCCCTCCGCTGAGGGTTGGTTACCGACTAGCGTTTTCCGGCGCGCCCGGCTCGCGCCGAGGATGTGGACAACCTCCTGACAAGGGTCAGAGAGTGGACTATGTCGGGCGAAAGCTCGCTCGTCCTCTGCATTACGTCCAGGCCAGTTCGGCGTCCTCATGGCACATTTTCTCATGCCCTGTTGGGCTCCTGGATGAGGTCATCCTCATCTTCCCCCGATCTGCAGACTACGGTTAAGCAGGATGCGGGACCAGGAGCAGGAGCAGTGGCCAAACAGCAGCTCCAGACTGCTTTGGATAAGGGGACTCATGTGCCAGATCGGTGGCGGCGCAGTGGCTATCGTCGGCGGGCTTGGCTGAGGATATCACCTTTACTTCGGATACCTAGCACAAGTTGGCGGATGTTCCTTTTTGAGGACTGACCTCTTGGCCCTGGGGTGGAAGGTCACCTGCAGAGGATCGAGAGTCAATGCCACCTTGGACTCGGTCTCTTCCGCTCAGAAGGACAAGGCCAGCAAACCACAGCCTAAGCCCTTCGTCCTTCTGTCTGTGCCCCGGCGCCAGGCCAGCAGCGTCAGGGCCAGCAGGCTCGACCTTGGCATCCCAAACGACCGCCAGGCTTCCTCTAACAGGAGGCAGGGAGGAAAGGGCCCAGGAGGTCCCTCGACCGGTCCCTCCTCCAAAGCCTGCCCAGGACGGGCTGAGGGTGTCGCCCCCATCCCGTCACCCTTACCCCCCTAGGTCCCCTTGGAGGCAGCTCCAGCACTTCCGTTCCGCCTGGTCAGCTGTTACCACGGACAGGTGGGTCTTGGAGGTGGTGGGAAGAGGCCTGCCTCTGGGTCGAGCAGGCACCACCCTTCAGAGCCGTCGCCTCGGGGAACCCGGGATCCCAGCCTCACTGGCGGCTCGTCGAGCCGACATCGCTCTCCTCCTCCAGAAGGAGGTGGTAAGAGAGGTGGTGGACCCTCCTTCAGACCCAGGGTTTGTGTCCAGGTACTTCCTGGTTCAGCGGACCGGGGCTGGCGCCCCATTCTCGACCTACGACCTAAACAAGTTCCCTAAGGTCTCGAACCTTCAGGATGGTCACTCTGGCTCAGAATAATACCATCCTTGGCAGCAGCGTGTGGTTCTGCTCTCTGGACTTGCAGGGCCCAGCGTTTTTCCGTCCCTATCCGTCCGTCTCACCAGAGATTCCTTAGCTTCCAGCGGAAGGATCCCTCTTGAGTTCCAAGCCATGCCCTTGCTTTGTCTCCAGCTCCCAGGTCTTCACCAAATGCATAGCAGTGGTGACAGCATTCCTCTTGGCAGCCCGAGGGTCCGGGTGTACCTTACCTGGGCGACTGGCTGATAGCAGCTCCCTCCAGGAAGGAGGCGGAGTGGTCGAGATCTGGCCCTCCAGGTCTGCTCTCAACTGGGCCTCCTTATCAGCGAAGACGAAGTGAACTCGGGCGAAGCAGGTGATTCTATTGTCGAGCAGCCGACTCTCTTCGAGCCGAAGCGCGGCTCGGCCCGGACAGGCCGAGTTCTTTCCTCCTTTGCCCGATCATTTCTGATTGGGCTACTGCGCCCCTGCCGGGACTTCCTCGCCTCCTGGGTCTCATGGCGGCCTGCGCAGCGTGGTCCGTTGAGCAGCTGGAACATCGTCCTTCGGTGAGACTGACAGCCAGTGGTGCACAACGAGTCCCTTGGACCGAGCGTAGCCGGTGACACAGGGGATGTGGGCAACTCTCAGTGGTGGACCGTTCAGATCATTTGCAGGAGGGCATCCCGTTCGTCCGCCCGAGCGGCGGTCTCTCTTCGACCGATGCCTCTCTGATGGGTTGGGTGCCCATCTGGGAACACCAGCTCGCAGCCTCTATTCCGTGAGAGTCGATGCCACATCAACCTGCTGGAGCTCCGGCGGTCCGCCTAAGCTCTCACCGCCTTTGCTCCGTTCCTCCGGGTCAAGTGGTCGAGTCGGGCGGACAATACCACGACCATGTACTATCCTAAACCGCCCGGGGGCGGGGCGGCGCTCCATGCTTCTATGCAAGGAAGCTCTCCGCATTTGGTCACTCAAGCAGCCTGGAGGCGGATCTCCTAGCCATTCACGTGGCAGGGCCTCCAACACCCTGGCCGATGCCCTGGGCGGATAGGGGCTGCATCCCACGAGTGGTCTCTCTGCGGTAGTAACAGCATCTGTTCTCCTTTGGGGCACACCTCAGGTGGACCTGTTTGCCTCCATGGGAGCGCAGGCTGAGTCTGTTCCATGCCGCCCCCTCAGCAGGGCTCGCTGCAGGGGATGCCTCTCGAGGCAATGGACCCGGGCCTCTTTTCGCCTTTCCCCCATTTCCCTTGATCCAGAGGTGCTTCTCAGCGAGGAGGACAAAGCGCAGGTGATTCTGATAGCCCCAGACTGGCCTCGCCAGTTCTGGTACCCAGATCTCCTCAGTCTCAGCTCCAGGACTCATGGCAGCTTCCAGCTCGCCCGGACCTGCTCTCCAGTCAATCGGGAAGGTGTTCCATCGGACCTTCAATCCCTGCACCTGCGGCCTGGTTCCTGGCGGCTAGGATTCCAGGCCTTGGGTCTTTCCACGAGGTCCTCAATGTAGTTAGGCGTCCGTAGAGTCGAACAGAAAATGCTATGCCTTCAAATGGAAAAGGTTTTCCATTTGTGTCAGAACAAGGGCTTGGACCCTTCCTCCTGTTCCTTGCAAGCATCTTGGACTATTTATGGTCCTTTCTAGTCAAGGGCTTAGGTCGGCGACCTAAGGGTGCACCTGGAGCCATCTCTGCTTACAGGCGCGGGCAGGAAGCAGTCGGTGCGCAGGAGAAGGTGGTCTGGCGCTTTTCAAAGGCCTTGATCACATTTCCCTCAGTGCAGGGAACCCACCTCCGTGGGATCTACTGCTGGTACTGGCAAAGCTCATGGCAAGCCATTCAAACCTATGCACAGGTGTCTCTCTCACCTGTCGTGGAGACCCGCCTTCTTGGTGGCTATCACGTCAGCCAGAAGGATGGGAGAGCTCCAGGCGCTTTCCATCGGAGTCTCCTTACCTGGTCTTCCACAGGGACAAGGTTGTCCTGCGCCCACCGAAATTCCTTCCGAAGGTGGTGTGGAGTTTCACCTTAACCAGGTGTTGGACTCTGCCGGTGTTCTACCCCAATCACACCTCGGAGGCCGAATATAGGCTCCATACTCTGGACCCTAGAGGCGCTCGCTTATTATAAGGCCTTGCCGGCTGAAATCGAGAGAGGTTCGCCAGCTGTTTGTCACCGCTGAAGCCGCATCATAGACCTGCAGCCAGCGGACGATAAGCAGGTGGGTAACCTCCTGCATAGATCTCTGCTATAAGTTGGCGGGCATGGAGCCTCCCAGAGGATAGAGCTCATTCTACCGCCATACTGCTACAACGGTGGCTGCTTCAGGGCGTCCCTATCCAGGAAATCTGCAGGGCTGCTACCTGAAGTCAGCAAACACCTTCATTACCCACTACCACATCGACCTTGAGTCACGCCGGGATGCTGGTTTTGGGGCCTCGGTTCTCCAGTCTCTCTTCCCAAGTAAGTATTGGGGTTGTCGTCTTGCCTCCCTCCTCCCGAGAACTGCTAGGAGTCTGCCAATGAGTGTGGATGAACAACATATCCATGTCCTAGAAATACGGGTTACTCACCTGTAACAGGAGTTCTAGAATGGTATATTGTTCATCCTGACTCTACTCGCCTCGGCCGACGCACAACCTGAGCTTCCGCCGGGCCAGATCTGGAGCGCCATGGGGTGGAGTCGAGAGTTATACCATCTGGGTGGGTGGGAGGAGCAAGCTTGAAGACCTTCCGCAAGATTTAAAGCGGCAAGGATACCTGCCAATGAGTGTGGATGAACAACATATACCATTCCTAGAACTCCTGTTACAGGTGAGTAACCTGTATTTTTGGATCATTCGAGCGGAGGTTATGCGGCCTCTTCCTTAGACCTTAATCCAGGCAAGTTCGGCCGTCATCATGCTACACTTACTCAATGTCCTTTTTGGGGTCTTTGGACAAAGTCCTCCCAAGCCTCCCTGCGGACATGCAGACTACAGTCAAACAGGTCCGGGATCAGGGCCAGGCTGTTGTCAGACAGCAGCTTCAGACAGCCCCTGGACATTGGGATTCTTGTAGCCCTCTCCGTGGCAGCGGGTTGCCTTCGCTGCAGGACTTGGCTAAGACTCTCCTCCTTCATAGATACATAGACAGTGTCAGCAGAAAAGGGCTTATGGCCCACCCAGTCTGCCCATTTAAGCTTGTAAGTTCAGTTTGTTTTCCTAGAAGTCTGTTGCCCTTACCCCTGACCTCCAGAATTCCTTTGTCTATTCCATGCATCTTAAATCCTGTGATTGTTTCAGCCCCCACCACTTCCTCTGACAGGGTGTTCCACTTGTCCACCACCGTTCTGTGAAGAAATTCTTCCTCACGTTTCCTCTGAATCGTCCTCCTCCAACTTCACCCCATGCCCTCTAGTCCTGGGAACATCTGTTTCCACTTAAAAATAGTTTATTCCTGCACCTGTTCCTCCTGTAAGATACCTGTTGTCTCTATCATGTCCCTCTCTCCCACCTCTCTCCAGGGAGTACATATTGAATTTCTTCAGCCTGTCCTCATAGGACTTGTGGTGCAATCCATGTACCGTCTTTGTTGCCCTCCTCTGAACCTTCTCTACCCTGTCTATGTCCTTACGTGTAAGATCTCCAGAACTGTACACTGTACTCCAGGTGGGGCCTCACTAGTGTCTTATATAGTGGAATTATGACCTCCCTTTTCCTGCTGGAGATGCCCTGCCTGTGCATCTCAGCATCCTATTTGCTTTACCTGCTGCCTTGTCAGACTGTTTCTACCTTGAGGTCATCAGAGATAACCCCAATGTATTTTCCTGCTTGGTGCATGCTATATCCTCACCCCCAGGTGATATATTGTGCCAGGGTTTTTGTGCCCATGTGCATTATCTTTCACTTCTTTGCACTGAATTGCAACTGCCAAACCCCTGACCATTCTTCAAGTTTCTGCAGGTCCTTTCTCATTCTGTCTTACACCCTCTGGTGTGTCTACTCTGTTACAGAGCTTTGTGTCATCAGAACAGTGAAATTCTGCCTTCTAGGTCCTGCACAGTGTCACTGATGAAGATGTTGAATAGGACCGGTCCCAGCACTGATACCTGTGGTACCCCACTGGTCACTTTCCTCTGTGGAGTGACAGCCATTTACCACCACCCTCTGTGTCCTGGCCGCCCAACTAGTTACCTACCCACCACACTACTGTTCTGCCCACACCCATATTCCCAGTTTGTGTAATAGTCTTCATGTGGCACAGTGTCAGAGGCCTTGCTGAAGTCCGGATGGGCCATGTCCACTGCCCTCCCTGATCCACCTCCCTAGTCACACTGTCAAAATTCTGCACCAGGTTGGTCTGACATGACCTCCCCTGGTGAAACCATGCTTCCTTGGTCCTGTAGTCCATTGACAACCAGATGTTCCACTAATTCTCATCTGTAGTGCTCGTGATCTTCCCCACTACTGAGGTGAGGCTGACTGATCAGTAGTTCCCACTTCTCTTTGTTCCCACTTTTGTATAAGGGACTACATCTGCTGTCCTCCATCTTTGGGTACCTCCTGTTTCCAGTGATCGCTAAACAGAGATAGCCAGAGGATTGACCACCACCTCTCCTGATCTTTAAGGACCCTGAGGTTGCTCCCCCATCTGGCCCCATTGCGTTATCAACTCTTATTCCTTCCAGTTCCTTTAGGACCCTTTCTATGTAAAAGGACTTGTGCCCATTGTGCACCGTTCCACGCTTTGTACTCCTTCAGACCTATTACCCTCCTCTTCCTCAGTAAAGACTGAGCAGAAATACAGCAGATACTCAGCATAAGCTGCTGGCGTGCCTTTCCTGGTGCCAGACCTCCTAGGCCTCAGGTGTAGCTGGTCACCTTCAGCGCATCGAGCAGTCCAGTGCCACCTTGGACGTTGCTGCAAAAGGTCGCTTCCAGTAATAAAATGGCAGAAGCCGCCTTTTAGCCTCTCTCTTCCCCCTGCTGCCCAGCACAGTCCTCCTCAAAGAGGTCAGCAGCAGGCTAAACTACGACCACGGCCTGCCTCTTCCAGACCTTCCCAGGGCCCGTAAAGGGAGGTTCAGGTCCTGGATCCTCCTCCTCCAAGACTACTCAACGACTGGGCGTGGGGCTGCCTTCCCCTCCTGCTCATGCCAGCTCTGGGTCCTCTCCCATGGGGGCTGGCTCCGACACTCTCTTTCCACCTGGTCTGCTATCACTGCATGGACAGGTGGGGTCTCGAGTGGTCGATCGAGGGACTGCCTCTGGAATCGAGCAGTACTCTCAAGCAGGCCCGCACCCCTCGGGAGGAAGGGTATCCGTCCAGACTCCGATCGGCTCTCTGAGACGACATTGCTCAACTCTTTCTCAAGGAGGCAGTAGCTCAAGTGGCAGATCCTCCAGAGCCCAGGCTTTGTCCTGGTGCCCAACAGATTGGCAGAGGCGCCTCCATTCTAGATCTGCACGACCTGAATCAGTATCTCAGGTCAGGCACCTTCTGGATGGTCACTCTGTCCCAGATCATACCATCCTTGGAGCTGAAACATGTGGTTCTGTTCACTGGATCTGCAGGACGCATTCTTTCACGTCCCAATCCGTCTGTCTCATCGATGTTCTCCGCTTCAGAGCCAAAGGGATATATCGGAGTTCAAGCTATACCTTTTGTCCTGTCATTGGCCCCATGGATCTTCTGCAGATGCATTGCAGTGGTGGCACCCATCTCCGGGAGGAGGTGTGTGTGTCAGGATTTAGCCCCACCGACTGATTGGCTCTTACTAGAGTCCCACCCAACAGGAGGTGGAGAGGTCCAGGGACCTGGCTCTCCAGACCTGGTCCCAACTCTGCCTCCTGATCAGCAAGGCCAAGTCAGAACTCATGCCTTCCCAGGTGATGTGTCTTCATCGGGCAGAGGCTGATTCTGGAGCCAGAGCTCAGCTCTGGTGGACAGGGCAGAGGTTCTCTCCTCCTCCTTTGCCCAATGATTTCTTGCAGGCCCCTGGAGCAGCTTCCAGCATGCCTGGACCTGATATCTCTGTCAGTGGAGGTGTGCCATCCAGACCTTCAGTCCCTGCAGCTCACAGCCTGGTTCCTGTGCGGCTAGAGTTCCAGGCTTTGGGGCTTTGCGAGGATGTCTTCGCCATGGTGGAGGCATCTCATAAGGAATCAACCAGGAAATGTTATGCCTTCAAATGGAAAAGGTTTTCCATTTGGTGTCGGGGTAAGAGTCTGGACCCCTTATCCTGTTCTATGGCTAACATTCTAGACTGCCTTTGGTCTCTCTCCAAATGGGGTCTACGGTCATCGACCCTTAGGGTGCACCTGGCAGCCATTTCTGCTTACCGGGTGCAGGCCGGTCACCCAACTTTGACACAGGAGACAGTGGTCGGGCACTTTTTCAAAGGCCTGGATCACATATCCCCTGCGGTACGTGAACCTCCACCTCCGTGGGATCTCTTGCTGGTTTTGGCAAAGCTTGGGGCAAGCCATTCGAACCCATACACAATGTGAGCGCTCTCACTTGTGGAAGACTACCTTCCTGGTGGCTATCACGTCAGCCAGGAGGACAGGGGAACTCCAGGTGCTTTCGGTGGACTCCCCTTATCTGGTCTTCCACAGGGACAAAGTTGTCCTGCGCCCAACCCGAAATTCCTTCCGAAGGTGTTGTCAGAGTTTCACCTTAACCAGGTGTTGAGTCTGCCGGTATACTACCTTAATTACACCTCGGACGCCGAGTACAGGCTCCATACTTTGGACCTGAGAAATGCTCTCTCCTATTATAAGGAGAGAACGGCAGAAATTCATGGAGAGGTTTGCCAGCTGTTTGTCACCTACGCTGAAGTCGTTTCTGGCAGATCTGCAGCCAAACGGACCATTGCAAGGTGGATTACATCATGCATAGGTCTGTGCTATGAGTTGGCGGCCAAGGAGCCTCCCAGAGGGATAAGAGCTCATTCTACCCGCCATACTGCTGCATCGGTGGCTGCTTCCAGGGACATCCTATCCAGGAAATCTGTCGGGCTGCTACCTGGAAGTTAGCAACACCTTTATTACCCACTACCACATCAACCTTGAGTCACGCCGGGATGCTGGTTTTGGGGCCTCAGTTCTCCAATCTCTGTTACCTAAGTAGGGGGTGTGCACCTTGCCTCCCTTCTCCCGGAGAACTGCTTGGAGTCTGCCAGAGTGTGGATGAACAACATATCCACGCTCCTAGAAAAACAGGTTCCTCACCTGTATCAGTAGTTCTAGGAGTGGCATATGTTCATCCACACGCACCAACCCGGCTTTAGGTGCACTACCTTGCTTCCAGCAGGCTAAGATCTGGTGTCATGGGGTGGAGCCGAAGTATTTACCACCCGGGTGGGTGGGAGGAGCCAGCTTGAAGACTTCCGGCCACATTTAAAGGGGAAAGGGACATGCCAGAGAGTGTGGATGAACAGCATATACCATTCCTAGAACTACTGTTACAGGTGAGTTAACTGTTCTTCCTGACCTCCATGGGAGTCAAAGAAGTTGCAACTTCAGCCCTCTCAGCAGCTCCTTTTTTATAGCAGCCCCCCTTGACACCACCAGGGTTGAGAGCCTTTCTTCCAGAGGACAGAAGGAAAGCCATCTTTCAGATGGCTCACTTCGTCATGGAGCACAAGTCCATTTGGGCTCACTCCATGCAATGCATGATCTTCTTTGAGGATATCTTTCATCAAGCCACACCTGCGGAACTGTAGCCGCCAGGCACTAGGACCACACGGGAACTTTTTCACTAGCAGTCTTCTAGGGGCCACCCATGATGACATCCTATGTCAGTGTCCTCACCATCTAAATGTGGGCAGCTCTGCACCCTCCTCAGTTCTTTTCCCACTGTTGACTATTCTCGCTAGACTCCACAGAGACACCACTGCTTTAGTTGACTGCCAATTTTTCGAATTTCTCTACTTTTATTATTTTTCTCTACCTAGTACTTGTCACTTTTATTTTTAAAATAATTCACTTCGTTGTGTGTCAACGACTGACTCTGCGAAACTCTTCTGATACTTCGAGTGTGGTGGAAAAATCTACAACAGTGATGACCACGACGCCTGCGTCCGCTCTCTGGGCGAGGCCCGCAACATTAAGGCCTGTGAGATCTGCCTCGGCTTCAACCAGGCTACCCGGTGACACCATCAGAAAGCCCTTCAGTCTTCTTTTTGGAACAGAAGGTAGCCAGAATTGAGAAGGAGCACCAGGCGAGAAGCTCTTCCACATTGCTGAAGCTCGGTCACAGGCTCCACACTTCCTAAGCCCCAGGATTCGTGTTGGGTCTGGTTTTGTCTCAGATACTTTATGGTTCTGAAACAGATTTTTTTGGGGGGCTGGGGCCCTGGTACTGGATTTGCTCGACCATTATTGAAGACAGTGCAAATTCTGGATGGTCACTCTGAAACGGATTATTCCATCCCTGGCACAGAACACGTGGATCTTCCCTGTGTCAGTCTTCACCATTCATCACTGGTGGGTGCTAGCCGGAGGTGCAGGACCTTGTGGGAAGCTTTGGCTTTAAAATGCTTGACTGCGTCTGAGGGGGAGGGATGACGTCGATGGCGCTGCCCTCGAGGTCAAGCGCACTGTGTGGTGCTTGCAGGTTGGCTGGTAACTGATGCCATCCCTTCCACTCCCTCAGTTCTGTTTTTTCCCACCGTAGAGGCAGAAGGTGCTCCGTGGGACAGCGAATCTTCGGAATTTGGACTGTCCTATATCTCTAAGCTCGTCGAAACAGTTCTCAACGTCAGTTTGACTCCGTATTTTTACACCGTCGTTTGGCTTAGTTGTAGTTCAAAGTCTATTCCATTTTCTTATTTTCTCCCAAGTTGTTAAGGCGATCATGTCCGGTTCAGGCGCAAGTCTTCAAAGCGGGAACCCTTCTGTCGTCAGTGCTCTCAAGCGGAGTCATTTCACCGTGATCACCTACACATGATCGCTGCTTTGTTGCCTGGGGCTGAACCACAATATGGATCGATGTGATGCCTGCTTCAGTATGGACTATCGGACCTTGGAGTTCAGCACGGCAAGCATAGGATGCTCCCCAGCCTTCAGAGGAAGTCACGCACACAGGCCACCAAGTAAGATCTTTGGGCCTGGCCTCTGGGCCTTCCCGAGGCTATATGCACCGGGGAGGAGTAGGCTGCTGAGGCTCACGTCCTGCTGATCCTCAGCCTGGGGGAGCACTCTGAGGTGCAGTTGACCTCCTCAAGGGGACCAGCTGCTAACTGGTTTGGGGAGTCCACCTGGGGAACCACAGAGTCTGTGGGCTCTGGATTCCTGAGGCGTCCCGATGTCACATCAACCTGCTGGAGCTCCGTGTAGTGCATCTGGCATGGACGGCCTTCGCTCCGCATATTCGGTGTCTGGTCTAGACGGACAACACGACGACCATGTTCTACCTCAACAAGCAGGACGGGGACAAGTTCCCTTTAGTTGTTTCCCGAAGCTCTCCACACCTAGACCCTCGTATGCAGCCTGGACACTGACCTTCTGGCGATTCAAGTGATCAGCGTGTCCAACCAGCTGGCAGGTACCCTCAGCTGAGTGGGCGAGGCATCTGACGAGTGGTCCTTCCACCAGTTCTCCTAGTGGGGCACTCCCAAGGTCAACCAGTTTGTCTCCCATGAGAATGTGAAGCTGAGGTTGTTTTGTGCCTGTCCCCCTCCGTATGGGACACTGCTGGGGATGCCTTTGTGAGGCCTTGGAACCTGGGCCTCATGTACACTTCCCCTCCATTTCCCCTGATCCACAGGATACTGATAGAGTTGTGGCAGGACATGTCACAGGTGACCTTGGTGGTTCTGGACTGGCTGCGCCAGTTCTGGTACTCTGATCTCCGCCTCAACAGCGGGCTTCCATGGCATTTGCCTGTCCTCCCAGACCTGCTCTCGGAAGGTCCTTCATCCAGACCTTCAGTCCATGCATTTGACAACCTAGTTCCTGAGCGGCTAGAGTTCCAGGCATTTGGTCTCTCTCCAACAAAGTTCTCCAGGTCATGGACGCCTCTCAGAAGCAGTCGACTACCAGTGCTACACCTTCAGATGGAAGAGATTTTCCATTTGGTGTGCGGGCAAGGAGCTAGACCCCTTGTCCTGCCTGGTAGCGAGCATCCTTGACTGCCTGTGGTCCCTCACTGTCAGGCCTCCAGTCGGCGACCCCCAGGATGCACCTGGCAGACATCTCTGTATACAGGGCGAGGCTGGTATGCCAACGGCACAGGAGAAGGTGGTCGACAGGAGGTTTTTGGGCACTTCATCAAAGGCCTTGACCACTTGTCCCAGCTGGTGCGTGAGCCACCACCACCTTGGAACTTGTTACTGGTGCTGGCAATGCTCATGGGCAAGCCATTTGAACCAGTACACAGATGTAACGTCTCTCACCTGTCGTGGAAGACTGCCTTCTTGGTGGCTATCACCTCTGCCAGAAGTATCAGTGAATTCCAGGTGCTCTCAGCGGAGTCTCCTTATTTGGTCTTTAGGGACAAAGTTATCCTCCGCCCCAACCCAAACTTGTTTCCGAAGGTTGTCTCGGAGTTCCCGCTTACCCAGGTGATCAGCCTCCCAGTGTATTTCACCAGTCCAACCTCTGAGGCTGAGCACAGGCTCCATACATTGGACCTGAGGCAAATGCTTTCCAGAACAGGATACAGTACTCAAGATGTGGCCTTACCAAAGTCCTGTACAGTGGAAATATAGAAACATAGACTTTGACGGCAGATAAGGACCGCTTGGCCCATCTAGTCTGCGCATTTCCCTGCCTACAAGATAGGCTGCAGATCCTAGTTAACCAACAGGCTATTTCTTCCTACCCCCCACAAGAATTGCCTTATGTCTGTCCCATGCATTTTTGAATTCTCCCACAGTTTGACCCCACAACCTCCTCAGGAAGGCTGTTCCATGCATCCACTACCCTCTCTGTGAAATACTTCCTCACATTGCCCCTGAACTGCGCCCCTTTAATTTGTGTCCCTTGTTCTTGTACGCCTCTTTCTGAAAGATGCTACCCTCTTGGACTTTTGATTCCACTGAGTACTTAAAAGTTTCTATCATGTCCCCTCTCCTTCTTTCCTCAAGGGTATACATATTAAGCTCCTTTAGTCTCTCCTCGTACGGGTTCTCTTGCAGACCCTGCACCATTTTAGTTGCCCTCCTCTGGACTGCCTCTATCCTATGTCCTTGCGGATATGGGATCTCCAGAACTGGACGCAGTACTCCAGATGGGGTCTCACCAACTGTCTGTACAGAGGGATAACAATTTCCTGTTTTCTGCTGCTGGTGCTTCTCCCTGTGCATCCCAGTATACCCCCAGTCCTCCCTACTGCGACAATATTACCTCTCTTTTTCTGCTGCCAGTTCCCTTGCCTATGCATCCCAGCATTCTGCTAGCCATTCCCGCTGCCTTGTCATACTGCCTCCTAACCTTGAGGTCATTAGAGATGATCGCCCCCAAATTCCTTTCCTGCTTGGAGCATTCTGTTTCTTCCCCACCAGATGATATGACGCTTCTGAGTTTTTGTGCCCCATGTGCATTATCTTGCACCTTTTGCATTGAGCTTTTCAGCTGAGAATCCCTTGACCAGTCCTCCAGCTTTTTTTTAGATCCCCCTTCCTTCTGTCTACTCCCCCGGCGCGTCTACGCTGTTGCAAAGCTTAATGTCATCAGTGACCAGGTAGGTCTTCCTTCTGCAATGTTACTGATAGACATTGAACTACGGTTACAGGTGAGTAACTCTTATTTTCTTTTTCTTTCTTTTTTTTCTTTTCTTACTTTTTATCCCCTCTCTTTTCCAAGCCTGTTCCCTCTCTCGGAACCCCCCAAGCACTACGCGCCACTTGAGGACCAGGTGGTGTATTCCTAAGGTGCGTCGCTCCATTCTTACCTCTAGAGCCCCCGGTAACCCCTGTCAGGGTGGGGGAGGACCCAAATCTCGATTCTGGAGTGCGCACTGTGTAATCTGCCATAGGTTCATCGCCTAGAGGATTTTCCTTATTCTGTGCCCCCCCCCCCGATGTCAGCGTACAGTGAGGCAGATGCACGCTGAGACTTGCATCCGCCCCGATCCTCAGCCGATGTCAACCCTCCTGCATTAGCTGCTTTCCCATCTGCACTAGCACCGCCTGAGGTCACCAAAGCGGTGGCGGTATAGCGGTGGGACAAGCTACCCACCCCGGAGAATCCTTCTCCCCTGGTGGCCCAAGTCACCCTCATTTTCTTGATGTTGACTCCATTTGAACTGCTCCTAATCTCACAATTATAATAACTGGCACTTTTTCTAATGAGGGGAGAGTGACCAGCAAGGTGCCGCACCATTCCTTTTCCGTGTCTTCATAATTGACATTGTAGAAGAGTTGGAAGGGAAGATGTGCCTTTTTGCAGATGACACAAAGATGTGTAATAGGGTGGACATTCAGGAAGGGGTGGAGAGAATGAGTAAGGACCTTGGTCAACTCAACTGGTCAAGGATATGGAAACTAGAGTCAGTGCCAAAGTGCAAAATCATTCACCTAGGGCAGGAGCTGAGTGTAAAATTGGGGGTTACTGTCAGTCACTAAGCAGGAAAAGGGACCTTGGGGCTGTAATATCTGATAACCTCAACGTCGCAGAGCAGTGTGACAAGGCATTGGGCAGGGGCAGTGGGATGCTGGTGTGCATAGGGAGAGATCACCAGCAGGAAGAGGGAGGTGATGTTGTTGTTGTATCGGTCATTGGTGAGACACCACCTCGAGTACTGTCCAGTTCTGGACGCTGCATCTCAGATAGGACATAGACAGGGTGGAGGGAGTCCGCAGGAGGACAAGTTAAATGGGTTAGCACAGGAAACCCTATGAGGAGAGACTGAGGGAACTCATGTACACCCTGGAGGATAGGAGGGAGAAGAGGGACATCATAGAGACCTACAAGTACCTCAGGGGGTGAACAGGGTGCAGGAACCATGTCTCTTTCAAGGGAGGAAGAGCACCAGGACCAGTGTGCATGCAACGAGGCAGAAGGGGGACGTTTAGGAGGGACTTGAAGAAATACTACTCCACTGAAAGAGTGATGGATGCTTGGAGCAGCCTGCCACTAGAGGTAGTGGGGGCGAAAACAATGGTGTCTTCAAACATGCATGGGCTAGACACAGGGGAATACTGGTACATAAGCAAGAGAGAGGAGGGTCGCCTGAGACCAGTTGGGGTCTGGGGAGACAAAATAGGCAGAGAACATCTGGGCAGACTGGGTGGACCAAACAGTCCTTTTTTGCAGACAGGTGATGTTTCTATTCTTACTACCTGGCTGGTTGAAGGCATGATCCACTTGGGTTGTTGTGTTAGTAGTGAATAACAGACCACCCCAGTGTCTCTCTGCTGTCATATCTATAGTATATTATGTATTGGGGCTGCTGAAAGAGGACATTAACTTGCATCCCTTTTTGTTGCTTTACAGATCAAGCTGGAACGAGAGAGAAGTTTGATGCTGGCGGTAAGTGGATCTGGACTCTTGCTTCTACTGTCTGCAATGATCCCCACCCTGCTGCCTCACAGACTGGTGACAATCTTCACAGTCTGACACATTGATGCTGCTGGATACACTTTTTGGGGAAAAAAAGCATTTAGATACGTTTCCCTTTATAGTGTATAGTAGAGTATTGTTCTGTATAGAATTTCATCCCTTTCAAAATGCTGTTCTATCACAGTTCCAAAGGTCATGGAATGTGATTCTGCCCTACTGTGGTAGAACTGCAATCTTCCCCTGTCAGTCTTCACCATTCATTCCTGCTGGGTGTAAGCCAGAAGGCACACCTGCTGCGGGGGTGTTTTTTTTTTTTTGGAGGGAGGGAGGAGTTGGCACCGCCCATGAGAGCAACGCACTGCTTGGTGCGTGAGGGCCGGCCGTTAGGTGCTGCAGACTCCTTCTCCATCCCAGTTCTGTTCCTCCCGCCATCGAGGCTGCACCTGCTGCGCGAATACAGTGTGTTTTTCGAAGTACGCCATTAGGCCTTCTGTCGATGCCGTCTGTTCGACTGTCCTGGTTCTCATCCTGATGCTGGTAAGTTCATTCAGATTATTTGTTTAAAGGCATCTGGGAGCTTTTGCTGTATTTTAGTTTATTTCGCATCATGTCTGGTTAGAGAACCAAGCGTAAACCGAAAGCGGGCCGTGCCCCCATGCATAGGTGCTCCTGTGGCCGGTATTTTTCCATGACGGACCGGCATGATGTCTGCCTTCAGTGCCTGGGACCTAACCATTATATGGATAGATGCGACACCTTTTTCCATGGATCGCAGTGTTTTGGAAATCCGCACATTCAAAGTCGGCAGGGCTCTGCCAACTTTCGTAGGACAGCGTCGCTCTCTGGCTTCCCAGGCCAGATCTTCAGACCCTTCCTGCAGGTCCCCTCCCAGGTCTGTATGGTCTGGTGAGGAGGCCTCCTCATCTTAAAGCCTTGCCGAGGAGGAGGCCTCTTTTGCGGCGTCGGAGGAGCGGCATGGCCCTTCCCAGGGTCGCATCGGTGATGTAGCCTCAGCAGTCACCTCTCTGTAGGTGCAGGCTTCCCCAGTGTCACGGCCCAGGGTTGCTGGGTCTGGCACCACTTTGCATCCTGGTGCTGTTCACGGCCCCGTTTCAGGTTCCGGCACCGGTGTCTGTGCCGGTGCCGTGGATGGGTCGGCGTTGGGTTCCGGGGCCGTGGGTAGTGCAGTAGACAACTTTTGCCACTGGAGATGCTGGAGCCGTTCGCGGTGCCGTCCCTCAGGGTGGTCTCGGCGTGGCCAATATTGAGGTCCTGCTGGTCGACTCCTCTTCGGAGGTGGTGGACCCGGATTGGCTGCCCGATTCTTCGAAATCAGAGACCTCTGTGGGACACGGCGTCAGGCAGCCCAGCGCCCCCATCCCTGAGTCTCCACAGCAGTCTGTCTTTGAGGGACTCTCGGGGGTGGCCTGGGGTCCACTAAGGATGACAGCTTGGGAGGGACTGTCCCTCTTGGGGACGGCTGCTAAGCCATGGTGCTGCTGTGCCCTCTCAGGAGGACTGGAAGTCCTGGCTTCGGAGGCCTCCCTCAGTGGGCCTCTGTACTGGGGGACTTCTTCGCTGGGGTCGAGGAGGAGGGCGTTCTGAGTCTGAGGGGTTGAGGGGCCGGGGTGTGGGGCGGTGCTACTCCTCTGCCACCCCACGGGTTGCGAGGAGGAGCCGTAGTGCCGAGCCCCGCCTCGCCTTCTCGGGCTCCGGGGTTCCCTCCAGTGGCGCCACCAAGGGTTGCATTTCTGGACTCATGCAACCCCAGGTGTGTCACAGGGGAGATTCGCTGTCTGGGCTGTTCCGGAGTTCGCATTCCCAGGGTTCCGCCATGTGACCCGGTTTGATCTCAGGGATATCTCCAGCTCGGGCACCGTTCCTTGGATTCCAGAGCCCTGGCAGAGGAGAGCCACCTCCGTGCAGGTGCCCTTCTCCCATTCCTCTGCAGCCACCTCCCTCTCTCCCAGACCATGTAGGTCCTACGGGGCCTTTATCCTGGGAGACGTTCAGAGGCACTGCGGCAGCCTTCCCGTCATATGTTGGGTACATGCATGAGTGGGTCTTTCCCCTGTCCCCACCACCACAGGAGTCTTCTGGACATTCGACTTCCCCATCCTCCTCGACTCCCTCCAAGGAGAGAGGGGAACCTACTCTTCACCTCTTTTCCGACACTGATTTCACTGAATATCAGCCCTTCCTATCGAGGATGATTCGGGACCTCCGTATTTCTTTAGTCAGACGGGACAATACCATGCGAGAGACGTGCAAATTCCTCAGTGAATTGAGTGCCCAGCATCTGGTGGTGCCATCCTGGCCTATTCCCTTCCAGGAAGCGTCTATCCACACCTGGCAGTCTCCAGCGGCCCCTTTCCCAGCCCTGGCAGACTGCAGGAAGAGGTATTGTGCTCCATTGGAGTCTCTAGGTTCTCTCCCTAACCCTCCCTCGGGCTTGGTATGCCTTGAGACCCCTTCTGGGCATCGGCACCTGACGCACGACCGACCACCAAACTCCGATTCCCTACAGTTCGACCGATGGGGGTGAAGAGTTTTCTCTTTGTCTCGTGTGATGTGCATTGCATCAAATCAGGCACATCATGCTGCCTATAACAGGCACTTGTGGTCGATGCCGGCTCAGGTGATAGCATCAATGCCTGATTCGGAGCAATCTCGACAAGCCATTGCCCCCTCTGCCATAGGCCTGGAACTGGCAAGGCACCAAGCAAGGGCATCTTATGACGCCAGTGAGGTAGATTACAGGCTTGCGGGAAGAGCTGTCTGCATTAGGCAGGCGGCGTGGCTTCGTCTGTCGAGGTTGTCACCCCTGGCTCTGCGTATGGTGATCCACTCCGCCTTTCGAGGGACCCGCCTTTTTTCCACCAGGGCTAGGGGGCTTCTACTGGGGCTTCCTCCATCCCCTCATCTTCAGAGGACACCTCCTAGCTCTCCTCGGCCTTAGACCCCAATCTAGTACAGCCAGGGTCTCTTCTTCCTGTTTCCCACCAGCAGGAAGCTGAGGGTCTTGTTCCCTCAGGGTTGTGCTGGACCCCTTCGGGGGGCTTGGTA
Source organism: Neoceratodus forsteri (assembly GCA_016271365.2). NCBI lineage: Eukaryota > Metazoa > Chordata > Ceratodontiformes > Ceratodontidae > Neoceratodus > Neoceratodus forsteri. The sequence goes on from JADMNL010000033.1 coordinate 36,663,295, forward strand.
CTCACCCAGCAGTAATGAATGGGTTGTGGTGGGCCCCCTTGAGAGAGGCTTGGTACTTACCAGCAGTAATGAATGGTGAAGATTGACAAGGGGAAGATGTGAAAGTGCGTACCCACGGTGTAATTGTTAATCTTCTGTATCTTCACCATTCATTACCAAATCCCACCACCTTCCCTCATGGGACTCATTTTTGGGCATCTCCCATGCCCTGCTTGCCCAGGCCGCTCGGGGCTAAATCCCATAGTTCCTCTGGTTCTTCTGTAAAGAACAGCGAAGGATTTGAAGAAGGAGGCGAGCGAGTGGAGCTTCGCCCTGTCCATCTGAGGGACCTCTCTGATTTCCTGGAAGGTGTTCTCTTTGGGGACTTTACCTTCAGGCCAGATTAGTTCAGTCACCAGCCAGCAGGGCTAGTTTCTGAGACAGTCCTCTAACCCTCGGTCTTCGGACTTAGCTGGAGTCCCTGAATCTTACCTTGTGTATGTCAGACGGGCTAGTCAATGGCTGTTCTAGCCCGATTCGAAAATCACCATCTTGTTCTGGTGGTCTGGTTACATTTGTCCCTTGCCTTCTCCAGGGAGTCAGAAGGAGTTTCCTTCTCTGTCCATCTTACCAAAGAGGTTGCCCTCTGTTAGGGACCCACACACACACACACACACACACACACACACACACGCACTAACACGTAGTGGGGTCCTTTCCCTAGACCTAGTTGGGGGCTCTTCCTCTCCGGAACAGATTATTTGGCTTGGCAATCTGTGAGCTCTCAGCGTGAGTGATGGGTAATAGGATAGCGGGATGTGTAGGGAAATCTACCTGTCTATTATCAACCTATGCAGAAGGTTCGGTTGAACCATCTAAACCAATTTTGTCTGATGGGATCCTTACTCCCTTGCTTTTAAGTCCAAGATGAGCTTCAAGCCAGTTTCTCAAAATTTGTGACTGAATTTTTCCCTCCTCCCAATATCCTCTTTTCTTCTTCCTCTTCCTTATTTCTTCCTCCCTCAGAGCCACCCAAGGAGTGAGGTCCTACGGTCCCTTAGGGTAGGGTTCTCCTCTTTCCTGACCTCTTTTCAGTTTGTTTCCTTTATCTATCCCTCGGCTCTCTTGCCTTGCTCTTATTCTTCTAATTATTTTTATTTCGCCTCTCCAGCTTACAGAACTGGGATGGAGGAGGAGTCTGCAGTACGTATCGACCGCCCCTCACTACACCACACAGTGTGTTGCTCTCATGGGTGGCGCCGACTCCTACCCCCTACCCCCCCAAACAAAAAAAAAAACTCCTGTAGCGGGTGTGCGCTTCCGGCTCACAGCCAGCAGTAATGAATGATGAAGATACAGGAGAAGATAGTCTGGAGGTCTTTGGAGAGGAGGATTTTTCCAAATCCTCTGAAGGAGGCTGTGGTTCAGCCCCTTCTTAAGAAGTCCTCCTTGGACCCAGACTGTCTGGCTAACTACAGATCTGTCTCTAACCTGCCCTTTGTGGGCAAAGTTATTGAGAAGGTGGTCGAATCGCAGCTGGATGATCATTTGACCAGCCACAATGTCTATGATTCTCTCCAGTCCGGATTTAGGAAAAGACATAGTACTGAGACAGCTCTTGTCCGGGTACTAAGTGAACTAATAGTGAGAGATCGAAGGACTTGTTCTATCTTGGTCCTTCTTGATCTCTCTGCAGCATTTGACACTGTGGACCATGGTGTGCCATTGGAGCGCTTGCGGTTTATCTGTGGGCTGTCTGGTACAGTCCTCAGTTGGTTTCGATCTTTCCTCGAGGGTAGAACTCTGAGGGTGGTGTCTGGAATTTTTTCCTCGGCATCATTCCCCCTATCCTGTGGGTTGCCTCAGGGCTCCATTTTGGCACCCATGTTGTTTGCGGTGTACATGCTGCCGTTAGGAGCGATTATGAGGCGGTACGGTGTGAGTTTTCACTGCTATGCAGATGATACTCAGCTGTACATGTCCTTTGTGCCCGGCCAAGATGCTGCCTTTTCAGTCTTTAAAAAATGTCTGGCCGAAATCCAGGACTGAAAGAATGTGAGTTGGCTGCAGTTGAACCCAGAAAAAACTGAGGTGTTGGTTGTGGACCAGGGTCACCGGGAGGTGAGTTTGTTGGCTGGATCACCCTCGGGTTTATGGCTTGGGGGTGTACAGCTAACTACCTCAGACCGGGTGCGGAACCTGGGCATTGTTTGACACTTAAATCTCAGGTGTCGGCAGTTGTCAAAACCTCCGTTTACCATCTGAGGAACATTGCCCGGGTGAAGCACCTGGTTCCTCCTGACGATCTTCCTACTTTGGTCCACGCTTTCGTTACCTCCCGCCTTGACTACTGCAATGCCCTCTATCTTGGGCTACTGGGGGTTGAGATTCGCTGCTTGCAGCTAGTGCAGAATGCGGCAGCCAGGCTATTGACTGGTTCTTCTAGGTCCAGTCACACGCCTGTGCTCCGCGGACTGCACTGGCTGCCAGTTTGCTGGCAAATCACCTTCAGGGTTGGTTTGCTGACCTATAAGGCCCTACACGACCAGGGACCTGGCTGTCTGAAAGATCTTTGTCCCTACTGTCCATCCCGCTCTCTCCGATCCACTAACGAGGGATTGCTAGAGACTCTCAGGGTTTGCTTAAAAACTTCAGGGGCCAAATCTTTTAGCTTTATGGCCCTAACCCTGTGGAATTCTCTACCTCGTCAGGTGCGAGATTGCCCGGCTGTCCAAAGCTTTAAGGAGGCTTTAAAAACGTATCTTTTTAGCCTAACATATAATGAGTTTTGAATGCTGTTAAGTCTGTTTTAATATTATTTTAATTATTGTTTTATCATGCAATGTACAGGCGCCTTGGTTTTGGAAAGGCGCCTTTTACAAATAGATTGATTGAAGATCAACAATTACAGTAGGTATGTCATTTTCATTTCTAGAACCTCAAGAAACTGCACAAGTCAATTTCATTTTGAAAGCAAAAGAACTCATGCACACAAATTTCACACAGTACTATACACTATAAAAAATACAGGATGTGCAACTCTATGCCCAACCAGTGTGTTCTGCCACCTCAGGGTCCTCATTCCCATGGACCTCTCAAGCTTCGCTCTCGGTCAGAAGAAATTGGGACCCCTCTGTGGCAGCACACTAGTTGTGCATAGTTACCAATCCAGTGTTCTCTATATTTCATATATTTTTATGTTGTCTTGTGCGCGCAGCACAGACAACATATTGTGGCAGCTTGGAGTGAAGAAGCAGGTTTAGGAGATGCGGTGGTGCTGGGCCTATGGCGCCACTGCTTTTTCAGCATGGGGTCTGTTGCACCAGTGAAGCAGCAGGCTGTCTATGACAGCAGTTGAGAAGCCTGCCACCAAGTTGAAGGAAATTTGCCGCTGCAATCAGGGAGTGCCCCTTAATTGGAGAATCAGCTGTTTTTGCTGCTGAGGCGTTCGTGATTGCAGCAGCAACTAGCAACTTGCCTTGTCTGGTGTAACATTTCAGGAAACATGGTGGCGTCTGTCAGCCATCCGCCTTTCGCAGTCCGTAGCAAGCCTACTTCGGTGGTGGCCGTACCCAGGGCCGGCGTTAGTCATCTGCCAAACACTGGTGGATTTTGACATAATGCCCCCCTTGCAAAAATAATTTGTCTGCCGAGGGAGTGCCTGTTCCCCTTGGCATCATGCCCCTGACACAGACCCTTTTACTTTGTCGACGGGGGAGGGGCAATCCCCGTCCGCCTCCAGCCTCTTCTCTCCCCAAAGAAAACACCCAGGTAGCACACTGGGAGCCCACCCCAGCATACCAAATCTACCTGCAAAATAGGAAAACCTTCCCACAATGTTTTTAAATTTTTGTTTTCCTGAAAAGTAGATAACGGTTCCTTGTGTCCAGTGACCACTCCCCCAAGCCGCACCCACCCTCTGCGCACCCCACCTCCACACACACACACACACACCAACCCCCAATCCCATACCCAACCTCTGGAGCCTGATGCGAGGATCTTCGGTGGACCGGGAACACGTCTGCACTCTTCAAAGTCGACCACAAACTGAAGAGATACCAATAAGCTATAAACCGGCATAAATGTTTTTTGTTTTCAGCTTGGGTGGATATCTCAACCATTTTTGGGGATTTTGGCACCACATTTTCAACATGAGGTTCTTGGGACCTCACCTCGTGAATTTAGTCACTGTCATGTTGTTCGGTCACGAAAGGTGATTTCACTCACTGCACAGAATCATCTTTTGGGACCGATTAACGAAACGACAGTGCCACTGTTCATGAAGTGGGCTCACAAAAAGCCTATGTTGCAAATTTGGTGAAAAAATTCAAAAAAAATGACTGTTACGAGTGTGCATTGTGAGTTTACACTCACGTTCATAACTGCGAGAATTTAATATTTTTATGTCAGATTTTCACCATTGCCATTTTTACACACCTCCTTATGAACAGTACATCTGTCATTTTTCATATCCTGCCCAAAATGTGTGTTCACACATCCGGCTCACAGTGGTGCGGTCGCTGTGGGAAGTTAATGTTCGGGACAGATTAAGAAAATCACAGTGACACTGTTCGTGAGCGGAGGTCCAAAAATGATTGTGTTGAAAGTTTGGTGACAAAATTCCACAAAATGAGTCTTACAAGCATGCATTGTGCAGTTTCTATGCACACTCGTAACTTCAAGAATTAATATTTTCACTCCAAATTTTCAACATTGCCATTTTTTCACATCTCCTTATGAACAGTACAACTGTCAATCTTACTGCAAGAAACTGCTCTTGCAGCAGGTTACACCATTAGGACTGAAGCCAGCAGGCGCCAGGACACCACGGAAATTTTCTAGCTAGCAGTATCCAGTGGGGACCGCCCCCATCAGGCATCATATAAAGAGGGCGGTCCCCCAGAATCCCCAGTTCTTTTCCTGCCGTCGACTCGCCAGCATCGGCCTTACGGTCCCGCTCTTGTGTACGACGACTAGAACTTTCAGAGTTTTACTCTAAATGTGCCACAGCATGACTCCTTCCCGGCTCCCGCCCCTCCTCTGGAACAACGGGCAGAAAAGGTCTGGGGTCGCATCGCTCGCCACTTTTCAGGGTGGCAGTCGACTACCGCCAACCGATGGGTCCTTTAACTGGTCAAGACGTGTCACTTTATAGAATTCCTCAACCACCCACCGTCAAGACCTCCCCTGCTTTCCCGTTATTCGGGACAGCACACTGCTCATACAGCAGGAGGCGCTCGCGCTTCTGGGAAAGGAAGCTATAGAGCACGTACCGAGGAACCAGAGAGGTGGAGGTTACTATTCCCACTTCTTTCTGGTTCCCAAAAAGACAGGGGACCTCCGTCCGATACTGGTTCTCAGTGATCTCAACGCTTCGGTCCTTTACAAATGTTTCCGCATGGTGACCCTTCTCGGTCTGATACCCATGCTCAAGCAGGGTGCCTTCCTAGCGTCCTTGGACATGCAGGATGCCTACCTACACATACCCATTGCTCGAGCACACAGGAAGTTCTTGCGCTTCGAACTTCTAGGTCGCCATTATCAGTTCCGAGCCCACCCTTTCGGACTGTCATCGGCACCTTGAGTGTTCACGAACTACATGGCAGTTGTAGCGGCGGCTCTAAGGAGACAAGGCCACTACATGTTCCCCTACCTGGACGACTGGCTCCTCGTGGCACTCTCTCTGGAGGCTCTGATGTCTGCAATCTACTGTACTCAGTCCCTGTTCAGAACATTGGGCATCATTATTAATCGGGAGAAGTCACACCTGGGTCCGTCACAGAATCTTCAGTTTATAGGTGCAGTTCTGGACACCGTCCAGGGGAGAGCATTTCTGCCCCAGGACCGAGCGGAACACATCAGATCCCTCATCAGGGACATCCATGCAAAGACAATCTCAGCCAGACTGGTCCTTTGCCTGCACGGACACATGGCTGCGGCCATTGCAACAGTCCCACTAGCCCGTCTCCACATGCGGGTGACCCAGTGGATGTTATGGGTTCAGTGGGATCAGAAGCAAGACCATTTGCAGCTTCTAATTCGGATCACGAATGCCGTAATCCGGGATTGGCAGTGGTGGCTAGATTTAAAGAACCTGTTGGCAGGGGTCCCCTTCATTGCGCCGTCTCAGATTGTGACTCTCTCCACAGATGCCTCAGAGCTCTGGTGGGGAGCACACCTCGACGGTGCCAGTTCTCAGGGTCTATGGACAGCCCAAGAAGCTCATCTCCACATAAATATCCTGGAAATGAGAGCAGTTCTTTACGCCCTGCAGGCTTTGCAGTCGGAGATCCCACAGGGTACTCTCCTGTTACAAACAGACAATACCGCGGTGATGTATTACTTCAACAAACAAGGAGGCACCCATTCCTACCCGTTTTGCAGGGAGGCCATGAATGTGTGTGATTGGGTTCTACAACATGGCGCAAACCTCATTGCTGTTCATGTCCCAGGAGTGGACAACGTCATCGCAGACAGCCTGAGTCGCCCTCGGGCCAGAATCCACGAGTGGGAACTACTCCTGGAGGTAGTAGAGGATCTGTTTCACAGATGGGGTACACCAGAGTTAGACTTCTTCGCGTCCCCATACAACGCAAAACTGCCCAATTTTTGCTCGCTAGATCCAGGGCCTGGTGTTTTCTGGTGAGACGCGTTGTCCCTCTCCTGGGCGGGCAGATTCCTCTATGCCTTTCCTCCCTTCCCGTTGATCCAGAGGGTCCTTTTGAAACTTTGCACAGAGCAAGCGACGCTAATACTTATCGCGCCGTTTTGGCCCAGACAGATCTGGTTCTCTCTACTACATCATCTGTCCCGGGAACCTCCAGTGCCTCTGCCAATCAGCTGTCACTTACTGTCTCAGGAGGCGGTCTTCTTGGTCCATCCGGACCTTCGTTCGCTGAACCTGCACGCCTGGCTCCTAGAGACATAGCCATTATGTGATACAGGGTCTCGCAAGAGGTAGCAGACGTTCTAGTGGCTGCTAGAAAACCGGCCACTAACGCTACTTACGCCATGAAATGGCGCAGATTTTGCCTGTGGGCTCAGGCACGTGGGTTTTTGCCAATGGATTGTCCAGAAAGGTCGGTCCTGGACCATCTCCTGTCTGTTTTTCAGATAGGCTTGGCCTACTCCTCGATAAAAGTACACCTTTGTGCCATCTCAGCCTATCACACTCCTATAGGCCAACATCCCATAACTCAGTTGGACATGGCGTGAGCCTTTCTGAGAGGTGTTCTCCACCTTAGACCTCCGATTAAGGATCCTATTCCACCATGGGATTTACCCTTTGTCCTGGAGCAGCTTACGCTGCCACCTTTTGAACCAGCCGCGGATTGCGAGCTACGTCGTCTTACATGGAAGACGTTGTTTTTAGTTGCTGTTACTTCAGCCAGAAGAATTTCTGAACTTCACGCAGTGATGTACAAAGAACCTTATTTGGTTTTTCACCAGGACATGGTATCCCTACGGACTAATCCGAAGTTTCTACCTAAGGTGGTCTCAGCTCTCTCTCTTAATCAGGACATTGATCTACCAGTGTACTTTACTAAATATTCTAATAGAGGAGAGGCCCTGTTGCACACTTCAGATGTGCATAGGTGTCTTCGATACTACCTGACCAGAACCAAACACCACCGAAAATCTGACCAGCTTTTTGTCTCCTTCGCCCACAGGATGATGGGAGCTCCCATTTCCAAACAGTCTCTGTCAAGGTGGCTCATACATTGTATCACGTTCTGTTACCAGAAGCATAACAAACCCTTACCGTGCTCGGTTAAGGGTAATTCCACAAGGGGGGTGGCTACCTCCTTTGTGGCCTTAAAGAACGTGTCCACCTCAGCCATCTGTGCAGCAGCTACTTGGAGCACTGTGCACACCTTCATCAGGCATTATAGCCTGGACGTCTCATCGAGGCAAAGAGCAGGTTTTGGTCTAGCAGTCCTTCAGGGACTCCTGTCCTAGGCTTCGGTTCTACCAGTGATTTCTACCTTTCCTGCTCCCAATGGTGAGGGATTTCCAGTATTGCTTGGGAATCGGTCCTAATGGTGTAACCTGCTGCAAGAGCTGTTTCTCGAAGTAAGATAGTACAGTTACTTAAGAGCTTACCATAACAGTAGATCTTCGAGAACAGCTCTTGCAGCAGGTACCCCCCCCCACCATCCCTGCTGGAGGTAGACTTGTTCCGATATCCCTCTCCTTGGATCAGGTGTTCTTAACACCACTCTGTTTGCCATTTGATGGTGGATCCTCAGTCTCCTTTTCTGATGTCATCCAGCAGCCGGGAGTCTCCAGTGGGAGAACTGGGGATTCTGGTGGACCGCCCCCTTATTTACTGTGCCTGACGTTGAGGGCGGGACTGACGTCAGGGCCGGTCCCCGCTGAATACTGCTAACTAGAAAATTTCGTTGGGGTCCTGGCCCCTGCTGACTTCAGTCCTAATGGTGTAACCTGCTGCAAGAGCCGTTCTCAAAGATCTGCTGTTACGGTAAGTTCTTATGTAACTGTACTTTTCTAAGGAGTTTGCAGCACAGCCTCTTAATTGGGAGTGCATTAAGATAGATATTATGGGAAAATGGCAGTTTACTTCAGCCACTTTAGGCCGTGGGACTGCAAGCTACCATTCCTATATTTCGAGTATGAATATTCTCTATGAAACAGGCTCTGAGATTTCACAGAGAGCCTGTCAGTCGTCCTCAATGTAAGGTCTTGTGGCAGTTATTACATAAGGGTCTAATAACCCCTAAGTGAGGGCGCCATGGATGCCTGTGATGCAGTAGCACACGCAACCACTGCAGGGATTTGTATCCAGAAGCATTCCTGGCTGCGAACAAGATTTTTCTCTAACAGAAGATTATGATCTCTTTGGTCAGCATGTAGCGTAGTCGCATAAGGAGTCTGATGAAGACAGCCCTCAAGAATGTGAAGAACATCCATGTGCCACCTTGGGGAGGTAGGCTTCCAGTAGCAATTTAAGCTGAAGCCATGTGAAGAACATCCATGCACCACCTCCAGGAGGTAGGCTTTCAGTAGCAATTTAAGCTGAAGCCATGTGAAGAACATCCATGCGCCACCTCTGGGAGGTAGGCTTCCAGTAGCAATGTAAGCTGAAGCCATGTGAAGAACATCCATGCGCCACCTCTGGGAGGTAGGCTTCCAGTAGCAATTTAAGCTGAAGCCATGTGAAGAACATCCATGCGCCACCTTGGGGAGGTAGGCTTCCATTAGCAATTTAAGCTGAAGCCCTTTTTCCAGCAAAAGAAGAAGCCACAGCAAAAGGAGCAAGTGGTGATGGCACCCAGCACTACCCTCTTGACAAGACGCTAGCCCCATGTCCAGTCTAGCTGCCCAAGGTGAATCACCCATCTCTGGTGGGGGCTAACTCTATTCTGCCAACAGTAGGAGAATATTAGGACACACAGGTGGGTCTTGATGTTTACCTGGGACGGTTACTTCCTAGAGATGTGAGAGCAACCATCAGACCAGGGACTCTGGGTCAACTAACAGGCCTGTTGGCAGAACTTCCTTCCCTGGACAAATCCAGAAGCAAATGATTTGATACCTTTTAATGGACCAACATAGATGTAACAACAAGAACAGTGTGCTGTAACTTTCAGACCAACAAGTCCATCAGACAAAGTGAGGCTTCAGCAGAACAGGGAAGTAGAGCAGGTACCTGAATAGGCATGGGGCAGAGCCTTCTACTCCAGCTACTTCCTCGTCCCCAGTAAGATGGGCACAGTCACCCAATCTTAGACCTCTGGCACCTGAACAAGTACATGAGTGGTAAGAAATTCAGGATGGTGTCTCCGGGAGTGTTCAGTCCTTCCATACCCAAGACCCCAGGATTAGTTGGTGCCCTTAGACATGCAGAATGCATATTGGCATATCCCTGTCAGGGTCTGAAACCGCAAATACAGTGGTAGTTGTGCAGAAGTCTACCAGTAGGGCAGTGCAGCGCGCGATAGCAATTGAATAACATGTTTTGTGCTACTACAAATACCATGCTGTATCATGCTGCCAGTCAACTTTTGCACAGCTCCCACTGTACCCTGATTTAGTGAGTCTTAGAGATCTACCAAGATACACCTCTTCACCTGATAAATAGGTGCCTTAGTGCCACAGCATTCTGAAATTCATGAGCTGTCCCAAAAGTACTGTGCAGAATAAAAATTATTTCCCTTGTACAATGCAGCAAACTGGGTCTCAATGACTTCCTTTTTTTTTTTTTGCAGCCACCTAGCTCCGCCCTTGCGCTCACCAGCGTTATGTCGAGATGCAAGGGAGAGCACGGGGGTGCGCTCCATTATAATCAATGGTCGTCAGCTTTACAATCTATTAACAGTATTTTAGCCAGTTGGTAATGAAACGTGGGTACCAGTCGACTTACAAGGCCCTTGTTAGTCTATCGGTGCCCACGCTTTCATGACCAACTGGCCTATGTAATGTTAAAATAGATCGCTTTTGTCACCCATCGCTATATTGAGCGGCTCTCGCGCTCACGGCATTCACATAACGTTGGTGAGCACAGGGGCAGAGCGTAGTCGGCCCTTACAACTGGGAATTCAGCTGTAATTTTTTATTGATGGCATGACGGGGGAAATCTTACAACTGGAGAATGCTGTGTCAATAAGGCACCTGCTTAGGTGCAGGGGCTGATCAATACAGGTTGGTAGATCTCGTTAAGTTTGAGTTCTGCCATTTGGAATTATATCAGACACGTGTTTTTACCAAGTAGTTTGCAGTACTTGTGGCACACCTTAGAAAGAAGAGATTTCAAGTATTTCCTTACCTGGAGGATTGGTTTATATAAAGACTGTTCAAGCAGCAGACAGAAATGGCAGAATCCTGTACATACTAGTTTCTGACATCCATTATAATCATAATTAATCTTCAGGAGTCTGTTAATTCCCTGTTGGAGACTGCAGTTCATAGGAGTCATCCTGGATTCTGCTCGAGCTTAGTCCTTTCTCCTGGAGGACAAGGATGGGTTGATAGTGCACATGGCTTGCTATGCCCAAGATCACACTCATGTGACAGCGCACTCCATGCAGAGGATGTTGGGACTCCTGGCAGCCACAGCGTTCACAGTACCCATTGCACATGAGAACATCTCCGTGAATACTCAGCACACAATTGTAGCTAGTATTTAACCCTCAAGCCACCCAGTACTGGTGACAAAGCCTCTGGCTTACTCCCTTTTGTGATGGTCTTCAAAGGAGAACCTTCTTCAGGGTTTCCCTTTCTCCCCCTCTTTGTAACCGCAGGTAACTATCACCACGGATACCTCCTTTCTAGAATGGGGGTGCACATTTTCAGAGTCTTCAAACCCAGGAGACTTGGTAGACTCTGAACGTAGTCCCACATAAATGTGCTAGAGATAAACACTGATCTATGTAGGCTACAGGCCCTGTTGGACTGAGTATGTCACAGGGTAGTTCATCTCCAGACAGGCAAGTGTCTCAAGGCTCGCTCCTACCCTCTGTGCAGGAAACGACAATCTGAAAATGGCGCTTGGAGAACGAGATCCTTATTCAAGCAACTCGCCTGCTCAGGGCAAAAAATACTGGAGACAAGCTCACTCGAAACGGTAGCAGATCCTGGTGAATGGTCCATGGCAGACTATGTAGTTTGGTCTCTGTTGGTGTCGGGTACTGGACTTGGATCTTTCTGCATTCCCCCACCATGCAAAAGTGCTGTGCTGCTTCTCCAGAAATCGAGAGCATGGTGCTTTTAGTCCGAATGTGTTCAGGTTGCAGTGGACATGTCATTTCTCTACGCCTTCCCACCAGTCCACCTCTTGCAGAGTGTACTGTTCAAGCTGGATGCTCAGAGGGCAAGCTGATTCTTCTAACCCAGTCCAGGCAGAGATGGATCTGGTTCCAGTTGCTTTGCTAATTGATTCAGCCACCAGGGACCTCACCCTTGAGAACTAACCTCCTGACCCACAGTGCAAGGGTCAGCCAGTACATCCAAACCTCCGGTGTCTGCTTCTCCAGGTATGACTCTGAAGAGATACGAGTGGGCAGATTTCTAGTATTTCAGCAAGTCTCCCAATTTCTTCAGGCAGTGCATAAGCATTCAACAAGAAAATCTTACTGTGTGGAGTGGTAGTGGTGTTTTTTTTTTGTTTTTTTTTTGGTGCTCTAAAATCTCCATAGATCCTTTTTTGCTGTCCTCCATAGGGCATTTTCAACTATTTCTTGGACCTCAGAGTCAGGTCTGCAGTACTTATCTATAAAACTCCACTTGGCCATCTCAGCCTACCATGAGCTTGTGGGAACTATTCCCTTAGCTCAACTCCTTCTCTTCAGAAGATTTCAGGGAGGTGTCCTGTAAGACCCCCTATAAAGAAACCAGTCGCCAATTAGGAAATCAACTTGGTATTGAACATGCTGACTTGTGAGCCCTTTGAACCAGTGGCTACTTGTGGTATCTGAATTGGGAATGGCGTTTTTAATGGCCAATACCTCTGCATGCAGTTTCTGAGTTGTAGGCCCTAGTCACGGATCTTGACACTGTTTTCCGCAAGGATAAGGTGATACTTTGCACACATCCTAAATTTCTGTCATGAGTGGCATCGAAGTTCCACCTCAACCAATCTTTAGTGCTTCCAACTTTCTTTGCAAAACCAGAGAACCTGGGAGGCGTGTGGTGCCATGCTGCACACTCTTGATGGCTAGAATCCTTGACTTTTACCTTGAGAAAACCAAGAGCTGCGGATGGACCTTTCAACTGTTTCTCCTTTGATCCCTGTTGAAAGGGTATTCCTGTTTCTACACAGTGCTCATCAAATCAGCTTGTCAGTTGCATACATCACTGCAACACTCAAGCAAGACAGCAGTTTGGGGGGGGGGGTCAGTGCTCATTCTACACAAGCATTGGCCACCTCGGTGAGTTTGCTCCGCTTGGTCCCATTTCAGAGATTTGTAGGATTGCTGCCTGGATTAATGGTCACACTTTCATTAAATACTCCGCTTTGGATATTCACTGCAGAAAACATGCAGGTTTCAGACAGGCTGTGTACTCTCCTCAAGTGTCCTCTGTCTGCATCCTCCATGGGGGAGAGACTTGTTTCTGACTGCTTGCTAGTCGAGACCAAAGAGTGGGACTCGGTGGAGAAGATTGAGTCATGAAAGATAGGAAAATTACTCTGATTTTAAGTCTATAAGAATATCTTCTCCATAGAGCATCATTCACCCACCCTTCATCTACTGGATTCCCTTACATGTCCTTCATATTGTTACCACCACACACACACACACATACATGCAACACCACACACTACACACACCACACGTGAAAAGATATGGGCTGTAAAGACATTTGTGATTGTCCCTTCTTACAGGAACCAGTGAGCTGTCTTCTGTTCCTAGTTCTTATTTGTTAATAGTTTTTAGGTAGATGGTTGACTCTTCCTCCTGGGGTGGTGGTGGGATACTGAGGCGGTTGGGGTCAGCAATGCTATACAAGTTGCAGGAGTGCAGACAATGATGTGCATGATGCCGCCAGCCCAGAAGGTCTGGTTCCTACGGGGTCCTGCTGCCTGCGACATGAAGACCGAAGTGTGGTACTCTATGGAAAGATGTTCTTGAAAATCTAGTTACAGTAAGTAATTTTCCTATCTGTGTAACTGCCTGTAATTCTTGATGTTCGCTATGCTTTTATTTCTGCAACTGGTATGCAACATATAAATGTTTAATATCTGTTTTCACCATGTTTCCAGTGTGTGTAATTTTGTTTCTAGCGATGTGGATATGTTGTTCTTATCCACACTTGTTGGCATGTCCCGGTTCCCCTTTAAATCTTAAGGTCTTCAGGCTGGCTCCTCCCACCCACCCAGGTGGTATAACCCTGGGCTCCGCCCCATGAATCCAGATCTTCCTTTCCACTTTAAGATTCAGGTTGCCTCCTCTTTGCTCATGCTTTTTGTAGGCCCTGGCTTCAAACTAGTCGGTTATTCCGAAAATTCATCTCTTTCGAGCTAGCGACTGTGATTATTGTTACTTGGTCATGGAAGATAAATCTTACCTGGATTTCACCTGTGTCCATGCGGCCAAAAAGTGTTGCGCACCAATCCGCATACTGCAAGCATCTACTGCCTGGGTGTCGGCCAAGACACCCAGACGTGCGACATGTGCCTCGCGTTTCACCCGAATGTCCTCGACAGTTGTCTCACACGCCTAAAGTTGGGCAGGCCTGAGAAACTGAATCCTCCAGTGGGCAGTCTTCGCAGCAGCGGGATCTGCCAAGCAGTTGGAACAGATGCAGGCTTTCAAAGAAGTTGTGGCGCGGGCTGCAGAATCCTCTTCTCGGTTGATTTTTGTTCCCCTCAACCTGGGCTCCATGTTTTCGGGTTCCTTCTGGGAGCTGTGCCACTCCCTCCCCACTAAGGGCGAGGGACCTGTGGGCTCTCATTCCTCCCGGTCCCGTAAGAAGGAAAAGGATCCGAAAAATTCTTCGTCTTGGCGGAGACGCTCTTGGGATCGTGAGCGATCTCTGTCCCAGGAGCCAGCACTTTCGACTTCAGTCGAAATTGCTTCCTCTGCTGCTGGTTTCTCAGCCTTGCCACCTGGCCAGTCGACCGAGGTCTCGATCGACGAGGTTAAGACCACTCTCGATCCCGTCGACCCATTGTCACCAGACAAGGCCGACAACTCTTTGACTAGGACTCCAGTCCTGCCTCTTCCTGATGAGGAGACCCAGCTTGCTGGGAATCCCATTAATGAACCGATCCCTGATCCAGGTAAATCACCGGTTTCCCCCGTTGTCTCGCGAAAGACTGAATTGGCCAGTCCGATCGAGGTTGAGATCTGACCCCTTCGACCGACTGGCCGAGGAAGGCGCATAAGCACTCCAAAAACAGGCGACGCCACTGGTTATCCTCGTCCTCCTTGGATGAGGAGAGGCTTCAGCGGAAACTCCGTCGAAGCTATGAGAATTTAATGTGGCAGCAGCTGATTCTATCCGGACAGAAGCGGCCATGATTTCTACTCCAGCTGTTACTTGGCTTTCGCCACCTCAGCCGAAGCTGACTCCTTTGGAACCGGTCAAATCTGTTCCGCCGCCTGTGGAGCCGGCCAGATCAGTCCCTGTTCGGCCAAAATCAGTCTCTTCCCCCAATTGTGGTGGAGCTGCTGACTAAACAGCCTTCGGCAGGGACTCCCATGCAGGATATCGGTCACCCATATGTCTGATCGCCTTAGGGCGTGTTGAAGGGGACCTTGGTGGCTGACGATCTATCTGGATTCTTCGGATTCAGATGACACCGACCTACACTCTCTCCCTCGGGATGATGAGTCTGAGGAGGAGGGCCTTTCGTCATTTCAGGGGATTCTTCGCCTTATCTCCAAATCCACGGGGATGCCCCTGGAGCCTGTCCAGAAAAGGGCAGAGTATCCTTTTACAGATATCCTTAAAAGAGGGGATACACACAAGGAAGCCTTTCCTGTGGCCGAAGCCATTGTTGGTCTGGCTTTGGAGCTCCCGCAGCATCCTGCCTCCTGCTCAGCGCCGTCTGCCCGGATGGCCCGCAAGTATGCGGTGCCCATTGGGTCCCTCTCAGGGTTCACAGAACACCCCTTGGCAGAGGGTTTGGTGATCGCCTCTGTGTTCAGATGCACAGGCAGCTCTGCTGACATTGATAGACCCCAGACAAGGGGTCAAAGAAACTGAACTATATTGCCAGGAAGGGTCTGTGCAGACTTCTCTTTAAGCCTCTGCCAGGCAAGCTCGGCCATCATCATGGCGCACTTCTTATGCCCTGTTGGGCTCCTTAGATGAAGTTCTCCTGCACCTCCATGCGGACCTTCAGACTACAGTCAGGCAGGTCCGGGACCAAAGCCGTGCCGTTGCCAAGCAGCAGCTTCAGATGGCTTTGGACCTGGGGGACTCTTGCACCCGTTGGGTGGCAGCCGCAGTTGCCTCATGCCGCAGGGCTTGGCTGAGGCTTTCCACCTTTATGGTGGATACCCAGCGCAAACTCACTGATGTTCCTTTCCTGGACGTTGATCTCTTCGGCCCAGGTGTGGATGGTCACCTTCAGCGAATCGAGCAGTCCAACACCACCTTGGACTCAGCCTCTTCTGCTCAAAGTGCTTCTGGCACCAAGAAGAAGCAGAAAAAGAAAAAGCCTTTTCGGCACCCTGCTCCTGTGGCCCAGCAGCCTTCCTATCATGGTGGGCAGCAACAGCAGGCACAGACTTGGCGCCCTCGGCCCAAGTCCGGGCCTCCACTGGCCTGCAGACAAGGTCGTCGGGGCTCAAGTCCTGGACCCTCTTCCTCCAAGCCTGCCCAGTGACTGGATAGGAGTGGCCACCCCATCCCCGTCATGCCGGCTCCACCACTTTCTTTCCGCCTGGTCTCCTGTTAACACGGACAGATGGGTCTTAGAAGTGGTCGACCAGGGTCTGCCTCTGGAATTCGAGCAGTACCCTCCCAGCCAAGCCCACGCCCCAAGGGAGGAGAGAATATCAGCACACACTCATACGAACATATGAAGAAGCCAGCAGAAGGCCATTTGGTCTATCAAGTCTGCTCATATTGCAGGGTCCACAGCTTGAGCTAATGTCCCTGCCCTCCCTCCAAGAGACAACATAGCCCAGCTCCTCCTCAAGGAGGCAGTGGTTCGAGTGCCAGATCCTTCAGTCAGCCCAAGGTTAGTTTCCAGGTTCTTCCTGGTCCTGAAGCAGACGGGGGGCTGGTGCCCCATTCTAGATCTGCACGACCTGAATCAGTATCTCAGGCCATGCACCTTCAGGATGGTAACTCTGTCTCAGATCATACCATCCCTGGAGCAAAACATGTTCTGCTCATGGGATTTCCAGGATGCGTTCTTTCACGTCCCAATACGTCCGTCCCATAAGCGGTTCCTCTGCTTCAGGACAGAGGGAACCCTATACAAGTTCCGAACCATGCCATTTGGTCTGTCATCGGCCCCATGGGTCTTCACCAAATGCATGACAGTGATGGCAGCCCATCTCAGGTGTCGAGGGCTAAGGGTATACCCTTACCTCGACGATTGGCTCTTGGCAGGTTCCACCCAGCAAGAGGTGGAGAGGTCCAGGGACCTGGCCCTCCAGACTTGCTCTCGACTTGGCGGCCTGATCAGCGAGGCCAAGTCGGAGCTCATGCCTTCTCAGGTGATATACTTCACTGGGGCAGAGCTGGACTCTTGCCGAGCCAGAGCACGGCTCCTGGCAGACAGGGTGGAGGTGTTCTCCTTTGCCCAATAGTTTCTGGTTGGGCACTTGCACTCTGCCTAGGACTTTCTGTGCCTTCTGGGTTACATGGCGGCCTACACCACCGTGGTCTGATGGGCCCGGTGGCATATGCGCCCCTTCAATGGAAGCTGGGCACCCAGTGGACTCAGTGCCTAGGTCATTTCGGCCAGCTGATCACTGTGACCCAGAAGATGTGGGACACCCTCCAGTGGGGGACCGTCCTAGACCGATTGCAGGAGGGGATCCCCTTTGTCAACCCCAAGCAGATGGTTGTCCTGACGACCGATGCTTCTCACAGCCTGAGGAGCCCACAGGTTCTGGACCCCCGAGGAATCCCGATACCACATCAACCTGTTGGAGCTCAGAGCAGTCAGACTGGCGTTGTCGGCATTTGCTCAGCAGCTTCGGGGTCGAGTGGTTCAAGTCCAGACAGACAATACCATAACCATGTACTACCTCAACAAGCAGGACAGCATGCACACTCAGCTGCTGTGCAGGGAAGCGCTTCGCATCTGGACACTCGTGAGCCGACTGGAGGTGGATCACTAGTCATCCATGTGGCAGGAGCCTCAAATCAACTGACGGATGCCCTCAGCTGCATAGGCGAGACATCCCACGAGTGGTCTCTCCACCCAGAGGTATCTCACAGCTTGTTCTCCCACTGGGACAAACCGATGGTGGACCTGTTTGTCTCCAGGGAAAGCACCAAGCAGAGACTGTTTCATGCCTGCCCCCCTCAATGGGGATCGCTGCAGGGGGGATGCCTTCTTGAGGCCGTGGACCCCAGGCCTCTTCTATGCTTTCCCTCCATTTCCCTTGATCTACAGTATGCTTCTCAAGGTGAGGAGGGACAAAGTCGCAGGTGATCCTGGTAGCCCCAGACTGGCCTTGCAAGTTCTGGTATCCAGATCTCCTCAGCCTCAGCAATAGGCTCCCAAGGCATCTTCCAGCACGCCCAGACCTGATATTTGCAAATCAGGGGAAGGTATTCCGTCTGGACCGTCAGTCTTTGCACCTGACAGCCTGGTACCAGAGTGGCTAGAGTTCCAGGCTTTGGGTCTCTCTGAGGATGTACTGACAATAATGGAAGCATCCAGGAAAGAGTCAACCAGAAAGGGCTACGCTTTCAAATGGAAAAGGTTTTCCATTTGGTGCCAGGGCAAGAGCCTGGACCCTCTGTCCTGTCCTGTGGCGAGCATTTTATTGTATTTATTTGTTTTGATTCTCTTTCACTCCGGTCACGGCTCATGGGATCTTCTCTTGGGCATACAATCCTTGTCCTGTCCGCCTGTGGATCCCTCAGTCTGCGCGCCCCCCCAGTCAGTACCCCCGGTTTCATCTGCCTGGGGAGGGTAGCCCCTGCCTCATTGGGCTCTCTTACTAGTCAGACTCTGACTGCAGGTGGGCCTGGATGAAGGAACTGGAAGGCCAGCCGAGGAGAATCCGGCGGAGGGCATGGGGGACTGGTGCCATAGCCTGTTCCACGAAGTCTGTCTTTTTCCTTGTTCTGCACTAGTTCACCAACCCTGCGTGGGCACGCTTTGGCGACAGCAATCCTGCTCTGCGCCGCCACGCTTGCCTTTGCTGCCCGGTTGCTGCAGTGAGCCCTGGAGTCTCCACTGGGGTCGCTGGATATTCCGTGCCGACTCCAGCCCATTCACCTGGGGAGGAGAGCACCATGAGGGCACTCATTTCTCAACCCGACCCTGCCGACCCACCAGCCAGAACTGCCCTCGACCCAGGTCGCTGGCGTAGTGCGAGTCGTGGCGTCCAGCACCTCAACCCTCAGCACCACCAGGCCATGTGGCGAGCATTTTGGACTAACTTTGGTCTCTGTCCAAAGGGGGTCTTCGACCCTTAAAGTGCACCTGGCAGTCATCTCTGCTTACCGGGCGCGGGCCAGTCAGCAGACGGTGGCACAGGAGAAAGGGGTCTGGTGCTTTTTCAAAGGCCTCGATCACATATCCCCTCCAGTGCATGAACCTGCACCTCCGTGGGATTTACTGCTGGTTTTGGCAAAGCTCATGGGCAAGCCATTCGGACCAATGCACAAGTGTGAGATGTCACTTGTCGTGGAAGACTGCCTTCTTGGTTACTGTCATGTCCGCCAGAAGGACTGGTGTGCTCCAGGTGCTCTCGGTGGAGTCTCCTTATCTGGTCTTCCACAAGGACAAGGTGGTTGTGCGCCCACACCAGAAATTCCTCCCAAAGGTGGTGTCAGAGTTTCACCTTAATCAGGTGTTAACTCTGCCTGTGTTCTATCCGAACTACACCTCGGATGCCGAGTACAGGCTCCATACTCTGGACCCGAGATGTGCTCTCTCCTAATGTAAGGAGAGGACGGCGGAAGTTCATGGAGAGGTTCACCAGCTGTTTGTCAACTACACTGAAGCCGCACCTGGCAGGCCTGCAGCAAAGCGGGCGATTGGCAGATGGATTACATCATGCCTTGATCTCTGCTATAGGTTGGCGGGCAAGGAGCCTCCCAGAGGGAGAAAGAGCTCATTCCACCACCATACCGCTGCATCGGTGGCTGCTTCGAGGGACATCCCTATCCAGGAAATCTGTCGGGTTATTACCTGGAAGACAGCAGACACCTTCATTACCCATTATCACGCCGTGATACTGATTTTTGGGGCCTCAGTTCTCCAGTCTTTTTCCTAAGTAGCGGATGTGCACCTTGCCTCCCTCCTCCCGGAGAACTGCTTGGAGTCTGCCAACAAGTGTGGATAGGAACAACATATCCACATTCCTAGAAAAAACAGGTTACTCACCTGTAACAATAGTTCTAGGAGTGGTATATGTTGTTCATTCACACTGACCCACCCAACCTCCCTGGCTGCAATGCACAACCTGGCTTCCAGTGGTCTAAGATCTGGCCTCATGGGGCGGAGCCAAGGGTTGTACCACCTGGGTGGGTGGGAGGAGCCAGCTTGAAGACCTTAAGGCAAGATTTAAAGGGGAAAGGCACATGCCAACAAGTGTGGATGAACAACATATACCACTCTTAGAACTACTGATCTTTCCTTGTCAGTCTTCACCATTCATTACTACTGGGTGTAAGCTGGAGGCGAGCACCCTCTACGGGAGTTTTTTTTGAGGGATTCAGTGCCGCCCATGAGAGCGCACCATGTGGTGCGTAAGGAGCAGCCATCTATTTATTTTATTTAGCTTTTGTTGACCGGGTAAGTGCATTAGACAAATTCTGCCTATTTTCAGGCACGACCCGGGGGAGGGGGATACAGATGAATGCCAACTGACTTTGAACCAGATTAAGTTGTTGGTGGTATTTTTAGTGAATGGGGGAAATTTGGCCAGGACACCAGGGAAATTCCCCTGCTCTTTTCGAGAAGTGCCATGGGATCTTTAACACCTACCTGAACTACCACCAGAACAGGCAAATGAGACCTCGGTGTAACATCTCATCCGAAAGACTGCACCTCAGGAGTGCAGCACCCCACATATGCTGCACTGCAGTGTCAGTATTGGGATATTAACCCAAGTGTCTGGTGTGGGGCTAGAACCCACATCTACCTGTTGAGCCACTGCCATTAAGCGCTGCAAACTCCTCCTCCATCCCAGTTCTGTTTCTCCCGCCGTCGAGGCTGCTTCTGCCACGCGTGAGACCATTTTTCGTAGTTGCGCCATTGGTCCTAGTTTGGTTCAACGCCGTCTGAGTCTCCTGCATCCCGGTTCTCATCCCGATGCCGTTGAAGCTGGTCAGACCGTTTCATTTATTTTTATTACGACGTCATCAGGAGCTTTTCTCTTGTTTAATTTCGCATCATGACAGATTCGGGGCCAAGCGTAAATCCAAGGCGGGCCATGTCCCTATACGTCGGTGCCCCTGCAGCCGGCAATTTTCCGTCATGGACCGGCATGATGTTTGTCTTCGGTGCCTGGGACCCTACCATGATATGGACCACTGCGACACCTGTTTTTCCATGAACTGCTGTGTTTTGTAATCCACACGTTTTAATCGGCAGCGCCTCGCTGACTTTCGGAGGATGTCGCCCGTGGGCTTCCCAGGCCAGATTTCTCTACCCTTCCTCCGGGTCCCCTCCTGGGTCTGTACGGCCCGGCGAGGAGGGAACCTCCTCCACTTCCAGCCTTCCCGAGGAAGAGGTTTCTTGTTCTGCACCGGAGGAACGGTGTGATCCTTTCCGGGGTCGCATCATTGGCGCCGTCCTGGCAGCCACCTCCTTGGAGGTGCAGGCTCCCCCAGTGTCTCAGCCTCTGGTTGTGGGGCCCGGCACTGGTGGACCCTCTGCCGCCTAGCCATGTTCTCTTGGGTTCCGGTGCCAGGGTCTTGCCAGTGGTGCCACTTTGGGATGCAGCGCTGGGGACTTGGGTGGCGCTGTTGGCGGTGTCACTTTGGGATCCGGTGCCACCTGCAGCGCCAAGGACTTGGGCAGCACCGTCTGTGGGGCGGAGGATTCGAGCGGCGCTGTTGGTGTCGTCATGGCCTACGTCGGTGCCACCCCCGGTGCCGTCGCAGGAGAGGTTCCTGTGGTTGCCTCTCTGGAGGTCACTCTGCTCGACTACTCCTTGGGGGAGGATGACTGTGAGGTGGACTCAGACTGGCAGCCTGAGTCTTCAGACTCAGAACCCTGTGTAGGCCACGGTGTTAGGCAGCCCAGTGTTCCGCTCCGAGTCCCTGGTGTGGGTTCGTCTTGAGGGTCCCACGGCTAGGGGTGGCCTGGGGTCTTCTGCGGCAGACCCTTCTGAGATTCATGAGAGAATACCTCCTCCTGAGGACCCAGGCAGCTGCTGTCTCCGATGCTGCTGGGGCCCTTCGGGAGAGGAGCTCCGGGAGCTCGCGCAGCAGGGAGCTCCTACACTGGTATCGAGGAAGAGGGCTGCTTCGGAGTCTGATAGATAGAGAGGTTGGGGTCAGGAGCGGCAGTGTATCCCCACTGCCCTGGAGGGTGTGGGGAGAAGTCGTTGCGCTGAATCCAGTCTTTCTCTCGAAGTCTCCATGGCACCTTCTAGTGGCGGTACTGAGGGTTGCCTTTCTGGACATGTGCAACCTCAGTCGCGTCACAGGGGAGATTTCCCTTTTGGGCTCTTCCAGAGTTTACCTTCACGTTACCTATTCGTAACCCTGCATGATCTCAGGGTCCCCAGTCTTGGTGGCGTCACTCCCTGGATCCCAGAGCTCTGGCAGAGGCTAGGCATGTGCCCCTCGCCCATCCTCGTGAGCCATCCCACCCCCACCGGCCATGGGACCATTAACTTGGGAGACGTTCAGCGCTACTGCGGCAGCCTTCCCTTCATTGATGAACAGGTTTTCTGCCTGTCGTCCCCCTGCCACAGGAGTCTTCCGAACAGTCAAGCTCCACTTCCTCCTTGACTTCCTCTCTTGAGGAAGAGGAACCTTCTGTCCACCTTTCCTCAGACCCTGATTTCACCGAATATCAGCGGTTCCTTTTGAGGCTGGTTTCGGAGCTTCGTATGTCCTACATTCACAGGGACAATACTGAGCGGCAGACGCGTACATTCCTCAAGTGAATTCAGTGCTCGCCACCTCGTGGTGCTTTCCTGGCCGATCCCCTTCCAGGAGGTGTCTATCCGCACCTGGCGGTCTCCAGCCGCCTCTTCTCCAGCCCCGAGAGACTGTATTGTGCCCCCCATGAGTCTCTAGGTTCTCTTTGTCACCTGACTTCGGGTTTGACGTCCCTAGATACGCCTTCCGAGCCTCAGCACCCGGCACACGACCGACCCCCAGATCTGTATTCTGCTGAATTTGACCAGTGGAGACGATGTGTGCTGCTATGCATGGATTCACATTAGGCACACCATGCTGCCTATAACAGGCATCTGTGGTCGATGCTAGCGCAGCTTCTCGCATCCGTGCCTGATACAGAGCAGTCTAGACAAGCCATTGCCCTCTCTGCAAAGGGTGTGGAGCTTGCAAGGCACCAAGCGAGGGCATCTTACGACACCAACGAAGTGGCTTCCAGACTAGCAGGGAAGCGATTTGCATTAGGCGGACGGCATGGCTTCATCTGTCCAGACTGTCACCCATTGCCTAGCATAGGGTGACTGCCTCTGTGTTCCAGGGGACCCGCCTGTTCTCCCCCAGCCACGGGGACTCCCCCTCAGCAGCCTTAGACTACCTCAGTCTGTTGGTTAGGGTCTCCCCCTCCTGCTTACCACCAGTAGGAGGCTGTGGGATCTGTTCCCTCAGGGCCAAAATTCAGGTCCCCTTTGGGGGGCTTGGTACTCACCCAGCAGTAGTGAATGGTGAAGACTGACAAGAGAAGATATGGAAATTATGTACCTACCATAATTGTTGATCATCTCTTGTATCTTCACCATTCATTACTGAATCCCTCCCACCTTCCCCTCATGGGCCTCATTTCTTGGGCATCTTCCCCCACCCTGCTCGCCCTCCTCCCTTCCCCTTGGGGGTGAGGGGTTTCATCCTCTGGTTCCTTGGGACCTTCTGTTCTTCTCTAAAAACATTAACAGGATTCGAGTAGGAGATGGACGAGTGAAACTTCGTCCTTTCATTTGAGGGAACTCTCTCTGATTTCCTAGAAGGGTCAGCCTTCGGGAACTTCTTGGACCAGAGTAGCTCAATCTCCGGACATCAGGGTTAGTCTCTTAAACAGTCATCTAACCCTCAGTCTTCTGACTTATCTGATGTCCCTTTATTTCTGGCAATGCCAGACCAAGGCTAGTTTTGTGTGTTCTAGCCTAATTCAGAAATTTGTTTTGGTCTGGTAGTCTGGTCCATTAGCCCTGCCTTCTCAAGGGAGTCAGAAGGAGCTCCTCCTCTATCTGTCCATTCTGACAAGAGGTTGCCCTCTCTTAAAGCTCTCTCTCCCCGACTAGCACATCTTCTGTGGTATAGGGGTGTCTCTCTCTTGCCTAGTTGGGGCTCTCCTTCTCCAGAACAGTTTGCTTTGGCATTCTGTGAGCTCTCTGCTTGAGTGAAGGGTAATAGGATAGTGAGATGTGCAGGGAAATCTGCCTCTATCGTTTTAAGCTGCCTAGAAGGTTCATTCAAACCAGTTTTATCTGAGGGATCCTTGCTCAAGTTCCGAGCTGATAAACTTCAAGCCAGTTTCACTTCGAATTGTGGCAGTATTTCAAACAACTTGAAGTCTTGCTGTATTCTGACAAGTACAGTTAGCCTCAGCCTTTAAACTGCCCCGGTGAACAAAGGGTTAACATTTCTATGCAGAGCATAGAATGCTGAGCTCGAGCTCGGTTGATGTCTCTGTTTCCCTTTGAAAGCTAACAGTCAGAGTCTTTACTCTGCCTCACTGAACAGTTGCTCCAGAGATTTCTCCTGCAGCTCGGTTCGAAAGTCAGTTGAAGTGTCGTTTTTTCGTCTGTTTCTAACAGAAAAAGTTTCCCGCATAGTCGGTTCAGTCTCTGTCTGTGGTACCGTGAGTACTAGATCGGTTTTGTACTGTTTTCTGTGTGGAACTTGTAAAAAGTGTGGATCGGTTCGGCTGAACCGATCATTCGTTAAATTCTTGTGTAACTTTAGTGTGTAGTTACCGGTCCTTATCGGTTCTAAAAAAAAAAAAAGTGTTTTGAAACATTTTTTTCCAAAACCCGTGACACGGTTAGGAACCAATAAGGGAGTCTTGCCTGGCGGTTGCCGAAAAAAGGGTAAGTTTGGTTAGGTTGGCTGTGTCTGAGAAACCCAAGAAAAAACCAGGCCCACTGGGTTTCAACACTGTGGGGAGGTCTTTGCTATGGCCGATCCCCACACCACCTGTGTTTGTCTGGGGTTTGAACACCTCTATTCAGACTGCCAAATTTGTAAAAACGTTCCCAAATCTACCCTTGAAAAGAGAATAGGTAGACTGAGGGAAAAGGATGCCGAGAAGTCCGCTGACCCGGATGGCCAGCCCGGTTCCGATCGAACCAGAAGGAGTGCCCTCTGACCAGGGCGATACTTCTTCAGGCAAAAGGAGAGCTGATCCCGAGGGTTCGGTTCCGACAAAAAGAAAATGCAAAGAGAAATCGTCTGGTTCGGATCCAGAAGCCCATGTTCCGACTGCCAAGGAAATAGCCAAAGTGATTCGGATTGTGGAATTGCTTCACCCGGTTCCGACTGATCCGGCACCTTTTGGCAGGGGCTTGGTTCGGTCGGTTCCCCCGGTTCACGATTATACCCCTGAAGAATGTTATGAACCGGACTTTGAGGAGGAGGGGGAGTTTGAAGATGGTGAAAGTCTAGATGTGCCTGTGGAACAGGACATCTCCCCAGACAGACCTTCAGGTATATCCCCTCCTAGGCTTTCTGAGTCCCCTTCCCACTTTATGTTATACAGAAAGGTGGCTGACACCCTCCAGCTTCCAATGGAAGAGGCAATGGAGGATCAGGGGGAGCCTGATTTTGTAGAAATGATGGACATCCCAGAGTCCAGGAGACTGTCTATTCCCCTCCACAAATCTTTTGGGAAACAGACACAAAAAATTCTGAAGTCTCACAATTCTGTACCTCCTGTGGACAGAAGAATGGACAAAAGGCATACACTCTCAGGCTCAGAAATGGAGTTTTTATATCACCAATGCAGCCATGTTGGGGTTGTGCAGGCTGCTGCCTGTGTTAAGGCAAGCATTCCCTTGGCTTCACACACACACACACACACACACACACACACACACACACACCCAGACAAAGACTCTAGGAAGGTTGATGCCATGGCAAAAAAGCTGTACATGGCATCTTCCTTGGGACTGACAGGCGAATTATATGGCCTATACAGCTAGGTACGAGAAGTCCAGGTGGGACACTGTACTGGCACTGGCTAAACGGGCCTCCCCCCAGCTAACCAAGGAGCTTGGGGCAGTGGCTGCAGATGGGATTGAGGCATCTAAAGTTCAGTTTCATGCTGCTGTGGACTCTAATGATGTGTCATCAAGAGTCATGGCTACATCTGTGGCTCTTTGGAGAATGGCTTGGCTCAGATGTACTAGCCTGTCGCAGGATACCCAGGCTAAGGCCATAGATTTTCCTGTAGTGGGTAATTCTCTGTTTGGGGAGCAGACAGAGAATTACATGAAGAAAATGGATGAGTACAGGACCATCTACAGGAGTGCTCAGGCCAAGGAGAGGTAGGCAACTCCTCAAAGGCAGCAATCTAGGGGCAGGTCTTTTCAAAGGCCCTTTTACCAAGCACAAGCCTCCTCTTCCTTTTCACAGAGGGGAGAGGCAGAAGGGGGATGAGCAGGGCTGCATCCACTCCTCAGCCTAAGGCCCCTGCCAAGCAGACACCCTGATGGGCCTGCCCAGGTCGACTCTCCTATTCCAGTAGGGGGCAGGCTGGCTTACTTTGTCCAGGACTGGATGTCTGTTACATCAGACAAGTGGGTCCTGGAAGTAGTAAGCCAGGGACTGGTTCTTAGCTTCAGAAAATTTCCAAAGATGAGAGACAGATCTTTTCCACCTGCAAATCTCTCGGAAACCCTTGCCCTAGAGGCAGAGGTTTCATCTCTTCTGGCCTTAAGAGCCATAGAGAGAGTACCTACCCTACACTGGGGCAAAGGGCTGTACTCCAGGTATTTCCTGACCCCAAAAAAGACAGGGGAGTGACGACCCATCCTTGACCTAAGATATCTAAACAAACATCTTTTAAAACCAAAGTTTAAGATGGTAACTCTGGGAATAATCCTTTCCTCTCTAAGGCCAGGGGACTGGCTAGCCTCCCTGGACCTCAAAGATGCCTACTTTCACATTCCCATCAGGTGCTCCCACAGAAAGTACCTCAGGTTCGAGTTGCCCTCAGGCCACTATCAGTTCAGAGCAATGCCCTTTGGCCTAACCTCAGCCCCAAGGGTTTTCACAAAGTGCCTGGCAGTAGTAGTTGCCTTTCTAAGAAGGCAAAATATTTCCATTTTTCCATATCTGGACGATTGGCTAATAGTGGGCCAGTCTCCAGACCAAGTCAAGTCTCACCTGCAAGTGACCCACCAAGTGCTCACTTCTCTAGGATTTCTTCTCAACCTTCCCAGGTCAGTTCTCGAACCAGTCCAGCTTCTTACCTTTATAGGGGCAGAACTGGACACAGTCAGAGCAAGAGCCTTTCTTCCCCTGGAAGGGGCAGGGGTTCTTATAGAACTAGCCTCTTCCTTCAGCCTTCGGGTATCTCAATCAGCAAGGCATTTCCTCTAGCACTTGGGCCACATGGCAGCTTCAACAGCAGTGGTCCAAGGGGCCAGATTCCAGATGAGAGATATTCAGTTCCATCTGAGAGCTTTTTGGTCTCAGAAGGATTCCCTTACCAAACTGATCCTAGTGACTCTGACCTTGATCCAAGCCCTCCAATGGTGGCAGGATTAGGGCAATTTAAGACAAGGGGTTCCTTTTGCCACTCAGCCTTGTTCAGTGGTCTTTACCACAGACGCTTCTCTTCTGGGCTGGGGAGCCCATCTGGGGCCCTCACTGCCCAGGGACTGTGGTCCCCCCAAGAATCCGTTCTCCATATCAACCTCCTAGAATTCAGGGCAGTTTTTCTGGCCCTGAAAGCTTTCTCTCAATCAGTGCAGAACAAGGTGGTTCAGGTCAGAATGGACACCACCACCACTATGTGGTACATCAACAAGCAGGGAGGTACTCAGTCCACGGCCTTGTGCACGGAAGCCATGAAATTGTGGTCCCTGGCTTATTCCCTGCAAACCTCTCTGATAGCAGTCCACCTTCCAGGGAAGGACAATGTGCTAGCAGATGCACTGAGCAGGATTTCTCAGGGCCATCACGAATGGTCCCTGGACCCTCAGGTGTTGAAAGTGATTTTTTTCAAGGTGGGGTACCCCAGAGATAAATCTCTTTGCAGCCCTAGACAATCGCCATCTTCCTCTTTTGTTGCAGACCCCCAGTCTTGGGCTCAGTCCTCTTGGATGCCCTGATTCTGAATTGGGAAGGGAAATCTCTGTATGCCTTCCCTCCCTTCCCACTCCTGTTCAAAGTTTTAATCAAGATAAGGTCTTAACCTTGCAAAATGATTCTGGTTGCTCCAGATTGGGCCAGACAGCCCTGGTCCCCCCTGTTGTTGTCCCTAACAGTCCATCTTCCCCTGTCTCTTCCCAGGAATTACAACCTGTTAACATCCTCTCAGGGGAGGATTTGGTACCCCAATCTTCAGTCTCTCAATCTCAAGACATGGCTCTTGAAGAGTTGGAGTTTGCAGATTTGCATCTGTCTCAGGGGGTTCTAGATATTCTCAAAGCTTCTAGAAAGCCCTCCACCGGAAAGACTTATAACTTCAAATGGAAGAGATTCAGCATTTGGTGTTCTAAGAAGCATACTTCTCCAGATACTGCTGAATTGCCTACGGTTCTGGATTATATGGTCCATCTTAATGGCCTAGGCCTCAGACCAGCTACTCTCAAGGTACACTTGTCAGCTGTTTCTGTGTTTGTCTGTGGGGAAGTCTTCCTCACTATCTTCTCATGCTGTGTTCTGTAAATTTTTTAAAGGATTGCTTCACACCAGTCCTCCTTTGAGACCCTGCCCCTGCCTGGGATTTGAATGTTTGCATTGCTCAACTTATGCAACCTCCTTTTGAGCCTATGTCCTCAGCAGAGCTTAAGTGCTTGACTTGGAAAACTGTGTTTTTGGTACCTATTACCTCTGCCAGACGTATCAGTGAACTGCAAGCCCTATCAGTGGAACCTGAATTGATCTCCTTTCACAGGGATAAAGTGGTCCTTAGAACCAATAGAAGGTTCTTGCCCAAAGTGGTTTCAGACTTCCATTTAAATCGGTCGGTCTCTTCTGTTTTCTTCACTGATCATGCTTCCTCAGGAGAGAGAGGAGGCTACACAGTTTAGATGTTAAAAGAGCCCTTAGTTACTACATAGAGCGTGCCAAGGGTCACAGGTTTGACTCCCTCCAGTTGTTCCTCACTTATGGAGAAGTGGGAAAGGGCAAACCTGCCACCAAGAGATCTGTTGCCAGGTGAATTGTGTCTTGTATACAATTCTGCTATGAAAAACTGGGAAAAATTCCACCCTCAGGCCTGAGGGCTCATTCCACAAGAGGTACAGCTGCTTCCCTGGCTGCTGCCAGGGATATCCCTCTCTTAGAAATTTGTTAAGCAGCCACCTGGAAAACGGTCCATACCTTTACAAAGCATGTAGGTTCTGTCCTTCCTCCATGGAGATACTGCTTGGTAGTCTGCACTTGTCAGAATACAGCAAGACTCCAACAGAAGAAACATAATTGCTAAGGTGAGTAATTTTTTCTTTCCCTCCGCCCAATATACTCTTCTCTCTTTTTCCCTCTTTTTTCTTTTCTCTTGTCTGTTCGTCCCTAAGAGCCACCCAAGGAAGGAGGCCCTCTTAGGGTAGGATCTTCTCTTTCCTGTCCTCTTTCGGCTTATTTCTTTTTCAGTTGGTTCCCTTTCCTTTTACCACCCCTCGGCTCTCTTGCCTCGCTCTTATTCCTGTATTCTTTTATTTTGCCTCTCCAGCTTACAGAATTGGGATAGAGGAGGAGTTTGTGGCTCCTAATATCCGCCCATCGTGCACCACGTGGTGCAGTGCTCTCATGGGCGGTACCGACTCCTCCCTCCCCCCCAAAAAAAAAATCATTGGGTGCGCACCTCTGAATTATACCCAGGAGTAATGAATGGTGAAGATACAGGAGATGATCAACAATTACGGTAGGTACGTAATTTCCATTTACAGGTGAGTAACCTGTTTTACTGCACTGTGTTGCCGCTCCAGAGCCTGGGTCATGTCTGAAAAAGGACCTCTGGTCCAGATCAGTTAGTCATCAAAGAAACTAATACTGTGCACCAAGTACCGTACAGTACAGCATACATAAACCAAATATAATGCTACTTTATGTTTAAAAAAGTCTGTTCCGTAAGCACAGTAGTATAAATGCTGATAAGAGTACCTGGTTGCTCAGTTAAAGCTAGATGGTGAGCTGAGGTTCCACCCATTAACTAAACCGCGACCCTGGTATTCAGCGGAACAGACTGCAGTGCCACTGAAATCTTGAGAGCCTGCATTGTGCCCGTTCTTACTGTTCTAGCCTTCATATTTTTTCTGTTTTTCCCCCTCTCCTTGTTATAGAAAAGGAAAGCAGAAGATGGTGGCGAAGTCTCTGTCCGAACCAAAATCCTTCGGCCCCTCAAGAGTGGAGAAGATCCTTTGTCCCTGTCTCACTCCCCCACAACCAAACTAAAAATGATTCACATGATGCACAGGCCACGCACGATTATGTCTCGGTATGGGACACGGGCCGGGACCAGCCATGATCACTTGGGCACCCGGGCCGGCCGAGATGAGAGGTTCCGGCGGAGGCAGCTTCTCCGGTTGCAGGCAGCAGAGCGCTCTAAGCAGTTGGTGCGAGAGAAGGAGAATAACCCCAATGGCAAAATGGAATTGTCTGAGGTTGAGAGGGCCAAGATCCGGGGTACCTACCTCACCGTAACGTTGCAGAGACCTCCGAAAGACTTTAATGGCGCTTCCATTGTTCCAAAGCTGCAGGCGATCACACCCACTACCAACCTGAGGCAGGCCCCCCGGGTGGTGTCGCGGCTGTCTACGGGTGAGGACTGTACAGCCACTGACTTTTCATGCAGGGACTCTGGTGAGGAGGATGAGGATGAGGAGGAGGACGGTGAGGAGGACTGTGTAATGCAGAAGGACGTGTGGATGTCCGTATTCCACTACCTCAGTCGGAAGGAACTCTGTGAATGTATGAGGGTCTGCAAAACTTGGTATAAATGGTAAGATACTAGTACTGCCCCTACTGATTCTGTACACACAATGACTGCCAGCACTACACATGCACAAATACTGTGCCTGGTTCTATACACGTGGTTGCCAGCACTACAGATAGTAATATTCATTGCAAAAAAACTGATCTTCCACATGTCAGTCTTCACCGTTCATCACTGGTGAGTGATTGGCCAGAGACAAGCAACCTACAGTAGCTTTATTTGTAGGAGGGAGGAGCCGGTACTGCCCGTGAGGCCGATGCATTGCGTGGTGCTTGCGGGTTGGCCAGTAACAGCCGTTGGCTCCTCCTCCACCTCAGTTCTGCTTCTCCCGGCATAGAGACAGCACCTCGCCTGCAATACGCTTTTGCTTCTACACCATTGCTGCCTAGTTTGACGGTTCAGTCCTGTGAAGCTTCTGAGTTGCTGCTTCTCGGAGCCGTCCTTCTCGACACTGAACTTCAAAGCACCGCACGACTCCACCTCGGTTCTGCCGTCCACTCGGTGCCATTATCAAGTACCGGTAAGATATTTCTTGTTTATTAAGCGGCGTATTCTTTTTCCTTTTTTTTTTTGTGTTTTGAATTTTAGTTACTGTTGCATCATGCCTGGTCTTCGGGACAAGAAACGTTAGTCAAAAACAGGCTGGCCTCCTATGCAGCACTGTCCCTGCGGCCAGCAAATCTCCGTTACCGACCAGCATGATGTTTGCCTCGCCTACCTTGGACCCCAGGATGACATGGACACCTGTGATGCCTGCTTCTCTGTGGACTGCTGCGTTCTGGAGCGCCGCGTGTTGAAGGTCGGCAGAGCTCCTCTGACTTTCAGGGGGCGGCTTTGCTCTCGTCTGAGCGTAGGACCCTCGTCCCTTCCTCGGGGTCCCTTCCCGAGCCTACATGGTCCAGTGAAGAGGGGGTCTTCTCCTCTTCCAGCCTTGCCATGGAGGAGGTCTCTGCCGTGGTGCCAGACGTCTGATCTGGCTCCACCGGGTAGTCACTTCTACGAAAGTGCAGACTCCCCCATTGTCGGGACCCACGGCTGCGGGTCCAGGCGCGGGGTGTTCTGGGATCATGGGGCCATTCGCAGCTCAGGTGATTGGGGTGATGCTGGGTGCAAGGCCAGCGTGGCGTTGTCAGCAGAAGAGCCCCTGGTCCAGAGCTCTTCTGGATTGTCTCCTTTTCGGAGCCGTACTGGTGGCCTGACTCCTTGAGTTGGAGGGTTCTCCATGGCCTAGCACTCTTGCACCTCCCCAGGTAGTCCCACCTGTGGCTTCAGTGGCAGGTGCGGGCTGGAAGTCCCCCTGTTACGGTTGTGGTGGTCCGGGCTTTGGGGGAGGGGGTTGGCTGCCATCCCCGGTATCATCCTCTCATGGTCAAGACTGAATCCTCCTCCTCTGCGACTCTTCTTGTGGAGTCTGTGGAGTTGGGGGGTTTAGGGGGCACAGAGTACGAGGAAGAGGTCTTCCTCTGAGTTGGCGGGGTTGGGGAGAAGCCGCAGTGCTGAGTCCAGATTCTCTCCCTCGTCTCCTTCAAAGGATCCTCGTTGGGAGGGGCTGGGTACTGCCCTTCTGGATCCATGTGGCCCCGGTCCCCTCATAGGGAAACCTCCCCTACAGGGCACAGTCCCGACCACTTTACTTTTCTCATTAGGATGGTGACTTTGCAGATCTGCAGATTCCCTGTTATGCCAGGATTGCCTGTTGCATCTTCTAGCCCTGGCAGAGGCACAACACGTACGGTGACAGCTTCTCCCATGCCTTTGTGTCCAGCTCCTCCTCTACCAGGCCATGTTGGTCCTTCGGGCCTTTGACCTAAAAACAGTTCAGATCCCGAGCTATGGACTTCCCCCAGTACGTTGGGGCCATGGACGAATAGGTCTTTCGACCAGTTCCCCCTCCGCAGCCAGAGTCGGACTCTGCAAGATCTTACTTCGAGTGGGAGCTCTTGCAGCAGGCTATAACCTTCAAGACTGTGCCACAAGCACTAGGACCATCCGGAAAACTTCTCAGCCAGCAGAATACAGCAGGGACTGCCCCCAACCCGACGTCGGCCCTGGTACAAAAGGGGGCGGACCCAGCTCCACCTCAGTTTTTTTCCTGCCGTGTCCCGCACGTGAAGAGATCTTCAATCAGCTTGCCAGAAAACAGCAAGAATTTCCTTTTCAACCCACTTTTTTTACCGTTTTCAACGGTTTATTTTCTTGTTAACCGTCAGACCGTTTTCGACAGTTTTTTGAAGTTCACTGGCGGATGTCTTCCCCATCGTCGGACTTGCCGAAGCATCACCAGAATAAGTGCGAGTGTGGGAGGCAGATCCCGGCCAAGGACGGCCATCAACGCTGCGTATTCTGCCTTGGGTCGGACCACGACACCGCGGCCTGCTCCGCCTGCCAGGCTTTTACTAGCCGGACTCGCATCTGTCGTCTCAAGGCCCTGAAGGCTTTCCTGTTGGATCAGAAGATGGATCTGCACTCCTCCGAGGGGAAACTCAAGGAGAAGAAGCGCCACGGTAAAGACCGTAGTTGGTACCGGCATCGGTCACGGTCCCGGTCTCACTCGCGGCCCTCTCCCAAAAAAGCCCACCCTTCAGGATCAGGAGAGCGTCTGGGTCTGCTCAGGCAAGGCCGGCTTCGGGAGAGTAGCTAGTTGTCAAGGTAACCCCACTAAGGGTTACCACTAAGCCCTTGGAGGTGAAAGCTGCGGCCCCACCTCCCAAGGCACTGGTGCCGCCTGCTGAAGGCACGCCTCCGGAGCGCAAGGACTCTCCAGCGCCCACTGGCGGCACCCCGTCATCGGTACCACCACCGACGCTGGTCGAAGGGGCAAAGGATGAGGGATTGGCCGTGGAAGAGCTGCCACCAAGTCCTCCTCTGCCTCCAGGAGGGTTGTCCTTCGCGCCAACGTCCCGATACTTTTGAAGGATGAGCTGCAGGAGCTATTCTCCTTTGGTGGGGACAGGTGCAGAAGTGGCGCCCCCCCCTGTCGCTGGCCCAGACACCGGTACTGGACCCGGCGGGCAAACCACAGCCGAGAGGTGAGCCTTCCCGGCGGAAGTCTTCGGAGCGACCGCCTACATCTCCTGCTAGGGCTCATTCCCGCACCCGGTCTGGCGACCACCGACGTCGCTCCAGGGATTCTGGAGACCGTTGTCGGTCTAGTCGCGTTCTCTGAGTCTTTCTCGTTCTTCTAGGCAAGAACGCTCCCGACGTCTGTCCCCCAGTTACCGTCGACAGCGAGAGTCTGGTCACAAGGAGAGGTCAGACTATTCGAGATCTTATAGTCGAGCTCCCTCATCCTCTTCTGCGTCATCTTCCCCTCTCAGCTTGCAGCGGTCCCCAGGAGAGAAGGACCAGCCTCGCTCGCCTCAAGACAATCCAACCTTCATGGACGTCTTGAGGCATATCCAGGCCTCCAACAAGTGGGAGACTGAGGACCTGGACCCGGAACGCCGGAGACTGGCAAAGTACTTGAGGCAAAAGGAGCTGAAACCAGTGGTGATCCCTCCTTTGGTGGATACTTTCCAGGACTTTACCCGGGCTACCTGGAGGCATCCCGCTTCAGTCCCGGCTGTTCCGAAGAAGTCGGTAAGGCTGTACAAGGCCCCGAGGGCAGAAGCTTTCCTAGCTGAATACCCTCAGGTGGACTCCTCGGTGATCACGGCTGCCCATGATAAATCCAGACAGCCAAAGCACCTCAGTTCACAGCCTCCTAACCCGGAGTCTCGCTATTTGGACCAGGTGGGCAAGAAGGTTTATTCTGCCTCCACCTGCTTCATACGGTCCCTCAGTTTCTTGATGCATATGGTCCAGTACCAGAATGCTCTATGGGAACGAGGGCAAGAGCTCTTGAAGGCCATTCCAGACTCTGATCAGAAGACAGAGCTTATGGATATTTTAAAATCTGGCTCAGATGTAGGCTCCCATGTTCTGAGAGCCTCGTATGACACCGCAGACACGGCAGCCAGGGCAGCTGCTTCT
Organism: Neoceratodus forsteri; assembly: GCA_016271365.2. NCBI lineage: Eukaryota > Metazoa > Chordata > Ceratodontiformes > Ceratodontidae > Neoceratodus > Neoceratodus forsteri. Next base: position 36,698,165 of record JADMNL010000033.1, read on the forward strand.
GGGGTGTGCCTACGGCGCCATGCCTGGTTGAGAGTCTCGAGCTTTCACCAGGATCTGCAGGCCGGTGTCAAGGACTTACCCTTCCAGGGTACCGTGCTTTTTGGGCAGGAGACGGAAGCTTTGATTTCTCATCTCTAGGAGTCTGGCAAGTCTGTCTGGTCGGTCCACCAGATGTATTGCGGCAACGAGCGAAGGCAACGTAAGCGGCCATTTCGCAAGTCCTCAGGTGGTCAAGGGCATGCCCGTACTAACCAGAAGGAGCAGAGAGGCAGCTTCCATAGGAGATCCAGTAACCAGCAACCTGGGGGAGCCCCTACACGCGGGCCCAAGTCCTCCCAGGCCTCTCTGCCTACACCCGGCTCAGCCCAGTGACTCCCTTCTGCCCCCTTCCACTGGAAGACCCAGGGGAGACGGTCGAGGGCCGCTTCTCCCTTCATCTCGAAGGGCTCAAGTCAATTATTGCGGACCAGTGGGTCCTAGATCATCAGGAGAGGACGCACACTGGAGTTTCCCCCAAATACTCCGCCAAAGCACTCCCGATATCCTCCTTCTCACATCCCACTAATAGGAGAGATTCAGACCCTCTTGCAGAAAAGAGCACTAGAGGTGGTCCCCTGGCCTCAGCGGGGAAAGGGGTTTTACTCCCATTTCTTCCTGGTCCCAAAAAAGACGCAGGATCTTTGTCCCATTCTGGACCTCAGCTCTCTAAATCTCTTTATAGAGTACAAAAGGTTCAGGATGGTGACTCTCCCGGGTCGTCTTCCTCTGCTGCACCAAGGGGACTGGCTCTGCTCACTAGACATGCAAGATGCATAGATGCATATCGGGGTCTTCCCTCCCAATAGGAAGTTTGAGGTTCCACCCAAGGGGAGCACTACCAATTCTGGGTTATTCCGTTCGTCCTCTCTTCTGCTCCGCGAGTCTTTACAAAGTGCTTGGCAGTGGTGGCTGCGGCTCTAAGGCGCATGGGGCACTACGTGTTCCCCTACCTCGATGATTGGCTGCTTACAGCCACGTCGAGGGTAGGCCTTCTTCACGCACTCGAAGACACCTATACTCTGTTCCGAGGGCTGGGGATCACCCAGAATCTACAAAAATCGTCCCCGGAGCCCAGTCAAAAGCTTGTCTTCATTGGAGCGGTCCTGGATTCCATCCAGGGCATGGCCTTCCTTCCCCAGGACAGGGGAGATCGCCTCCGAGAGATTGCCGAAGGGATCTCAATAACAGCTCAAGTTCCAGCTTAGAACTTCCTCAGGCTACTGGGGCACATGGCGGCGGCCATCCCTGTCACTCTCTTGGCTCACCTCCACATGAGGGTCCCACAATGGATGCTCAGGGTACAGTGGGACCAAGGCTACGACGATCTAGACTCCACGGTCAAGATCTCGGGGCCAGTCAGGAGAACTTTGCTTTGGTGGATGGACCCCAGGAATTTGGAGAAAGGGGTCAGCTTTCGTCCGGAGCCACCGGGTCAGACACTGACAACGGACACATCAGACCTGGAGTGGGGGGCGCACCTGGGTGCTCGTTGAATGCAGGGGGTTTGGTCACCTGAGGAGTGATCCCTTCACATCAGTGTACTGGAGATGCGAGCGGTTCTCTCTGCCTTATAGGCCTTTCAAGAGGACCTGGTGCCAGGCTCTCTTCTGGTCCAGACAGTATGGCGGTCGTCTTCTACATCAGCAATCAAGGGGGTACTCATTCGTACCCTCTTTGCAGGAGGCGAGAGTCTGGTATTGGGTGCTGGAGCGGGCGATTCTGCTGTCCGCAATACACGCTCCAGGAGCCTCAACAACGATCTGGCCGACAGCCTAAGCAGGTCTCGATCCAGAGACACGAGTGGGAGCTGCTACAATACATGGCAGATCAGCTCTGCGACAAGTGGGGTCATCCAGAGCTGGACCTCTTTGCGTCACCACGCAATGCCAAACTGCTAATGTTTTGCTCGCGAAAGCACGCGCCTGGAGTTTTCTGGTCAGACGCGTTATCCCTTTGCTGGGCAGGGAGGTTTCTCTATGCCTTCCCGCCCTTCCTTCTCATTCAGAGTCCTACTGAAGTTACAGGCAGAAGGGGCCCGAATGATTCTCATAGCCCCCAGATGGCCTCGGCAGATTTGGTTCCCATTCCTGCAGCGATTATCCACGGAGCCTCCAGTTCCGCTGCCCATATGCTCGCTGTTGCTGTTCCAGGAACAGGGATCGCTGGTCCATCCAGACCTTTGGTCCTTACACGTACATGCTTGGCTCCTTCAGACATAGCTCAGCACAGATATAGGGTCTCCTCAGAAGTGGCGGCAGTCCTAGTTTCGGCTAGAAAGCCCTCCACCCGCTCCGCTTAGGCTATGAAGTGGAAGTATTTTTGTCTATGGGCCTCGTCACAGCATTTGGACCCCGTCACTTGCCCAGTGAACTCAGCGTTGCAGTATCTCCTCTCCTTGTATCAAAAGGGCCTGAGTTACTCCTCTGTTGAGGTGCATATGTGGGTTGTCTCCATCTACCATGCTCTCATTCGAGATAGGGCGTTGGCACAATTGGATGTTGCCCGCACCTTTCTAAGAGGAATTTTGCATATGAGACCTCCCATTCAGGACCCTATCCCACCCTGGGACCTCCTTTATGTGTTGGAGAAGCTCATCCTCCCTCCCTTTGAACCAGCAGCGGATTGTGAGCTGTTTTACCTTTCTTGGAGGGTTTGTTTTTTGGTTGCTATTACTTCAGCTCGAAGAGTTTCCGAGCTTCAGGCTCTGATGTGTAAAGAGACGTATTTGATTTTCCACAGGGAAATGGTTTCCCTTAGAATAAATCCTAAGTTTCTTCCGAAAGTGGTCTCCGAGTTGACCTTCAACCAGTCGGTTGACCTTCCAGTTTATTTTCCTTCCCCATCAAATAGAGGGGAAGCTGTCCTTCACACACACTGGATGTCCACAGGACTTTGAGATATTACCTTAAGCAGACGGCTGCGCACCGTCAGTCAGAACAACTTTTTGTGGCCTTTGCGCCACAATGCTTGGGTAAACCGGTGACCAAGCAGACGATATCAAAGTGGATAGTCCACTGCGTTTCCTTCTGTTATGAGAAACACACTAAGCCCCTACCGACCCCGGTTTGGGTCACTCCACCAGAGGAGTGTCTTGCTTCATTCGCTGCCCTGAGAGATGTCTCTATAAGGGACATATGTGCAGCTGCCACCTGGAACGGGGTGCATACCTTTGTCAAGCATTACAGCTTGGATATAGTCTCCAGACGCCGAGCTGGCTTCGGCCTAGCTGTTTTGCAACGGCTTCTGTCCTGAGGCCTCTGGAGTCAGTATATTCCACCTCCTGGGGTCGTCTACCTCTTTGGTGTGGGACTGCTTGGTATTCAGTCCTTACTGTTATAACCTGCTGCAAGAGCTCCCACTCGAAGTAAGATAGTACAGTTACATAAGAATGTACTGTAACAGATCTTCGAGAGGAGCTCTTACAGCAGGCGTTACTTCCCACCCGCCTTCCCCCTCGAAGTGTGCAGATCCATCTTCATTTACATCTCCATTTCATCTTCTACAGTCGCTTGGTCTCCTCTTGTCAGGCCTTGTTGCGGGCCTTGGCGGGAGAACTGAGGTGGAGCTGGGTCCGCCCCCTTTTGTACCCAGACCGAGTCAGGGCGGGCAAGGCCGGGCAGTCCCTGCTGTGTACTACTGGCTGAAGTTTTCACCGAGGGTCCTAGTGCTCATGCATATGTCCTTACTGTTATAGCTTGCTGCAAGAGCCCTCCTCTCAAGATCAACTGTTACGCAGCTCTGGCGTGAACTGTACTTCGTCCAGTTAATCAGTGAGCTGGTCAGCAACTATGCGTACAGTGGCCTTGGAAAGTGGCAGCAGTATGGAGATAAAAAAAAAAGAGGAGGGGGATGTGCTGTCTACCTCAGAGAGATGCTTACGAGTTCAATTAGGGCGGGGCACAGGAAAGGCGCAGCAGGAGAATACTCTTGGGTCGATAGGGACCCTGACAGAGGGGCCCAAAAGAGGACACTACCAAAGAAGCAGGCAGGTATCTCGGGACCCTCGGGGCAAGGGGGACATTCTCAGGGAAGTAGGCAGAGGCTGGGGCTGGACAGAAGGAAGGAAGAGGGGAGGTGGATCGGACCTTAAGCTCAGTAACCGCTTCCAGTCTCCTTCTGCTTGGGGATGGGGGTGATGTAGCCATGACAGTGGCAGTTAGAGATGGAAAAGGAGTGGGGGCAGGAGGTGGGGCTGGAAGCAGGAAGAGCAGGGGAGCTTGGAATGCGGGAAAACTGGGGGAGCGGGGGATCAGAGCAGGAGGAGGAGGGGTAGGGGGAGGAAAAGGCAAGAGGAAGGACCAGAAGTACAAGGAGGATACAGTAAAGGGAGCTGAGGGTTTAGGCCAGGGAAGCACGACAGGCAGGGAGGGGCTGAACGGAGACGGGAAGGAAGGGAGAACGAGCCAAGCTAGTTTAGCAGATGGGGGAAGGACCAATCGCGAGCAGTGATGAGGGGGAGGGGGCACAGAAGGATACTCTGGAGGAGGAGAGGACAGGAGGGAGGGGTGGCCAGGATAAATAAGGAGGGGTGGCATGCACGCCCAGATAGGGAGGAGCAAGGAACCAGCTGGGGAGGGCTGTAGAAAGGATGAGGGGAATAGAAGGGGGGGAATGGAGAAAAAGGGACAGTCAGAGTGCTCCTGTTGGGTGATTCCATGATTGGGGTATCAAATGGGTTAGGGAGGGGAAACCTGCCCGGTTAGAACAAAATGTTTCCCTGGACTAACGGAGCACAGGGCCAAGCATGAGGTATGTCAGCTAGCAAAGGATTGTGGAGGTTCCTCGGACATACTGGTCCACCTGGGTACCAATGACATTGAGGGAAGTAGCGAGCTAGAGACACAGGCAAGGTTCAGGGAGCTTGCCAGGATCTGTCATGACATAGAATGCGCGATTTCCTTCTCTGAAATCTTGCCGGTGCCAAGGGCTAGTGGGGAACACAAGATTATTAGGAGATAAGCTAGTGTCTCAGGGAGTGGTGTGGGTCCAGAGGGTTTGGGTTGATGGGGGGGGATTGGGGGGACCTGAGGATGAGGGGCTGTATGCTAGAGATAGGCTCCATCTCAGTTTGAAGGGAGGAAAACTTAAGTTGAAAATAGAGGGGTTCGTTGGTGAAAGGTGGGGTTTAAACTGGTGAAGGGGGGAGGGATGGGAGAAAAGGCTGTCGAGGGGGGTCCGATAAATGAGGGACTCTGTCTCCATCCCCCTGGGGAGCTGGAGGAATGTGGGAAAAGGCCGACTGGTAAGGTGCAGACCGGGGGGGAAGACTGAATCCCCATGGGAACACGAGCAGGGGAAATGGAAGTATAGGGAAAGGGTGGAAGGTAGTCCTGCTAAATGTCGGGAGCTTGGGCAATAAAATGCATGTGCTCTAGGCGATGCTAACTGAGGGAGCAGTGGATGTGGCAGCGGTCACTGAGACCTGGGTCACCGCAGGGCACGACTGGGACCTGAACCTGGAGGGTTACACCATGTTCAGGAAGGACGGGGGAGGGAAGGGGAGGAGGGGTAGCAATAATAGTCAGAAACTGCATTGGCATAGGAGGGAGGGGAGGAGGCAATTTGGGTCGCCTTGATAACAAGGGGAGGGCAAGAGAGTAAAAATAGGAGTGATGTATAGACCCCCTGCGCTGCTGGAGGAGAGTCTGGTGGCAGGTGTTGGGAGACACTGCAGATTGGGAAGGGTGGTGGTGTTGGGGCGACTTCAGCATGTCAGGAATGGACTGGGAGACTGACATCCACGGTGGCCAGGGAACAGAGGTTGTTGGATGTCTTTCAGGACGCGTTCCTAACTCAGCAGGTGGGGGAACTGACCAGGGAGGCGCAGATACTGGATGTGGTCTGGGCAGACAGTGACCGGATTGGGGGCCTGGAGGTAAGGGACCCATTGACGGGGAGCAACTATGCCACGGTCTGGTTCTGCCTGGACCTAGGAGGGATAGAAGGCTGCACAAAGATGGAGGTAACTGACTTCAGGGGGACGGATTTCAAGGAAATGGGAAGGATCCTTAAGGAGCATTTGGATGGGATTGGGCCAGACATGGACGTCGACAGCAGGTGGGAAATCCTCAGGAGAGGGGTGCAGGATGCAACCCGCACCTGTGTAAGAGTAAGACAAGAATGCGGTAGGGCCTGAAAACCTGCTGGTGGACCAGGGAGATTCAGGAGGTAGTGAAGGTAAAGAAGGCGGCCTATAGGCATTTCAGGTGCTCAAGGAGTGAAAGGGATCGAGGGGGAGTACGAGCTGATGGCCAGAAGGGCCACTAGGGTGGTGAGCAGCTAAGGCAAGGAAGGAAGCAGAACCTGGCCAGGGAAATTAGTAGAAGGAACAAGGGGTTCTTTAGATACACTGGGGAAAAACGAAGGGTGAAGGGGCGGATTAGCAGAACTAAAATGGGAGGGATGGGCACAAGACCCGAGGGAGCAGACTAAGGTACTAAATGAGTACTTCGCCTTAGTTTTCACCAAGGAAAATGGGGGGGCTGCATCATACATGGGAGGAAACCGTGAAACTGAGGGGGGGTCCCTTACCGATCGGTGGGGGGGGGGCCATCAGTGGCAGGAGGGAGGAAGGCAAAGCAGGAGGACGAGGTAGCGGAGGTGGAAATCACGGCGGAGTGTGAGGGAAGCCCCTCAGGTCTCTTAAGATGGAGAAAGCACCAGGGCCGGATAAAGTACATCCCAGAGTGCTGAAGGAACTGGCAGATGTCCTGGCGAAACCCCTGGCGGAGCTTTTCAGCATCTCTCTGAGGACAGGGTGGGTGCCCCAGGACTGGAAGGTGGCGCATATAGTGCCTATCCACAAGGGGGATTAAGGGAGGTGGCAGGAAACTACAGGCCCGTCAGTCTGACATTGGTGGTGGGCAAGGTGATGGAGGGCATAGTCCAGGAGAGGCATGGGGGGACCTGGATAAGCCGGGGTGCCTGGACGATGGACAGCATGGATTCATCCCGGGGGAAATTGTGTCAGACAAACCTTGTGGAGTTCTATGACTGAGTGACTAGTGCCTTGGACCTGGGTAGACCGGTGGACATCCTCTTTCTTGACTTCAGCAAGGTGTTTGACTCTGTTCCTCACGGGGGTCTGTTGGATAAGCTTGGAGAAATGGGAGTGGGGAACCAGATGTTCAAATGGATAGGCAGTTGGCTCCAGGACTGGACCCAGAGGGTCGTGGTTGGCAGGTTACTTTTATCCCCAAGGAGGGTCATTAGTGGGGTCCCTCAGGGATCGGTCCTTGGGCCCCTCCTGTTCAGCGCCTACATCTCTGACATAACGAAGGGCATCAGGAGTGAGATGAGTCTCTTTGCAAATGAGTCAAACCGGGGGTTAGTGGTGTATGGGGAGGAGGGGAGGGTGGCCCTACAGGGGACCTGGAGGCTCTGGAAAGGTGGTCTAGGAAGTGGAAGGTAACTTACCTCAAAATGCCTTATGCTAGGCAGCAGGGCTAGGCTGAAGTTCAGAGGAATGATGATCACGCTTTCCCCTTGCAGTGGGGCAGGGGCTGCTACCTTATGGTGAAGGTGCTTGTGGCAGGCAGGCGTCCGTTTCAAAATGGCACCTGTGCCAGCAGAACCATGTAGGGCAAGCCAGTGAGGGGGGTCTCAGGAAGCAGTGACACAAATCAATGTAGCAATTTAAAACCAACAACACTACTACACATACCAAGCTAGGGCCAAACATCTGATCATTCTCAAGCTCTCAACAAATAAAAATACCCGTCCTCAGGCCACCGCCATCAGGTGTTCAGCAGTTTCACAGAAGTCTGTCAAGTCATTCCCAGTTAGACACCTCTTCTAGTTGGCAAGTTTTCCTCCACCTTCTGATCAATCACAATTCTAGTGAGTCTCTAAGACGATCCTACCCTAACTACTGCTGAAAATACCATGCTGCTTGGCTTGTTCATAAATGCTTCATATAGTGTGTCCTTGGTTACCCCCGCAGTCGGGAGCTAGTGAGATTAGTAACTCGAGCATGCAGCGTCACCATACAAAAAATGCCTAGTAGATCAGAAGCAGATCATAACATTCGGTCACTCCGTTGACACTGTCTGCTCTCAAAATTTAATTGCCCCAGCCCCACCGCATTTATGCTGTGGGCCATGCCCCTGCAGTCAATCGAGTCCTCACAGTGCACCAATAAATTAAATTAACATGGTCGACTCTCCATCTACCAGTCATGTATAGGCAGCTGCTGCTTAAGAAAACAGTCATGATTCGGAATCAGGACAAGACCACGCCACCACCCAGACTTAGTCGGGTCCCCATTCCCATTGTGCAAAGGCACATACATTTTAAATATAAATGAGCCTGCCCAATACCCAAGAAATGTTATTCAGTCACACTCGTATCTGAATCTATCCACTGCCAGACAGGTAAACCAGAAGAATTGCAGTGTGTGCAATGCTTCTGATTTAATGTGTGATTACTCAGGTTTACCATCCTGTCTGGCAGTGGATTGATTTGGACACACACCGAAACCCTGTATTTTCTTAACAGAACAACACTTCTGTGACTGAGTAGATGGTAGAGTCGACCAGACATGACGCCATGTGAGATGGGACCAGTCCAGCACATCACCACTTAACTTGCCTGCTTCTCTGGTGGGGCTGCAAGTTGCAGTGCACTTCTCTGAGGCAGCAGAATGCGATCGAGATAGGGCAGAACTCAGAGTCCAGCTTCTACTGCTCCTCCTGGGCCTGGCCACATTTCCAGTTTTCTCGGGACCGAACCGTGAGAACGACCGCACTCCTCGACGTTCGAGCTGTGAGAGAGAGAAAATGGTGCACCTGCACACATGGCATTACAACACTTGCTGCCTGAGGAATCTTGGAGACAGCCCACAGATTGAAGTGATTGGTGGAACAAACCAAGTTTCTCTTGACCACCAATCACATTCTTCTTTTTTTTTAAACAATTTTTTTTCTGAACATACCAATTCCCATTCCACTCCCACTCCAAGTCTCCTGCATTCTCAAGCAAATGAGCACTAAACAAAAAGTGCATCTGCTTTGACGCACGCACACATGGGGAGCACGCCTAAAAAAAGAAACCAGCGTCTTTTTCCCTTTGGGTGCACGTTAGCGCGATCACTGGCGGTGGTGGTGGATGTCAAAATGAACAACTTGGAGACTTGTAGGAGGGCAGTGGCCAAGGCCAGCAGGATGCTGGGATGCATCGCTAGGGGGATCACCTCCAGAAGGAGGGAAGTGATACTCCATCTGTATAACTGCTGGGTGAGGCTGCATCTAGAGTATTGCATGCAGTTTTGGAGGCCACACTTAGAGGAACACTGAACTCCTGGAGAGGGTCCAGAGGAGGGCAACCAAAATGATCTAGTGCTTGGGTGACAGGACCTATGGGGAGAGGCTCGAAGAGCTAAATATGTACACATTGGAAGAGAGAAGGAACCGGGGGACATGATGGAGGTCTTCAGGTACATGAAGGGGGTAAATAGGGGAGGAACAGTCAGGGTGCTCCGAAGGAAGGGTGGGCAACTAGAGGGCATGGGTGGAAGCTGGAGGGGTGAGATTCAGGGGAGAAAGGAGGAGGAGGTGCTACTTAACTGAGAGGGTGGCGGAGCCATAGAATGCACTGCCCAGGGCGCTGGTGGAGGCAGAGATGGTGGAGGTGTTTAAGAGGGGGTGGGACCGCTACAGGGAAGGGTTTCAAAGCAAAGTCTAGAGCAGCGAGAATATCTGGGACTGGGAAGGGAGAAGCCAGGGAGGGTGAGGGGGGGGCAGCAAGGTCGGCTCCCAGGTTGGGGGCTGACCAAACGAGCAGACACGAGAGACCGTTGGGCCTATGCTGCTGGCATTATAGTATGTTGTTAATGTATTTTGGGAAAAATAATACCAATACACTCAATAAGGTTCTTGAGAGCAGTAAATGCGAAAAAGATTTGGGAGTGTGGATCGATTCGAATCTGTCCTCAGCCACTCATGTTAGCAAAACAGCACGGAAGTGTAATCAAATCATTCGCTCCATTAAGAGAGCTTTTATTTCCAGGAACGAAGTATGCATTATGAAATTATACAAGACCTATGTATTATCCCATTTAGATTGTGGAACTCCAATATGGAGCCCCTATCTCAGAAAAGACATCTGCCTAATAGAAAAAGTACAGAGAAATTGGCTAAATCTGTCTTGGGATTAAAAAAACTTTAATTATAATAATAAATTGGAGATGCTTAATCTTTTCTCACTTGAGTTGAGAAGAACTAGGAGTGATTTGCTACTTGTGTACAAAATTATGAAAATTCCCCTTCTGATGAAACTATGTAGTATATACATAAATTGGATAAAATGTTTATCCTCAGATTGCACAGTAAGCAAATCATCATACCTAGGATATATACAGTTAGACACAAAAATTTCTATAACATACGCACGGCTAGGTTATGGAATAGTTTACCTGGAAATAGAGGCACTTAAAATAGACACTTTTAAAAAAGATTAAATGAGCATCTACTTTGTACTAGACTAACGTAATAACCCCACTATGAGTGGGAGACAATTTAAATGGGCATTTTGCCTACTTTGATGATAACCAAATTATACCAAGTAAGGCAGTGATGTACTATATCAACAAACGGAGCAGAGCACACTCTTAACCCTTATGCGGGGAAGCGATGAGTGTGTGGAAATGGTGCCTAGAGCCCAAAGCTCTGATCCAGGCAGTCTACCTGCCAGGAGTTCAGCATCACTCTGGCGGACCGTCTCAGCAGAACGGAGACAGATCCTCACCCGTGCTCTCTCGATGCAAGCATCGTGCAATCACTCTTCGAAGAGTGAGGAACTCCAGACCTGGACCTATTTGCATCTCCACTCAATGCAAAACTGCCTCTCTTCTGCTCCAGACATCCAGGACCTGGCATTTTTTGTCAGGATGATTTCAAACTGCAGTGGACAAGATGTTTTCTGTACGCATTTCCTCCTCTTCCCCCTAGTTCAGAGGATGCTACTCAAACTGGAGGCATGGGGGAGGCAGAATGACTCTCATTGGCCCATTCTGGCCTCGTCAGATCTGGTTTCCATTAATCAACAGATTATCGGAAACTTAGCTTGAGACGGCTTCCACTTCATACGAACCTACTGACCCAGGGCCCTGTGGTTCATCCCACCCTGAAGTCCCTTCACCTCCATGCCTGCCTCCTGAGGAGATGGAGGTGAACAGGTTTAACGTTTCACGTCAGGTCTCAGCTGTCCTGTTAGCTGCTCGCAAACCAGCTACCCGAAAGACTTACATGGCTAAGTGGAAGCGGTTCTCTGGCGTGCAGAATCCTCCTCGAATCCTTTTTCTTGTCCACCAAACAAGGTCTTAGAGTATCTTCTAGATCTCTTAAACACAGGCCTGCAATATTTGACTGTTAAGGTTCACCTCTGCGCAATTTCAGCGTATCATGAGCCTGTACACGCCATGTCTCTGGCTCAACGTCCTGTGGTCGAGGTTTCTAAAGGGCATTCTACATAGCAGGCCACCGGTCAGACGACCAGTAGCAGCTTGGGACATTGACCTTGTGCTAGACATGCTCACCCGTAAACCTTTTGAGCCTCTAGCTACATGTGAACTAAAATTTCTGATTTGGAAGACTGCCTTCCTGGCAGCCATCCCTTCCACCCGCAGAGTGTCTGAAATACGTGCTTTAGTCAGACTATATTTCACAAGGAGAAGGTGGTGCTTAGGACCCACCCTAAGTTCCTGTCCAAGGTTGTCTCAGAATTCCATCTGAATCGGCCCTTGGTGGTTCTTACCTACTTCACGAAATTCCAGAATGAGGGAGAGTGTACCCTACATTCCCTGGATGTGAAGAGAGCCTTGCGTTTATGCTTGGACAGAACTAAGGAAATCCGGATATCTCCTTCAGTATGACCCGGCTGGGTCAGCCTGTTGCTATCGGATGCATTTCAGCATGGCTAGTAGCATGCCTTTGCGACTGCTACTCCATGGCATAGGTTAAGCTGGAAGGCAGAGTATACCCTCATTCTACCAGAGCAGTTGCGGCATCTCTGGCAGAAATCCGGAACGTGCCCATTGCTGACATCTGCAGTGCGGCCACTTGGAGCGCCATGCATACTTTCGTAATGCACTACGCCTTGGATGTCCATGCCAGAAAGCATCAGTCCTTTGGCAGGACAATCCTTAATGGACTCCTGTCCTAAAGTGAGCTCCTCTCTCCTGCCGCCCATCTCGGGGGGAATATTTTAGCTTGGTACTCTCCCATCAGTGTGAATGAGTGGTGGAAAATTTATGTCCAGGAAGATATGTAAATTACATACCTACTGTAATTCCTCATCTTCTTGGATGAAGTCTCCACCACTCATTCACACGCCCACTCGCCATCCCCCAAGCTCACTTATCTGTCTTCACTCCCTCAATGGCTAGGCTGTGAAGAGTCTGTGTTGACCCTTCTTACAGGGGTTATTCGGTCTATCTTATATCCGACATAGGTTAGTTTCACTAGGTTAGTTTGCACTGCACCTCCTCGGTTAAAAAAGGTGCTGAGGCAGTTGGAGGTCAAACGCCGGATAGCCTATATGTGGCACAAGACTAGCTCATGGTGCTGCTCCCTCACGTCCCTACCTCCTGCCGGCCCTCCTGAAGAATTTTGGCTCCCGCTGGGTCCTAGTGCCTCTGTCGTAGTCCCATGAGTGTGAATGAGTGGAGGAGACTTTGTCCAAGATCATCAAGAATTACGGTAGGTACGTAATTTACATTGAGTTCTCCACACTTGGGCAGTATTCACTGAGCATGCTCAGTCACCAGACTCCATCTTCAAGCTCGACTTCTCCCACCACCCAATCATGTGTCCTCTGGCCCTACTACTGCAAGATCTGCACTCCTTAGAACTAAGCAAGGGCAAGCCTTACCTGGGGAGATAGGGTGGATTGTATGGCTGTGAACTGAATACTAGTAGCAGAATAAGCTGTTGCACCTCAAGTTAGGCTAAGCTGATAAAATAAACACAGACCTAGAAGTTGAGTGAATTGCTTCGGGTTACACTATGAGTCAGGGCTTGTGGTGAGATTCATACTCATGAGCTGCCACTGTGCCGATCAGAATGTGGTGTGTGTGTGTGTACCCCATTCCATCTCCTTTTCTTTTGCAGGTGCTGTGATAAGAGATTATGGATGAAGATTGACCTGAGTCGGTGTAAAAGCATTGTGCCCCAGGCCTTGAGCGGTATCATCAAGAGGCAGCCAGTCAGCCTGGACCTCAGCTGGACCAACATCTCCAAGAAGCAGCTGACCTGGCTCATCAACAGACTTCCAGGTGAGGCCGCTCACCTTGGTCGTGTACATCTGTTAAACAGTTGTAATAAAACCGTGTCTGGAAATGCAGCATTCTGATTGGCTGACAGCTTCTTAAAGAAACAGTGCAGTAAAACTGCTAAAAATGTAACACTACCTTTTTCTGTATTAAAAGATTTCGGGTATTTTTTTGTTTTATTTGGTAATTTTCCAGTGCCACCAGCAGTAGGGGTTTTAAAACTTGAGTCAAATTAGACTCACTGGTGTAAACAGAAAGGAAAAAAAGTGGGTCAAAATGAGAAACTGTGTTAAAACCTGATCAATAGCACAAATTTAACCAATACAGAAGCTGAAACTTATCAAAAAAAGATGCTTTCCTGATCAATATTCCAACTTTCAGCTATTGCTGCAGACCAGGTGGACTGCTGTGGACCCCCTGTCAAATAGAAAATGGGTCATTCTAATGACGTGGATATGTTGTTCAATCCACACTTTGTGGCAGGTTCCTTGACGCTTTAAATGTTGCCAGAAGGTCTTCAAGCTGGCTTCTCCCACCCACCCGGGTGGTAAAACCCTCGGCTCCACCCCATGAGGCTGATCTTCCTTAATGCTTGGGAGCTCAGGTTCCCTCCTTAGCGCTCTGCGTTTTAGGCCTGTATCCACACTCTGTGGAATTTCTAAAACTAATTTTAAAATTTACAAGACTACGGTCTTCGTCTTCCCTCGCAGCTGCGATGGGCAAATCGACTCCCGGCTTCCGTCAGTGCCCTTGTGGGCAGATGATGTCCCAGACCGATCCGCACTCCACGTGCATCTATTCCCTGGGGCTTGGACACAGTTCGCAGGCCTGCGAATTGTGCAGGTCTTTCTTGGCTTCGGTCTTGGAGGACCGCACTGCCAGACTTCTTCTTGGGCACCCTGAAAAACTGTACCAGCCGGTCAAGTCTAAGGAGGCCTGTTGGGCGGTGTCCGGCGGCGGGCTCTGCAGAGCAGTTGGAGCAGATGATCGTCCTCGAGGAGGAGGCGGCCCAGGCCTCCTCTTCTTCCTCCTAGACCGCAGCATTTATCCCGCTCTCCTTAAGCTCATCCTACACTGCTTCTTTTAAGGCGCTTTGCCAGTCCCTCTCCACGAAGGGAGAAGGGCCATCAGGACATTCCTGTCAATCCAGAAAGTAGGACTCTAAAGGTAATCCCACTGTCGACGTTTGTGGGAGAGATCGCTTCACCGCCCGGCCGACACTCTACTGTCGAGGTTGCCAGGTTATGCCTGGCTTCATGGTGTCCCCATCAGGTCAGCCGCCTATATTATCTGTTGATGTGGTCGAGATTTTTCTCGACCCGTCAGACGCTTTGTCGACTGGAGAAGCAGGCAACCTTCTTCACCGTTCCCCTGGTGATTACTGAGGACTTGCCTGTGTCAAGTCCCTGGTTAAGGTCCCCACCAAGGAGGGGCAGGTTTCTCTCTGCTCCTCTTTGACCAACCCATGGAATCCTCAAGGTCTCTCGGGTCCTTTCCAGGTCCCGCCAACATTGGGGATCTCTGTCTGCACTGCTGGAAGCGCGCCGCTCGTCTCCCCTTCTGAGGATAGGCTCTGGTGCAAGCTGCCGGCACTACAAGGACTTGATGTGGCAGCAACTTTACTGACTGGTAACAAGCAGACTCCGCTTTCTTCCGCGGCTATTATGGCTGTCACCAGGAGCCTCAAACAACCCCTCGTGGAAGTTGAGGAGCCATACCGTTGTTCGGCTGAAACAGACTGCTCCACCCATTGTGGTGAAACCTCCGCCTCCACAACCGAAGACTGGGGCCCTGACCAAGGATTCTCTGTCGGGTCAGGACTTGCCCCATAGGTTGTCAGTCACCCTCACTCCCAGTCGACCTCGGCAGGTAGAGGGTGGCTCAGGTGCTCGGTAGCTGTTCGCAGACTCCTCCGAGTCTGACAATGACTCCTCCCTGTTCTCTAGGCTGATTGACCTGGAGTCTGCAGGGGGCCAGTCTGTGGACAAGAGCCCATCCTCGTTTTTGGGTATGCTTCGACTTTCAGTGTACTGTGATGCAGCTCGAACCCATTCAAAAACGGGCCAAGTATCCCCTCACGGAGATGTTGGACCGAGGGGATTCCCTTACGGAGGCCTTTCCGGTGGCGGAAGCCATTGTTGGCCCGGCCCTGGAGTTGTGGCAGCGGCCAACATTTTGTCCCGCGCCTTCGGCCAGGATGGCTCGAAGGTACGCGGTCCCCACTGGTTCACTCTCCAGTTTCTCAGACCACCCATCTGCGGGGGGTTAGTGACTGATAGCATTTTCCGGTGTTCCGGGAACGCTCGGGGACGTGGACATACCACCCGATAAGGAGTCCAAAAAGTTGGATTACTCGGGGCAGAAGGTTTACGCTGCTTCCTCCCTAGGGCTTCGTCAGCCTAGCTCGGCCATTCTGATGGCACATTTCTCACACGCCCTTATGGGCTCCCTGGATGAGGTGATTCCTTATCTCCCGGCTGACCTTCAGACGACGGTTGAGCAGGTGCAGGATCAGGGAAAGGGCGGTGGCTAAACAGCTCCAAACTTCTTTTGACATTGGTGACTCTTGTGCCCAGTCAGTAGCGGCCGCAGTGGCCATGCGCCTCAGAGCTTGGCTGCGGATCTCCACCTTCACGGAGGACACCCAGCACAAGCTGGAAGACTTTCCCTTCCTGGGCACAGACTTGTTTGGGCCCGGAGTGGAAGGCCTTCTCCAGAGGATCGAGTCGCCCAGTGCCACCTTGAACTCTGTCACATCTGCCCAGAAGGACAAAGGCCGCCTGCAGCAGTGTTAGCCCTTTCACTCCTGCGGCATGTCCGGCCCAGCAACACCAGCATCAGGGCCAGCAGGCTCACACTTGGCGCCCTAAGGCCAAGTCTGCCGCTTCCTCTAGTATGAAGCCTGGGGGCAAGGGTCCAGGAGGTCCCTCAGCGGGCCCTTCCTCCAAGCCTGCCCAGTGATAGGTTGAGGGGTGGCTCCCAGCCTCGTCCTCCTCCCGGTCTCCCGTGGGGCAGGCGGCTCCATGCTTCCTTTCCGCCTGGTCCGCTATCACCACGGACCGCTAGGGATTAGAAGTGGTCGGCAGGGGTCTGCCTCTGGAATTCAAGCAGTTCCCTCCCTATTGGGCCTTCTCCCCACGGGGGCTGTGGGTTCCACAGCCTCCGTCAGCTTATCGAGCCAACATTGCCTTGCTCCTCCAGAAGGAGGTGACCAGAGAGGTGGCGGACTCTCCTCCAGACCCAGGGTTTGTGTCCAGGTACTTCCTAGTCCCAAAACGGACAGGGGGCTGGCGCCCCATTCTCGACCTGAACAAGTTCCTAAGGCCTCGCACCTTCAGGATGGTCACTCTGGCTCAGATTATTCCACCCTTGGAACCAGGCGTGTGGTTCTGTTCTCTGGACCTTCAGGACACGTTCTTTCACGTCCCAGTCCGTCTGTCTCCTCAGCGATTTCCCCCTCTTCAGAGCAGAGGGATCTCTCTGAGTTCAGGGCCATACCCTTTGGCCTCTCTCCAGCTCCCAGGGTCTTCACCAAATGCATGGCAGTGTTGACAGCATTTCTGCAGCGCAGAGGGGTCCGGGTGTACCCTTACCTGGACGACTGGCTGTTTGCAGCCCCCTCCAGGTTGGAGGTGGAGCAGTCAAGGGATCTGGCCCTCCAGGTCTGCTCTCAGATTGGCCTCCTCGTCAACGAGGCCAAATTGGAACTCGTGCCATCGCAGGTGATTCAGTTCATCGGGGCAGAGCTTGACTCTCGTTGAGCCAGAACCCGGCTCCTGGCGGACAGGGCCGAGGTCCTTTCCTCCTTTGCCCAGTCATTTCTGGTTGGGCAGTTGCGCCCTGCCCGGGACTTCCTGGGCCTCATGGCATCCTGCACCAGTGTGGTCCACTGGGCCCACTGGCATATGCGTCCCCTGCAATGGGGTCTGGCCAGCCAGTGGTCACAGCGCTCTGGTCCTCTGGACCCAGCTGTTTGTCACCTACGCTGAAGCTGCATCTGGCAGACCTGCAGCCAAGCGGATGATAAGCAGGTGGGTCACCTCCTGCATAGATCTCTGCTATAGGTTGGCGGGTATGGAGCCTCCTAAAGTGATGAGCTCATTCTACCCGCCATACCACTGCTTCGGTGGCTTCTTCTAGGGACCTCCCTATCCATGAAATCTGCAGGGCTGCTACCTGGAAGTCAGCACACACTTTCACTTCCCATTACCACATTGACCTTGAGTCACGCCGGGATGCTGGTTTTGGGACCTCGGTTCCCAGTCCTTGTTCCCTAAGTAGGGGTTGCATGCCTTTTCTCCCTCCCTCCCTCCTCCTGGAGAACTGCTAGGAGTCTGCCAGTAAGTGTGGATTGAACAACATATCCACGTCCCTAAAAATACAGGTTACTCACTTGTAACAGTTGGGCTTTTGGCGGGAAAGAACTGGAAGGTGGGCGTGGGGGACCGCCCCTTTATACTCGCGTCGCATAACATCTGTCACCTGATGTGGGGACGGTCCCCCGCCAGAGACTAACTAGAAATTTTTCTGTGGGGTCCTGACACCTGCCAGCATCAGTCATATATGTAACTACCTACTGCAAGAGCCTGTCTCGAAGATCTACTGTTACAGTAAGTTATTACATAACTGTACTTTCTAGGAGTGGTATATGTTGTTCATCCACATGACCCACCCGACCTTCGGCCACATTTAACGCAACCTGCTTCCAGCGGCTAGGATTCATGCATCATGGGGCTGGAGCTATAGTTTTACCACCCGGGTGGGTGGGAGGAGCCAGCTTGAAGACCTTCCGGCAACTTATAAAGCGGCAAGGAACCTGCCACAAAGTGTGAACAATGTATACCACTCCTAGAACTCCTGTTACAGGTGAGTAACCTGTATTTTCTGAGCAGGCTGCAGCGTTTTCCCTTTTTGCCCTAGCTAGCGCTGTCCTTGACCACCAGACAAGTGTTTTATTCATTTAGTTTTGTCTCAAAAAAATGTCCACTGCATTTGGTTTAGGAATACCACTACAGACCTGCCAAGGGTCCGGATTGAGAAAATAAAAAAAAATCATGCCTAAAAAGTAGATTTGACATGTATGATAGTGTTTTGTTAAATTTAGCTGAAATTACCTTCTTGAAAAAAGTTATTTGAGTTCGGTTAACGGCTGTAAAGTCTGTATGGTACAAACATCTAAATGTTATGTGTAGAACTGTGTGGTGTCACAGTTAACACTGTACTAGGATTGCCTGGGGGGGGGGTGTTATTTTGAGAGGGCTTCTAAGGTGGGTGGGTGTATGTTTGGTAATATCCAACTGTATTGGGTCATAGGTACCCCAATACTGAGTGTGTGTGTATCCCCAACTGTATTGGGTCATAGGTACCCCAACACTGAGAGCTTCTGTAAGTGTGTGCGTTAGAGACAATATCTAATGGTATTTGGTCATTGTATTGAGAGCGCTTGCCAGAGGGGAATATTGAACTTGAGATGCCTGTGCCTTTTTTTTTTTTTTCTGCATCTCTCTCACTCTCCCCTCCCCTTTGTTTCAGGCCTCAAAGACTTGCTGGTGGCAGGCTGCTCATGGTCCGCTATCTCCGCCCTTAGCACCTCCAGCTGCCCCCTACTCAGGACGCTTGATCTGCGGTGGGCAGGGGGGATCAAGGATCCACAGATACGGGATTTACTCACGCCCTCCTCGGAGAGACCAGGTAAGTCTGGACAGCAGGGACTATAGCCCCACCACCACCTCACTCATCAATCTGTGCCCTTGTTTAAAGAGCAGGACTTTGTGTATACTGTATACACATGGCATTTAGGCAAATTCTGTAAAAATAGAAGTCTGCATCTGAGATGGAGATGATTAAATCTCTGTACATAAGGGCAACAGTGAGGAAACATAGACTTTTATGGCAGATAAGGACCACTTGGCCCACCCAGTCTGCCTCATTTCCCTACCTATTGGATAAGCTGCAGATCCTAGTTAACAAACAGCCTACTTGCTCCTACCCCAACCCCCCCAAAACCAGAATTGCCTTATGTCTGTTCCAGGCATTCTTGAATTCCCCCACTGTTTTTGACCCCACGACAACCTCAGGAAGGCTGTTCCATGCATCCACCACCCTCTCTGTGAAGCAATACTTCCTCACATTGCCCCTGAGCCGTCCCCCTCTATTTTCATATTGTGCCCCCTTGTTGTTGCACATCTTTTTCTGAAATATGCTACCCTCTTGAACTTTGTTGATTCCCTTGAGGTACTTCAGTGTTTCTGTCATGTCTCTCTCTCTCTCCCCCCTTTCCCTCCAGGGTGTATGTATATTAAGCTCCTTTAGTCTCTCTTCATATGGCTTATGGTGCAGAGCTTACACCATTTTAGTTGCCCTCCTCGGGACTGCCTCTATCCTGTCTATATCCTTGCGGATATGAGGCTCCAGAACTGCACACAGCAGTACTCCAGATGGGGTCTCACCAACTGTACAGAGGGATAGCCATCTTCTGTTTTCTACTGGTGATGCCTCTCCCTATACATCCCAGTATTCCCCCCAAACCTCCTTACTGCCTTCTCACATTGCCTGCCCACAGGTCGTCTGATATGACTACCCCCAGGTCCCTTTCCATTTTTGTTGTTAGTACCCCACCGCCATTGTGTACTCTTTCCCCTGGGTTTTTGTTTCCCAGATGCATTACTTTGCACTTTGCTTTGAATGTAACCTGCCATACTTTTGACCATTCCTCCAACCTTTCCAAGTCCCTTCTCATCCTTTCAACCCTCAAGGGTGGAAAGGATGAGAAGGGACAATGGAGCATCATCATCCAACGTTACTTGCAGCAAGATCGCAGCTGATGATGGGCTCCATATTGAAACATGCCTACTGTACTGGAGCTTTACCCCATTTTTATGAGCATTAAGGTATCAGAATAATTTATTTATTATGCTGACTACAGCGGGATGTGAGTTGAAGCCCCCATCTTTGCAGCAGTCTGGGCTTGACATCAGCCAGTAGTTCTCCTTTAAGCAAGAAGGGGATCTTGAGGTTATTATATCTGATGACGCCCTACCAGAGGGGTGCCATGAGTACCGGTGTCCGGCGCTGGAGTTTTTCTCTCGTTATCCTTGTTGTGGTGCCGTGTGTGTTTTATTGTATCCCTGTTTTATTTTGTCAAACGACGGTATTTCGGGATGTCGTTTTAAGTAAAAACGATTGGGAGTTGCCCCATGCGTCTGTGCCCCTGCAACAACTTCATAACAGTATCGGACCCCCATGACCGTTGTTTCTCCTCTCTGGGTCCCCACCACGCGATGGACGAGTGCGATGCCTGCTTTTCTGTGGACTTCCATACCCTCATTCTTGCAGCGTGGTTGGGTAGAGACCCCCGCAACATTCAGTGGGCGTCTATGCACTCAGGACGCCAAGACACAGTCTCTGGGCTCCACCACTGGCCCTATACTAGCCAGTAGGGGAAGGACCTCCTCTGCTCCACAGCTTGTTGGAGCGAAGGGTTGGTGGGGCAGCAGTCTCCCTCCCGGGGGGGGGGGGTTGGGTCACTCCTCGCGGTCCAGTGCCTCCTCGGAAGCCCGGACGAACCCAAGGTGTAGTCAGACCTATACGTGGGCGCTACTTAGGTGGTCCCCTCAAGGCTTTGGTCAGCTTCTGCCCAGGCTCCCAGGGACAGCGAGTGGGGCAGTGTTAGTCATGCATCCAGGCTCCCCTCCGATGCCTCCCTCTGTGCCGGAGGGCTTCTAGTTCAGGGAGTGGCCCTGTTGAAGATCTCCCTGATCTCGTCTCCTGTTTTGGAGGAGGATGATCAGAATAATCCTGACTGGGTTCCGGGCTCCTCTGATTTTGCTTGGATTTCTCCGGGGCATAGCTTAATTTCTGGGTTGGCATCTGCTCCGCGGGATGGTGCTGTGGGCTGTGCCGCTGCTCTGGATTCCTCTGGTGCCACCTCTGGGGGCCCACTCTGGAGTTTCTCCAGACAGCGGTGCCATGCCTGGCACCATTTCAGGTGCCAGCACAGAGGTCAATGCTGTGTCTGCTGGCGGTGCCGCAGTCGGCACCGCATCTCCCGGCAGTGGTGTAGGCGACACTGCTTCAGCCCTCCAGCGCCACGATCGGTTCCGGATTGGAGACAGGTACACTCTAGGCCAGACCAACCATTGTCTGGATTCAGTCTGATGAGGATACTCGGGAGGGCCCCACTTCCTCCATGGGGGGAGCTGGGGCTATCCCTTCCAAGGCAGTCAGCCCAGGTTCTTCTGCTGGGCCCCCTCTGAGGGACAGGTCCCTTTCTCTGAAGAGGAGGGTTGGTGGGATCGGGTCTAAGCGGTGAACTTCTCGGGGTCCCTCTTGTAGGGCTGTTGGAGGTTGTGGCTCAGACACGTCCTTGTCTTCCCTTGCTTTGAAGAGGGCTCCTGCAGTTGATGGGGGCGAGAGCCTTCCGAAGGACTTTGCACAGCTCCGGCCATTCTTCCCCAAGAGCAATCCCCTGTCCGCCCCTCGACAGTTGGGCTCACTGGGGTGGTTGGGTCTGTCAGTCTCTCCCCCCCCCCAAAAAAAACATCAAGTGCCTTCTGCTCAAACCCACAACTCTGGCAGAGATTATGCCTGGTGTTGCCAGGCCGTCCCACCTCTGGTTTCTCTGCCATGTCTTTCCCCTTTCCTGGGGTTATTTGGCCCGGGGGCCCTCTCACCTGGGAACAGTTCAGGGCTTCGGCTGCTTTCCCTCGTTACCGTAGGGCCATCTCCGAGGTAATTTTCAGACTTCTGTCCTGCTGAGTTCTGTCTGACTCCCCCCTCATCTTCAGCTTCCTCCTTGAAGGAAGGGGACTTCTCACGCCATTTTTCTGCTAATGGGGACTTTACGTCCTACCAGTGTTTCCTGGTGAAGATGATGGCGTTCCGCCTTTCCCTCTTCGCCGGACGGAACTTCGATCATGCAACGCTGTCATTCTTGGGTGAATACAGCGCTGACAGTTTAGTCATTCCTCCCTGGCTGAGACCATTGGTGAAGGCTCTACACACCGTCTGGCAGCATCCCGCTGCCCCTTGTCCAGCCCCTGGGGACTGTATATGCAGGTACTGCGCATCAGCAGGGTCTCCAGGTGCTATGCCTCAGCCCACTTTGGAACTGGGATTCCTGGATTCTCCATCTGGGCTTCGTTGCCCTCGTCACAACCAGCCACCTGACACAGACTCGGAGAAGTTTGACCGACTTGGGGGAGTGTGCTTTCTTAACACGCCTTCAATTCAATTTATTTTACCGGGAAGTGCACCATTGAGTCAGACTTCTTTACAAAGTGGTCCTGGAAGACGGTGCAAAACGGTTCAAACTTTATAATGCAGAAGAGCAAACCATCAGAACAAATGGTTAAACAAAATAAGACAAGTAAATGTTTACAACACAAAAAAGCATACCATCAAAATAACAATACAACAAATGTAGTTAGAGTACGTAACAGTGTGACGAGATACTAAGGAGGTAGATTAAGAGGTAATTTTAAAGAGCATGAAAAGGAAGGAAAGGGGATAGTGGGAATGGGTAGGGAGATGTACAGTAAGTCAGAAACAGGCAAAGGATGAGGGAAGAGTTGAGAAAAGAGGTAAGGCACAAATTAAGGGAAGGGGGGGAAAAGAGTAAAAGTCGAGGTTAATTACAAAGTCTTTGAGCTGGGAAATTTCTACTGCGGGTAGTGACTTATGCAAGACACAACGGGATGCTGCTAGAACAGGTTGTAGCAGCCTTACCTGATTGTGAGGGAACCAGGCAAGCCATTCACATCACCGCTCAAGGCCTGGAGCTGGCAAAACACCTCTCTGGGGCAGTCTACGACACCAACGAGGTGGTTTCCAGGCTGGTAGGATCTTCAGTCTGCATTAGGTGGACTGCCTGGCTTCGTCTGTCCAGGTTGTCACCCTTGGCCCGGCATCAGGTGATATCCTCTCCTTTCTGGGGGCCCATTTTTTTTCACAGCGGGCATTGCAGGGGTGCATTCCACCTCCTGGGTCTAGGGAGTGCTTGCAGGACCCTTCTAGTCCTCTGGCCTCTACAGGCTTGTAAACCGAACCCCTCCTCCTGTGGTTTACCCCCATGGGAGGCTGGGGGAAATATTTTTCCCCTCAGGGTTTGCTATATTGGCACTCTGACCCATAGGTAATGGTGAAGATTAATTTGTGGAAGATACGGAAATTACGTACTTACCGTAATTATTGATCTTCCCAGATATCTTCCATTCATTACACCCACCCTCTCTCCCTGGAATTACACACTGGGCGGCGCTGTTCCTTCTTTTCTCTCTCTCCCTTCCCCTTTGGGGAAGGAAATAAAGGAAAAGGACAGCTTTTGACAGGCAAACCCTGAGCTTGCTCCTAAGTATGCCATCTGTCAGCCTCTTGTTTGGGCCTGCTGACCCTACAGGGTAGGCACTATCTTCTTAAGCCTCCTTCTGGGGGTCTCAGACTTCTTCATCCAGGAGTCGAAATTGCTTTCCTTCTGAGCCTGTCCAACATCCACTGTAGGATTCATCCCAGCTGGGATCTCCAATCCTAGAGATTCTGCCATCCCTGAAGGCGAGAGCGGTTTACCTTCTGTGAGGGTGTTTTAGCAGAGTATCTGGTTCGTCCGTAGCTTGGATGGTCAGTAAGGGCTCACGGCTGTGGTCCTGTTGTTTAAAAAAAAAAAAAAAGGCATCAGAAGGTAAGATGGATTTCTGATATCTGTCAAGAGAAACTTCTGTATTTGATGGGGGTCTTCAGAATCCTCCTCTAAACTGAGGGGAGAAAGTGTGGCCACCCATTCCCTCCTGACTTGAGACTCCTCCTTCCCTCCCCCTATCAGCCTCTGGCCTGGACCACTCAACTTCTGGAACCCCGTTATCAAAGCCAGTTCCTTGACTTGCCTTTCTAGTCAGGAAGTGTATTAGGTCCCTCTCTTGGGCCTGAGTGTCTGGAGGAGGGGAGGTCTGTGTGTGTGTGGGAGGGAGATATCCTTCAGGATGGAGTCCGTCATTTCTCCTTCCTTCCTCCTCTTCTATTTTTGGTTGTTTTTATTCTGCCTTGGGCTGCCCAGTGTTGTGATCACCCGTCTTCTTTGTTATCCCTCTTGCCTAGAACCCTTCTTCCAGTCAGCTTTATATTTATTCTAACCCCCAAAATCATTATTCAGGCACCTCGCCCTCTTCTATCCCTAGTCTTACCTTTTCTTCCTCGCCTGGCAGACAAAACTGAGTGGTGGAAGGAGTCGGTGTCGGTTACTGGCCAACCTATGAACGCCACGTAAGAACACTGGCCTTGTGGGCGGCGCCATCCCGTTGTAGACTCCTCCAGCTCAGAAAATTCAGAGGCAGCACTTTTTTTTTTCTTCTTTCTGTGCAGGCTCCTGACCTCCAGTAGGACCCATAGGTAATGAATGGTGAAGATATTTGGGAACACCGATGACTACGGTAAGTGCATAATTTCCATATCTTCCACAAACTAATCTTCACCATTCATTATCTACATATAGTGTCTTTTATTACTGAGAAATATATTTGAGCAACACATGCCCTTTTCCAGAGGTTCCACGTCAGGGTTAAGTACAGAGCAATTAAAATAGGACCATACATAGTAGATAAAACAGAACAAAGTACAGGTCAGTTGCCTACTGTTACAGCAGGGTTGTTCTGGAAGTAGTGCATGTAATGAGCTTTTAAATTGATTCAAGTTCAACACAGCAAAAAGCATTTCAGGTAGATTATTCACCCAGTCAGCGGCCCTTACAGAAAAGAAGAGCTGACCCTGACTTGTTTTGCAGAAGGGTTTCCCTAGCCTATTTTTGGTCATACTACTAGGTATTGATTGTCAACAAAACTGAGGCAGCTTTTGGAGTGGGGGTGGACCAGCAGGGCTTTTTTTCCCTTACCATGCCGGTCTGAAACTTGATTCTGCTGGTTAAGGGAACCAGTTGGTGCGTGCATATAGGTCGCAGCTATGGGTAAACTTGTCTGTGTAATACAGATCTGCAGGCTTTGTTACAGATTACCTTGACCCTGTCCAGTACTGAATCGCATGCAGCACAGTAAGTATATGACAAGGCCACAGTCAGTAAGCACTAAAATGGAACTTGACACAGTTGGGGACCTTGCCTCTGGGGCAGAGGATTCCAGTTGTGGAACAGTGTGCCCAAGCTACAGTTAACTGTCTTAACCAGGTTTTCTACAACATAGAGTAGGCAGGCTGATGACACCTCGATTACATCAAGTGTTGCATACAACTACACAAAACGCACACAATTTAAAATGTATTCTGTTTTATAAGATGTTTTGTAAAATAACTGAAAATTGAGCACTGCAGGGGGAGCGAGCAGTGACTTGCATTCAGTTATCACAATCTTGTATTTTATTTTTGTATTATGTAATGTCTACTGGTGTTTTTCCTTGGATTACTTATCTGCAATACCATATATTGTACCCATTGTATTATATTGTCCGAGGCATGACTTCCTTGTAAATGAGCTTGCTCAGTGGAGTCTTCCTGGTGAAATAAACTTGAACACTCTGGTGATACACAGGTTTCGGGTGGATGAGGGGGATGTCACGTTTATCAGTTCTTCAGTTCTGCGTTTTAAGGCTGCCATCCCACTGACTTTCACAGTAAGGTATGCATTCTTACCCCAGGAGTCCTTTAGCATCAGTAACTTTTTTGCACTTAGCTGGCTAGGTGCAACTGCTCCGGAGGTGTGCCTTTAAGAGATTTTTAAATGAGCGTAGGGTCAAGCCAGTCAAGACTGGAGGTGGGTGAGAGCTGTTGAAGGCTTCAGAATTTTTTTCTCTGCTGGACTGAGCAGTATTGCCTCTGAGGTGTCTCCCAACTTTCCTTGTTGACAGCCGCCTAGTGCTTATCTGGGTAAAGTTTTCCACATAAATTATTTCCTTTAGTGTGCTGAGTGAAAGTTTTACTTCTAGGAGCGTGGATATGTTGTTCATCCTCACTCTTTGGCATGTCTCTTTCCCTTTAAATCTGGCCGGAAAGTCTTCAAGCTGGCTCCTCCCACCCACCTGGGTGGTAAATACCTCAGCTCCGCCCCATAACACCAGATCTTCCTTTCCGCTGGAAGAATCTGGTTCCCTTGTGCTAATTTTAGCCATCGTAGGCCCTGGATTCTCATCGTCAGTTTTTATCAAATTTATCTCTCAAACTAGTAAGAGTTTTCGATTCCGATAATAGCGCATCGGATATGGAGGACAAGTCGTGCCCCGGATTTCGCCAGTGTACGTGTGGCCAGAAAATGTCGCGCACTGATCCCCACCTTACCTGCATGTACTGCCTAGGTGTCTGTCATGACACCACCACCTGTACCTTTTGCTTGGCTTTCCATCCCAACATCCTTGACGACTGCATGGTGTGCCTTAAGCTGGGGAGACCGGAGAAAAGGAACCTGCTGGTGAAATCGAAAGAAGCGAGGTGGGCGGTTTCCACGGCCGCGGGATCCGCCGAGCAGCTAGAGCAGATGAAGGCCTTTGACCAACAAGCTGCTCAAGCTTCGGCCAGCCGAAGTTTCTTTGCGTCTCTCAATCTCGGTTCTTCCTTCACAGGTTCCTTCAGGGAGATGTGCCAGTCTCTCCCCCACCAGGGGTGAGGCGCCCTCGGGCTTGCACTCCTCCCGCCCTCGGAAGAGGGTCAAGGATCCAACGTCTTCGAAAAGGAGACGTTCTTGGGACCAAGAGAGGTCCGAGTCCCAGGACACTGTGACCTTGACTTCGGTCGAGATCGCTTCCTCAGCCGCCGGCTTCACGGATCTTCCGTCTGGCCAGGCAGAGACCGAGGAATCGGCTGATCCGGCCGAGATTGTTCTCGAGCTGATTTCGTCGACCCCGGTCGACAATCCTTTAGAAAGGACCCTGGTCCTTTCTTTCCCCGATGACAAGACACTTCCTTCGGGTGTCCCCATCAAGGGAATTGATTCAGAGCCTTTCTTTTCCCCGAGCCCAGTTTCTCCCGATTCTGGCCAACCCCATTGGTCTCGATCGAGGACTCTATCTCCTTCTTCAGCAAGAAAACCGAAGAAAGGCCACCGACATTCCAAAAAGAGGTGCCGCCACAGGTCCTCATCCTCCTCGGACGAGGAGAGGCTTCAACGGAAACTCCAACGCTATGAGGAGCTTATGTGGCAACAGCTGATTTTGGCCGAGCAGAAGCCGGCTACGCCGTCCACCCCAGCCATTACTTGGCCTGCGCTTCAAGGGCCAACACCCCCCTTCGGACCAGAAATCTTGCAGTTCATCCACCTGTGGGGCTGGCCATTATTCCTAAGCCCATATCGGTCTCACCGCTGATTAGGGTGGAATGACCGCCTAAGCAGCCTTTCTCGGGGGCTCCCTCGATAGGGGACCATCCAGACACCGGGCTTCCCTGACATCTGTCCATCACGGTTACCCCTGACCGCCCTCGGCGTATCGAGGGGGACATAGGCGGGAGACCTCTGTATCCCGACTCTTCAGATTCGGATGCCACCGGTTTGCACTCCCATCCGGGTGATGAGGAGTCAGTCGTGGCAGGCCTGGAGGGAAAGTCCTTCCTCCTTTCAGGGCATCCTCCGCCTCCTCTTCGATTCCACCGGAATGCCCCTGGAGTCAATCCAGAAAAAAGCAGAGTACCCCCTTACAGATATTAAGAGGGAGATACTCCGACGGAGGCCTTTCTGGTGGCTGAAGCCATTACTGGTCCAGCCCTTGAGCTTTGGCAGCATCCAGCCTCCTGCCCAGCACCGTCTGCCCGTATGTACGCGGTGCCTATGGGATCCCTACCGGGATTCACGGAACATCCCTCTGCTGAGAACCTGGTGACTGCTTCAGTCTTTAGACGTACTGGTAGCTCGGCCGACAACGACCGACCTCCGGATAAGGAGTCCAAGAACATGGACCACTTTGCCCGTAAGGTCTACGCAGCCTCTTCCTCGGGCTTTCGTCAGGCCAGTTTGGCTGTAAGCAAGGCACACTTCTCCCATGCCCTCGTAGGGTCACTCGAAGTACTTCCTCACCTCCCTGCGGACATGCAGACCACGGTCAAGGAAGTCCATGATCAGGGCCATGCTGTTGCCAAACAGCAGCTCCAGACAGCCCTAGACATCGGGGATTCTTGTGCCCGCTCTTTAGCAGCCGCAGTGGCCACCCGCCAGAGGGCTTGGCTGCGGTTATCCTCCTTTCCGGTGGATACCCAGCACAGGTTAGCTGATGTGCCTTTCCTTGGTACCGACTTGTTCGGCCCAGGAGTGGCAGGCCACCTTCAGCGTATTGAACAGTCCAATGCCACTTTGGACGCCACTTTTGCTAAGGGTTCCTCGGGCAAGAACCAGCAGAAGAGGAAGCCTTTTCATCAGTCCTCCCCTGCGGTCAGGCAGCCCTCCTGTCAAGGTGGTCAGCAGCACCAACAGCAGCGGGCTCAAGCTTAGCACCCTAGGCCCAAGCAGGGCCCTCAACAGCCCCATAAAGGAGACCGAGGTGCTGGTCCAGGAGCTTCCTCCTTCTCCTCTAAGCCTACCCAGTGACAGGTTGGGGGTTGCCACCCCTGCTCCTGTCACGCCTGCCCTGGGTCCTCCCATGGGGGGGGGTCGGCTCCACCACTTTCTTTCCGCTGGTCCGATATCCCTTCGGACAGGTGGGTTCTAGAAGTGGTCGGGCAGGGACTGGCTCTGAAATTCGAGCAGTACCTGGGCCCCTTGGGAGGAAAGGATCTCAGCTCGCATGCAGACTGCTCTTCGAGACAACATAGCTCAGCTCCTCCGCAAGGAGGCGGTAGCTCCAGTGCCGATCCACCTGTAGACCCAGGTTCATATCCAGGCACCTCCTGGTGCCCAAGTGATCGGGAAGTGGCGCCCATCCTAGATCTCCACGACCTGAATCAGTATCTCAGTTCTCGCACCTTCCGGATGGTAACTCCGAACCAGATCATACCATCCCTGGAGCGAAACATGTGGTTCTGTTCACTGGATCTGCAGGACGCGTTCTTTCACATCCAAGCCCGTCCGTTCCACCAGCTGTTCCTCCGCTTCAGGGTCGAGGGGACCCTGTACGAGTTCCGAGCCATGCCGTTCGGTCTGCCATCGGCCCCTCGGGTCTTCACTAAGTGCATTGCAGTGGTGGCAGCCCATCTTCGGCGTCGAGGAGTTCGAATCTACCCTTATCTCGATGACTGGCTTCTGGCGGGTTCCTCCCTTCAGGAGGTGGAGAGATCCAGGGATCTGGCTCTCGGAACCTGCTCTCAGCTTGGCTTCCTGATCAACGAGGCCAAGTCAGAACTCGTGCCGTCTCAGGTGATGGGCTTCATCGGGGCAGAGCTCGCTGCTCGACTATTGTCAAGCCAGAGTCTGGCTCCCAGCGGACAGGGCGGAGGTTCTTTCCTCCTTTGCCCGATCATTTCTGGTTGGGCTCTTGCGCCCTGCCTGGGACTTTCGGCGCCTTCTGGGTTACATGGTGGCGTGCACCTCAGTGGCCCGTTGGGCCAGGTGGCACATGTGCCCCCTCCAATGGGAGCTGGCCGCCCAGTGGACTCAGCGTCATGTTCAATTCGACCAGCTGATCATGGTAACCCAGAAGATGTGGGACGCTCTCCAATGGTGGACCGTCCCAGAACAGTTACAGGAAGGGATCCCATTTGTTAGCTCCGAGCCAACTGTCGTCCTCACGACTGATGCCTCTCTCGTGGGCTGGGGAGCCCATATGGGGGACAACAGGGCCCACAGGTTCTGGACCCCCGAGGAGTCCCGATGCCACATCAACCTGTTGGAGCTCAGAGCAGTCAGACTGGCACTGTCCGCATTCGCTTCTCAGCTCTGGGGTCAAGTGGTTCAAGTCCAGACGGACAATACCACGACCATGTACTACCTCAACAGACAGGGCGGCACGCACTCCCATCTGTGCAAGGAGGCGCTCTGCATCTGGACCCTCGTCAGCCAGTTGGAGGTCGATCTCCTAGCCATTCATGCGGCAGGAGTCTCGAACCAACTGGCGAATGCTCTCAGCCACCTAGGCCAGACATCCCACGAGGTGTCCCTCCATCCAGCAGTAGCTTACAGTCTGTTCCCCCATTGGGGCAAACCACTGGTGGACTTGTTTGCCTCCAGGGAGAATGCCAAGCTGAGTCTGCACCATGTCCGCCCTCTCAGCAGGGCTCGCTATGGGGGGGATGCCTTTTCGAGCCCGTGGACCCCAGGCCTCCTCTACGCCTTCCCTCCATTTCCCCTTGATCCACAAGGCGTTACTCGAGGTGATAGGGACAAGGCGAAGGTGATTCTGGTAGCCCGGGATTGGCCAAGCCAATTCTGATAGCCAGATCTCCTCAGCTGCAGGCCCCCGGAGCGGCTTTGCAGACGCCTAGACCTGATATCATTAAACCAGGGGAAGGTCTTCCATCCGGACCTTCAGTCCCTGCACCTCACAGCCTGGTACCTGAGCAGCTAGAGTTCCAGGCTTTGGGTCTTTACGAGAATGTCTACACTGTGGTGGAGGCATCTCGCAAGGAATTGACCAGGAAATATGCCTTCAGATGGAAGGTGTTTTCCATTTGGTGTCAGGGTAAGAGTCTGGACCCCTTATCCTGATCTGTGGCTAACATCTTAGACTACCTTTGGTCTCTCTCCAAAGAGGGTCTGCAGTCTTTGACCCTTAGGGTGCACCTGACAGCCATTTCTGCTTACCGGGCGCGGGCTGGTCAGCCGACATTGGCACAGGCGACAGTGGTCGGGCGCTTCTTCAAAGGCCTGGATCACATATCCCCTCCGGTGCGTGCACCTTCACCTCCGTGGGATCTCTTGCTGGTTTTGGCAAAGCTCATGGGCAAGCCATTTGAACCCGTGCACAAGTGTGAGCTCTCACACTTGTTGTGGAAGACTGCCTTCCTGGTGGCTATCACGTCAGCCAGGACGACAGGGGAGCTCCAGGCACTTTCAGTGGACTCCCCTTATCTGGTCTTTGACAGGGACAAAGTTGTCCTGCGCCCCCACCCGAAATTCTTTCCGAAGATGGTCTCAGAGTTTCACCTTAATCAGGTGTTGACTCTGCCGGTATACTACCCCTAACTACACTTCGGATGCAGAGTACAGGCTCCATACTCTGGACCTGAAACATGCTCTCTACTACTATAAGGGAAGAATGGCGAAAATTTGTGCAGAGGTTCGCCAACTGTTTGTCACCTTCGCTGAAGCCGCTTCTGGCAGACCTGCAGCCCAATGGACCATTGCAAGATGAATCACATCATGCATAGGTCTGTGCTATGAGTTGGCGAGCAAGGAGGCTTCCAGAGGGTTAAGAGCTCATTCTACCCGCCATACTGCTGCATTGGTGGCTGCTTCCAGAGACATCCCTATCCAGGAAATCTGTCAGGCTGCTACCTGGAAGTCAGCAAACACCTTTATTTCCCACTACCACATCGACCTTGAGTCACGCCGGGATGCTGGTTTGGGGCCTCGGTTCTCCAGTCTCTGTTTCCTAAGTAGGGGGTATGCACCTTGCCTCCCTCCTCCGGAGAACTGCTAGGAGTCTGCCAAAGAGTGTAGATGAACAACATATTCACACTCCTAGAAGAACAGGTTACTCACCTGTAACAGTAGATCTTACTTCGAGAGGGCTCTTGCAGTAGGTAATTACATATAGGACTGATACCAGCAGGCGTCGGGACCCCACGGAAAAATTTCTAGCCAGCACTCTCTGGTGGGGCACCGCCCCCACATCAGGTGACCGACATCATGCGACGTCAGTATAACGGGGCAGTCCCCCACGCCCACCTTCCAGTTCTTTCCGCCATTAGCTCTGTGTCAGCTATTCACGGTAAAGTTAACGCTGGTCAGCTCTGTCGGTAGTTTTACCATCTTTTCAATTCTTCGATTAAGTAGTCAGGCATCTGGTCAGTGCATGTCAGCCCCCTACATGCCTCCAAGCACAAAAAATAAGGCAACCCTGCGCGCCACCAACTCCCGCACAAGGACGCCCATTCCCAGTGCCTCTTCTGTTCAGGGCCCGGATCATCAGGGTGGAAAGTGCCGGCACTGCCTTAAATTCAGCGCCATCACCATGAGACGGAGGCAGCAGTCCCTGGGGCCCACATACTAAAGAAGAAAATGTCCTCATGGAGGAGGCGTTAAAAAAGCTCAGGCAGGCGCCCACTGCCCCGAAGGCCATCGTAAGAAGAAAGACAAGAAGAAGCACGGGATGAGGGCTCCTCATCCACCGCGCTTCTTCGGGAGTTAGCTGCATACAGGTAACGCCCTCCAAGGGACTGCTCTGCCACGACTGCCTTTGGAGGCTTTGCTGGCGTTGGCCCACCCATCTGGCTCGGGCCCTTCAGGTGGCTCCGGGCTATTGGAGGCCTCCGCTCCCAGTAAAGCTGCCACTGTGCGGCCTACTGGTTCGAGCGGCTCCAGTAAGCCGGATGTCAGCTCCTTTGACACCCGCACGGAGACGGTAGATTAGTCGCCCGACCCTTCAGGGGCGCGCACGGCCCCTCTTCCGCCCGACCAGTCCGCTCCTCCTTCGCGACCTGCCTCAGGCGATGGGTCCAATAAGTCGTATGTCAGCTCCTCCGGCGTCCACCGGACTCCGCTGACAAGTCAGACGTCGGCCTGCCCAATGCCTGCACAGTGGCTGAGCAGACGCCGGACCATCTCACGTCCGCCGTTCACGGCTTCCCGCAGCTTTCGCTGCCCTCCCGGGGGCCCTGGGTCTTCTCAGCCTGAACCCGGGGATTTTTCGCCGCCCGCCCGCTGGGCTGACTGACCTGACGTCAGTTCCCCAGACGCCGGCTCTGATGCCAGTCTTGCTGGCGCCGGGCGACATTCCGCTCCCGGATGCCGCCACCACCAGGCCTTCACCACGGGCCTTCTGCCCAGGCCGTCCGCCTCAGTCTCCTCCGCCGGCTGCCATCTCCAGCAGACCTCTCGGTATCCAACCCAGTCTTTATCCAACGCCGTCCTTATCCGCTCCACAGTATCAGACGTCCCAGTACCCGACGCTGGCCTATCCGAAGGGCGCAGTACCCGGTGCCTCAGTATCCGACACCGGGTTTCCTGCCGTCGGGTTATGGATACGCGCCTTATGGGTACAATCAGTGCCAGTGTCCCCCACAAAGCCGCCGGTGGACTTGAAGGAGACTCTGGCCTCCTGGTGGGCTGAGGCCAGGACTCAGCTCACCAGAGAGGTGGAGAGTCTCACGACAGCGGTGCCGATTCCGGCTCCTGTACATCCACGATGACAGGCTCCCTTCCCACCTCCGGATACCTGGGGCGAGCCCGCTGGTCCCTGGGCAAAGCAGGATATGCTTCCCTGGGGTCCTTCCAAGGAGTCCGTTCCTCCCCCACACCAGGAGAGGGAGTCTTCCTCCTCGGGCACCTCTGACGACGAGCCACGCTCTCCGTCTAAGCCCAGGCCTAGGACCCGTCCAAAATCTCTTCTGGAGGATCCTTCCTTTATGGAGTTGCTCAAAATCCAGGAGGTTCACAAGTGGCATTCCTTGGAGCCAGATCCACAGCGTAAGAAACTCGCTGACATCTGGACCTGCCCGAGACAGCTCCTATCTTGGTGCCACCCGGGATTGAGCCTCATGCCGATTTTGTTTCCACTATTTGGAAGCAACCGTCTGTTTTAGCCCCGCTTCCTCGGAAGTCGAACAGACTATATCAGGCTCCCGAGGGTGTTGACTTTCTAGATTCTCACCCTTGAGCTGATTTGGTCGTGATTAGCACCACTCATGGCCGGACAGCTAACCCAAAACATCTGAGCTCATCTCCACCTGACAGAATCCAGTCTTCTGGACCAGTATGGGAAGAAGATGTTTGCTTCTTCCACTCTGGGTATTAGGGCCCTAAATTGTCGGTCACATGGGGGATTACCAGAAGGTGATTCTTAGTGAGGTGGAATCCAATTTGGACTCACTTCCTGACTCTCAAGTCAAACAGGAGGTGGCTGGCCTCGTCCACGCTGCACGTTGGCCAGTCAGCACATACTTGGTGCCACATACGATGCAGTGGACATTGCTGGTAGGTGCTCCGCTTTTGCAGTAGGCTTACAACGTCGTGCCTGGCTCAGAGTGTCAGGATTGATCCCAGAAGTGCAGTCTGCTATCCAGGACGTGCCTTTCCGGGGTTCAGTGCTGTTCGGTGGTGATGGCAAGGACATCACCGGACTGCAGGAGAAGGGGGCTGCACTTAAGTCCGTGGACTCATGCTACTACCCCCATCAAACACAGCGCCCCCTTCGCAGAGCAGGAATCTGCAAAGGCTAACCCCCAGGAAAGCGGGCCAATAAACGCGGGGCCCTGCTGACAAGCTTTCTCCCTTCCGCCAAAAGCAAAGCGGTGTGGCCACTTGCTGCCCCACCACTGACTCTTCTCTCTCCCACAGCCTCTGGGCCTTCCAGAGGAACCGGTAGGAGAGAGGTTTTCCCTCCACCTTCCGGGTTGGAAGAGGACAACTTCAGGTTCCTGGGTGCTCCAGCTGATCGTAGAAGGACACTCAATAGAGTTTCTTCAGAAATCCCCTCGACTCCCTCCCTCAAGGTCGTCGTACTCTCAGGAACATCATCTTCTGGTCCAGGAAGAGATTTCAGCACTTTTGCTGAAGGAGGCGATAGAGCCCGTTCCCCTTCCTTTTCAGGAAACGGGTTACTATTCCCACTTCTTCCTGGTCCCGAAGAAGACAGGAGACGTAAGGCCAATTCTCAACCTCAGTTCCCTGAACTTGTTCATGGAGTACAAGAGGTTCAGGATGCTCTTCCTACAGGGCCTTCTGCCCCTCCTTCGGCCGGAACAGTGGCTCTCCGCTCTGGATATGCAGGATGGCTTACCTGCACATTCCTGTCCACCCTTCTCACCACAGATACCTACGTTTTGCTTTCCAGGGGGACCACTACCAGTTCAAGGCCCGCCCATTTGGTCTTTCCTCGGCACCCCGAGTGTTCACCAAATGCCTTTCTGTGGTAGTAACCTACCTGCATTTAGGGGTGCAGGTTTTCCTGCACCTGGATTTATTGTCTCCTGCAGCCCGTCCAGAGGATTTACTGCGCCTTCTCTCACCCAGGGGGGCTTTCCTCCTTGGGCATTACCATCAACCCCTCCAAGTCCCACTTGATCCCATCCCAGAGGCTTCAGTTCATCGGGACGATCCTGGACACTACCTCTGGCAGGGCCTTCCTGCCACCAGACAGGGCGGCCACACTTCAGGCTCAGGTCAGCCTGTTGTCCAACCGCAGGCGGGTCAGTGCCAGGTCAGTCCCTCGTGCTCTGTTCCACAAGAGGATCTCTCAGTGGACTCTTCGGTCTCAGTGGGATCAGTTGGGGTACGAACTAGACCAGCTCGTTCTAGTCTCCACTCCCATGGTTCGGGACTTGCAGTGGTGGATGGTTCCAGAGAATCTTTGCTGAGGAGTTCCCTTCTGTCTTCCTCCCCGCTCCCAGACTGACCACAGACGCCTTGGGCGAGGGTTGGGGAGCCCATCTTGGGCCTCACAGGACCCAGGGCTCCTGGTCCAAGCTTGAGAAAACTCTTCACATCAATGTGTCGAGTCAAGGTGCTTGTGTTTCTCTAAGCTCTGCATCTGCATCTACTTCTCAGTCACTTAGCCGACAGATGGGACTAGATATGTGTGTGGTTTGGTACATCAACAGGGAGGGACTCATTCCTACCCTCTTTGCAGGGAAGCGATGCGAGTTTGGGATTGGTTAGTGCAGCACAACCTTCACCTCACGGCAGTTCACGTCCCGGCGGTCGACACCACCTTGCCAGACGAACTCTGTCATCTGCTCAAGCTCACGAGTGGGAACTGGATCAGGGGGTCTTAGACATCTTATGTTGTGGAATACCACAGGTGGACCTGTTCGCATCCCCTCTAAAAGCAAAACTTCCCGACTTCTGCTCGCTCACTCCAGGGCGCGGCATTTTTTGGAGAGACGCTCTGTCTCTAGATTGGAAGGGCAGATTCGTCTGTTTTTTCCCCCGATCCCTTTGATTCCAAGGGTCTTACAGAAACTCAGTTCAGAAGGAGCTCGAATGATACTGATCGCTCCTTTCTGGCCCAGGCAAGTTTGGTTCTCTCTTCTGCAACAGTACTCAGAGGAACCTGCTCTTCCTCTGTCGCGACTTTTACCGACCCAGGATCAGGGGACCCTGGTCCATCCAGATCTCAAGTCCCTTCAGCTGCACGCATGGCTCCTGCAGACATAGCTCAAGCCCGATTTGGGGTTTCATCCCGAGTGGCTGAGATTTGGGTGGAGGCCAGAAAACCCTCCACTAGATCTACCTATGCCATGAAATGGAAATGGTTCACTGTCTGGGCTGCTTCAAAAGATTTCAAGTCTTTCTCGTGCTTTGTTGGACGGCTTCTGGATTACCTGTGAGACACCTTTGATCTGGGTCTGTCATTCGTCCTTGAAGGTACACATGGCGGCCATCTCGGCCTACCATGTCCCTTTTGCAGACAGAACTTTTGCTCAGCTGTAGGTCTCCAAGACCTTCCTTAGAGGGGTCCTCCATATGAGACCCCCTATCCAGGTTCCTGTCCCTCCTTGGGATTTGAGGTTTATCCTCGAAGCTTACCCTGCCTCCTTTCGAACTGGCAGCCTCAGCAGACCTGAAGTTCCTCTCATGGAAGACTCTTCCTCGTGGCCATTACTTCTGCTCTGAGGATTTCCAAGCTCCAGGCCCTGATGTGTAAAATCCCGTACTTGATTTTTCACAAGGAACGTGTGGCTGTATGCACCAACCCTAAGTTTCTCCCCAAGGTGGTAGCGGAATCTACGCTGAATCAGTCCATAAAGTTACCTGCTTTCTTTACGCAGCACTCCAATCAAGGGGAGTATCTCCTGCATACTTTGGATCGCTCACCAGATTCTGAGATACTGCCACTTGTAAGACGAAAGATCCTCTAGAAAGACTGATAAACTGTCTCTTTTGCTCACAAAAGAGAAGGCAGTGCTGTTTCTAAGCAATGCCTGTCTAAATGGTTGGCTCATTGTATCACCTTCTGTTATGACAAGACCCTGCCGGGTCAAGTCAGAGGCCATTCCATTAGAGGAGTTGCTGCCTCTGCGGCTTGTTTCAAGAATGTGTCCGCGGCAGACATCTGCGCTGCCGTCACTTGGACTTCCATCCATACCTTTACGAAACACTACAGTTTGGACATTGCCTCTCGCTGTAGAGCAGGCTTCGGGCTTGCTGTTCTGCAAGGCCTCCTTTCCTAAGACCTTCACAGCTAGAGGATCTACTTCTGAGTAGATTTCCTCCTCCTGTTTACTTCTCCTTGTTCCAGACTGCTTGGGACTCAGTCCTATATGTAATTACCTACTGCAAGAGCCCTCCCAAAGTCGGATAGTACAGTTACGTAAGAACTTACCGTAACAATAGATCTTCGGAGAGGCTCTTGGTAGGTACACTTCCCGCCTCCATCCCCCTAAGCTTTTTTAGCTCCTTTTCAAGGCTGGGAAATATCCGCTTCTCTCTCATCTTGCCTTTAGGCCTTTGGTGGGAAAGAACTGGAAGGCGGGCGTGTGGGACTGCCCCTTTATACTGACGTCGCATGACATCAGTCACCTGACGTGGGGGAGGTCCCTCGCCAGAGACTGCTGGCTAGAAATGTTTCCGTGGGGTCCTGACGCCTGCCGGCATTAGTCCAATATGTAATATGTAATTACCTACTGCAAGAACCTCTCTCAAAGATCTACTGTTAGGGTAAGTTCTTGTGTAACTACTTTCTATGAGTGGTATATGTTCATCCACACGCACCCACCCGACCTCCCCGGCTTGAGGCGATCACCTGCTTCCAGCGGGCTAGATCTGGGCGTCATGAGGTGGGTTTTGAGGCTACCCCGGTGGGTGGGAGAAGCCAGCTTGAAGACTTTCCGGACAGATTTAAAGGGAAAGGGACATGCCAAAGAGTGTGGATGAACAACATGCATCACTCCTAGAACTACTGTTACAGGTGAGTAACCTGTTCCTTTTCATTAGCGCTGCGCACATTTTTAGCACAATGGTGCTGTTTTGACTTTATTTTTTCCGCGACTATTTAGTTTAAAGCCTAATTTTATCGCGGGTGCTTATTTTCAACGGTTTCCTGTATTTTTTTTTTTTTATTTCTTTTCATCCCTTCCTACTGCCTGCCAGCCCCGGCCCTTCAGGGCATCCAAGGAGTCATCCTCCTGCCTTGCACCCATTCAGATTCATCTCCCGGTCCCCCATGGAGCTACGGCTCCCCCCCTAGCGGGGACAAGGTAGAGTCTGCACCCTGAAATCCTTCATTTCGTCGGGCCTGTGGAGGTGATCTGGTGAGCGGGGCACATAGCAGGCACGCTCCGGGAAGTACATCTTCCTGGAGCCGGCAGGAGTTTTTCCGGTTTTCCTCCCTCAGGTGCAGTGAGTGCCCTTGACGTCAGGCGGCGCCATAACATCCACTAGTCTTGATGGCTGCCCCGTCCCTTCACGGGGCTTGTGGGCACCGAGCCTTCGCCCGAGACACACACAAGTGTTGGCGTCGGCCAACCCACCCACCCCTCCCTGGAGACAGTGAGCTGTCAGACCGCGCTCAAGCCGTTCTTCCCCGGCCAGCCCCTCCAGAGCCGGGTAGCTGGCGCTGCTGGAAATCCAACGCTGTACCAACGGGCCAGCTTGTTTCCTTTCTATTTTTGTGAAAACAAATTCTTGTAGGAACCATCAATTAGGGACAGTTGCCTTGTTTTGTACCTCCGACCTCGCTGGGTTTACCGCGAGGCACCTGCAGTAGATTTTAAATTTAAACAGTGCCTGCGGGTTTTCTCTCTAAATTGGCAATTACGAGGAAACCATTTTTATTGTATTACTGGACATTGGTGGTATCTGTGTCAGGACTGTCCGTAAGGGTCCAGCAGCCACCTGTGCACAGTTGAGTATTACTGGGTTTCTGTTAAGATTGGCACTGGCATAGATCCCAGTTTTACAACCAAAAAAAGGCACTAGTAATAGACAGAGTTTATTAACTGGGGCAGGCCTGGCCGGTGGCATTTTCACAGAAACCTGCACTCAGTTTATGGGTCCAGAACTGGTTTGCTTTGCTTAATTTGGCTAACATAGCAGACAAACCTTTGATTATTATGGCTGAGGATAAATCAAAGGCTTCCAACAAGGGGCCATTTAAAAGTACTAATACCAAGATCAGAGGTGCCGAGGAATCCTCCAGATCCCAGCCAAAAAAATAAAGCTTCCAAAGATGAAGTTCCTCACAAATTGAAAAATAAGAGGGACAAAAAAAGTAAGCTTGATCAAGCCTCTGAGTACCCAGACATACACTGTCTTCACCTCAAGGCCTGGTTCTTGAGCTAGTTTCCATCCTCACAGTACTCTGAACAGGTCCTTAAGATAATGACTCAAGGATGGCTAAAGAAACGAACACTAAGAAGACTTATGCAGCCAAATGGAAAAGGTTTTCCCTCTGGTGCAAGAGCGAAAAGGTCGAACCCCTGTCAGCTTCAGACCCTCAGCTGCTAGACTACGTGGTACACCTACAGGC
This sequence comes from Neoceratodus forsteri, assembly GCA_016271365.2. NCBI lineage: Eukaryota > Metazoa > Chordata > Ceratodontiformes > Ceratodontidae > Neoceratodus > Neoceratodus forsteri. The sequence goes on from JADMNL010000033.1 coordinate 36,737,948, forward strand.
GACAGGCTTGAAACCATCTTCACTCAAGCTACACCTGGCGGCAGTTTCGGCCTACCTTTCAGTGGGAAAGAAGAAATCAGTTTTTCCCACGACATTTTTAAACAGTTTTTCAAAGGCCTCTTGCACCTCCAGCCATGGAGCCTGTTCATCCTTGGAGCCTGAACCTTTGCATAGATGAGCTCATGAATTCACCTTCCGAGCCTATGTCCATGGCCCACATCAAGTTTGTAACTTGGAAGACCGTCTTCCTGGCAGCCATTACGTCTGCCAGGAGGATTTCAGAGCTACAGGCCCTGTGCACTGAGCAGCATTACATCATCCTTCACAATGATAAAGTTGAGCTTAGGACAGATGAGAAATTACTGCCAAAGGTGGTTTCAGAGTTTCCCTTGAACCAGTCTATTACGCTGCCTGTCTTCTTTACTGAGCCATCCACTCCTGGCGAGCAAAAGCTCCACAGCTTGGATGTCAAGAGTCATCCTTCGCTACCTACGGGGATGTAGGCAGAGGAGGACCAGCTACCAAGAGAACTATATCTTCCTGGACATAGTCTCCACCACTCATTCACACTAATGGGAGTTCGCTGGAGGCACTAGGACCCAGCAGGAGTAAACTTTTTCAAGAGGGCCAGCGCCTGAGATGGAGCCGTGAGGAAGTGGCACTGTGAGCCCCAGTTCATGCGTTAATGACCATCTCGGCATCGACCCACCAACCGCCTCCGTTCCTTTTTTTCTGCCATTGAGTGAGCTTCAATGATGACGCTCGCCGACCGGGAGTTAAACTTCACTAGCAGCAATAGTTCAATTTATTGTTTTGTAGAATTATTTTGAATCCGTACAGATCACATATTTTAATTGTACAACAGAAGTCTTCAGCCCTCCATTGACTGAGTTGACCATGAGCGGGTCAGGTGACGGTAGGAAGACTTCATATGAAAGCTGTTCAGTCAGCTGGGCCAGTTCCAGTCCACCGCCCTCCCCGGGGGGGGGTCTGACAACGGACGGTCCAATGCTCGTGGATGGGCGGTCCCCACAAAAGCATAAAAGGAAACGGTCCCATTCTCAGCACTTAGACCTAGAGTTGTTCTTCTACACATAGGTCGAAGAAACTGCATCACTGGAGGTCACCCTCTGGTATGTCTGCGCATAGACGGTCAGTTATTAGGGCCAGCCGCCGGTCTCCACCTCTGTCAGAGTCGCCAGTTTGTGTCTCTGGTAGCCGATCTCCTCCACACCAGAGTCCCTCCCCACCTATTGGAAGAGCCTCCAAGCAGTTTCACCAGTGGGCTGCTCTTATGGAGCATTGGGCTCGGAGGTTGGTCCAGTGGCCCAAGCCGGTTAGTCCGATGCCGGGGCCTTCGGGCCATTCGGTTTCGGATGGACGGGTAGGGCAGTTGGGCCCTTCTAGTCACACGGCACCTTCTTCTCACTCGGGTGTTTATCACTCCTCACATAGCCTCTTGGCGCAGCAGTCCACACCGATGTCTCTGTCTCCTGCCGTTTCCCCTCTTATACCTCAAATTGCAGTTTTCAGACCCTTGGGACACTCTCGTCATCTGCGGTGTTATGGCTCTCTGGCGCAGTGCCGGGGGCTATGTCTGCGCCCATGGGCCAGGCTCTGTCGGGTGCCAGCATGGCGCACCGCTTAGGTTAGTGTCCTTGTTCTCAGTGCAGTTTTCCTCACGGCACTGGGAACTGGTGCTGTGCCAGCTGGTTTTGGGGCTTCTCGGCTCGATTCTTTCTTCTTCTGTTCTTCCTTCTGATTTTCACTCCTTTCCTGTCTATACAGTCCCCCCTGGACTGTCAGGAGATGATTTTGAGCCTGACCCAGATCTTCGTCTGGGTGATGATGTTGATGACACTGCCCTGGGAGCAGGGATCAATCCTTCTGCAGAGCCTGTGGTTGAAGACCTTTCCTTTAAGTCTCTGCTCAAAAATTTAAATCCTACTTTTTCTCTCCAGACTACAGAAATCGATCCTGGGAGGCTTTTGTGACTCCAATATCTTCATGTCCTGGAGATCCCTATGGATTTAACTCCTCTGGTACAGCCCTCTTTCGAGACCCTTTCACAGATGGTGTGGAAGAATCCTGCTCTTATTCCTTCTGTGGCCAAGTCCATAGATGGGAAATATGCCCCTCCCAAGGATCGCCCAATCTTAGCCTCACAAGCCTTTGCTGATGCCATAGTGTTCCTGGCAGAGAATAAGGCTGATCTTACTTCGAATGGGAGCTCTTGCAGCAGGTTATAACCTTAAGGACTATGCCACAGGCACTAGGACCATCTGGAAAACTTCTCAGCCAGCAGTATACAGCAGTTCCACCTCAGTTCTTTTCCTGCTGCGTCCCGCATGTGAAGAGATCTACGATCAGCTTGCCAGAAAACAGCAAGAATTTCCTTCAAACCCGCTTTTTTACCATTTTCAACTGTTCCTTTTCTCGTTAACTGACGTCAGACCGTTTCTGACAGTTTTTTGAAGTTTCCCAACGGATGTCTTCCCCGTCATCGGCCTTGCCAGAACACCACCAAAATAAGTGCGAGTGTGGGAAGCAGTTCCCAGCCAAGAACGGCCATCGACACTGCGTATTCTCCCTCGGGCCGGACCATGACACCGCGGCCTGCTGCACCTGCCAGGCTTTTACTAGCCGGACCCACATCCGTCGTCTCAAGGCCCTGAAGGCATTCCTTCTGGAGCAGAAGATGGATCTGCACTCCTCTGAGGGGAAACGCAAGGAGAAGCATCACGGTAAAGACCGTAGTCGGTCCCAGTCTCACTCGCGGCTCTCTCCCAAGAAGGCCCGCCCTTCGGGATCAGGAGAGCGTCCGAAGTCATCTCAGACTAGGGGTTACCACCAAGCCCTTGGAGGTGAAAGCTGCGGCCCCACCTCCCAAGGCACCGGCGCCGCTTGCTGAAGGCGCACCTCCGGAGCACAGGGGGCTCTCTGGCGCCCCTGGTATGGCACGTCCGTCAGTACCACCACAGACGCGGTCGGGCGGGGCAGGGGTGAGGGACGGCCATGGAAAAGCAGAACCCCCCCCCGCTCCAGGAGGGTTTCTTCTGCTGTCCGACGTCCCGATACTCTTTTCCTGGCTGGGTGGCAGAACCTTTTAAGGATAAGCTGCAGGAGCTGTTCTCCTTTAGGTGGGGGCAGGTCCAGAAGCGACCCCCCTCCCCTGGCCGGCCCAGACACCGGTACCGGACCAGGCGGGCAAACCACAGCCAGGAGGTGAGCCTTCCCCACGGAAGTCCTCGGAGCGACCGCCTATACCTCCTTCTAGGGCTCATTCCTGCACCTGGTCTGGAGACCACCGACGTCACTCCAGGGATTCTGGAGACCGTCATCGGTCTAGGTCACGTTCTCTGAGTCTTTCTCGGTCTTCTAAACGAGAACGCTCCCGACGTCGGTCCTCTGACCAACGTCAGTCTCTGCTCCGTTGCTGATCTCTGGACCGGAGTCTGTCTTCGGACTGACGTCGGTCCCCCAGTTACCGATGAGAGCGGGAGTCTGGTCACAAGGAGAGGTCAGACTGTTTGAGATCTTATAGTCGATCTCCCTCATCCTCTTCTGTGTCATCTTTCTCTCTCAGCTTGCAGCGGTCCCTGGGAGAGAAGGACCAGCCTCGCTTGCCTCCAGATGATCCAACCTTCATGGACGTCCTGAGGCATATCCAGGCTTCAGAGTGGGTGACTGAGGAACTGAATCCGGAATGCCGGAGACTGGTGAAGTACCTGAGGCAGAAAGAGCCAAAACCACTGGTGATCCCTCCTTTGGTGGATACTTTCCAGGACATAACCCGGACTACCTGGAAGCATCCAGCTTCAGTCCCGGCTGTTCCGAAGATGTCGGATAGGCTGTACAAGGCCTCGAGGGCAGAATCTTTCCTAGCTGAACACCCTCAGGCGGACTCCTCGGTGATCACAGCTGCCCACGATAAATCCAGACAGCCAAAGCACCTCAACTCACAGTCTTCCTACCCGGAGTCTCACTATTTGGACCAGGTGGGCAAGAAGGTTTATTCTGCCTCCACCTGCCCCATACGGTCCCTCAATTTCTTGATGCATATGGTCCAGTACCAGAATGCGCTATAGGAACGAGAACAAGAGCTTTTGAAGGCCATTCCAGACTCTGATCAGAAGACAGAGCTTCTGGACATTTTAAAATCGATCTGACGTAGGCTCCCATGTCCTGAGAGCCTCGCATGACACCGCAGATACGGCAGCCAGGGCAGCCACTTCCGGGGTGTGCCTACAGCGCCACGCCTGGTTGAAAGTCTCGGGTTTTCACCAGGATCTGTAGACCGGTATCAAGAACTTACCCTTCCAGGGTACCATGCTTTTTGGGCAGGAGACAGAAGCTTTGATTTCTCATCTCCAGAAGTCGAGCAAGTCTATCTGGTCAGTCTGCCAGGTGTACCGCAGTGACCAGCAAAGACAATGCAAGTGGCCATTTCGCAAGTCCTCAGGTGGCCAAGGTCATGCCCGTGGTAACCAGCAGGGGCAGAGAGGCGGCTTCCATAGGAGATTTGGTAACCAGCAGCTTGGAGGGCGCTCCTACTCGTGGGCCCAAGTCCTCCCAGTCCTCTCTGCCTACACCCGGCTCAGCCCAATGACCCCCAAAAAAACAGGAAGACTCAGGGGAGACGGTCGGGGGCCGCTTCTCCCTTCATCTCGAAGGGTGGAAGTCGATTACTGCGGACCAGTGGGTCCTAGATATCATCAGGAGAGGACACACACTGGAGTTCACGGGGTTTGCCCCAAATACTCCGCCAAAGTACTCCCGTTATCCTCCTTCTCACATCCCACTAATAGAAGGAGAGATTCAGATCCTCTTGCAGAAAAGAGCAATAGAGGTAGTCCCGTAGCATCAGCGGGAAAAGGGGTTTTACTCCCATTTCTTCCTGGTGCCAAAAAAGGACAAGATCTTCGTACCATTCTGGACCTCCGCTCTCTAAATCTCTGAGTACAAAAGGTTCAGGATGGTGACCCTCCCTGGTCGTCTTCCTCTGCTGCACCAAGGGGTCTGGCTCTGCTCCCTAGACATGCAAGATGCATATGTGCACATCAGGGTCTTCCCTCCCCATAGGAAGTTTCTGAGGTTCAACCCAAGGGGAGCACTGCCAATTCAGAGTTCTTCCGTTTGGTCTCTCTTCCGCTCCGCGAGTCTTTACAAAATGCTTGGCAGTAGTGGCTGTGACTCTAAGGCGCATGGGACACTACGTTTTCCCATACCTAGACGATTGGCTACTTACAGCCCCGTCAAGGGCAGGCCTACTTCACGCCCTTGGAGAGACCTATACTCTCTTCCGAGAGCTGGGGATCACCCTGAATTTGCAAAAAATCATCCCCAGAGCCTAGTCAAGAGCTCGTTTTCATTGTAGCGGTACTGAATTCTATCCAGGGCATGGCCTTCCTCCCCCAGGACAGGGGCGATCGCCTGCGAGAGATTGCCGAAGGGATCTCTAACTCCTCAAGTTCCAGCACGGTACTTCCTCTGGCTACTGGGTCACATGGCGGCGGCCATTCCGGTCACTCCCTTGGCCCACCTCCACATGCGTATCCCACAGTGGATGCTCAGGGTACAGTGGGACCAAGGCTACGATGATCTAGACTTCATGGTCAGGAGAACTTTACTTTGGTGGATGGACCCCCGGAACTTGGAGAAAGGGGTCAGCTTTCATCTGGAGCCACCAGGTCAGACTCTTACAACAGATTCATCAGACCTGGGATGGGGGACGCACTGGGGTGCTCGTCAAACGCAAGGGATTTGGTCACCCGAGGAGCAGTCCCTTCATATCAATGTACTGGAGATGCGAGCGGTTCTCTATGCTTTACAGGCTTTTCAAGAGGACTTGGTGCCAGGCTGTCTTCTGGTTCAGACAGACAATATGGCGGTCGTCTTCTACATCAACAAGCAGGGGGGCACTCATTCGTACCCCCTTTGCAGGGAAGTGATGAGTCTGGCACTGGGTGCTGGAGCGGCACATTCTCCTGTCCGCAGTGCACAGTTCCAGGCGTCAACGATCTGGCCGACAGCCTTAGCAGGTCTCGATCCAGAGCACACGAGTGGCAGCTGCTACAGTCCGTGGCAGATCAGCTCTTCAAGTGGGGTCTTCAGAGCTGGACCTCTTTGCGTCACCACGCAACGCCAAACTGCCAATGTTTTGCTCGCGAGTGCACACGCCTGGAGTTTTCTGGCCAGACGCAATATCCCTTTGCTGGGCAGGGAGGTTTCTCTATGCCTTCCCGCCCTTCCCTCTCATTCAGAGATTCCTACTAAAGATACAGGCGGAAGGGGCCCGAATGACTCTCGTAGCCCCCAGATGGCCTCTGCAGATTTGGTTCCCACTCCTGCAGTGGTTATCCACGGAGCCTCCAGTTCCGTTGCCCATATGCTCACAGTTGTCCCAGGAACAGGGGTCGCTGGTCCATCCGGACCTTCGGTCCTTACACATACATGCTTGGCTCCTTCAGACGTAGCTCAGCACAGATACGAGGTTTCCCTGGAAGTGGCGGCGGTCCTAGTTTCGGCGAGAAAGTCCTCCACCTGCTCCGCTTACACTATGAAGTGAAAGCGTTTTTGTCTGTGGGCCTCGTCACAGCATTTGGACCCCGTCACTTGTCCAGTGAACTCAGCGTTGCAGTATCTCCTCTCCTTGTATCAACATGGCCTGAGTTACTCCTCTATCAAGGTGCATATGTGGGCTGTCCTCGCCTATCATGCTCTCATTGGAGATAGGGCGTTGGCACAATTGGATGTTGCCCGTACCTTTTTAAGAGGAATTTTGCGTATGAGACCTCCCCATTCGGGACCCTGTCCCACCCTGGGATCTCCTTTATGTGTTTGAGAAGCTCACCCTCCCTCCTTTTGAACCGGCAGCGGATTGTGAGCTGCATTACCTTTCTTGGAAGGTTTGTTTTTTGATTGCTATTACTTCAGCTTGAAGAGTTTCTGAGCTTCAGGCTCTGATGTGTAGAGAGCCGTATGTGATTTTCTACAGGGAAAGGGTTTCTCTTAGAACAAATTCTAAGTTTCTTCCGGAAGTGGTCTCGGAGTTGACCCTCAACCAGTCGGTTGACCTTCCAGTTTATTTTCCTTCCCCATCCTATAGAGGGGAGGCTCTCCTTCACACACTGGATGTCCACAGGACTTTGCGGTATTACCTCCAGCGGATGGCTGCACACAGTCAATCGGAGCAACTTTTTGTGGCCTTTGTGCCACAATGCTTGGGTAAGCCGGTGACCAAGCAGACGATATCGAAGTGGATAGTCCACTGCGTTTCCTTCTGTTATGAGAAATGCAATAAGCCCCTAGCAGACCCAGTTAGGGGTCACTGCACCAGAGGAGCGTCTGCTTCATTCTCCGCCCTGAGAAATGTCTATCAGGGACATATGTGCGGCTGCTACCTGGAACTCGCTGCATACCTTTGTCAAGCATTACAGCTTGGGATAGAGTCTCCAGACATGAGCTTGCTTCGGCTTGGCTGTTTTGCAAGGACTTCTGTCCTGAGGCCTCTGGAGTCAGCATATTCCACCTCCCAGGGTCGTCTGCCTCTTTGGTGTGGACTGCTTGGTATTCAGTCCTGAGGGTTATAGCCTGCTGCATGAGCTCCCACTCGAAATAAGATAAGTTATGTAAGAACTTACTGTGACAGTAGATCTTAGAGAGGAGCTCTTGCAGCAGGCGTTACTTTCCCACCCGCCTTCCCCTCGAGGTGTGCAGATCCATCTTCATTTACATCTCCTATACGCGCTTCATCTCCTTCTTTCGTTAGGGCATGTTGTGGACCTTGGCGGGGAACTGAGGTGGAGCTTGGTCCAGCCCCCTCTGGGGTTCAGTACCATTCGGTCCAGCAGTACCTCGTGTGGGAATTGACTGAAGTAGTTTAAGAACATCCAGGTGCGAGATAGGGGAAAGAACCAAGGCTGGAGTAGTATTGGGTGGAGCTGGGGGAGGAGGGGGGATATTGGGAACCTCCGTAAAGATTGAGTTAAAGGCATTTGCCACAGTACTGGCATTGTTGCAAATGGAGTCATTTATTAGCATGTTCTTAGGAGAAAGTGGCTTGGTGTTCCCTGGGATCTCATTAATCTGGTGACATTACCTCCTTGGGTCAGACGCAGAGGAGTGAAGGAGTCTGCGGTAGTAGCAGCTCTTAGCTGCCCGAATTTCCTTCTTGCAGGTGTTCCGCAAGGTGCAATACACATCAAAGTCAAACTGATTGGAGGAGGACTTCCATTTAGACCAGAACTTGTCTCACTGCCTGAGCAGCTGCAGGAGGGGCGCGTCAGCTACTTGGTCACTGTCCCTCTTACCCTGCGCATAGAGTATGGAATATATTTGTGCTGTAACGCAAGTGAAGTCATATTAAAGTGTTCAGTGGCCAGGTTGATATCAGTCATAAACAGTGGAGACTAGTCGACATGCTTTAGGTCATAGAGGAATGCAGCCGGGGCGAGAATAGCGAAGTTGGCAAAGGATAAAACTTTGGGAGGAGGAGAGGAATGGGAAGCATATCGCACACAGACTGGGCAGTGGTCACTAACTGAGTCTGGTAGAACCCCAGCAGTGGGGTAACAGTCGTACAGGTTGGTGAGGATCCAGTCTGTCAGTGTACGGCTAGTGCTACTCTGTGAAATCCGAGTAGTAACCAAGCTAGCTAAGTGCAAAAAAGTTACTGATGCTAAAGGACCCCTTGGAAGAAAGAAGATGACTGCGGTGAGTAATTTTTATGTTTGCTTGCACGCATGTGCAAGAAACATAGTGCTATCATCCGAGTTTTCCAGAGATGTGTCAGCCTCTTCCAATTCAGTGTGTTTACAGGCGCGGTCGCAGTGCTCCAGTCACTGCTCCAGCTGTCTATGACAGCAGTTGAAAATGCAGTGGCATACAGTTGAAAGGGAGAGCTCCGCTTCAGTGAGCAGAGCTGCCACCCTCAACACGCACGCATGCATATTGCGTGCTCACGTGCCCCACGCACATACTGTATAGCCAGCGGGGGTGCCCAATCACCCCATTGGCTCCACGCCGCGCCCCCACCCCAAAAGAAAGCTTTCCAGGTGTCACGCTGGAGCCCACCTTCAGCGGGCATATGTCCATATGGCCGACGGGGTGCCCAATCCTGCCTGCTCCAGACCCCCAAAACAGCCTTCTAGCTGCCACACTTGGAGCCCACCCCTGCGTGGCAAACGCCCCGCTCCTTCCTTAAAAAGAAAGAAAACGCTCCCTCGGCGTTTCTCCCAGCCCACCCACTGCGCACCCTTCCTCCCTCACCCCATACTTACTCTCTGAGTCCGTCGCGACGATCTTCGGTGGACCGGGAACACGTCTGCACTCTTCAAAGATGACCACGAACTGAGGAAATGCCGGTAAGCTGTATAATGTAATATATAGGGTTTTTTCAACTTTGCTGTATATTTCGGCATTTTTGGAATTTTGCACCAAATTTTCAACATGGGGTTTTGGGACCGCTCTCATAAATGCTGTCACTGTCATAGGCGTTAATCAGACTGAAGGGTGATTCGCAGTCACTGCAGAAATCACCTTCGGGTTCGATCAAACAAAACACTGCCAGTGTTCATAAGGTGGGCTCTCAAAAGTCTATTTTGAAAATTTGGTGGAAAAATTCTAAAAATACTGTTTTACAAGCATCGTTGTGCAGTTCCTCACATGCGCTCGTGGAGTTCGCGAATTTTCAATATTTTCCTCCAGATTTTCAACATTGCCATTTTACCACACCTCCTTATAGGCAGTGTACAGCTGTCATTTTCAGATCTAACACAACATGTTTCCGCCCATATGGCGCACAATGGCGCAGTCGGTGTCAGCGAAATCAATGTATAGGACACATTAAGAAAATCACAGTGACACTGGTCATGAGCAGGTGTTAAAATGGCTATGTTGAAAATTTGGTGAAAAAATTCCCTAAAATGACTGTTTTAGGAGCTCACGTTGCGCAGTTCCTACGCACACTGGCAAGTTTGCGAATTTGTAATATTTGCACACCAGATTTTCAACAGTGCCATTTTACCGCACTTTCTTATGAGCAGTACAGCTACCATTTTTCACATCTCGCCCAAAATGTGTTTCCGCACATGTAGCGCACAATGGTACAGTCAGTGTGCGAAAACAATGTCTGGGACAGATTAAGAAAATCACAGTGACACTGGTCATGAGCAGAGGTCTTAAAATGGCTATGTTGAAAATTTTGTGACAAAACTCCATAAAATGACTGGTACGTGTGAGCATTGCGCAGTTTCCATGCACCCTCGTAAGTTCGTGAATTTGTAATATTTTCAGTCCAGATTTTCACCTGTGGCATTTTTCCACACCTCCTTATGAACAATACAGCTGTCATTTTCCACAACATGGCCAAAATGTGTTTTCACACTTTCAGCGCAGAAATGTGTGGTTGCTGTGGGAAATCATTGTTCAGGACAGATAAAGAAAATCACACTGACACTGTTCATGATCGGAGGTCCCAAAATGCCTGTTAACAATTTGCTGTTAAAAAAAAAAAAAAATCCCCAAACTAATTACATTACAGGTGTGCGTTGCACAGTTTCTACACACGCTCGTGACTTCACCAGTTTTTTAAATATTTTCACAGCAGATTTTCAACATTGCCATTTTTTACACCTCCCCATGAGCAGTACCACTGTCATTTTTCACATCCTGTTTGGAATGTGTTTTTGCACCTGTGGTGCCAAATGCCGTAGTCGCTGTGCAAAAGCAGTTTTCGGCTAACAAACTGATATTGCCACTGTTCATGAGGTGGGGGTCACAAAAAAACCTTGTTGAAAATTTGGAGTGAAAATACCAACGAATGCCCGAGGCGTTAGGGTTTCCGACCATAACGCCCCACCCTATAGAGAATGACAGGCATCAGGGATGTGACTTGGGATTCTTGCCTGTAATGCTTATACCATTCCACCCCCACCCACACCCTGCAGCCAGTGAGAGGCATCAAGGTGTGCCTCGGACTCTTCGGCCCCAAACTTCACCCCATTCTCCTATACTGCACCCATCTCACCGTATTTCGTGATGGAATGGGGTGCGCATAAGGGCCAAAGACCCCAAGGAACACCGTGACACTTGCCAGTGTCTGCAGGGTAGGGTTTCGTGAAATGGCGTGGTCGTTATGCCTGATGACCCAAAGGCACACCCCAATGCCTGTCACTCTCTGCAGGGTGGTGGTAGAGTTGGCTTCAGTTCAGTACTTCGCTGCAATTCCTATTACGCAGCTCTGTAACTTCTACACCACCAGTGCCAGCAAGCAAACATTCAGCATTGACAAATGCTTGTTTCTTACTGCTGTATATGCCCATGAGTAGAAGTCGCGCATCAAAATCTCTGCATTAAGGACCCATGGAGCTGAGCCCATTGGGCTTTCAAAGAATGGGTGAGTATCCTGTGCCAAAATGTAGATCAGACATCAGAGTAAATATAACGTGCCCCAAAAAAAACATTTATTCTGAAATATAAAGGAGAGTGATGTACGTTATCAGACCTGGTTTTGGTGGGGGGAGGGTGCTCATAAATGTTAGTGTAACCACCCAGATGGGATGAACAGTTGAATATAGACTGTTGGCAATAGTGAACTAAGAAGTAAAGATAATTCTTTGTATGTTGTCTGCCTTTCCCTTGTAAGCAGTGTTGCTAATAATTGTCTGCATGATTTCCCTTTCTGTAGGTCAGGATAATCGCAGTAAGTTACGCAACTTAACCGACTTCCGACTGGCTGGCCTGGATATCACAGACGCCACGCTGAGGCTGATAATCCGTCACATGCCCCTGCTCTCCCGGCTTGATCTCAGTCACTGCAACCACCTGACTGACCAATCTGTAAACCTACTGACGGCCGTGGGGTCTTCCACTCGAAATTCCCTCACTGAAATAAACCTGGCAGGTAAGGAGAAAGGGGGGGCACTAAGGGCTTGAACTGCTCGTGATCTATCCCAGAATAGTGGACAGTGTGTGTCTGTGTGCAGTAAAGGGGGTTTCATCTTGTCTTATTATTTAATCGGATCCTGCTGTCCTTGGCTGGAGACTTAAGTCGAGGCAGGTGAGATTACAGACTGAATTTTAGATGGGATGGTACGGGTTACATCAGTACAGATGTGAAGTGGACTTCTGTCTACTGAGATCTGTGTATCCACTCTGCTGTATTTAGTGCTGGTGAAGGATGAGGGACTGTCAGCACTGGAGACTGAAGCCCCCTGTTTATCCACAGGGTCCAGTACAGTGTGTGCCAGGCACAGTGCGGGCTTCCCCGACAATGTTATGGTTAGTGCTGGTGAAAGGTGAGGGACTGGTAGCACTGGAGACTGAAGCCCTCTGTTTATCCAGAGGGTCGGGTACATTGTGGGGGTAGGGACAGTCCAACCCAGAGTATGCTGTGGTGCACTGAAGCTGAGCTGCCGAGAGGTGCAGTCTGTCATGGAAGGCCAAGAGGCATCTGTGAGACATCAACAAGGAAAGGACAGACACACTCGCCGCTTAGCTAGTTTGAAAGTTTATTAAAAAAAGGTGAACTAACACCCCATGCGCATTCGCCTATCACAAGGGTTCGTCTGGGTGTTGCAAGATATTCACACGTGAACTTAAATAGGAAGCAGTGGATGCATATTCACAATATATTTGAATAAATTTCAAGTTACAAATGTGAATAGGAGCAAGAAATATCACTCTAAAGTGCAACCATGTGAAAGTTTTTAAGGTCATGGATATGGTTTAGTTACCCACACTTCTGGCAGTCTCCCTTTAAGAGCTGATTTGCCAGACTGTCTAAGAGAAGCACCATCCACCACCTGGGTGGTAGAGCCCTCCACTCCACCCCGTGATGCCAGATCTTCCTTGCTGCTAGAAGTTATGTCTCCTTCACAGTTCTGCACAGGGTGTAGGCCCAAACTATTCTTAGTGCACCATTTGGCTAGCTTCATTCAAACTTCTTTCAAATTACTATTTTGGATCTATTCCTCTGTTCCGTTCTTGTCTACTGACGCATAATGGGCTGCGGGAATTCTAAGCCAGCTCCTAGCTTCAAGAGCTGTGTGCAGTGCAGTCAAGAAATGTCATGGACGGATCTGCATGTGTCGTGCATTTACTGTTTAGGTGAATAACACCATGACGTTGCCGGCAGCCTGTTAGGCTGTGCTTCCCAAAGACTATTATGTTGGTCTTCTCCTTGGCTTGTGACTCCCCCAAAGACTTGACAGCTGTCGAGCACTCTGCTTCGGCCAACCCTGCTTTGATCATGGGACAGGCCTCTAGCTCCACAATGCCTCCGTTAAGCTTGTCGGCTTAGACACTGGTCCAACAGGTGGTTGAGATTTTTCTTAACCCTGTCGACCCATTGTCGGAAGGGACTGAAGACAAATCAGTCGTCAGCGCAGTGGCACTGAGGGTTGAGGCGCTGGACACCACGTCGGCAACCCAGGTTCGGGAACTGACTCGAGTCGCTCAGGGGTTGGCTGAGGGAGGTAAGGATTACGCATCCAGAGGACTGCTCTACTTCCTCAAGGAGGGGGCTTTGTGCTGCATGCGTCAGCACAACCAGAGGGGTTCAGACCGCACCCAGGTGCTTGACCACCTCCGCGGAGGTGGAGACAGCTGCTGCGCCTATTGCGCGGGTGCAGGAGAAAACAAGAATAAAAATACCAGGACCCATGATGGCCCTAATGGGCCGGAGGACATACCCCTCCGAGGGAGGGAGGGAGGGTGGTCGTAGCTCCTGCCAGGTCTGCGGAGGTGGCAAAAATACTGTTGTGATAAAAAAGACAAATCAGTCTCCAGGCCTCCAGTCCTGTTCGGCCTCACTCGAGGGCCAGGAACAGTTGGCGAACCCGTCTGCCTCCTCTTAGGAGTTGCCTCCCCCTCCTGGGTCGAAGATCCGTTCCCCGTACCGGTGGTCTATACTCCCCTCCGGCCATATCTCCTTCTCATTTTCTGCCATGTAGATGTTCAAGGTCCCGATTGAGGGAGTCCTCGCACTCTCGATCTCACTTGACTGGGAGGCATCATTGTCAGCGCTGCTCTTGCTCCTCGTTCTCTGATGATGAGAGGCTCCAGCGTATGCGGCGGCGCTACGAAGAGCTTCTTTGGGTAGCAGTGGGCCTTGGTTAGGCAAGATGGGACTCTACCCTCTACCCCTGCGGTCGCCTAATCGTCACCAGTTGAGCCCACACCAGTCCTACTGAGACAGCTGTCCCCGACACAAGTCTCACCACCGATTCAGGTGGAACTGCCTCCATGCCAGGCCAGTTGTCTGTGGAAATCACACACACTGAGTTCCAAGTGGTGCAGGGTGGCAAACATCTGAGGGCCGTTTCGGAAGATTCCTTGGGTGACTCTGATAAGTTCTTAATGCAGTCCTCGAGGACTCATGCTTTTGACCATGATTTGGGTGAAGAATTGACTACAGGCCACAGGTTGGTGTCCTTTGGAGCTCTTCTCTGAATCCATGGAGGTTCCTTTAGAGCCAGTCCAGAAAAGAGCTAAATACAGCTTTACTGAGATCTTGGATAGGGACGATTACCTATCCCGATGGCTGAGGCCATCCTGGGACCGGCGCTGGAGCTTTGGCAGTACCCAGCTTCATGCCTGGCACCCTTTGCCCATATGGTCCACAAGTGTGTAGTCCCAACTGGCACTTTGTCCCGATTTCAGACCACTCCTTGGCCGAGGGTCTGGTTGCGGACTCAGTCTTCCGTAAGTCCAACAGTACTGGGGCATGGACAAGCCTGCCCCCCAAAAACCCAACAAGGAGTCCAGAAAGCTTTGTCACGCAGCAAAGAAAGTCTACACCACGTCCTCCCTAGGTCTGTCAGGACTAGCTCACGCCTGATGATGACCCATGTTGATCACTTTCTCATGGGAGTACTGGATCGTGTCCTCCCATACTGTGACTGTGTATGCGGTGACCCTGCAAAGCTGTCCAGTGATGGGTTGGGATGACTTCCCCTCCCGTCCAGTCCGTGACCCAGCTCCCGTTGTTGGGGTCCCACTTCTGGCTCAGTTGGTCCATAATTACCTTGGACAAGGTGGTCATAGAAGGTGGTGGTCAGAAGGTTGCCCCTCGATTTTTTCGAGGCTGTACCGCCTTACCAACATCACATGCCAAGGGAGCCTGTGTTGTCACAGGACATGCCGTCTGTCTTCAGGGAGGACGTTCTCTGCTCCTCGAGAAAGCCATAGCCCACGTCCCAGACTCCATGGCAGGCCAGGGCTTCGTGTCCAGGTACTTCTGGTACTGAAACGAACAGGAAGTTGGTGCCCAATACTGGATCTAAACGATTTGAATTGGTTTCTCAGGAAGCACATGGTCACGCTGAACCAGATAATACCATCTGTGGAGCAGGGCATGTGGCTTCACTCCCTGAACCTCCAGGACGCGTTCTTCATTCCTTTTCGTCAGTCCCATTAATGGTACTTTTGGTTTCACACATAAGAGGTTCTCTTCTAGTTCCAGATCATGCCATTTGGCCTCTCCTTGGCGCACAGGGTCTTCACCAAGTGCATGGTAGTGGTGGCAGCATTTCTGCAGCTCAAGGGGGGTCAGAATATAGCCCTACCTGGACGACTGGCTGATCAGGCTGTCCACAGAGGCAATGGGGTGGTTCAGGGACCTAGCCCTCCAGACCTTTGGAAACTTGTGCCTTCCGTTAAATCCAGCCAAGTCTGAAATAAACCCTTCGTAGGCGATAACTTCATCAGGGCAGAGCTAGACTCCTTTCAGGCCAAGGCCAGAATCCCTGTGAACACACAGGGCAACTGGATCTTACCTCCTTTGTCCGATCATTTCAGGTTGGGCGATTGCACCCTGCCTGGGACTTCTGCGGCTGCTGTGGTACCTGGCATCCTGCCCCAGTGTGGTCCAGCGGACCCGCTGGCAAATGTCGCACCTGCAGTGGCAGTTGGGCCGTCAGTGGTCCCAGTGCTTAGGTCACCTGGACCAGCCAGTTACGGTTACCCAGCTAATGTGGGATGCCATCCAGTGGTGGATCATCCCAGAACATCTGGAATAAGGAGACCTGTTTGTCCGTCCAGGGCAGACAGTCACTCTTACAATAGACGCGTCTCTGGTAGGGTGGGGATCGCAACTGAGGGACCACAGAGCCCACGTGTTTTGGGCCCCCAGTGAGTCTTGTCACCATATCAGCATGCTGAAGCTCTGGGCAGTGTGTTTAACTCTGATGGAATTGCTCCTTTTGTCTCGAGTCGGGTCATGCAAGATCCTGAACAGTTAGGGCACCATGCACTCCCTTCCTCTGTGTCAGAAGGTCCTCCGCACCTGAACCCTCGTGCACAGATTAGGTGCAGATCTCTTGGCGATGCATGTTGCGGGAGCTAACAGCCAGCTGGCGGAGGTCCTCAGCTGGGTGAGCGAGACATCACACGAGTGGTCACTGCATCAGGAGGTGATGAACCAACTGTTCTCCCTGTGGGGCACTCCTCTGGTGGACTTCTTTGCTTTCAAGGAGAATACAAAGCTGAGTGTTTTATGCCTGCCCCCCTCAGTCTGGAACACTGCCGTGAGATGCTATTGTGAGGCCCTGGACCCCAGGCCTCCTGTATGCGTTACCTCCCTTGATCCCAAATGTGTTAGTCACGATGTGGAGGGACAAGGCAGGGATGATCCTAATAGCCCTGGACTGGCCTTGCCAGTTCTGGTACCCAGATCGCCTCAGCAGCAGACCACTGTGGTTGTTGCCTCTGGAAATGGATCTGTTGTCTTGTCTTCAGGGGAAGATCTGCACCTGGATCATCTTTGGTTCCTGAGCGGCTAGAGTTCCAGGCTCTGGGATGTTTGGAAGATGTGCTCCATGTTGTGAAGGCATCCTGAAAGGAGCTGACTCACCAGTGCTACACCTTTAAATGGAAACTATTTTCTATCTGGTGCCTGGGCAAGGAGCTTGATCCCCTTGCCTAATATTCTGTACCATCTTTAGGCCCTCTCCCGGCTGGGGCTGAGATCAACAACCCTCAAGGTGCACCTGGCAGCCATCTCTGCGTACCAGGCACGAGTTGGTGTGCTGAAGGTGGTCAGGCGCTTTTTCAAAGACCTTAACTGGTTGAACCCACCGGTGCACAAACAACCACCACTTTAGGACTTGTTGCTGGTTCTAGCTGTGCTCTAGGGTAAGCCTTTCGAGTCCATGCACAGATGTTAGATGTCACACCTGTTGTGGAAAACCACCTTTTTGGTGGTCGTCACCTCCACCAGAAGGATCAGTGAACTCCAAGCACTCTCGGTGGAGACTCCGTACCTGGTCTTCCACAAGGACAAGGTAGTCCTTTGCCCCCACCCAAAGTTCCTCCCAAAGATGGTATCGGAGTTTCACCATAACCAGGTGATTAACCTTCCGATATACTTCACGTACCCATCTTCAGAGGCTGACAGTAGGCTCCATACTGTGGCAGGTGCTCTCGTATTATAGGAAGCGCATGACTGGAGTTTGGGATGAGGCTTGCCAGCTGTTTGTCACACATGCTGAAGCTGCACCTGGCAGACTGGCAGCTAAGAGGATGATTGGCAGATGGATTGTCTCCTGCATTGACTTCTGCTATAGGTTAGCTGTTAGGGACGTCCCTGTCCAGAAGATGTGCAGGGCTGCTACCTGGAAGTCTGCGCACACCTTCATTTCCCATTATCTCATCTACCTTGAGTCATGCTGGGATGCTGCTTTTGGGGCTTTGATTCTCCAGTCTGTTTTCAGATAGGGGTGCGTGCCTTGCCCCCTGCTCCTGGAGAACTGCTGGAAGTCTGCCAGAAATGTGGATGAGTGAACCATAGCCACATCTCTAGAAATTAGGGTTACGGACTGAAGCCGGCAGGCGCCAGGTCCCCACGGAAAGTCTTCCTTTCAGGTGCTTTAGGAGGTTGGGAGATGGACCTGAAGTCGGTGTCCTGGCGTCGGTCAGACGCACCTCGCGATTTGGAGGAAGACTTTTTGTGCCTGTCCAAAGGAGCAGGCTTAGAGGCATCAGACGCCTGAGAGTTCTTGATCGGGTGCAGGGAGGCGGAGGAGCCCCCTGAAGACCTTACCTTTACCAGGGGAGGCTGGGAGCGAGCTTAGGAAGGAGATCTGTCGGACCGGGCAGAGCTGGTGCTGGTCCTGGACTCTTGAGGCCCTGCTTGGGGATTTCGCTCTGTCCGAGTCCCGATGTTTATCCCAGTGGTTCTCAGATTTATGAGAAGATTCCCCTTTGGAGGAAGGTCTTTTCTCCATCTTTTTTTTTAACAACTTCTTGAGGAGGAATCCCTGAAGGGCCTTTTGGCGGCGGATCCGGGTCCTGCTATTTAACTGTTGGCAAATTGAGCAGGCCTGGGTGTTGTGCTCTGGGCCCAGACACCTGACACAGGCAGAATGATGATCTGCAGAGGGTATCTGCTTGCCGCAGGCGCACTTGGAGGGATGTCCGGGAGAAGGAGTAAAGTTTTACTTAAATTGAAGATTTCACGCATTGTAAGAGTAGAGCAGGCTTCTCTGAGGCCGATGCTGGCGAGTCAACGGCGGGAAAAGAATTGGGGATGCTGGGGGACCGCCCCCTTTTATGTGATGCCTGACGTCGAGGAGGGGCCGATGTTGGGGGCGGTCCCCCACTGGATACTGCTAGCTAGAATTTTTCTGTGGGGTCCTGGCGCCTGCCGGCTTCCATCCTAATGGTGCAACCTGCTGCAAGAGCTGTTCTCGAAGATCTACTGTTACGGTAAGTTCTTACATAACTGTACTTTACTGACCTGTAACCATAGCTCTTAGAGAGAGTTGCTTTAGTAGGTCATCACATATAGGACTGGTGCCACCTGGCGTCAGGCCACACAGTTGATTTTTCTAGCAATCCCTGATAGTGGACCGCCCTCCCGATGTCACGTGGCTGACGTCGGCATGACTGTATATAGTAGGCGGTCCGTACACCCACCCTCCAGTTCTTTCCCGCCGTCTCCTCGTGTCAGTCACGTTGCAGACTTCCATATAGTGATCATCGTGAAAGTGTCTTGCGTCGAATTTTCCTTCGCTAAAAATTTTTTTTCTATCGTGCTCATTGATGTCTTCGCCCAAGAAGTGCTCGTCCTGTGGCATACAGATCCTGCACAAGGACAGTCATCTCAAGTTCGTCCTCTGTCTAGGCGCAGACCACCCTGTCTCCTCCTGTCCAAAGTGCCAGACCTTTAACCAGGACACTAAGAAAAGGAGACAGCAGGCTTTGGAGGCCCATCTTTTGAAAGCCTGCCTGGCTTCTCTAGAGAAAAAGATGGATCGTTTGAGAGTTCTCAGCAGATAATCTTCTCCATCGAAGAAACATAAGGAGAAGTCTCGGGAGCGGGAGTGCTCTGCGGACGACACGAAGCCCTAGACTAGCAAGGCCCAGGAAATCTGACGGTAAGTCTAGTAAGATTGTAGTATGTCAGTCGGTCATCTGCTCCTCCGACGACCGCACCGCACTAGCCGATAAGTCGTCCCCCAGCTCCTCCGGGGACCGTGCAGCAGCCGGTAAGCCAGCTCCCCAGCCTGTGGGGACCCGACCGGCACCCATCGATAAGTCAGCCGGGGGCTCCTCCCTGCCCGACACCACCTGCTAAGATGCCCCTCCCAGATGGACGCTCAGGTGTGGTTCCCCCCGTCAGGGCCTAACAGTGTCTCATCCGGCAGAACCGGGGGAGAAGTCCCTTCCCCTTCCTTCACCCGTACCCTCCCCTTTAACGGCGGGTACCTCTGTCGAAGAAAACTGAGAACCCCTCGACATTGTCAATTCTGCGGGGTCTACTCCACGCTCTCCCCTTGGGGTCAAGGAAAAAGAGGCCCCTCCTAGGCCGGATGGCCTTACAGTGGAGGCCCCTCCTCCAGGCGAGATCCTGGTAGAGCCGTCCCCGGCCAACCCTGTTCCTATGTCGGATGTCCCAACTACTGTTCCACAGCCAGGACCTATCGATCCACCTCAGCCATTGGCCCCAACACCAGATCCAGTCCTGCCATCAGGGCCCCTTCGTCCAGTTCTGATGCCAGCCTCTCCAACGCTGGACCCATTCCCGGCGAACGGATCATAGGGTGCCGGTTCTGATGTCGGTTCCCCCTGACATGGGCTGTCACGACGCCGGACTCCCAGCCTATTTATATGACAGCGGGTCCGATGTGGGTACCCCCGCCGCCAGACCGGACGACAGGGATCTGTTCTAGACCCCGATCTGTCCCCCATTACCCATTGGATTTCCCTGGGGACCACTACCTGGCTGGCCCCCCTCCAGACTGGAGCCACTACGGACAGTTCTACACTGGGTACAATCCCTACTCTCATTGCCAGGGTTTACAGGGTTATTACCCACTCCCTCCGGTGATGCCGTCTCCACCTCCTCAGCCCCAACCTCCTCCGCCACCCCCACCAGCTCCTCCGGTCACACCGGACTTCAGGACACTGGTTCAGTCTTGGTGGCAGGGGGGGTCAGAGTTCGTGTCGGACCTGGAGACGAGACTCCCTCTCCCATGGTCTCCGAGGTCCCCTTCCCCGAGTAGCTTTTCTGTGGCTACGGTGCACGTCTCTGGGAAGGCTAGTTAGAACATTGCACTTCCGGATATCCGTCACCGTCCTGACGAAGGGGAGACTATGATGATGATGAGGGAGCCGACTATTCTGCAGAGGATGTCTTGGAGGAGCCTGAGGGCCCATCAGGCAAGGTTCCCCAAAATCCCCACCAGAGGACCCTGCCTTTTTTGGACCTTCTGAGGTCTATGATGGATTTCTTTGACTGGGAGTCTGAGGATCAGGACCCTATGAGACAGAGACTCGTGGAATATCTGGACTTAGTCTCTCTCTCCAATCCCTATTCCTCCATGGATTGGATCTCATCAGGACCTCACCTCTGCCATCTGGCAGATGCCTCATTCCCTTCCTGTTGTCCCCAAGAGGGCAGACAGACTTTACTAGGTGCCTAAGGATGCTCTGTTCTTGAAAACTCATCTTAAGACTGACTCTGTCATTTCTGCTGCTCGTGACTGCTCCGCTGCACCCAATCACATGAGCACCTCTCCTCCGGACAAAGAGTCAAGGCAGATGGACCAGTTCGGGAGAAAGATTTATGCTTCAGCCACATGCGCTCTCTGATCCCTTAACTCTGTGGCCCATATGGTGTCTCACCAGAAAGCTACCTTGGCCAGGTTAGAAGCTTGGGGCCAGGCCTTGGATCCCTCGAGTTTAAAAGAGGAGCTTGTCAAGGATCTTAGCCTCTCCAAGTTCTTTTGTAGGCATGCTTTGCAAGCCACATACAACTCTGTTGATTATGTGGCTCGCACCTTGGCAACTGCCATTGCTGTCAGACGGCACTCCTGACTTCGCCTCTCTGGACTTGCTAATGAGGTTCAGTTTGCGATTCGAGATGCCCCCTTTAGGGGCTCTGTACTCTTTGGTGGGGACACCAAGGACATTATCACTGACCTGCAGGACAGAGGTCTTGCCTTCAGGTCGGTGAGGTTCATGTACCGATCGGGCAACCAACAGCAGCAGCCCTTTCGGAAAAGGACCTGGAGGCAGCGAAAAAGTGCAAGACCACGGGTACAGCCACCCCTCCTGCCTCCAAGAACCAGAGACATGCAGGGGGTCCTCCCCCTGAACGTCCGGCCACTTTCTGACTTCCCATCCCCACTGCCTCCTCAATCTCCCAATGGGGAGCAGGTGGGGGGGGGGGTTCGCTCGCCACACGCAGGAGTGGAGGGTGATCACCTTCGATGAATGGGTCCTGCAGCTAGTGTCAGTCGGGCACACGATAGTTTCTCGACTTTCCTCTAGAAACTCCACCAAAAAGATCTTCCTACTCAAGGGATCAGTCTTTTCTCGTCTGAGAAGAGGTGAACAGTCTCTTGCTCAAGGAAGCAATAGAGCACTTTCCCCTCCGGGAAAGGGGTTTAACTCCCATTTTTTCCTGGTTCCAAAAAAGGCGGGAGATTTCAGACCCATACTCGACTTAAACAACTTAAACCAGTTTGTAGAGTACAAAAAATTTCACATGCTGACCCTCCAGAGCCTCCTTCCGCTCCTTCTAGAGAACCATTCGTTGTGCGCTCTGGACATGCAGGATGCTTACCTGCAGATCCCCATCTTCCCCAGCCACCGCCAGTTCCTGCGGTTTCAGTTCCAGGGGGAACACTTTCAATTCCAGGTGCTCCCCTTTGGTCTGTCTTCAGCACCTTGTGTGTTTACCAAGTGCCTGGCAGTGGTTGCAGCCTTCTTACGCTGCAGGGGCATTGCAGTTTTCCCTTACCTGGACCACTGGCTGATTTCAGCCTCATCTAGGGACTCTTTACTGGAGGCTTTCTTTCACCTTGGACCTTTTCAACAGGCTAGGGATTACTGTCGGTATTCCCAAGTCTACTTTGATCCCTGCCCAGAAACTTCAGTTCATTGGGGCAGTATTGGATATAGTCCATTGCAGAGCCTTCCTCCAGACAGGGTGGAGACGGTGATCGGTCAGGCTTCCCGAGTGGCTTCTTCCAGGACCATCCCCGCCTGGGAGATCCTTTGCCTTCTCGGCCTGATGGTGGCCTCCATCACCACTGTTCCCTTGCGAGGCTCCACATGAGTAGCTCAGTGGTCCTTGCGCGTGCAGTGGGATCAACTCCTGGATGACCTGGACCATTTGGTACAGGTCTTCTCAGCAGTTCAGAAGGAATTGCTATGGTAGAGGCATCCCTGCAATCTTTCTTTGGGTCTTCCCTTCCGGAACCCAGCTCCCTTAGCATCCCTAACCACAGATGCCTCAAACATGGGATGGGAGCACATCTAGGGGAGCACCAAGCCCAAAGACTGTGGTCCAGCTTAGAGACTGTGTTACTTATCAACGTTCTGGAGTTGAAGGCTGTCCTGTATGCCCTACAGGCCTTCCAGATTCTCCTTCCCAAGGGATCACTGCTGGTCCAAACGGACAGCATGTCAGTAGTTTGGTACCACAACAAAGGAGGAACCCACTCGTACCAATTATGCAGGGAGGCGATGCGGGTGTGGAACTGAGCGGTCCAGCACAATATGGCCCTAGTGGCTGTGCACGTACCAGGCGTTCTAAATCTCCTGGCGGACAGTCTCAGCAGATCTCGAACCCTAGCTCACGAGTGGGAATTACATCAGGAAGTGGCGGAATCCATCTTCTTGGAGCGTGGATATGTTGTTCATCCACACTCTCTGGCATGTCCCTTTCCCCTTTAAATCTGGCCGGAAGTCTTCAAGCTGGCTTCTCCCACCCATCCGGGTGGTAAATACCTCGGCTCCGCCTCATGATGCCAGATCTTCCTTTTCGCTGGAAGATTTGTGTTCCCTCGTGCTACTTTAGCAATTCATAGGCCCTGGATTCGCAGTGTCTGTTTTCACCACAAATGACATTAAAACTTGTCGAGTTCTCGACTCCAATTACAGCGCATTGGCCATGGAGGACAAATCGTCCCCCGGATTTCGCCGGTGTACCTGCGGTCAGAAGATGTCGAGCACCGATCCCCACCCCTTGTGTGTCTATTGCCTAGGTGTCGTGCATGACACCACATCCTTGTACCTTTTGTTTGGCCTTCCATCCCAACGTTCTAGATGACCATAAGGCACACCTAAAATTGGGGAGACTGGAGCTTAGAAACTCGCCGGTGAAATCGAAGGAGGCAAGGTGGGCGGTTTCCACAACCGCGGGACCCACTGAGCAGCTGGAGCAGATGACGGCTTTCGAGGGGGAATTGGCTCAAGCTTCGGCCAATTGAGGTTTTTTCATCCCTCTCAACCTTGGCTCTACTTTTTCGGGCTCCTTTAGGGAGTTGTGCCAGTCTCTCCCCACCAGGGGTGAGGTGCCCTCGGGCTCGTACTCCTCCCACCCTCGGAAGAGGGACAATGACCCCAAGTCGTCTTCCTCTAAAGGGAGGCGCTCCTGGGACCAAGAGAGGTCTGAGTCCCAGGAACATGTGATCTCGACTTCAGTCGATTGCTTCCTCAGCTGCCGGCTTTTCGGACCTCCATCTGGCCAGGGCACAGAGACCGAGGAAACTGCTGAACCGGCCGAGATTACTCTCGACCCAATCGAGCCTTTATTGCCAACTCTGGTCTACGATTCCTTAGAAAGGATGCCTGTCCTTTCCTTTCCCAGTGAGGAGACACTGCCCTTGGGTGTTCCAATCGAGGAAAAGGTGCCGGAACATCGCTTTTCACAGACTCCAGTGTCTCTCGCTCGAGGACCAGGACCCCTTCGGTCGAATGACCGAAAAAGGGCCTCAAACACTCAAAGAGGTGCTGCCACCGTTCCTCATCCTCCTTGGACGAGGAGAGGCTTCGACGGAAACTCCGTTGACCCTCTGAGGATTTGATGTGGCAATAGCTGATTTTGACCGGGCCGAAGCTGGCTCTGCCAGCCGCACCGGCCATCACTTGGCTCTTGCCTCCTAGGCCGACGCAGACTCCTCCGGAACCGAAGGCCTCGGTTCCACCACCCGTGGGGCCGGCTGGTATCCCGGCTCGGCCTATTCCGGGGTCTTCACCAATTTTGGTGGAGCCACCACCTACGCAGCCTCAGGGAGGGGCTCCCTCGAAAGAGGACCATACAGACACCGGGCTTCCCAGACGTCTGTCTATTACGGTTACCCCTCGATCGCCCCCGGCGGATCAAAGGGGACATGGACGGTAGACCATTGTACCCTGACTCTGATGACACTAGATTACACTCTCATCCAGGGGATGATGAGTCATCCATGGCCGGACTGGAGGAAGGTCCTTCCTCTTTTCAGGGCATTCTCCGCCTGATCTCAGAATCCACCAGAATGCCCCTGGACCCCATCCAGAAAAAGGCAGAGTACCCCCTTACGGATATCCTCAAAAGGGGGGGGGAATACCCTGACGGAGGCCTTTCCAGTGGCCAAAGCCATTGTTGGCCTGGTCCTTGAGCTTTAGCAGCACCCTGCTTCCTGCCCAACTCCATCTGCCTGCATGGCCCGTAAGTATACAGTTCCCATGGGGTCCCTGGCGGGGTTCACAGAGCATCCTTCGGCCAAAAGCCTAGTGACTGCTTCTGTGTTCAGATGTACTGGTAGCTAGGCCAACACTGACCGACCCCTGGACAAGGAGTCCAAGAATATAGACCATTCTGCCCGTAAGGTCTATGCAGCCTCCTCCTTAGGCCTTCATCAGGCCAGCTTGGCTGTTATCATGGCACACTTCTGTCATGCCCTTTAGGGTCATTGGACGAAGTCCTCCCTCATCTCCCGGCGGACATGCAGACCACAGTGAAGCAGGGCCATGCTGTTGCAAAACAGCAGCTCCAGACTGCCCTGGACATTGGAAATTCCTACACCTGCTGTTTGCCAACTGCAGTGGCCACTTGCCGCAGGGCTTGGCTGAGGCTATCCTCCTTCCCGGCGGATACCCAGCACAAGTTTGCTGATGTGCCCTTCCTAGGCACCGACCTGTTCGGTCCAAGAGTGGCTGGTCACCTCCAACGCATAGAGCAGTCCAGTGCCACCTTGGATGCTACCTCTGCCAAGGGTTCTTTGGGCAAGAACCAGCAGAAGCGCAAGAAGAAGCCTTTTCGGCACTCTTCCCCCGCGGTTAGGCAGCCCTCCTATCAAGGAGGCCAGCAACAGCAGGCTCAAGCTTGGCGACCCAGGCACAAGCAGGGTCTTTAACAGCCCCATAAAGGAGGCAGAGGTGCCGGTCCAGGAGCCTCCTCCTTCTCTAATCCTGCGCAGTGACTGGTTGGGGGTTGCCACCCCTACACCAGTCACGCCAGCTCTAGGTCTTCTCGTGGGGGGGGCGACTCCGCCACTTTCTTTCCCCCTGGTCCGATATCACCTCGGACAGGTGAGTTCCAGAAGTGGTCGGCCAGGGACTGCCTCTGGATTTCGAGCAGTACCCTCCCAGCCGAGCTTGTGCCCCCTCGGGAGGAAAGGATCTCAGCTTGCACTCAGTCGGCTCTTCGAGACGACATAGCTCAGCTCCTCCACAAGGGGGCAGTAGCTCCAGTGCCGGATCCTCCTACAGACCCAGGCTTCGTGTCCAGGTACTTCCTGGTGCCCAAGCGGATGGGGGTTTGGCGCCCCATCCTAGATCCCCACGACCTGAATCAATATCTCAGGTCCCGCATCTTCCAGATGGTAACTCTGAACCAGATCATACCACCCCTGGAGCAAAACATGTGGTTCTGTTCACTGGATCTGCAGGACGCGTTCTTTCATGTCCCAATCCGTGTGTCCCATCAGCAGTTCCGCCGCTTCAGAGTCGAGGGGGACCCTGTACGAGTTCCGAGCCATGCCATTCGGTCTGGGATCAGCCCCGAGGGTCTTCACCAAGTGCATCGCAGTGGTGGCAACCCATCTCCGGCATTGAGTTCAAATTTACCCTTATCTCGACGACTGGCTCTTGGCAGGTTCCTCCCTCCAGGAGGTGGAGAGTTGCAGGGATCTGGCTCTTCGAATCTGCTCCCAAATAGTCCTCCTGATCAGCGAGGCCAAGTCTGAACTCATGCCCCCTCAGGTGACGGGCTTCATCGGGGCAGAGCTCGGCTCCTGGTGGATAGGGCGGAGGTTCTTTCCTCCTTTGCCCAATCATTTCTGGTTGGGCACTTGCGCCCTACCCTGGACTTCGTGCGCATTCTGGGTTACATGGTGGCGTGCACCTCAGTGATCCATTGGGCCAGATGGCACATGCGCCCCCTCCAGTGGGAGCTGGCTGTTCAAGTGGATGATCACTGTGACCCAGAAGATGTGGGATGCTCTCCAATGGAGGACCACCCCAGACCGATTTACAGGAAGGGATCCCGTTTGCCCCGAGCCGACGGTCATACTCACAACCAGTGCCTCTCCCATGGGCTGGGGAGCCCATATGGGGGACACCACAGGTTCTGGATCCCCAAGGAGTTCTGATGCCACATCAACCTGTTGGAGCTCAGAGCAGTCAGACTGGCACTGTCAGTTTTCGCTCCTCAGCTCCGGGGTCAAGTGGCTCAAGTCCAGACGGACAGTACCACAACCATGTGCTACCTCAGCAATCAGGGCAGCACGCACTCCTGTCTGCTTTGCAAGGAGGTGCTCCACATCTGGACTCTCGTCATCCGGTTGGAGGCGGATCTCCTAACCATTCATGTGGCAAGAGTGTCGAACCAGCTGGCGGATGCTCTCAGCCACATAGGCCAGACATCCCACAACTGGTCTCTCCATCCAGAGGTAGCTCACAACTTGTTCTCCCACTGGGGCAAACCGTTGGTGGACCTGTTTGCCTCAAGGGAAAACACCAAGCTAAGGCTGTTCCATGCCTGCCCCCCTCAGCAGGGCTCGCTGCAGGGGGGATGCCTTCTCGAGGCCATGGACCCCAAGCCTCCTCTATGCCTTCCCTCCATTTCCCTTGATCCACAAGGTGTTACTTCAGGTGAGGAAGGACAAGGTGAAGGTGATCCTGGTAGTCCCAGACTGGCTACATCAGTTCTGGTACCCAGATCTCCTCAGCCTCAGCTGCAGGCCCCAGAGTGGCTTTGTACATGCCCGGACCTGATATCTCTGAACCATGGGAAGGTATTCCATCTGGACCTTCAGTCCCTGCACCTCACAGCCTGGTACCTGAGCGGCTAGAGTACCAGGCTCTGGGTCTTTCCGAGGATGTCTTCACCATGGTGGAGGCATCTCGTAAGGAATCGACCAGGAAATGTTACGCCTTCAAATGGAAGAGATTTTCCATTTGGTGTCCAAGTAAGAGTCTGGATCCCTTATCCTGCTCTGTGGCCAACATTCTCGATTACCTTTGGTCTCTCTCCAAAGGGGGTCTGTGGTCATCGACCCTTGGGGTGCACCCTGGCAGCCATTTTGCGCCTTTACCGGGCTGGGCCCAGTCAGCCTGACATTGGCGCGAGGAGACAGTGGTCAGGCACTTCTTCAAAGAGGCCTGGATCACATATCCCCTCAGTCGCGTGAACCTCCACCTCTGTGGGATCTGTTGCTGGTTTTGGCAAAGCTCCTGGGCAAGCCATTTGAACCCATGCACAAGTGTGAGCTTTCACACTTGTCGTGGAAGACTGCCTTCCTGGTGGCTATCACATCAGCCAGAAGGACGGGAGCTCCAGGCGCTTTCGGTGGACTCCCCTTATCTGGTCTTTCACAGAGGCAAAGTTGTCCTGCACCCCCACCCGAAATTCCTTCTGAAGGTGGTATCAGAGATCTTACTTCGAGATACAGCTCTTGCAGCAGGTAACACCATTAGGACTGATGCCGGGAGGCGGCAGGACCCCACAGAATTCTTCTAGCTAGCTAACTTCGGAGGACTGCCCCCCAATCAGTCCGCCTCCGTCAGGCGTAGTACATAAGGCGGTCCTTGAATTCCCCAGTTCTTTTCCATGCGTTGACTTGCATGTCTCGACCCGTCCGGATCGTTTCTAGCGTGACGCATGGTTAAGTTCTTCCTTCGGGAAAAAGTTCTTTTCGGCTCAGTTGCTGTCTGATGTCCTCTCCAACCCCTCCGTGAAGGCCTTCCCTGAGTGCGCCTGTGGGAAGCAAATCCGTTCAAGGATCCGCATTGATCCTGCGTCCGGTGCCTAGGCCCAGACCATGACACCCGGTCCTGTATTTTCTGCCAAGGGTTCAACAGCGGACCGGATCCGTCATGAAAGGCTCTGCAGGCGTTCCTGCTCGAGGAGAGAGTTAAGGCCATGGACACCTCAAGGGAGTTCTGCTGAGAAGCCGGAAACATTCTGAGAAAACACGGGAGAAGGCTCCATCCAAGTCCCGTCTAGGGCCTCCGACTCCGTAGTTCAGCTCCGGTCTGACCCGTTACCTTCCGGGCCGTTCTCAGCCTCCTCCACTAATGGTGAAGAAAAGCAGACTCCTCTTCCTCCTCACAGGCCAAGACCTCCAGGCCCTCTTAGTCCTCTTCTTCCAAAGCCCTGGTTGGGTCTGGGGACCATCATCGTCACCACAAGTCGGGTTCCCGCCATTTCCAAACCCGACGTCGGGTCTGCCTCCTCCTCCCAGCGGAAGACAAGGCTTGCTCGCAAGCCGCCGGCCGACGCCGGCCACTCATCACAGGTCCCAGGAGCTGCCGACCACCAGACGCCTGTCAGCCGGGTCAGGTCTTCACCTCTCTGTCGCCGGCAGGAGGGCCGGCGTCCCACCGGTCGAGAAGGTCCCTGACGCCTCCCTACCGGCGTTGGTCAGGAGACTGTCACGGAGGAGGAATTAGACGCGGCCAAGGACCAGACAGGCGAACCCGGTCCTGCGAGCCTCCCAGGAACCCTCCCGCAACCTGGGCCCCTGAGGAGCCAGCGCGAACCTGACGACCGACCACCGGCGCCCGGTCCACATCGGGCTCTTCCTTTCTGAGGTGAAGGAGCTTTTACCTACTGGTGGGATACTACTAAAAGGACGGGTTCCACACCACCTCCTCTCCTCCTCCTCCGCCACCTGCGTCCCCTCCGGCCCCTGCGCCCCCTTCTCCATCCGGGGCAGCAGGCAGAGTACCTCTCCCCCAGGAGCCTACGGACCCTCCAAGGGGAAGACCAGATAAAAGGAGACCTCCGTCCAGGTCCTATTCAGGGTCACCCAGTCCTAAGAGACCCAGAAGACGCCGCCGTTCACCTTCGACGGAGGATACAGGATTGGAGTCCTCGGTAGGATCCAGATCCCCCTCTCCCCTTCCGCTCCCCTCTCCGGACCCACGTGAGCTTCCTAGATCTCCTCCGGATGACCCATCAGCTCTAAATCATGAGACATATCCAAGAGAACATGGGCTGGGATGCAGAAGAGTGAGACCCTGAGAGACTACGCCCTGCTTAGATATCTTCGGCAGAAGGATCCCAAGCCTGTGGTGGTACACCACCCTTGGTGGACACTTTGTGGGCGTCACCAAGGCAGCGTGGGCGTCACACTTGCTCCGTCCATGCGAGAAGAAAGCTGACCGCCTGTACAGGCTCCTGGGAGGACCAGTACTTGGCTCAGCATCCTCTGGCCGACTCTCTCGTCATAACAGCCTCTCATGACCTGGTCCCAGAGACCAGACATTTGAGCACCCTGCCACTGGACCCGAGTCCAAACAGCTGGGCGCCATGGGCAGGCGCACGTATGCTTGCGCTACCTGCGCCATCAGATCCCTGAACTACTTGACCCACATGGTGCAGTTCCAAAATGCTTTGTGGGAACAGGGACTGGATCTGGTGGAGAAATTGCCAGAAGGTGAGCAGAAGGAGGAGATGTTGCAGCTCCTCCGTACGGGTTCGGACATGGGAACCCAGGTGCTGCAAGCCGCGTATGATTCTCGCGGACTCCTCGGCCAGAGCGGCAGCTTCAGCCGTATGCCTGCAGAGACACTCGTGGCTTCGTGTCTCCGGATTTACCCCGGACGTCCAGAAGAACATCATGGACGCCTCTTTCGAAGGAGAAGTTCTCTTTGGTGCATCCTCTGAGAAGGTTCTCACCAAGCTCCAGAGCCGGGGAAGGCGGTGAGGTTGGTCCAGACAGTATACCAACCAAAGCTTAGTTCTTTCGTAGGAACCAAAGCCCGTTTTGTGAGCCGGACAGAGACAACAGTCCGCCAGTCCACAACAGAGGGAACTCTGGTTCCCGCAGAGCCTGGAAGACAGCCAGCGGGCAGAAGTCAGCCCAGCTAAGCTGGCTCAGCCTGCTCCCTCCGGGTCACCGCTGGTGCTTGACCTTCCCGCCCCCACCCCTCAGGATCAACGGACATCAAGGTCGGGGTCGGTTGCTAATTACCTGCCAGGATGGCAGTCCATAACCACCGACAGGTGGGTTCTTCAGTTGGTCCAAAAGGCCACTTTATAGAATTTCGTGACAAGCCACCCTGAGGTCTCCTCTGCTCTCCTGTTACCTGGTCAGCACAAATTGCTTATCAGGCAAGAAATACTCATGCTCCTGCAGAAGGGAGCTGTGAGTATGTTCCAGAGAACCAGATAGATTCGGATACTATTCCCACTTCTTTCTGGTTCCCAAGAAAACTGGGGACCTCCGTCCAATCTTGACCTCAGCAACCTATATACGCGCGGTCGCCATAAAGCGATTTCTCAGATGGTGACCCTTCTGGGCCTCATTCCCATGCTGAAGCAGGATGCCTTTGCGTCTCTAGACATGCAGGATGCATACCTGCACATCCCTGTGGCTCAGCGCTTTGCAGGAGGTTCCTCTTGCTTGAGTTCTCGCTACCATTTTCAGTTCTGGGCCCTTCCGTTCGGACTGTCCTCGGCCCCAGGGTCTTTACCAAATGCATGGCAGTCGTGGCAGCGTCCCTTAGGAGACAGGGCCACTATGGTCCTCTGCATTTCGGACGATTGGCTTCTCATGGCCGCCTCCAGAGGTGTTGTTGCTGGCTATTCAGAGCACTCAGGACTTGTTCCAGTCTTTGGGCATATAATAGTCAACTACGAGAGTCTCTCCTCGTACCGTCCACAGAAGCTGCAGTTCATAGGCGCAGTTCAAATCGTTCAGGGAAAGCATTTCTCCCCAGATGACAGAGCGGGACGATCAGATCCCTCATCAGGGATCTCACAGCGAAGAAGACTGTCCTGCCAGGTTGGGTCCTTCATCTGCTTTCGGACACATGGCTGCGCCATTCCGACCGTCCCTTTGCCAAGGCTCCACATGCGGGTAACTCAGTGGATGCTCAAGGTGCAGTGGGACCAAAGGCAAGATCACATGCAGCATCCGGTCAGAATCACAAATGCCGTGATTAGAGACTGGCAATGGTGGCTAGACCTAGGGACACTTTCTGCAGGTGTCCTGTTTACAGCGCCGTCCCCGGAGATAATCCTCTCCACAGACGCCTCAGGGCTGGGGTGGGGAGCGCACTTGAATGGGGTGAGGTCCCAGGGAACATGGACCTCAGAGCCCACCTCCACATCAACGTGCTGGAGATGAGGGTGGTCCTCACGCCCTGCAGGCCTTTCAGTCAGAAATCCGTCGTGCACTCTTCTGCTTCAGACAGACAACACGGTGATGTATTACTCTCAACAAACAAGGAGGCGCACTTACCCCTTGCAGGAAGCCTGAAAGTGTGGGATTGGGTAATTCGACATGGTGCAGAACCTGATTGCAGTTCACGTTCCGGACTGGACAACACAATCGCAGATGGCCTGAGCCGCTCCCAGGCCAGAGTCCACAAGTGGGAACTTCTTCAAGGGTCGCAGAGGATCTGTTTCTTGATGGGGCACTCCAGAACTGGACTTCGTTCCCCATCCAATGCAAACTGCCCAATTTTGCTTCGTAGATCCAGGGCCTGGTGTTTTCTGGCGGGAGCGCTGTCCCTCTCCTGGGCGGACAGATTCCTCTACGCTTTCCCTCCCTTCCCGTTGATCGAGAGAGTTCTTATCAAACTGCGCAGGGAGCATGCAACAATGATCCTGGTAGCCCTATTCTGGCCCAGACAGATCTGGTTCCCCTTGCTAATGCAGCTGTCCCGGGAACCTCCAATTCCGTTGCCTTTCAGCTCCCATCTCTTGTCTCAGGAGGAAGGTTCTGTAGTCCACCCAGACTTACACTCACTGAACCTGCATGCTTGGCTCCTAGAGACATAGCCATTTTGCGACACGGGGTCTCCCAAGAGGTGGCGGAAGTCCTTTCCGCGGCCAGAAAGCTGGCAATGCATGCGATGCGTCGCCATGAAATGGCGCGTTTTTGTCTGTGTGTAGCAAGCCTGGCTCGCCTTTAGGTTGCCTGGTGAAAGCGGTGCTAGAATACCTGCTCTCCCTTTTCCATTCGGGTCTCGCCTACTCCTCTATTAAAGTGCACCTCTGCGCTATTTCTGCTTACCACTTCCCGATGGGACAGCGCACAGTGGCGCAACTTGATGCCTCTTGAGATTTTCTGAGAGGGGTGTTACACCTTAGGCCACCCATTAAGGACCCTGTTCCCCCATGGGATTTACTCTTTGTCCTGGAACAACTCACGCTTCCCCTTTTGAACCTGCTGCGGATTGCGAGCTGCGTTTCCTGTCATGGAAAACGTCATTTTTAGTTGCTGTTACGTCAGCAAGGAGAATTTCTGAGCTTCATGCTCTCATGTGTAAGGAACCTTATTTGATTTTCCACCAGGACAGTGTGTCCCTGAGGACGAATCCTAAGTTCTTGCCTAAGGTGGTTTCTGCACTCACTCTCAATCAGGACATTGACTTGCCTGTATATTTCCCTAAATATGCTAATAGAGGAGAAGTGCTGATCCACACCCTGGATGTTCACCGCTGTCTTAAGTATTACCTGAGCAGGACTAAACAGCTTGGCAAGTCGGAGCAACTCTTCGTTTCCTTCGCTGAGAGGATGATGGGCCAACCAGTATTGAAGCAGTCCCTTTCTCGCTGGCTTGTCCAGTGTATATCATACTGCTACGATGCTAAGCAGAAGCCCCTCCCGGGTACAGTCTGGGGCCATTCCACTAGGGGGGTGGCTGCCTCCTCTGCAGCACTCCACAACGTCTCCTCCTCTGCCATTTGTGCTGCAGCCACTTGGAGCTCTGTGCATACTTTTATTAGGCATTACAGCCTGGACATTGCTTCACGGCGAAGAGCCGGTTTCGGCCTGGCTGTGCTACAGGGTCTCCTGTCCTACAGTCAGGACTTGGATGGATTTTCTTAGTTTCCTCCTTCCAGAATGCTTACAAGCGTTATTGCTTGGAAATCAGTCCTAATGGTGTTACCTGCTGCAAGAGCTGTATCTCGAAGTAAGATAGTACAGTTACGTAAGAACTTACCATAACAGTAGATCTTCGAGAACAGCTCTTGTAACAGGTACCTTCCCGCCCACCTTCCCCCTTGGAGGAGGCATGGCTTACCGAGCCTTGAGCAGGGGCTTACGCCGTTTTGTCTTCTGATGGTGGATCCTCGGTCTCCCATTCTGATGTCGTCCTGTGGCCAGAAATCTCCGGCGGGAGAACTGGGGAATCTGGCGGGACCGCCCCCTTATGTACTACGCCTGACGTCGGAGGCGGGACCAACGTCAGGGGCGGTCCCCGCTGAAGTTAGCTAGCTAGAATAATTCCATGGGGTCCTGCCGCCTGCCGGCATCAGTCCTAATGGTGTTACCTGCTGCAAGAGCTGTTCTCGAAGATCTACTGTTACGGTAAGTTCTTACGTAACTGTACTTTTCATCTTAACCAGGTGTTAATTCTGCCGGTATACTACCCTAATTACACCTCGGACGCCGAGTACAGGCTCCATACTTTGGACCCGAGACGTGCTTTCTCTTGTTATAAGGAAAGAACGGCGGAAATTAGGGGAGAGGTTCGCCAGCTGTTTGTCACCTACGCTGAAGCCGCTTCTGGCAGACCTGCAGCCAAGCGGACCATTGCAAGGTGGATTACATCGTGCATAGGTCTGTGCTGTGAGTTGGCGGGCAAGGAGCCTCCCAGAGGGATAAGAGCTCATTCTACCCACCATACTGCTGCATCGGTGGCTGCTTCCGGGACATTCCTATCCAGGAACTCTGTCGGGCTGCTACCTGGAAGTCAGCAAACACCTTCATTACCCACTACCACATCGACCTTGAGTCACGCCAGGATGCTGGTTTTAGGGCCTCTGTTCTCCAATCTCTATTTCCCAAGTAGGGGGTGTGCGCCTTGCCTCGCTTCTCCCGGAGAACTGCTTGGAGTCTGCCAGAGAGTGTGGATGAACAACATATCCACGCTCCTAGAACAGGTTACTCACCTGTAACAGTAGTTCTAGGAGTGGTATATGTTCATCCACACAAACCCACCCGACCTCCCCGGCTTTAGGCGCATAACCTTGCTTCCAGCGGGCTAAGATCTGGCGTCATGGGGTGGAGCCAAGGTATTTACCACCCGGATGAGTGGGAGGAGCCAGCTTGAAGACTCGGACAGATTTAAAGGGAAAGGGACATGCCAGAGAGGTGGATGAACAACATATACCACTCCTAGAACTACTGTTACAGGTGAGTAACCTGTTCTTCCTACGTTGGGGGCGTCTGGAAATCTACCTTTTCGCCTCCAAATACAACGCAAAACTTCCCAGTTTTTGCTCGCTCGTTCCAGGGCATGGTGCTTTCTGGCACACCATGCTCGCTCTTGGACAGGGAAATATTCGTATGCGTTCCCTCCATTTGCCATTCTCCAGAGGGTCCTCCTCAAACTTCAAGCAGAGAAGGCGCGGATCATTCTCATCGCTCCTCTCTGGCCGAGACAAATTTGGTTCCCGCTGCAGTAACAGCTTTCAAGGGAACTACTGGTTCTGCTTCCAGTGACCCATGACCTCCTAACTTGGGACCAAGGTCGACTACTGTATCCGGGGCTCAGGACTCTGCACCTTCATGCATGGCTCCTGCAGACATAGCGACCTCTCTCTTTGGGGTCTCCTCCCGGGTCGCTCAGGTCCGTATTGAGGCCAGAAAACCCTCTACTCGTTTCACTTATGCCATGAAGTGTAGACGGTTTTCCATCTGGGCGACCGCTAAGGGTTGGGACCCTTTTTCATGTTCTGCTTCTCAAGTCATGGAATACCTCCTTCTGTCAGACTCCGGTCTTTCATATTCGTCGTTGAAGGTCCACCTTTCGGCTATTTCGGTGTACCACGAGCTAGTGGATGGTAAACCCGTGGCTCAGTTGGAAGTCTCTAAAACCTTTCTGAAAGGGATTCTCCATCTGAAACCTCCCCCCATCCGCAGCCCAACTCCTCCTTGGGACTTGAACTTCGTGTTGGAAAAGCTCACCCTTCTTCCTTTTGAGCCAGCTATGAGCTGTGATTTGCACTTCCTTTCCTGGAAGGCATTGTTATTGGTTGCCATCTCGTCAGCCCGGAGGATTTCGGAGCTTCACGCTCTGGTTTGTAAGGAGCCGTGTCTAATTTTCCATAGAGATTGGGCGGTCCTCAGAACGAATCCGAAGATCTTACTTCAGATACAGCTCTTGCAGCAGGTTACACCATTAGGACTGAAGCCGGCAGGCGCCAGGACCCTACTGAAACTTTCTAGCTAGCAGTCTTCAGCGGGAACCGCCTCAGACGTCGGTCCTGCCCCCGACATCGGGCATAATACATAAGGAGGTGGTCCCCCCATAATCCTCAGTTCTTTTCCCGCCATCGACTCGCCAGCATCGGCCTCTATCTTTCTAGCATGCGACGACTGTAGAACTACGATGATTTTCATCTTAATTTTGAATTTGAGCAACTGATGTCCTCTCCAACTACATCCTTAGAGGGTCACAACACAGTGTGCCTGCGGCAAACAGATTCCCTTCAAGGATCCCCATTCGGCCTGTGTGCGCTGCCTAGGCCCGGACCACGACACCAAGGCCTACTCCTTTTGCCAGGGCTTCAACAGCCGCACCAGGATCCGCCGCCAGAAGGCACTTCAAGCGTTTCTCCTGGAAGATAAACTCAAAACCATGGACCAGGAACCTTCCTGCCGGGGAGAGCCTTCAAGCAAAACCCACAAACACCGGGACAAGCAGCGGGAAAAGGTGAGGTCCAGGTCTCCTGCGAGGGCCCCGGTCTCCCGAAGCTCCGACTCCAAATCGGACCGCTCTCCCTCCAGGGCTCTTTCGCAACCTCCCCCAGTCCAGGTCAGGTCATCTAGCGGTTCCTCCTCTCTCCAGCCTCTGAAGACTTCGAGGCCCTCTGCCTCCTCTACTCCTTCCAAGGCCTCGTCGAAGTCAGGTGAGCGCCATAAATCTTCCTTCCGTCACCAGATCAGTCTCCCAGCCACCCCGAGGTTCGGATCCGGCGCCCCGCAAAACTAAAGACCTGACATCCCTCAAACGGGCGTTGGACCAGACGTCTGCCAAACATCACTGGTGCTCACAGGAGCCGACGACACCCGTCGCCGGCTAGGCGTTCGCCTCCGGAGATGTCGGCCAGGGGACCGACGGCTACCCCGGAGAAGAGGACCGCACCCCCGTCGCCGGTCAGAGGGACTCCACCGAGGAGGATGCCACACAGCCCGAAAATCAGGCAGGAGACGCCGGGCTCCCAAGGGAACCCGATGCCCGACCCCAGCGACAGGCCCGTCATCTGGTATGAATCTTGCAGAGGTAAAGGAGCTTTATACCTTCTGGTGGAACACCATCAAGAAAGATGTGGTCGCCGCACGTCGTCGTCCAGCTCCACCTACTTCTTCACCGCCTACACCCCCTCCTCCACCTAAGGGGCCCATAGGACGACCTCCATCCCCCAAGGAGCAGACGCCACCTCCTAGGGGTAGATCTTCGTAAAGAAGGCCCCCCTCCAAATCCCCCTCAGGGTCACCCAGCCCAAAGAGACCCAGACGATCCCGGTACACTCCATCGGGGGAGGATTCCAGGTCGGACACTTCAGAGTGTTCCAGATCACCTTCTCCTCTCAGCATTCCCTCTCCTGACCCACACAACCTACCCAGGTCTCCTCCGGATGATCCCTCCTTAACTGAGATCATGAGGCACATCCAGGAGAACATGGGGTGGGATGCTGAGGAGCTTGACCCCGAGCGACAACGCTTTGCCCGCTACCTTCGGCAAAAAGACCCGAAGCCTGTGGTAGTGCCGCCCTTGGTGGATACCTTCACAGACATTGCCAAGGCTGCCTGGAAACGTCCGCATTCCACTCCCGTGGTGCCGAAGAAGGCTGACCGCCTATACAAGGCCCCTAGGGAGGACCAGTATTTGGCGAACCATCCTCTGGCTGATTCCCTGGTCATCACTGCGTCGCATGACCAGTCTCAGAGACCTCAGCATTTGAGCACCCAGCCACTGGACCAGGAATCCAAGCAATTGGACGTCCTGGGAAGGCGCACGTATGCGGCTGCTACTTGCGCCATCAGGTCACTGAATTATCTGACCCATATGGTTCAGTTCCAAAACGCCCTGTGGGAACAGGGTCAGGACCTGCTTGAGAAGATGCCTGATGGCGAACACAAGGAGGAGCTCTTGAACCTCCTCCGCACAAATTCAGATGTGGGGACCCAAGTGCTCAGAGCCGCATATGATTCTGCGTACTCTTCAGCCAGAGCTGCAGCCTCAGGCGTTTGTCTCCGGAGACACTCTTGGCTTTCGCTCCAGATTTACCCCGGACGTCCAGAAAAGCATCCTGGACGTCCCTTATAATGGTGAGGTCCTGTTTGGTGAAGCCTCTGAAAGAGTAATCACTAAACTCCAGGACACAGGGAAGGCAGTCCGATCTGTACAAGCTATGTACAGGTCCCGGCCTAGTTCCTTTCGTAGGAACCAGAGCCGTTTTCGTGGCTGGCTACAAAGGCAACAGCAACGTTCCGGTCAGCAGCAGAGGGGCACTTTCACACGCAAGGCCCAGGCCAAGTCATCCCCAGGCAGAGGCCAACGATTTTCAAAGTCGGCCCAGCCTGCAGGGTCAAACGCTGCCACAGCATGACTCCTTCCTGGCCCCGCCCCCAGGATCAACGGGAAAAGAAAGTCGGGGTCGCATCGCATGCCACTTTCCAGGGTGGCAGTCGATCACCACCGACAGGTGGGTTCTGCAGCTGGTCAAAAAAGGCCATTATATAGAGTTTGTAGGCAGCCCACCTACAAGACCTCCCCCCTGCTTTCCCGTTATTCGGGTCAGCATACCCTGCTCATACAGCAGGAAGTGCTCGCGCTTCTGGAAAAGGAAGCCTTAGAGCACGTTCCAGAGAACCAAAGAGGACTAGGGTACTATTCTCACTTCTTCCTGGTTCCAAAGAAAACAGGGGATCTCCGTCCAATATTGGACCTCAGCGACCTCAACCTTTTGGTTGCTTACAAACGCTTCCGCGTAGTGACCCTTCCAGGCCTAATTCCCATGCTGAAGCAGGACACCTTTCTGGCGTCTTTGGACATGCAGGACGCCTACCTGCACGTTCCCATTGCTCAGGCGCACCGGAGGTTCCTGCACTTGGTTTCAGAGCCGCCATTATCAGTTCCGAGCTCTTCCCTTCGGGCTGTCATTGGCACCTTGCGTGTTCACGAAGTGCATGGCAGTCGTAGCCACATCTCTGAGAAGACAGGGCCACTACGTGTTCCCATACCTTGACGACTGCTATTCACTGCACCCAGTCTCTGTTTCAAGCCCTGGGTATTCTCATCAGCTACGAGAAGTCAAACCTGGTTGCGTCCTGGAAGCTGCAGTTTATCGGAGCAGTTCTGGACACCATCGGAGGGAAAGCTTTCCTTCCCATGGACAGAGCGGAACACATCAGATCCTTCATCAGGGAGTTGTCGAAGAAGACCGTCCCAGCCAGACTGGTCCTTTGCCTGCTCGGAC
Organism: Neoceratodus forsteri; assembly: GCA_016271365.2. NCBI lineage: Eukaryota > Metazoa > Chordata > Ceratodontiformes > Ceratodontidae > Neoceratodus > Neoceratodus forsteri. Next base: position 36,777,113 of record JADMNL010000033.1, read on the forward strand.
ACATGACTGTGGCCATTGCAACAGTCCCTCTAGCCCGTCTCCACATGTGGGTAACCCAGTGGATGTTACGGGTACAATGGGACCAAAGGCAAGACCATCTGCAGCATCCAATCCGAATCACGAAAACCGTAATTCGAGATTGGCAATGGTGGCTACATCCAGGGAACCTCTCTGCGGGAGTTCCCTTCACAGCACCGTACCCGACTGTGACTCTCTCCACAGACGCCTCGGGTGGGGAGCACACCTCAATGGTGTTCGGTCTCTGGGCCTGTGGATAGCCCAGGAGTCTCATCTCCACATCAACATCCTAGAAATGAGGGCAGTCCTTTACGCACTGCAGGCCTTCCAGTCGGAGATTCCACCAGGTACACTTCTGTTACAGACAATTCCGCGGTGATGTATTACCTCAACAAACAAGGAGGCACCCACTCTTACCCGCTTTGCAGGGAGGCCATGAGAGTGTGGGAGTGGGTCTTGCAACACGGCACAAACCTGATTGCAGTTCATGTTCCTGGAGTGGACATCATCGCAGACTGCCTGAGCCGCTCTCAGGCCAGAGTCCACGAATGGGAACTTCTGCAGGAGGTGGCAGAGGATCTGTTTCACAGATGGGGTACTCCAGAATTAGACCTGTTCGCGTCCCCATCCAACGCAAAACTGCCCAATTTTTGCTTGCTAGATCCAGGGCCTGGTGTTTTCTGGCGAGACACGTTGTCCCTCTCCTGGGTGGGCAGATTCCTTTGTGCCTTTCCTCCTTTCCCGTTGATCCAGAGAGTTCTTTTAAAACTTTGCAGGGAGCAAGCGATGCTCATTCTGATCGCACCCTTCTGGCCCAGATAGATCTGGTTCCCTCTGTTGCACCAGCTATCCCGGGAACCTCCAGTGCCTTTGCCAGTCAGCTGCCATCTACTGTCTCAGGAGGCGGGTTCCTTAGTCCATCCAGACCTACGTTCCCTGAAACTGCACGCTTGGCTCCTAGAGACATAGCCATGATGCGATACGGGGTTTCGCAAAAAGTGGCAGACGTGCTCTCTGCCGCCAGAAAACCGGCTACCCACGCAATTTACGCCATGAAATGGCTTCGATTCTGCTTGTGGGCTTTCCGCCGTTAGACTGTCCAGAAAAGCTGGTGCTGGACTACCTGCTTTCCCTTTTCCACTCCGGACTGGCTTACTCCTCGATTAAAGTGCACCTTTGTGCCATTTCAGCCTACCATGCCCCCGTAGGCCATCGGACGGTGGCCCAGTTGAACACTACTCGTGCCTTTTTAAGGGGCGTCTTCCATCGTAGGCCTCTAATTAAAGATCCAGTCCCTCCATGGGACTTATCTTTTGTCCTGGAGCAGCTCACGCTGCCACCTTTTGAACCAACCACAGATTGCAAGCTACGTTTTCTCTCTTGGAAAATGTTATTTTTAGTTGCAGTTACTTCTGCCAGAATTTTGGAAATGCACGCTCTTATGTGCAAAGAGCCTTATTTGGTTTTCCACCAGGACAGGGTATCCCTAAGGACAAACCCAAAATTTTTGCCTAAGGTGGTCTGAGCTCTCTCCCTTAATCAGGACATCGATCTACCAGTGTATTTTCCAAAATACTGTAATCGAGGAGAAGCCCTTCTGCACACCCTAGATGTGCACAGGTGCCTCAGATACTACCTGACCAGAACCAAACCGCACCGAAAGTCGGACCAACTTTTTGTCTCCTTTGTCCATAGGATGAAGGGAGCTCCTGTCTCTAAACAGTCACTATCTAGGTGGCTCATACAGTGCATTACTTTGTTATGAGAAGCGCAATAAACCCTTACCGGGCGTGGTCAAAAGTCATTCCACTAGAGGGGTGGCTACTTCCTTTGCGGCATTAAAGAACGTCTCCACCTCAGCTATTTGCGCTGCAGCTACTTGGAGCTCTGTGCATACCTTTATCAGGCATTACAGTCTGGACATTACATCGAGGCGAAGAGCGGGGTTCAGTCTAGCTGTCCTTCAAGGACTTCTGTCCTAGGCTCGAGTTACCTCGCGGTCTCTACCTTTCCTCCTCCCAATGGTGCATGATTGCCATTACTGCTTGGAAATCAGTCCTAATGATGTAACCTGCTGCAAGAGCTGTATCTTGAAGTAAGATGGTACAGTTACGTAAGAACTTACTGTAACAGTAGATCTTCGAGAACAGCTCTTGCAGCAAGTACTTTCCCTCCCACCATCCCGCTGGAGGTAGGTCGGAGTCAGGCACCCATCTCATTAGATGGGACATTCCTATTTACTTGTTTTGCCATCTGGTGGCGGATCCTCGGTCTCCTCTTCTGATGTCATCCAGCGGCCGGGAGTCTCCAGTGGGAGAGCTGAGGATTATGGGGGACCGCCTCCATATGTGCTACACCCGATGGGGACAGGACCGATGTCGGAGGCGGTCCCCGCTGAAGACTGCTAGCTAGAAAATTTCCGTGGGGTCCTGGCGCCTGCCGGCTTCAGTCCTAATGGTGTAACCTGCTGCAAGAGCTGTTCTCGAAGATCTACTGTTACGGTAAGTTCTTACGTAACTGTACTTTTCTTCCCATGGTGGTGTCAGAAGCCATGCTGAACCAATCAGTAGAGCTTCCTGTATACTATCCATCCCCCTCTAATAGAGGTGAGGCACTCCTCCATACCATGTACATACATTGGATTCTCCAGTGCTACACTCACCGACTAAAGAATTCCGTAATTGTGATCAGCTTTTTGTCTCCTTTGCCCCCAGATCGGAGGGCAAACCAGTTTCTAAACGGGACCTTTCCAAATTGTTAGGCAACTGCGTTAAGTATTGTTATCAGAAGTACGAAAAACCTCTGCCGGGTTCCATCAGAGGTCATTCTACTAGGGGCATGGCTGCTTCCGCTGCCTTTTTGCAAAATGTCTCTACGGCTGATATCTGTGCCGCAGCCACTTGGAGTTCTATCCATACCTTTACCAAACACTACAGTCTGGTCATTGCTTCGAGGCAGAGGGCTGGTTTCAGCCTAGCTGTCTTGCAGGGCCTTCTGTCCTAGGCTGGGTCTATTCTGGATTCTAGTTTTTTCTGTTGGAATTATTTCTCCTCCTCCCTAGTTTTTCTTGACCTTTCTTTGGGGGGTCTGCTTGGGACTCTGTCCTATATGTGGTGACCTACTGAAGGAACCCTCTCGAAATAAGTAGGTCATATTTTTCCCTCCCTCCTTCCCCTCATTTTGTGTTTTACAGGGACTCCAAATCCTGTTCGCTCCTGCTGTCAGGCCTCTTCCTGGCTCCGGCGAAGAACTGAAGGGTGGGCGTGGGGACCGCCCACTACACAGTCGCACTGATGTCAACCACGTGACGAAGACTGATCCGGATCCTTTTCCCTCTTACAGGACAGAGAGGAGTGAGAGCCCACAGGTCCCTCTCCCTTAATGTGGAGAGATTGGCACAACTCTCAGAGGGAACCCAAAAAGATAGAGCCCAAGTTGACAGGAATGAAAAACGACTGAGAGGAAGACTCTGCGGCCCGCGCCACTTTGAAGGTCTGCATTCGCTCCAGCTGTTCGGATCCCGCAGCTGCAGAGACCGCCCACTGGGCCTCTTTAGATTTCACCGGAGGATTCCATTTTTTGGGCCTGCCCAATTTGAGGCGTGCAAGACGATCGACGTTTAGATGAAAAGCAAGACCTATCTCACAAGTCTTGGTGTCATGGCTGACACTCAGACAATAAACGCACGCGGTATGCGGATCAGTGCATGACATTTTTTGCCCTCACGGGCACTGGCAAAATCAAGGGGAAGATTTAACTTCCATGATGGAATGATGAGTATCACCATTGCTAACTCGAATGAGTCGATATTTCGGAATAACCGAAGGTTTTGAAGCCAGGGCTTACAAAAAGCGAGAGCAAAGAGGAGGCGGCCTGAATCTTCCAGCGGAAAGGAACATCTGGTGTCATGGGCCGGAGCCGAGAGCTATACCACTCGGGTGGGTGGGAGGAGCCAGCTTGAAGACCTTCTGGCGATTCTTAAAAGGGAGAGGGACATGCCAAGAAGTGTGGATGAACAACATATACTACTCCTAGAACTACTGTTACAGGTGAGTAACTTGTTTCTTGACAGTGTACATTGCAGATTTGTGAACTTCCATATTAACATTTCATGTCAATTCGCTGTATTAAAAACTTACATTTTAAGAATATTCCATCACCACTGATATACTATAATTGATCCTTTGTTTAAAAAAAAAAAAAAAAGCAATTGATTTCTCCCCGTACCTGCAGAAATATTTATGGCCACAGCGAGGAACAAGTTAAAATAATGCAGAGCACGGACATGAGATGTTAATATGGAAGTTCACAAATTTACAGTGTACACTCTGTAGAAAAAAAAAAACAACTTTTTACACATACTCTAGAGTGATATTTCTTACTACTAGTGTTCAAGCTAAGTGGCGAGCACCTCTCTCCTTTCCTTTAGGCAGGGACAGTGCAGGTTTCACCATGCTGTCATGTATTTAGTGCTGATTAAAGGTGACAGACTGACAACAGTGGAGACTGAAGCCCTTGGACAGGGACAGTGTAGATTTCATCACACTGATGTATTTAGTGTTGGTTAAAGCTGATGGACTGATGGCACTGGGGACTGAAGCACTCTGTTACCCACAGGGACAGGTACAGTGTGGAGCAGGGACAGTGCAGGCTTCCCCACACTGTGGTGTATTTAGTGCTGGGGAAAGGTGAGGGACTGACAACGCAGGGGACTGAGGCCTGTTTATCCACAGGGACCGGTAGTGTGGGATAGTACAATGTGGGGCCGGTATAGTGCAGGCTTCCCCTCACTGAGAAGGAGTTAATGATGGTAAAAGGGGATTGACTGCACTGGAAACTGAAGCCCTCTGTTTATGCTTAGGGGACAGTACAGGCTTCCCCACACTGATATATTTAGTGCTAGGGAAAAGTGAGGGACTGGAGGCCGCAGCCCTCCATTTGTCCACAAGGACGGTGTGGGGCTTGAACAGTGTAGGCTTCCCCCTTCACACTGCGATGGAGTTAGTACTGGGGATAGATGAGGTTGGAGTGTTGAGGAGCTGTGAACTTGTAGACCAAGCAGACCTGGGTTTGAATGCTATTTGCATATGGTGTGACCCTGAGCAAGTCGCTTAACCTCTTTGTACTTCTGGGAAGCACCTGGAATTGAGCTTTGGCTCAGTCTGCCTTTTCCGGTTAAAAATTCTTCAATAAATAAAATAAGTGCTGTGTTTATCCACAGTATGTGGCAGGTACAGTACAGGCTTCCTCACACTGATGGATGTACTGCTGTGGTTTCTGTGGGAAACTAACTAATCTTTTTAACCCTTTTCTCTTTCCAGGATGCAATAAACTGACAGACCTGAGCTTGACTTATCTACGACGGATTAGCAACCCCACCCTGGTAGACCTGCGATCTTGTAAGCAGATCACCCGTGGAGCCTGTGAGCAGTTCATCGCCGACCTCTCCATTAACAGCCTCTACTGCCTGTCTGATGACAAACTCATTCAGAAAATCAGCTAAGGAGAGCGAGAGACATGGACTTGTGTTTTGCTTAAGATATTAAGGAAGGCCACCGTGCTGAGGGGTGTAAAAATGGACACATCTTTCTCGAGCCCCCGCCTCCCCCCCGCTGCTGTCCAGGGAGGATTTATGTTGAGAGAAATATTTTAGTTAAACTTTTTAAGGGGTTTCCACACTGTGCATTGTGGGAAAGAAGTGGTAAGGGGACTACAGCCTTGTGATCAGACATCGGTAAGACCCTACAAAGTGCAGGGAGGGGTCTCCTTGTAAAGGCAGACATAATGGCAGCGGAGGTACACGTGCGGAGATGATGATCTCCCGTTTGTGTTGCAGAGTGCTCCACAGTCTGTCTGGTAAAAGATCCTGTTGGATTATAGTTTTGTTTTTTTATTCTTCAGTGTACAAAGTTCCTTCCCCTACAAGTCTGGATCTGCCCTGAGGCAGGAGCTCTTGGCTTCTGGGTTTGTTCCTCCACCCCTGTCCATTCAGAATTATTTGTAACTTTTCCTTTTTAAAGCATTTGAAATAAATAGAGGAAAAAAAAAACAGTTTAAGCCTGAGTGAACTTTCGAAAGAAATAGGAGTCCCTCCCCTAGAATTAGGAGGTTCTTGAAATGTTTTATCAGCCATAAACGTTTGGTGAAACATTTGGTTGCTGTCCCCCCCCCCCACTGCAGATTAAAATGGAAAGCTGGTTGGTTTGTGTTCTCTTCTACAAGTTGTGGTTAACGACTTTGATATTGGGAGAGGTGACCTGTAAACTGAAGAGTCATCCTGTGGTCATGTACTGCTGTTTGTATTAGGAGTGTCTAAAGGTAGAAGAGCAGCCCCCTTTTTTATCACAAATTATCTTGTTCTGCTTTCCATGCTAGTTGTATAAAAATGTGGAATAAGAGGCGCCCCTCCCGAAAAAGGTCATGTATTGGCGTTTGGGAAGCCAAAAGATGGAAGAAGAGGTCCCTCATAATCTTCTGTCTCTTTGTGGGCTTTGGAGTCCCTGTCTCCTCCAGGAATTTCCTTGTACTGTTTTGTGTGTCCACAGCCTCAGGCAAGAGAGTTAACAGGAGTGGGGGGGTGTCACGGAGGTTCTCTATAAAGGAAGTATGAGAGGCCGGGCATTGGGGAACTCTTCAGGCATGTCTGATGCACGCCATCCTGCAGCATTGTGCTATTTAGCTTGTACCTCTGGATAGCGAGGAAGGTAACTGTCTCAAAATATCTGACACTCACTGACCATTCTCTAGAATCCCAGTATCTGCCAAACCTCTCAGTGGGAGTTGCAAGATATTTGTACTTTTCTTTCTGACACACAGCTGATGGTTCTCTGTGCCACAGCAGATGGCAGTCACTGATGCTTGATAAACCCCTTCCTGGGTGGGGTGAGGAGGTCTGTGAATATGCTAGTACTAGTTCAGTAGTGAGAACATGGCCCTGTGAGATTAGCATCAGATTTTCAGGCAGAGCCCAAAACTACAGAAAGTGGGATGGCACAGCTTTGCCAAAAATGAACCACACAGCACCCCCAGCCGGGATGGATTTCCCCGTTTAGTGAGTCCTGGCTGTTTGCAGTGCATAGCAGGGTGGGGTATCATGTCCTACAGATTCATTAGATTTCATTCAGGAAAGTGGTGGGTTTCAAAGGCCCGGCCTGGCCCCCTATCCTCTGTCCCATGTGTTGTTGTTTATATATATATATATATATATATATATTATTGGTATAAAAGGTTGTTGCTTTCCAAGTCAACTGCTCCGATGGGTATGCCCCAAAACATAGGTTGGTACCAATGCTGCTCCAATGGGGATGCCCCAGAACACATCAGAAATATGTAAATAAGTTGGTATCAGTGCCTCTTCGATGGGGATGCCCCAGAACATAAAAATATGTAATGAGTTGGTACCAATACCATTCCGATGTTGCCCCTGAACATAACAGAAATATGTAATAAGTTGGTACTAGTGCTGCTTGAATGGGGATGCCCCCAAACATAGTAAGAACATGTAATAAGTTGGTACCAGTATCACTTGGTTGGGAATGCCCTAGAACGTCACAGAAATATGTAATACGTTGGTACCAGTATCACTGTGATGGCCCTGTTAAGCAACTCTGATGTGGAAGTAGACTTGGCTCATCAGCAGCAGGGGCAGCAGCAGATGGCAATATGCCACAGCATGAGGAGAGTTAGTGGTTGGTCTCAGTGCCACAGCATCCCCTGCTGAAGGACCGGGTCTTCACTGTAAGGTTGTACTGTGTTCCCAAGGCCAGTACATTGGAGACCCCCAGGAGGCTTCAGTGCCACACCCCTACTGCAGAACCAGGGGTCTCCAGTGCAGCACTCGCAGAAAAGGGTTGTGAAGGACCCGGACAGTGTTCGTCCCTTCTGGTTAGGAACTAAGCAATACGCTTTAGAAACGTACAAATCGAAACTTTTAGGACTTGCCCAACCCAGGCTGAAGCTGAATTTGCACTTGCCCCTCATTGATTACAGGGAAATTGACTCTCTCTTTGTACTTTCATAGAAATGTGCTTGTCCTGGGCAGGGGGCAACGGGATTTGCATACCTCTACCTATAGAGCAAGCGCATCACCATCAGCTCTCCCACCCCCTAACAGGTGAGTGAGAGAGCCTAGGTTGCTCGCAGACCTGTCTCTCGCCAGGTGCAGCTGCTCTTGTTGACTGCAAACTCCTGTGCTGGATGAAATATGTGTATGTGTATGTGTGCGTGCGCTGCATGCATGTGATGGGGAGGGAGGGAGGTGGTATTTGAAAAGGGTCTGGTGTTTTTTGGTGGGGAAGGGGGGATGGGACAGCTTCCACGATGCACGCTCTTCAGTTTTGCCTTTTCTATGAATACCCTGGCAGCAGCTCAGCGCAACCGCCTTTAAAGAAGTAGTGCTACATAGGAAAAAAAGGAAAGTTCAAGTTGGACAGGGAACTGTCAGGGAATGGAACACAGCAGTTTTGTGCAGTGGGTACTGGGGCACTTAAATATCTCGTGTGTATACATGAGATTCGCTTTCACCAGCTCTTATTTATTTTGTTTGTAGGCTTGAGTATTCTCCTTTTCTCATGGGAGGTGGGGGGTTGTAATTAAACCAGCAGTTCAAATCTGGTCTAGTGGCACGGGGGGGAGGGCTTTACACTACACAGCACAGAACCCCAAAAGTGCACCCTTCCCCAACCAGACCACCTCCCTGAGCTGGAGGAGCTAAAGAGGTTTCACTCAGTTTTCCAGCAGTTTCAGAAAAGAGGATCCTTGGATGAATAGAGGATTAACGCTGGCATTTGAGCAAAGGGATTGGCATATCTACAATTTCCCTGTAAATAAGTCCTCCACATCTCTCCCTCCAGCCGCCTATATTTTGGGATAAACCACTGCTTTAGCTGACAAATGTACAGTGTACAATATTGAGGGTTCCTTGCGTTACTTTTCCTTAAAAGGAAGTTGACCTCCGCACCACCGCCCCTTGAAAATAAAAACAGTTGGAGGAACCTAATCCATCGCTGGGCCTCCTCCTCTGCCCTGTTCAGTGAGTGTCTGCGGAGAAGGCCTCAGATTGTAAATAGTTTTATTTTTTTCTGTAGTACCAATCTTCCTGCATTGCAAAAGCCGATAATTAACTGTAAGAGCATTAAAAAAAAGTCTAATTACAAAGCATTTGTTCCAAAATGTGTGGTTTTGGGGGGAGGGGTCTGGGTATTTTCCTTTTTTTTTGTTTTGGAATGAGGGGGTGGATTAGTATTTTTGAGAATGAATGTTTTGGACGTGTCCAAACATCGTTTTAATAAGAGAACATCTTTATTGGAGCATTATCACCCAGCGTGAGATATTTCTGTGTATATTAAATAAGCCAGCGTGGAAGGGAACTGCTTTTTGGTTCTTTATTGCTGTTTTTTTTTTTTTCTTTTTGAATAAAAAAAATTAAATCTCTTGTGTGTGTTATGTATTCTGGTTTCTGACTTTTTAGCCCGTTTTTCAGCCTTTGTCTAGAGAGGAATTGAGATGAACTTGAAATACAGTGGCCAACATCCCTCCACTTCTGCTTTACACACTTCCTGACTTTGGAGGCAGTATAGTGCAGTGGTTTAAGGCTCTGAGCTGCAAACCTGTAGACCTGGGTTTGATTTCCACAGCCCCCATTTGCATGCTGTGTGACCCTGAGCAAGTCACTTAGCTTCCTTGTGCTCCCAGGTCGCAGTTGTAAACAAGCTTTCAGCTTAGTGTCTCTCTCCTGGTTTTAAAAAAAAAGTTTTCTGAGGTGGAGCTTCTGGTGATCAAACCTGAGGAGTACAGTGCCGCCATGGCCAGTGCGCGAAGCCAATCCTTACAACACTGAGCTATCAGGAATCTCTTGTAGCCAGAGTTAACAAAAATTGGGGGTGCTGAATTGCTATAAGTGAGGGACCTTGGCAACTGATGATGTTCCTCTCTGACCCATTAGGACTTCCTTCAGCCTACAGCCTCACCCCCGTGGTGTAGGTTAGTGACAGTGCAGCGTAGAGTTACCAAAATGATTCAGGGCCAACAGGCAGATCCTGTGAGGATTGGCTCAGGGCACTGGATATGGACTCACTTGAGGCCGGGGGAGGACCTTCAGGGCCATCAAGGCTGCTCCCCTCACTTCCCGGTTATTCATAGTCAGGTTGTTCCCTAAAAGGATCAACTTGTCTAACGTGCTCTTTTAAATAACTTATTTTGGGATTCAGTCATATAATTATGTAAAGTTATTCCACACACTGGATAACCTTGGAGTGTAGAAATGCCTACTCTTATTGAATTTTCCCTGCAGTAATTGTTTGTGACTTTTGATCACTAGTTCCTTAGTTCAGAATTTGAAACCCATCGATGCCATAAGCTCCTGATCTTCAGTGATATCAGATTCTAGGGACATGGATATGTTGTTCATCCACACTCATTGGCAGGTATCCTTGCCGCTTTAAATCTTGCCGGAAGGTCTTCAAGCTTGCTCCTCCCACCCACCCGGGTGGTATAACTCTCGGCTCCGCCCCATGACGCCAGATCTTCCTTACCGCTTGGAAGCTCAGGTTCCCTCCTTAACGCTCTGCGTTTGAGACTGGTTCCTATTTCTGTTTGCGGATTTAAAAATAAATTTTGCGAAAAAGACTTCAGTCTTCTATCCCTCGCGGCTGCGATGGACAAATCGACTCCCGGATTTCGGAGATGCCCATGCGGGCAGAAGATGTCTCGGACGGATCCACACTCACGTGTGTCTACTGCTTAGGCCTTGAGCACGAACCGCGGGCTTGCGACCTGTGCTCATCTTTTCGACCCTACGTCCTCGAGGCCGTGCTGCCGATTGCAACTGGGCGTCGAGAAGCGTTTCCCTCGGTGAAGTCCAAGGAGGCCCGGTTGGCGGTGTCAGCGGCGGGCTCGGCGGATCAGCTCGAGCGGATGGTCGCCTCGAAGGCGTGTGTGGCGATATCTTCCTCCGGCCGCGGCATTTATCCGCTCTCTGGGCTCTTCTTCACGGCTTCTTTTAAGGAGCTTTGTCTGTCCCTCTCCACTAAAGGAGAAGGGCCTACGTTTGGGACCTTATTCTCGGTCCAAAAGAGGGACAGGGTAAGTCCCTCCGTCGACGCTCTTGGGGCGGAAGGTCCCTCTCGGCCGTCGACCCGCTCGCGATGACCGCTCGGCTTCGGCCACTGGCCTCACGGTGTCCCCGTCAGGTCAGTTGACCGAGACTCCCACCGATGAAGTCGAGATTTTTCTCGACCCATTGGACGGGCTGTCGCCTTTAGCAGCCGAGATTCCCCTCTCCCCGGTTCCCCCGGGAGGAGTTGAGGATCCCGTGGGCTCGCCTCTGCCTCCGGTTCCGGAGCCCTCGGATGGACCATCCGAGCCGAAGGGAGTGCCGGTTCCGGCCGACACCTCCCCGCACCGACCTCGGAAATTCCGGGACTCTCGGTGTCGGTCTCGGACCTCTTCGCGGTCCAGCCGATCCCACCGTCATAGGTGGTCTCGGTCTCGGCACCGCGGTAAGCGGCGTCGCCGCTCGGCCTCGTCCTCCTCCTCGGATGGGGAGGCCGGTGTCAGAATTCGTCGTGATGCGAGGACCTTATGTTGCAACAGCTCCTCCTGGCGGGAGTAAGCCGACCCGTCGCCTTCCTGACCATTAAGTGGCGGCTGTCACGGGCGGCGGACACGCCCCTCGACTTATCCGAGGGCCTATACCCAGGCTGGTTGTTCGGCCAAAACCAGCTGCTCCACCGATTGCGGTGGAACCTCCGCCTCCACAGCCACCAATTGGGGCTCCGACCAAGGATTCTCGGTCGGCTAAGGGTCTACCCCATCGGCTGTCAGTTACCCTCACTCCCGACCGACCTCGGCAGGTGAAGGGTGGCTCCAGGCCAGAGGCAGCTCTTCGAGGACTCTTCCGAGTCCGAAGATGATTCCTCCTTTTTCTCCAAGCGACTGGACTTGGAGTCTTCAGGAGGTCAGTCAATGGACGATAGCCCGTCGTCCTTCCTAGGACTGCTTCGGCTCATCTCGGAGTCCACCGGGATGGAGCTCGAACCCGTTTCCAAACGGGCCAGGTATCCCCTCACGGAGATTCTGGACCGAGGGGATTCTCCGACGGAGGCCTTTCCGGTGGCCGAGGCCATAGTGGGTCCGGCACTGGAGCTTTGGCAGCGCCCTGCTTCCTGCCCTGCGCCTTCGGCCAGGATGGCCAGGAAGTATGCGGTCCCTACCGGTTCCTTGTCCGTTTTTTCGGAACACCCCTCTGCTGAGGGTTGGTTACAGACAGCGTTTTCCTGGCAGCGCCAGGGATGTGGACAAACCTCCTGACAAGGAGTCCAAGAAACTGGACTATGTCGGGCGAAAAGTCTACGCTCGTCCCCTCGGCTCCGTTAGCTGGGGCCAGTTCGGCCCCTCATGGCACATTTTTCTCATGCCCTGTTGGGCTCCCTGGATGAGGTCATCCCTCATCTTCCCGCCGATCTGCAGACTACGGTTAAGCAGGTGCGGGACCAGGTCAGGGCAGTGGCCAAACAGAAGCTCCAGACTGCTTTGGATATAGGGGACTCATGTGCCAGATCGGTGGCGGCCGCAGTGGCTATGCGTCGTCGGGCTTGGCTGAGGATATCCACCTTTACTTCGGATACCCAGCACAAGTTGGCGGATGTTCCCTTTTGGGGACTGACCTCTTGACCCTGGGGTGGAAGGTCACCTGCAGAGGATCGAGTCCAATGCTACCTTGGACTCGGTCTCTTCCGCTCAGAAGGACAAAGGCGCAAACCACAGCCTAAGCCCTTTCGTCCTTCTGTGCCCGGCCGCGCCGGCCCAGCCAGGGCCAGCAGGCTCGGCCTTGGCATCCCAAACCCCGCCGGCTTCCTCTAACAGGAGGCAGGGAGGAAAAGGCCCAGGAGGTCCCTCGGCCGGTCCCTCCTCCAAGCCTGCCCAGTGACGGGCTGAGGGGTGTCGCCCCCATTCCCGTCACCTTACCCCTGGGTCCCCCCGTGGGGGGACGGCTCCGGCACTTCCGTTCCGCCTGGTCCGCTGTTTCCACGGACAGGTGGGTCTTGGAGGTGGTGGGAAGAGGCCTGCCTCTGGAATTCGAGCAGGCACCACCCTTCAGAGCCGTCGCCCCTCGGGGGGCTTCGGGATCCCCAGCCTCACTGGCGGCTCGTCGAGCCGACATCGCTCTCCTCCTCCAGAAGGAGGTGATAAGAGAGGTGGTGGACCCTCCTTCAGACCCAGGGTTTGTGTCCAGGTACTTCCTGGTTCCGAGACGGACGGGGGGCTGGCGCCCCATTCTCGACTCACGACCTAAACAAGTTCCTAAGGTCTCGAACTTCAGGATGGTCACTCTGGTTCAGATAATACCATCCTTGGAAGCGCCGTGTGTTCCGTCTCTGGACTTGCAGGACGCGCTTTTTTCACGTCCCTATCCGTCCGTCTCACCAGAGATTCCTTCGCTTCGGCAGGAAGGATCCCTCTTGAGTTCCAAGCCATGCCCTTGGCTTGTCTCAGCTCCCAGGGTCTTCACCAAATGCATGGCAGTGGTGACAGCATTCCTGTGGAGCTGAGGGTCAGGTGTACTTACCTGGACGACTGGCTGATAGTAGCTCCCTCCAGGAGGAGGCGGAGTGGTCCAGAGATCTGGCCCTCAGGTGCTCTCAACTGGGCCTCCTTATCAACGAGGCCAAGTCGAACTGAGCGAAGCAGGTGATTCTATTCATCGAGCAGCTCGACTCTCTTGCCAGAGCGGCTCCCGGCGGACAGGGCCGAGGTTCTTTCCTCCTTTGCCCGATCATTTCTGGTTGGGCAATTGCGCCCTGCCCGGGACTTCCTGCGCCTCCTGGGTCTCATGGCGGCCTGCACCAGCGTGGTCCGTTGGGCCCGCTGGAACATGCGTCCCCTTCAGTGGGGACTGGCCAGCCAGTGGTCACAACGCTGCGATCCTTTGGACCAGCTTGTGTCGGTGACACAGGGGATGTGGAACGCTCTCCAGTGGTGGACCGTTCCAGATCATTTGCAGGAGGGCATCCCGTTCGTCCGCCCCGAGCCGACGGTCTCTCTATCGACCGATGCCTCTCTGATGGGTTGGGGTGCCCATCTGGGGGAACACCGGGCTCATGGCCTCTGGTCCCCGCGGGAGTCCCGATGCCACATCAACCTGCTGGAGCTCCGAGCGGTCCGCCTAGCTCTCACCGCCTTTGCTCCGTTCCTCCGGGGTCAAGTGGTCAGAGTCCAGACGGACAATACCACGTAATTGTGCATTGTCTAAACCGCTAGGGCGGGCGCGCCCATGCTTCTATGCAAGGAAGCTCTCCGCATTTGGTCACTGTGGCGCAGCCTGGAGGCGTGATCTCCTAGCCATTCACGTGGCAGGAGCCTCCAACACCCTGGCCAATGCCCTGAGCCGGATAGGGCTGCATCCCACAGTGGTCTCTCCTGCCGGAGGTAGTACAGCATCTGTTCTCCCATTGGGGCACACCTCAGGTGGACCTGTTTGCCTCAGGAGAGACGGGCTGAGTCTGTTCCATGCCCCCCTCAGCAGGGCTCGCTGCAGGGGATGCCTTTCGAGGCAGTGGACCCGAGCTCTTTACGCCTTTTCCCATTTCCCTTGATCCACAAGGTGCTTCTCAAGGCGAGGAGGGACAAGGCGCAGGTGATTCTGATAGCCCCAGACTGGCCTCGCCAGTTCTGGTACCCAGATCTCCTCAGTTCAGCTCCAGGACTCGCGCAGCTTCCAGCTCACCGGACCTGCTCTCAGTCAATCAGGGAAGGTGTTCCATCGGACCTTCAATCCCTGCACCTGACGGCCTGGTTCCTGAGCGGCTAGAGTTCCAGGCCTTGGGTCTTTCCGACGAGGTCCTCAATGTAGTTGAGGCGTCCCGTAAGGAGTCGACCAGAAAATGCTATGCCTTCTGGTGTCAGGGCAAGGGCTTGGACCCTTCCTCCTGTTCCTTGGCAAGCATCTTGGACTATTTATGGTCCCTTTCTAGTCAAGGGCTTAGGTCGACGACCCTAAGGGTGCACCTGGCAGCCATCTCTGCTTACCGGGCGCGGGCCGGGAAGCAGTCGGTGGCGCAGGAGAAGGTGGTCTGGCGCTTTTTCAAAGGCCTTGATCACATTTCCCTCAGTCGGGAACCCCCACCTCCGTGGATCTACTGCTGCATTGGCAAAGCTCATGGGCAAGCCATTCGAACCTATGCAGGTGTGTCTCTTCCTCACCTGGTCGGAAGACCGCTTCTTGGTGGCTATCACGTCAGCCAGAAGGATGGGAGCCCAGGCGTCCATCGAGATCTCCTCTTACCTGGTCTTCCACAGGGACAAGTTGTCCTGCGCCCACCCAAATTCCTTCCGAAGGTGGTGTCGAGTTTCACCTTAACCAGGTGTTGACTCTGCGGTGTTCTACCCCAATCACACCTCGGAGGTGAATATAGGCTCCATACTCTGGACCTAGAAGGCGCGCTTATTATAAGGAGCGCACGGCTGAAATTGGGAGAGGTTCGCCAGCTGTTTGTCACCCACGCTGAAGCCGGGATCTGGCAGAACCTGCAGCCAAGCGGACGATAAGCAGGTGGGTAACTCTGCATAGATCTCGCTATAAGTTGGCGGGCATGGAGCCTCCTAGAGGGATAGAGCTTATTCTACCCGCCATACTGCTGTATGGTGGCTGCTTCCAGGGACGTCCCTATCCAGGAAATCTGCAGGGCTGCTACCTGGAAGTCAGCTAAACACCTTCATTACCCATTACCACATCGACCTTGAGTCACGGGATGCTGGTTTTGGGGCCTCGTTCTCCAGTCTCTCTTTCCCAAGTAAGTATTGGGGTGTAGTTTTGCCTCCCTCCTCCGGAGAACTGCTAGGAGTTGCATTATGAGTGGATGAACAACATATCCATGTCCCTAGAAATACAGGTTACTCGCCTGTAACAGGAGTTGCTCAGGAATGGTATATGTTGTTCATTCACACTCCACTCCACCCGACCTCCCCGCCTCGGACACAACCTGAGCTTCCAGTGGCCAGATCTGCCATGGGGCTTGAGCCGAGTTATACTACCTGGGTGGGTGGGAGGAGCAAGCTTGAAGACCTTCCGGCAAGATTTAAAGCGGCAAGGATACCTGCCAATGAGTGTGGATGAACAACATATACCATTCCTAGAACTCCTGTTACAGGTGAGTAACCTGTATTTATAGTCTATCTTCATCGAGGGTATCTTTTGCATCAGACCACACCTATGTAACTATAGCCGCCGGGTACTAGGACCACACAAACTTTTTAGCTAGCAGCCTAGTAGGGACCACCGACGTCCTCCCTATATAAAAGTGGGCAGCCCCACGCCCTCCTCAGATCTTATCTGTGTCCGTCTTCACCATTCATCACCTTTGGGTAATGTGTCCAGAGGTCACGACCCCACGGGAGCTTTTGGGGGGGGGGGGTCGGCGCCACCCTCAAGGCCGATGCACTGCGTGGTGCTTGTGGGTTGGCCGTTGGGTGTCGACAACCCCATCCTCCTGCCAGTTCTTCATCTCCCGCTGTAGAGGTCGCACTTTGTGTGAAGCTGCTTCGCAAGAGGCCTGGTACGTCGACGCCAAAAGTTTCTTCGAAGCTAATTTCCTGCCGGTTCAGTTTTTGCCACTACTGTGGTAATACTGTTCCTTTCTTTATTTGTCAGCGAGGTTGAGTCTTTTGTTTAGCTTGTTTTGCCGTGGATTATGTCTGTCTGGGGGCAAGAAATCATTGAAGATACGGTGGCCCCCTGTGCGACGGTGCCAGTGCAGCTGCAAGTACTCAGTCACCGACCAGCATGACCATTGCCTTTTGTGTCTTGGCCCACTTCATGACATGGATTCATGTGACGCCTGCTTCTCCATGAACCGTTGTGTCACCGAGCAACGCACTTGGAAAGTTGGACGAGCTCCACCGACTTTTGGGGGACGGGCGCACACTCAGGCCAAGCCACTGTGGACCGTGGAAGAAGGGCTCTGCCCTAGTAGTCTCACCATTGCAGAAGCCCTTCTCATGGTGCACTGTGGGTTGCCATTTCATTGTCCTAGCTGGCTACCCCCTTTGGCACTCCTCCCTGGAATCTTCAACTTACAAGCCAACTGTAAAGCACGCTCAGCTCTGAGGAAGCTTCACAAACTCTGCAACAAGCAGCTAAAGGAATATCTGTGTAGACTGGCCTTACTGTTGCTGCTGGTTTCTGGCAAAATTCACCCCAACCCTGGCCCTCCACAACTTACAGCATACCCACAGTCACCTACTGGGTTACTTAAAATTGCCTCTCAATCTATGCAGCCTCCTCCCCAAAATGGATGTACTGAATGCATAGATCTTACAACATAACCCAGACATCCTTTCAGTCGTTGAAATACGGCTTTCTCCAAAAGTAGCATATGCTTAAATTTCTATCCCAGGCTACACAGTCTTCAGACAGGATCGTCTCTCCAAACGTGGGGGCGGTTGTGCGATCAACCTCCGAAAGAACCTTCAAGGTCTCGTCCTAACTCTGCCCAAAACTGATGACCATATGCAAGCCCTGGCCATAAAATCGCTTCTAGGTGCGCACAATAAACCCTTACTGTGTTTTCAATCTACAGTCCCCCCAGGCAGATGGCCTCCTGCTTTGATTCACTCCTGGAGTGTTTTGGCTGAGTCTTAATTCGGAAATTATCATGTTAGGAGACTTCAGTATCAATTGGTTCTCCCCTGACACAAGCCCTTTCAAAGATAGTTTCAGCAGTTCACCTTACCCAGCTAGTCGAGTCCCCAACTAGAATTGGCTATAAAACTGGGACCGGTACCTTACTGGACTGGGTGCTGTCTAACCACCCTGATCATATATTGGACACAACCGTATTCCCAGATGTCTTCAGTGACCACTCCCCAGTCTTGTTTCATTGGGCGAACAAATTCTGTGAACTACCCATTGGAGCAGTTACCACCAGGATACTCGTCCATGGGCATCTGGAATCACTAAAAGCTGACCTGCGTAATCAGGACTGGTCAATGGTGTACACAACTAACAATGTTGACATTGCCCTTGACCAATTCATTCTTTAGTTCAACGCTATATGTGATAGGCACGCCCCCCCTAAAAAACGTAAAATCAAAGTTCGCTGTAATCCCTGGTTTTCTCTTGACCTTCTGAATGCCAGGGACCATCTGTGGCAGAGGTCTAGGTCCTTGTGTAACCAGGCTGACATTCAGAGGTACAAAGCAGCTAGAAAACTGCACGAGGGCTATTCGAGCAGCTAAAAATCAATATTTTAAGGAAGTGCTCTCTCGGACCTGGAATGATGGCAGAAAATTTTGGACTAACCTTAAAGAGGTCACTGGGAGAGACCCCAAATCTGCCCCTACCATGTTTAACATTGATGGTGTATCCTCACTTGACCCCAAACTTACTGCTAACACTTTTAATGATGTCTTCACGGACCTGAGTGGTGTACTGCCACCTGGCTACTTCTCACCCCCTCACAAGTGACTGCTCTGGGAAAGAGACTCTGCACCCTTCTCATCCTCCTTTCTACTTCAAAACCCTGTCAGCCCATGAAGCCAGGAATTACCTACTCAAGGTATTGGGGGAAAATCAAGATTTAGTGGTGACGCCCTGGATCTTAAGTTTGTAGCCTTTACACTGGATGAAATTCTGTCACCTCTAACACTTATTAACATGTCACTTACTCTCCATTCCCTCAGAAATAGAAATCTGCCACTGTGACACCAGTCCATAAGTCTGGGGATCGCACAATTACTGGTAACTACAGGCACATCTCTATCCTGCCCCCACTCTCGAGCACACAGTGGCTGACCAGCTGGTTGAATACTTTGAAAAATATCAGCTACAATGCCCGCAACAACATAACATGGGTTCAGAAATGGTCGTAGGACCACTACCGCCCTTCTGGAGTTCACAGGCTTTATTCACCACTCCTTAGATCAAGGGCACCTGGTCGGTGGTGCTGCTTTCATTGATTTAACCAAAGCTTTTGACACTGTGAATCATGCCCTCCTGGTCGAACAGCTTACCACCATTGGCCTAGCTCGTGACAACGTAGCCTGGTTTGAAAGTTACCTGCACAACCGTACACAGCAGGTGAAGCTTGGTAACACCCTCTCGGATAGCAGACCTGTCCTATCTGGAGTTCCTCAAGGGTCCATCTTGGGCCCTCTCATTTAGCATTTTCCTCAACCTTCCTTACTCCTGTCAGGATCACATCCTTTTATATGCTGACGATGCTGTCCTGTTTACCAGTGATCCAGACCCTAAGGTTCTTGAATCTAGACTACAGAGTAATTTTGTAGTTATAGAAAGATGGTTCTATAAGCACAGGTTAGTTATGAATTACAAGAAGACTAAAACTATGCTGTTCTCCAGCTACCAAAATAGGCACAGAACTTATCCTCTTTCTATTACCAACGAAGAGGGCTCGCCCCTAGAGCTAATTCAGCTCTTTAAATATCTAGGGATTATTACTGACAGTACGATGACTTATGCCTATCACGTTGACAGCATTGCTAAGGCTGTTAATACCCGCATTGGTCTACATAGTTGCACTCAACAAAGCATGCTGGCTCCTTGCCGGCTCAGCCTATCTGTCCCATACCTGCGACATGTACGCTCAGGCTAACTGGCTCCAATTCAAAGGTAGACTCATGTACCAAACATGTTTACTGTCTAAAAAAATAAGCGTAGGCAAAATGCCCCCAGGAATGCAAAAGCTTATTACCCCCCACTGTCAACCATCGTTCCACCAGAAGCTTTGCTAGCCAGATTTTTAATATACCCCGATGTGTCACTTCTCTGGGACAGAGGTCCTTTGCTTACAGTGCCCCGCTACGGATGAACTCGCTGCACCATGACATCACTTCAGCATCCACCTTGGGCTCCTTCAAGACTAAACTTAAGCAACAGCTAATTGCTGATGCCAGTTGTGACTGCTTCCAATAACCTTCCCTCTTGTGACCAGCACTTATTCTAACCTTATGCTATCCTGGCCTTATGCATAACTGTTCTCAGCATGTACATAACTGTTCTCAACATGTAAATAACTGTTGTAAGTTTCTAATCATTCTCCTTCCCATTTCCTCTTGATCCTTGCTCCTTCATGGCTTCCCCCTCCCCGTTATATCTCTTGAGCTCACTTGCTCATTTCAAAATGCTTTGTCCCATACCTTCTCACCCTGACGAGGGCCCTGGGCTGATGCCATCCCTTACCTTGCTGATTATTAGATAATAGGCCGAGTCTGTTCTCATTTTCCTGTAAAGGGTCATTTCATAAGACCCCAACCCCCTCTAATATGACCCTTTAAATTCCAGGTTTTAATCAGATATGCACCATGGCATACATTGTACAATGCCACATGTGTCGGAACTTCTCTAGTTATACACACTTGTAATGTCTTGTATAATTTCTTGACCTTCCTGGACATAAAGTCTCCACCACTCATTCACACTAATGGGATCTACGCCAGAGGCGCTAGGACCCAGCGGGAGCAACCTTTTTTGCAGGAGGGCTGGCGCCAGAGATGGAGCCACGAGCCTGTGCTCGTGCGGCGATGAGTATCTCAGCGTCAACCCTCCAACTGCCTCAGTTCCTTTTTCCCCGCTGTTGAGAGCGCTTCAGTGACGTTGCTCGCCCGCCGGGAGTCAAACTTCAAATTAGCAGCATAGTTTTCAGTTTATTTTGTAGTATTTTTCGAATAAAGTACTGCTTACGATAATTTATTCTTGTCAAAGAAAGAAGTCTCAGCCTACAGTGACGGAGTCGACCATGAGCGGATCAGATGATGGTAGGGAGACTTCGTATGAAAGCTGTTCAGTCAGCTGGGCAGAGTCTGGTCTGACAACGGACGGTCCAATGCCTGAGGATGGGCGGTCTCTCAAGCATAAAAGTAAACGGTCCCATTCTCAGCACTGTTCGGCCTCAAGCTGCTATTCAACTCGTAGGTCAAAAAAGAGAAGGCATCACTCGAGGTCGCCCTCTGATATGTCTGCGCATCAACAATCGATCATTAGGGTCAGTTGCCGGTCTCCTCGTTCGGAGTTGCTGGTTCTGATCTCCAACCTCTTCGACATCAGAGCCCTTCCCTGCCTTCTGGTAGGGCTTCCGATGAGCAGTTTCATCAGTGGGCCGCTCTTATGGAGCAGTGGGCTCGGAGGCTGGTCCAGCTGCATGGCCCGGTCACTCAGGGGCCCTTGGGGATCGGGCCTCCCTAGTGCGATGGCGCCCTCTTCTGCATTGACTCACAGCTCTGGTGTTTTCCTGCTGACAAGCTGCGGCAAGAGGGGCCACCGATGCCTTTATCTCCTGGTATTCTTCCTTCTTTTCCCTCAAATTCTAATTTTCAGGGCCCTGGGTTGGTTTCGGCACTGTCGGTGGGTCGTTGGGCACCGGGGCACCTCCTAGCGTCATCCTCTGCGCTGTGCGGCTTTTCGGCGCTGTGTTCTTTGGCGCTGCCTGCTTTGTTGGCATCATGTGGCCTTTTGGTGCCGTGCTCTTCTTCAGCGCCAAGGCCAGGCTTTTCTTCTAACAATCTTTAGGGTGTCTCCTCTCAGATTTCTTTTCCTTTCTCTTTTTCTGCTGATTTTCAATCCTTTCCTGTCCATGCAGTCCCTCCAGGACTGTCGGGAGATATTGAGCCTGACCCAGATGTTAAACTGGATGATGATGTAGAAGGAGCAGGATCTAATCCTGTTACAGAGCCTGTGGACGAGAATCTGTCATTTAAGTCTCTGCTGAAAAATTGGAATTCCACTCTTTCTCTCCAGACTATGGACATCGATTCTGGGAAGCTTTTAAGACTCCAGTACCTTCATGTTCTGGACATCCCTATGGATTTAACTCCCTGGTACAACCCTCCTTTGAGACGTTTTCTCAGATGGTATGGAGTAATCCTCTCATTCCTTCTGTGGCTAAGTCCATAGATAGGAAGTATGATGCTCTCAAGGATCGACCCATTTTGGCCTCCCAAGCCTTTGCGGATCCTATTGTAGTTTTGGCAGAGAATGATAAGGTTGTCCTTCCTCAGACTACTACAGCTCGACCTATAAACAAAGAATCTCATAAGATACTTTAGGTAGGAGAGCCTTTGCTGCATCCACCCCGGGTATGCGTATCACCAGCTACCAAGGCTATTTCTCTCAGTCTGAGTATATTCTTTGGCATTCGCTCAAACAAATGGTTGAAGCTCTACCGGAGTCCGACACTAATTCAGAGCTTCTTCAAACCATGACCAGGGGCATAGAGTCCAACAACCAATGGGTTAAAGCAGCTATGGACGCCTTTGATACTGCCTCCCGAGCGGCAGCACAGGGCATTTGTACCCGCCTTCAGTCCTGGCTACATACTTCAGGTTTCCCAAATGATACCCAGCAACAAGTCATGCAGTTGCCCTTCGATGGTGTGCATCTCTTCAGCCCTGAAGTAGAACAGGCTCTAGAGGCCATACAAAAGACTAGGTCAGCCATTAAACTGGCTCAATCTCCTCCTGCCCCCTCTTGAGGGGGGTGTTAAATGCCAGTTTCATAACTGTCGGTCCTTTCGAGGCAAAGGCAGAGGAGGTTTTAATAAAAATCAAGCCCCTCAGCCTCAAAAGAGGACGTAACAGAAGGCGCAAGGATCCAAAGTGCCCAGTGCCACCTTCTGAGTTTCCGGCCCAAGTCCCACCTTAGTTGCCCGAGGGGGACTTTTTAGCAGTGGGAGGTCATCTGGCTCAATTCTACAACCAGTGGAAGTCCATAACTTCGGACAAATGGGTCCTTTGGATAATCCGCAAGGGACAGTCCCTCAATTTTTTTTTAGAGAACCCTCCGGATTGTCTCCCCAAGCGGCAGCCAAAGCTGTCAATTCTTCAGTCAGAGCTTCTCTCTCCCAAAATACATGGCCTTCTGAACAAAAGGGCAGTGGAAGTAGTTCCGCTGGATCAACGGAACACAGGGTTCTACTCCCACTACTTTCTAGTTCCGTAGAAAACCGGGGGCATGCGCTCCATTTTGGACCTCAGAAAATTAAACGGGTTTCTTCCCAAAGAGAAATTCAAGATGATATCGCTAGGGGCCCTGTTACCCTTGCTTCATCAACACGACTGGTTAGCCTCCCTGGACATGCAGGATGCTTGCCAACATATTCCTATTCATCCAAAGCATTGCAAATACTTAAGGTTTGTGGCTTTGGGACAGCATTTTCAGTTCAGAGTCCTGCCCTTTGGGCTATCCTTGCCGCCGTGAGTTTTTACAAAGTGTTGTGCAATTCTCGCAGCGCATCTCAGAAAAGTCTGAATACAAGTGTTCCCATATCTAGACAACTGGCTTCTAGCGAGCCATTCCAGGCAGGGAACTCTCGTCGTTGCCACAGCCTCAGACTCTCGCGTCCATGGGAGTCCTGCTAAACCTCAAGAAATCGCAGCTGCAGCCCTTCCAGAGGCTCCTTTTCATAGGAACTCTTCTGGACACCTCTTGTGCAAAAACGTTTCTACCAGAGGACAGAAGGAGCGATATCCTACAGATGACCCGATACATCCGACAGAACAGCTCGGTTCGCACTATCTTGATGCAACAGATGCTAGGTCTCATGGCATCCTCGGTGTTCACTGTACCCCTAGCACGCCTTCACATGAGAACTTCTCAATGGATGCTCAGTACTCAGTGGTCCCCAACCACTCACCCTCAGTCCTTTCTCATCAAGGTGACAGAACCTCTGAAGAAGTCACTCACCTGGTGGTCACAAGAGAACAATCTTCTGGAAGGGTATCCCTTTGCTGCTCTGGATCATCAGATTTCCATTACCATAGACGCGTCCCTGATGGGGTGGGGAGCTCACTGTCAGACTCTCCACACTTCAAGGTACGTGGACTCAGGAAGAGTCCCAGCTTCACATAAATGTCTTAGAAATGAGAGCTGTCCTTTATGCAGTCCGGGCTTTGAAGGACATTCTCTGTCACAAGAACATTCTCCTTCAAACGGACAACAAAGCCGTGATGTATTACAACAAGCAAGGCGGGGCTCACTCTTACCCCTTATGCAGGGAAGCGATGAGTGTGTGGAAATGGTGCTTGGAGCACAAGGCTCTAATTCGGGCGGCCTACCTGCTGGGAGTGCAGAACGAATTGGCAGACCGTCTCAGCAGAACGGAGACAGATCTTCACGAATGGTCTCTCGACTCAACCGTAGTTGTCACTATTCGCAGAGTGGGGAACTCCAGACCTGGACCGTTTTGCATCCCCACTCGACACACAACTGCCTCTCTCCTGCTCCAGAAATCGAGGGCTTGGCATTTTCTGTCAGGATGCGTTCAGGCTGCAGTGGACAAAATGCTTTCTATACGCCTTTCTGCCTCTTCCTCTAATTCAGAAGATACTTCTCAAGTTCGAGTGCCAGGGAAGCAAAATGATTCTCATTGCTCCTTTCTGGCCTCGGCAGATATGGTTTCCGTTTCTCAACAGTAAGTCGGAAACCCCTCTGAAACTGCTTCCCCTTCAGACCAACCTGACTCAGGGGCCTGTGGTCCATCCCAGTCTGAGATCGCTTCATCTTCCAATTGGCTCCTGAAGAGATAGAAGTGAACAGGTTCAATGTCTCCTGCAAAGTTTCAGATATTCTTCTGGCTGCACGCAAGCCAGCCACTAGGAAAACTTACACAGCCAAATGGAAGCGTTTTTCACTCTGGTGTGCAAAATCCTCTTTGATTCCTTTTTCTTGCCCACCAAATAAAGTTCTAGAGTACCTTTTGGACCTCTCAAATTCAGGTCTGCAATACTGTACAGTCAAGGTTCACCTTTGTGCTATTTCAGCTTATCATGAGCCAGTACTTTCCTTGTCACTGGCTCAGTTGCACGGTTAAGAGGTTCCTTAAGGGAATTCTGCATAGACGTCCAGTCGCAGCCTGTGACAGTAATCTTGTACTAGACATGCTCACTCAAACCTTTCGAGCCTCTAGCTACCTGTGAGTTGAAACTCCTCACTTGGAGAACGGCTTCCTGGTGGCCATTACCTCAGCCTGCAGGGTCTCCGAGACACATGCCTTGGTCACAGATCCTCCGTATACTGTGTTTCATAAAGACAAAGTAGCTCTTAGGACCCATCCTAAGTTTCTCCCTAAGGTTGTTTCAGAATTGCATCTAAACCAACCTTTGATCCTTCCTACTTACTTTGCGAACTTCCAAAATGAAGTGGAGTGTTCTCTTCATTCTTTGGATGTCAAAAGAGCTTTGCGTTTCTATTGAGATAAGACAAAAGATTTCCGCAAAGCTCAATAACTGTTTGTCTCCTTCAGTGAGACCCGGCTGGGTCAACCTGTTGCTATCAGGCAACCGACTGAAACATCTACGGATACTATCCTGCAAGCCATCCATGACTTCAGAGCTGAAGTCTGTGATTCGCTGAAAGAATTGAGAGGCGATCTTACTCAGCTGGAGTCCCGACTGGCAGAGGCTGATCTTCAGATATCCTCTAACGCCTAGACGTCCTGGAGGATACTATTAAATCTATTTTATCAGAGCAGATCTCTATCTCTACCCGTCAGGAGGACGCAGAAATATCAGGATATTTGGTATTCTGGAAGGTGAAGAAGGCTCCGATCCTAGGGCCTTCTCAGACTACCTCCTCCACACTGCTCTCTCACTGGATCCCGCCTTCCATCTCGACATTGAAAGGGTGCACCGAGCCCTAGGCCCCAAGCCCACCCATCCTGACGCCAGGCCCAGATCCTTCCTGATCAGATTTCTTAGCTTTCAAAGAAAGGAATCCCTTCTGATCAAAGCCTGGCAAAAAGGTAAAATTAAATGGGGTCAAGTCTGACTGCTTTTCGATAACGATTATGCTCCATTCACGCAGAGACAGCGCAGAGAATATGGACCTATATTCCCTCTTCGAGTTCAGCAAATCAAGTTTAAAACACCTTACCCCGCCAAGCTGATTGTCCATCTTCCTGGCAGAACGCAGGCCTACTCCTCAACCGCTGAAGCAGCTCATGACCTACACACCAGAGGCATAATCCCTGAGCACCTACAAGAAACCTTGACCCAATGCTCTGCTAATCTTCCAACTTGGAAGAAACAGGTCTCTAGCAACCCGGCATCAATCCAGGATCTCCTTCTTCAACTACAGCAGTTCAGAAACACAAGTGCAAATAAATGAGCCTTACAGATACTTTGCAACTCTTATCCTCGCTGTTCTCGACAACGCAGAGGTAACGAGCTAGGAGATGGGCCTGCTGTGGTTTTGAATGTGGCTGGCTGGGGGAGAGCTGGCCTGAGGGTGTCTTTCCTGGTGAAGCCCTTTTCAGTCTCACAGGGATGGGAACAGTGATTTGTCTAGAAACCCCCGACATGTGCTGGTCCCAATCCCCGACTTTCTCAATTTCCTGGATGGTGGGGACCTCCCTCCCTTACTCAGGACTTGTACTCTCTGGGCCTGATCCCGGGCGGGCGCCTCCTTGGGCCCTCCCTCTTCCCCGTTGGCTGTGCTCTGCTACCCGCTGCCCCGCTCCCTGCTGACAAGCCTTACCTTCCTGATGGATCAGGGATCTCCTCTAACAAACTCTGCATTGCCATCCTCTGAAGGATCCCAAACTAAACAGAGGGGACTGTCGCACCAAGAAACGATCCTTAATTGACAACCAAGAACTGTCACAACCATTAAATCAACTATTGCTTTCTTGATTTACAGTGAAGGTGGGCTGGGAGGGAGGATCGCTCTGGTTGGGAATGGGTGGTTTTGTAAATGTCACACTCGAAGCATGAGAGGCCTCGGAACCCCACGAGATCTGTTTTCTCCACTCCCTCCTAGTAATCTCCTGGGCTGTATCGTTCGGCCGTTGGTTTCTCAGGCCCTCCCTTGCCCTATCCTTGGGTCTTTCTCCTTATTACCTTTGGTTGCTGCATTTCTTACAGGTCCTCCTGGTCCGTCGTCTTGGGCCCTAGGGGAAGGGGGGAAGCCCACCAGGTTCCACTTCCTGAATGGCCTCGCCTGGTCCTCTCTCCAGTGGAGCTTTGAGAGGCTGTGGGGAGAAGAGACTGATCCATTTGGGGGGAGGGAGTTGAGAGCCCCATGGAAACTGGGCTGGAGATGAGGGGAGCATCAGCATAATCCCATAAGGAGGGTATTTCCCTCAGCACACTCCCACTCTAAATAAATGCAGCTCCTCCTAGGGCCAGATCCCTTCACTGAAGTGACATTTGCTAGTATTCTGGACCAGTACTTAAGCCTTTTCAGCATACCCTAAACCTTTTGAAGTTACATAAGGGACGTGTTTTCTGGGCTGCCTTGGGGGGGGCCCCCCACCACCAGCTATGCTCCCTTTGCCCCTTGGATGTTCCTGCTGGCCTTCTCCTTTCCGGGCCCTTCATTTCTCTACGTTACTATGCCTTTCCTCCTACTATATAACCGGACACTGGGATCCTCATTAGTCAGACCCTTTTGTCTGGTTAGCAACCCAATACCTGATTACTGGGAGCAACTTAATCACTAAAGGGGCTAACGGGGATATCCCCTCTCACTCCTCTTGTCCTTTCCTGGGGGTGCTCACCCTTTAGGTAATGGAGTGGGGTCCTTCTAGATACTCACTTGAGACACTCCCGTCGACCCTAGCCCCCCCCTTGATGGGTTGAGGGATCTCACTCACTTCCCCAGCTGCTCAACACGTATCCACTCTCTCAAGGGGGTTCCTGACCCTGTTTCCACTAATACCTTTTACTTGAGGGAGTGCTGTGGACTCTGGTCGGGAGCCCCCTCGCCCATTTAGGGGGACAGGTGTCTTTCTGGGGCTTCCTCTGGAGGTGATCTCGAATCTGTGTAGAATGGGAGAAAACGTGGGGGTGGGGGGGGGATACTGTTTAATCCCTTCATCCCCCAGGTCTTTTTTTTAATATTTCCTTCTCCTTTTCTCAGCATCTTAACTCTTCCTATTCCATACTATATCACCCCTCCTCTTCCTGCTTCTCCCCCTATCTACCCTACCCATCTATTAACTTAGTTCTCCCTGTAACGGACTCTGAACCCCTCCAGGTCAAACCCAAGCTGCACTGATCCTGGGGTCAGGTGTTCGAAAGTCCTCTTAACTCTGGGTAGATCTTCCTTAGACCCACATTTTTTTCTATTATTATAGGGGTTTCCCTGGTCCCCCCCTTTTTTTCTCTCTTCCGAGGAAGAAAGAGAGAGGGAAGGGGTGGGAAGGGGGAAAAAAAATAAAAACCTCTTAAGATACCCTTCTCCCATAAACCATAACCCATAGCCTTTCACCTCTGCTCTGGGCAGTGAGCTAATTGGTTACTCTATTCTCTATCTCTTATTCACTAACTAGATACTGAACCACACTAGGAGCGATCTTGATACTGCTCCTTTAGGGGTTTTATTCCTGATCCCGGTATTTTATTGGGGTATGGTCAAGAACCCCTTCTCCACCAGGGTAAATTTTGACTCTTAGGTAAGGAGAACCTACTAGAAGCTCTAGATGAGCTCCTTCCTTTTGGAAGTCTTGTTGTATATATGTCTTTCCCCAGGCATAACATTAAACATGTGTTATTTCTTGTTACTGAAGAAAACTAAGGGGACAAATTGTTGGTATTATTCAACTTTGTATATAGTTTTGACATTTTGCTTACGTTGGCACCCTTATAGTTGCCATAAGGGGGGGTGGGGGATTTGATTGAAAAATAACTACACAGTGGACTGGATTTCTTGTATAAAAATGTATTAACAGGTAAATGCACTATTATCTTGTTAAACTTGACGAAGCCTGGGGTCTGCCCTTCTGGGGGGGTAGCATGGTCCGGTTCTCCCCCTCTATCATCTTCTTCCTGTGGAGAGCGGAAATGGAATATTATTAACAATAGACGTACCCTGGGAGATGCCCATGATTAACCCGGTAAAGATTTTTTCCCACAACATTAATGGCATAGTTTAAACGTTAATCCTGGTGGTGGCTGCCTGAGTTTGTCTGTAGCTTAGTTTTTGTGGATTTACATGGTTTTCTGGTTGGAGTAACTACACCATTCTTGCTCACTACATCCTTGAAAGTCTCCTGGACTGGATTTCTACAAAGCATCATTACCAGGTATCAGTATTTTTCATTTTAAAATCAACTTGTTGGAAGGTGTCCCAAGCAAAACATAAGTGAAGCAAGGAAGTCTGACAAATTCAGTGACACTGGGCCTTGCTTGAATCCACATTTTCGTCTGACCTGACCCATGATCTGTAGTTACGCTTTCAAGACCTCTTGAATGACAAAGACGATACAGACAAAAGGATTTCACATCCTGCATATGTACAGGCAGAGTTCATCCTTTCAGGAATTCTAACACATTCTATGACTGTGGACCTCAGCTGTTGATTATTTCTTTAGCTTTTGGACTTAACCACCAGGTATCAAACATTTTGAATTGAAAGCAACTCTTAATGTACTTGTCTCTAAGGGCTATCTATCCAACAACTATTTTGAAGAATGCCCGCTAGGCATTCTTTCTGCTAAACTGCTTATTCACCTGGCACATGGCGGCTCATATGCTAGCTGGAATGTTAGACCTTCCCTGGCCCTAAAGTTTGCACCTTACCCCCCACAATGGCTGGCACAAAAAGGGACTGGTGATAGCCCATATGAATATTCGCCTCACGAATCACCTGGCTGAGCTGGAACCTGGACTAAACTGATTGCCCCTGACATATTATGCCTCTCAGAAACTTGGCTGAAGCCTTCTGTACCTGATGCTTCATGTCTTATACCTGGGTATAATATTCTACGGAGAGAACCGTGCTGGGTCTAATATGGGGTTGCGATTATTTGAGGTAAATCTGTCCTCAACATCCTACCATGCCCTGATTCCCATACCTTGTGAAATGCTGCATGCTACCCTGGCACTGGGTTCGAAACTGCTGCACATTGTATGTGTATACAACCCACCAACCAGTGGGCTGAGTGGTCTTCAGAACCTACTACAGTATATGTCTCAGAATACAAAATCAAATGAGGCACTCCTGCTTGGGGACCTGAACCTTAACTGGCTGGGTCCACAGCACAATATTCTTGCATCTCTGATCCAGAAGTACAATCTCCATCAAATTACAGACTGTACCAGAGCTACGACTCCTCACTCAGGGTCACTACTTGACTGGATCCTCACTAATAGACCGGACCATGTCTCAAGTGCTTCAGTGTTGGCTGATTCAATTACTGATCATTCCCCTACACTCTGTCACTAGCGCCCTGTCCACCACCTCCTCCTCCTCAACCACGACTGGATCACTTTTTACTTAACTATGCTGCCCTGGATAAACCTTCCTATTGGATATCTCCTGTATTGACTGGACTGACATTTCACCACTACCAATGTTGATACTGCCTCAACTCATTTCTAACCAAGTTTGGTAATGTTCAAAAGAAGCACCTCCCAAAAGCCAAAAGGAGAGTTAGAGGCCAGCACTCTAGATGGTTTGAAAAGACCTTCTGCACAAGTTAAAAGTCAGAGACAAGCAGTGGAGAGATACAAACAGACTGACTTCAGCTCGATCTCATTCTGTATAAGCAATACAGAAATGACTGCAAAGGTGCATCAGGCAGGCCAAAAGTAAATACTGCCAAAACTTGCTGTTTAATTCCTCCCATGACCCTCGTAAGTTTTGGGGTCACATTAAGTCCTTAGGATCTGCTAAAGATGTCACTCCTCTGATATGGTTCTACATGGCGTATACTGCAATGACTACCACAATTGCTAATGCATTTAATCAACAGTTTCGGACTTATCTGCCTACACAGCTTCCTTCAATCACAATCTCCTGCCTCACAACCTAACTTCTCAGCACCTGGCTAACCATCTAACCTACCTAACCCCTTCTACTTCAGGGCAGTGTCTAGGCATCAAGTTCTCAAGCTGCTCAGAGCCCTCTCTGACAACACCAGCACTGGCTCCGGTGGCTTGGAACCAAGGCTACTAAAATGGCTTATCACTACATCTCTGGCCCCCTAGCAAGAATATTCACCCTCTCTCTCTCTCCAATGGCGTTGTCCTGAAGTCTGGAAAGCAGCCAGAATCACTCAGTATTTAAGAAAGGTAGCAAAAGCCATCTAACTACCGCCTATTGCTATTTTTCTGTCCTGAACAAAATCCTGGAAAAAATAGTATCAACACAAATCACAGAATACATTGAGAACTTCAATCTGCTCAGTCCAGCCCAACATGGTTTTAGAAAGCATCACAGCACCATGACTGCACTTGTAAAATTTCTTCTGACATTGTCACAAACATGGATAGAGGGAAGTTAACAGGGCAGTCTTCATTGACTTAACCAAAGCTTCGACCTGGTTGATCATACATTACTCTCTACCCTCAGTACCTTGGGCTTCTCCCTTCCAGCAACTACCTGGTTTCAAGCTACCTCACCAACAGAACCCAGGCTGTGAAGTTTAATTCAGCGATTTCAGACAGTGCTGTCATCAACATTGGTGTCCCTCAGGGGTCCATACTTGGCCCTCTTCTTTTCATTATTCATAAATAATCTCCAGAGATGGTAACCACTGGTCACTCACTGCTGTATGCGGATGACCTGGTCGTTATGCTCACTCTGACAACGTTCTGGAACTGAATGCTGCCCTCACTGCTGATTTTCACTGTACAACACTGGCTGAACTCTCAACGCCTTTGTTTTAAAACACAAACAACAAAACCAAAGTCATGCTATTTGGCTCCACTCACAAGCTCAGATCATGTCCTTCGACTATCTCTGTTCCTGACATTGATGGGAACCCACTAGAACCTGTCACTTCTTCCGTTACCTGGGCATCCACCTCGACCAAACCTTGGACCTAAAAACACATATACCAGGATACTGCAAGTCAGTCAATTGCAAGTTAGGGGCTGCTTACAGAACCAACTACCTCCTCTCCCCTGCTGCTAAACTGGCAGTAGCTAGAGGTACTGTTGCCAACCCTTACATATGGTTGTCCCATTCTGTCTTTGGCCAATAAATCTGCACTGCATCTGTGGGACACTACTTTCAATAATGTATGCAGGTATGCAGCAAAAGCCCTCGACTGCAGCATCACTGCCAACTATATCAAGACCTTGGCTGGCTCTCCCTCCTCTACCAGACAATACTACCTGTACAATCTATCAGATACCATCATAAGGACATCCAAACCTGCTATCATATCAGAACTCCTTAGACCAGCTATTCCCACGGAACCTTAGATCTGCAGATCAGACCTTATTATCCATCCCCCTCTGTCGGACAAAAAAAGGGCATGGGCTCCTTCCATTATGCTGCTCTCACCTGTGGAACCTGCTGCCTCAGGAACTAAGGATGTCCCTACTCATGCAACTTTAAGAGCAAACCAGGACTTTTCTTACTGCTTTGGACAAATGTGTTTGCTTTGATCCTACCTGATCCCCTTGCTCTTAGCCTGTTTTCCCCACTTCCTTATTGCTAGCACTTGTGCCTTTCCCAATGGTTGTTTTATGTGGTGTTTTACTATAATTTCTGCTTGAATCTGTTTGACTGTATGCCAAATATTAGCTTTTGCCATTTACAAGTTGTTTACTTCCTGCCACCACTTGGCTTCCCCTTGATCCCTGTTCTCTTCTCCCCTCACCTCTCAGCCTTCCTTCACTCAACTCCCCTGCTCCTCTCTTCCCCTCTGACCACATCTCCTGCACTCTCCTTTTCCCCCTCCCCTCTGCCTCCCCCTTCCTTTCTCTGCTTGCTTGCCTCGCCTTTCCTCCTCCTGAGTCACCCCTGCCCTTCACTCGTCCCACCCTCCCAGCTGAGCATTGTTTCCTATTACCTCCTTGCCCGTACACTTACCTCCTCCTACCGACCTCTTCTTCCCTGCCCTGCCGTCTCTCGGTTCCACTAGCTCGGCTTGGCGTTCAGTACCTTTTCGCTGCCGTAACTCTTCGCTTCTCTCCTCTTACCGGCATCATCACCCCTTGCCCTGCCGCTTATCGGTTCCACCAGCCCAGCCGCATTCTGCTACCTTTTGCCACTGTTGCCGTCTTTTGCCGTGAACCCCGTCACCCTTTCTCTGCTTGCCGCTCTTCGCTCCACCGACTCGGCTGCAGGTTGGAACCTTATATCACCGCCTGCCGTGTTGCGGCTTTCTTTAACCCTCATTCCTCCCTCCTCTCCCGGCCATCCCTCCTCTACTCCCTCCTACCTCCCTATTCCTGCCACCGCCTCTGTCCTTATATTCTTAGCCATTTCTTTAGCGCCCCACCTGCTTTGGCCCTGCCCTCATCCTTTCCTCACCTCCTCACCTTCCGTCATTTTCCATCTTGTTTCTGGCTTACCCCTACACCTATCCTCTCCCTTTCCTAGGTCCTTCAATGCACTTTATGTATGCGCTCAATGGAAAATGTCCTTGAAATGTATTTTGCTTTGTATTTTCCTTTGTCATGCATTGTATCCTGCCATATGTATCTTCCTGTATTTCTGTGCATCATGTATTTTCGTTATCCTTACTGTATCGTTATGTTCTGTAATTTTACCTCCTGGGTCGTGCCTGAAAACAGTCACTTGCTGGCTAGTGCACTTACCCGGTTAACAAAAACTAAATAAATAAAAATAAAATAAATGGGATACACGACCCAATTAAGCGAGCGAGACTTATACAAGGTTTATCCAAACAGTCTCTAGACTTAATCTACCTACAAGAAACTCAAATTTCAGAGACTGAGCACCTCAAATTGAAATGGGGGGGGGGAGAGATACAGAGTTGTGGTATCATCTCATCCTAGAGGTAGGAAAGGGGGAGTGGTAATACTGATTCCTAGAGATACACTTCTCGAAATCCAAAACACACATGTTGACCTCTGTGGGCATTATGTAATTGCCCAGGCCTCCTTGTTTGGTAAGCAGACAACCCTGGCCAATGTCTACTTCCCTCCAGCTACCACCCTCCCGATATATAAACGCTTCATTTCCCTCCTACTTTCCAACCTGAAAGGGCAACTGATTATGGGTGGCGACCTTAATTTAACCCTATCTCCTCAACAGGACTGTTCGAAACCTCTCAATCACCGGAACAAAAATACGGCTAAGCAATTCAAAAAGTCAATTGAACAATTGGGCCTAGTTGATATTTGGCATGGGTTCTTTCCTTCTGACCCAGGTAATACTTATTTCTCCCCTAGATTCAACATCTACTCTAGGTTAGACTACTTTCTGACTACCTACGAGCATTTCTCACTTGTCCAAGACATCTCCATTGGCCCAAAGTTTCTATCGGACCATCACCCACTGATCATCTCACTTGATCTAGGTAGGGAGACTAAGAGATCGATTTGGAGACTTAACCCGTTCTACCTGACACTCGGAGCTTGTGGACTCTGTCGACAAAAATTAACAGATTTTTCACAGAAAACTCTAACCCCTCTATATCGCAAGCTATGACCTGGGATGCCATGAAAGCAACAATCAGGGGTGAGCTGATTGCATATTCCTCTAGGAAAAATAAGGAGAGAGACATAGAATATCATAGATTATCTAATCTACTCAAAAATTATCAGCTACTCTACAGAGAAGGAAATGCGGATCTCCAAATTCTGATTAAGAACACTAACGCCGATCTCCAGAAATTAATAGACAATAAAATTCGACAGTCCCTATACTACCTGCGTCAAACTATACATGAAGGTGGCCCCAGGAGTGTTAAAAACATTGCACGCAGACTAAGGAACAGCAAGGCATCTTCCACTAGCCTCAGGCTTAGAAACTCCCTGTCCGGTCAAACTCATCACACCACACCCATCCAAAAAAACCTTTACTGATTATTATACTAAGCTTTACTCTTCTCCTAACCCACTGAACTATACAGAAACCGCACAATTCCTGGCTCAAGCTAATCTCCCAACTCTCTCTCTCCCTAGTCAAATCAACTCTCTAACAGCCCCAATCTCGATACTTGAGATAGATGAGACAATTAAAAATATTAAGTCGGGGAAAATGCCCGGGCCTGGACGGATTTATCCTGGAATGGTACAAAAAGTTTAAAAAAGATTTGTCCCCAAAATTACAAACTCTTTTTAAAGAACTCTCTTTGGGAGGATTCCCCCCGTGGGAATATGCCACGATAATCCCAATACTAAAACCCCACAAAGATCCAACCGACCCTAAATCTTACAGACCTATTTCTATCTTAAATGTTGACTATAAAATTTACACGGCCATTCTATCTGCTCGATTAAAAAACATAATTCCCACAATAATTCACCCTGACCAAACTGGATTTGTTAAAAGCAGGAACACTATGGACAGTGTCCGAAGAGTTTTACTGCTACAAGAATTTGTCTGCTCTAGACCTATCCCAGTGGCCTTTATAAGTTTAGACGCGGAGAAGGCCTTTGACAGGGTCTCGTGGCCATTTCTATGGGAAATGCTTAAAAAGTTTCAGTTCCCACCACAATTCATAGCATGCTTAGAAAAGTTATACGTCTCCCCTAAAGCATACCTTAGAGTGAACGCCTCCCTATCCCTCCCCCTCCCATTGGCCCGGGGAACTAGACAAGGCTGTCCTTTATCCCCCTATCTTTTCGCATTATTCATTGAACCCCTGGCGGCCTGTCTTCGAAACACCCCCACGGTTGAAGGTATCCCTATTGCTCAATCTGAATACAAAGTGGGGTTGTTTGCTGACGACATTATGTTAACCCTGTTATCCCCTTCACAATCGATCCAGTCAGCCTGGGAAATATTCACTCAATTTGAGAGACTGACAGAATTCAAATTAAACATAAATAAAACCGAGATACTAACCTTCAACTACTCTCCTCCTTCCTAGATTAAAAAGGCCTTTCCCTTTAAGTGGAGAACAACTAAAATAAAATACTTCGGTGTTCACCTCCCCTTAGACCTTGGAGTCATCGAATTATCTAATTATGAACCTCTCACAGTTCAGATACAAGCAGACCTGAATAGATGGTCTACGATTTGTACTTCCTTATACCAAAAAATCCTAGCAATTCGTACCGTCCTCCCATGAATTCTTTACCTACTTCAAACTATCCCTTACTTTCCCTCCAAATTTTACTTCACATCCTGGAACAAAATGGTTAAAAATTTCATTTGGGGGAAAACCGTTCCAGGACTAGATTAACTATACTTAAATTATCCCCCAAACAAGGCGGACTCAATCTCCCAGACTTCCTTATACATGCCCAAGCAGCATTTTTAAGAACCCTAATATTATGGCTTACGTCCTCATATACTTCCCCATGGAAGACCATAGAATTCCAACTCAATGACTTACACGACATAAAGAAAATATTGTTCTCCACAGACAGCAACTCCCTAAGCCCTTCCTCCTTAACGCCCATAACAGCACAAACCTATAGGTGGTGGAGGCTCCTGAGAAGGGCAGGTCCCACCCAGCAAGTCTTTGAATTCTGCAAATTAATCTCTCAAGACGAAAAGTTCACTCCCAATTACATGGACCTGGCTTTCCTCGGGTGGTGTGCACAAGGCCTATCACATATTTATTAGTTCCTCTCCCCCGAAGGCATTATCACTTTTGAAAAGCTCCAATCCCAATTCTCTCTAAGATCCTCTGATCTCTTTCGCTATTTTCAGATTCGAAACCATCTCCTACACAATAACATAATACCTCCCAGAATACCCTCTCCTATACCTAAATTACTTAAGCTATTTATCGACACAAGTGAGGGGAGAATGGGATCCCATCTAATTAGAAACATAGAAACATAGACTTTGACAGCAGATAAGGACCGCTAGGCCCATCTAGTCTGCCCATTTCCCTACCTACAGGATAGGCCGCAGATCCTAGTTAACCAACAGCCTATATCTTCCTGCCCCCCACAAGAATTGCCTTATGTCTGTCCCATGCATTCTTGAATTCTCCCACAGTTTTAGACCCCACAACTTCCTCAGGAAGGCTGTTCCATGCATCCACTACCCTCTCTGTGAAATAATACTTCCTCACATTGCCCCTGAACCGCCCTCCTTCTATCTTTTAAATTGTGTCCCTTGTTCTTGCAAGTCTCTTTTTCTGAAAGATGCTACCCTCTTGGACTTTGTTGATTCCCTTGAGGTACTTGAAAGTTTCTATCATGTCCCCCTCTCCTTCTTTCCTCAAGGGGTATGCATATTAAGCTCCTTTAGTCTCCTCATATGGCTTCTCTTACAGACCCTGCACCATTTTAGTTGCCCTCCTCTGGACTGCCTCTATCCTGTCTATGTCCTTGGAGATGGGGTCTCCAGAACTGGACACAGTATTCCAGATGGGGTCTCACCAACTGTCTGTACAGAGGATAACAACTTCCTGTTTTCTGCTGCTGATGCCTCCCTATACATCCCAGTATACCCCGGCCCCCTACTGCCTTCTCACATTGCTTGCTAACCTTAAGGTCATCTGATATGATTACCCCAGGTCCCTTTCCTGTTTTGTTGTTGTTACTACCTCCCACCCATTGTGTATTCTTCCTGGGTTCTTGTTTCCAGGTGCATTATTTTGCACTTTTGCATTGAATCCTAGCTGCCATATGTCTGACCATTCCTCCAACCTTGCCAAGTCCCTTTCATCCTTTCCACGCCTCCTTGTGTATCAACCCTTTTGCAGATCTTTGTGTCATCTGCAAAAGGCATACTTCCTTCCAGTCCCTCTGCAATGTCACTGATGAAGACATTAAAGGACTGGACCCAATACTGAACCATGCAGTACCCACTAGTAGCCCTTTCTTCAGAGTGGACTCCATTTACAATTACCTTCTGTGTCCTGTTGTCCAGCCAATGTTTTACGCAGGCTACCACCCTTGGACCCACTCCCAGGCTGGTTAATTTGACTAATAATCTTTTGTGTGGGACTGTGTCAAATGCCTTGCTAAAGTCTAGGTAGGCCATGTCCACAGCCCCTCCCTGGTCTACTACTTTGGTCACCCAGTCAAAGAAATCTATTAGATTCGTCTGACATGACCTTCCCACTGTGAACCCATGCTGCCTTGGATCCTGTGCTCCACTGACCTCTAGGTACTCAACTATTCTTTCCTTCAGAAGTGACTCCATCACTTTCCCTACCAAGAGGTCAGACTGACAGGTCTGTAGTTTCCTGCCTCTGTCTTGGTCCCACTTTTGTGAAGGGAATCACATCCGCCTTCCCTCCAGTCCTCGGGTACCACACCATCCTCCTATGATTTATTAAAAAGAGTAGCCAGTGGTTTCACTAGTTCCTTCCTTAATTCTTTTAGAATTCTGGGGTGAATTCCATCAGGACCCATTGATGTTGTCCACCTTCAGTTTTAGGAGTTCTTGCAGAACCCTTCTTCTGTGAAAGGACTGGGAGCGACCCTATCAAGAGTGCTTCTGTTAATTGGATTAGGCACTTCCCTCCTCTTTTAGAATACTGAGCAGAAATATTCGTTCAGTATTCCTGCTTTTCACTGCCCCTCTGCCCACCCACTCGCTCATTCTATTCAGCCTCACTATCCTCCCTTTGTCTTTCTACGCTGCTGATGTACCTATAAAAGGTTTTATCCCCCTTCTTAACTGAGTTGACTATCTTTCCTCAGTTTGGGCCTTTGCTATTCTGACTTCCCTCCCTGCTTCTTTCTGCCTTAACTGGTACAGCTCTCTGTCCTGCTCCTTCTGTGTTTCCTTATACTTCCGGAATACTATCTTTTCTTCCTGACTTTCACAGCCACCTCTCTGAGAACCATAGTGGCTTTTCTTTCTGTTTTGATTTGTTTATTTGCTTCACACAAAGGCTTGTTGCCTCTGTGATGGCAGTTTTGATAATTCCCCATTGTTGCTCCACACCTCCTTCTAGCCTGTTTGCTAGTGCTTTTCTGAGGCACTCTCCCATCTTGCCAAAGTCAGCCCTCCTAAAGTCCAGTACCCTCACTTTTGTATGGCTTGACTCTGTAGCTGAGTTTAATGAACCACACTGATGGTCACTTGTCCCCAGATGGCAACCCACTTCTAGATCTGAGATCTCTCAGCTCCCCGTTTGAGAGTATGAGGTCTAAGATTGCTCCTCACGAGTGGGTTCTGAAACTAGCTGTCTAATGCCTGCCACCTGTAGGGCGTCAAGAATGGCCCTGCTCTTGGATGTGGCTGCAAATGTGCTCCAGTTAACATCTGGCATATTCAGGTCTCCCATCAATAGTATCTCCCTTTCTCTGCCATTCTAAGAATGCCTCCATCGTATCCTTGTCCATTCCTTCCCCTGACATGGGGGTCTGTACACAACCCTGTGCGGATTGTGGTGCCTTTCAGTCTCCAAGGTGACCCACAGTGCCTCCTCTCCTCCCTGTTTACTCTTTTGTTCAGTTGCTTTTATCCCTTCCTTTACATAGAGAGCTACTCCTTACATAGAGAGCTACTCCTCCCCCTCTTCTCCCCTGCCTGTCTCTCCTGTAGGTTATGTACCCTGGTATGTTAACATCCCAGTCATGGTTCTCTGTGTACCATGTTTCTGTGACTGCTACGATATCCAGGCATCCCTCTTCCATTAAGGCCATCAGCTCAGGGAGCTTGTTGCCCAGACTACGGGCATTGGTACTCATTACCCTCCATTTCCTGATGGCCTTACCCCCTTTTGCCCCATCCCTGTCCTTCTTGCCTTTGTCACTTTCTCCATTTACCACTGCCCTTCTCCCTATCGACACCTCCATGTTGGTGTTTGCCACACTTACTACCGTGATTGTTTGGGGGCTAGGATTTC
Organism: Neoceratodus forsteri; assembly: GCA_016271365.2. NCBI lineage: Eukaryota > Metazoa > Chordata > Ceratodontiformes > Ceratodontidae > Neoceratodus > Neoceratodus forsteri. The sequence goes on from JADMNL010000033.1 coordinate 36,816,772, forward strand.
CTGCTCCTTTCCAGTGCCTCCCCTTGGCTGGTTTAAAAGCTTGCCAATGAAGCATTTAAACCTATCACCTAGGATCCTGGTTCCCTCCCGGACAGATGCAGCCCATCATGCCAGTATAGGCTTGCATCACTCCAGGTGGACCCCAGTCCCCAATGAAGCCAAATCCCTGAGCTCCACACCAGTTTTTCAACCACTGATTGAATCCCATGGTACGGAACACCCTAGCCTCTCCTATGCCATAGATGGGTAGCACCTCCGAGAAGGTTACCATGCATGCTACTTGACTAAGGCCCCTCCCCAATTCCACAAACTCTTCCTGCACTTCTCTAATCCCTTTCTTAGCCAGGTCATTTGTCCCTAGGTGGACAATGACATCCAGCTCCCTCCCTGTGCAGCTGCTCCGCAATCCTGAGGATTCGCTCCCTGTCCCTCAAGCCATGGCGCCAGGCAGGCACCTACCTCCCTCTCCCTTCCTTGCCCAGTTCTACCTTCCTAACAATGGAGTCCCCAGCAGGAGTTGTTTCCTTCCCCTGCAGGGTCCCCTGCCACCCTCCTGTGGGTCTCCTTTGTGGAGGTTCCCAGCATCCTCCTTGGTCTCCACTGTAGGTGCCTCCATAGAGGAACCACACTTTGCCAGAATGGCATAGGAATTGTGGAGAGGTACAACTGGAGGGATGTGCCTCTGTTCCACCACCCTCACCCTCCCTGAGCCCACTGGGGTCCAACCGCTCCTCTTTCTTGGCAACCTCTGAGGCAACGGCAACGGCAGTGGCACTGGTGGTCCCTGGATGGAAGAGGAGGTCCCACAACTCCTGGCCAACTCAGCCTGGAGATGAGCAACCCCCTCCCTCAGCCCAGAGAGGTGCCTGCAGATGGGACAACACCGCATCCTCCAGAACATCTCCCGAAGACTGCTGCTCCACAGCCACTGCACTGCACCACTCCAATCATGTCTTATTTCTGGCCCCTTAACTGTTTGCAATCCTTACTCTTTCCTCTGTTTTTTTTCTCTCTCTCTACTTTCTGCCTGTGTTCCCTTTAAGCTCCTGATTGTCCTGTTCTGAGACAAGAATATCCTACATTTCTCAGTAGACCACTTACTTGTTCAGAGGCAGACCTCCAGCAGCTAATTGGACTAATATATACAGAACTCCGATCAGGTCTCCCTAACCCTACACTTTTGACTTTGTCAGCTTGGAACAAAGAGCTGCACTTACAAATCTCGCCAGACACATGGTTTAAAACAACATTAATAGAGACAAGATCAAGCTCATCCCCGTACTGGAGAGAATTTGCCTGGAAATGCTGCTCCAGATATTTTAGAGACCCCTCAGTACTAATGAAATACCTCCCAGATACATATGGAAGATGCTGGAGAAACTGTGGCTGTACCCGAGCAACTCTCTCGCATGTTTTCTGGACCTGTCCCTATCTTATGCCTTTCTGGCTAACTATTCAAACCGAATTAACCACTCTATTCTCTGAACCAGTTGAACTAACAGTCGAACAGTTCCTTTTGGGGGTGTATCCGGATCATGCTCCCCCCTAGGAGAAGACCATATTACCAATATGTTTCGTGGTTGCTAAAAAAGCAATCACGAGATGATGGATGAGAACACAGATTCCTACACTACAAAACTGGAGACAAATAATGTCTGAAATATACAAATCCAAGACATTTAACCTAGAACTAAGAGGAAATTCCATCCTTCGATCAGGAAAGTGGAGTCAACGGACCCAACACATAACTACTTTAAGCTTAGATTTTGCCCTTTAACCTTATTTGGCCTAATTTGGTATTTACCTCGAGGTATAACTTCCTCAATCCTCTAACTAGAACCTGGGCTTCAACTTAAAAAAACAAAAAAAACATCATTATCATGTAAATTGCCTATTCACAATCAAACTTATCTCCAGATATTCTCTTTGTAAAAGATTAATCGCTCAACTGCTATTGTATTGTACTCTATCAGTTCTTACCTGTACCTAACTTCAACCAATGTGTAGTAAACAAAATACTTCTGAATAAAAAGAAATTTAAAAAAAAATGAATATCCGGGCCCAGATGTACATAGAATACTCAGATATGTTCATCGCACGAGGGACTGCAGGAAGTCCTCGCAGCTGTTTGTTTCTTTCACCCCTGAAAAAGAGGGCATACCTGTTGCTAAACAGTACCTGTCGAATTGGTTGGCCAACTGCATTATTTTCTGTTACAGGAAGTGCAATAAGGAACTTCCTGGGGTTGTTTGTAGCCACTCCACCAGAGGCATGGCCACCTCTGTTGCCTGTTTCAGGAATATGTCAGCTGCTGAAATCTGTGCCTCTGCCACTTGGAGTACTGTCCATACTTTTACTAACACTACAGTCTGGACAGTGCCTCTAGGAGAACAACAGGCTTTGACTTGACTGTGCTTCAAGGCCTCCTGTCATAGGCCTATAGCCTCCAGCCACCCAGACTGTCAGTACTGCTTGGGACTCATTCCATAGGTGTGGCCTGATGCAAGAGATACCCTTGATGAAGATAATACAGTTACGTAAGAACTTACTGTAACTTCCTCCCTAACTTCCTTCCTTAACCCTGTCCTGTCCCTATTTTAATTCCTTCTCAGCAATCTCACCTTTCTCTCACCCACCCTTTCTTCCTTTCCGTCCACTCCCTTCCCTCTAGTACACCTTCTGACCCTTCCTGTTACCCCTTCCTTCCTCCCTCTCTCTCAACTAACTGGCCAACTAGTCCCCCTGTAGGGCTTAACAACATCTTAGGGGAACAGGTTTTGGCTGCCTACTTTTCCCTCTCCACCTAGTGGTCTGCTCCTGGTCCCCATGCAGGGTTCACAGCATCCTGAGGGGGAACAGGTTCTGGCTGCCTATTTTTCCCTCCCTCTGAACTCCCAACTATCTACTGTAATTCTATTCCTATTTTAAATTTCCTCCTATGCTACTTCACTTTTCCCTCACTACTTCCTATTCCCCCCCTTCATGCTGCCCACCCTCTAGTTCACCTGTTGCCACCTCCTATCTCTCCCCCTCACTTCCTCTCCCTCCTTTATGTGGCCTACTACTCCCTTGTCTGGTTCAGAATTATCCAGAGGGGGCATAGACTGTCTGCTTATTCCCCCCTCCAACGGGCCAGCTTCATGCCTCCTTGCAGGGTTCACAACATTCCTTGTTTTTCTCAGTAATTTATAGCCCTTGCCTACCATCCCCCCTCCCCCACACTTAAATTACTTACTTTTGAGCCATTTAGCACTTGTAACCTTTTTGAAATGATTGCACTCAGTTGTACTGAGCTACATCGTCCTGTCTGCACTATTTCGTCCAGCTACTCTTAGCTGCTGTATTGCATCTTACCTCCTTACTGGAATGCCTGATCTTCCTGGACATAGTTTCCACCACTCATTCACACTAATGGGATCTACGCCAGAGTCACTAGGACCCAGCGGGAGCAAACCTTTCAAGAGGGTCGGCGCCAGAGATGGCGTGAGGAGTGGCACCGTGAGCCCCGGCTTGTGTGGTAAAGACTATCTTGGCATCGATCCTCCAACCACCTCAGTTCCTTTTTCCCTGCCATCAAGTACGCTTCAGTGACGACGTTGCTCACCCGCCGGGAGTCGAACTTCAAACTAGCAGCTTAGTTTTCAGTTTTATTATTTTGTAATTATTTGCGAATAAGTACCGATCTTATTAATTTTACATATTATAACAAGAAGTCTTCAACCCTCCATTGTCAGAGTCAACCATGAGCGGGTCAGATGACGGTAGGCAGACTTTGTATGAAAGCTGTTCAGTCAGCTGGGCTGGATCCGGTCCACCGCCCTCTCTGGAGGGAGGGTCTGACAATGGGCAGTCCAATGCCCGGGGAGATGGGCAGTCCCCCTGAAAGCATAAAAGGAAACGGTCCCATACTCGGCACCGTTCACCCTTGAAGTTCGTCTTTGCTTTAAACTGAAAAGAGAAGAGCATCACTAAATGTAACTTCTGTTGTTATGTCTACGTAGATAGTGGGTTATTGGGGCCAGGCACCGGTCTCCACCTCTGTCAGAGTCGCCGGTTTCTGTCTTCGGTGGCCGACCTCCTCGACACCGAAGCTCCTATTGGAGGGGCTTCCAATGAGCAGTTTCACCAGTGGCCTGCTCTTATGGAGCTTTGGGCTTGGAGGTTGGTCCAGCTGCCTGATCTGTTCACCACGAGACTGAGGCCTCCGGGCCATTCGGGTTTGGAGGGGCAGGTAGGGCAGTTGGGTCTTCCTAGTCACGCGGCGCCTTCCTTGGTGCTGTCACCTCTGCGCTCAGGTGTTTTCCCCCTCACATGGCTGCGGCACAGGGGTCCACACCGAAGCCTCTATGTCCTGCTAATTTTCCTTCTTTTTCCTCAAATCGCAGTTTTCAGATCCTTGGGACTCTCTCTGCACCATCCGCGGCGCCGAGTCTGTCCACAGTGCCGGGGGCTCTATCGGCATTGCCTGTGGCGCTGCGGGCTCTGTTGGTGCCATGTGCTGGGCTGTTTTTGATGCCGCTGACTTCCTTGCGCTCGGCGCCATGTTCTTCGGCGCCAAGGCTTCATGCGGTAGTGCCCGGCCTCCAGGGTTACTCTACTCCGATTCTTTCCTCTTCTGTTTTTCTCCTTTCACTCCTTTCCCATCCATACAGTCCCTCCTGGACTATCAGGAGATGATTTTGAGCCTGACCCAGATCTTCGACTGGGTGATGATGTTGATGACACTGCCTTGGCAGCAGGGATCAATCCTTCTGCAGAGCCTGTGGTCGAAGATCTTTCCTTTAAGTCTCTGCTTAAAAATTTAAATTCTACTCTCTCTCCAGACTACAGAAATCGATCCTGGAAAGCTTTTAAGACTCCAATACCTCCATGTCCTGGAGATCCCTATGGATTTAACTCCTCCAGTACAGCCCTCTTTCGAGACCCTCTCTCAGATGGTATGGAATAATCCAGCTCTCATTCCTTCCATGGCTAAGTCCGTAGACAGGAAATATGCCCCTCCCGAGGATTGTCCCATATTGGCCTCACAAGCGTTCGCTGATCCCATTGTAGTCTTGGCAGAGAATAAGGCCGTCCTTCCTCAGGCATCTACAGCCCAGCCTATAAATAAAGAATCTCGCAAGATAGAAACCTTAGGTAAGAGAGTCTTTGCTGCCTCCACCCTGAGTATGTGTATTGCCAGCTACCAGGGCTATTTTCCTCAATATGAGTATGTTCTTTGGCATTCACTCAAACAAATGGTAGAAGCTCTGCCCGAATTGGAAGCCAATGAAGAGCTACTCCAGACCATAACCAGGTGTATCGAGTCCAACAACCAACAGGTTAAAGCTGCAATGGACGTTTTTGATATTGCTTCCCGAGCGGTGGCGGCTGGCATCTGCACCCGTCGCTACTCTTGGCTACATACTTCAGGCTTCTCGAATGATGCCCAGCAGCAGGTTATGGCCTTACCTTTTGACGGTATGTACCTATTCGGGCCTCAGGTGGAGCAAGCACTGGAGGCCATGCAGAAGACTAGATCTGCCATTAAGACAGCCAGACCTACACCTGCCCCCTCCTGAGTCCTGACCCTCAGTCCTTTCCCATCAAGGTGACAGAACCTCTGAAGAAGTCACTTGCCTGGTGGTCGCAGGAGGACAACCTTCTGGAAAGATACCCCTTTGCTCCTCTGGATCATCAGATCTCTATTACCATGGACGCATCCCTGATGGGGCGGGGAGCTCATTGTCAGAATCTCCACACCCAAGGTACGTGGACTCAGGAAGAGTCCCAGCTTCACATAAACGTCCTGGAAATGAGAGCCACCCTCTATGCAGTCCGAGCCTTGAAGGAGGTACTCTGTCACAAGAACATTCTCCTTCAAACGGACAACAAAGCAGTGATGTATTACATCAACAAGCAAGGCAGTGCACACTCTTACCCATTATGCAGGGAAGTTATGAGGGTATGGGAATGGTGCCTGGAGCACAAGGCTCTAATCCACGTGATTTATCTGCCAGGAGTACAAAACGAGCTGGCAGACCGTCTCAGCAGAATGGAGACAGATCCTCACGAGTGGTCTCTCAACTTAATCGTTCAGTCACTCTTCAAAGAATGGGGAACTCCAGACCGGGACCTTTTTGTGTCCCCACTGAATGCAAAACTGCCTCTCTTCTGCTCCAGAAATCCAGGACCTGGCATTTTCTGTCAGGATGCGTTTAGGCTGCAGCGGACAAGATGCTTTCTGTATGCCTTTCCTCCGCTTCCCCTAATTCAGGGTACTTCTCAGATTCGAGTCTCGGGGAGGCAGAATGATTCTCATTGCTCCCTTCTGGCCTCGGCATATATGGTTTCCACTACTCAACAGTCTGTCAGAAATCTCTCAAAGACGCTTCCCCTTCAGATGAACCTTCTGACCCAGTGTCCCTTGGTCCATCCCAATCAGAGGTCGCTTCACCTTCATGCTTGGCTCCTGAAGAGATAGAGGTGAATAGGTTCAACATTTCTCATAGGGTTTCAGATATTCTTTTAGCTGCGTGTAAGCTGGTCACTAGAAAAACCTATACAGCCAAATGGAAGCATTTCTCTATCTGGTGTGCAAAATCCTCTTCAAATCCTTTTTCCTTCCCACTGAATAAGGTCTTGGAGTACCTTTTAGACCTCTCAAATTCAGGTTTGCAGTACTCCACAGTCAAAGTACATCTTTGTGCCATCGCAATTCATGAGCTGGTACTTTCCATGTCTCTGGCTCAGTTACCTGTAGTTAAGAGGTTTCTTAGGGGTATTCTGCATACTAGACCCCTATCAGATGTCCAGTCGCAGCCTGGGACATTAACCTTGTGCTAGACATGCTCACTCGCAAACCTTTCGAGCCTCTAGCTACTTGCGAGTAGAAGTTCCTCACTTGGAAAATGGCCTTCCTGGTGGCCATCACTTCAGTCCATAGAGTTTCTGAAATACATGCACTAGTCACATACCCCCCCCCGTACACTGTATTTCACAAGGACAAAGTAGTTCTTAGGACTCATCTTAAGTTTCTCCCTAAGGTTGTATCAGAATTCTGTCTAAACCAACCTTTAGTCCTGCCTACCTACTTTACGAACTTCTAGAATGAAGGAGCACGTACCCTTCATTTTCTGGATGTTAAGTGAACGCTGCGTTTCTATCTAGAGAGAACAAAAGAAATCCGCAAGGCTCAACAACTGTTTGTTTCCTTCAACGAGACCCAGCTGGGCCAACCTGTCACTATTAGTTGCTTTTCAGTGTGGCTGGTAGCATGCCTTCGCCACTGCTATTCTATGGCGCAGGTTAAGCTGGAAGGCAGAGTGTATGCTCACTCTACCAGAGCAGTCACGGCATCTCTGGCAGAAATCCACAATGTGCCTACTGCAGATATTTGCAATGCAGCTACCTGGATCTCAGTGCACACTTTCATTAAGCACTACGCCTTGGATGTCCATGCCAGATGACATCTGTCATTTGGCAGGTCTATTCTTAACAGACTTCTGTCCTAAGTATGTGAGCTCTTTTTCCTGGCTCCCGTCTTGAGGGATTATTAGCTCGGTACTCTCCCATTAGTGTGAATGAATGGTGGAGACTTTATGTCCAGGAAGATATGGAAATTATATACCTACCATGATTCTTGATCTTCTTGGACGAAGTCTCCACCACTCATTCACATGCCCACCCACCATCCCTCGAGCTCACTCCTATGTTTTTGGTCTTCACTCCCTCAATCGCTGGGCCATGAAGACTTCATTGTTGACCCTTCTTACATGGGTCATTCAGACTACTGTATCTTGTGTCCGATTTTAGGCTAGTCCTTCTAGGTTAGTTACGCTGCACCTCCTCGGAAAAAAGTTACTGAGGCGGTTGGAGATTGGCCTTAAGACAGTCTTCACCGCTCGAGCTGGGGCTCACGGTGCTGCTCCTCGCGCCATCTCTGGTGACGATCCTCTTGAAAAGTTTGCTCCCGCTGGTTCCTAGTGCCTCCAGCATAGATCCCATTAGTGTGCATGAGTGGTGAAGACTTTGTCAAAGAAGATCAAGAATTACAATAGGTACGTAATTTCCATTTCTTACCCCAGGAATCCTTTAGCATCAGTAACTTTTTTGCACTTAGCTGGCTAGTTGCAACTGCCCTGGAGGTGTGCCTTTAAGAGATTTTTAAATGAGCATAGGGCCAAGCCAATCAAAAGACAGGAGGGGGTGTGAGCTGAGTGAGAGCTGTTGAATGCTTCAGAATTTTTTCTTCACCGGACTGAGCAATATTGCCTCTGAGGTGTCTCCCAACTTTCCTTGTTGACAGCTTCCTAGTGCTTAGCTGGGTAAAGTTTTCCTCATAAATTATTTCCTTTAGTGTGCTGAGTGAAAGTTTTACTTTTTCATTAGCTCTGTGCACATTTTTTATTTTTAGTGTGACTGCGTTATTTTGACTTTATTTTTACAGCGACTATTTAGTTTAAAGCCTAATTTTTTCACGCGTGCATATTTTCAATGGTTTCCTTCATTTCTGAGGCAAATTCTTGCAGGGTTTACGGCAAGGCACCTGCAGTAGATTTCAAATTTAAACCGTGCCTGGGGGTTTTCTCTCTAGATTGACAATTATGAGGAAACCTTTTTTGTTATATAACTGGACCTTGGTATCATCTGTGTCAGGACTGTCCGTAAGGGTCCAGCAGCCACCTATGCGCAGTTGAGTATAACTGGGTTTCTATTAAGACTGGCACTGGTATAGATCCCAGTTTTACAACCAAAAAAAAAGGCACTAGAAATAGAGTTTAACTGGGGCAGGACTGGCCGGTAGCATTTTCACAGAAATCTGCACTCAGTTTGTAGGTCCAGAACTGGTTTGCTTTGCTTAAATTGGCAAACACAGCAGACAAACCTTTGATTATTATGGCTGAGGATAAATCAAAGGTTTCCGAGGAGCCATTCAAAAGTACTAATACCAAAAGCAGAGGTGCTGAGGACCCCTCCAGATCCCAGCCAAAAAATAAAGCTTCCAAAGATGAAGTTCCTTACAGACTGAAAAATAATAAGGGTGACAAAAAAAGTAAGCTTGATCATGCCTCTGATGAAGTGGCTAAAAAGAAACATTGTCTAGACAGATATGCTTCCGTTGCCCCTGGGAAAGCCAATAGCGAGACAACAGGCAGCTTAAAGCATACAGAAAAAACAAAACACTCACAAACTGCGCAGGTTCTTCCGTCAGTGCAAGATATGGAAAAAGCATGGCAACCAGCTGTACTTTTTCGGACTGTGGACAGGTTACTTCGTCCAGCCTGTTAATAGCCGAAGAAGGTTTTTTCTAATGCTGAATGCGAAGAGTTTGCTCAATTCTTCTCGGACAGTGTGTCCAGTATCCGGCAGGGAGTTCCTCCAGTCAAAAATGTCATAGCTGGCAGCGTTGGGGAAAATGATGGAATCACTTCTGAAAGAAAGAATTGTTGAGTACCTAGAGGCCAGCGGGGCACAGGATCCAAAGCAGCATGGATTCACAGCAGGAAGGTCATGTCAGACTAATCTAATCGATTTCTTTGACTGGGTGACCAAAGTAATAGACCAGGGAGGGGCTGTGGATATGGCCTACCTAGACTTTAGCAAGGCATTTGACACAGTCCCGCACAAAAGATTAATAAGTTAGCCAGCCTGGGAGTGGGTCCCAGGGTGGTAGCCTGGGTAGCAAACTGGCTGCACAACAGGACACAGAAGGTAACAGTGAATGGAACACATTCCGAAGAAAGGGGGGTTACTAGTGGAGTACCTCAGAGCTCAGTACTGGATCCAGTCCTCTTTAACGTCTTTATAGGTGGCATTGCAGAGGGTCTGGAAGGAAAGGTATGCCTCTTTGCAGATGACACAAAGATCTGTAACAGAGTTTATACACAAGGTGGGGTAGAAAGGATGAGAAGGGACTTGGCAAGGTTGGAGGAATGGTCAGACATATGGCAACTTAGATTCAATGCAAAGAAGTGCAAAGTAATGCACCTGGGAAATAAAAGTCCAGGAGAAGAGTACACAATAGTAGGGGAGGTACTAACAACAACAATAATAATGGAAAGGGACCTGGGGGTAGTCATATCAGATGATCTAAAGGTGGGTAAGCAATGTGAGAAGTCGGTAAGGAGAGCCAGGGGGATACTGGGATGCACAGGGAGAGGCATCACTAACTTAGCCACGTCTACTTCTCCCATGAATCACTTATGCAAAATTGTTAAATGTACTGTGCACCTGTTTAATACTTTGTGAGCCTTGTGATGCCTGCTGTTTCTGTGTTAAGTGTTTGATACCAATTCCCAACATGTATCAGCTGTAAATACTGTATATTGATATCTATGTATGTAATTTACTGTAACTAATTTGGGGTCGCCCCTGAAAAAATGATCTCTGGTCTCAGTGGGCTTACCCGGTTAACAAAATCTAAATAAATAAGGCATCGCCAGTAGAAGACAGGAAGTTGGTGGCCCTCTATACAGACAGTTGGCAAGACCACATCTGGAGTACTGTGTACAGTTCTGGAGACCCCATCTCAGCAAAGACATAGGGTGGAGGCTGTCCAGAGAAGAGCAACCAAAATGATGCAGGGTCTGCACCAGAAGACATATGAACAAAGACTAAAGGAGCTTAGGATGTATAGCCTCGAGGAAAGGAGAGAGAGGACGACATGATAGAAACTTTCAAATACCTCCAGGGAATCAACAAAGTGCAAGAGGGTAGCATCTTTCAGAAAAAGAGACGTGCAAGAACAAGGGGGCACAATTTGAAGATAGAGGGGGGATGGCTCAGAGGTAATGTGAGGAAATATTTCATCACAGAGTGGGTTGTAAATGCATGGAACGGCCTTCCTGAGGAGGAGGTTGTAGAGTTAAAAACAGTGGGGGAATTCAAGAATGCATGGGATAGACATAAAGCAATTCTAGTGTGGGGTAGGAGGAAGTAGGCTGTTGGTTAACCTTAATAAACTGGATGTCCTCTGTCATCATGCCCTGTGGTTCATTACAAACTCCCCTTACCGAACCCACCACTGTGATCTGCATGCAGCTGTTGGTTGGACGTCACTTACTATTAGACGTACACGCCATGCTTATATCTGGACTCTCAAGTTACTTCTGAACAAGCTCCCGAGCTATCTAACATCCCTCATCTGCATCTCCTGCAGTGCAAACTCGCTTACGAAATCAGACTTTTATCTTCTTTGATGTTCCTAGGACTTGCACCTCCTTTGGCAAACGTGCCATATCAAGTACTCTTCCAGCCAACTGGAATAAGCTTTAATCCTCACTGAAGTTATCCAGAATTGCCTCTAGCAACTTCTATAAAAGGCTAGCTGCATCCAAAATAAAAGATATTTGTATTGTAACTATTTCTAACAACCGTTCTCCATCCATCCTCTCACCTAACAAAATCTGCTCCAGTCCTGATGGAATCCATATAGCTTATGCACCTGACCTCCTTCCCAACTTATCCACTATGGCCTAACATTATGATCCCATTATCTGCTCCTACGACTCTTCTTTGTCCATAATATTGTTTCCTCTATATTCTACTCCCCCACTCTCTCTTTACCATTATCTTCTGCTATCTCTCCCCTCCCACTCTACCTATTCCTCTTCTCCACTGGCACTACATCCCATTTAGCCCACTTCTTGTTCCCTGTTCTCCCATGCTTCAACACTTCCTCATTTAACTACCCTTTCTTGTTGACTTTCCTCCACCCTCTTCCAATGCCTCCCACCAGGTTATGCTCCTTATACCTACCTTGTTGTGTCTTAATTGAGCACTATGCATCATATGTACTTAAACTGTGCCTTCTTGTTGTTATGTCTATTCCTTATATGGAAGCTGTACTTGATTGCATAAGTGCCTCAGGACCTCCTTGGGAATGAGCTTGCTCCCCAGAGTTGTTTTCCTGCACTAAACGTGACCCCACCCACCGCCTGGCCCTGTGCAAGTTATGGAGAGGAGGGGGGCGAAAATGGAGAGCGTTACACGAGAAACTCAGGTGTGCCCACCCACCCTCTGGAGCGCTCCATGGCGTTAGTATCGCCAAATAAAATTGTGGCTGTTGTGTTTCCCACTTCCTAGCTCGTTTTCAGTGTTTGTGGGGGCCGGGAGACCATAGAAACACATGGGCGGCTCCTGCACTGGTTACACCGAACAAGTACTTGATGCATTTAGCACTGCAGGATGGTTACGCACGCCCATACTGCTGTTTGTTGTTGCTGAGGTCCTGAGATTGCTCCCTGGCCCTGATCTGCAGTACTAGGGGCCACGAGAACAATACGATAAGCGCCAAACGTCTGGGAAGCAAGACGTGTTCCAAATGCAACATACATACTAGCGGAACCCCGGCCCCACCCCGGAAACAGAGCGTTTTTGCCACCCAAAAGATGGCGGGGCGCTTCTCGGGCCTCAGAAAAGGGCGCTGTCATTCTAGACTATCGAGTTCTGTGTCGCAGCCTGCAGGGAGCGCTGGTTCTGTATCTGCCTGCAGGGGTCGCTGTCGCTGTGCAACTCCCAACCTGAATGGTGCAGCGTCTGTGTATCGATCTCCTTCCCAGCCTGTTGGGGGAGCTGTCTCTGTCGTGCGCTCTCCCTCCTGCCTGCACGGGGCGCTGTGCCTGTCGCTCTCTCCCAGCCTGTGGGCGGCCCCTCTAGCCAACCCTCTTCTCGCTGTCCCTGCCTACCGGAAGCCCGTCCTGCCGCCGTGACGCGCTTCCTGTGTCCGGGTTGCTGGGGGCGGAGCCTGTAGTCCCGGAGTCCCCGGTCCGTAGTTGCGATGGCGGTGGGCGGTGTGAGGAGTGAGCAGGGCTACCTGGTGGAGCAGTGGCACAGCAGCATACGGCGGTAGGGGGTGATAGCGAGCGAGTTCGGACAGGCAGGGAGGGAAAGCCAGCAGCGGCAGGAAGTGCTGGCAGGACTGCACTGGAGAGACAGCAGCGAGCGGCACCGGGGCAGAGTGTGAGGGGCACGGAGGGAGGGAGGTAGCAGGGATCGCCGCGCCTCCACCTCCCTCGGGATCAGTCTGCGCTCTTGGGGCTCGGGAGGCCCGCTTCGGTTCTGGTTCGGCTCAGCTCTGGGGGCCCCTTCCCCCCGAATCCGGCTCCACCATGGCCGACCTGGAGGCGGTGCTGGCCGATGTCAGCTATCTGATGGCCATGGAGAAAAGCAAAGCCACCCCGGCAGCGAGGGCCAGCAAGAAGATCGTGCTGCCGGAGCCCAGGTAAGGAACAGCAGGTGCCTCCACCCTCAACTCTGCATCATGCACGCCCTAACCAAAACATGCATCCCCTCACACTCCTACCCCATTCACACCTGCCTCCATTACTAGCACCCCACCCCGACAGCAAGGACCAGCACGAATCGTGTGCTGCCGGAGCCCAGGTAAGGGAGATCAGGTAACCCCCTTCCCCAGATCAGGCGTTCTGCACCCCTCAACCAAAGCATACATCCCTGCACACATCTACCCCTTTACACTTGCCCCCCAAAAATCACTGTTACCCCGTCAGAAAGCGGCGAAAAGATTATGCTGCGGGAGCCCAGTTACTTCCACCCTCAGCTTTGCATCATGCACCCCTAACTCATGCATCATGGCACTCTACAACCAAAACATCCACCCCGACATACACTTGCTCCTATCACTGTTACCCCCACAGCGAGGGCCTGCAAGAACGTCATGAAGCTGAAGCCCAGGTAAGGGAGATCAGGTACCCCCACTCCCACCTGCGTATCATGTATCTCCCCCCAACTCTCATCATGTACCCTCCTACCAAACATGCCCCCCCCCGTACACACACCTGCCCCAGCAGCAAGGGCTAGCAAAAGGAGTATGTTCGAACCCAAGTAAGGAGATCAGGTATTCCTCCAACCCTTAACACTACATCATGTACCCGTTCCCAAGCCTACCCCTCCCAACCAAGTATGGACACCCCAACCAAAGCATGCGCCCCTACACTTCTGCCCTCTATGAGTGTCTCTCTCTCTCCCCCGCAGCGAGGGCCAGCAAAGATTGTGCCACTGGAGCCCAGGTGAGGAAGATAAGTTACCCCCAACTCTACATCATGCACCCTCCCAACTCCAGTATCATGCATCTCCCCAACCAAAGCATTGCACTCCTACACACACCTGCACACCTCCACATCCCAGTACAGACGCTGTAGTGCAGCATGGGTGGGTGCTACCCCCGTGAAGTGCTTGTGTCTCGGATGAGACATTAAAGTGAGGTCCCGTCTGTCTGTTCTGGTGGTGGTTAACGTGGACGTTAAAAATCCCGTGGCACTTCTCAAAAACAGGGGAGTTTCCCATGTGTCCTGGCCAAATTTACCCTCATCACTAAAATTACGACCAACAGTATGTCAGTCTGCTCACGTATCTCCCTACCCCCTGGAGTGAGGCTGAAAATAAGGCCGAATTGCTTAGGCCTCCTTTCCTGGTAAATAAAAACTAAAATAAAAACAGTTCTTTATGTATCAAATTTACCATGTTTTATGCCACCTTGCACAAGCCGCCCCCCCTCCTTTGGTCTTACTGCATCGGCCCCGTCACCCGCAGCGCTTAACCTGGCTCCATGCTCCCCACCTAGATGATGACACCCCCCGGGGGAAAGACCGCTAGAAGCTGGCCCAACTCCTCTGGTGGAGTTTATCTTTGGTTCTGGAGTAGGAACCTGGTCAGCAATGCTGCACTTGCAGCGGGCAGTGGACGGTACCCTGCGTGGGGTTTGGGTATTTCCTTTTTTTTTTTTTTTTCTGCTCCTTTTGAAAATGTCTGCATTGACGTGGTGGGCTGAGGCACAGAGTACCACACAGCCTACCACACTGATGACCGGGGTTTGGGAACGGACGCAGGTCGGTCAAGCTGGTCGAGGGAGATTTCTCCACAGGACAGCTCTCCTTCCTTGGGAAGGGGGAATAAACATGTCCTACTAGGTGTTTGCCACCTGGAGGAATCTACATGGCAGCACAGCGGGACACAAGGGAAGGGATCTCACCCTCTTGACACAGGGGGTGTCTCTGGAGGCCCATCTTGCACAGTGCCTCATTGCACGTCCTGTGAGCCTGGGGAGAAAATGATGGTTAAAAAAAAACCAAAAAAACTCCTTCCCGTGGCTGGATGACAGCCCGGTCCTCTGCAGACCCCCCACCAGTGACTGTACATCTCCAGGTCCCTTGGCAGGGGACAATGGAGTATAAACAGATTAAGAGGAAGAGAGTCCTGTTTTATTTTGACAGTGTCTGCAGTGATTAAAAAAATGGATGTCAGATTCACATTTTGGGGGGGGGGCAGGGTCATGCTGGGGTGAAGGAAGGCCATCCACCTGGAAAATACGGGGGCTTACTTGGAAAAGGAAGAATGGGGGTGCGGGGGGCACATTCATATCAGTATTAAACTTCAATATTATGCAGTGCCTGCAGTTTTACATTTTATATGTATTTGCGATGATTAAAAAAACAATTTAATAGAAAATGGTTGATATTTGAAAAGGTTAGAAGAAGTGATTGTTATGTGCGTAGGAACCTAACTAAGTTGTAGTCGATATGTAAATGTTCAGATATTCAGGTGGGCCAGTTGACTCTGTTTGGAGGGAATGTTGTGTAACTGTGTTTTGGAGGCTATGAATTGTTTTGCTGGAAGGTGTGCCTTTACTATTGCTACTGCATACCCTCTGCAGTAGGTCCAAGTGCTTGACTCGTTGCTGGCTTGTGGTGTATGTTGCTCTTTCCTCTGCTGTGTGTGTGTGAGTGTCTCTGATTTTATTGGCTGTTTGGCTGGAGTGTAGGTTTGCTGTTGTTGATGTCCTCAATGGTTCCTGTAGTCTCAATATCTTCTACCCCTTCTCGCTCCTTATGCTGCTTCCTCTTCCCTCCCTCTGTGTGAGGTGCCTGCTCTTTAGTTCCCCACTCTCAGTGTTTTGGGAGATGTCTTCAAACAGCATTTCCTGATTTACCCCTCTTCCTCTCGCTCTCTCGATTTCTCTCATTTACTCTCTCACGCTATATATATATATAGCAGAGAAAAAAATAAACTTCCCCTTCTAGTGGTCATTTTGCAATAACGTGTAAAAAGAGAATGAGCGCAAGAGGCTGTAAACTTTATTTCCATCTCAGGTTTTGTAAAATTGCTTTTGGAAGTATTTTTGTTGAGGGGAATACATTTTGAGAGCTGACACTGTGTGTGTTGCCGTGCCACATGTGGGGGAGAGTTCCTGATTCTCCTAGCTGTCCAGATTTAAGGTCTCCGATTTTCCATTTTCAAAGACGGGCAGTTCTGTTTTGCAAAATCTTAAACTCTTTTCTTTTGTTTTTTAAAATGGAGTGTGTCACCATGTTCTGCACTAAAAACGTGGCACAAATTTGGGTTTACACATTTGGAGCCACGTCATTGTAAATGTGTAGCAAACAGTTTTATATATGTAAAATAAACTTCATTGGTGTTTAAAAATGGCAAATTTTGTTTTTAATTATAGGTTTTTCATTTTCACTAAAAAAGGGTGACTACCAGTTGTGCTCTGTGAAGTACTCCTCGTGATCAGAGTCCTCTTCCTCTGTCCCTTTATCCCTTCGAGCCCTCCTGTTCCTCTCCCTGTTCTTTTTCCCTTTGTCATCGTTGGCCTGCATTCACATTTGGGAACAGTTCACAATCCCTCACCGATTGCAAGATAGATTCATCTGTATGCCTCCTCTGCGTCACTTCCACAAATCTACGAGTTGGGTATTCCTGTAAGAACTAAAGACTTGAACAGCAGCTGTATATCATTTAACAAAAATTATACAAGAACTGCGCAACACAACATATAATGAGCGTCTGCGTGACTAGAACATGTATTCCCTGGAGCAGCGGAGGGAGAGGGGAGACATGAACAAGACCTTCAAATTCCTAAAAGGAATAAACAAGGTGCAAGTTCAGGACCTGTTTCAGAGCAGAAATCACACAAGAACCAGGGGGCACAATATGAATCTGGAAGGGGGCAGATTCAGAGGCAACATGCTCAAGTTCTTCTTTACTGAGAGAGTGGTAGATGCGTGGAACTGCCTTCCACAGAGAGTGGTGGAGGCCAAAACGGCAGAAACTTTCAAAAATGCTTGGGGATAAATACAAGGGCACCATAACACTGAATAGCAGTTAAGAGGGGGGTGGGCTTATAGGCAGACTAGATGGGCCGAATGGTCCCCTTCTGCTGTCACTTTCCTGTCACTTTCTATGTTGCACAGAACGTGATTGCTCTGATGGCATTTGGATGGCATGTTGGGAATCTGTCCTTTACGTTGCGGCCTTAGAATTCCTTATGTTCACCATGGAATCAGACATTCAACTGCCACAAGGTTGCCGTGGCAAGGAATCCCGATGTCTGGTGTAGGCTGACAGTGGTGCATGATGGGGTATGCATTCCTTAGGAGAAATGAGCACTCCTTGAGTGCATGCTGTGGCAAGAAGCCTCAGACAGAGCGCTCCTGCATACACCCCGTCGGAGTGCTTTTATACCCCGTGAAATGCAGCAATCTGGGGTATGCTATTGCATGGGTACAACAGCCAGGTATTAAATATTCTGGGCACCCTGTATATGTGGGTGCATACAGACATGGCAGGGGATCTGGTTCAGCTAGTTGGAGAGCTGTATTTGCAGTGGCCATTTTTATTTATTAATACTTTTTCTTTCCAGCACCCTCGGGCCTGACCTGGGCACCTCCTTTCATCACCCTCAGAATCACCTTTACTGCCTGTGCATCCCCTGGGATCTGACACTCCATTCCTACCTTTGTTCATGTCTGACTGATGGTCCTTGGACAGGTAAGCTCTGGCTTGTCCCCTGCAGATGGGACTCTGAGGAGGACCAGGCATCCAAGGAAAAACTTCCATCCTGGCATGCTTGCAGGGAGGAGCTAGCAAGGTAAAGGCAAGCAAGACAGCACAGTTGGACTTAGTGGGACAAGGGGATGTCATTGGTCTTCAGTCTGCCCTTAATGTTTAGCCTCATGTCCTAACCACTTATCCCATCCACAGGGCATGCTTCATGGAGTGACCCAGCCTTATGCCTGTCAGGGTAGTCTGAGGGATGGGTGAGCCTCTCTTCTCCTTTGGAGCACACCTGTCAGCCCTGCTGTGGGCAGCTGATACCTCCGTATCAACACAGAGCCAGCAAGTGCATGCCGAGGCAGGGTCACTTCATAAGGGAACACAGTTCCTTCCCGATGATTTCCCTCCCCCTAGGTCATCCGGGAGCAGCTGTGAAACAGGAGGAGGTGCCCTTTCCTAAGGCAGGAAGTGTCGGACCCCTGCCTTGCCAGTCACTGCCAGACGACTTGTGCAAGGGTACATACCCAGGCCATGTGCATGGCAAGCAGTGGCCCAACTGCTGTTCTAGCTGAGCAACACCTTTTTGTTTCTGTGTGTGTGTATATGTATGTATATGTGCGTGTATGTGTATATACATATATATATATATATATATATATATATATATATATATATATTAACATACTAAACGCCTGCAGAATAGGCCTATGGTCTTTCGTGTTCGTCGCTTGGTCAGCCCCTCACCCTGGGAACTGACCTTGCTGCCCCCCTCTTCCTCTCTGGCTTCTCCCTTCCCAGTCCCGGATATTCTCGCTGCACTGGTTTTTGCTTTCAGAACCCTTCCCCTGTAACTGTCCCACCCCCTCTTGAACCCCTCCACCATCTCTGCCTCCTCCAGCCCCCTGGGCAGCACATTCCATGGCTCTACCAACCTCAAGTAGCACCTCCTCCTTTCTCCCCTGAATCTCTTCCCCCCCCAGCTTCCACCCATGCCCTCTAGCTGGCCCCTTCCTTCCTTCAGAGCACCCTGACTGCTCCTCCCTGTTTATCCCCTTCATGTACCTGAAGATCTCTATCATGTCCCCCCAGTCCCTTCTCTCTTCCAGTGTGTACATATTTAGCTCTTCGAGCCTCTCCCCATAGGTCCTGTCCCCCAAGCCCCAAATCATTTTTGTTGCCCTCCTCTGGACTCTCTCCAGGAATTTAATGTCCCTCTTTAAGTGTGGCCTCCAAAACTGTACGCAGTACTTGAGGTGTGGCCTCACCAAGCAGTTATACAGAGGGAGTATCACTTCCCTCCTTCTGGAGGTGATCCCCCTAGCAATGCATCCCAGCATCCTGTTGGCCTTGGCTGCTGCCCTCCTACAAGTCTCCAAGTTGTTCATCTTGACATCCACCACCACCCCCAGGTCCCTCTCCGCCATCGAGACTTGTAGCATCCCCCCCACACCGGATGTACACTTGGCCCGGGTTTCTGGCCCCCAGGTGCAGTACTTTGCATTTCCCTGCATTGAACCTCAGCTTCCACTTTCTAGACCATCTTTCCAGAGCCTCCAGGACTATCTTCCACCCTTTCCCTACACTTCCATTTCCTCTGCTCATGTTCCCATGGGGATTCCGGTTTCCCCTGGTCTGCACTTTACCAGTCGGCCTTTTCCCGCATTCCTCCAGCTCCCCAGGGACAAAGTCCCTCCTTTATCGGACCCCCCCCCTTGACAGCCTTTTCTCCCATCCCTCCCCCCTTCACAAGTTTAAACCCCACTTTTCACCAGTGAACCCCTCTATTTTCAACTTAAGGATTCCCCTCCTCTCCAAATTGAGATGGAGCCTATTTGTAGCTGTGTCGTGATCCAGGGGCTATCATAGTCACGGATCTTTCTTTTGGTGTAGGGGCCGTAGACATTGCACATTTCATTGAATTTGCTTATAAAGCATTCTAGGGCAGTGTTGACATCTGTTTTGTGGTCAATAGAGCTCCAATCTTGGAGGCTGAGGTGTGCTCTTAGAGCTCCCAACTTGCCTTTCTTCAGAAGTCTAGCAGTAATAGTCCTGGACGGTGCCTTTGGGGCCTGATTTGACCATTTACAGATTACCAGGGAGTGGTCACTGAGGGAGTCGGGGAGAACCTTGATGGAGGATATTCTTTCTGGCCAATTTGTGACCACCCAGTCGATTACTGACCCCATGCCTGTTCTGCTGTTATACCGAGTGGGGGAGTCTTCCAGTTGCACAAGGCTGAGAGTGGCTGAGTCCTTGTAGTGCACAGCTTCAGCAGAGGCCCAGTTGATATTAAATTCTCCAACCATTATCAGCTCTGTGTTTGGTCCCCCTTCAGAGAGGTAGTTGATGACAGAATTGAAACCGTTTGCTTGTCCCTTGGGAGGAATATAGGCCAAGACTATTGTTAGGGTTTTCCCTTTTTTGCCAAGTATTACTGACGCGTCTCTGTAGTAGCTGTGCAGAGTTCCAGGTCAAGGACCACACTGATACTAGGTAGGTAGGTAAAATTTTATTTATACAGTAATACAACCATTAGGGTTCCGAAAATCCTTATTTACAAGGCTTACCTGTTTATCTAAAAAAGCTAAGTTGTTACAACATTATCAAAGTACAAAAATACACAATATCAGACATACAAATAGTAACAGGCAAGTCAAAGAATCACAGAGACCAGTGGAGTAAAGCAGATAAACAGTTAACCACTTCATTCTTCTCACGTATTACAGTAACAACGAAAACCAAGTTCATGATTCATTGCTGTTTTAAAAACAGTATCGGTAATGGTTAGGTCTCTGAGAAAGGGAGGGAGACAGTTCCAACTGGAAGCAACCTGATATTGAAGAGTCATTTCACTAAATCGATTTGTTATTTTTGGTGTTATTAAATCCCTGACACCCATTTTTCTTAAATTTAGTCTGTGGTTTGGCTTCAGTGACCTGGTTTTTAAGTTGTTTAATGGTTTATTTTTAAGTATACCCCATACTTGGTTTAACCAGATACCCTTAGCCCGCAGGTTTAGTGGAATCCAGCCTAATCTTGTATACATTGTGCAATGGTGGGTTCTAAAATCACACCTTAACACGTATCTTGCAAGCTTATTATAGAGTACATCTAATTTAACTATTTTTTTGTGCTACGTCTGTGTGTGTGTGTGTGTGTGTGTGTGTATATGTGTGTGTGTGTGTGTGTGTGTGTATATATATATATATGTATATGTATATATATGTATTTGTGTGTGTGTGTATGTATGTATATATATATATATATATATATATATATATATAGTGTTAATACTACTTGGTTTACCAAAGTCAGTCTCATTTCTTTTATCATACAATCTGATATACGTCTTATTGCTCCAATCTTTGCGTTGGTTTTCCTTATTAAGTTTGTTATATGCTGTTGAAATGTTAAGTGCTGATCTATTTGTATTCCTAAGTATTTATACATCGCTGTTTGTTCCACCGTCTTACCTTCCTGAGACATTATCTTTAATTTTGGGATTCCCTTCCCTTCCTCTCTGGGGCAAAGCACATAGTCTGTGGTTTTTTGTTGTTGTTAATTAATAAACCCATAGATGAAAAATATCCTTGCATTGCAAGGAAGTTACTTTGTAGTTTCTGCTCTACCTCTCCTAGATTTGTTCCTGCTGTTACCAGAACAGTATCATCTGCATACAAACAAATTTGTGAATATTTAATATAGTTTGGTAAGTCGTTCAGATAGACTATGAACAGGATAGACCCCGGGGCACCCCTCTCGTCACATAGTCCTTCCTTGACTGCTGGCTGTTCAAGACAACAGACAGATCTTTTATCAAGGTAGGACATAAACCATCTACAAGTTTCATCCACTACTCCTGTTTTCTTCAATGTACTTATCAAGATGCTATGATTCACCAAATCAAATGCGTTGGACAGGTCCACGAATACTGCACCCACGGACCTTGCCTTCTCAAGAGGAGCAGCTGTAAGATCTAAAAAGTCCGTGAGTGTGGCAGTCGAGGACCTGCTCTGTCTAAAACCAGATTGGCCTTGTGTTACTTTATTATATTTCTCCAAGTATTCCGTTAACTGATCATGGACAATTTTTTTGAATATCTTAGAGACCGTGGACAACAAGGCTATTGGACGATAATTTGAAGGTTCCATAGGGTCACCTTCTTTGTCTATCAGGACCACTTTAGCAAGTTTCCAGTTTGATGGGACCTGCCCTTCCCTTAAACTCTAATTAAAGATATCCTGTAATATTGGTGATAATTCCAAGTATCTTTCTTCAACAGTTTATTGTCTATCTTATCTGGTCCACTAGCCTTGTTTTTCTTTAACTTGTTTGAAGTGAAGAAAGGAGGGTTACTAGCGGGGTACCGCAGGGTTCAGTACTGGGACCGGTCCTTTTTAATGTCTTTATAAGTGACATTGCAGAGGAACTGGAAGGAAAAGTATGTCTCTTTGCAGACACAAAGATCTGCAACAGGGTTGATGCACAAGATGGAGTGGAAAGGATGAGAAGGGACTTGGCAAGGTTGGAGGAATGGTCAAATGGTATGGCAGCTCAGATTCAGTGCAAAGAAGTGCAAGGTAATGCACCTGGGAAACAAAAACCCAGGGGAAGAGTACACACTGGGGGGTGAGATACTGACAACAGTAAAAATGGAGAGGGACCTGAGGGTAATTATATCAGATTACCTAAAGGTGGGTAAGCAATGTGAGAAGACAGTGAGGAAGGCTGGGGGGATACTGGGATGCATACGGAGAAGCATCAATAGTAGAAAACAGGAAATTGTTATCCCTCTGTACAGACAGTTGGTGAGACCCCATCTGGAGTACTATGTGCAGTTCTGGAGACCCCATCTTCGTAAAGACATAGACAGAGTGGAGGCTGTCCAGAGGAGGGAAGAAAATGGTGCAGGGTCTGCACCAGAAGACATACGAAGAAAGACTAAAGGAGCTTAATATGTATACCCTTAAGGAAAGAAGGGAGAGAAGGGACATGATAGAAACTTTCAAGTACCTCACGGGAATCAACAAAGTCCAAGAGGGTAGCATCTTTCAGAAAAAGAGATGTGCAAGAACAAGGGGGCACAATTTGAAGATAGAGGGGGGACGGCTCAGAGGTAATGTGAGGAAGTATTTTTACATGGAAAGGGTTGTGGATGCATGGAACAGCCTCCCTGAGGAGGTTGTGGAGTCAAGAACCATGGGGGAATTCAAGAATGCATGGGACAGATATAAGGCAGTCCTAGTGGGGGGTAGGAGGAAGTAAGCTGTTGGTTAACTAGGATCTGCAGCTTATCTGTTAGGTAGGAAAATGGGCAGACTAGGTGGGCCAAGCAGTCCTTATCTGCCGTCAAATTCTATGTTTATATGTTTATACCTTTTAAAACTTTTTTTTTTTTTGGTCACTCTCTTAAATCTAAATTTTGGTACACTTTCATCTTGGGATCCCCTTGTTCCACATCACTCATTTGATTTACACAAGATATAATTTTTGATTTTAAATCGGGTAGATCTATGAAATATTCAGAAAATCAGCGGCCCTGTTAGTTTCAGGTACCGTCCCATTTTGGCTTACTTTTATCTCAGCCCGGTTCTTTGCAGGTTTTATAAGATTTTTTATTACAGATCAGTAGGCACTTGTATTAGTGGATTCTTTGTTTGTAATAAAAAAAACCTTTGATTTCCTTATTTCCTGGATTGCTCAATTTCTTATCTTTTTATACTGTTCCCAGAGTTCGCTTTTTAATGTTTTATTAGCCTTTTTCCAGAGTGGATTTCTTGACCTAATCTATTTGCCTTATTTTTACCGTTAGCCATGGCAGGTGATTCAAGCTTTGGTTAACCTTTTTCTGTAGAGCAAATGTATCACAAGCCTTCCCAAACATTGTTGCGAATCCCTGCACTGCTAGATTTATATCTGGGATAAGAAAAAGTTTGTGCCACGGTAATCTCTGAAGATGCTTTCTAAATAAGCTGTTAAACTTGGAATAACGTCTTTTAAACATAGCAGGTGCTGCATTTATAGGAATCATTTTTTCATCAGTGGAAAAAGTGCATCTAACAACGTTACGATCTCCTAAACTAGAGCACATACTCCTCCCCCAAGATAGTCAGCTCAGGTGACTATCTTGCTGCTCTGCTGGCTGTGTACCGAGGTGACCCTGATGCGTCTCTGAGGCAGCTGTGCAGAGTTCCAGGTAAAGGGCCACTCTAATACACTGCAGCATTCCCGAGCTGCTCTGCCAGCTGTGTACAGAGGTGATGCTGATCCATCTCTGTAGCAGGCTGTGCAGAGTTCCAGGTCAGGGGCTATGCTGATACTCTGCAGCAGTCCCGAGCTGCTCTGCCAGCTGTGTACAGAGATGACACTGACGCATCTCTGTAGCAGCTGTGCAGAGTTCCAGGTCAGGGGCCACAGTGATACTCTGCAGCAGTTACTAGCTGCTCTGCCAGCTGTGTACAGAGGTGACGCTGACCCATCTCTGTAGCAGGCTGTGCAGAGTTCCAGGTCAAGGGCCACGCTGATACTCTGCAACAGTCCCGAGCTGCTCTGCCAGCTGTGTACAGAGGTGACACTGACGTCTCTGGGGCAGCTGTGCAGAGTTCCAGTTCAGGGGCCACAGTGATACTCTGCAGCAGTCCCGAGCTGCTCTGCCAGCTGTGTACGAGGTGATGCTGTTGTGTCTCTGGGGCAGCTGTGCTGAGTTCCAGGTCAAGGGCCACAGTGATACTCTGCAGCAGTCCCGAGCTGCTCTACCATCTGTAACCTCACAAGCTTCCCTCTCCACCTGGGGAGATGCTGCAGAGCTAATGGAATCAGATTTTAAAGTCAGCAGGGGAGGGAACATAACTTACGGGCCAGCTCCAAACCTGCAGGCTTGCAGAACAAAATAGTGTAGCAAGCAGAATAAGTACACACTGTGACATGAACAGTCAGTTCTGAGTGCTGTAGTATTATTTTTGTAATATCAAAATGGGTTATGGACTGTCTGTCATGAGAGATGCTGAAAATCTGTCACCCCCAACCCCGGTTTCAGCTGAAAAGATGAAAGCCATGAGAAAATGCTGAAACAGTATGTGAGATCACACACACCCATGTTATAGATACCAGGTGTTACATGGCAGGCCAGAAGCTAATTACAGACGTTTCTAAGTTAATTTTGTTAAGAGAGAAATCATAAAAAAGTTTATGACGTTAGAGGGGGAAACCAGGT
Source organism: Neoceratodus forsteri (assembly GCA_016271365.2). Lineage (NCBI taxonomy): Eukaryota > Metazoa > Chordata > Ceratodontiformes > Ceratodontidae > Neoceratodus > Neoceratodus forsteri. The sequence continues at coordinate 36,841,760 of JADMNL010000033.1, forward strand.
TTAGCAAACTGGTACGAAGTTATAGATGTTCCTCTGATGCCTATGTGAGAGAGAATACTGATTAGGATCAAATAACTGTCATTTGAAGAACATGAGTATGCTGAGGTTGCAGAATTTAATACTTGGAAAAGACATCCTGTTTTTATAGATAAGTTTCTTTTATATATTCTGACGGAGGAGCTAGGTGACCTCATGCAAATAGGTGGGGAAAACAAGCTTTTTAATTATTATTCTGTTTTGCTTCAGAGACATTTTATCTAGACTCTGACAAACATCTGTGAATACTTCAAAACAGGTATTTAGAAGGAAAAATAAATCTAAATATTGTTGTAGGAATTTGCGCTGTTTAAACCTTGTTCTTTTAAAAGATTTGTATGTCTTCTGATATAGTTTTGTATTCTGTGTTTTACATATTTTTATCTATTTTAGTAAAACTCTTTTTAGAGCATACTTGGTCTGTCTTTGAATTTCTTTTCACTTGTAAGAAAAATATATATCGCAGACACTAGGCATAAGCTTGAATGGTGATACCAAACTGGAAAGAGAAGTGTTTTAAATCTGAGGTCTTTATTAAAGTTTTTAAGGGTTCATCTCTGTATACCTGGTTAGGTGCCCGTAGGCAAAGATATCTGGCTCCCCGAAGACAGAATTATCTGAACCTGTGTATTGGGTACGCTAGCAAGAGGTTCACAGTTTGAATCCCTCCAAGACTGGAGATCAAAGGTTGTTCCAAACTCACAAAACAGACGAGGGTTACCTTGTTCTGTTAAACTGTTCACAAGACTGCGCTTGGAGGTTGGCACTTTGGGAGTAGAGGACTGATCTGCTGAGTGGGTTTGTGACACATGCCAGCCCAAAAGGGGCAGAAAATGGCTGGCTGTTAGTAACAGGTTGATGGATTCATGTAGCATCTGTATTGTGTAAGGGTGGCTCGACCCAAAGAGGACCACACGCACGATGCATCCAGATGATCCAGCTCACCTTGCTAAATCTCTCCTAATATCATTCCTTTACAACCCACAGCTCACTTGCTGCCTTTCAGTGAAGAGTAACAAAACAAAGATGAGACGGGTCAGGGAATTGGAAAGATTAGCACCACACTACTGCTCGGCGTATAAGTCGTGGCATCCCATCATAAAGTGTCGGCTCTTAAACGAATTGTATCAACATACCAGCCAGGTGCCCATTATTCCTTAAAGGCAAGGCATCCTCTCATATGTCAGGTGTGCGTCAGGAAGGGAAGTTGTCCCCTCACATGCCAAGTGTGAATCATTTGTTAATGGGAAAAGGTGACATTATATAGCCAAATGTACTTCATTCCTTAAAGGGAAGGTGTAACTTCTCATGCCAAGTGTGTGTTGAAGGTGTAACCTCTCATGCCAAATGTGTGTCGAAGGTGTGACTTCTTATGCCAAACGTACTTCATTCCTTAAAAGGAAGGTGTAATCTCTCCTGCCAAGTGTTTGTCTTTCCCTAAAGAGGTGTAACCTCTCATGCCAAGTGTGTCATTCCCTAAAAGAAGGTGTAACCTCTCATACCAAGCTTTTGTCGTTCCCTAAAGGGAAAAGGTGTAACCTCTCATGCCAAGTGTGCATCGAAGGTGTAACCTCTCATGCCAAGTGTGTGTTGTTCCCTAAAGGGGAAGATGTAACCTGTCATGCCAAGCATGCATCGTTCCCTAAAGGGAAGGTGTAATCTCTCATGCCAGGCATGTCTTGTTCCCTTAAAGGGAAGGTGTATCTTCTCGTGCAGAGCATGCGTCGTTCCCTAAAGGGAAGGTGTAACCTCTCGTGTCAAGCCTGAGTCATTCCTTAAAGGGGGAGGGTGTAACCTCTCATGCCAGTGTGCAGCATTCCTTAAAGAGATGGTCTAAACTCTGATGCCAGGAGTGCGTTCTCCTTAAAGGGAAGGTGTAACCTCTCATGCCTAGTGTGTGTTGTTCCCTGAAGGGAAGCTATTACCTCTCATACCAAGTGTGTCATTCCCTAAAGGGATGGTGTAACCTCAGGGGTCAAAACTGGCACCAGTCCACTAGCCAAATGATGGTAGATTTTGTACTGTGCTAGTAATAAAAAAATTGAATGTATCCTTGAGGACTTGTTCTGGAGAAAACAGTATTTCAGTAAGTACACCAGCTGGGCCAGTAGAAAAGTCTGTTTTGGCTAGTGGATCTTCTCAGTCACTAGCCCTGATGTCTATTAGCTGCAAAAAACAATTTCTATCCCTGTAACCTAGGATTTTGTGTGCATCATTCCTTAAAGGGACTGTTTAACCTAGGACTTTGTTTGAATCATTCCTTAAAGGAAAGTTGTAATCTTTCATGTCAGATACCGTCACTTAAAGGGACAGTACAACTTTAGATTTAGAATGTCATTCCTTAAAAGGGGGGGTAACTTCTGCTTTTGTGTATTTTGTCTTGGGGGGGGGGCTCATTTGGAGTGCATGTCATCCTTTAGAAGGGGTGGTGTAACCTTGGCATTTGAGTTCGCACCTTTGCTTCCCACTTTTGAGGAGGGTTTTCTCTACATACATAGCAAGTACACCAGTCTTGGCTGCCAAGCAGGGCAATTGTGGATAGATTCAGATTCTTACCCCAGGAGTCCTTTAGCATCAGTAACTTTTTTGCACTTAGCTGGCTAGGTGCAACAGCCCCGGAGGTGTGCCTTTAAGATATATTTAAATGAGCTTATGGCCAAGCCAATCAAAAGACAGGAAGGGAGTGTAAGCTGAGTGAGAACTGTTGAAGGCTTCAGAATTTCTTCTCCGCCAGACAGAGCAATATTGCCTCTGAGGTGTCTCCCAACTTTTCTTGATGACGGCCTGCTAGTGTTTATCTGGGTAAAGTTTTCTAATAAATAATTTCTTTTAGTGTGCTGAGTGAAAGTTTTACTTTTTCAGTAGCACTGCGCAATTTTTTTATTTTTAGTGCGTCGGTGCTATTTTGACTTTATTTTTACAGCGACTATTTAGTTTAAAGTCTAATTTTATCACGGGTGCTTATTTTTGACGGTTTCCTTCATTTTTGGGGCAAATTCTTGTGGGAACCGTCGAATTGGGGACAGTTGCCTTGTTTTCTACCTCCGACCTCGCGGGGTTTACCGTGAGGCATCTGCAGTAGATTTCAAATTTAAACAGTGCCTGGGGGGTTTCTCTCTAGATTGGCAATTATGAGAAACCTTTTTTGTTGTGTTACTGGACCTTGGTATCATCTGTGTCAGGACTGTCCGTAAGGGTCCTGCAGCCACCTGTGTGCAGTTGAGTATTACTGGGTTTCTATTAAGACTGGTATTGGTATTGGTATAGATTCTAGATTTACAACCAAAAAAAAAGGCACTAGTAATAGACAGAGTTTATTAACTGGGGCAGGACTGGCCGGTGGCATTTTCACAGAAACCTGCACTCAGTTCGTATGTCCAGAACTGATTTATTTTACTTAAATTGGCAAACTTAACAGACAAACCTTTGATTATTATGACCGAGGATAAATCAAAGGCTTCCGACGAGGGTCCATTCAAAAGTACTAATGTCAAAAGCAGAGGTGCTGAGGAACCCTACAGATCCCAGCCAAAAAATAAAACTTCTAAAGATGAAGTTCCTTACAAATTGAAAAATAATAAAAGTGATGAAAAAAGGAAGCTTGATCAAGCCTCTGATGAAGTGGCTAAAAAGAAACACTGTCAAGACAGGTATGCTCCCGTTGTTCCTGGAAAAGCCAATAGCGAGACAACAGACAGCTTAAAGCATACAGAAAAAAACAAAACACAAACTGCGCGGGTTCTTCCGTCAGTGCAAGATATGGAAAAAGCATGGCAACTGTTTCAGACCCCTTGGAAGATGGGTCCTCGATTTACTGGGGCTGGCAAGCACTCTTCCACAGTTCTCTTTTCTGTAGACTCTGTAGGTGACGCAGATGATGATCAATTTTATGATGCCCCTGACATGGATTTTGAGGGCCTTGAGCCCCAGGAGTCCACGGACCCTCACCTTGGGGATCCCCCGGGTGACCACGAGGATCCTTCATCTATGTTTACATTTATACAAAATTTGCTGGATACCCTGGACCTCCCTATGCAGGAGCCCAACCAGGATGTCTATGAAGACGAAGTTTATAGGGAGATGAAGGGTCTTTCCTCCTCAAAGACCCTGGTCATCCCTATCTATAATAATGCATTTAGAAAAATTACAATGAAGGTGCTTCAACACCCCACTTCAGTATCAGGGGTTGATAAGCTGCTTGAGAGAAAATATAAGTTGTCTAAAAATGATACTGAGTTCCTGTCTGGACACCCTAGCCACGAGAGTATAGTGCATCAGGCAGCTTGTGAGAAGGCTGGAGTCTCCTTGTCGCCCTCTCCCCTGACAAGGATTCCAAGAAAATTTACTTTATAGCAAAGAAAATGTATGCCACAGCTTCCCTGCTTCTCAGGCTTTCTTCTTACATGGCATTCACAGCCAAATATCAGAAAGTCCTTTGGAAATCTGTCCAGGCTATCGCCTGCAACGGATCAGATTCTGTGGTGCAGGAGCTGGTGGATACGTCAAAAACTGCCCTGGAAGCTACTATGCACCAGTTCCACAAGGCAGATGACAACAGTGATGCAGCCTATAGCCCTTGCCATCTCTCTGAGACGCTTTGCCTTGCTTACAACAACCAGTCTGACCACAGACATTCCGAAAAAGGCCATAGATCTTCCCTGTGATCAAAATATGTTGTCTGATTACAGAACCACTGACTATATGAAAAAAGTCGATGCATTAAAGGCCTCTGGCAGAGCCACTCATCCAAGCTCAAACCCGCCACTCAGAGATCTCGCCTCAGGAAGTGTAGGGGTAGTTTTAATTTTGCAAGGCCTTACAACCCTATCCTCAATCTGACTTTAGCTAGTACAGGGGGTCTTTCAGAGGCAGGGGCAGAAGAGGCCAAAGAAGAGCCACCTCTACCCAGCCATCCGCCTCTCAGTGTAAGTTCTGATGTGAGTGTCCAGATCGCCTCCCCGTTTCCGGTTGGAGGCAGACTCTCTCACTATCTTTAGCACTGGTCCCTCATCACATCGGACAAGTGGGTGCTGGAGACAGTGGAGAAGGGTCTGTCATTACAGTTCAAGCAGCTGCCAGACCTTAAGCGTACCCAGGTGTCAAGACCTCTCTCTCCAACACAGATACTACTGTTGGAAATGGAGGTACAAAACCTTTTGGCTTTACGAGCATTGTAGATGGTCCCCACCCACGAGAAGGGCAAGGGCCTCTACTCCAGGTATTTTCTGACACAAAAGAAAACTGGGGAGTGGCGACCTATCTTAGATCTCAGATATTTAAACAAACATCTGAACAAAAAATTCAAAATGGTCACTCTGTCTCTGATCATACAGTCCTTACAGCAGGTAGACTGGCTAGCCTCCCTCGACTTAAAGGATGCCTACTTCCACATACCCATAAAGAGATCTCACAGGAAGTTTCTCAGGTTTAAACTTCCTTCGGGTCCTATCTGTTCACCGCAATGCCCTTTGGTCTGTCCTCGGCCCCAAGAGTCTTTGCCAAGTGTCTCGCAGTGGTAGCAGCACATGTCAGGAGACGGATGTCGCACTCTATGCCTATCTGGATGACTGGCTTATAGTAGCAAAGTCTTCTTGCCAGGTCAAGGAATCTCTTTCCCTCACAGAACGTACTCTGGAGTCTCTGGGTTTCCTGGTAAATCTAAAGAAATCTCTTCCGGAACCCACCCAGCTGCTCATCTTCATAGGGACCCAGTTAGACACTCAGAAGGGATATGCTTTCCTCCTGCAGGAAAGAATTCAGAGTTTCCTTTCAGTGGCAGTTTCTTTCGCCCAGGAACAGCAATAACCAGCCAGACATTTCCTCAAACTTCTGGGACATATGGCCTCTATGACTGCAGTAGTCCCAGGAGTCAGGTACAGGATGAGACTCCTGCAAGCCTACCTCAGAGCTTGCTGGTCTCGGAGAAGCAAAACATTTTCAGAATTGATACCTGTGTCGGAGCAGTTCCTCCAAAACTTGCTGTGGTGGAAGAACCCTGCAAATCTGTAGGCAGGGGTTCCCTTTCAAGCTCCGCTGCCCACAGAGATGATCACCACAGATGCCTCCCTGTTGGGCTGGGGAGCTCATCTAGACTGTGCCTCAGTAAGTGGCAGCTGGACTCCCGAAGAGTCACAGTTGCACATAAATCTTTTGGAACTCCGAACAGTCTTACTCTCAAAATGTTCACTCCCAGCATAGAAGGGCAGGCGGTTCAAATTCGAATGGACAACACCACTGCAATGTTCTGCATAAACAAGCAGGGTGGTGCCAGATCAGGAATACTCTGTTTGGAAGCTCTGAAAGCTCTGGTCTCTAGCATTCTCCCTGGGAGTCAGCCTCTTGGCTAGTCACCTCCCAGGCAAACTCAGTACTCTGGCAGATGTTCCAAGCGGCATCAGTCAAAGTCAGAGCGAATGGACACTGAACAAGCAAGTACTAGCCACTGTTCAGGTGGTGGGGCACGCCAGACATGGATCTGTTTGCGTTTCCTCTCAATTTATAGCTTCCTAAGTACTGTTGCAGGCCCCCATTTCCGGGAACACTTCCTCTGGATGCCCTGATCCTGGACTGGTCAGGGAGGTTCCTATATGCATTTCCTCCCTTTCCCCTGATATTCAGGGTTTTGCTGAAACTCAGACAGCAGCCTGCATCGATGATCCTAGTGGCTCCAGATTGGCCCCAGGCAAGCCTGGTACCCTCTCCTTCTCTCAGTGTCTTGCAGGGTTTTAAATAATTGATTAGCAGTTTTTTCCTTGGGACAATGCTAACTGTACAGAAAGTATTTTTATAGATTTTCTAGAAGTGTTGTGTTTGTTAAACACAGTGAGGCAAGTGCTATGCATTTTCACAATGTTTTAGCACTTTTATGAGCAAAACGCTAATCAATTTTTGTAGTTAAATAAATCCCCGTCTTGCAACAGGCCCATTCACCTTCCTCCGACTCGCTCCCTGCTAACCATTCCTCAGACAGGAGTGCAGTACCCAGACATACACTCTCTTCACCTCAAGCCCTGGTTCTTGAGGAGTTAGAGTTTCCATCCTCACAGTACTCTGAACAGGTCCTTAAGATACTGAGGATGGCTCAAAAATCGAACACTGAGAAGGCTTATGCAGCCAAATGGAAAATGTTTTCCCTCTGGCGCAAGATCGAAAAGGTCGAACCCCTATCAGCTTCAGACCCTCAGCTGCTAGACTGCCTGGTACTCCTACAGGCGTCATGCTTGAAATCATCTTCACTGAAGCTACACCTGGTGGGAATATCAGCCTACCTTTCGGTGGGAAAGAAGAAATCAATTTTTTCCTACAACATTTTTAAACTGTTTTTCAAAGGCCTCTTGCACCTCCAGCCTCCAGCCAGGTAGTCTGTTCCTCCTTGGAGCCTGAACCTATTCATAGATGGGCTCATGAATCCATCTTTCAAGTCAATGTCCATGGCCCACATCAGGTTTGTAACTTGGAAGACCGTCTTCCTGGTAGCCATTACGTCTGCCAGGAGGATTTCGGAGCTACAGGCCCTGTGCACTGAGCCGAATTACATCATCCCTCACAACGATAAAGTTGAACTCAGGACAAATAGGACATTTCTGCCAAAGGTAGTTTCAGAGTTTCACTTGATCCAGTCCATTACTCTGCCTGTCTTCTTTACTGAGCCATCCACTCCTGGCGAGCAAAAGCTCCACAGCTTGGATATCAAAAGAGCCATCTTTCACTACCTAGAGCGTACTAGACAGTCCAGAGGCTCTTCCACTCAGTTGTTCCTCACCTTCGAGGATGTAGGCAGAAGAAGATCAGCTACCAAGAGAACTATTTCTCGTTGGTTGGGCTCTTGTATTAGATTCTGCTATGAGAAAGTTGGTCACCAACCTCCAGTGGGGCGCAGGGCCCACTCCACCAGGGGCACTGCAGCCTCGCTTCCAGCAGCAAGAGACATTCCCCTACTGGATGTCTGCAAAGGAGCTACCTGGAAATCTGTGCACACCTTTGAGAAACACTACAATTTGGATGTGGAGACCAGATCTGATGCCAAATTTGGCAGGGCGGTTCTGCAGAGCCTCTTTCCTAAGTAGGTTCTCTGCCCACCTCCCACTTGGTACTGCTCGGTAGTCTGCAAAAAAGTTACTGATGCTAAGGGACTCCTGGGGTAAGAAGAAAAATTTACTCACTGCAGTAATCTTTCTTCCAAGGAGTCCTTTAGCATCAGTAAGCTCCCACCCTTTCTCCCCAGTTCACCTGTCGGAGAAGGGCTGTTATTTCACCTTTGACGAAAGTTGGACTTTCTTATTGATGAGCTAAAAAGCTCGTGTTGCTGTTTTTTCTATTTCCACTTTTGTGGACATTTGAATGTTTTTTTGAATCATGTTGATTCTTTTTCGGGGCATTTGCCCTTGGTTTTCCTTGAAAAAATTCTGAAGCATTCAACAGCTCTCACTCAGCTCACACCCCCTCCTGTCTTTTGATTGGCTTGGCCCTACGCTCATTTAAATATCTCTTAAAGGCACACCTCCAGGGCAGTTGCACCTAGCCAGCTAAGTGCAAAAAAGTTACTGATGCTAAAGGACCCCTTGGAAGAAAGAAGATTACTGCAGTGAATAAGTTTTTCTTGTGTGCCATCCATACAAAGCCACGTTCTCGATAGAGTATTTGCAGTAAAGTTGAGTTTGGAATATGCATGAAACACCACCGAGCCCGAAATGTAATGCAGTACAGGTAGTATGTGAGAAGTAAGAGCCGCCAGACTGTGTGGCGATAAAGTGACACCTCCGTTGAATTTAATGATGAAAAATGTAAGGTGGTGCATCTAGGATGGAGGAACAGAACACAACCATATATACTGTATGGTCATTTGTGGACACGTACCCACAATGAGAAGGATTTGGGTATAATTATTGCTGATTCCTTTGACCTAGGAACTGATAACTACGGCTGTCACCTGAGCAAATAGAGTGCCCTTAAGAGGCACATACGTTCTAGAGATGCACCTGTAATACTTCCCCTTATACAGAGCATATTTGCGGCCTCTTCCGGACTATGCAGCCCCTGTTTGGTGTTCCTACAAGCATAAAAATATTGAACAGGTAGAACGAGTTCAGAGAGAAGCTACCAAAGCAATCATCAATATTCATAATCTACCACACGAATTAAGACTTAAGCAACTTAATTTAATGCCGTTGGAGCAGCGACGACTACGTGTTGACCTACTAACCCTGTTCATATCAAGCAAGACCCATATCTATGAATGAATTTGAATTTTGAATAAAATATTAATACTATTAGGTAAGGTAAATCTTTTTTTATATGGCGCCTTTCCACAACCAGGGCGCTTCACATTTAACCCTTACAGGGCCACGAACTGATATCAGTCCAGAACTTCAATATGTTCTAATTCTGCCGGGCAGTCTAAGGGTTAAAATACAGTATACAAACATGCAATGTACACTGAAACAGTAAATCTAGCAATAAATTAAAAATTTGTCTGGGAAGTCTAAGTTAAAAAGATACGTCTTCAACTCAATCTTAAATCAGTCGACGGTCAGGCATTCTGTTATTAGAGGACATCCACTCCACTTAAAGGGGAAGTGTTTCGAACTACTAGAAGGAAGTACCTTTTTACCCAACGCATTGTTAATGCTTACAGTTTGCAACTCTTTGAGGTTATGTCAAGCAAAGCAAAGGCTGAATTCAGAAACAGGTTAGATAGCTATTTATTGAATGAACCCGGAGTGTTGTTGTTAGTCATTTGGAGCAACATGGGCATACCAGCCTTATTGCTTCCTTACCTCCTTAGTATGAATTCAGACGTATGCAGTAAAGCCACTAGAGGTGTCTGGCACGTTGTCGTAACCTGAACTGTTAATCTGCTGTGAATACATAGAATGAAAAAACAGCCGCAGGATCTGACCTGTCCAATTCTGTCACAGTAACTAGTTAGTCACGTTGCTGGGTTTTTCCAAACCATTTTCATTTTATTTCCTTTTTTCTTTGAGGGAGATTTAGCTTTTTGCCCTCAAGACATTATCAGCTTCTTGGAGTCAGGCCTGTTGCCAATGACTTCCCAGTCCCCAACCACTGCTCCCTTTGCTGGCCTGGCAGCACCCCAGCAGGCCACATAGCATTCCCCTATGGAGCACTCAAGCTCCGTGGCCCACCACAGGGTGCTAACCCCTGCCTGCAGGAGTCCTTCCATGCGATAGGTCCTCCTTAGGCCCCTCTCCCAAGATGTCCTGAGAGCTCCAAGGTCCACGCCAAACTCTGAGTCCCATGGCATCACTTTGCTGTTGGGTCAGTCAGGCAGCACAGTCCGTCTTATAACGGTAGATCACTATGGAGTAATGTACGCTGGCTCGCGGACAGTCCCACTGCATTCTGCTGTGCACCCCATGCAACTGTGCTACGCGTGTTTTACTTGTTATCGTAACATTGTATGACATACACGAGGAGAGGCTGTAGGACTTGAACATGTGCACCCTTGAGAAAAGGAGAGAAGGGGGCAACATGTTCATGACGTACACGTACTGGCATGGAATAAATAACGTGGGCGCCAAGCAGGGTTTTAAATAATTGATTAGCAGTTTTTTTCTTGAGACTATATTAACTGTAAAGAAAGTATTTATATAAATTTTCTAGAAGTGCTGTGTTTGTTAAACACAGCGAGGCAAGAGCTATGCATTTTCACAAAGATTTGGCATTTTTATGAGCAAAACGCTAATCAGTTTTTAGAGTTAAATAAATCCCTGGTGCCAAGTAAGTCTTCTCCCTTGAGTTCAGCTACCGGGGGGATGAGAGAGAACTCAGTTAAATTTGCAGGTGGGAGATTCAGAAGGGACACCCAGAAGCACTTTTTCAAAGAAACAGTGGAGGCCAAGTGGAACAAGCTGCCATAGGAAGTGGTAAAGGCCAAATCAGTGAACAGCTTCAAGCAGGGATGGGGCAGACATATGGATTTAGTTAGAAATTGGGGGTGGACATAAAGGAGCGTGATGGTCAAGAAGGGCAATATAGATAGGGTGGGCAGACAAGATGGGCCAGCAGGCCATGTTCAGGTAGGATGGACAGACTAAATGGGCCAGCAGGCCGTGTTCAGGTAGGGTGGACAGACTAGATGGGCCAGCAGGCCGTGTTCAGGTAGGGTGGACAGACTAGATGGGCCAGCAGGCCGTGTTCAGGTAGGGTGGGCAGACGAGATGGGCCAGCAGGCCGTGTTCAGGTAGGGTGGGCAGACGAGATGGGCCAGCAGGCCGTGTTCAGGTAGGGTGGGCAGACGAGATGGGCCAGCAGGCCGTGTTCAGGTAGGGCGGACAGACTAGATGCATCAGCAGGCCGTGTTCAGGTAGGGCGGACAGACTAGATGGGTCAGCAGGCTGTGTTCAGGTAGGGCGGGCAGACAAGATGGGCCAGCAGGCCGTGTTCAGGTAGGGCGGGCAGACTAGATGGGCCAGCAGGCCGTGTTCAGGTAGGGTGGACAGACTAGATGGGTCAGCAGGCCGTGTTCAGGTAGGGTGGACAGACTAGATGGGTCAGCAGGCCGTGTTCAGGTAGGGTGGACAGACTAGATGGGCCAGCAGGCCGTGTTCAGGTAGGGTGGACAGACTAGATGGGTCAGCAGGCCTGTTCAGGTAGGGTGGGCAGACAAGATGGGCCAGCAGGCCATGTTCAGGTAGGGTGGGCAGACAAGATGGGCCAGCAGGCCGTGCTCAGGTAGTGTGGACAGAATAGATGGGTCAGCAGGCCGTGTTCAGGTAGGGTGGACAGACTAGATGGGCCAGCAGGCCGTGTTCAGGTAAGGTGGACAGACTAGATGGGTCAGCAGGCCGTGTTCAGGTAGGGTGGACAGACTAGATGGGCCAGCAGGTCGTGTTCAGGTAGTGTGGACAGAATAGATGGGTCAGCAGGCTGTGTTCTGTAGGGTGGACAGACTAGATGGGCCAGAGGCCGTGTTCTGCTGTCATTATCTGTGGATCTGTGACCTTGTACGTGGTTTATTGTATGCCTTTAGCGGATGTATGCGTTTCACTTATTGGCAAGTCTCGCTTTTATCTATTTTTTTCATTCCTGTTAGAAACATAAGGCCTATTTACGCTGCTTGATCTGCACCATTGTGAGAGGTGCAGACGTGTTTCATTGGGGAAGGTCAGGCACTGTAACCTGCTTGGGGAGCGCCACAGGTGGCTCTGTAGTGCAGGACAATCCCTCATTTGGTAGGATTGTGTACTGGCCTGGGCATGTTTTTTTCTGGCATGTAAACACGTGCCGCCAGCAACAGTGCAGCCCTGCAACACACCGTACCACACCAAGTGCACCCGTGTATAGAACTTGTTAGTCAGTGCTCAACTGCCCTGGTAGCTGGAGCTTGGCTAGAGAGGGCAGCTGTGTGTACTGATCTCCACAAGACATTGGGATTATACTGAAAAACTTTTAAGCCCAAGAACGCCACCTGCTGGGAATGGACGTGGTTAGTGTTATTTGTCCCCATGTTACCAGTACATCCCACATGAAGTGAGTGCCTGACGCTATAATGAACAGCCTCCTTGTTTTAACATACTTTTTTATACTTAAGTACTTTTCGGGCATTCATTTTGTCTGTCTCCCCCCCAGACTCCCAGCTGAAACGTTCTGGTGATGCAGGAAGTGCTGCACACAACACAGTCTGAGCTTGCACCCAATGCAGCGTGTGTCAGTACTGCAGCGAGTCGGAGCGGCAGAGACTGAAATGCAAAAGGAAAGCAAACCAGTGAGTTGTGTAAACGTGCCGACAGAATTTCTTGGCAGTAAAGGACCACCTTGGCCCACCAAGTCTGCCTGGATGTTCCCTGCCTAGTCTGTTTCTGAAAACCCTATCTGGCCTATTTAGTAATATTCTCCTAGGTCTGTCCCACATATGCTTGAAGCGTCCTCACTGTTTTCCCCTCCACCACTTTTGCTAGCAGTTTGTTCCTGGCATTTACCACCCTTTCAGTGAAGTAGTACATCCTCACACCTCTCGTAACAGCCCCCGGTTTCATCACATATCCGCTGGTCCTGGTGCTGTTTCTCATTTGAGACTTATGTCTTGCACCCTGTTCACCTCTGTTAGGTACTTTTAGTCTGTGTCATGTCCCCTCATGCGCTCCTCTCTTCCAGAGTATACATGTTGAGATCTCTCAGTCTCTCTTCATACAACATTTGATGCCCCACACTGTACCTGTCCCTGTAGATAACAGAGGGTTTCAGGCTCCAGTGTTGTCAGTCCCTTACCTTTCACCAGCACTAAATACATTACATTGTGGGGAAGCCTGCTTTGTCCCTGTCCCACACTGTATCTGTCCCTGTGGATAAACGGGGGTGCTTCAGTCTCCAGTGCTGTCAGTCCCTCACCTTTCACCAGCACTAAATACATCACAGTGTGGGGAGGCCTGCACTGTCCCTGCCCCACACTGTACCTGTGGACAAACAGAGGGCTTCAGTCTCCACTGTTGTCAGTCCCTCACATTTCAAAAGCACTAAATACATCACAGTGTCGGGAAGCCTGCACTGTAACTATTCATGTGGATAAACAGAGGGCTTCAGTCTCCAGTGCTGTCAGTCCCTCACCTTTCCCCAGCCCTACATACATCACAGTGTGGGGAAGCCTGCACTGTACCTGCCCCACACTGTATCTGTCCCTGTGGATTAACAGGGGTCTTCAGTCTTCAGTGCTGTCAGTCCCTCACCTTTCACCAGCACTAAATACATCACAGTGTGGGGACACCTGCACTGTCCTTGCTCCACACTGTACTTGTCCCTGTGGATAAACAGAGGCCTTCAGTCTCCACTGTTGTTAGTCCCTCACATTTCACCAGCACTAAATACATCATAGTGTGGGGTAAGCCTGCACAATACCTGCCCCACACTGTACCTGTCCCTGTGGATAAACAGAGGGCGTCCGTCTCCGGTGTTGTCAGTCTCTTACCTTTCACCAGCACTAAATACATTACATTGTGGGGAAGCCTGCTCTGTCCCTGCCCCACACTGTATCTGTCCCTGTGGATAAACAGGGGGCTTCAGTCTCCAGTGCTGTCAGTCCTTCACCTTTCACCAGCACTAAATACATCACAGTGTGGGAAAGCCTGCACTGTCCCTGCCCCACGCTGTACCTGTCCCTGTGGATAAACAGAGGGCTTCAGTCTCCACTGTTGTCAGTCCCTCACATTTCAAAAGCACTAAATACATCACAGTGTGGGGAAGCCTGCACTGTACCTATTCCTGTGGATAAACAGAGGGCTTCAGTCTCCAGTGCTGTCAATCCCTCACCTTTCCCCAGCCCTACATACATCACAGTGTGGGGGAAGCCTGCACTGTACCTGTCCCACACTGTATCTGTCCCTGTGGATTAACAGGGGTCTTCAGTCTTCAGTGCTGTCAGTCCCTCACCTTTCACCAGCACTAAATACATCACAGTGTGGGGACACCTGCACTGTCCTTGCTCCACACTGTACTTGTCCCTGTGGATAAACAGAGGGCTTCAGTCTCCACTGTTGTTAGTCCCTCACATTTCACCAGCACTAAATACATCATAGTGTGAGGTAAGCTTGTACAATACCTGCCCCACACTGCACCTGTCCCTGTGGATAAACAGAGGGCTTTAATCTCTAGTGCTGTTAGTCGCTCACCTTCCATTTCCACTAAATACACCACATTGTGGGGAAGCCTACACTGTGTCTGCCACACACTGTACCTGTCTCTGTGGATAAACCGAGGACTTTAGTCTCCAGTACTGTCAGTCCCTCACTTTTCACCAATACTAAATATATCACGGTGTGGGAAGGAAGCCAGTACTGTCCCTGACACACACTGTGCCTGTTCTTTATTATAAACAGAGGGCTCCAGTCTCTAGTGCTCTCAGTCCCTCACCTTTCCCCAGCATTAACTACATCACTGTTTGGGGAAGCCTACATTGTCCCTCTCCCACACTTGGGTTGAAACTAACATTTTTAGTCATTAGCTGACAGGGCTAGTGACTGTAAATATCCACCAGCCCCACAGCATACCTCTCAACCTTTCGCCACCAAAATGTGTGACACGATGTGTGACAAATGAGCAAAATGTGTGACACATCGTCTAACATGGCACTGGAAGCTCAGAACACTACAGCTATCAGTGCACTAATGTTCATAATGTTTTTGTATAACTAAGCATAATAGATTATTATGAATTTCTGCTTTAAAGTCTCAGTGGAGAATGTGGAATAACACCTGCCCCATGATGGACAAAGGGTTTCTGAGAGGCACAATGAGTGACGTACCACATAATGTGTGACAGTTGAGAGGTATGCCCCACAGGCTACTCACCAGCCTAGCACGAATCCAGTCTTAAAGTGACTGTTCTTGGGGTGTGGATAGGGGTCCTGATCCACACTCTGGCAGTTGCACTGGAACGGTCTGATTTGCTAAGACATCTTAAAACTAAGCTACTGCACACTTGAGCAGTATATTTCCCGACTCATTCCGTGACATTGCATCTTTCTTTCTGCTGGAAGGACAGGTCACCTCCTTAGCGGCTCCTGCTCAGGATTTAGTGCACCATAGGTGAACTTTCTTTGAGTTTTTTAAGATTCTGTGGTTAATTTCCTTGGTTCCTTTGACTCCCCTCATCGATATTTGATGGAGCAGCGGAAGCCAGCATTCAGGTTCTGTGTTTGGTGACGGCAGATGTCGATCACTAACCCACACAACACATGTGTGTACTGCCTGAGCAGGCAACACGACTAGGCTGGGTGCGGCCTTTATCTAAGCACGCTTTCTGAATCCCTCAAGGACAGGAAGCTGTGGCTCTTGTTGAGTAGGCCTTCGGAAAGGGATTGAAAGGACCACCCTAAGGATTGCGAGAAGGCCTTGACTGTGATAGTCTGAGCAGCAGCTTGTGGCCCTTGAGGTGGAAGCGGGCACCTTCTCGATCTTTCCGCTGGTCCTTGCTGGGGTCAGCATTGGAGGGTCATTCACCAGCAGCTTCCAGGAGATATGTTTTTGCCCTCCAGACTCTGAGGGGAAGAGTCCTACCCACTGTGGCATTAAGCACAAGTGCCACTGGCACCACCTGTGGGACTGGGAGCGACCTCACCCCTCTGGGCCTCTTGATTCACCTGACTATTCAATGGTTGGGGGCTCTTTGGTCTCCCTGTTGAGCCAGTCAACTTCAGTTCTGGTCGCGCAGGCTGCGGAAATTTTCCTCATGCCTGTCAACCAGTTCCAGATAGGAATCTATCTTGCAGACCCCGTTATACTTGGTCCTCACTCAAGAGGAGGTGTTTGCTTGGTGTCTCATCCGCTTTTTGGCAGGAGCAGCCTCCACCAGCAGTTGAGCCTTCCACACCCATGCTTCTTAAGGTGGGCAGGCGTATGATGTACCCCTTGCCCTCAGTCGTCTCGTTCTTAAGTCCCACTTGACCAGGAGACATCGCCGTTGACACTTCTTGACCTCTTGTCCTTGTGAAGAGATGCAGCATCTCATACTGCGCCAGTGGTACATGGAACTGCTCTGGCAACAGTGAGCCATGGCAGGGTAGGGCTCCATCCCCTGGATGTCTGGTCCCATAGTGGCCGCCACTGGTGCCCCAGCTGATCCACACTATGCAGGTGCTTCCCACAACTGCTTCTCCACCTGTTCAGGTGGAACCACTACCACAGCCAATGGTGGGTGCTGCAACCAAGGACGCCCGTTCGGCTACTGGCTTGTAATGCCAGTTGTTGGTGCAGATCACCACAGGGGAGGATTCTCAGGTGGTCCGTGGCGAGAAATGGTCGGGGGCAGTTTTTGAGAACAACTCGGACCATGAGGTCATGGCTTCTTCTGGGACTCCTTTCCATGACCAGGGATCAGTGAAGAAGCTGACCACCGAGCATAACCCAATATCCTTTGGGGCATTTCACCACCTAATCTCGGGAGTCCATGTCACTCCCACTACAGCCAGTCCAAAAGTGGCTACGTACCCTTATACAGACATTTTCGACCAGGATGATTCCTTGGGGATTGCTTCCCCCATGGCTGAACCCATTTTGGGACTAGCCCTGGAGCTCTGGCAGCATCCAGCATCTTTCCTGGATAGCTGGCGGGGGGGGGGGTGTAGGGAAAAAAGGACAGACTAAATGGGCCGGTATGGTACTTTTCTGCCATCAAGCTTCTATGATTCTGTGATTCCTGGCACCCTTTGCTCATATGGCCACAAGCATATGTTCCCCACTGGGCCCCTTTCTGGGTTCTCAGATCAGCCCTCCACAGAGAGGGCTGGTCACGGATTCTGTGTTCCACAGGTCCATCTGTTAGGGGGACATGGACATGTCTCTAGACAGGAAGTCTCATAAGATTGATTTCATTGCTTAAAAGGTGTACACGGCCAGCAGCCGAGCTGTGAGCAGCAAACTTTTACAGTGCTGCACATTCCACTTAAAAAAAAATCAGTAAATTGGAGTAAAAGATCATCCGGCTTTATTTCCAAGACTAAAACGAACTGCAGAATAACTTCCCGATCACTTACATGTAAAGTATAGAGTGGTTGTTGAAATGGGTCGGACAAAAACAATGGCAGGAGATGGAGCCAAGCAGAAGGAGACGAGACCGGGTCCAGGCAAAGATGGTGACCCTTCCGCCTCTACTCAGAGTCAGCCATCTAATGCAGCTCTGCTACCCAAGTAGGGATCTGAGGTTCGAGCAGACTCGATAGACCGTAAGGCCTAATCTGCTGGCAATTAGTATGTTAGTAAATGCGATCCAGATGATCGATCAAAAATGGATAATTTTACTACCAGAATGTTGGTGGTCGAGACGAAGTTGCAGGCAGTGCAGGATGAAGCAAAAGGGACAAATAAAACGGCAGACAAGGCGTTAAAACTCCGACTGGAGAATTTGGAAAATGGGGCGTGGGCATCCCATATCCATATCCTGGGTCTGCCGGAGGCAATGGAGGGCGAGGATTTATGCAGTTACCTAGAGCAGTGGCTCCTGGGCATTTTGCAGCTGGAATCCCCAATCCTAATACAACAGGCCTACCGAGTGACTCCTTGGGGCAGCGGACTCCACACAGATGCAGCTTGTTCTCAGGCTCATACTATTGTAGCAGTCCTGGGTTCCATTAAAGAGCGAGACTGCATCCTGCAAGCAGCAAAACAACATAGCCTACTTTGCTGGCAAGATACACCCATCCACATATTTCCAGACCTGAGCTTTGCTACACAGCAACGCCATAAAGGTTTTGATGGGTTACGAGCCAAAGTATGCCAGCTCAGAGTCCACCACGTGCTATTAATGCCAGTGAGTCTAAAAATTGTGTACGGCAATAGGACTTTCCATTTTTCTGATCCAGCAGAGGCTGGAAAGCTGCTTACTAAAATTGGGAAGGACTGTAAAGCCTGTGGATCAGAGTCAGATGAGGAGGATAATACCTGAGGTATGGTGAGTCGAGGTCTTGAAGGCCGGAAGGTGAAGGAGACCTGGAATGATAAGACTGCCATTTGTTAAATCCCCACAGTTATGGACTTATTTTCTCATGGACTTTTTTAAATGGTATTGTATATGTATTGTTTCCCCTTATAGCAATATATGGACATGGTAGTGTTATTTCCTTAGTCCAATTACAGTGGGGAGTTTCGGATTGAGCGTCCTTTGCTGACGCAGTTTTCCATTCCCTTTTCCCTCAACCCTATTTTGTTCGCTCCGTGGCGTTTCCATGCTTGTGTTTAGAGTTTTCAACTCTTAGACACTGATTTGGGGCTTATTTGCTATTCGTTGAAGCTCTGAT
The DNA here is from genome assembly GCA_016271365.2 of Neoceratodus forsteri. Classification (NCBI taxonomy): domain Eukaryota; kingdom Metazoa; phylum Chordata; order Ceratodontiformes; family Ceratodontidae; genus Neoceratodus; species Neoceratodus forsteri. The sequence continues at coordinate 36,860,541 of JADMNL010000033.1, forward strand.
CTAATGCTGCAGTGTATATGCTGTTTATTTTATTATTAGAACACCAGCTAAGTTTGGTGGGGAGTTGGTGGGAAGATGGCTCTTACGATCTAAGGTTGGATAAGTTTGGGATGTCACAGAGCTGGGAGAATGCTGTGTTTCTCAAGTTAACTTTGTCTCTTTGGATGTTATACCTATTCAAAGGGGTGTTATTCTGTACCTCTCCTGGTATATCCCCACTAATGGCAGCAATAGCCTATGGTTTGTTTTCTTGTACTAAAATGTTTATAGATAATCCTCCTATGATGTACCACAGGTAGGAGTGTTATGATGATGTCCTGTAAAAATATTACTGTTTTTTTCAGTAAGTACTATCCTCCAGGCTGTGCTTGTATTGATTGACTTTGCAAATTCAATAAATATAAGTAAAAAAAAAAAAAAAAAAGTTGTACACAGTGGTGTCCTTGGGTCCCCATCAGGCTAGCTGTGCAATGGTGATGGCCAATTTCACTCATTCCCTGATGGGGGTTTTGGATTTCTTTCTTCCTTCCTTCCTCACCTCCCAGCTGCTCAGCATTTGGCGGTGACGGTCATCAGAGACAAGGGTCAGTGGCTGGCTAAGCGCCAGCTCCAGACTATCTTGGACATGGGCAATTCATGTGCCCATGCTGTGGCAGTGGCGTCTAAGCTGTGTGTCATAGGGCCCGGCTGTGTCTGTTCACCTTCACGGCGGACACCCAGCACAAGCTGTCTGATGTCCCCTTCTTGGCCACCAACCTGTTTGGCTCTTGGATGAAAGGACATCTCACTAGTATTGAGTAGTTCATTGCCAACCTGGCTTCTGTGGCATCATCTCAGAAGGACACAAAAAAGAAGCTGAAGCAACAGGCTTTCCGGTTTTGGTCCTTTCAGTCACAACCTCCTCGGCAGTAGCCCCAGCAGGGGCAGTACCAGGCCTGGAGCCCCAAGCCCAAGTACGGGGGCCATTGTCCTAAGAAGGGCGGCAGGGGTAGTGGTGCCTCTCAGACTGCAGTCACTGGTGTCATTGCAGAAGCTGTCCAGTGACTGGTCAGGAGGAATCATCCCTCCACCCATCCTGCCTGGTCTGCACTCCCCTTCGGATGTCAGCTAGGTCACTTCTTGCCATGTTGGCATGCCATCACAATGGACAAGTGGGTGTTGGATGTAGTGGACAGAGGGTTGCCTCTGGACTTCAGAGCTCTCCTGACTTAATGCCTCCGTGCGCCTTGGGAGTCCAGTATGTCGCAGGACATGCTGTCTGCCCTTCAAGAAGACATTGCTCAGCTCTTTGCAGAAGGGGTGGTAGCCTGTATCCTGACGACCTGGCCAGTCAGGGCTACGTGCTCGGGTACTTCCTAGTTCCGGAACGGACAGTGGGGGCTGGTGTTCCATTTTGGATCTGCACAGTCTGAAAGAGTCCATGCGGAAACGTAAGTTCCGGATGGTCACTGACTCTGATCATTCCATTGCTGAAGCAGAACATGTGGTTATGCTCCCTAGATCTCCAAGATGTGTTTTTCCCACATCCTAGTCCATAAGTTTCACCACTGGTATCTCCGGTTCCGAGTGGAATGGGTCCTGTACTAATTTCAGGTCGTGCCCTTCGGCCTCTTCTCGGCGCCCATTGCAGGGCAGTGGTGGCAGCATACCTGCCGAGCCTAGGGGTCAGGGTGTTCCCCTACCTGGAAGTCTGGTTGTTAGCCGGTCCATCCAGAGAGGCCGTGCAGAAATCCTGAGATCTGGCTCTTCAGATTTGCCGAGATTTGGGCCTGTTGGTCAACTCGGACAAGTCCGAACTGGTACCCAAGCAGGTGATGAGGTTCGTTGGTGCAGACCTTGACTCCCTGCAGGGCAGGGCCCACCTCCCTATGGACCAGGTACTGGATCTTGCCTCCTTTGCCTGATCATTTCAGGTTGGACTCTTGCTCCCTGGCCACGTTTTCTTGAGGCTGCTGGGGTACATGGCATCTGTCACCAGCGTGGTCTATAGGGCATGCTGGTGCACCTATGAGAGTTGGGCCGTCAGTGGTCCCACAGTGACCCAGCCAGTGTTGGATGTCATCCAGTGGTGGCTGATCCCAGAATACATGGAGGAAGGAGTCCTGTTTGTCTGCCCGGAACCAACGTCACACCCATGATGGATGCGTCTCAGTTTGGGTGGGGAGCACACCTAGGAGACTGCAGAGACCATGGGTGCTGGTCACTCTGGGAGTCCTGTCACTACTTAAACCTGCTGGAGCTCCAATGCAGTGTGTCTGACGCTGACTGACTTCACTCCCCTAGTCAGCGGTCGGGTCATGCATTTCCAGACAGACAACACCATGACCATATTCTACCTGAACTTGCAAGGTGGAACTCGCTCTGTTCCTTGGTATCAGGAGGCCCTCCACACCTGGAACCTTGCATGCAGCATGTGTGCAGCAGGAGAGAACAATCAGGTGGCGGACACTCTCAGCTGGGTAGTAGGGGAGATGTGGTACTAGTGGTCCCTGCATCAGAAGGTGGTGAACTCCGTGTTCTCCCAGTGGGGCCCTCCTCTGGTGGACCTTTTTGCTTCCTGAATCTCAGCAAAACTCTAGCCAGGCTTGAGAGGTGTTCAGGTATTTAAAAACTGGGGTTCAGGGCTATGAAGTGTAAAGTCATACACTTGGTGGCTAAGAAACCAAAGACTGAATATTGTCTTGTGTGCAGGTTACCGAGTCAGAAGGAAAGATTTGGGGGGTGACAAAAGGGTCCTGAAACACACTGTGCAGTGCAGGAAGGCTGCAGACAAGGCAAATAGAATGTTGGGCTGCACAGCCAGAGGAATAACTAGCAGGAAGGTGGAGGTCATTCTGCTGCCACACAGATTCCTGATGTGGCTACACCTGGTGTACAGTGTGCATTACTGGTGCCCGTACCTAATAAACGATATCGGTCTTCTGGAAATGTTACAGAGGAGGACAGGTACAGTGATTCAGGGTCAGCCGGGTAGGACTGACGAAGACAGGCTCCGAAACATCAACATGTGCTCCCTGGAGGACAGGAGTTAGGGGGAGACATGACTGAAGCCTCAATGGTATTAACAATGTGAAATCTGAGGGTCTTTTCAGCCTTAGCAGCAATAAAATCACTAGAGACACTACCTCAAGCTGGAGGGAGGATAGAGGTGGGTGGAAGTTGTGAATTCCGCTTTCGCCTAACTTGCAGTTTATGAAATTTCACAAAATTGACTGCATTTTTTTGGCGGACTCGGAATCTTCTGAGTATGTGTGGCAAATATTCATCCTGTGTAGTGGAATTTTCTGGCTGAATTGTGGAGTTGTACACGTGAATTGCGGAACTCAGAATCTTTCAAATATGTGTGCCAAATGTTCTCCCTGTTTCGTGGAATTTTCTGGCTGAATTGTGGAGTCGTACACGTGAATTGTGGAACTCAGAATCTTTCAGATATGTGTGCCAAATGTTCTCCCTGTTTCGTGGAATTTTCTGGCTGAATTGTGGAATAGTACACATGAACTGTGGAATGACAGTTCTGAGGAATTCCATTCCACAGTTTATTAAATTCATTCTCAATACATGTAATTATTCTGCAGTTCAGTGATCAGTTCTGCGGAATTTCTTTTTGCAGTTTAATACATTCATTCACAATTCATACATTCATTTCGTACTTCATGGACTTACGAACTGCGGAATGAATGTATGAATTGCAGGTTAATGTATTAAACTGCAGAAAGAAATTCTGCAGAACTAACCACAGTCAGTGATCAGTTCTTTGGAATTGCTTTCTGCAGTTTAATACAATTCATATATTCATTCCGCCGTTCCAAGTCAGAATTTCCACAAAAGTTGCCAGAGTGCATTCCGAAATTTTGTGTAAGCGAAATTCAGACTTTTGCCAAAAATCCACCAGCTGGTTTAATTTCGCACAGCCCTGTGGGAGGACGATTCAGGAGGGAAATGAGGCACTCTTTCCACAGAGCAGGTGGTGGCTAAGAGGAGTGAGTTGCCAGATGAGGTAGTATCCCAAAAGAGGGGTGAGCGCAGCTTTAAGAGGTGGTGGGACACAGTAGAGAGGGCCGTTGCAGTTAAAAGTAGACCCATGGGAAGGGGAATCTCCTAACAGGGAGGGGAGCGGATCCCTTGGTAATCACTGAGAGATCCACAGTATGAACAGACAAAATAGCCCATTGACCTCTTTTTGCTGGCATTTTTCGTATGTTTATACGTGACATTCACAAAGTGCACTAAAAATAATAGACTCTCTCTGGTGTGCGTGTTTTGACTGTTCTGTGCGTTAATCTACACTTTCTGCAGCTTTTCTTGCTTGTATAGAATCTGCTTGTTCTGTTTTTCCCTACTCTCTGTGCAGTCCCTAGGGCATGGTGAAACATCTCCAGCCACCTTCCTGCCTCAGTATGCACATAACTTTCCCCTCCTAGTCTCACGTCCTATATTTCTACCCCTTCCCTGCCCCAAATTTTCTATGCCCCCCCCCATCCTAGATTCCCCATGTCTGCCCCCTCCTTGCTGCAGATTTCTCATATCTGCCCCTGATTTCCTGTAAAAGCCTGGCTGGTGGACCATTTGGGCCCTACCCTCCCCCATTCGCCGCCACTAACTGTTTTCCTGCTTCCTCGATTAGCTCGTTTGTACACTACTGTGCCAACTGACTCTATGCTCTGCTTCCGTGCCATAGCTGCAGCTGGAGTTTAAACATGTGCACTTGATGTGGTGCTGTAGAGAGCAGAAATAGCCTTGGAGGCAGAACAGTCATCCAGCCTGAAAATCAAATAATTGAGATATTTTTTATTGGGGCAGTTCCATCAGGCTGTACAGGGGGCAGAGCGTGCTTTCCGCCAGTGTGAGGGATATTTGAGATGTTTTTATTGGGGCAGTTCCATCAGGCTTTACAGGGGGCACAGCATGCTTTTCACTGGTGTGAGGAATATTTGGATGGACCTGGTTCACTTGACTAAAGAGATCAAATCCCTATTTGGATCCTCCAGACATCATGGGATCGGGAGGGGCCGCATTCTCAATGGACCAGTCCGCCTATCCCTAATAATTACCGTCTCAAGTGCTTAAGCAGGAGGGAACACAAGGCACCTGGTGGGCGCTTTCAGTTGCTGATTCTGCCCGCCTCACAGAAAATCTACCTGCATATTAGGTGGGTGGGTGCCAGTTTCCAGCCTTGCACACTGTAAATATCCCTGGGGATAGAGGGCTTCGGTCTCCAGTGCTGTCAGTTCCTTACCCTTTTACCACCACTAAGTACATCACAGTGTGGGGAAGCCAGCACTGTCCCTGACCCACACTGTACCTCTCCCTGTAGATAAACAAAGGACTTCAGTCTTCAGTGCTGTCAGTCCCTCACCCTTTCACCAGCACAAAATACATCACAGTGTGGGGAAGCTTGCACTGTACCTGTCCCTGTGGATAAACAGAGGGCTTCAGTCTCCAGTGCTGTCAGTCCGTCACCTTTCACCAACACTAAATACATCACAGTGTGGGGAAGCTTGCAGTGTACCTGTCCCTGTGGATAAACAGAGGGCTTCAGTCTCTAGTGCTGTCAGTCTCTCACCTTTCACCAGTACTAAATACATTACAGTGTGGGGAAGCCTGTACTGTCCCTGTCCCATATTGTACCTCTCCCTGTAGATAAACAGAGGGCTTCAGTCTTCAGTGCTAAGTCCCTCACCTTTCACCAGCACTAAATACATCACAGTGTGGGGAAGCTTGCACTGTTCCTGCCCCGCACTGTACCTGTCCCTGTGGATAAACAGAGGGCTTCAGTCTCCATTGCTGTCAGTCCCTCACCCTTTTACCAATACTAAATGCATCACAGTGTGGGGAAGCTTGCACTGTCCCTGTCCTGTCCCACACTGAACCTGTCCCTGTGGATAAACAGAGGGCTTCAGTCTCCAGTGCTGTCAGTCCCTCACCCTTTTACCAGCTCAACATACTTCACAGTGGGTGAAGCCTGCACTAACCTGCCCTGTCGCTAAACTCTTGTCACTTTCTCCCGCAGAAGCAGAGGTCTTTATTGGAGCCATTGAAGGCTTGTCTGGCAATGATGATGTTTTCTGCCACTCACATCTGGCACATACTGATTTTTCTCTCTCCGATTCTCTGTTTTCTCTTGGCAGCATTCGCAGTGTTATGCAGAAGTACTTGGAAGAACGAGATGACCTTACCTTCGACAAGATCTTCAGTCAGAAACTAGGTACGTAAAAAATCGTTTTAGGGTACGGTTCCTTATAGACGAGGAAACTGTTTGAGAGGGAGCGGATTTGTGATATTCAGATTTGCCAAAGTCTACATGTCAGGAAAAATGTCTCTCTGTAGTAGACAGGAGAAACAGACTGATACTGTAAATCACTCTGGGGAGCCTTCGCTCCAGTAATCCCATGGGAACATTTCCACAGGGGGTGCAGAATCACAATGGCATGAATCATTCTGAGAAGTGCAGTGTTTGCCCAGAAACTATATGAAAGGACGGGGATGTATGTTGAATGATATATAGTGTAATAGTTCTGTCCACGTTTCGCATTCATTTTTCCTGTTTTCTCTCTCTGTCTCTCCCCCCTCATTGTCTCCCTCACTTTGTCCCTCCCTGACCTTTTTTCACTCCCCTATCTCCTTCATCTTCTTTCTCCCCTTTTCTTCTCTACCTCTCCAATCTCTTAACTCTCCTCCTCTCCCCTCCCTCTCACACATTCTCTCCTTTCCTTATTCTTCCCGTTTCTCTTTCTCCTCACCCCTCCCCTTCTGTATTGTTCAGTGTTGCTGTATTGCCATGGCTATAATTACAAGTTTACTATTACTGTCTAATAACATTAATACATACAAGAATTGCATGTTACATCGATCTCTCCCACTCCCTCCCCATCTCACTCGCTCACGCAGTTTAATTCAATGTTGTTTTATTGGCAGTACAAGACTTGCATGTTACACAGAATGTAATTCATACTGCTGCAGTTATCAGGTCTGATATTACTGAGCAAACAGAATACTGTTTGGGGCAGGGGGTGTGGTTAAATCCTAGCAACACCCATACCATGGAGTGGTTTATTGTGATTATACAGTGACCCCCCCCCCTTTTTTTTTAGTGAGAAGACAAAAAAAAAAGTTTGTTGTATTTAAAATGAAAAATTATTGCTTTTATTGCTCTACCACAAAAAAGTAGTCCTTCGTTGGTATGGAGGCCCATCTTAATTTAATCATTTTTCCAGTCGTGCCCTGCAGTCCCCCTCCCCCAACTGACCTCTACCCCCCACGTGTGATTGCTGCAACAGTATGCACACCCCCCCAACCATTGCGAAGAGAGCAACGGAGAACTTTCGTGGCAGCCAAGACAAGCAGCTTGAGTGTGACAGAGTGACCAGCAGTGCTGTTGTACCTCAACTTCTTTTCACCTTTACTAACTTCCTGGGACTTCTATACTGTCACTGGGGCGCTATCAGCAGAACAGAGGTAGGAAGGAGTTACTTCGAGAGCAGGAAGTGAAAGCTGGAAGGAGAGTGTATCTGTGGAGATGGTGGCAGGTAGGGATCTCACGGGGAACGCAGCATGGAGTCGATGAAAAGCCTCAGTCTAGGCTCTTTTTTTTTTTTTTAATGGCAATCGGGAGACCAGCAGTTAAGCAGTCAGTCTTGTCTTTCTTTATTTTTTTTTCCCTTCTTTAAAGCGGCGCCGGGAGACGCAGAAATGGAGGTGGCAGGTGATTTTGCAGACAGTCAGCGGCTACTCTTAGCATGGAGGGAAGAGAAGACTGGAGTGCCGGGGGTGGGGTGGGGGAGGTTTGGTGATACACGGAATGGACTGTACTGAGAGCCACGGTCTGACTTTGGCCCACATTATTCGGCAGATTGTTCCGTGTATAGTTTTGTTTTGTTTTCTTAAAACTGTTTTTATGGAGGTGCAGTTGTTCTGTTAGGTACAGTCTTCATTTAAAGTGCAGTGTAAGTTTGAATTTCACGCTGTACGGAGGTGGTTTGGCAGTGAGACCACAGTTTACTGGTGGTTACAGATGGCGGATTTCCACTCTGATGGTCGGGGGGGGGTGTTGTACTGATTCCAGAGGTAAGACTGACTGGCACCTTTGCCATGGGTAATGCCAGGATTTACCACGGCTGAAAGATGCCAGTCAGCCAATCAGATTGCCAGATTCTCAAAGCCAATTATACCAAGGTTCATTTTTGTACTATAATAAAATACAACTTTTAAAGAGGTTGCTTTGTGATTTTATTTTTATTCTATTTATTAATGGGCTGCAGATGATCTGGATATGGATGATCTTCTTTATTATCTCATCAGCCAGTGATTATCAGAGGATTTACACCGGTGGTAAACTGCCAGTCTGACCATTTCATTGGCTGTTCAATTATGTCCATGGTATAATGTCTGATAAACAGAATACTGTTTGAGGCAGGGGGTTGCCCGAGATTGATAACAAACAGAATGCTGTTTGGGGCATGGGGTTGCCTGAGATTGTCTAATAACAAACAGAATACTTTGTGGGGCAGGGGGTTGCCCGAGATTGTCTGACAGAATACTGTTCGGAGCAGGGGGTTGTCCGAGATTGATAACGGACAGAATGCTGTTTGGGGCAGGAGGTTGCCTGAGATTGTCTGATAAACAGAATACTGTTGGGGGCAGGGGGTTGCCTGAGATCCTGATAACAAACAGAATACTATTGGGGGCAGGGGGTTGCCTAAGATTGTCTGATAAACAAAATACTGTTCAGGGCAGGGGGTTACCCGAGATTGTCCGATGATGATAAACAGAATACTGTTCAGGGCAGGGGGTTGCCCGAGATTGATAACAAACAGAATACTGTTTGGGGCAGGGGGTTGTCTGAGATTGTCTGATAACAAACAGAATACTGTTTGGGGCAGGGGGTTGCCCGAGATTGTCTGATAAACAGAATACTGTTGGGGGCAGAGGGCTGCCTGAGATTGTCTGATAACAAACAGAATAATGTTTAGGGCAGCGGGTTGCCCGAGATTGATAAACAGAATACTGTTCGGGGCAGGGGATTGCCTGAGATTGTCTGATAACAAACAGATCACTGTTTGGGGCAGATTTCCGGTTCCGGTATGCTCGAATAGCCAGCCACCCAGTGAGCTCTCTTCACTCTATAACAATTAAATCACCTCCTGACCACTAAACTACAGGAAAAAATACAACAAATAGATCTATAAAGATCTCATCTAAACAGCGGGAGGCAATCTTTATTAGTTCCCCTGCAAAAAAATTGCAAAATCTTACCGCAGTCGCTTCTTGCCCATAGCGGACCACGAGGAGACAGACGATCCAGGACCTTCAGATGGTGAGCAACCCAGGGGTGGTCGTGAGCAGGGGGGAGGAAAGGCAACTCCAGCAGCGACAACTAGATCTGGGGGCAAAAGAAAAGGAATCAACCAACAAGCTGAGGAGAATATTTTAAGAGCCATCTCGGGCTTTGGGGGGGAGATGAGAGACGCCATATGGGAACTACGTTCAGACATCTCTACACTCCAAACCCATATGGAAGAGGCCGATCATCAGATTTCCCTCAATTCCACTAGTCTGGACAATTTAGAAGGCTCTGTCAAAAAAATCCTTACTGAACAGCTCCACATAGCGCTCCGCCAGGAAGATGCTGAAAATAGAAGTAGGCGGAAAAACATTAGGGTATACGGGCTCCCGGTGGCCTTTTTGGATCATCTTCTGCGATCCCTCCTCGACTTGGATCCTTTCTTCCAGCTTGACTTGGAGCGAGCACACACAGCACTGGGTCCCAAACCCTCTGGACCCGACACCAGGCCCAGGTCATTCGTAATTAAATTTCAGGCATTCCAGACCAAGGATCAGCTACTGAGGAAGGCCTGGCAAAAGGACTGCACAATGTATGGTCACACCTCCTCCTCGATAACTATTATGCCCCCCATACACAACAGCTTTGTCGTGAATAAGCCCCCCTGTTTCCACTCCTTCGTGCTCAGAACATCAAATTCCGGACCCATACCCAGCAAGGCTACAGGTTCATCTCACATTGGGCAAAGTAACTTACACTACAGCACAAGAGGCAATTGAAGACTTAACATCGAAGGGTGTACTGAGGGACCGTATTCCAGCCTCCTATTTCCCGCAATGCAACCGCCAGACTGAAGCTGTAGAACAAATTCTCAATCTTCCTTTTCAAGACATCCTGGAGAAAATTTGTCAGTGTAGAAACCCGACCCTCTGCTTTTGAAAATGTAGGAGACCTTGAGTACAGTGGCTGGGTTTTTTTTCTTCCCCTTGATGGCCCCCCCTCCTTCTGTGGTGATTGACGTGGGCCTGGGACCTGGGGTTGGGGATATGCCTTGATTGCCCTCAGTAGTCTCCGAATTTGCTCCTAGCTCCGGCGTATAATGATGGGGGGAGGGACATTATTCTCTGTTATGATCCCACCTATCTTAGATCTTGGGAGCCCCTGAAACATACAATGGGAGAGGTTTCTCCTCAGGCTGTATGTCCAGTCTTAGGCCCACGGGAATCAATCTGGTAGACGGGGCCCCCCCCCCCTTTCTTCTCTCTACCCCCTTTCCTTATGGGTGTGTAGGATCCTCCTGAGTGGGGGGTCTAATAAAGGGTCGAGGATATCCAGTCTAGTATAGATTCTCCTAAGATTTATTACTAATAACAAAAATGGTATTTGAGGGGAAGACAGACTGTACAAGAGAAGAATTACGAGGAGGTCCCCCCCCCACTGACTTACCCAAGAGATGGATAAACAACTTATGGATGCTCCAAGACCAGGATTTGGGACTCTTTGTTTGAATAAACCCCCCTTCCTTTCCCCTTTACGGGTTCTATTGATACTGACCAAATTGCATCTATAATGTACTTCTCAGAGACAGTTTACAAGCCAGAAATACGCAGAATGCCAGGGGATACCTGAGATCCATGTGGTACGGGAGGGGGAGGACTTGGCCTTCCCCCGCCCTCTCCCTCCCTTCTTCCCTGGTTTAACTTTAAAACATGAAGCAGAGTACTATAACCTTCTGACTTCTCTCCCCCCCCCCTTTTTTTTCTTTTTCTTTCTTTCCTCACTAGCCTTTACATCCTAGAACTGTTACCATGCTAATAGGATGCCCCCGCTCCCACAAGATATATTAGTGGGAGTCGAGTTCTGCACAACCACAGATGGGACTTTCCCTCTTTTGGGATTTAGTCCTTTGGGGAATTCGATTGATCCTAAGGTGCCCCCCCCCCCCCGGAGACTATGGGATCCCTTTCTCCCACCATACCCTCTTATCGAGGTACTGTTGGGATTTTCCCGGGGTGTTCCAGAGTAGATGCCCCATCTTTGGAAGTCACTAAGGTTATAAGTTTGTTGGAGACCTCAAGAGTTTTAGAGGCCTATGGTTACAGTTATGTTTTGCAGTTGTTTCTTTCTCGAGCTAGGGTTCGGCTCAATGGGTTTGTTTTTAAAGTTACAAAAACTAGAACAAGACAAATGGAAAAAAAAAACACATACACATCAGGTAATGCAAAACTTTATTGGAATAGGAGACGGTGTTGCTCTGAGAGACCACAAGTCCCATTCGATTTCTGTGCAAGTGGGCCGGCCTCAAGGAATGATTCCTTCCCCCTCTTTTCTTCCACCTGTGGAGACAGAAACCAAATCAAAAAAATGGCAGTAAATCTGGTCAAAATATATTCAATGAATATTAACGGACTCCACAGCCCCATAAAGAGAGCACGAATGATGCAGTCCCTCAGGAGGCAGACGGCCGATGTATTTTACTTACAGGAGACCCACCTCCCAGATGTAGAGCACCAGAAATTAAAGTGGGGAGATAAATCCCGGGTTTATGCCTCTTCCCACCCCAGTGGACGCAGGAGAGGAGTGACTACTCTTATTCTCACTACGACCCCCTGGGAACTGAAAGAGATGGTCGCGGATACTCAGGGACGATTTATAATTCTCAACGGCACCTTATACTCTCAGGAAGTTACCCTGGTTAACGCATACCCCCAAGTCTTCTAGGGCTGTAATTAGCTTTGTTTCTCAAAAAGGTAATAGATAACCTCCGCGGTGCCCTGATAATGGGAGGGGATTTCAGTCTGGCTCTATATCCACTACTAGATACCTCATCCCCTAGAGCTTATCGAACAACTAGTGTGGTGAAATACTTAAGGGGAGTATTGTCCCATTTGGGTATAGTCGATGTCTGGAGAAAACTATACCCAACAAATTCAGGGTACACATATTTCCCCACACGTTTCCAAACATACTCCCATTTAGACTATTTTTTTTTTTTTTTAATCTCTTGCAAGCATTTCCCGTTGATACAAGACATAGCTTTAGACTCCCAGATGCTTTCTGACCATCACGCAATGATCATTAAAATCAATCTGGGAAAACCTAAAACTTCAGAACTGTGGCGTTTTAATCCAATCGTACTTAAAGACCCGGACTATATCGAGGTAATGAAAACAGAAATTCCCCAAATACTACATGAAAATGCCTCTCGGGAAATTTCTGACCCCATTTTATGGGATACCTTAAAAGCGGTCCTCAGAGGGGAAACAATAGCTTTTACTCTGAGAAAGAAACGGAAACTGGATGCCTCCCATAATTATCTACTTGAACAATTACATTCTTATCAATTACTCTGTTGGGAGGGAAACAGAACACTCCAAAGGAAAATCAGATTAATTAAACAGGACATAGAAAAAATAATGTATCTTATGATCCTGCAAAATGTAACCTTAAAGTTATCGAACTACGAGGGGGGCACCAGGGGTACACGAATGTTAGCTTATAAACTTAGAAGCGGCGTGAAACTGCAACTGTTCTTAAAATAAAACACCCGATTACAAAACATCTGTTACACGACGATGAGCATATACGATCATCTTTATTGCACTACTGCCAATCTTTATATGCTTCCCTTCCCCCGACTCTTCTCAGGTTAATGATAAGAAAGCCTTCTTCTCACAACTGTCTCTCCCTACATTAACAGAAACCCAACGTTCCCAGCTAGAGGCACCGATCAGACCAGATGAAATCCTTAGCCATATTAAGGTCCTTAAACCAGTTAAATGTCCTGGACCATGCTTTTGAATACATATAGAGCTGTAGTGGAAGGCGAACCCCCCCCTCTTCTTGGGCTTATGCAATATTGACCCCCATCCCTAAACCTAACAAGGATGCAACCGATATTTCTTCATACCGCCCAATCTCAATTCTAAACATGGACTATAAAATCTTCATGGCAGTCTGGGCCTCGAGAATGGAAAAACTCTTGCTGACTCTTGTTCATCCCGATCAATCTGGGTTTATTAAAAACCGTAGCACTACGGATAATATTAACGTACTGTGCTTCTTTTAGAGCATATTCATACCAGAAAAATCCCTCTAGCATTACTCAGTCTTGATGCGGAGAAGGCTTTTGATAGGGTTTCGTGGGGTTTCCTTTGGGAAATTTTAAGGATTTTTTTCTTTCCCAGATTCATTTCTCATATGGCTACAGAATCTCTGTGCAGGCCTTAAGGCGTATATCCGTATCAATGGAAACTTTTCCTCTCCGTTTTCCCTTTGTCAGGGCACCAGACAGGGTTGCCCCCCCTCTCTCTCTCCGGCCTTATTCACTCTATATATTGAACCTTTAGCGGCTGCCCTTCGTTTAGACCCAAGGATACAGGGGGTCCCCTCGGGACAAAACGCTTATAAAATCTCCCTTTTTGCGGATGATATTTTATTAACCCTCCTTTCCCCAGAATGCCGTATTCCCCGCAGCATGGGAAATCCTTAACCAATATGAGCGTTTAGCAAACTTTAAATTAAACTTATCAAAAACAGAAGCATTAATGTTTTACTATTCCCCTTTCACCACTCTCAAGCGTCTTCTCTCTTTGAGATGGCGACGCACTAAAATTAAATACCTGGGTATGCATATTCCTCCTCTCAATTCGATCCATTAAGAAATGGTAAACTATGAACCTATTTCCGTGCAGATTCAGGAGGACTTGAACAGATGGAGGCGTCTGAAACTACACTTTTCAACGTATAGAAACTGTACATATGAATATACTGCCAAGGCTTTTATATTTGTTTCAAAAACATTCCAATTTTCCCTTCAGACTACTATTTCAGGTCTTGGAATAAAACCATATCCTCCTTTATTTGGGAGGGTCAGAAACCCCGGATTAGGTATACAATTTTGACGTTGCCTCTGAACCAGGAAGGGGTTAATCTCCCTAACTTAAAACATTATGCACTGGCTGCTTTTTTAAAAATATTCTTCATTTGGCTATCCCCATCTGCTCTGGAAAGACATTGAATTCCTCCTCAATTACTTATATGACATAGAAAAAATAGTATTTGCCTCTCGGGAGCGAACTCCTCCTCTCCGCAGTTTTTCTCAATTCATAGCCCAAGTCTTGAAGATCTGGCAAACAATAAAACAGGTAAAGTCCCTACAATAAACAATATTTTCATTTACTTTAATTTCTGCTGACAAATTATTTTTACCAGCTACACTTGATTCTACATTCAAAGAATGGAGAAGGCTGGACCTGAATTTTTTCGGGCAGTTTCTTAACTCTAAGGGAGTGATTCCCTTTAATGATTTACAAACACAATACACTATCCCCCAAAGAGACTTATTTCGTTATATCCAAGTGAAGAATTATATTCTTAGACAAAAAGAAATTCCGTCTTATTTACCCTCCCCTCTTCCAACCTTATGGAAATTAATAAGAGACACCCTGAGAGGTAACCTATGGGATACACTAATCCGCCACCTCTACAGCATAATAAGGGAAGGGGTTGGGGACTCTTCCTTATCAATACTTGAGGCCTGGAACAGAGCCTTACAACTGGAAATCCCTTTCGAGATGTGGACTAACTCCACTTTAAAAGCAATTAAAATTACTGCCTCAAACACGTGGCGGGAATTTGCATGGAAATTCCACTCCTGATTTTTTTCTGATCCCCAGCCATCCTAGTAAAATACCTCCCGCCTTCTTTTGGATTCTGCTGGAGAGGTTGCAGTTGCAGCCTGGTGGATTTGGGACATATTTTTTGATTCTGTCCCACGTTGACACCTTTCTGGTGTGCCCTACAGGGAAAATTATTAGGGTACCTTGGAGAAAATATTGAATTAGCAGCAGAAATAGCACCCCCACAGACCACGTTGGGACAAAATGTTACTCCCTCTTTTTATTTTAGCAGCTAGAAAAAACATCATTCGTCGATGGATGACCTCTACGTTACCTTCAACTGAAGACTGGTATAAAATAGTGAAAGAAATGTACTACTCCGAACATCTAGTAGCTAAACTACATGATAGGCTCCCACAGTTTGAAATAAAATGGTGTAGGTGGGTACTCCTTGCCTCAGAATCTGACCCGGAATTTGTCCCATGATTGGAATGGCTCCATTCAATATCAGGGAAATCTGCCGCCTGCCTCTAGAGGGGTACTGGTGCCTGGGACGGATTGAGAGGAGGATGAGGGAGGAAAACTAAAAAATAGAATGAATACATTGTATATAATCAATATCAGTAACACTTATTACCTGTTTGAAATGTATTTTGTAATTGTGGTAATCAATGTCATATGTAACAGACAATCCTAACTCACAAATCTGTGTCTTGTTAAACAATAAAAATGTTTAAAAAAAAAAAAAAAGAATTCTGTTTGGGACAGGGGATTGCCTGAGATTGTCTGACAAGAAACAGAATACTGTTCAGGGCACGGGGTTGCCCAAGATTGTTTGATGATAAACAGAATACTGTTTGAGGCAGGGGGTTGCCGAGATTGTCTGATAACTAACAGAATACCGTTTGGGGCAGGAGGTTGCCTGAGATTGTCTGATAAAAAACAAAATACTGTTTGGGGCAGGAGGATGCCTGAGATTGTCTGTTAACAAACAGAATACTGTTGGGGGCAGGGGGTTGCCTGAGATTGTCTGATAAACAGAATACTGTTCGGGGCAGGGGGTTGCCTGAGATTGTCTGATAACAAACAGAATACTGTTTGGGGCAGGGGGTTGCCCGAGATTGTCTGATAAACAGAGTACTGTTTGAGGCAGGGGGTTGCCAGAGATTGATAACAAACAGAATACTGTTTGTGGTAGGAGGTTGACGGAGATTGATAACAAACAGAATATTGTTCAGGGCAGGGGGTTGCCCAAGATTGTCTGATGATCAACAGAATACTGTTCAGGGCAGGGGGATCCCCGAGATTGTTTGATGATAAACAGAATACTGTTCAGGGCATTGGGTTGCCTGAGATTGTTTGATAACAAACAGATTAAAACCCCAAGAAGTCTTACTGTATTCTGACTAATGCAGTTAGCCCTTCCAGTTGAACTGCCCCGGAGATGAGAGTTAAAGCTCATATGCTAGTAGTGGAACGTTCAGTAGGCTCGAGCTTGGTTTTCAAACCACTGTCCCTGGTACATTCAGTGTAACCACCAGATCCTTTACTCTGCCTGCCTGTGAAGTTGCCTCGGAGATCTCTCCTCAGCTGCTTCGGTTAAAGTACAAGTTTCATTGATTTTTATAACCACCATTTATTTTAGTTTAATTTTCAAACCTCTGGCCTTCGGTTACAGGTTGGACTAGACTAGGGTTTCCCCTTTCCGGTAAGGTTGCTTTTTTTTTTTTTTTGGTAATTGGGTAAGGCCCACTAGGCCCAAGTGCCTGTTTTCAGGGGCGACCTGGGAGCACTGGGCTGTCAAGTGACTTGCTCAGAGTCGTACAGTATGCAAGTGGAGGTTGTGAGAATCAAACTCGGGTCTGGTCTGTTGGATGTATCCGTCTAACCTCTAGGCTAGACTACTTGGTTTCTGATTGGTTTTTGCAACCAGGAGGAAACCAGAGTTTTCTTTTTATCTTTTAAGGTAAAATTCTTAGTCTCTATTGTAAATTTACTGTTTGAGAGACCAGTAGACTTTTGGTAAGAAAACCAGATTTTTTCTCAGTTTTCTTCTCCACTGCTAAACCATCTGTTTACTAAATATCTTCTCTTATCCAGGTCTAAACCGCCCAAACCCGCAGGTAAGTGTTAAATACAATTTTTCTCGATTGTTGTGTCACAGAAACCCAAGAAAAGAACTGGTCTAACAGAGATGCAGCATTGTACCGAGTGCAGTGAACCATTTGCTAAAGCTGATCCGCATCTCGTTTGTGTTTTCTGCCTTGGGTTTGACCACCTTCGGGCAGACTGTGAAATCTGCAAACATTTTGCTCAGTCTACGCTTGATAGGCATTTGAATAGACTACAGGAGAGAATGGCTGAGAAATCGACATGGAAGGTCGGTCTGGTTCCACCACTAAAGATAAACCGGTGGAATTGGAGGGGGTTCCCTCTGACCAGGGCATAACCTCCGTAGGTAAAAGAGCCGCTGACTCAGGCCTTGAAATGCCTGCAGCAAAAAAGAAAAGGAAAACAACCAGTTCGGAACCATAGAAGCATACAGTTGCGGTTCCAGCTGCAAAAGAAATGGCGAAAGCCATTCAGATTATCCAGTCTCTACAAACCGGTTCGGATGAACCGGGTCAGCGCTCAGCAACCCAAACCCTGGTTCAGACATTGGGTACTGCTTTTCCCTCCGGTTCATTTGGGTCTCAACCTTTTTATGAACAGGCGTGGGAAGAAAAGGAGGATAATTTTGGTGAGCCCATCGAGCCTGAGGTTTCACCAGGACACCTGGATCCTAAGTCCCCTCCTTATCCCTCTGGGGACCCTGCCTCCCATTATACCTTCATAAAAAAGGTAGCAGAAGCTTTGGAGCTCCCGGCTCAGGAAGCTTCTGAGGAAGAGGAAGAGTCTGACTATGTAGAGATGGTAGATGTGCCTGCTTCCAAGAGACTCTTGGTCCCCATCCACAAATCTCAAACGTTAGACCTTGAAAATCCTGCACACCCCAACATCTGTACCACCTGTGGATAAGAAACTGGGCAGGCAGTATTCCTTGGCTGGCCGTGGCACTGAATTCTTGTTTAGCCACAGCATTCGTGAAGGGGTGATCTAGGCTGCTGCTTGTGAGAAAGCAGGCATTCCCTTGGCTTCATATCCCCCTAGAAGGACTCCAGGAAAATCGATTCTCTGGCTAAAAACGGGTACCTGGGAGCTTCCTCTTGCATAAGGCATGCCTCTTCCATGGCCTACGTTTCCAGGTACCAAACGTCTTTGTGGGAATCTGTCCAAAAATTGGCCAGCAAAGCTCCTCCTCAGCTGGCATCTGACCTGGAGGAGTTGGCTAAGAATGGAGTGGAAGCAGCTAAATACCAGTTCCACATGGCTGTGGATACTAATGATGGCGCTTCCAGTATCATGGCCACTGCTGTATCTCAAAGGAGGTTTGCATGGTTAAGATGCACTAATTTCTCTCAAGACATCCAAACTAAGGCTTTGGATTTTTCCTTGTGCAAAATTCTCTTTTTGGGGAACAAACTGAGACATACATGAAAAAGATAGATGAATACAGAGTGTTTTACAAGAGTACTGCAGCCAAAGAAAAGGCTGTCACTCCTCAGCAACAGCAAAGAAGGTCTGCCCCTGCCTCCCCTAATCAGAGGCCTTTTTATCAGGCCCAGGCCTTCTCTGCCTACCAGCAGCAAAGAGGCTACTTCAGGGGTAGAGGTAGAAGAGGTGCTGGTCATGGTGGACCTAGCCCTCAGCCAAAGACCCCTGCCAAGCAGACTCCCTTAGTTGATTGTCTGGGTCACCTCCCCATCCCCAGTAGGGGGCAGGCTGGCTTATTACTTCCAGGCATGGGAAACCATTACCTCAGACAAGTGGGTCCTGGAAGTAATAAACCAGGGCCTTGCTCTAAGCTTCAAGTCATTTCCAAAAATAAGAGGAAGATTTTTTCAAACCTGCCACCAAATCAGAAACAGCCCTCATGGAGACAGAAGTGTCCACTCTGCAGCTTATCTTAGATAAAGAGACTTAACCTACTTTGTGTAGAATGCATATCAGTAAGATCACCTCATATAGAAGTGTATTAAATGCCTATTATATACATATATTTCTCAAATAAAATCTGTTATATTACTGTATTATCTAACTCTACCTGCTATGAAACCTGCATTAATTGAATGTTATTATTTTTAACATATTCATCTTATCTGCGTGTATAACATGAAACTGTCAAAATCAATAAAAAAAAAAAAGTGTCCACTCTGCTGCGGAGCAGAGCACTGGAACCTGTCCCATTCCCTTACAGGGGAAATGGATTGTATTCAAGGTACTTTCTGACCTTGAAGAAAACCAGGGAGTGGCGACCCATTCTGGATGTAAGATACCTAAACAAGCATCTTAGAAAGCCAAAATTAAAAATGGTCACGTTGGCACTGATCCTTCCCGCTCTAAGACAAGGGGATTGACTGGCATCCCTGGACCTCAAGGATGCCTACTTTCATATCCCCATCAGGCAGTCTCACAGAAAATACTTCAGGTTCAGACTGCCCTCAGGCCATTATCAGTTCAGGGCCTTGCCATTCGGCCTGTCCTCTGCACCAAGAACCTTCACAAAGTACCTGGCAGTGGTCATGGCACATCTGAGAAGGTTAGGAGTCATAGTCTTCCCCTACTTGGATGACTGGCTAGTCATGGGGCACTCTCCCCAACATGTAGAGGAGTCTCTGGTCACAACACAGGACACCTTGCATTCTCTAGGGTTCCTGGTAAATCTCAAGAAATCTGTTCTGGAGCCAATTCAGCTCCTAGAGTTTATAGGGTCAGAACCGGGCAAAAGCTGTCCTACCACAGTCAAGGGTGGACAGGATTGTCCAGTTAGCAGCCTCCTTCTGGCTGTACTTCCCTCGACCAGCAATGCATTTTCTCCAGCTCCTGGGCCATGTGGCTGCAGCCACTGCTATAGTCCCCTTAGCCAGGTTCCAGATGAGAGAGATCCAGTTCTACCTCAGATTCTTTTGGTCCCAGAGGAGGGATTCTGTGTCCCAGGTAGTACCAGTGACCTCCACACTGATACTAGCTGTGCAGTGGTGGCAGGACAAGGACAGCCTCAGGATGTGGATCCCTTTCTTGCAACAGTCTCCGACCATGGTGCTGTCCATAGATGCCTCCCTCTTAGGCTGGGGGGCTCACCTAGGGGACCACATGGAACTTGGACCAAGCAGGAGTCTCTGTTGCACGTAAACCTGCTGGAGCTCAGAGCAGTGCTACTAGCACTGCAATCATTTGCCACATTGGTGCAGGGGAAGGTGGTTCAGGTCAGAACAGACAACACAACCACCATGTATTACATAAACAGGGAGGGACCAGGTCCTCTGTTCTGTGCACAGAGGCCATGAAGGACTGAATTCTGGCCTACTCCCTCAAGGTCTCCCTGTCAGCAGTCCACCTGCCATGCAAAGACAATGTTTTGGCAGATGCACTCAGCAGGATCAATCAGAGCCATCACGAATGGACTCTGAACAGGCAAGTCCTGCTAGCAGTGTTCAGGAGATGGGGCAACTCAGAGATGGACCTCTTTGTAGCCCCAGACAATCATCACTTGCCCCAGTACTGCTGCAGACCACCAGTTCGGGGCTCAATACTCCTAGATACCTTGATCCTGGATTGGAAGGGCAAGTTCTTGTATGCCTTCCCTCAGTTTCCCGATGTCCATGGTGCTGACCAAGCTCAGGGAACAGTCTGCAACAATGATTCTGATTGCCCCAGACTGGGCCAGGCAACCATGGTACTCATTGTTGCTGGTTTTGTTAGACACCAGTCCAATCTGCCTCCCCAGGAGGCACAACCTTCTGACCTCCTCCCAAGGGAGGATCCTATACCCCAACCTCTGGTCCCTCAGGCTCAAGGCCTGGCTCTTGAAGACTTGGAGTATACAAGCTTGCATCTCTCAGAAGGGGTCATGGACATCCTAAGGGTCTCCAGAAAGCCTCCCACCAGGAAGACTTATACATCAATGTGGAAAAGGTTCTCTATTTGGTGTTCCCAAAGGGATATAGATCCATAGAAAGCTGGCTTGGCAGCCTTGCTGGACTATTTTGTGTTCCCAAGGGGATATAGATCCACAGGAAGCTGGCTTGACAGTCTTGCTGGATTATTTGGCTAACCTTCACTCTCTAGGCCTCTGGCCTTCTACCCTCAGACTGCAGCTGGCAGCTGTTTCTGACCATATCTCAGCAGGGAAGGGCCCTTCCCTGGCTTCTAATGCAATTTTCAAGAAATTCTTTAAGGGGTTGCTCCATTTGCATCATCCTCGTAGAGAGCCTACCCCTTCTTGGGACCTGAACATCTGCATAAAACAGCTCATGCAGCCCCTTTTTGAACCCATGTCCTCAGCAGAGCTTAACTACCTGACATGGAAAACTGTGTTTTTAGTGGGTATCACTTTAGCAAGAAGAATCAGTGAGCTACAGGCCTTGTCTGTGGAATCGAATTACATTGCCCTCCACAGAGATAACGTTGTACTCAAGACAAATAGGAAGTTCCTTCCCAAAGTGGTCTCAAGAGTTTCACTTGAACCAGTCCATTACATTGCCTGTCTTCATTACTGACCATTCCAGTTCTGGTGAGCGCAGGCTCCATAGCCTGGATGTAAAAAGAGCTATCGGCTACTATCTGGATCAGACGAAAGGCCATAGGAATGAGTGTACTCAGCTGTTTCTCACCTATGGAGAAGTGGGAAAGGGCAAGCCAGCCACAAAAAGGACCACTGCACGATGCATTGTGGCCTGTATTCTGTTCTGCTATGGTAAACTGGTTAAGGAGTCAGTAGTGGGCCTGAGGGCGCTCTCTTTATTTATTTTTTATTTTTATTTATTTAGTTTTTGTTGACCGGGTAAGTGCACTAGACAAATTCTGCCTATTTTCAGGCATGACCCGGGGGAGGGGGATACAATGAATGCCAACTGACCTTGAACCAGATTAAGCTGTTGGTGGTATTTTTAGTGAATGAGGGAAATTTGGCCAGGACACCGGGGAAATTCCCCTAGTCTTTTTCAATAAATGCCATGGGATCTTTAACATCCACATGGACTACCACCAATCCAGGCAGATGGGACCTCGGTTTAACGTCTCATCCGAAGGACGGCACCTCAGAAGTGCAGCACCCCTCTCATGCTGCACTACAGTGTCAGTATTGGGATATTAACCCAAGTGCCAGATGTGGGAACAAAACCCACAGCCCTCTGATCTCCCGGCCTCAGAGGCGAGCGTGCTACCTACTGAGCCACTGACACTGACTCTACCAGGGGGACAGCTGCAAGGGAGGTTCCCCTGCTTGAAATCTGCAAAACAGCTACCTGGAAAACTGTTCATACATTCACCAAGCACTACTGCCTGGATACCCAGGCTAGAAATGATGCCAGGTTTGGCACAGCAGTACTGCAGAGCCTATTCCCAAAGTAGGTTCTGTGCCCACCTGCAAGGGTCACTGCTTGGTTGTCTGCATTAGTCAGAATACAGCAAGACTTCCTGGTATTTGAAGAAAAAATTACCTTACCATAGTAATCTTGTTTCTTCCAAGGGAGTCTTACTGTATTCTGACCTCCCACCCTGCCTCCCCTACTAGAACTCCAGCTGTCACTCTTAGGAATGTTGGACCACTGGGGTGTTTTTTGCATGGGCATCTGTGACTTGAGTCTTTTTATGCCCTTATTGGGTTTGTAGTCATTTGACTATGTAAATTAAATATTATTGGTTTAATATATTTCTTTATTAGCATAACTTAGGTATCTCATTATTGCTATTATCAATATAGCTTGCTTGTAAGAATCTGGCAGTTACCTAGAATGTACCAGGGACAGAGGTTTGAAAACCGAGCTCGAGCCTATTTGAACGTTCCACTATTAACATATAGGCTTTAACTCTTTCATCTCTGGGGCAGTTCAACTGGAAGGGCTAACTGCATTAGTCAGAATACAGTAAGACTCCCTTGGAAGAAACAAGATTACTATGGTAAGTAATTTTTTCATACTGTTCGGGGCAGGGGGTTGCCTGAGATTGTCTGGTAACAAACAGAATCCTGTCTGAGATCATCTGATGACAAACAGAATTCTGCTTGAGATCGTCTGATAAACAGAATCCTGCCTGAGGTCGTCTGATGACAGACAGAATCCTGCCTGAGATCATCTGATGACAGACAGAATCCTGCCTGAGATCATCTGATGATAAAATACTATTCAGAGCAGGGAGGTTGCCTGAGATTGTCTGCTAACAAACAGAATACTGTTGTGGGCAGGGGTTTACCTGAAATTGTCTGATAACAAACAGAATCCTGCCTGAGATTGCCTGATAAACAGAATACTATTTGGGGTAGGGTGTTGCCTGAGCTTGTCTGTTAACAAACAGAAAACTGTTGGGGGCAGGGGATTGCCTGATAAACAGAATACTGTTCGGGGCAGGGGGTTGCCCGAGAACAAACAGGATACTGTTGGGGGCAGGGATTTTCCTGAGATTGTCCGATGACAACAGAATACTGTTCGTGGCAGAGGGTTGCCTGAGATTGATAAACGGAATACTGTTCGGGACAGGGGGTTGCCCGAGATTGTCTGATAAATGGAATACAGTTTGTGGCAGGGGGTTGCCTGAGATTGTCTGATAAATGGAATACTGTTCGGAGCAGGGTTGCCTGAGATCATCTGATATGACATTCTAGGCACATGGGTATGTTGTTCAATCCACACTTTGTGGCAGGTTCCTTGCCGCTTTAAATCTTGCCGGAACGTCTTCAGGCTGGCTCCTCCCACCCACCCGGGTGGTAAAACCCTCTGCTCCGCCCCATGACACCAGATCTTCCTTAGCGCTCTGCGTTTTAGGCCTGGATCCGAACTCTTCGGGTTTTCTGAAAATTATTTTAAAGTTTACTAGACTACTTTCTTCATCTTCCCTCGTGGCTGTGATGGACAAATCCACTCACGACTTCCGTCTGTGCCCTTGCAGGCAGAAGATGTCCCGGACTGATCTGCACTCCACATGCATTTATGCCTGGGTCTTGCCCACAATCTGTAGGCCTGCGATCTGTGCAAGTCCTTCTCGGCTTCGGTTTTAGAGGACTGCGCTGCCAGACTACAACTTGGGTGTCCTGAGAAACTGTACCTGCCGGTGAAGTCAAAGGAGGCCTGTTGGGCGGTGTCCTGTGACTCACGGGCTCAGGTGGGCTGATCACCCTTGAGGAGGCGGCCCAAACGCTTCATCTTAGATCCTCGGCTGCAGCATTTATCCCGCTCTCCTTGGGCTCTTCCTACACTGCTTCTTTTAATGAGCTTTGCCAGTCCCTCTCCACCAAGGGAGAAGGGCCATTGGGACATACCAGTAAGTCCAAGAAAAAAGAACCAACAGGTAAGTCCCACCATCGACGTTCGTGGGAGTGGGAGAGATCCCTTTCACCGGACCGTTGGCTCTCGACTTCGGTCGAGGTTGCGGCTAAGGCTGCTGGCTTCACGGTGTCCCCATCAGGTCAGCTGGCCGAGACATCCATCGACGCGGTCGAAATTTTTCTCGACCTGCTGGACGGTTTGTTGACTGGAGAAGCCGACAGTCCTTCACCACCGGTTCCCCTGGTGGTAACTGAGGACTTGCCTGTGCCTCCTGTGCCGAAGTCCCTGGTCAAGGATCCTGAACCAAAGGATGAGCGGGTTTCCCCTGCCCCCTCTTTGACCCACCCTCGGTGACCCCAAAGGTCTCTGTCCTCTTCCAGGTCGAGTAGGTCCCGCCGACATCAGTGGTTTCAGTCTCGGCACCATGGAAAGTGGCGTCGCTGCTCATCCTCTTCGGAGGATAGGCTCCGACTTAAGTTACGCCGGCGCTACAAGGACATGATGTGGCAGCAACTTTTGTTGACAGGTAACAAGCCACCTCCGTCTCCTTCTCTGGCCATTAAGTGGCTGTCACGGGAGCGACCAAAGTAACCCCTCGTAGTTGTTGAGGAGCCGACCCCGGCGCCGGTTGTTCGGCTGAAACTGACTGCTCCGCCCACTGCGATGGAACCACCACCGCCTCCTCAACTGAAGACTGGGCCCCCGACCAAGGATTCTCAGTCGGGTCAGGGCTTGCCCCACAGGTTGTCGGTCACCCTCACTTCCGATCAACCTCGGCAGGTGGAGGGTGGCTCAGGCGCTCGGCAGCTGTTTGCAGACTCTTCAGAGTCTGACGACAACTCCTCCCTGTACTCCAGGCCCATTGACCTGGAATCTGCAGGGGGGTCAGTCGGTGGATGAGAACCCATCCTCGTTCTTGGGTATACTTCGACTCATCTCAGAGTCCACTGGGATGCAGCTCTAACCCATTCAGAAACGGGCCAGGTATCCCCTAACGGAGATACTGGACCGAGGAGATTCCCTACGGAGGCCTTCCTGGTGGCCGAAGCCATTGTTGGCCAGGTCCTGGAGTTGTGGCAGCGGCCCACATCTTGTCCCACGCCTTTGGCCAGGATGGCTCGCAAGTACGTGGTCCCCACCGGTTCACTCTTCAGTTTCTCAGAGCACCCCTCTGCGGAGGGGCTGGTGACCGACAGTGTTTTGCGGCGTTCCAGGAATGCTAGGGACGTGGACAGAACGCCCGATAAAGAATCCAAAAAACTAGATTATTCGGGACGGAAGGTTTACACTGCTTCCTCCCTAGGCCTTCGACAGGCTAGCTCAGTTGTACTGATGGCACATTTCTCAGACGCCCTTATGGGTTCCCTGATGAGGTGATTCCCCATCTCCCAGCTGACCTTCAGACGACGGTCAAGCAGGTGCGAGATCAGGGAAGCATGGTGGCTAAGCAGCAGCTCCAAAGTTCTTTGGACATCGGTGACTCTTGTACCCGGTCAGTACCAGCCACAGAAGCCATGCGCCGCAGAGCTTGGCTGCGGATCTCCACCTTCATGGTGGACACCCAGCACAAGCTGGCAGACGTTCCCTTCCTGGGCACCAACTTGTTCAGGCCAGGGGTGGAAGGCCATCTCTAGAGGATCGAGAAGTCCAGTGCCACCTTGGACTCGGTCACGTCTGCCCAGAAGGACAAAGACTGCCAGCAGCAGCAGTGTAAGCCCTTTCGCCCTTCCGCTCCTGCGGCATGTCCGGCCCAGCAGCACCAGCAACAGGGCCAGCAGGCTCACACTTGGCGCCCTAAGGCCAAGACTGCCACTTCCTCCAGCAGGAAGCCTGGAGGGAATGGTCCAGGAGGCCCCTCAGCCGGCCCTTTCTCCAAGTCTGCCCAGTGACGGGTTGTGGGGTGTCTCCCCCAGCCTTGTCACTCCTCCCCGGGTTCCCCCCATGGGGGGGCAGCTGCGCCACTTCCTTTCCGCCTGGTTCGCTATCACCATGGACTGCTGGGTGCTAGAAGTGGTCGGCAGAGGTCTGCTTCTGGAGTTTGAGCAGTCCCCTCCCTATCAAACTGTCGCCCCACGGGGGTCAACGGGTTCCACAGCTCCTGCTCCTCCAGAAGGAGGTGATCAGCAAGGTGGCGGACCCTCCTCCAGACCCAGGGTTTGTGTCCAGGTACTTCCTGGTATTAAAGTGGATTTGGTGCTGGCGCTCCATTCTCTGTCTGCACGACGTGAACAAGTTCGGATCTCCAGGACGCATTCTTTCACATCCCAATCCATCCGTCTCATGAGCAATTCCTCCGCTTCAGAGCAGAGGGATCTCTTTACGAGTTCCGGGCCATGCCCTTCGGCCTTTCTCCAGCACCCAGGGTCATCACCAAATGCATGGCAGTGGTGGCAGCATTCCTGTGGTGCCGAGGGGTCTGGTTGTACCCTTACCTGGACGACTGGCTGATTGCAGCCCACTCCAAGTTGGAGGTGGAGCGGTCAAGGGATCTGGCCCTCCATGTCTACTCTCAGATTGGCCTCCTCATCAACGAGGCCGAATCAGAGTTTCAGTGCCGTCATGAGGCGATTCAGTTCATCGGGGCAGGCTCGACTCTCTTGAGCCAGAGCTCTGCTCCCGGTGGACGGGGCCGAGGCACTTTCCTCCTTTGCCCAGTCATTTCTGGTTGGGCAATTGCACCCCGCCCAGGACTTCCTGCGCTTTCTGGGCCTCATGGCGGCCTGCACCAGTGTGATCCACTGGCATATGCGCCTCCTGCAATGGGGGCTGGCCAGCCAGTGGTCACAGTGCTCCAGTCCTCTGGACCAGCTGTCGACAGTGACCCAGGAGATGTGGGATGGCCTGCAGTGGTGGCTCGTCCCAGCTCATCTGCAGGAGGGTATCCCATTTGTCCACCCTGAGCCGACGGTCATGCTAACGACCGATGCCGCTTTGATGAGTGGGGGTGCCCATCTGGGGATCTTCAGGCCCACGGCCTCTGGTCCCCTCAGGAGTCTCAATGCCTCATCAACCTGCTGGAGCTTCGAGCAGTTTGACTAGCCCTCACCGCCTTCGCTCCATTTGTACGGGGTCAGGTGGTTTAGGTCCAGACGGACAACACCACGACCATGTACTACCTCAACTGTCAGGGCGGGACGCATTCCTTGCCTTTGTGCAAGGGAGGCTCTCCGCATCTGGTCTCTTGCGATCAGCCTGGAGGCGGATCTCCTAGCCATCCATGTGGCAGTAGGCTGCAACAGTTTGGCCGATGCCCTCAGCTGGTTAGGCGCTGCATCTTACGAGTGGTCACTCCTGCTGGAGGTAGTGCAAGAACTGTTTTCCCATTGGGGCACCCCTCAGGTAGACCTGTTAGCCTCCAGGGAGAATGCGAAGCTGGGGCTGTTTCACGTCCGCCTCCCTCAGCAGGGCGATGCCTTCTCGAGGCCGTGGACCCCGGGCCTCTTCTCTGCCTTCCCTCCATTTCCCTTGATCCACAATGTGCTTCTCAAGGCAAAGAGGGACAAGGCGCAGGTGATTCTGGTAGTCCCAGACTGGCGTCGCCAGTTCTGGTACCCAGATCTCCTTAGCCTCAGCTCCAGGCTCCAGAGGCGGCTTCCAGCCCGCCCGGACCTGATCTCAGTAGACAAGAGAAAGGTTCTCCATCTGGACCTTCAATCCTTGCACCTGACGGCCTGGTTCCTGAGCGGTTAGAGTTTCAGGTCTTGGGTCTTTCGGACGAGGTCCTCAGCGTCATTGAAGCGTCCCGTAAGGAGTCGACCAGAAAATGCTACGCCTTCAAGTGGAAGAGATTCTTCATTTGGTGTCAGGACAAGGGATTGGACCCCTCTTCCTGTCCCTTGGCTGGTATTTTGGACTACCTGTGGTCCCTTTCTCAGCTAGGGCTTCGGTTGTCGACCCTCAAGGTGCACCTGGCAGCCATCTCTGTTTACCGGGCGCGGGCCGGCAAGCAGTCGGTGGCACAGGAGAAGGTGGTCAGGCGCGTTTTCAAAGGCCTTGATCACATATCCCCTCCGGTGCGAGAATCTCCACCTCCGTGGGATCTACTTGTGGTATTGGCTAAGCTCATGGGCAAGCCATTCGAACCACTGCACAGGTGAGATGTCTCCCACCTGTTGTGGAAGACCGCCTTCTTGGTGCTGTAACGTCAGCCAGAAGGATGGGAGAGCTCCAGGCACGTTCCATAGAGTCTCCTTATCTGGTCTTCCACAGGGACAAGGTTGTCCCTCGCCCCCACCCGAAATTCCTTCCGAAGGTGGAGTCGGAGTTTCACCTTAACCAGGTGTTCACTCTGCCGGTGTTCTACCCCAATCACACCTCGGAGGCCGAATATAGGCTCCATACTTTGGACCCTAGAAGTGCGCTCTCTTTTTATAAGGAGCAAACGGCTGAAGTTCGGGGAGAGGTTCACCAGCTGTTTGTCACCTGTGCTGAAGCTACACCTGGCAGACCTGCAGCCAAGCGGACAATAAGCAGGTGGGTCACCTCGTGCATGGATCTCTGCTATAGGTTGGCAGGCATGGAGCCTCCCAAAGGGATAAGAGCTCATTCTATCTGCCATACCGCTGCTTCGGTGGCTGCTTATAGGGATGTCCCTATCCAGGAAATCTGCAGGGCTGCTACCCGGAAGTCAGCACACACCTTCATTTCCCATTACCACATTGACCTAGAGTCACGCCGGCATACTGGTTTTGGGACCTTGGTTCTCCAGTCCTTATTCCCTAAGTAGGGGGTGCACGCCTTGCCTCTGTCCTCCCGGAGAACTTCTAGGAGTCTGCCACAAAGTGTGGATTGACCAACATATCCACGTTCCTAGAGACACAGGTTACTCACCTGTAACAGGAGTTCTAGGAGTGGTATATGTTGTTCATTCATATGACCCACCCGACCTCCCCAGCTTCAACGCGCAACCTGGCTTCCAGCAGGCTAGATCTGGCATCATGGGGCGGAGCCGAGAGTTTTACCACCCTTGTGGGTGGGAGGAGCCAGCTTGAAGACCTTCCGGCAAGATTTAAAGCGGCAAGGAACCTGCCAGACAGTGTGGATGAACAACATATACCACTCCTAGAAATCCTGTTACAGGTGAGTAACCTGTGTTTTTTGTTGTGCCATGGAGTTTTTTTTCCCCTGGGGTGCAGGCTGGAACTCTCAGCTACTGTTCACTTCTCTGACCAGCCGCCATCTCCACCCAGGACTCACCTGCCTGAAGTCCCATGTGGCGAGGCCAGATGGCCGCAGGTCTGCCATGAACTTGTTACTAGAATGCTGCTCCCAGTCTTTGACTGTGTGGTTGTGGTTCATGCCACTGCTCCTCCTCTTCCCTTGCCAGACTGCACAGTCTCTGTAACTCCCCCTGCCAATTTGGTAACAACTCCACCCCTTGTACTTATCACTGCTCACATTACTCCTTCTTATCCATTCTCACTCTGCCATCTTGTCACCAGATCTACTGTGCCTCCATCTCCAAATAGTGGTTTGGGTTCCTTCTCTCCTGCCTTCACTCCTCTCCGTTATCTCTCTCCCCCATCTTCTGCTCCCTCGGCTCCATGGATCTTCACACTTTCTCCATTGCTTATCCCAGCTCTTCTACTGGGCAGTCCACCTTCTCCTATCGCCTTCCCTTTTAACCAGCTCCCCACTGACATCCACCTCCACCTCCCTGGCTCCTTCAGGTTGCAGCTGAAGCCCACCACCCACCCCCACCCCACTCACCCTGACGATCCTCATTAACTGCCATCTCACTCCAGTTCAGGTGTGTCATGCTGGTTGGACACTTGTTCTCACCATGTTATTCTGAGTGCACTTTATGGTAACTGGAAATTTGTATATATTGTTTTGTGTCCCTTCCCTGGTCGCACCTGAAACAAGCTTTGACTCAGTGTGCCTCTTCCAGTCACCAACTTGAAAATAAATAAGGCCCCCCCCCCACCACCACACACACACACACCTCACTGGATTCCACATCTGAAAGCTGGTAGGATCTTGGGGTGATGGCTTGGATGAGGTGGGTGAGCCAGGCTTCACTGTTCCTTGCCTCCGATTTTCCTTGTCCCCCCCCCCCTCACTTCCCCTGACTGGTGGCGTGACACAGGTGTGCAGGAGATGCACCACCTGTCTGCCACTGGCTGTCCCCTCCTGTGTCACTCCCGCTGCCCTACCACCATTCCTCTATCTGGTGGCAGTTTAGGCACAGTGAGCAAGTTTCCCCAGAAGTGATCTATGCAGGACACCTGACGCCCCCACCTCCCGCTGACCCTTGGACACCAGCGACCACTCTCTAGCCCAGGTCACCAGTGTGGTTAGTGGTGTGGTGTCCAGTGCCTCAACCTACCGTCCCTCTGGGCCAGCTCTTATATTGTGACATTTTATTTGGTACTCCACAGCTAATGTAACTGTTCCCCATATTTTCACCCAGAATAATGAGTGTCATAGTCTTCTCATTCAATGTGTTGTCAGTGTCAGTGGCTCAGCAGGCCACAAGCTCACTCAACTCTGAGGCTGGAGATCAGAAGGCTGTGGGTTCTATCCCCACACCAGGCAATTGGGTTAATATCCCAATACTGACACTGCAGTGCAGCATGAGGGTGGGGTGCTGCACCCCTGAGGTGCCGTCTTTCGGATGAGACGTTAAACCGAGGTCCCATCTGCCTGTTCTGCTGGTAGTTCAGGCGGATGTTAAAGATCTCATGGCACTTCTCGAAAAGAGTAGTGGAATTTCCTCGGTGCCCTGGCCAAATTTCCTCCCATTCACCAAAATACCACCAACAGCCTAATCTGGTTCAGAGTCGGTTGGCATTCATCTGTATCCCCCTCCCCCGGATCGTGCCTGAAAATAGGCAGAATTTGTCTAGTGCACTTACCCGGTCAACAAAAACTAAATAAATAAATAATGTTTCATCTTCTGAGAGAACTCAGTTAAACAGTGATCTCTGCTGTCTGTGGATTTCCAACAGTTGGAGCGCCTCTATAGCACAGACGGGACAGGAGACACGAAGGAGCTGAGTTTGTTTCAGGCTCTGTGTGACAAAAAAGCAAGCTGAGAAATGTACAGCGACATGGTAGTGAACTGGCAAGCAGTTTTGTGTAAGATGTAAGCAACAATAAACCTGTGGAGACAAAAGCAAACTGGTTAACAATGTTTTAATAATACAGTATATATATAACCAGACTCCCTGAAGAAGGGGTGACATTACCCCGAAACGTAGGAAAGTTATTGATATGTGAGGAAGTAACAGAAACCAGAACCTTGTATAATACACTTTTTGTTGATGAGTCAGCCTGTCTGTCCAATCTGCTTCTTTTGAATATGCCTTTGATTGGTGTTGGGGGTCTCTCTCACACATAAAAATGTCTTCTTAATCAAGGAGGGCAGAGCCGGACAGCGGTTTTCCTGGCTTCATAATGGGCATGCATATGGCCTCTTTAGTGCGCTGAATATCACGCCTTACGCTAACAGGTCTGGGTGCAGCAGTTCTGTACACGTATGTATGGGCTGCATGCAGCTCAGAGCTATGTCGGGGCAGCGCTACTTGACTATGCGCTGTCCAGATATAGTCCTATATTCAGTCAGATAATGCCAGTACGCTGTCCAACTGAATATAGTATCCTTAGGGTCATAGGCAAGGGAAAATGCAGCATAGACCTTTGCACTCTGCTCTTGCCCATTTTTCAGTATCAGGCCCCCGGTGTCGCCGTGCACTGGTGTGTTGATGCTACTGTACTCAGGGGGGCTCTGAGTTTGAATCCCAGTTCCCTAGTGTGCTGGATGTCTTCCAGGATGCCTTCCTAGTCCAGCATGTTGGGGAGCTTACTTGGGAGGACCAGCCTAGTCCAGGATGTGTGGGGGGGGGCTACTAGGGAGGACCGGATACTGGACATTGTCCTAGCAGACAGTGACCAGATAAGGGGCCTGGAGGCGAACAGCATGCTGGCAGGCAGTTACCATGCCACGGTCTGGTTTCTTCTTTATCTGGGGGAGAGGAAATTTGCACTAACACAGTAGTAATAGATTTCGGGGGGGGAGACGGACTTTGAGGGCGTGGGAAGGATTCTTAGAGGGTGCTTGGATGAGATGAGGCCAGACATGGATGCTGGTAACTTGTGGGAGACCGTTAAGAAGGGGGTGCAGGAGGCTACGCGGGCCTGCGCAAAGGTAAGGCACAAGCAGTGTAGGGCCAGAAAGCTGTGTTGGTGGACCTGGGAAGTGCAAGAGGCGGTGACGGGGGAAAAAAGGTCTGCCTACGTGCGCTTAAAGCACTTTGGGGGGGGGGTTAAGGAGAGGGGAGAGTACGAGTTCCTGGCTAGGAGGGTCACCAGGGTGGTAAGGCGAGGAAGTAGCTGAACCTGGCCAGGGATATCCGCAGTGGGGGAAAGGGGTTCTGTAGATACATAGGGGAGAAAAGAAAACGGAGGGCACAGATCAGCAGGATTAGGACTGGGGAGGGATGGGTTCAGGAAGCTGGGGAACAAGCAGAGGTGCTAAATGACTTTGCTTCTGTCTTCACTGGGGGAGGTGGGGGATCCTTCCATCCCGATGGGAGGGAAGGGGAGCCCACTGAACCGGGAGGTCAGTTAGAGACTGAAGGACTGGAAGAGGCTAGGGCAGAGAATGGGTCAAATCTAGAGGGGGAGGGGTGGGTGCATGAGGAGGTGGGATGGGAGGGCGAAATCACAGTGAATAGGGTGTGAGAGGCCCTCTGGTCACTAAAGACTGAGAAGGCACCGGGGGCCAGATGGGCTGCATCCAAGGGTACTGAAGGAACTGGTGGATGTATTGGCAGCTCCACTGGCCTCACTCTTCGTCTCTCTGATAACAGGGTGGGTGTCTCAAGATTGGAAGGTGGCTCATGTGGTGCCTATCCACAAAGGGAGGTCCAGAGAGGAGATGGGGAATCTGTGGGAGGCAAGGTTATGGAGGGCATTATCAAGGAGAGGCTGGGGGAGCAGCTGGAAAGCTTGGGGCACCTGGATGACGGGCAGTATGGTTTTGTTCCTGGGAGATCATGCCAGACCAACCTGATGGAGTTTTATGACTGGGTGACGGGTGCCCTGGACTGACACAGGCTGGTGGATGTCCCCTATCTGAATTTCAGTAAGGCGTTCGATTCAGTACCCCATAATGGCCTACTAACAAAGAGGAGGGGATGAGGGTGGGGGGGGGCAGTTGCTCAGGTGGGTGGAAAATTGGCTTACGGGGTGAATACAGAGAGTGGTGGTTGGAGGGATAGTCTCCTTCCCCAGAAGGGTCATCAATGGGGTCCCCCATGGTTCGGTCCTGGGGCCACTCCTGTTCAATTCCTATGTCTCGGACATAGGGAGAGGTGTTAGGAGTAGGCTGAGTCTCTTTGCAGATGACTCAAAACTGGGAGCACTGGCAGATGGGGAAGAGGGGGGAGAGAGGCCCTCCAGGGGGGATCTGGATACCCTGGGGGGTGGTCAAGGAAGTGGGGATTGAAGATCAATGCAGGGAAATGTAGGGTGCTGCATCTGTGGGTCAGAAACCCGGGCCATGCATACACCTGGGGGGTGATCACACTGCAAGCCACATCGGGTGAGAGGGACCTAGGGGTAGTGGTGGACAGCAAAATGAACAACACTGAGAATTCTCGAAGAGCCGCAGCAAAAGCAAACAGGATACTGGGCTGCATAACCAGGGGGATTACCTCCAGGAGGAGGGAGGTGATCCTTCCTCTGTATAATGCCCTGGTTATGCCGTATCTTGAGTACTGTGTGCAGTTCTGGAGACCCCACTTTAAAAAAGACATAGCGCTGCTAGAGAGGGTCCAGAGGAGGGCGACCAGGATGATTCAGGGCATGGAGGGTAGGCCCTATGAGGAAAGACTGGAAGAACTCAAGCCGTATGCATTGGAAGAGAGGAGGGACAGGAGAGACATGATAGAGATCTTCAAGTATGTAAAGGGTTCAATAAGGGCGGAGCCAAGGAAGTGTTCAGGCTTAAGAAGGGGAGGAACTACCAGAGGGCACAAGTAGAAACTGGAAGTGGGGGAAGTACAGAGGGGAGTGCAGGAGACACTCCTTCACTGAGAGGGTGGTGGAACCATGGAACGCACTGCCCAGGAGTCTGGTGGAAGAAAACACAGTGGACGGATTCAGGAAGGGTTGGGACAGGTATAGGGGAAGACGACCTCTGGTGCTGGGGGGGTTGAGGAGCGAGCTCCCAGTAAGGGGCTGGCTTCTGAGCAGACACGATAGACCATGGTGCCTATTCTGCTGGCTTTTACTATGATAGTGTGCTGATCCTGCTGCCCTAATGTGCTGGTGTGCTGATCCTACTGCACTTAGAGGCTGTGAGTTTGAATCCCAGTGCCCTAGTGTGCTGGTGTGTTGATCCTACTGCCCTAGTGTACTGGTGTGTTGATCCTACGACACTTGGAGGCTGTGAGTTTGAATCCCAGTGCCCTAGTGTGCTGGTGTGTTGATCCTACGGCACGCGGAGGCTGTGAGTTTGAATCCCAGTGCCCTAGTGTACTGGTGTGTTGATCCTACTGTACTCAGAGGCTGTGGGTTTGAATCCCAGTGCCCTAGTGTACTGGTGTTTTGATCCTACTGCCCTAGTGTACTGGTGTGTTGATCCTACGACACTCGGAGGCTGTGAGTTTGAATCCCAGTGCCCTAGTGTACTGGTGTGTTGATCCTCCTGCTCTGGTGTGTTGATCCTACGGCACTCTGAGGCTGTGAGTTTGAATCCCAGTGCCCTAGTGTACTGGTGTGTTGATCCTACTGCCCTAGTGTGCTTGTGTGTTGATCATACAGCACTCAGAAGCTGTGAGTTTGAATCCCAGTGCCCTGGTGTACTGGTGTGTTGATCCTACTACCCTAGTGTACTGGTGTGTTGATCCTGCTACCCTAGTGTACTGGTGTGTTGATCCTACGGCACTCTGAGGCTGTGAGTTTGAATCCCAGTACCCTAGTGTGCTGGTGTGTTGATCCTACGGCACTCGGAGGCTGTGAGTTTGAATCCCAGTGCCCTAGTGTACTGGTGTGTTGATCCTACTGCCCTAGTGTGCTTGTGTGTTGATCATACGGCACTTGGAGGCTGTGAGTTTGAATCCCAGTGCCCTGATGTACTGGTGTGTTGATCCTACTACCCTAGTGTACTGGTGGTTGATCCTGCTGCCCTAGTGTACTGGTGTGTTGATCCTACAGCCCTAGTGTGCTTGTGTGTT
The DNA here is from genome assembly GCA_016271365.2 of Neoceratodus forsteri. Classification (NCBI taxonomy): domain Eukaryota; kingdom Metazoa; phylum Chordata; order Ceratodontiformes; family Ceratodontidae; genus Neoceratodus; species Neoceratodus forsteri. Next base: position 36,895,987 of record JADMNL010000033.1, read on the forward strand.
GATCATACGGCACTTTCGGAGGCTGTGAGTTTGAACTCAGTGCCCTAGTGTACTGGTGTGTTGATCCTACTGCCCTAGTGTGCTTGTGTGTTGATCATCGGCACTCGGAGGCTGTGAGTTTGAATCCCAGTGCCCTGGTGTACTGGTGTGTTGATCCTGCTACCCTAGTGTACTGGTGTGTTGATCCTACGGCACTCATAGCCTGTGAGTTTGAATCCCAGTGCCCTGGTGTACTGGTGTGTTGATCCTACTACCCTAGTGTACTGGTGTGTTGATCCTGCTACCCTAGTGTACTGGTGTGTTGATCCTACGGCACTCTGAGGCTGTGAGTTTGAATCCCAGTACCCTAGTGTGCTGGTGTGTTGATCCTACGGCACTCGGAGGCTGTGAGTTTGAATCCCAGTGCCCCAGTGTACTGGGTGTTGATCCTACTGCCCTAGTGTGCTTGTGTGTTGATCATACGGCACTTGGAGGCTGTGAGTTTGAATCCCAGTGCCCTGATGTACTGGTGTGTTGATCCTACTACCCTAGTGTACTGGTGGTTGATCCTGCTGCCCTAGTGTACTGGTGTGTTGATCCTACAGCCCTAGTGTGCTTGTGTGTTGATCATACGGCACTCGGAGGCTGTGAGTTTGAATCCCAGTGCCCTAGTGTACTGGTGTGTTGATCCTACTGCCCTAGTGTGCTTGTGTGTTGATCATACGGCACTTGGAGGCTGTGAGTTTGAATCCCAGTGCCCTGATGTACTGGTGTGTTGATCCTACTACCCTAGTGTACTGGTGGTTGATCCTGCTGCCCTAGTGTACTGGTGTGTTGATCCTACAGCCCTAGTGTGCTTGTGTGTTGATCATACGGCACTCGGAGGCTGTGAGTTTGAATCCCAGTGCCCTGGTGTACTGGTGTGTTGATCCTGCTACCCTAGTGTACTGGTGTGTTGATCCTACGGCACTCATAGCCTGTGAGTTTGAATCCCAGTGCCCTAGTGTGCTGATGTGTTGATCCTACTGCACTCAGAGGCTATGGATTTGAATCTGTGCTCTAGTGTGCTGGTGTGTTTGTTTATTTCATTTATTTATTGTATACTAGGATTACAAGTATCTTTGAACCAGAAGTTCATTAACAAATGTTCCACGTAAGAAATAAAAATGAGTAGTACAAGCAAAATGAGACAAAAAAAGGATGCATGGAATAACTGGATGCTGCAAAATTTAAAAATAGTACTAAGTAGTTAGGATATTTTCAAGTTAGACAAGGATTGCAGGAGCAGTGGGGAAGGGGGGCAAACGAGCAAGTAGGAGGCGGTCGGTTAAGAGACTTTGTCATTAAGTACAGGTTTCAATACTAAGTGCTGGGGGGAAAATGGAGGAAGTGAGGGAGGTGAGAGAGGGAGTGGGAAAATGGAGGTTAGGAAATGAGCAGGGCGAGAGTGTTGGAGATGAGAAGGAGGGGAATAAGTGGGAGCATAGAAGAGGCAGCCTAGCTGGGGCAGTCGCAATTGCTAAGACTAGGGGAGGTGCTGGCGTGTGTTGATCCTACTGCATTCTGAGGCTGTGGGTTTGAAACCTGGTGCTCTAGTTTGCCATGTGTCTTAATACTACAGCTCTCTTCAGCTAGGAGTTTGACTGCCTTGTGCCCTAGCGTGCTGGTGTCTGAACAGTCTCTCTACCACATAGTACATTGCTCTGTGGATGAAAGATTTTAGTCTCTAGTAATATCTGCGGGTTCTTTTCTGTTGTTGTCTGCTGCAAAATCCCGCAGATTAAGGTCCCCATAAATATACAGCTAGTACACATGAAATCGGGCAGCGATCTCAGGACTGTTTCTAGGGGTTGATTCATAGGAGAGCTTGCAGTGGTCCCGAGGATTTAGGCAGGCATGCTTTCTGTACACATTTGTGTAGTACGTTACTGCTATCATTCTAATCGGGTGTATTTGCATTAGTATAGATCACTGAGTAGTTTCTGTATCTGTTTAAATGTGTGTTGTGTATAGTCTGTGTAGAGATTGGAGAAGACACATGGCAACAGTCTGCTGTTCTGTTTGGGGGCAGTTGAGAGTGGACATTTTTTGTTGGGCAGTAATTGGATGGAGTGTGTACAAAATGGAAATTTCTGGCTACACCACTGGCCCCCCCTCCCCCCAGTGCAACACGTACTCGACTCCATGTAAGGATGAGCAGTGCCCCGTGTTGCCTGACAGGAAGATGTTGCACTTCCTTTTGCAACGGCTGACTGTGCTGTGGTTGTAACCACCCACGCCTAGACACATGCTCATCTCCTCCTCCTCCTCACATGGCCACCTGTTACACTGGTTGTTAAGAAGGCAGGAAACAAGCCGGGTTGCAGCTGACCAGCTACAAGGGGGGCCGCCTGCTGCTTTCAACAAATTGAGGTATAGAAAGGGTACAGTAAAGGGTTTTAAAGTAACACACTACACTGCCTAGGAGCTGTAGAACTAGGGTCTCCTGACTCACAGCCCTTTGCTCTAACCATTATACACAACACTACAGTGGTTTGGAGCTGCTGTTGAAACCTGGATCATCTGACTCTCAGCCCTTTGCTGTAGCCATCGGACACCACACTGCCTGAGAGCTGGGATTGGAACCTGGATCTCCTGACTCTCAGCCTTTTGCTGTAACCATTAGATACCACAGTGTCTAGGAGCTGCTGTTGAAACCCGGATTCTAGGGATGTGGATATAATGTTCTGCCCTCACTTTCTGGCAGTGCCTTTCCCCTTTAAGACAGGCTGGAATGTCTTCAAGCTGGCTTCTCCCACCCACCTGGGTGGTAACTCCCTCAGCTCCCCCGTGACCCCAGATAGTCCTTTCCGCTGGAAGAAGCAAGTTCCCTCCTTACTACTGTCGTGCTGAGAAGGCCCTTTGCTCAAATCTTTGGATTTCTTTCCAAACTATCAACACCCCTTCCCCTCCCCAAAAAAAAACAACAACCTTGTCTTCAACTTATTCTTCCAGCCGACCGGCATGAATGACGAGAAGTCTGCTCCATGATTCCAGAGATGCGGTTGCAGGTAGAAGATGACCTGGATGGATTCATATACCATGTGCGTTTACTGCCAGGCCACGAGCATGATCCCTAGGCTTGCGACATCTGTTGTATCTTCCAGTCGTCCATTTTAGAGGACCATCATGCCCACTTACTTTTGGGGCATCCAAATGAATGGCACCCACCGGTCAAACCGAAGGATGGCTGCGGGGTCCACCAAACATCTTGCGGCTTTCAAGGAGGCGGTGACCCAGGCCGTGACTTAGTGCTACTCAGCTTCAGCCTTTTTGCAGCTGTCTTTGGGCACTTCCTTTACGGGGACATTTGAGGATTTGTGCCAGGCGCCCAGACTTATGGACAGGGTCCCTTCATCGGCACACAAATCCAAATCTAAGAAAGAGGCCAAAAATTATCTTGCCGTCTATCGTGGGATCGGGAATGCTCTCAGGCTTCTGATTCCTGTGCTTCTCCAGATCCAAGTTTGGTCAAATCCTTGGCCCAGGCTGCCGGCTCCATGGTGCCATTGTCCGGCCAGTTGGCCTGAGACAAAGGTTGATCTTCTAGTGGAGATTTTTCTTGAGCCGGTCAACCCGTTGTCACCTGAAGAGGCCAGTACTTCTCTGTCCAGGACTCTGCTCCAGACTCAGACCCAGGGAGGGACGGATCAGTCTGCAGACCTGCCGCCTCTCTTTATAGTCCAGGACCCAGAGGTGCCTTGACTCTCACCGACCCCTTTTGGTGCCGGTCCCCAGAGAAGTCGAGGTCCCAGTCTCATTCCTGTGCGTCTAGTGGCTTGTGTCAATGGTGCTTTGACTCTTGAAGCTTGGGAAAGCAGCGGCGCCACTATTCTTCCTTCATGGCAGAGACACTGCAGAAGCTGGCGGATGTCCCCTTCCTGGGCACTGACCTGTTCGGGCCTGAGGTCGAGGGGCACCTCACCTGCATCAAAAAGTCTAGTGCCACCTTGGACTCGGTGACATCCACCCAGAGGGGACCCCAAGGGCTCCAAACAGCATCAAAAAGCCCTTTCGGTCCACCTCCACTCCTGTGGCCAAACCAACCCAGCCCTTGGCTGGACAGCAGGTTCAGGCCTGGCGACCTCGGCTGAAGTCAGTGGCCTCGGTCGTCCGTAAACCTGGAGGACAAGGTCCTGGTGGCTCCTCAGCCGGGCTGTCCTCCGCCTCCATGCTTACGGGGTGAGGGGTGCACCTCTCATGCCCGTCATGCCACCCCTGGGTCCTCCCGCAGTGGGGGCCAGCTCTGCCTCTTCCTTTCCACCTGGTCCGCTGTCACCACAGACAGGTGGGTTGTCGAAGTGGTCGGTCAGGGTCTGCCTCTGGAATTCAAGCAGTACCTGTCTTTCCGAGCCCAGGACCCACGGGAGGACATATTATCTGCAGACATTCTGTCAGCCCTTTGGGATGATATTGCCCAGCTCCTCCATAAGGAGGTCATGGTTCCTGTCATGGACCCTGCGGAACACCCAGGGTTTGTCTCCAGGTACTTCCTGGTGCCAAAACAGATGTGGGGGCTGGTGCACCCCATCTTAGATCTGCATGACATGAACAAGTTCCTCAGGTCGCACACCTTCAGGATGGTAACTCTGTGTCTGATCATACCATCCCTAGAGCCAAATATGTGGCTATGCTCCCTGGATCTACAGGACGCATTCTTTCATGTCCCTAATCTGTCCGTCACACAGGTGGTTCCTCCGTTTCTAAGTGGAGGGAACCCTCTACGAGTTCCAGTCCATGCCATTCGTCCTGTTCTCGGCCCCCAGGGTCTTCACCAGGTGCATTGCAATGTGACAGCTTACCTGAGACGCTGAGGGGTCCGGGTTTACCCCTACCTGGACGACTGGCTGATTGCGGGTCCTTCCAGGCAGGAGGTGGAGCGGTCCAGGGACCTGGCCCTCCAGGCCTGTGTCATTCTTGGTCTCCTGGTCAGTGAGTCCAAGCCGGAACTCGTGCCTTCGCAGGTGATCAGCTTCATCGGGGAAGAGCTAGAGTCTTGAGGAGCCAGGGATCAGTTCCTTGCGGATCAAGCGGAGGCTCTCTCCTCATTTGCACAGTCATTTCAGGTTTAGCAACCATGAACTTCCTGCACCTACTGGGTTACATGGTGGCCTGCACCAGCATTGTCCATTGGGCCCACTGGAGAACTCGCTCTCTGTAGTGGGAGCTGGCACGCCAATGGTCCCAGCGCAAGGGTCACTTCGACCAGCTGGTCACCATGACCCAGCTGATGTAGGATGCCCTCCTGTAGTGGTTAGTCCAGCACATCTGCAGGAAGGTATCCCATTTGTCCACCCAGCGCTGACAGTCACCCTGATGACCGACGCCTCTGTTGTGGGCTGGGGTGCCCACTTGGGGTAATACAGAGTCCATGGCCTCTGGACCCCAACCCCCGTGGAGTCCTGGTGCCACATCATCCTGCTAGAGCTCCAAGCAGTTCGGCTGGTGCTGACTGCCTTTGTTCCTCACATTCTGGGTCAGGTTGTCCAGGTCCAGACAATAATACCACGACCATGTACTACCTCATCAATCAGGGCTAGACACACTCCCTGCCTCTGTGCAAGGAAACTCACCGCATGTGGACCCTTGTGCACAGCCTGGAGGCCGATATCCTGGCCATCCATGCGGTTGGTATCTTCAGCCAGCTGGCGGACTTTCTCAGCCATGTGAGCAAGGCATCTCATGAATGGTCTGTCCACCCAGAGGTAGTACAGAGTCTGTTCTCCCTGTAGGGCACCCCTCTGGTGGATCTGTTTGCCTCCGAGGAGAACGCAAAGCTGAGGCTATTCTGTGTCTGCCTCCCCTTGGCAGAGAATGCTGCAGGGGGATGGTTTCTTGAGGCCCTGGACCCTAGGCCTCCCTTATGCCTTCCCTCCATTTCCCTTGATCCACAAAGTGTTGCTCAAGGCAAGGAAGGACAAGGCACAGGTAAGCCTGGTGGCTCTGGACTTGCCACACCAGTTCTGGTCCCCTGATCTCCTCAGCCTCAGCTGCAGGCTCCCATGGCGTCTTCCTCTATACTCAGACCTGCTCTCCATCAGTCAGGGGAAGGTTCTCCATCCGGACCTTCAGTTCCTGCACCTGACAGCCTGGTTCCTGAGCGGCTAGAGTTCCAGGCTTTGGGTCTCTCCAAAGATGTTCTCAGCGTTGTTGAGGCATCTCAGGAGGAGTCGACCAGGAAATGCTATGCCTCCAGATGGAAGAGGTTTTCCATTTGCTGTCCGGGCAAGGGACTGGATTCTCTGTCCTGTCCAGGGGTTATCATCCTTGACTATCTGTGGTTCTCTCTGTCGGACTTTCGGTCAGTGACCCTCAGGTGCACCTGGTAGCCATGTCTTCTTACAGGGTACAGCTGGTCAGCAGTCAGCGGCACAGGAGAAGGTGGTCTGGTTCTATTTTAAAGGCCTTGACCACATTTATCCTCCAGTGTGTGTGAACCACTGCCACTTTGGGACTTGTCGCTGGTGTTGGCAAAGCTCATGGGCAAGCCATTTGAACAAATGCACAGGTGTGAAATGTCTCTCGTGTCATGGCAGACTGCCTTCCTGGTGGTTATCACATCAGCCAGAAGGATCAGTGAGCTCAAGGCACTCGCGGTGGAGTCTCCTTACCTGGTCTTCCACAGGGACAAGGTTGTCCGACCCAACCCAAAGTTCCTTACAGAGGTTGTGTCTGATTTTCACCTTAACCAGGTGATTAATCTCCCAGTGTACTTTACAAACCACACTTTGGAGGCCGAACACTGGTTCCATACTCTGGACCTGTGGCGAGCGCTCGCCTATTGCAAGGAGCACACTGCTGGAGTTCAAGGAGAGGTTCGCCAGCTATTTGTCACCTTCGCTGAAGCTGCATCTGGCAGACCAGCAGCTAAGCAGAAGATTGGCAGTTGGATTGAATCCTGCGTCAACCTCTGCTATAGGTTGGTGGGTAGGGAGCCTCCTGTAGGGCTTAGGGCTCATTCCACCCACCATTCCACTGCCTCGGTGGCTGTTTACAAGGACGTCCTTATCCAGGAAATCTGCAGGGCTGCTACCTGGAAGTCGCAAGCACCTTCATTTCCCACTACCACAGCAACCTCAAGTCACGCCGGGATGCTGGTTTTGGGGCCTCAGTTCTCCAGTCTCTGTTTCCCCAAATAGGGTGTGTGCGCCTTGCCCCCTCCTCACAGAGAACTGATAGGAGTATGCCAGAAAGTGTGAATAGAACATCATATCCATGTCCCTAGAAAAACAGGTTACTCACCTGTAACAGTAGTTCTAAGAGTGGTGGAGGCTGTTAATCCACACAGACCCACTCGACATTCCTTGGCATGTGGCACACCGGTCTGGCTTCCAGCGGGCAAGATCTGACGTCACAGGGCAGAGCCAAGGGAGTTACCACCCAGGTGGGTGGGAGGAGCCAGCTTGAAGACGTTGCGCCTGTCTTAAGGGGGAAGGCACTGTCAGAAAGTGTGGATGAACATCATATATCACTCCTAGAACTACTCTTACAGGTGAGTAACCTGTTTTTCTAGGGTCATGGATAGGTTGTTCATCCACACTGTCTGGCAGGTTCCTTGCCGCTTTAAATCTTGCCGGAAGGTCTTCAAGCTGGCTCCTCCCACCCAACCGGGTGGTAAAACTCTCGGCTCTGCCCCATGACGCCAGATCTTCCTTACCGCTTGGAAGCTCAGGTTCCCTCCTTAACGCTCTGCGTATAGACTGGATCCTAACTATTCGGTTCACCTGAAAATAGTTTTAAAATTCTCAAGACTTGGTCAAATTCTTCCCTCGCCGGTTGCCATGCTTACCGTCGACTCGGTTTCGGGGTGCCCATGCGGCAGAAGATGTCAGGGCGGATCTGCACTCCACGTGCGTACTGCCTCGGCCTTGATCACGACCCGCGCGGGCCTGCGAGTTGTGTAGATCTTTCTTGGCCAACGCCCTGAAGACCTCATGTCTCGGTTACAACTTGCAACCCAGCGTTATCCGCCGGTGAAGTCCACGGAGGGTCTGCTACGGTGTCCGCGCGTGGCTGGCTCGGGTTGAGCAACTCTGAGCAGATGATCGCCTCGAGGAGAGGCTGCACTAGCCGCATCCTCATCTTCGGTCGCGACATTTATCCCGCTTCTCTGGGATCCTCCCCACAGCTTCTTTTAAGAGCTTTGCCAGTCCCTTTCCATGAAGGAGAGGGGCCATCGGGACACTCTTTCTCGGTCAAGAAAGAAGGACTCGAAGGGTAAGTTCCACCGTCGACATTCGTGGGAGCGGAAGAGGTCCCCTTCCCCGGACAGTCAACACTCTACATCGGTTGAGGTTGCGGCTAAGGCCGCTGGCTTCACGGTGTCCCCGTCAGGTCAGCCAGCCGAGACACCCGTCGACCAGTCGAGATTTTTCTCGACCCATCGGATGGGAACTCAACTGGTGAAGCCGACAACCCTTCATCACCGGTTCCCCCAGTGGAAACCGAGGACTTGCCTGCGCCTCCTGTGCCGGAGTCCCCGGTCAAGGTTCCCGAGCCAAGGGAGGAGCGAGTGTTCCCCGCTCCCTCCCAGACCCACCCTCGGAAACACCGAGGATCTCAGTCTCGGTCTTGGACCTCGTCTCGGTCCAGCTGATCCCGCCGACATCGGCGGTCTCGGTCTCGACACTGAGGTAAGCAGCGGTACCGCTCGTCCTCATCTTCCTCCTCTGAAGGAGAGGCCAGGCATAATTGCGTCGGCCTTCTGGACTTAATGTGGCAGCAGCTCCTTGTCCGGGAACAAGACGCCTTCCTCGGCCATATTAAGGGCTGTCACCAAAAGGTCAAACAACCCTTCAAGGGTAGTCGAGGTGCCCAAGCCTGAGCCGGTTGTTCAGCCGAAACCAGCTGCCCCACCGATTGTGGTGGAACCTCCGCCTCCACAACCGAAATCGGGGGCGCCGACCGAGGACTCTCGGTGGGGTCAGTGTCTGCCCGACTGGTTCTTGGTCACCCTCACTCCCGACCATCCTCGGCAGGTGGAGGGTGGCTCAGGCCCCAGGCAGCTCTTCGCAGACTCCTCGGAGTCTGATGACGACTCTTCCCTGTTTTCCAGGCCCCTTGACCTGGAGTCCTCCGGGGGGGGGGAGTCGATGGACGAGAGCTCATCGTCATTCATGGGTCTGCTTTGGCGCAGCTCGAGCCCATTTCCAAGCAGGCCAAGTATCCCCTCACGGAGATACTGGACCGAGGGGATTCTCCCACGGAGGCCTTTCCGGTGGCTGAAGCCATTGTTTTCCCAGCCTTGGAGCTTTGGCAGCGGCTGGCTTCCTGTCCTGCGCCTTCGGCCAGGATGGCCAAGAAGTATGCAGTCCCTACCGGCTCTTTGTCTGGTTTTTCGGAGCACCCCTCTGCGGAGGGGTTGGTCACCGAAAGCGTTTTCCGGCGCTCCAGGAATGCTAGGGATGCAGATAAGCCCCCCGACAAGGAGTCCAAAAAGCTGGACTATGCCGGGTGCAAGGTGTACGCTGCGTCCTCCCCTCGGTCTCCGTCAGGCCAGCTCAGCCATGCTGATGGCGCACTTCTCCCATGCCCTCATGGGCTCCCTGGATGAGGTGATCCCTCATCTCCCAGCTGACCTGCAGACTACAGTCAAGCAGGTGCGGGATCAGGGAAAGGCATTAGCAAAACAGCAGCTCCAAATGGCTCTAGGCATTGGAGACTCCTGTGCCCAATCAGCGGACGCAGTGGCCATGCGCCGCAGAGCCTGGCTGAGGATGTCCACCTTCACGGTGGATACCCAGCACAAATTGGCGGACGTCCCCTTCTTGGGGACTGACCTGTTCGGCCCTGGAGTGGAAGGCCACCTCCAGAGGATCGAAAAGTCCAACGCTACCCTGGACCCGGTCACGTCCGGCCCAGCAACACCAGCATCAGGGCCAGCAGGCTTGCGCTTGGCACCCCAAAGCCAAGCCTGCGGCTTCCTCTAACAGGAAGCAGGGAGGAAAAGGCCCAGGAGGTCCCTCGCCAGTCCTTCCTCCAAGCCTGCCCACTGACGGGTTGAGGGTGTCGCCCCAGCCTCGTCCGCTCTCCCTGGGCTCCCCATGGGGGTGCTCGCGCCTACTTTCCACCTGGTCTGCTATCACCACGGACCTGGGTGTTGGAGGTGGTAGGAAAGGGCCTGCTCTGGAGTTGAGCAGGCCCGCCCTTCGAGCAAGCCATTGCAGGGGGCCTACGGGTTCATGACCTCCCTGTTGGCTCGTCGAGCCGACATTGCCCTGCTCATGAAAAGAGGTGGTGATCAGGAAGGTGGCAGATCCTCCACCAGACCGGGGTTTGTGTCCAGGTACTTCCTGGTCCTGAATGGACGGGGCTGGCGCCATTCTAGACCTGCACGCCTGAACAGGTTCCTGAGGTCTCGAACCTTCAGGATGGTCACTCTGGCTCAGATCATTCCATCCTTGGAACGAGTCGTGTGGTTCTGTTCTCTGGACCTCCAGGACGCGTTCTTTCACGTCCCAATCCATCCGTCCCACCAGAAATTCCTCCGCTTCAGGGCAGAGGGGTCCCTCTACGAGTTCCGGGCCATGCCCTTCGGCCTTTCTCTAGCTCCCAGGGTCTTCACCAAATGCATGGCAGTGGTGACGGCATTCCTGCGGCGCTGAAGGGTCCAGGTGTACCCCTACCTGGATGACAGGCTGACTGCGGCCTCCTCCAGAATGGAGGTGTAGCGGTCCAGGAATCTGGCCCTCCAGGTTTGCTCTCAGGTGGGCCTCCTTATCAATGAGGCCAAGTCGGAACCCGTGCCAAAGCAGGTGATACAACATCGGAGCAAAGCTCTCGACTCTCATGAGCCAGAGCACGGCTTCCTGCAGACAGGGCCGAGGTTCTTTCCTCCTTTGCCCAATCATTTCAGGTTGGGCAATTGCGCCCTGCCCGGGACTTCCTGCACCTCCTGGGCCTTATGGCAACCTGCATCAGCGTGGTCCGTTGGGCCCATTGGTACATGCGCCCTCACAGTGGCACTGGCCAGCCAATGGTCACAGCACTCACGATCCTTGATCAGCTAGTGACAGGACCTAGGAGATGTGGAACGCCTCCAGTGGTGGACCGCTCCAGCTCATCTGGCAGGAGGGCATCCTGTTTGTCCGTCCATGCCGATCGGTCTCTACTCGACCGATGCCTCTGATGGGTTAGGTGCCCATCTGGGGAGCACAGAGCGACGCATCTGGTCCCTCGGAGTCCCGATGCCACATCAACCTGTTTGAGCTTTTATGCTGTCTGCCTAGCCCTCACCGTCTTCGGTCCGTTTGTACGGGGTCAAGTGGTCAAGGTCCAGACGGACAATACCACGACCATGTACTACCTAAACCTACTACCTAAACCGCCAGGGCGGGACGTGCTCCATGCCTCTGTGCAGGGAAGCTCTCCGCATTTGGTCCCTCGTGCGCAGCCTGGAGGCGGATCTCCTTGCCATCCATGTGGCAGGAGCCTCCAACATTCTGGCCGATGCCCTAAGCCGGATAGGGGCTGCGTCCCACGAGTGGTCTCTCCTGCTGGAGGTAGTACAAGATCTGTTCCCCCACTGGGGCATGCCTCAGGTGGACCTGTTTGCCTTCAGGAGAATGCAAAGCTGAGACTGTTTCATGCCCACCCCTCAGTAGGGCTCGCTGCAGGGATGCCTTCGAGGTCGTGGACCCCGGCCTCTTCTACGCCTTTCCCCCATTTCCCTTGATCCACAAGGTGCTCCTCAAGGTGAGGAGTGATAAGGCGCAGGTGATTCTGGTAGCCCCAGACTGGCCCCGCCAGTTCTGGTATCCAGATCTCCTCAGTCTCAGCTCCAGGCTCCCGAGGCGGCTTCCAGCCCGCCCGGACCTGATCTCAGTCAGGGGAAGGTATTCCATCCGGACCTTCAATCCCTGCATCTGACAGCCTGCTTCCTGAGCGGCTAGAGTTCCAGGCCTTGGGTCTTTCCAACGAGGTCCTCAACGTTGTTGAGGCGTCCAGTAAGGAGTCGACCAGAAAATGCTACGCCTTTAAATGGAAGAGATTCTCCATTTGGTGTCAGGGCAAGGGCCTGAACCCTTCCTCCTGTTCCTTGGCAAGCATTCTGGACTACCTGTGGTCCCTTTCTCAGCAAGGGCTTCTGTCGACGACCCTTAAGGTGCACCTGACAGCCATTTCTGCTTACCGGGCGCAGGCCGGGAAGCAGTCAGTGGCGCAGGAGAAGGTGGTCGGGCACTTTTTCAAAGGCCTTGATCACATACCGCCTCCGGTGCGAGAACCTCCACCTCCGTGGGATCTACTGCTGTTATTGGCTAAGCTCATGGGTGCCTATTTGAACCGATGCACAGGGTGGTGACATCTTTCCGTCATGGAAGACCGCCTTCCTGGTGGCTATCACTGTCAGCTGAAGGATGGGAGAGCTCCAGGCGCTTTCCATCGAGTCTCCTTATCTGGTCTTCCACAGGACAAGGTTGTCCCGCGCCCCCACCTGGAAATTCCTCCAAGGTGAAGTCAGGCTGCACCAACTAGGTGTTGACTCTGCCGGTGTTCTACCCCAATCACACCTGGAGGTCGGTTATAGGCTCCATTTTGTTCCTAGAAGAGCGCTTCTTATTATAAGGAGCGGACGGCCAGTTCGGGAGAGGTTTGACAGCTGTTTGTCACCTACGCTGAATCCACACTGGCAGGCCTGCAGCTCAGCCGGACGATAGGCAGGTGGGTCACCCTGCCATAGATCTCATAGGTTGGCTGGCATGGATTCCCAGAGGGATAAGAGCTCATTCTACCCGCCATACCGCTGCTTCGTGGCTGCTTCCAAGGACGTCCCTATCCAGGAAATCTGCAGGCTGCTACCTGAAGTCAAAGCACCTTCATTACCCGCCACCACATCGACCTGAGTCACGCCTCGATGCTGGTTTGGGACCCCGGTTATCCAGTCCTAATTTCCCAAGTAGGGGTGCGCGCCTGCCTCCCTGCTGGAGAACTGCTAGAATCTCGTTAGTAGTGGATTGAACAACATATCCATGTCCCTAGAAATACAGGTTACCACCTGCAACAGGAGTTCTAAGAATGGTATATGTTGTTCATCCACCACCCAACCGACCTTCTGCTTCGACGAAGAATCTGGCTTCCAGCGGGTTAGATCTGGCTGCCATGGGCAGAGCTACGACACTCGGTGGAGGGAGGAGTTGAAGTTAGATCTTCCGCAGATGAAGCGGCAGAACCTGTTACCAGTGGATGAACAACATATACCATTCCTAGAACTCCCGTTGCAGGTGAGTAACCTGTAGTTCAGGGACATGGATATGTTGTTCATCCACACTCATTGGCAGTATCCTTGCCGCTTAAATCTTGCCGGAAGGTCTTCAAGCTTGTTCCTCCCACCCACCCGGTGGTATACCTCGGCTCGCCCCATGACGCCAGATCTTCCTTACCGCTTTGAAGCTCAGGTTCCCTCCTTAACGCCTCTGCGCTTTACTGTCTTATTTCTCCGCTTGGTGGATTTAAAAAAAAATTTTGCAAAAAGATTAGGTCTTCTATCCCTCAGCCGCGGCGTGGACAAATCGATCTCGGATTTCGGAGATGCCCATGCTGGCAAGAAGATGTCTCGGACGGATCCTCACCCACGCAGTGTATACTGCTTAGGCCTTGAGCACGCATCTGCAGGCTTACACCTGTGCTCATCTTTCCCGCCCACGCCCTCAAGACCGTGCTGTTCACTGCAACTGGGCGACCCCGAGAAGCGCTTCTCCGTGAAGTCCAAGGAGGCCCGGGTTGGCGTGTGTCCGCGCGGCGGCTCGGTGATCAGTTCTCGAGCGGATGGTCGCCGGAAGAGAGAAGTACGGGTCAGAGTCTTCCTCGGCCGCTGCATTTATCCCGCCTCTGGGTTCTTCCACACGGCTTCTTTATGGAGCTTTGTCTGTCCTTCCACTAAAGGAGAAGGGCTCGCGCCTCATGACCTTATTCTCGGTCCAAAAGAGGGACAGGGGTCTCCTCCGCCGACGCCTTGGAGCGGAAAGGTCCTCTCCCCGGCCGCCGACTGTCGGCTTCGGGTCGATCAAGCCGCCACTGGCCTCACGGTGTCCCTCGCCTAGGTCAGTTGACTGAGACTCCACCGGTGAAGCTCAGATTTTTCTCACCCATTGGACGGGCTGTCGCTTTTAGCAGCCGAGATTCTCTCCCCGTGTTCCCCGGAGGAGTTGAGGATCCTGTGGGTCGCCTTGTGCCTCCGGTTCCGGAGCCCTCGGATGGACCCTTCCGAGCCGGCGGGGGGCCGTCCCGCCGACACTCCTCGCACCGACCCCGAAATTCGGGACTCGGTCTGACCTCGCGTCCAGCCGCTCCACTGGCTATATAAGGCGGTCTCGGGTCTCTGCAGTCGCGTAAGCGGCGCGCCGCCGCTCGCCCTCCTCGGATGAGGGGAGGTCAAGAGAATTACGCCGACGGTACGAGGACCTTATGTTGCAACAGCTTCTCCTGGCTGGAATAAGTCACCCGCGCCTTCCCGCCATTAGTGGCTGTCACTGAACGGCCGACACAATCCTCGACTTGTCCGGAGGAGCTCATACCAGGCCGGGTTGTTCGCCAAAACCAGTTGCTCCACCCATTCCGGTGGAACCTCCGCCTCCACAGCCACCACAATTGGGGTCCACCATGATTCTCGGTCGCAAGGGTTTACCCCATCGGTTGTTAGTTACCCCACCCGACCCACCTCGGCAGGTGAAGGGTGGCTCAGGCCAGAGGGTAGCTCTTCGAGGACCTTCCTATCCTAAGATGATTCCTCCTTCTTCCAAGCGACTGACTTGAGTCTCAGAGGTCAACAATGGACGAGCAGCCTGTCTCTTCCTAGGACTGCTTCGCTCATCTCGGAGTTCACCGGATGGAGCTCTAACCCGCTTCAAACGGGCCAGGTATCCTCACGGAGATTCTGGACCCGAGGATCTCCGACGGAGGCCTTTCCGTGGCCGAGGCCATAGTGGGTCCGCACTGGAACTTTGGCAGCGCCTGCTTCCTGCCCTGCGCCCGCCAGGATGCCAGGAAGTGTGCGTCCCTACCGTCTTTGTCCGGAGCTGAACACCTCTGCTGAGGTTGGTTACCGATAGCTGCTCATGCCACGGCAACGCCAGGGATGTGACAAACCTCCTGACAAGGAGTCCAAGAAATTGACTATGTCGGCGAAAGTTCACGCCATGCGTCTCTCTCGGCCTCGCCAGGCCAGTTCGGCCGCCTCATGGCACATTTTTCTCATGCCCTGGCTCCCCTGGATGAGGTCATCCTCATCTTCCCGCCGATCTGCAGACCACGGTTACAGGTGCGGACCAGGCAGGGCAGTGGCCAAACAGCAGCTCCAGACTGCTTTGGATATAGGGACTCATGCAGATCGGTGGCGGTCGCAGTGGCTTATGCGTCAAGCGGGTTGGCTGAGGATATCCACCTTTACTTCGATACCCAGCAATGTTGGCGGATGTTCCCTTTGGGACTGACCCTTCGCCCTGGGGTGGAAGGTCACCTGCAGAGGATCGAGAAGTCCAATGCCACCTTGACCCGGCCCCTCCGCCAGAAGGACAAAGGCCGCAAACCACAGCCTAAGCCCTTCGCCCTTCTGTGCCCCGGCGCCCAGCCCAGCAACGCCAGGGCCAGCAGGCTCGCCTTGGCATCCCAAACCAAGCCGGCCGGCTTCTCTAACAGGAGGCAGGGAGGAAAGGCCCAGGAGGTCCCTCGGCCGGTCCTCCTCCAAGCCTGCCCAGTGACGGGCTGAGGGTGTCGCCCATCCCCGCCACCTCATCTCCTGGGTCCCCTGGGGACGGCCCGCACTTGCTCCGCCTGGTCCGCTGTCACTACGGGCCAGGTGGGTCTTGGAGGTGGTGGAAGAGGCCTCGCCTCTGGAATTCGAGCAGGCACCACCCTTCAGAGCCGCCTCGGGGCTTCGGATCCCCAGCTCACTGGCGGCTCGCCGAGTCGACATCGCCTCCTCCTCCAGAAGGAGGTGGTAAGAGAGGTGGTGGACCCTCCTCAGACCCAGGGTTTGTGTCCAGGTACTTCCTGGTTCGGATCGACGGGGGTTGGCGCCCATTCCTACCTACACGCACTCCAAACAAGTTCCTAAGGTCTCAACCTTCAGGATGGTCACCTGGCTCAGATAATACCATCCTTGAACGCGGGGGGTGGTTCTGCTTTCTGGACCTCAGGACGCTGTCACGCCCCTATCCGTCCGTCCCCACCAGAGATTCCTTCGCTCGACGGAGGGATCCTCTTCGAGTTCCAAGCCATGCCTCCTTCGGCTTGTCTCCAGCTCCCAGGGTCTTCACCAAATGCATGGCAGTGGTGACAGCATTCCTGCGGCGCCGAGGGGTCCGGGTGTACCCTTACCTGGACGACTGGCTGATAGCAGCTCCCTCCAGGGAGGAGGCGGAGTGGTCCAGAGATCTGGCCCTCCAGGTCTGCTCTCAACTGGGCCTCCTCATCAACGAGGCCAAGTCGGAACTCGAGTCAAGCAGGTGATTCTATTCATCGGGCGCAGCTCGACTCTCTTCGAGCCAGAGCGCGGCTCCCGGCGGACAGGGCCGAGTTCTTTCCTCCTTTGCCCGATCATTTCTGGTTGGGCACTGCGCCCTGTCCGGGACTTCCTGCGCTCCTGGGTCTCATGGCGTGCCTGCACCAGCGTGGTCCGCTGGGCCCGCTGGAACATGCGCCCCTTCAGTGGGGACTGGCCAGCCAGTGGTCACACCGCCGCGATCCTTGACCAGCTTGTGTCGGTGACACAGGGGATGTGGAACGCCTCCAGTGGTGGACCGCTCCAGTTCATTTGCAGGAGGGCATCCTGCTCGTCCGCCCGAGCCGACGGCTCTCTATCGACCGATGCCTCTCTGATGGGTTGGGGTGCCCATCTGGGGAACACGGGCTCATGGCCTCTGGTCCCCGCGAGTCCCGATGCCACATCAACCTGTTGGAGTCCGAGCGGTCCGCCTAGCTCTCACCGCCTTTGCTCGCTCCTCCGGGTCAAGTGGTCCGAGTCCAGACGGACAATACCACGACCATGTACTATCTGAACCGCCAGGGCGGGGACGCGCTCCATGCTTCTATGCAAGGAAGCTCTCCGCATTTGGTCACTCTGTGGCGCAGCCTGGAGGCGGATTCTAGCCATTCACGTGGCAGGAGCCTCCAACACCCTGGCCGATGCCCTGAGCCGGATAGGGCTGCATCCCACGAGTGGTCTCTCCTGCCGGAGGTAGTACAGCATCTGTTCTCCCTTTGGGCACACCCAGGTGGACCTGTTTGCCTCCATGGAGAACGCCGGCTGAGTCTGTTCCATGCCCGCCCTCAGCAGGGCTCGCTGCAGGATGCCTTCTCGAGGCAATGGACCCCGGCCTCTTTACGCCTTTCCCCATTTCCCTTGATCCACAAGGTGCTTCTCAAGGCGAGGAGGACAAGGCGCAGGTGATTCGATAGCCCCAGACTGGCCTCGCCAGTTCTGGTACCCAGATCTCCTCAGTCTCAGCTCCAGGACTCGCGCAGCTTCCAGCTCGCCCGACCTGCCTCTGTCAATCAGGAAGGTGTTCCATCCGGACCTTCAATCCTCGCACCTGACGGCCTGGTTCCTGAGCTGCTAGAGTTCCAGGCCTTGGGTCTTTCCGACGAGGTCCTCAATGTAGTTGAGGCGTCCGTGAGAGTCGACCAGAAAATGTTATGCCTTCAAATGGAAAAGGTTTCCATTTGGTGTCAGGCAGGGCTTGACCCTTCCTCCTGTTCCTTGGCAAGCATCTTGACTATTTATGGTCCCTTTCTAGTCAAGGGCTTAGGTCGACGACCCTAAGGGTGCACCTGGCAGCCATCTCTGCTTGCAGGCGCGGGGGCGGGAAGCAGTCGGTGGCGCAGGAGAAGGTGGTCTGGCGCTTTTTCAAAGGCCTTGATCACATTTCCTCCAGTGCGGAACCCCCCACCTCCGTGGGATCTACTGCTGGTGGCTGGCAAAGCTCATGGGCAAGCTATTCGAACCCATGCACAGGTGTGCTCTCTCACCTGTCGTGGAAGACCGCCTTCTTGGTGGCTATCACGTCAGCCAGAAGGATGGGAGAGCTCCAGGCGCTCCATCGAGTCTCCTTACCTGGTCTTCCACAGGGACAAGGTTGTCCTGCGCCCCCACCCAAATTCCTTCCGAAGGTGGTGTCGGAGTTTCACCTAACCAGGTGTTGACTCTGCGGTGTTCTACCCAATCACACCGGAGGTCAATATAGGCCCATACTTGACCCTAGAAGGGCGCCGCTATTATAAGGAGCACGGCTGAAATTGGGAGAGGTTCGCCAGCTGTTTGTCACTTACGCTGAAGCCGCATCTGGCAGACCTGCAGCCAAGCGGACGATAAGCAGGTGGGTAACCTCCTGCATAGATCTCTGCTATAAGTTGGCGGGCATGGAGCCTCCCAGAGGGATAAGAGCTCATTCTACCGCCATACTGCTGCAACGGTGGCTGCTTCCAGGGCGTCCCTATCCAGGAAATCTGCAGGGCTGCTACCTGGAAGTCAGCAAACACCTTCATTACCCACTACCACATCGACCTTGAGTCACGGGGATGCTGGTTTTGGGGCCTCGGTTCTCAGTCTCTCTTCCCAAGTAGGTATATGGGGTGTCGTCTTGCCTCCTCCTCCCGGAGAACTGCTAGGAGTCTGCCAATGAGTGTGGATGAACAACATATCCATGTCCCTAGAAATACAGGTTACTCACCTGTAACAGGAGTTCTAGGGAATGGTATATGTTGTTCATCCACACGACCACCCGACCTCCCCGGCTTCGACGCACAACCTGAGCTTCCAGCGGGCCAGATCTGGCGTCATGGGGCGGAGCCGAGAGTTATACCACCCGGGTGGGTGGGAGGAGCAAGCTTGAAGACCTTCCGGCAAGATTTAAAGCGGCAAGGATACTGCCAATGAGTGTGGATGAACAACATATACCATTCCTAGAACTCCTGTTACAGGTGAGTAACCTGTATTTTCTTAACCTGGGGGCCAAAAACTCAGCTCATGTACACACCTTGGGGTGTGGGGCACTGCAGGTTTCTAGGTGGGGGGAGAAGTACCTTGGGTGGTGGTGGATGCCAAAATAAATAAGTCAGAGCAGTGCAGAAGGGCTGTGGCCCAAGCAGATAAAATGCTGAGGTGCATAGCCAGGGGATAACATCAAGGACTCATGAGGTGCTCCTTCCGCTGTACAATTGCCTGGTTAGACCACACCTTGAATACTGCGTGCAGTTTTGGCATCCTTACTTAAAGAGGGACATTGCTCTTCTGGAGAGGGTCCAGAGGAGGGTGACCAGAATTATACTAGGGCTATGGGAAAAGCCCTATGGGGAGAGAGTAGAGTAGCTCAACCTGTACTCGCTGGAGAAGAGAAGGAACAGAAGGGCTATGACTGAGGTCTTCAGATATCTCAAGGGAATGACTAGGGTAAGCCTTGAGGGGGTGCTTCAGCTGAGGGAGATAAGGGCCACCAGGGGACACTCAATGAGAATGGACGTGGAGGCTGAGGGAGGAAAGGAGGAGATGCTACTTCACTGAGAGGGTGATGGAGCACTGGAATGCACTGCCCATGGAGTTGGTGGCTGCTACAACTGTGGAGGTGTTCAAGAGAGGCTAAGATAGGTATGGGGAGGGTGCATCCCAGAGCCAGGTTGGGATGGGGGACTTGTGGGGGGGGGTCTATAACAGTGCCTTGGGTAGGCACTGATCCCAGAGCAGACTCGATAGACCATAGGGCCTAATCTGCTAGTTTTTTAGTATGTTAGTGTGTAAGATACCCAGGTTGTGCGAGCTGCAGAAATCGCAGTGGGTGGTTACAGTGACAAGACTTCAGCTACCATTTTGTTGGAAAATAAAAAAAAAATGGCCCCTTACCTGCAGCTGGTAGCTCAGCCGATGGATGTAACTGGCCCAGTGATGTTACTGTCCAGTATCCCTGCTTCAGGAACTACCACTACAACTACAACAAGTCTGGTAAAGGTTAAGAATCCAGCCGAGGACCACGAGGTTCCTGAGCTGGCTTTTGCCGAAGTTGTAGAGCACCAGGAGATCTCCAAGGAGGTGCAAAAACTTGACCACAGTTTCCAGGACCATAAAGCAGCCTTGTTGCAGTTAATTGCTGAGGAGGAGGAAAGGCGTACTTCAGAAAAAGAGAACTTTTGTTCCAGAAAAGCGACTCCCGCTACCAGCGTTACTACTCCTGCCTCCCAGCTGATGAGAGCACCTGCATCCTTTTCAGATTGTTCAAGCCCAGAGTATGTATCGAGCCATGACTGACTTTAGATCCAAAAACTGTCAATACAGGCTTGACTGCGGCAGCAGATGTGTCCGATCACACAGCTGTGCTGCAGATCAAAGGTGTTACCCGTCTGCCGAAAGGGCTGCCCGCTGTGACACTGACAGTGAGCGGTGGTCAGGAGATTCACTTTCTGCCACAGTACTGGCCTTCAGTATTTGGGTACGTACTCCCGAGCCCCAAAAAATAAGGAAAAAAGGCTACCTCCTGTAGTAAACACTGGGGTTAGCAGCAGCTCAGGCCCTATGCAAATCAAAGCATGTTCTTGTCCGAATCCCTAATTGAAAGCCGATTGTTGCAGGCGGGTTGAGAGAAGAATCCTGATAGGGTGTGTTGGACTACAGGTGAAATGTGGCCATGTGCAAATTTCTCTGCCTTTTACATATAAATGCTGATGGAGCTCTTATGCAGCAGACTCATTCATCTAGTGAACGAACTGGGGGAAGAACAGGAGGTACCTCACTGAAATACATTTATAGCACAGCCTGCTACTGGAGCGGAAAAGTGGTGAGATGTGCGGCCCCTGTCTTCTCTGAAGGTACCGGAGTCCTTTAATTTTGTACAGGAGCCTGTCTTGTTCAGAGAAGGGGTAGATGGTCGCACCCCTGTATTTGAGGTACCACTCCGTTCCGAAGAGGTTCCTGCTGGGGTTCAGACTCCACGTGTACGGCTTGCAGGGATGGTCCCGGACAGTGCCCAGGACGCTGTTATGAATGCTGACGATCACCCCATTGCAGAGAACCAGAACCTTACCCAGACAGCCCAGGTCCCTGATGCAAACCTGATGCTCCCCCCCCCCCCACAACAGAATTAGTACACTGAGCCCCAGGGTTCACAAGATGCCGATGTGTAGATCCTGCTGCACTGGAGGCTGTGAGTTTGAATCCTGGGGTCCTAGTATGCTGACCCCTCACGCTTCCTGCTTACATGTCACTCAATCAATCAGTCAATCAATCAAAATCTTTATTTATTCAGACGAGCATCATTGAGCGTAGCGCATTTAGAAGATGGACCTGAGTGGTCATACAAAGAAAGGATACAAGTTTTGTACAAAGACATGAAAATAAAATAACACAAGTACAATCATTTAGGTGAGAGATATATACAAATATTTACAGATATACAAGACACAGTAACAATAACTTAAAACCTGTAAAAATGAAGAGGACAATCAATATAGGAGGATAATGTTCAGATAGTAGGGCTTCTGTAGGCTTTTTGTAACGTAGGGATAACTGACAAGGTAGAAGAATGGAAACTAACATAGTGGATTACAGAAGGAAGGGGTGGGGGAAGGGGGGAGACTAGGCCTTATGGAAGCAGTTGCATAGTTCTGGGAATAGGGTGGTATATAATTTTTTGAAGGATGATAAGGGTAAGAGGGTATTCAGATTCATAGATTTTTGGAGTGAGTTCCAGATAAATGCTAGGGAATAGCTGATAGCAGCCCTCCCAAACCGGGTGCAGGTGTTGGGAATCTTTAGCATAATGAGCTTATTGATCCTTAGGGTGTATGGCCTGGATGTGATTCGGGTGAAACAGTCTGAGATGTAGGAGGGGAGTTTGTCTGACAAAGCTTTAAAGATCCAGATAGCAGCATTCTTTTTTCTTCTGTGCTGTAGGGATGTCCAATTGATTGCATTGTAAAGAGAGCAATGATGGATGCTGGAGGGAAGGTCTGTAATAAATCTAATGGCTCTATGATACAGGGTGTCTAGTTTATTTAAGAGGGAGAGGGAGCAGTGGCCGTAGAGGAAGTCAGCATAGTCAGTGAGGGATAGGAATGATGTCAGGATTAATCTTTGTTTGGAGTCTCTGGTAAGGTAGTGTTTTATTCTGTAAAATAAGCCAAGTCTTTGTCTCAGCTTTTTCAGGAGCTCTTCAACATGGACAGAGTAGTCAAGCTTGTTGTCAATCCAGACTCCAAGATATTTGAATTTGTCCACAAATTCCAGATTTTCTCCAAGGATGGTGGATAATTGTGGGGTAGTGAATGATGGGATAGTGGAAGAGCAACTCTTGGTGGCAAAGAACATGGCTTTTGTTTTTTTGGCATTTAGAAGTAGTTTTTTTTTCAACAGGTTGTGCTGTAGGATGGAGAATTCTGACTGTAAAAGTTCACAGGCTTTTGATGGTGAGGGATTACTGACATATAGTACAGTATCATCTGCAAAAAGGTGAATGTCTGCAAAAATGTCTGAACTCTGGGTGGGGCCGGCATACTGGGGAGTCAGAAGCATCAGCTGGCCACTTCCTCAGGTGCCAAATTCCATTCCCACCTGATGGGCAGCGAGTCAGATCTTTATATTTACTGTCAGAGTAACTCCCACAAAGGTGAGGGATCTTATACTAAATTGCAAAGCTCTACACTCCGGAGTTTAGAACTTTTCTTTAATAGTAGTACTTCATCTCTGTACTTAAAGGGGAAGCAAACGTTGTGGGATTCACTCAAGCTGTGAAACACCAATGAAAAGATCTTTACAGTGAGATATTGGGCTTCCCCTGTAGGTGTGAGAGAGTACAGAGACGACTAACTAAATCCATCTAGAAATTAAATGCAGGCGGCGACCATTGTATGGAATCTTAAAACAGAAAGTGATGGTACTAAGGGACAAGCTGTGACCAACTCCCCATCTGGTGGAGTGAAAGGCGAGAACTGCGTGCACTGGCCTTTTCCCACTTGCAGAGAACAGAAGGAAATTGCGCACACGGCTCTGTTGGACATCGAATCATGGTAGCCAGCCCAGCCTCTTGTACAGTTGTGGCTTGAGCCAGATACGTTTGATATTCGATAATGATGTGTGCACTGCTTACTTCTCTGTTCTTGTCTAGTGGTGGTGTTTACCACTGACTGCAGCACCCTAGGTGAACTGGAGTGCTCTCTTGTTAGTTGAGTGATGGCTTTGATTAATTGTTAAATAGAGCATAGGATTTTTATATTGTGTTTAAAGCTGCTTTCACTTCAGTCAGGATGACTGCCAGAGTGGGCGTGCTGTCCCACTGAGCTTTGGCTCTGATGTGTATTTTTATTGTGTTTTTCCCCTTTTGTCATTAAGCTTCCTTTTGAGAACCCTTAATTAACATTACTGAAACGTCACTAAAATTGAGTGATTTAACAATACTGCCTACTAACTTTTAACCACTAAGTACTAATTTGTTTTAAAGTAGCGGGATAGCGTGAGTTAGGGTCATGAAGTGGGCCAGAGTCAGGAGAATAGTTTTTTAATTTTTACTCTGTGCCCATGCTTCCAGTAGTATTCTGCACTCTGGATTTATTTGCTTTCCGTCAGTTCCCCTACCTTCAGTGTCGGAGCTTTCTGTTTCCCCTTCTTTGAGCGCTCCTGTATTTTGCAGAATGTGCACACGGTCCTGCGCCTGTCAGCCTGATCCCCGGCTGGTGTGCAGTAGGTTTCGAGTGTTGAGCTTCCAAGCAGACTGCCATCGAGCGGAAACTACCTGCCAGAGCCAAATCCTTCAGTGCTTTGATGTGCGGAGTGAGTGAGAGCTGAGGGTGAGCCGCAAGGACTGACTGACAACAGAGTTCTCCTCATCATAGCTGCAACCCGGGACCACCACTGTGCAGGGATTCACCTGCCTGAGCCGAAACGCTTTAATTTTATTTTACCTGCATCAGTGCTGATTATGGCAGTTAGCGGAGAACACGGACCTAGTCGGCTTCAGTGGGGAGTAATTTATCTGGAAGTGTGATCTGTCGCCGCAGTCGGTGTACCACAGGTGCAGGGGTTTACTGGGACTGCCAAGTGATTGTTTCTCTGGCGATTTGATCGTGGGTGGTGAGAGAACCCATGGCTTGTATCTTCCTGCTGCTGAGCTGGAACTGTGGATTTTATTCCCAGTGAGAGCAGGGGAAAACATTCTCATATTGCATGGACCTGAGTTTTCTGCCAGTTTTTGTGGGCAGTTGTAAGAGTGCTGCCCCCTCCCAATTACATGACTTTGCTAAATCTCTGGTGAGTGCAGAGTAAAACTAGATCTCTTGATTAAATTGTTTGAATTGGTTACCATCCACATCTGTCGTAGAGGTTTTCTGGACTGCTGTTGGTGCTTTTTTCTACCTGGGACTTTTCTTGGCACCATAGAAATATGGGATATACAACGGAGAGCTGTCAGATAAATTATTTATCTACACCGGTGCTGTTTGACCTCTTGTAACCTCACAAGTGACCGAGGTCAAGCAGAGATAAATCACTTATCTGACAGCTCTCGATTGTATATTTCATTTATGCAATAGGAATGCTTTCTGTGAGTGCAGGGACATTTGCTTCTGATTGCTTCTTTTTTTTGCGTATGTTTGTCAAAAAAGTGAACAAAAATTGCATTTTCTGCTCTTCTTTTTCTAATTATAAAAAAAAAATCTATAAATGAAGCACCATTCATTTTGTAGATAATTTTGTGCTGAACAAGTTTTATGCTCACAGTACCATGCTATCGTCTTTCATTTTAAAGTTCTTCACATTTGAATATGGGTAGTACTGCAACTGAGGCTGAACATTCTGAATGAGTTCCAGAGTGATTGTGACATAGTTACTATATGGATACATTTTATTTATTCATTGGCTGTGAAGATAAGTGGATTTATTTAATGAGTTTTGAGCCCACTCCTATTGCATAAACTGATTTATGGAAGTGATTTGGGTAACCCTACAGTCAAGCAAGGCTGAAAGTAGGGGTGATGTACAGACCACCCGCAATGGATGAGGATCTGAAGGGAAAATTGATAGAGCACATCAAGTGGCACTGTGGCTGGGGAAAGGGTAGGGTGGTGGCAATGGGGGACCTGAATATGCTGGGGGTAGACTGGGACACCATAACATCAGCGGTGGCCAGGGAGCAGAGGCTGATGGATGTGTTTCAGGATGCCTTTCTGGTCCAACAGGTGGGGGAGCCTACTGGGGGCCGGGGGGAGATACTGGATGTTGTCCTTGCAGACAGCGACCGGATAAGGGATCTGGAGGTGTGTAGTCCGTTGGCAGGAGGAGACCATGACACGGTCTGGTTTATGCTGGGCCTAGGGGGAAAGAAAACGTTCAAACACAGTGGTAATAGATTCAGGCTGATTTTGTGGGCATTGGCAGGATACTGAGGGGAGCTTGAGCCAGATCAGGCCAGACATGGATGAGACAGATTGTGGGAGGCCATTAAAAAGGGGCACAGGAGGCTACTAGCTTGGGTGCAAGGTAAGGAGCAAAATGGCAGGGGCAAGCAAGCCGTGCTGGTGGACCAGGGAGGTGCAGAGGCGGTAGGAGGTAAGAAGGCTGCCTACACACGTTTTAAGTGTTCCGGGGGGGAATGGAGAGAGAGGAATATGAGGCGGTCAGCTAGAAGGGTCACAAGGGGGATGAGGAGATTGAAGGCGAGGATGTAGTACAACCTGGCTAAGGATATACGTGGGGGGGAGGGTTTTTATAGATACATAGGGGAAAAGAGGAAGGGGAGAGCACAGATCACCAGGATTAGGACTGGGGGTGGATGGGCTCAGGAAGCGGGGGAGCAGGCAGAGGTACTGAACAAGTATTTTGCCTCGGTTTTTAGGGAGGGAGACATGGACTGCATTCAGTCAGAAAACGGGGTTGGGGGCAGCTGAGAGAATAGGGCATAGGGAGATGAGAGGATCGAAAGAGGCCAGGGCACCAGGCGGCCAGACCCAGAAGAGGACAGGGCTTTTACTGGGGAGAGGGCTAGGAAGGGGGAAATCACAGAGGGCAGCGTGAGGGAGGCCCTACGGGTGCTGAAAACTGACAAGGCACCAGGACCGGATGGGCTGCATCCAAGGGTACTGATGGAGCTGGCGGATGAACTAGCAGCTCCACTAGCTGGGCTGTTCAACGCTTCTCTCCAGACAGGAAGGGTACCCCGGGACTGGAGGGTGGCTCACGTGGTGTCCATCCACAAAGGGGGGTCTAGGGAGGACATGGGAAATTACAGGCCAGTCAACTTAATGTCAGTGGTAGGCAAACTAATGGAGGGCTTCATCAAAGGGATTCTCAGGAGGCAACTGGATAGGCAGGGACACATGGATGACGGGCAGTATGGTTTCGTCTCAGGGAGATCGTGCCAGACCAGCCTCATAGATTTCTATGACTGGGTGACGGGGACCCTGGACAGACAGAGTCCAGTGGATGTCTTGTATCTGGATTTTACTAAGGCGTTCGACTCTGTACCCCACTTCGGGTTGTTGACAAAGTTGAGGGAGATGGGGGTGGGAAGACAGTTGCTTAGATGGGTGGGAAACTGGCTTCCAGATAGAACACAGAGGGTGGTGGCGAGAGGGACTGTCTCTTCTCCTCTCCTAGGAAAGTTGTCAGTGGGGTGCCTCAGTGGTCGGTACTGGGGCCACTCCTGTTCAATGCCTGTGTCTTTGATATAGGGACAGAAGTTAGAAGTAGGATGAGCCTCTTTGCGGACTACTCTAAGCTGGGAGCATTGGCCGACGGGGAGGAAGCAAGGGTGGCAGTCAAGAGGTGTCTGGACACCCTGGAGGGCTGGGCAAGGAGGTAGGGCTGAGGTTTAACCCAGAGAAGTGTAGGGTATTGCATCTGGGGGTCAGAAACCCAGGGCATGTTTATACCTTGGGAGGGGTTCCACTGCAAGCCACTTCAAGTGAAAGGGACCTTGGGGTGGTGGTAGACACTAGAATGAACAACACTGAGAACTGCAGAAGAACAGCGGCAAAGGCAAACAAGTTACTGGGCTGCATAGCCCGGGGAATAACGTCCAGGAGGAGTGAGGTGATACTATCTCTGTACAATGCCTTGGTTAGGCCGCACCTTGAGTATTGCTTGCAGTTCTGGAGGCTGCACCTTAAGAAGGACATAGTACTGTTGGAGAAGGTCCAGAGGAGGGCAACTAGGATGATCCGGGGCATGGGGGATAGGACCTTTGAGGACAGGCTGCAAGCCCTTGGGCTGTACTCACTGGAGGAGAGGAGAGATGGGGGGACATGATTGAGGTTTTCAAATATGTGAAAGGGATTAACAAGGGTGGAACCAAAGAAATGCTCAGGCTAAAGCAAAGGAGTAAAACCACAGGGCATAAGTAGCAACTGGAGGGAGGAACTTGTAGGGGAGAACGTAGAAGGCATTACTTCACAGAGAGGGTGGTAGAGCCATGGAATGCATTGCCCAGGAGCCTAGTCTAGCAAGACACTGTGGAGGGCTTCAAGAGGGGGTGGGACAGATGCATGGGGGTACTGAAGCCAAGAGTGAACCTCACAGGGACAAGGGGGGGGGAGCGCCTGCTAAGGGCTGGATACCGAGCAGACACGAAAGACCGACAGGCCTATTCTGCTGGCTTTTAGTATGTTAGTATAATGAAGATGAAGATTATAGGACGATGAAGGGTCTTTCATCCTTAAAGACCCTGGTCGTCCCTATCTATAATGCATTTAGAAAAAAAACACTACGAAGGTGCTTCAGCACTCCACTTCAGTATCAGGGGTTGATAAGCGGCTTGAAAGAAAATATAAATTGTCTAAAAATGGTACAGAGTTCCTGTCTGCACACCCTAGCTACGAGAGTATAGTGCAGCAGGCAGCTTGTGAGAAAGCTGGAGTCTTCTTGTCTTCTCCCACTGACAAGGATTCCAAGAAAATTAACTTTACAGCAAAGAAAATATATGCCACAGCTTCCCTGCTTCTCAGACTTTCTTCTTGCATGGCATTCCCAGCCAAATATCAGAAAGCCCTTTGGAAATCTGTCCTGGCTATCACCCGCAATGGATCAGATTATATGGTGCAGGAGCTGGTGGTGGATACGTCAAAAACTGGTCTGACCACAGACACTCAGAACAAGGCCATGGATTTTTCTTGTGATGAAAATATGTTGTTTGATTACAGAACCACTGACTACATGAAAAAAAACAGTGAGTACAAGGCCTCCTGGCAGAGCCACTCATCCAAGCCTAAGCCCGCCACCCCTCCGAGATCCCATCCAAGGGGCGGTAGGGGCAGAAGGCCTTACAGTCCCTATCCCCAATCTGACTTCATCCAGTATGGGGGGGTCTTTCAGAGGCAAGGGCAGAAGGGGCCAAAGAAGAGCCACCTCTACCCAGACATCTGCCTCTCAGTCTAAGTCCTGATGTGCGTGTCAGGGTCACCTCCCCATCTCCGGTTGGAGGCAGACTCCTCCACAGTTTTCAGCACTGGTTCCTCATCACGTCGGACAAGGGGGGTACTGGAGATAGTGAAGAAGGATCTGTCATTACAGTTAAGGCAGCTGCCAGACCTCAAGCATACCCAGGTGTCAAGACCTCTGTCCCCAACAGAGATACCGCTGTTGGAAATGGAGGTACAAAACCTTCTGGCTTTACGAGCAGTGGAGAGGGTCCCCGCTCACAAGAAGGGCAAGGGCCTCTACTCCAGGTATTTTCTGACACAAAAGAAAACTGGAGAATGGCGACCTATCTTGGATCTCAGATATTTAAACAAACATCTGAAAAAAACAAAAATAAATTCAGAATGGTCACTTTGTCGTTGGTCACACAGTCCTTACAGCAGGGAGACTGGCCAGCCTCCTTAGACTTAAAGGACACCTACTTCCACATACCTATAAAGAGATCTGACAGTAAGTTTCTAAGGTTCAGGCTTTCTTTGTGTCACTATCAGTTCACCGCAGTGCCCTTTGGTCTGTCCTCAGTCCCAAGAGTCTTTACCATGTGTCTCGCAGTGGTAGCAGCACGTCTTAGGAGACTGGGTGTCGCTCTCTACCCCTATATGGATGACTGGCTCATAGTAGCAAAGTCTCCCTGCTAGGTCAAGGAATCTCTTTCCCTCACAGAATGCACTCTGGAGTCTCTGGGTTTTCTGGAAAATCTAAAGGAATCTCACCCGGAACCCACCCAGCTGCTTGCCTTCATAGGGGTCCAGCTGGATACTCAGAACGGATATGCTTTCTTCCCACAGGAAATAATTTGAAGATCTTACTTAGAGAGGGCTCTTGCAGTAGGTAATTACAAATAGGACTGATGTCGGCAGGCGTCAGGACCTCACGGAAAAATTTCTAGCTAGCAGTCTGTGGCGGGGAACCGCCCCATGTCAGGTGACTGACATCAGTAAAAAGGGGCGGTCCCCCACGTCCGTCTTCCAATTCTTTCCCGCTGTTAGCTCGTGCAGCGCCTCACGGTTAAGTTCATTGTTTCGCAGTCAATCGTCTGTAGTTTTACCACCTATTTTCTACTTTTTTCCTGATTTTCGTCAGCCTTACCTACAGCTGCCGCTTATGTCATCCCCAACTCCCTCCGAGCACAAAAACAAGTGCGATTCTTGTGACACCCAGCTCCTGCATAAGGACGGACATTCCCAGTGCCTTTTTTGTCTAGGTCCGATCATCCCGTTGAGAAATGTCGGCTCTGCCAGCAGTTTAACGCGGCCACTTGAAAGCAGAGGCAGCAGTCCCTTGAGGCCCTCGTTCTTAAACAAAAATGACCTCCATGGAAAAGGAAGTGAAAAAACTTTGGGCTTCGACTTCTCCGGAGGGCCACCACAAGAAGAAGCACCAGGACCGAGACTCCTCATCGGTCACCGCTGCCTCGGCTGGGGTCAGGGTGCTGCAGGTAACGCCTCCCCGGGAGGCAGCTCCGTGGCAACCATCTGGAAGGCTGCCTAGACAGCATCAACCCTCCCGTTGGGCTCACGCTCAGGCCCCTCGGGAGCCTCCGGGTCTAAGGAGGCAGCCGCTCCCTGTAAGGTCGCCCCTGTGTGACTTCTGGTTTGAGCGGCCCCGATAAGTCGGACATTGGCTCCTCCGACACCGCCCGGGTAAGGCCATTAAGGCGTCAGATCCTCCGGGGCAGCGACGCGGCCCAAAGCCCGCCAAGGCTACCTCCGCGCCTTCGTGGCGCTGGGTCCGATAAGGTCGGATGCTGGCTCCTCCGGCGTCCGCCTGATCCTATTGAGAAGACGGACGCCTGCTCCACCGACGCCCGCCCGATCCTATTGAGAGATGGACGCCGCTCCTCCGACGTCCATTTGGCGTTAGAGCTGACACCGGACCCTTTGGGCCTATCCGTCCCGAGCTCACCGCAATGCTTGTTGCACTCCGAGGTGCCAGCATCTCCTCTGCTGGATCCCGGGGATGGTAATCCTTCTTCTCCAGGTGACATAGACGAGGTGGGTGCACTGCCATCTGGTCTCCCTCCTGCTGGGCCAGATCACCCAACGCCGGATCCTCGGATGCCGACGCCGGCCTACCCGACGCCCAACAACATTCCACTGCCGGACGCCACCCCTATGCTGGTCCTCCTGTTCTGGGCCCGCCTGCTGGGCTGTTTCTGGGGTTCTGCTCCGCGAGACCCTCTCGTACCTGGGTATCCGGCCCTTCCTATCCGACGCCGTGATACCCAGGCCCACAGTATCCGCACCTAGTACATGACCGGGCTTCCACTGCTGGGATATGAATACGCCGCCTACAGATACCCTCAGTATCCGTATCCCCTCCTCCTCCTCCTCCACTGCCACCTCATCCACCAGTGAACTTCAAGGAGACTCTGGCTTCCTGGTGGGCTGAGGCCAAGGCTCAGCTGACCAGGGAGGTAGAGAGCCGTCTTCTGACGTCGGTCCCAGTTCTGGACCCCCTGCGTCTGAGACGAGAGACGCTCTCCAGTTCCAGGGCAGGGCAGGATACGCTTCCCTGAGGGCTTCCCAAGGGGTCCGTTCCTCCCCTGCGCTGGTAGGAGGAGTCTTCTTCCTCTTCATCCTCCTCAGAGACCTCGGATGACTGTGATGATCATTCTGACCCAGACGACGAGCCACGCACTCCGGACAAGCCCAGGCCAAGGACTCCTTCGAAGTCTCCTCTGGAAGATCCTTCCTTTACGGAGTTGCTGCGTAAAATCCAGGCAGTTCATCAGTGGCATTCCTTGGAGCCGGATCCACAGCGTAAGAAATTCACTGCACACCTGGATCTGCCCAAGACCGCTCTTACCCTGGTGCCACCCTGGATTGAGCCTCATGCCGACCTTGTTTCCACCATTTGGAAGCAACCGTCGGCATTGCCCCCCTTTTCTAGGAAGTCTGACAGGCTTTATCAGGCTCTGGAGGGTGTTGACTCTTTAAATTCACACCCTCGAGCTGATTCGGTCATGATTAGCGCCGCTCACGGCTGGATGGCTAACCCCAAGCACTTGAGCTCATCACCACCCGACAAGGAATCCGGCCCTTCTGGACCAGTATGGGAAGAAGGTCTACACTTCTTCCATTCTGGATGTTAGGGCCCTGAATTACGTTGGTCATATGGGGGATTACCAGAAGGCAGTCCTTAGTGGGGTGGAGACTAAATTGGACTCCCTTCCTGAATCTCGGTCGAAGCAGGAAGTGGCGGATCTAGTCCCGGTCTCGCGTTCAGCCAGTTGGTACATGCCGTGCCCACGAAACGTGGACACTCCTGGTCGGAACTTCGCGCCTCGTGTTTGCGTGTGTCATGCCTGGATCTGGGTGTCACGTCTGGTCCTGGAGGTGCAGTCTGCTATCCAGGACACACCCTTCAGTGGTTCAGTGGCGCTGTCAAGGACATCATCACCGATCTGCAGGAGAAAGGTACTGCACTTAAGTCGGTTGACTCTATGTACAGACCCCCTCAGGCTCAGTGTTGTCCCTTTCGTAGACGTTCTCGGCAAAAGGTGAAACCTCAGGGAAAGCGGGCCAACAAACGGGCCACCTTCGGTGGCCAAGCACCCCCCCCGGCCCAAAAAAGCAGTGGAGGCTTCAGCCGCGATGCTGCCTCACACCTCCTGACTCCTTTCCTCTCCCATAGCCTCTGGGCTTTCCAGAGGAACCGGTAGCAGGGAGATTCTCCCTCCATCTACCGGGTTGGGAGAGGATCACTTCAGACACTTGAGTGCTCCAGCTGATTGCAGAAGAACACTCAATAGAGTTTCTTCGGAAACCTCCTCGAAAATCTCGCCCCAACCCCCCAGGTCGTCTTACTCCCCAGAACATCATCTTCTGGTTCAGGAGAAATATCCTCTCTTCTGAAGGAAGTGATAGAGCCCGTTCCTCCCCATCTTCGGGGACGGGTTACTATTCCCATTTCTTCCTGGTCCTGAAGAAGTCAAGAGATGTGAGGCCGATTCTCGACCTCAGCTCCCTGAACTTGTTCGTGGAGTACAAAAGGTTCAGGATGCTCTCTCTGCAGAGTCTTCTGCCCCTTCTTCAGCCGGGACAGTGGATGTGCGCTCTGGACATGCAGGATGCTTACCTGCATATCCCTATTTGCCCTTCCCACCGCAATACCTGCATTTTGCGTTCAAGGGGGACCTCTACCAGTTCAAGACCCTCCCATTTGGACTTTACTCGGCCCCCCGAGTGTTCACCAAATGCATTTCGGTGGAAGCGGCCTACCTGCTTACCCAGGGGGTGCAGGTTTTCCCATACCTGGATGACTGGCTCCTGGTGGCCTCGTCCAGGGAGGAACTTCTGCGCTTCCTTTCTCATTCCCTGCAGGTTTTTACCTGCCTGGGTGTTACAGTCAACCAGGCCAAGTCCCACCTGATCCCGTCCCAAAGGCTTCAGTTTATCAGGGCGATCCTGGACACGACCTCCGACATGGCATTCCTGCCACTGGACAGGGCGGCCTCACTCCAGGCTCATGTTAGCCTGTTGTCCAGCCGCAGGCGGGTCAGCGCCAGGTCGGTCCTTCGCCTCCTCGGGCCCGTGGCGGCTGCTGTTCTGACAGTCCCTCGCGCTCGGCTCCACATGAGAATGTCTCGGTTGATGCTTCAGTCTCAGTGGGATCAGTTGGTGGACGACCAAGATCAGCTAGTTCTGGTCTCCAATCCTGTGGCTCGGGACTTGCAATGGTGGATGGTTCAGGAGAACCTTTGCTGGGGAGTCCCCTTCTGACTTTCTCCCCCCTCCCAGATGCTGACTACAGATGCCTCGGGCGAGGGTTGGGGAGCCCATTTCGGGCCTCACAGGACCCAGGGCTCCTGGTCCAAGCTCATCTCTCCACATCAGTATGCTTGAGCTTCAGGCTGTGCTGTATGCTCTCCAGGCTCTGCATCTTTATCTGCTTCCTGGACATCTGGCTGTCCAGACGGACAACATGTGCGTAGCGTGGTACATCAACAAAC
The DNA here is from genome assembly GCA_016271365.2 of Neoceratodus forsteri. Lineage (NCBI taxonomy): Eukaryota > Metazoa > Chordata > Ceratodontiformes > Ceratodontidae > Neoceratodus > Neoceratodus forsteri. The sequence continues at coordinate 36,929,343 of JADMNL010000033.1, forward strand.
AGGGAGGAACTCGTTCCTACCCTCTCTGCAGTGAGGCGATGTGGGTTTGGGAATGGGCAGTACAGCACAACCTTGACCCCCAGGACGTGAATGGCCGTGAGGTGGAGAACACATTGGCAGACCACCTCAGTCGGTTGTCTGCTCACGCTCACGAGTGGGAACTAGATCAGGTGATAGCAGACGATAGCTTCCTGCGCTGGGGAACTGCACAGGTAGATCTGTTTGCGTCTCCTCTTAACGCAAAACTTCCTGCCTTCTGTGTGCTCGCTCCAGTGCGCGGCATTTTTTGGAGAGACGCTCTGTCTCTAGACTCGAATGGAAGATTTGTCTATGCCTTCCTGCCTAGCCCCTTGATTTTGAGGGTCTTACAGAAACTCAGTTCGGAAGGAGCTCGCATGATCCTCATCGCTCCTTTCTAGCCCAGGCAAGTTTGGTTCTGTCTTCTGCAATAGTATTCAGAGGAACCTCCTCTTCCTCTGTCGCAGCTTTTGCTGACCTAGGATCAGAGACAGCGCTAGATAGGGCAAAAAGGGAAAAAGTTGCAGCTTGCCCAGAAATGACCCACTTTCCACAGGACAGTGGGTCCAAAGTGGTGCATCTGTCTCTAACAATAGCTGAAAGATGGAAAATTAAACAATAGAAAAGTATTTTCACCAACAAATTTAAGCTTCTGTACTAGTGAAATTTCTACTTACGATTAGGTTTGGACCCAGTTGTTTCTCATTTTGACCCACATATTTTACACCTATGGGTCTAATTTGACCCATGTTTTAAAACCTATAGCTCTGTCACTGCCTAGGATCAGGGGATCCTGGTCCATCCAGGCCTCAAGTCCCTTCAGTTGCACGCGTGGCTCCAGCAGACGTAGCTTAAGCTCGTTTCGGGGCTTCCCCATTGGTCGCTGAGATTCCGATGGAGGCCAGAAAGCCCTCCACTAGATCTACCTATGCCATGAAATGTAAACTGTTCTCTGTTTGGGCCTCTTCCAAAGATTTCAAGCCATTCTCTTGCTCTGTAGGGCAGCTGTTGGATTACTTGTGCCATCTCTTTGATCTGGGTCGGAGTCATTCCTCTCTGAAGGTTCACATGGTGGCCATCTCTGCTTACCATGTTCCTTTTGGGGACAGGACTTTTACGCAGTTGGAAGTCTCTAAGACTTTCTTTTAGAGGGGTTCTTCACTTGCAACCCCCTATTTGTGCTCATGTCCCTCCTTGGGACTTAAATTTTATCCTTGAGAAGCTTACTCTGCTTCCTTTCGAGCCGGCAGCCTCTGCAGACCTAAAGTTCCTTTCTTGGAAGACCCTCTTCCTAGTGGCCATTACTTCTGCTCAAAGGATTTCCAAGCTTCAGGCCCTCATGTACAAAATCCCATACTTGATTTTCCACAAGGAACGGGTGGCTCTGTGTGCCAACCATAAATTTCTCCCTAAGGTGGTAGTAGATTCTACACTGAATCAATCCATGGAGCTGCCTGCTTTCTTTACACAGCACTCCAGTCAAGGGGAGTTACCTCTAGGACACTTTGGATGCTCACCAAATCCTGAGATACTACACCGCAAGGACAAAGGATCTCAGAAAGACTGATCAACTGTTTGTTTCTTTTGCTTGTAAAAGAGAAGGCAATGGTGTTTCTAAGCAATGCTTGTCTAAATGGTGGGCTCATTGTATCACTTTCTGTTACGACAAGTACAACAAGACCCTCCTGGGTCAAATCAGAGGCCACTCCACCAGAGGAGTCACTGCCTCCGCTGCTTGTTTCAAGAATGTGTCAGCGGCAGACATCCGATGCACACCTGACGGACTTCTGTCCATACCTTTGCGAAACACTACAGTTTGGACATTGCCTCTCGCCCTAGAGCGGGCTTTGGGTTGGCTGTTCTGCAAGGTCTTCTCTCCTAAGACCTTTACAGCCAGAGGGTCTGCTTTTGGGTAGCTTTCCTCCTCCCCTTTGCTTTTGCTTGTTCCAGACTACTTGGGACTCGGTCCTGTTTGTAATTACCTACTGCAAGAGCCCTCTCAAAGTAAAATAGTACAGTTATGTAAGAACTTACCGTAACGGTAGATCTTTGAGAGAGGCTCTTGCAGTAGGTAATACCTTCCCACCCTCCATCCCCCTAAGATTTTTCAGCTCCTTTTCCGGTGAAGGAAACATCCGCTTCTCTCTCATCTCGCCTTTTTAGGCCTTTGGCAGGAAAGAACTGAAAGGCGGGCATGGGGGACTGCCCCTTTGTATTGACGTTGGTCACCTGACATGGGGGCGATTTCCCCCGCCAGAGACTGCTAGCTAAAAAATTTTCTGTGGGGTCCTGACGCCTGCTGGCTTCAGTCCTATTTGTAATTACCTACTGCAAGAGCCTCTCTCGAAGATCTACTGTTACGGTAAGTTCTTATGTAACTGTACTTTTCCTTTCAGTGACAGATTGTTTTGCCCAGGGACAGCCAAGATCAGCCAGACATTTCTTCAAACTTTTGGGACGTATGTCCGCTATGTCATCAGTAGTCTTAGGGGTCAGGTACAGGATGAGACTCCTGCAAGCCTACCTCAGAGGTCACTCGTCTCAGAGACGCAGCACATTTTCAAAGTTGGTACCTGTGTTGGAGCAGTTCCTCCAGAACTTGCTGTGGTGGAAGCACCCTGCAAATTTGCAGACAGGAGTTCTCTTTCAGGTTCCTCTTCCACAAAGGTGATCACCACAGATGCCTCCCTTTTGGGCTTGGGAGCTCATCTGGATAGTGCCTCAGTAAACGGCAACCGGACTCCCAAAGAGTCACAGTTGCACATAAATCTTTTGGAACTCCGAGCAGTCTTACTAGCTCTCAAAGCTTTCGCTCCCAGCGTAGAATGGCAGGCAGTTCAAATTTGAATGGACAACACCACTGCAATGTTCTACATAGATAAGCAGGGTGGTACCAGCTCAGGAATACTCTGTTTAGAAACTCTGAAACTCTGGTCTTTAGCATTCACCCTGGGAGTCAGCCTCTCAGCCATTCACCTCCCAGGCAAACTCAGTACTCTGGCGGATGCTCTAAGCCGCATCAGTCAAGGCCAGAGTGAATGGACACTGAACAAACAAGTACCAGCCACAGTGTTCAGGAGGTGGGGTACACCAGACATGGATCTGTTTGTCTCTAACTCTCAATTTTAAGCTTCCTCAGTACTGTTGCAGGCCCCGAGTTCCGGGAACATTTCCTCTGGATGTCCTGATCCTGTACTCGTCAGGGAGGTTCCTATATGCTTTTCTTCCTTTTCCCCTGATATTCAGGGTTTTGCTGAAACTCAGACAGCAGCCTGCATCAATGATCCTAGTGGCTCCCGGACTGGCCCAGGCAAGCCTGGTACCCTCTCCTTCTCTCAATGTCCTGCAACAGGCCCATTCGCCTGCCCCCGACTTGCTCCCTGCTGACCCTTCTTCTAAGATGGGAGTGCAGTACCCAGGCATACATTTTTTTCACCGCAAGGCCTGGTTCTTGAGGAGTTAGAGTTTCCATTCTTGCAGTACTCTGAACAGGTCCTTAAAATACTGAGGATGGCTAAAAAATCGAACACTAAGAAAACTTATGCTGCCAAATGGAAAAGGTTTTCCTTCTGGTGCAAAAGCGAAAAGGTTGAACCCCTCGCAGCTTCAGACCCCCAGCTGCTAGACTACCTGGTACACCTACAGATGTCAGGCTTGAAACCATCTTCACTCAAGCTACACCTGGCGGCAACTTCCGCCTACCTTTTGGTGGGAAAGAAGAAATCAGTTTTTTCCCACAACATTTTTAAACAGTTTTTTAAAGCCCTCTTGCACCTCCAGTCTCTAAGCAGGGAGCCTGTTCCTCCTTGGGGCCTGAACCTTTGCATAGATAGGCTCATGAATCCACCCTTCAAGCCTATGCCCACAGCCCACTTCAACTTAGTAACTTGGAAGACTGTCTTCCTGGTAGCCATTACGTCTGCCAGGAGGATTTCAGAGCTACCGGCCCTGTGCACTGAGCTGAATTACATCATCCCTCACAATGATAAAGTTAAGCTCAGGACAAATAGGAAATTTCTGCCAAAGGTGGATTCAGAGTTTCACTAGAACCAGTCCATTACTCTGCCTGTCTTCTTTACTAAGCCATCCACTCCTGGCGCGCAAAAGCTCCACAGCTTGGATGTCAAAAGAGCCATCTTTCACTACCTAGAGCATGCTAGACAGTCCAGAGGCTCTTCCACTGAGTTGTTCCTCACCTACGGGGATGTAGGCAGAGGAAGACCAGCTACCAAGAGAACTATTTCTCGTTGGTTGGTCTCTTGTATTAGATTCTGCTCTGAGAGAGCTAGTCACCAACCTCCAGTGGGGCTCAGGGCCCACTCCCCCAGGGGCAGCCTCGCTTGCAGCAGCAAGGGACATTCCTCTAGTGGATGTCTGCAAAGCAGCTACCTGGAAATCTGTGAACACCTTTGTGAAACACTGCAATTTGGATGTGCAGATCTGATGCCAAATTTGGCAGGGCGGTACTACAGAGCCTCTTTTTTTCTTTGCCCGCTTCCCATTTTGTACTGTTCGGTAGTCTGCAAAAAAGTTACTGATGCAAAAGGACTCTTGGGGTAAGAAGAAAAAATTACTCACTGCAGTAATCTTCTTTCTTCCAAGGGGTCCTTTATCATCAGTGAACTCTCACCTGTCAGAGAAGGGCTTTTTATATCACCTTTTATCAAATTTGGAGTTTCTTACTGATTTTTTGGCTTGTGTTGCTGTTTCTATTTCTGCTTTTGTGGACATTTACATGTTTTTTGAATCCTGTTGATTCTTTTTCGGGACATTCTGAAGCCTTCAGCAGCTCACACCCCCTCCTGTCTTTTGATTGGCTTGGCGCGAAGCTCAATTAAATATCTCTTAAAGGCACACTTCCAGGGCAGTTGCACCTAGCCAGCTAAGTGCAAAAAAGTTACTGATGCTTAAGGATCCCTTGGAAGAAAGAAGATTACTGCGGTGAGTAATTTTTTCCTTTGGGCTAAATGGAGGGATGCTACATCACCTACAGTTAGTGAAGAGCGCTGTGGCCAGTCAGGGTCCCGTCATATGAAAAGAAAATGAAAGTCCAGGGTCGCTACAGCGGCATATGGTGCCAGCAGTAAAAATCAACATTGTACAAGACAGGAAAACCGCTGTACACACTCCCACTTCATGAAGAACCAAGGCACCACGATACTGGAATGCAAAAGTGCTGGTATTTCATTTAAAAATTCAGCGTCAGCATGTTGTGGATCAGTCACCGGCTCAGCAAGTAGCTCTCAACATTTTGTGCATGCTTATCCTCTTGACAAAGCACGCATGCGCAAAATGTTGAGGACTGCTTGCTGAGCCAGTGACTGATCCAGAGCATGTCGATGCTGAATTATATATATATATATATTCTGTATATATTGCAATTTTACGATTTTTCTTCCTGTAATTCCTGGGCCTCTGGCAGACAAGGCAGTGCATGCACATGCAGACGCACACACACTCGGATGGTGGCTCCGCCCACCCCTGACAATCACGGGGCTTCTCTGTAATCTGAACTGCCACCCATCCTCCACCAGGTGGCAGCTAAGGCTGCGGAAACCTCATCCTCCCCAGGTAGAGAAGAGCCACCGTGGTGGCTCAGTCCTGCCCTCCCAACAACCCTCAACCACCTGGACTCGTTCCTGAACCTGGGTCGCCGTCATGGCGCGAGGTGTGGCGTCCAGCACCTCAACCCTCAGCGCCACAAGGCCAGACACTGAATTCTTAAATAATAAAGAATACCAATTTTGTATTCCAGTGTTCTAGGGACATGGATATGTTGTTCATCCACACTTATTGGCAGGTTCCTTGCCGCTTTAAATCTTGCCAGAAGGTCTTCAAGCTAGCTCCTCCCACCCACCCGGGTGGTAAAACTCTCGGCTCCGCCCCATGACGCCAGATCTTCCTTACCGCTTGGAAGCTCAGGTTCCCTCCTTAACGCTCTGCGATTAAGTTTTGGGCCTAAAATCGCCGGTTTAAAAAGAGAGAAAAACTTTTATAACTTTTCTGGGGTCTTCTTCCTTCAGCGGCTGCGATGGACCGTCGACTCGGTTGTAGATGTCCCTGTGGGCAGAAGATGTCTCGGACGGACCCGCACTCCACGTGCGTTTATTGCCTTGGCCAGGAGCACGACCCGCAGGCTTGCGACCTGTGTTCCTCCTTCTCGGTCTACGTCCTCGAGGACCGCGCTGCCCGCCTACATCTGGGGCATCCCGAAAGAAGATTTCCTCCGGTCAAATCCAAAGAGGCCCGACTGGCGGTTTCCGCGACTGCGGGATCCGCCGAACAACTAGAGAGGTTGGTCGCCTCCGAAGAGCAGGCGGCTCAGGCCGCGGCTTCCTCTTCTATGCCTTTGTCCTCTATCGCCGACCTCATATTCAGCTTCCTTTAAGGAGCTTTGCTTGACCCTCTCAACTAAAGGCGAGGGTCCTCCTTCTTCGAGTCCGTTTCATCGGTCGAAGAAGTCTAAGAGTAAGTCTCATCGTCGACGCTCTTGGGAGCGGGAAAGATCCCCTTCCCCTCGTCGACAATCGACTTCGGTCGAATTCTCGGCTTCGGCCACTGGCTTCACGGTGCCCCCGTCAGGCCAGGTGACTGAGACTCCCGCCGACGAGGTCAAGATTTTTCTCGACCCGTTAGACGGGTTGTCGGCTGGAGAAGCCGAGATTCCCTCCTCCCCGGTTCCCCCTGTGAGGGCTGAGGATATCGTCGACTCTTCCGTACCGGTGAATCAGGAGCCGTCGGTTTTGCCGTCCGAACCGAGGGGATCGCCGATCCTCGGCTCCCCACCTCACCGACCTCGGCCTAGCCGAGATTCTCGGTCTCGGTCTCGGATATCTTCACGGTCCAGCTGTTCCCGTCGACATAGACGGTCTCGGTCTCGGCACCGCGGCAAGTGGCGTCGCCGCTCTTCCTCTTCTTCCTCCTCGGTCGAGGAGGGAAGGCTTCGGCGTAAGCTACGCCGAAAATACGAGGACCTCATGTGGCAACAATTTTTTCTGGCCAATAAGCCGGCTCAGGCCTCTTCTCCGGCCATTAAGTGGTTGCCACCGGACCAGGTAGTGGTCGAGGAGCCTGTTTCCAGGCCAGTTGTCCGACCTATTCCAGCTGCCCCACCAATTGTGGTGGAACCGCCTCCACCTCAGCCGACAGCTGGGGCTCCGACGAAAGAGTCGCGGTTGGCCCAAGGCCTTCCCCGTAGGCTGTCGGTCACTCTCACGCCTGACAAGCCTCGGCAAGTGGAGGGTGGCTCAGGCTCCAGGCAGCTATTCGACAACTCGTCGGAGTCGGATGACTCCTCCCTGTTCTCCAAGCGTTTTGACTTGGAGTCCTCTGGGGGGCAGTCAGTGGACGATAGCCCTTCGTCCTTCCTAGGACTTCTTAGGCTCATCTCAGAATCCACTGGGATGAAGCTTGAACCCGTATCCAAACGGGCCAGATATCCCCTCACCGAGATTCTGGACCGAGGGGATTCTCCCACGGAGGCCTTTCCAGTGGCCGAAGCCATTGTCGGCCCGGCCCTGGAACTTTGGCAGCGTCCGGCTTCCTGTCCTGCGCCTTCGGCCAGGATGGCCAGGAAGTATGGTCCCTACTGGCTCTCTGTCCGGTTTTCTGAACACCCTCGGCTGAAGGGCTGGTCACGGACAGTGTTTCTCGCGCGTCGGTAATGCCAGGACGGACAAACCGCCAACAAAGAGTCCAAGAAATTGGACTACCCGCGAGTGTATGCTGCCTCTTCTCTCGCTCTTCGCCAGGCCAGTTCGCGTCCTCATGGCACATTTCTCCATGCCCTGTTGGGTTCCCTGGATGAGGCGGTCCTCATCTTTCCGCTGACCTGCAGACTACGGTCAAGCAGGTGCGGATCAGGGCAGGGCAGTAGCCAAACAGCAGCTCCAGACTGCTCTGGATATAGAGACTCATGTGCCCGGTCAGTGGCGGCCGCTGTGGCCATGCGTCGGGCGTGGCTGCGAATATCCACCTTTACCGGATACCCAGCACAAGCTATGGATGTTCCTTTCCTGGGAACGGACTCTGTTCGCCCTGGAGTGGAAGGCCACCTCCAGAGGATCGAAAAATCCAATGCCACTTGGATTGGTCTCGTCTCGCAAGAGGGACAAGGGTCATAAGCCCCAGCCTAAGCCCTTCGTCCTCTACTCCCCGCTGCACGCCCGCCCAACAACAGCGGCAGGGCCAGCAGGCTGACATTGGTATTCCAAGCCCAAGCCATCGGCTTCCTCTAATAGGAAGCAAGGAGGAAAAGGCCCTGTGGTCCCCAGGCGGTCCTTCCTCCAAGCCTGCTAAGTGACGGGCTGAGGTGTCACCCCCATCCCGCTCACCTCGCCCCTAGTTTCCCCGTGGAGACGGCTCCGACACTTCCTTTTCCGCCTGGTCCGCTGTTACCACGGACAGGTGGGTTTTGAGGTGGTGGGAAGAGGCCTGCCTCTGGAATTCGAGAGGCTCCACCCTTCAGAGCTCAGCCGCCTGCGGGGGCTTTGGGGTCCCAGAATCTCTACAGGCTTGTCGAGCTGACATCGCCTCCTCCTTCGTGAAAAGGTGATAAAAGAGATAGAGGACCCTTCACCAGAACCAGGGTTCGTGTCCAGGTACTTCCTGGTCCCGAACGGACGGGGCTGGCGCCCCATCTTAGACCTACACGACCTGAACAAGTTCCTAAGGTCTCGAACCTTCAGAATGGTCACTCTGGCTCAGATAATACCATCTCTGGAACACGGCGTGGTTCTGTTCTCTGGACTTCCAGGGACGCTGCTCTTCACGTCCCTATCCGTCCGTCTCATCAGAGATTCCTCCGCTTCAGAGCGGAGGGATCCTCTTCGTTCCAGGCCATGCCCTTCGCCTTCTTCAGCTCCCAGGGTCTTCACCAAATGCATTGCAGCGGTGACAGCTTTCTGCGGCGCCGAGGGTCCGGTGTACCTTACCTGGACGATTGGCTGATAGCAGCCCCTCCAGGTTGGAGGTGGAGCGTCCAGAAATCTGGCCCTCGGGTTTGCTCTCAACTGGGCCTCCTGGGTCAACGAGGCCAAGTCGGAACTCGAGCGAAGCAGGTGATATCCTTCATCGGGCAGAGCTTGACTCTCTTCAGCCAGAGCACGGCTCCCCGGACAGGCCGAGGTTCTTACCTCCTTTGCCCAATCATTTCTGGTTGGGCAATCGCGCCTGCCCGGGACTTCCCGACTCCTGGGTCTTATGGCGGCCTGTACCAGCGTAGTCCGTTGGGCACGCTGGCACATGCGCCCCCTCCAGTGGGGTCTGGCCGGCCAGTGGTCACGGCGTTGCAACCCTCTGGACCAGCGCATGTGGATGACCCAGGAGATGTGGAACGCTCTCCAGTGGTGGACCGTTCCGTCCCATCTGCAGGAGGGTATCCCGTTTGTCCGCCCCGAGCCGACGGTCTCTCTACCGACCGACGCCTCTTTGATGGGTTGGGGTGCCCATCTGGGGGAACACCGAGCGCACGGCCTCTGGTCCCCGCGGGAGTCCCGATGCCATATCAACCTGCTGGAGCTCCGGGCGGTCCGCCCTAGCTCTCACCGCCTTTGCCCGCTTTCTCCGGGGTCAAGTGGTCCGAGTCAGACGGACAATACCACCACTATGTACTATCTAAACCGCCAGGGCGGGACGCTGCCTTGCCTCTATGCAAGGAAGCTCTCCGCATCTGGTCACTAGTGCGCAGACTGAGGCGGATCTCCTGGCCATTCATATGGCAGGAGCCTCCAACACCCTGGCCGATGCCCTGAGCCGGATAGGGGCTGCATCGCACGAGTGGTCTCTCCTGCCGGAGATAGTACAAGACCTGTTCTCCGCTGGGCACACCTCTGGTGGATCTGTTTGCCTCCAGGGAGAACGCGAAGCTGAGGCTGTTTCATGCCCGCCTCTCTCAGCAGGGCTCGCTGCAGGGGATGCCTTTTAGGCCGTGGACCCGGGCCTCTTTACTTTCCCGCTCCCCTGATTCACATGGTCCTGCTGAAAGCGAGGAGGACAGGCGCGGGTGATTCTGATAGCCCCAGACTGGCCTCGCCAGTTCTGGTACCCAGATCTCCTCAGTCTCAGCTCCAGGACTCGCGGCAGCTTCCAGCTCGCCGACCTGCTCTCAGTCAGTCAGGGAAGGTGTTCCATCCGGACCTTCAATCCCTGCACCTGACGGCTGGTTCCTGAGCTGCTAGAGTTCCAGGCCTTGGGTCTTTCCGACGAGGTCCTCAACGCCGCTGAGGCGTCCTGCAGGAGTCCACCAGAAAATGCTATGCCTTCAAATGGAAGAGGTTCTCCATTTGGTGTCGGAAAAGGGTTGGACCCTTTCTCGTGTCCTGTGGCGAGCATTTTGGACTATCTATGGTCCCTATCTAGTCAAGGGCTTAGGTCGACGACCCTTAAGGTGCACCTGGCAGCCATTTCTGCTTACCGGGCGCGGGCCGGTCAGCAGTCAGTGGCGCAGGAAAAAGTGGTCGGGCGCTTTTTCAAAGGCCTTGATCACATTTCCCCTCCAGTGCGGGAACCCCCACCTCCGTGGGATTTACTGCTGGTACTGGCAAAGCTCATGGGCAAGCCATTCGAACCAATGCACAGGTGTGGTCTCCCCCACCTGTCGTGGAAAACCGCCTTCTTGGTGGCTATCACGTCAGCCAGAAGGATGGGAGAACCCAGCGCTGAGCATCGAGTCTCCTACCTGGTCTTCAGGGACAAACAGTCCTCTACGCCCCACCGAATTCCCTTCCAGGTGGTGTCGGTTTCACCTTAATCAGGTGTTGACTCTGCCGTGTTCTACCCCAATCACACCGGAGGTCGAATATAGGCTCCATACTCTGGACCTCTAGAAGGGCTGCTTATTATAAGGGAGCCGACGGCTGAAATTGGGAGAGGTTCGCCAGCTGTTTATCACCCACGCTGAAGCCGCGACCTGGCAGACCTGCAGCCAAGCGGACGATAGGCAGATGGGTCACCTCTGCATAAATCTCTGCTATGAGTTGGCAGGCATGGAGCCTCCCAGAGGATAAGAGCTCATTCTACCCGCCATACTGCTGCATCGGTGGCTGCTTCAGGGATGTCCCTATCCAGGAAATCTCAGGGCTGCTACCTGAAGTCAGCACACACTTAATTACCCATTACCACATCGACCTTGAGTCACGTCGGGATGCTGGTTTTGGGGCCTCGGTTCTCCAATCTCTGTTCCCCAAGTAAGTATGTAGGGGGTGTGCGCCTTGCCTCCCTCCTCCCGGAGAACTGCTAGGAGTCTGCCAATAAGTGTGGATGAACAACATATCCATGTCCCTAGAAATACAGGTTACTCACCTGTAACAGGAGTTCTAGGAATGGTATATGTTGTTCATCCACACGAACCCACCCGACCTCCCCGGCTTCGACGCACAACCTGAGCTTCCAGCGGGCCAGATCTGGCGTCATGGGGCGGAGCCGAGAGTTTTACCACCCGGTTGGGTGGGAGGAGCTAGCTTGAAGACCTTCCGGCAAGATTTAAAGCGGCAAGGAACCTGCCAATAAGTGTGGATGAACAACATATACCATTCCTAGAACTCCTGTTACAGGTGAGTAACCTGTATTTTTGGGGCCTTGGTTCTTCATGAAGTGGGAATGTGTAAAGTGGTTTTGCTGTCTTGTCCTGTCATATGACCCTTGTCTATGCGAACTGCACTGGCTGCCAGTGAGGTGGCAGATCTCCTTTAAGGTTGGTTTCCTCACCTATAAAGTCCTACCTGGACTGGGCCTGGGTTACCTGCAAGACCTTCTGTCTCCTCAGTGGAACTGCTGACCACTCCACTCCTCTGAGGTGGGCCTGCTAGCTGTTCCCAGGGTTCAGTTAAAGTCTGCGGGTGAGAGGGCCTTCAGTGTTGCTGGCCCAACTCTGTGGAACTCGCTCCCCAGATCCCTGAGGGAGGTCCCTCACTGGAGGCCTTTAAGAGGGGTCTGCAGTCTCATCTTTTTGCTGCAACTTTTAATTTATCTTAGCACTCAGGCTATAAAATGTCATGATTAATTTTGTGGCTCTGTGATTGTTTATTAGGGTTTGTATTTATTAAAGGTATGCTTATTTTTAGTCATGTTTCGTTAGGTTGATTATGTTAGTTGGTTGATTTTATGAGCGTTTGAGGTTGTGAATGGTGTTGGGGTTGCTCTTGCTCTCGTTATATGCTGTACAGTGCTTAGAGCCCAGGTGGGAATGAGCGCTCCATAAAGTTTTGCTTGCTTGCTCTTCTCTCCTTCGTGAATTATTCCCACTTGAAAGGGGAACACTTTTTGTATGTTGATTTTGACCACTGGTTGGGGAGATGTGATGTAAAATCTGAGAAAGAAAACTGAAAATGGGGGACTGTTCTTGACACTGGCGTGGGTGGGGTGGAGGGCTGAGGCGGGCGCTGAGCACCTTGCGTTTGGGAACAGACCAGGGTCGCTCAGCAGCCCACCAGGGGAAGGGGGATTGAGCGTCCAGAGACTGCTCTCCTCCTGCAGGGAGGAGGAATAGTGTGTGCCACTGCATTATTGATAGCTAGTGGAGGCTAGATATCCATAGCAGTAGATGCCTTTCAGAGGGCTGGGCGCAGGAGATGAGTGCTTGCGGGGTCTTTACACTGCAAGTCCGTGCTGTCAAACGCATGCCAACATCAGGCACCGGGGTGCAAATCGAGAGGAAAAAACTCTGCTGGCAGGATAGCATCGCAGGCACCGACGAGACCCTGGTTCCTGATCACAATTGTGTCACTGTTGGTGGGGACGAGGGACCTCCTCCCTGGCTCGGCCACAGAGAGCAGTCTCTGGGGAACCTTAGGAGACAGGAGAGCCCTGGGGATGGTGGGTGATGGGGTAGGCAGGCTTGGGGGGGGGCAAAAGGAGACCAGGGGCATAAACACAAGATGAAAAGCAAAGTATTCTCTGGTAAGCTGGCAATATCTGAAACATTCTGAAGTGTAATTGCTGTTTTGGTTTGTTCTGATTAGGGAAATCCAGCAGCTGTTGCCCGTCAGTGGGTTGGTTGGGGTCCCCTTTTCTGTTTCTAAGAAGAGAAGCCAGTGCGCCCCCCCCCGGATGTGATTGTGATTCATCAGATGCTGACTCAGGCTGTTGCACTTCTCTCTGTGTTGCAGGTTATTTGCTGTTTAAAGAGTTCTGCCTGAACCAAGGAGACGAGGCGAAGCCACAGATAGAGTTTTTGGAAGAGGTAATTTCAAACGTTCCTTTTTTTTTTTTTTTTAATCTAAAAAAAAGAGAGAGAAAGAAAACTGGATGGACGGAACCCAATTTGTTCTGAAAGAGATGTGGTCATGTGGGCTTTTAAAGGGACACTGTCAACCCCATGGTTCTCAGAGTGTCCGTAGCTAAAAAAAAAAAATTATGTTTGGTCCCATTCGGTAGAGATTGCTGACATAGCTAGTAGTTTTATTCTTGTTCCTTTTTTTTTTTTTTTTGGTTAATGTGAATAACAAACTACCCACCGTACTGGTGTTACCACACAAACTTGTTTTGTTTACAGTCCTTGATCAACTCCCACTAAATCTTTCCTGGTCTAGGGAACACCCCTAACACAGTCTAGTCACTCATGATGCAGTGGGAGGAAAGGAGAGTATTGCATCGTGCATGGCTGCACTATTTGGGGGCGTTCCTAATATTTGAGAAGTATGCAGTAAGAGTAGATTAAGGATTGTAAACCAACCAAGGTTGTATATAATTATACCATTAGAATGTGTTATATTTCTATTAAGAAAAGAAGCATATAAAATTAAAAGCATTACCAGTGCACTTTGGAGAAGGGAAGAAATAATAAAATCTGGATTTTTACCAGGACATAATATGATGCAGAAAGGGTTGACAGTGTTCCTTTAATAAAGATGAGTCACTAAAACCACATCTGCAGTTACTTTGGAAAAATGTGACTAAAATGACCCAGGCCAGCAGTGGCAGTCCTATATGGAGAGTCTGGAGGACCTTGGCATGTACTTGCTAGGAACTAGAAGAGTGGGTTCACGTGATCAAGAGGGTAGACAGTCTCAGGTTGTTTCGTTTTAGCGAGGGCAGCGTCATGTGAGGGCACAACTGGAAACTAATGGGAGGTGAATTCAAGATGGATGTGAGGCGGCATTTCTTCACGGAGAAGGTGTTGGACAAATGGGAGCAGTCCGCCTTGGAGGTTGGTTGACAGTTCAGATGGTAAGTGTTTCTGTGCATGGTTAGAACAGCTTCATGGGACTCGGGAGGGCTGAGGAAGACCCTAAGAAAGTTGATATTATCTAGACAGCTTACGGGTCTGGCTAGTGCTAGACGAGCAAGTGGGGAGCGAACAGGCTAGATGGTGCTGAGGTCTTTGGAGAAGCCCAGAGGACATCTCACAGGACGAGGAAGAAAGAAAGACAAGAACAGGAGGACAACAGAAACAAATGGAGATAGAATAACAGTGGTAAGTGGGAAGCTCTGGCTTCATTGCATTTTATTACCACAGACAGTCCCCTGTACGTATTTACATAATTTCAGAACAAAATGAACATTAAGAACAACAAGAGTAATGTGTGTACATAGAAACATAGAAGTTGAGGGCAAATAAGGACCGCAAGGCCCATCCAGTCTGCCCTTTTCTTTTTCTGCCTTATGAATGTGCCGTAGACCTTTACTCTCAATGGCCTGTCTATTCATACTCATCTTTATTGCTCCCTTATGCCTATCCCATGCCTGTTTGAAGCTCTGTACTGTATTCCTATCCACCACTTCCTGAGGTAGGCCATTCCATGCATCCACCACCCTTTCTGTGAAAAATAACTTCCTCATATTACCCCTTAATTGGCCTCCCTCTAGTCTCCTGCTGTGTCCTCTTGTCCTGCTATTTTTCTTGTATTGGAACATGTTAGACTCATTCATCTTGTTAATGCCTTTAACATACTAACATACTAAAATGCCAGCAGAATAGGCCCAACGGTCTTTCGTGTCTGCTTGTTTGGTCAGCCCCAACCCTGGGTGCTGACCTTGCTGCCCCCCTCGCCTTCTCTGACTTCTCCCTTCCCAGTTCCGGATATTCTTGCTGCATTGGATTTTGCTTCCAGAACCCTTCCCCTGTACCTGTCCCACCCCTCTTGAACCCCTCCACTGTCTCTGCCTCCACCAGCCCCTAGGCAGCGATTCCATGGCTCCACCACCCTCTCAGTGAAGTAGCACCTCCTCCTTTCTCCCTGAATCTTTCCCTCCAGCTTCTATCCATGCCTCTAGTGGCCCCTCCTCCTTCCTTCAAAGCACCCTGACTGTTCCTCCCTATTTACCCTCTTCATGTACCTGAAGACCTCTATCATGTCCCCTGATCCCTCTCTCTTCCAATGTGTACATTTAGCTCTTGAGCCTCTCCTCATAGGTCCTGTCCCCCAAGCCCCAAATCATTTTGTTGCCCTCCTCTGGACCCTCTCCAGGAGGTTAATGTCCCTCTTTAAGTGTGGCCTCCAAAACTGCACACAGTACTCAAGGTGCGGCCTCACCAAGCAGTTATACAGAGGGAGTATCACTTCCCTCTTCTGGAGGTGATCCCCATAGCAATGCATCCCAGCATCATAAGATGTTTGAATGTTTCAATCATATTACCTCTCTCCCTCCTTTGCTCTAGGCCGTACATATTGAGCTCCGATACTCTGTCCTTATATGTTTTCTGATGCAGTCCCTGCACCATTTTGGTTGCCCTTCTCTGGACTGCCTCAGTTTGGTTAATGTCCTTGTGAAGGTGTGGCCTCCAGTACTGCACGCAGTACTCCAGATGTGGCCTAACCAGTGTCTTGTAAAGAGGGATTATTAATAATACTGGAGTACTGTGTCCAGTTCTAGAGACCCCATCTCTGCAAGGTCATAGACAGGATGGAGGAAGTCCAGAGGAGGGCAACTAAAATGGTGCAGGGTCTGCAAGAGAAGCCATATGAGGAGAGACTAAAGGAACTTAATATGTATACCCTTGAGGAAAGGAGGGAGAGAAGGCACATGATAGAAAATTTTAAGTACCTCAGTGGAATCAGTAAAGTCCAAGAGGGTAGCATCTTTCAGAAAAAGAGATGTGCAAGAACAAGGGGACACAATTTGAAGATGGAGGGGGATGGCTCAGGGGCAATGTGAGGAAGTATTTTTTCACAGAGAGGGTGGTGGACGCATGAAACAGCCTTCCTGAGGAGGTTGTGGGGTGTAAAACTGTGGGAGAATTCAAGAATGCATGGGACAGACATAAGGTAATTCTTGTGGGGGGTAGGAAGAAATAGGCCGTTGGTTAACTAGGATGTGCAGCTTATCCAGTAGGTAGGGAAATGGGCAGACTAGGTGGGCCAAGTGGTCCTTATGTACCATCAAAGTCAGTGTTTCTTTGTTTCTACCTCCCTCTTAAGACTTGTAATAGCCCTACTAATACACCCTAACATTCCTCTAGCCTTACCTACAGCTTTGGTGGTCTGCTTGGATGATTTCAGATAAT
The DNA here is from genome assembly GCA_016271365.2 of Neoceratodus forsteri. Lineage (NCBI taxonomy): Eukaryota > Metazoa > Chordata > Ceratodontiformes > Ceratodontidae > Neoceratodus > Neoceratodus forsteri. The sequence continues at coordinate 36,945,805 of JADMNL010000033.1, forward strand.
CTGTGATGATGATGCCCAAGTCTCTTTCTTCCCTTGTGATTGCCATCAACTCCCTTCTCAACCTATAGGTGGCTTCAGGGTTTCTCTTTCCTATGTGCATGATCTTGCACTTCTTTGCGTTAAACCCCAGTTGCCACTCTTCTGACCATTTTGCCAGTTTATCCAGATCTCTTCTTATTCTGCCCACCCCATCTGGATCATCTGCTCTGTTGCAGATCTTGGTGTCATCTGCAAACAGACAAACCTTACCCTTCAGTCCATCTGCAATGTCACTGATGAAGATATTGAAGAGGACTGGCCCCAGGACTGATCCCTGAGGTACCCCACTTGTGATTTGCATCTCTTCTGACCGTATACCATTTACCACCACTCTCTGTTGTCTGCTCGTCAACCAGTTTGCTACGCAGTTGACTAACTTCTGACCCACCCAGCTTATTAATCAATCTTCTGTGTGGAACAGTATTGAAAGCTTTGCTGAAATCAAGGTAGGCGACATCAGCTGCTCCCCCTTGGTCCACCACTCTGGTTACCCAGTCAAAGAAATCTATGAGACTAGTTTGACAGGCCCTACCTGTACAGTTAATGATCACCAGATATCGACCCATGTACAGTTGTGAATGGAAACCGTTGATAAAATGTTAATAAAATTTATGTTGGAAAAAAAATTATCTATTGTATGGCATATACCAGAAAAACTAACGTGCAATCAGCATTTGGTTAAAAAATTATATATGTGTGTGTGTGTTTGTATATATATGTCTGTGTGTGTGTATATATATATATATATATACACACACACATATATCATTACGTATGTCACAAATCTTCAGACAAGAAATCTTTACGCTCTCTGTTATTTTATTTGTAAGACGGCAGTAATGAAGTTAATTTGATGTTTGTCGTAACGGGAGCAGCGCAGCAGTAAGACGCTTTATAAAGGACAGTAATGCAAACAAGGCGTCATCTTATTACCAGACCCCCTCATAGAAATGTAGAATTTGACGGCAGATAAGGATCGCTTAGCCCATCCAGTCTGCCTGTTTCTCTCTACCTACACTATTACCGCAGACGTACCCAGACTACAGCTCTTTCTCCCCTTCCTTTCCACTGTGGTTCCTTTGTGCTTTTCCCATGCATTCTTGAACCACGCCACTGTTTTTGCCCCCACCGCCTCCGCTGGAAGGCTGTTCCAGGAATCCACCACTCTTTCTGTGAAGAAATACTTCCTCACTTCTCTCTTGAATCTACCCCCTCCATCTTCATGTCCTGTCCCCTTGTTCTTGAGCTCCTTTTCTTCTGAAAAATACTCCCCTCCTGTACCTTATTTACCCCATGAGGTATTTTAAGGTCTCTCTCATATCCCCCCACCTTCTCTGTTCCAAGGTGTACGTATTTATTTATTCTTATCTATTGAAAAGTTTCATCAGGAAAGGTACACTGAACAATATAAAATTGCTCGTCTGATGGAGCGTCCTGGGGGACATGGGAGTACAGTAGTCAAAAACACATTTCCACACAGTATTATAAAAAAGTATATATATAATACTCAACACATATCCATGCAGTATTATGGAAAAGTACATATACAATAATCAGCAACACATTTCCAAAGATAATGTACAGCAAAGAAGCAACAGAGTAAAAAAGCAAAACATCAGTTAGTAGCATTAGATAATCATTGGGATTTGACGTGAGAGGAGCAAATCAACAGCAATGCAGACTTAATAGATGCAATCCGGACAAGGAAGTGTAATAAAGTACATTGGTTTCTCTTCACGTTAAATGCTAGGCTGGGAAAGGGGATGGGAAGCCAGAGGGGAAATGAGGAGGAGTGAGGAGTCAGAGGGGAAATTAAGAGCAGCTGTATGATGGAGAGAGGAAGTTGAGGAGGAGGTCAAAATGGACCATGGGGAGGAGGCATGCCTGATTTGATGAGGCATTGAGTTCCAGAGCTTAGGGAACCTATAGGAGAATGACGGTTGGCCTATAGAGGTGGTACGCATGGTATAGCTAGGGTGCGGGAGTCACTGGATCTGAGGGAGAGAGGGGCAGTGGGGCGGGAGGACAGTGTGGAGGCATGGTAAGGGGGAAGCGTATCAAACCAGAATTTAGAGGCAAATGTTATGCAGTGGGCTTGATGGTGGTTTTCCAGGGAAGGAAAAGCTAGAGAGCGATATAGATCGCAGTGGTGGGTAAAGGAAGGGACATCCAGAGCGAAGTGACAGAAAGCATTGAAAAGGGTGTCCAGTCTGGTTAACTCATTCACACCACAAGAACTCTGAGACTTCCACGACTTGTGCCCTGTATACTCTTAACACTGCATCCTGGGCCATTCTAAGCAAAATCAAGCCATAATCAGCATGCCACAAACAAATGTGACTACCTCTTGAACCATAAGTGCTACACACAAAGTATGAGTGGCAAAGTTGGTCAGCACAACATTACCTTTCCAGTGGTGCTATGCAATCAACTGTAATCAATTTGTTTTTTTATTTTATACTAGCTGAAATACCAAACTGTGTTTTTTTTCCAGATTTTTTCAAGGTGCTAAGTTGAGGCTTGAGAGACAAATGTCACTCATGCACACCATACCTTAAACAAATGTAAATAACTCTTAAAGTATACATGATAGACACAAAGTATCAGTGGCAAAATTATTCAGCACAAAATTACCTTTCTAACAGTGCTATGCAATCAATCGTAATCAATTTAGTTTTTATTTTATGCTAGCTGAAACACCAAACAACTGTTTTTTTTTTTTTTCAGATTTATTCAAGGTGCTTAGGTGAGGTTTGAGAGACAAATGTCAGCCATGCATACCATACCTTAAACAAATGCAAATAACTCCTGCAGTATACATGATAGACACAAAGTATCAGCAGCAAAATTGTTTAGCACAAAATTACCTTTCTAACGGTGCTATGCAGTCAATTCTAAGCAATTTGGTTTGTTTACTATTTAAGTACAAACTGCTGACTTCCTCAGACGTTTCCTGGCCTGAGTGAAAGTCACCTGAGTACGTCTACAGGCGTTATTGGCCTGAGTGCCTATGCTTTCAGAAACCACCTACAGGCATATCTAGGCCTGAATGAGTTAAGAATGACTTCAGTGTGGCACTGTAGACTACGTCACAGTAGTCAGAGATGGGTAGTATCATATTCTGGGCAGTCTCCTACATGGCCTGTAGAGGTAGGCAGCTTCGGTTCCTGTAAAGGGCACCTAATTTGGGGTGCAGCTTTTTTAGGATGGAGTCTTGTGTAGGATGGAGTCTTGTGTCCAGTGAGGTTTAGGTGCTGGTCTAGCCAGACCCCAAGATACCTAAAGGAGGAGGTGTCCTCCAGGATAGAGCTAGCAAGGGTGTGGAAGGAGGGCAGTTTAGTTAGCCTAGAGAGTTTCTGGCTAGTGCCGAAGGTCATGGAGGCTTTTCTCTTGGTGTTAATGAAAAGCTCATGGGAGCTTAGCCATTGCTGAACTTTCTCAGTCATACTGAAGTATGGAAGCCATATCAGTTGGTGATGGGCCAGAGTAGAAAAGGACAATCTTGTCAGCATACATATGGATGGAGAAGGAGGTGCACACTGACGGGAGGTCATTAAGGAATATGGAGAATAGTAGGGGGCCAAGGACAGAGCCTTGGGGTACACCAACATTAATCTGGAGTGGGGGAGAGGTGGAATAAGCAATTTTGACTGATTGTGTCCGGCCTGTTAGGTAGGAGCTAAACCAGTTTGTGGCTGAATTAGACAGGCCAGCAGACTGCAGATTATGTAGGAGGAGGGGGTGGGAGACAGTGTCAAAAGCCTTTGCAAGGTCGACAAAGATCGCAGATGTGATTAGACCACTGTCAGTCCATACCTGAGAGTATGGAATCGGTAAGCCTAAGTAAGGAAGTGGTAGTGAAGTGATCTTTCCTAAAACCAGATTTGTAGGGAGTGACAAAGGCCAAGTCGGAGAGGTAGGAGGAGAGTTGGGAGAGGACCAAGTGCTCCTGAAGCTTAGCGAGAATAGGTAAGAGAGAGATTGTCCCATTGTTCCCAGGCATGGAAGGATCACCACCCTTGGGTAGTGGGAGAACTACAGCGTGCTTCCATGGGTCAGGGATGGAGGCCAGTGAGAAGGAAAGGTTTAGTAAGGCAGAAAGTGGTTAACAAATGGCATGAGCAGAGAGGAAGAGAAGGTTGGGGTCAAGGCCATCAGGTGAGGAACCCTTAGATGGGTTGAGAGCGAGGAGAGCATTTAGAGTATCAAGAGATGAGACTGGAGAGAAGAAGAGTTCACTAGGGAGGGTGGTTGGGTGAGAGTTATTGTGGACAGACGCAACTGGTTGGGTAGGAGGCAGGGAAGCTAGTAGAGCAGCAGCACAGGAGGTAAAGTAAGAGTTGAGTTCAGTGGCAACTGAGAGGTGGGCAAATGTAAGGACATTATTGACGTAGATGAGTGGAGTTTGGGATTTAGAGGGGGCGGGGAGAGAAGAGGGAGTTAATAACTTTCCAAAATTTTGACGGGGTACGTATATTAGCATCAAAGGTGGATCTAATGTATTCGGACTTAGTGAACCTTGTATCCTTGGAGCAGGTGTTTCTGAGGGCTTGATATCTGCCACAGTCAACGTTTGATTTAACGACTCTGTGAGCCTTTCAGGCCTGGTCTTGAGCTGTCATACATGCCACCAATTCTGGTGTGATCCGTGGGAGGTGGTTTCCACGTACTCGAGTGCACTATAAGGGTGCGTGCTTGTTCCAGATGTCAAGAAAGCGGCCTTGGAAATAGTCCAGGGCTTCGTTAACTGTAGTAGCAGAGGAAATAGGAGACCAGTCGGTGTGGGCTAGGGTAAAGTCTAGGGATTTATATGAGCGGACAAGCAATGTTTTATGTGGGGCTTTTGGGCAGTGGAGTTTGCGGACCAAGTAGACCATATGATGGTTGCTGAGTGCATCCGTGGGGAGGCCTGATTCGATTACTCTGTGGACATGTGAGGTTAGGGCCCAGTCGATGACTAGGTGATTGCCTGATTTAGTATTTAGTCGGGTTGGCTCGTGGATCAACTGTGTTAAGTTAAGGGCCGCAATGTCGTTACGCAGCTTGGCTAGGGAGTGGTCAGGCCAGTTTTGGTTAGTTGTCTAGTCTATAGAGTCCATCGTTTGATGTGTGGGTAGAATTTGAGAGAGAAGATTAGAGGCAGTAGTGGGGGAGAGGCCTGGGCGACAGTAAATCCCAGCAACGTAGATTGGTATGGAGTGCGGCATGTAGAGCTTGAGGACAAGGGCTTTGTAAGCTGTGAAGACTGTTACAGATAGGACCAGGGTAGTATGAATGGAGGACGAGGTGTATATAGCTACGCTGCCACCCCTACCTGCGCGGTCCTGCCGGGTGATATTGTAGCCAGGGATGTATATATTGGGATCAGGTGTTTTATTATTTAACCAAGTGTTGGTTATAATGAGGTGGTCAGGGGCCAGCAATAGTGCTAGGGGTTGAAGCAGGATTAGTTTAGATGCATAGAAATTGTCAACAGTAAGGACTGCTTGCCCATCTAGTCTGTCCATAAGCCCTAAACTTGAATGCAGACACAGATCCTAAGTGATCAATGGCTTTTCATCACTGCCTCCCCACCCAATGTTCCTTTGTGCCTGTCCCAGGCATGTTTAAACCCCTCCACTGTGCTTGCCCCACCACCTCTTGTGGCAGACTGTTCCAAGCGTCCCCCACCCTCTCTGTGTAGAACAACTTCCTCACGTTACCTCTTAATCTATGCCCCTCCAATGTCATATTGTGTCCCCTCGTTCTGATATCCTTTCTACATTGGAAAAGATTCCCTACCTGCCTTGTTTATGCCCTTGAGGTACTTGAAAGTTTCTGTCATGTCCCCCCTTTCTCTCCTCTCCTCCAGTGAGTCCACATTGAGGACCCTCAGTCTCTCCTCATGTGTTCTGTGATGCAAGGCATGCACCATCTTCGTTGCCCTTCCCTGGATAGTAGACTTCGTATGTTAAGGCAGAGGATTTTAAGACCACAAGGGAGGATGGGCGTGTTGGAGGCAGGAGAGGGCATGTATGGGAGAGGGGCCGCCTGTATGTTTGATTGGGGGGGGGGGCAGGGTTAGGGTTTCTATCCCTGGCAGATAGTAGGAGAAGGGAGATGATTATAAAGTCAAATTCTGAACTTTTGTACCATGACTTAGATGTGATCGGGCTATAGGGGGGTAGGTGGATAATGAGAGGAAGCAAACCGGATAGATAGGGAGCACATAGGAGTTAGGGACAGAAGAGAGGGAGCACAGGAGCGCATAGGAGTTAGGGACAGAAGAGAGGAGGCACAGGAACACATATAGAGTTAGGGACAGAAGAGAGGGAGGCACAGGAGCACATAGGGAGTTAGGGACAGAAGAGAGGAGGCACAGGGCGCATAGGAGTTAGGGACAGAAGAGAGGACACAGGAACACATAGGAATTAGGGACAGAAGAGAGGGAGGCACAGGAGCACATAGGAGTTAGGGACAGAAGAGAGGGAGCACAGGAACACATAGGAGTTAGGGACAGAAGAGAGGGAGGCACAGGAGCACATAGGAGTTAGGGACAGAAGAGAGGGAGCACAGGAGCGCATAGAAGTTAGGGACAGAAGAGAGGGAGGCACAGGAACACATAGGAGTTAGGGACAGAAGAGGGAGCACAGGAGCTCATAGGAGTTAGGGACAGAAGAGGGAGCACAGGAACACATAGGAGTTAGGGACAGAAGAGAGGAGCACAGGAGCACATAGGAGTTAGGGACAGAGAGGAGCACAGGAGCACATAGGAGTTAGGGACAGAAGAGGAGCACAGGGCACATAGGAGTTAGGGACAGAAGAGAGGGCACAGGAACACATAGGAGTTAGGGACAGAAGAGAGGATACAGGAGTTATAGGGAGTTAGGGACACCCAGAGGGAGCACAGGAACACATAGGAGTTAGGGACAGAAGAGAGGAGCACAGGAGCGCATAGGAGTTAGGGACAGAAGAGGGAGGCACAGGAGCACATAGGAGTTAGGGACAGAAGAGAGGGAGGCACAGGAGCACATAGGAGTTAGGGACAGAAGAGAGGGAGCACAGGAACACATAGGAGTTAGGGACAGAAGAGAGGGAGCACAGGAGCGCATAGGAGTTAGGGACAGAAGAGAGGGAGGCACAGGGTAGAAAAGTAAGGTGAGCCCAAATTTGGAGGAGTGAAGGGCGGGGATCCCAACATCCGGATCAGAGGGGCTGAAATTAGAGGAAGAGAATAAGCAAGGAGGGGTTACTGAGGGTTTATTTAGGAGGTTCACATGGGTAGGTGCTGTGGGAAGAAGCGAGACAGTAGAGAGAGTAAGGAGAAGTAGAGATCTTATTTGTAAATTCAGGATTCTGTGGTATGCAAGGGCCAGGCAAGAAGGTTTTATTTATATTTATTTATTGTATTTTCATTTATTTTGTTTCTTTCAGAAGACTTGGAGTGGTCAGGGAAAGGTAATTTTGATAATGCCAAGTTAAGTGACAGGTCTGGATAAGGTGGAGTAGAAGCCGTAAGTAGAACCTAGTTTAAAGTCAGGTGGTGTGACAGAAAGATAGAGAAGATTCTTGTCCTTTGAGTAGCGCTGGCTTAGGAACAGTGCCCTCAAGTGGTAGAGATGTATAACTTGCAAATGTGAAAGTGGGGATAGATACATACATGTACATATACACACACAAACTACACACAGTTCCAGTAAAGTACACTCCATAAACATAGAGAGGAGAAAGCTGTTATGGTTTGAAAAATGTGCACCTACCAGTTAAAACTCTGGCTAGGAGGCATACAGCGAAGTTCAGACAGTAGAAAGCAGTAGGAAGCCAGTTGGAAGCCCAGATTCGCCAGCGCCGTCCAGTCAGGAGCTGGAGATAACACTGGGGAGAGAGTAGGGCAAGCCACAAGGAAGTCCGTACCTGCAGAGCTGGAGGGTGTGCTGGAGATGCAGGAACTGCGGTGAAGCTAAGCCGTGTCCCTAGGTGCTGTTCCTTGGCAGGCTGGAGTGCCCTGATCAGGGGATGCTTCCTGCAGAGCTGGAGGGTGGACTGGAGATGCAGGGACTGCGATGAAGCTAAGCCATGTCCCTAGGTGCTGTTCCTTGGCAGGCTGGAGTGCCCTGGTCAGGGGACGCCTCAGCAGAGCTGGAGGGTGGACTGGAGATGTAGAGACTGCATATTGGTGTCCTTTAGTCTCTCCTCATAGGGCTTTTGATGCAGACAGACTCTGAATCATTTTTTGTTGCCATCCTCTGGATCACTTCCACTGTGACGATATCCTTCCGGAAATGTGGTCTCCAGAACTGGACACAGTACTCTAGGTGGGGTTTTACCAGCGATCTGTACAGATACCCTCATTCAGCTGCCAGAAAGTGCCCCTGCACTTCAGTCATTACGAGTTTTGTCAGGCCTCCTGCATTTTGTTAGCCAAGTGGTGGCTTTAATTTGACCCCAGTGGAACTCTAAAAAGGAAAAACATTTTTTAACCACGCTCCCATAGATACGAATAGAGTGCTCCACATGCACTACAAACTCATCCGGCACAAAACATCTGACCTTGGGGGACAACACAATGTTCTCAGACTGGCACATGGAAGGAGAAGGGATCTGGCGGCCAGCTCCTCTGAGCAAGGAATTAACGATCCCTTTCCTTAAAAAAAAAACATTGTTTAGAAAATTCAGCAACATGGAAAGCATTTTCATCGGCTGATAGGTACCAGCCATATAAGCAAGACAATGCGCTGTAAAAGGGGTGTACATTTACAGTATGCCTACAGGCATATAGGAGTCTTCCGCCGCTTAGCCTGTCGTGCGTGTCATCGGAGGGCCCGCGGCAGGAGACTCTGGAAGAGCTAGTTGCCTGTAATGGTTGGGGGGGGTCACGCAGGATCAACCGTTCACTAAAAATATCACCAACAGCTTAAGCTGGTGCAAGTAAAATGGGGATTACAAGAACAACAGAATTATGCATTAAGCAGATTAGCAAGAGGAAAAGGAAGAGGAGACCATTATGGTTTTCCAAAGAGGTAGCAAAGAAAGTGAAAGCCAAAAAGATTGCATTCAGGCAATACAAAAAGACACAGGCAGAAGGGGATAGGGAGAAGCACCAGGAGAAGCAAAGGGAGGCAGGGAGGTCAGTAAGGGAAGCCAAAGCTCAGACAGAAGAACACATTGCAAAATCAGTGGGTAGAGGGACAAAACCTTTACAGGTACATAAGTGAAAAGAAAGACAAAGGAGGGATAGTGAGACTGAAGGGGAGGATGGGTGCCACGTGGAGGATGACAACAGTAAAGCTGACATATTGAACAGGTATTTCTGCTCACTCTTTACTGAGGAAGAGGAGGTAATGGGTCTGAAGGGAGCAAGGGGTGAGAATGGTGCAGAAATGGACACAAGTCCCTTTACACGAGAAAGGTCCTGAAGGAACTGGAAGTAATAAAAGTTGATAAAGCAATGGGGCCAGATGGGTGCACCCAGGGTCCTTAAAGAACTAAGAGAGGTGGTGGCTGAACCTCTGGCTATCCTTTTAGCTGATCACTGGAAACAGGGAGGTACCCAAAGACTGGAGGACAGCAGATGTAGTCCCCTTATACAAAAGTGGGAACAAAGAGGAAGCAGGGAACTACAGACCAGTCAGCCTCACCTCGGTAGTGGGGAAGATCATGGAAGCACTACTGAAGGAGAGATTGGTGGAACATCTGGTTGTCAATGGACTACAGGCAGCATGGTTTCACCAGGGGGAGGTCATGTCAGACGAACCTCGCTGAATTTTTTGACTGGGTGACTAGGGAGGTGGATCAGGGGAGGGCAGTGGACATGGCCTATCTGGACTTCAACAAGGCCTTTGACACTATGCCACATAGAAGACTGTTACACAGACTGGGGAATATGGGTGTGGGCAGGACAGTAGTGTGGTGGGTAGGTAACTGGCTGGGTGGCAGGACACAGAGGGTGGTGGTAAATGGCTATCACTCCACAGAGGGAAGAGTACCAGGGGTACCACAGGGATCAGTGCTGGGACCAGTCCTATTCAACATCTTCATCAGTGACATTACAGGACCTAGAAGGCAGAATTTCACTGTTCGCTGATGACACAAAGCTCTGTAAGAGTAGACACACCAGAGGTGTAGACAGATTGAGAAGGACCTGCAGAAACTTGAAGAATGGTCAGGGGTTTGGCAGCTGAAATTCAAGGCAAGGAAGTGCAAGATAATGCATATGGGGCACAAAAACCCTGGCACAATATATCAGTTGGGGGGTGAGGATATAGCATGCACCAAGCAGGAAAGGGATCTTGGGTTTGTCATCTCTGATAACCTCAAGGTAGGGAAACAGTGTGACAAGGCAGCAGGTAAAGCAAATAGGATGCTGGGATGTATAGGCAGGGGCATTACCAGCAGGAAAAGGGAGGTCATAATTCCGCTATACAAGACACTAGTGAGGCCCACCTGGAGTACAGTGTACAGTTCTGGAGACCATACCTACGTAAGGACATAGACAGGGTAGAGAAGGTTCAGAGGAGGGCAACAAAGATGGTGCATGGATTGCATCACAAGTCCTATGTAGACAGGTTGAAGGAACTGAACATGTACTCCCTGGAGGAGAGGAGGGAGAGAGGGGATATGATAGAGACGTACAAGTATCTTACAGGGAGGAACAGGATGCAGGAATACACTATTTTTAAGCAAAAAAGATGTTCCAGGACTAGAGGGCATGGGATGAAGCTGGAGGGAGGACGATTCAGAGGAAACATGAGGAAGAATTTCTTCACAGAACGGGTGGTGGACAAGTGGAACACCCTGCCAGAGGAAGTGGTGGGGGCTGAAACAATCATGGGATTTAAGAATGCATGGGATAGACATAAAGGAATTCTGAAGGTCAGGGGTAAGGGGCAACAGACTTCTAGGAAAACATAAACTGAACTTGCAAGCTCAATTGGGCAGACTGGGTGGGTCATAGGCCCTTATCTGCCGACACTGTCTATGTATCTATGTATCTAAGGTCAGTTGTCATTCATATGTACCCCCCTCCCTTGGGTTGTGCCTGAAAATAGGCAGAATTTTTCTAGTGCACTTACCTGGTCAACAAAAACGAAAAAAATAAATTGAATAAATGTTAATAGTGCACACATACAAGTACTTTAAAAAAAAAATTCTACTTTTTGACTTTTCTTATTAGGACTATAGGTCCCGTTTCTTCTAGGAAGCGGAGAGCTTCCCTTTTAAGTACTGAGCAAGCCGATCTTTAAAATACTTTGTAACTGTGAGAGCTGCTGTCCCCTACAAGTTGAGACTGGAGTTCTTACCCTTTTTTTTACTCTGCAGTGGACATAGCCCTGCAGTTGTTTTGCGAGCACAGTAGAGAAGGGAGCTTACTGGATACCAACTGAACTTTTAAATAGTGGAGGTGAACGGCAGTCACTGCGCATTCACCACACTAAGACCAGTCGGTAGAACACGGCACTGTCTGCCGTGTTCAAGATGGCCATCTAAGTTTTCTGCGTATGTGCAGTGACTCACACATGCGCACTGAAGTCCAGCGGGCATCTTGGAGATGGCGGACTGTGCCATGTTCCTCCTTCAGCTCTGCTGCAGCCTTACAGGCTCTGGCCAGAGCATGTTCTTGTTAGCTATTAAGTGGTGGAAATTCCTAGGTCTTAGCACTGATAACTGCTTAATTGTGATAGTTTTTGAAGTGATGCAGTGTCTTTTTTTTTTTCTAAAAGATGTTTTTTCAAAGAAATGTTTCATGTTTCAGATCAGGAAGTATGAGAAATTGGAGACAGAGGAAGAGCGCTTGCTGAAGAGTCGTGTGATTTATGATCATTTCATAATGAAAGAGCTGCTGTCATGTTCACATGTAAGTGCTTCCAGATTATAGTGGATAATTTGATCACCAATCATGTGTGCACTGGCTTCAGAACAATACACCAATAAGCCATAACTCTGTTGGTTATATACTGGGTTCAGGATAATATACCAGTAAGTCATAAATCTATTAGTTATTAACTGGATTCTGGACAATATACTAGTAAGCTTTAACTGTGTTAGTTATGAACTGGGTTCAGGACAGTGTACCGGTGAGCTGCAGCTCTGGCTACGAACTAGGTTCGGGACAATATATCGATAAGCTGTAATTCTGTTAGTTATTAACTGAATTGGACCTCTATTGTGTTGTTAGTTCTGTAACAAAAGTATCATTGTCTTGGGTCTTGACCCCCAGGTCGCATCTGGAATCAAGCAACTCTGCTCAGTATGCCTTCCTGGTTAAACTCGTAAATAAATAAATATAGTGAAAGGAGGCCTCCTAATTTTAGCTGTGAATTTATCACCTCTGACCTTCAGGGCGCACCCCACCCATCCTGTTGCGGACATAAGAGGAAACCTGTCTGAATAAGTGAGTTTGTCTGGACCCTTGAGTGTGCGAGAGGCGGAACTTTGGCCACTTCACATGGCTTTTGTACTGCCCCCTTCCCCCCCCAAACTGCTGATCAGTTTGGGGCCCTGTGTTGTACCATCTCAGCTGCCTCAGTGCAGTGTTTGCTTTGGAGAACCAGAAACTGCACACAGGACTTTATGTACATATTTGTGTATTTATTGGAAATTTTTGATGAAGAAAGTACACTAAACTATGATAGTTTTCCAGGTGCATCCTGAGGGGTGCGTTGGATGGACCTGTTTTATTGATGGGGAACTCCCTACTCCTCTTCGATAAGTGCCATGGACCATTTACTTCCACCTGGACAGTGACCAGAGATGGGCAGAAGTGACCTCAGTTTAAGAGGAAGGTTCCCGCAGCCTTTTATTTTGTTTCCTTGTGTAGTTTGTAGGCATGAACAATGATTGCCTCTACTGCACTCTCCTAATTTCATCAGGATTTAAATGTAACTGAAGGTACTTAAGACTGGTGTGAAAACCTGCTTGACTCCATTGCAGGGGTCATGACCCAACTCATGTAAGGCATCCTGGAATTATATGATGTTTTGGAGCTAAAGCCTGCAGTAGTTTCACTGTATTAGTCGGTGCTGTTACTGTCCTCTGCGGTCCCTATGTTCTTGTCCTGCGTGGACCATGAAACTTTTTAAGGCATAGTAAGTGTCCTGCTGGTTTCTGTAGTTTAAAAGTGCATCTGTGTTAAAAAAAAAATGCTTTTAGAGAATACAGGGACTTCACAAGACATGCAACAGAAATGAGTAAGAGTATAACGTTTGCTGGCTTGTGCATGTATGCATCATTGACTCCCATGATGCCTTGCATAAGTGGGGTCATGACCTTAGGAACTGAGACCAACCGTTTCACATCAGGGCAAAACAGAGTGAGGCAACCTCATTTACATCTAATTTAGGATTACGTTAGTGGGATCCAAGAGAGGGAATCATTGTTAATGCCTACAGACTACACAGGTATACAGAAAATAGGCGGAGGGGACTTCCCCTTTAACATCTCATCTGAAGGATGGCACCTCAGCTGTGCAGCACCTCCCTCATATTGGACTATAGTGTCAGTTATGGGTGTTACCCCAAGTGCCTTGTGTGGGGCTAGAACCCACGACCATCTGATCTTCTGGCCCCAGAGGTGAGAATGCTTCCTACTGAGCCACTTACACTGAGAAACAGACACAGCACTCTAAGTAGGCCATGACCAATGCCTTATAAAGTGACACGATGACTTGCCTGGCCTGGTGCCCCCCACCCCACTTGGATGCACCCTGTCATTCTGAGATGCAGTGTCACCAACTGTCATTCTGTTCTCTTGCAGTCGTTCTCCAAGAATGCACACGACCAGGTGCAGTCCTGCCTCACAAGGAAGCAGGTACCGCCGGACCTGTTCCAGGTAAGCCAGGTTTTAAGCAGCAGAGAGAATGGAAGTGAGCAAGTGAAAGTTATCAAGGATAGTGTGCAACTGCTGTTGTAGTGTCATCTTCCAGCACTGAGGGAGAGCGAATGCTGAGTGCATTATGCATGTCTCTTGTACAAATGGATAAAGAGTCAAACCTCAATTAGAAATTACAGAAAATCATTTAATTACTCAGATTCTCTTTGCCATAGTTGTCAACCCTTGTGAGTTCTGAGGGGTTAAATGAGGGACGTCCCTCCTAATGTGGAACAGTGGAAAGATGTGGACAGAGGGGTTCTGAGGGGTTGAATGAGAGACATCCCTCCTTATGTGGGACAGTTGAGAGGTATGGACCAAGGGATTCTGAGGGGTAAAATGAGTGCTGGCCCTTCTAATGTGGGACAGTTGAGAGGTGGGGAAAGAGAAGGTCTTACTAGAATCAGTCTTACTGGTGTAGGGCTGGCTGCACTAAGACCCCATGGGAGCTTTCTACAGGGAGGGAGCTGGCATCTGTCTCACGCACACCTCACGTAGCCAACAGCTGTAATTACCTCCCTCACACACGTCTGTTCTGCTAATCTCGCCATGGAATGCACACCATGGGAGCAACAGCACATTAGTTCAGATGTCGGCCAGATTTCTTTTGCATCACCTCCACCAAATCTCCTGTTCGCGGAGCTGTCTGCTTTATTATTTCCGTGATGTCGAAGTCCGAGCAAAAGGGAACTAAACATGACCCGTATCATTGCCCTTCTGGAAAGCCGATCTGCTAGGACCAGCCTTGGTTCTACTCATTATATGGATTTGTGTGATGCCTAGTTCTCCATGGATCGCTGCTCTGGAGTTTCAAGCACTGAAGTGGGGTTGCCCGATTCCCACTTTTGGAGGCAGGCAATGAACCCATGAGGCCAAGGTCAGGTTTCTGGGCCCTTCTCCTGGGCCCGTCCCAAGTTCCTCTGGTACTGAGGAGGTACAGGGTCTTCCTCACCTCGCCTTGCCGAGGCATCAGAGGCCGTGGGGGTGGGTCTGATGGACAGCCAGCTCCTTCTAGGCAGACGGCTGAGCGCCTCTTCCAGTCTGCAGACATTCTGGCAGTGAGGCCAAAGCTATATGCTTGGTCGACACTGGTGGACACCTTGGTGTGTCGGCACGGTGCCACCCCGGCTCCTGACACAGTCTGCGTGAGGGGATTGAATGGCTTCACTCTCCTCGCCGGGGTACTGCCCCACCCTCTGCTGGCACTGACCTTGCTTGGGCAGGATCATCATGACCTCCCCTCAGGCGGGGTCTGTAGTGCATTCCTGCAACACAGGTGTAGACTGTAGAGCCTCTGGCTCTTCTTTCCCTCCTGGGACAATAGCATCTCTGCTTGAGCTTCCAGGGATCATGGACCCTTTGGGTCCTGTCACCTGGAGCCAGCATGGAAGCACGGCTGATGTACTGTTCCAGGATCACACTAACGCTAACTGAGTCATTTCCATCCCTGCTCTCCAGCACCAGCCCCTTCCATATCCAGCACCTCCTCACCATCGATGTCCTCAGAGGGAACGGAATCCTTACTCCACATGTCCGCTGCCTCAGAGTTCTCCCTGTACCAGAGATTCCTGGTGGACATGTTGAAGACACTGGACATTGGCACTGTTGCCACCCACAGAACCCTGTCCATGCAGCCAGTACTCCTAGGAGCTTTCTGTGATGCCCACTGTGTCATCCCACCCTGATCTAGAGCCTTTGAGGAATATTCCACAACAGTTTGGAGACATCCCGTCACTCTCCCTCCAGCCCCCAGCGATGTTTACCAGCATTATTGCACACTCACAGGATCTGCACCTACAGTGCCTCACCCCACCTTGGGGATTCAGGTCATGCAGACCCAGCAGGGCTTTGTCACCTGGTGTGCGAGCAGCCTTCCGAAGCTGACACTTCTGAGGCAGATGCTTTGGGTAGGAAGGTGTTCTTCTCAGCTCGCACCATGATATGCATTTCTGCACATCAGGCACACTTGGCAGCTTACATGTGGGTGAAGCTAGGACAGCTTCTAGCTGCCATGCCGGATTGGGAGTTGATCAGGCAGCTTATTTGCCTTTCCGCCAAAGGCCTGGAGGGGGGCGAGGCACCAGACGATGGCATTGTACAGTGCCAGTGAGGTGCCCTCTAGGCTGGTGGGAACCAGAGTCTGCATTCAGCAGATGGCATGGCTTCACCTCTCTCGACTGGCCCCTATGGCCCGATGAAAGGTGCTTAACTCCCAGTTCCAGGGGCTCACTTTGTTTCCCCTTAAGGTCAAATGGGACCTTTCAGGGCATTTTCCTGCTCATCTGTCTGACTCTGAACGTTCTCAGGTCTTGCCAGACCCTTGAGAAGCCCCTGCCCTCAGGTGTTCTCCCCCACACACAGGGCTGAGGGTACCTGTTACCCTTAGGGTGAACCAGCTCCTCCCTGTTTTGGAATTCTTGGTACATGAACCCATAAATATGAATCAGTGGTGAAGATTGATTCTTGAAAGAAATAAAAATGACTGACTTACTCTGAAAGATCAATACTAGTGATATCTTTGGAGGCAGTATAGCGTAGTGGTTAAGGGCACTGAGCTGCAAACTTGGCAACCTGGGTTTGAATCCCATCAGCCCCCTCCTGCATACTCTGTGACCCTGAGCAAATCACTTAGCTTCCTTGTGCTCCCAGGTTGCACCTGGAAACAAGCTCTGGCTTTTTAGTGCGCCTTTCCTGGTTAAACAAGTTCACCTTTCCCTTAGCATTGATTCAGATGCCCACCCATCATCCCCCACTCAGCTGAGAACCAGGTCCTCTGGTAGCGCACCCTGTGGGTGCCATCAGCAAAATTCTACTGTCTCCTGTGCCATGATCCTGCGGTGGCGGTCCGTGTTGGGGAAGAAAAAAAAGCAAGGCTGGTCACTCTGGTACCAGTGTCACCAAAGAAGAAAAAGGAGTTGGAGGTCACTTGTGATCTTCATTCCAACCAAATGTATTTTTTCCCCGTGAAGTGGGTAGGTGGCCATGCTGGCTCGGTGGCGCTGAGGGTTGAGGCGCTGGGTGCCACACCTCTTGCCACACCGTGACCCGGTTCGGGAATGAGCCCAGGCCATCGGGGGTCAGCAGGAGGAAGGGACTCAAGCCGCTCTCTAGCATTTACTCAGCTTCTATCAGGAAGCATGTAGTCACTACTTTTCGGGAGCCCACCTGGGGGAACTCGGACACAGCAGGGATGGAGCACTGCAAATGCAGGGGAGGAGCATCTGCAGACATCGGCACATTGTGCCAATGATGTCGTGGCACGTCTGTGCTCCTGGGGACAACATAAGAAAAAACCCTGGAGGACTGAGGTGGCGACGAGGGCCTCGATGACCAACCTGCACATCCCCAATGCCGGACTGCCACTCCAGTGGTCCCCAGGCACCACCTGCAGAGATGGACCCTCTAATCTCAGAAAGAAGCTGCCATGGTAGGGGTGCGGGCCCGGGGTGATCTGGGGGCTGGGAGTCTGTGTAGGATGGGGCCACTGGGAGGGGTCTCGGCAGGGAGTAGCAGGGTTGAGTTGAGCAGGCACCTCTGAGAGATGCCTCAGACTGAAGGTGCATAAAAATAATTAAAAAAAAAAAAAGTGGGTTGTTGGCCCCCTTTCCTCTTCCCACTCCCTCCCTGGGGTATATCATATCCCTGTTAGTTGCTATATGCAGCATATGCCTTTGGCACCATCCAATCTAACTCCACTGAGCAGCTGCTGTGTATGTGTAGAGGGTACTGTGCAGTTGCTTGGCTCAATGTCTTAGCTTCACACAGGGCACATCCCCTTGATTGCAGGGAGAAGCAGGGCATGTTCTCCTTTCATACTGGAATTTTTTTTTTTTTTTTTTTTTTTTTTTTGGGGTGGTATTCCCTGTCACTTCTCTCTGAATTTCCGGGCTGTGCCCACCCCACCTGGAGCATTCCAGAAGAGATCTCCACACCTTCCCTCCCTAGGACTGCTAGTCCTGGGACTCCTGTGCTCTTCATCCCTACCTTCCTCCCATCTGTCATACAGAACATATGGCTGTGGATCTTCTCTTGCATTTACTCAGCTTCTATCAGGAAGCATGTAGTCACTACTTTTCGGGAGCCCAGATGTCATTTTTCTCATTTTTGCCATCCCGTTTGCAAAGGATTGGACTTCCCCCTTTGCTACTTTTACGAGAGCCATTTGATCAGGGCTGCTGCTCTATCTTTTTACTTCTTGCTAATCACACTTTTGCTAGTGATAACAGGCTCTGGCTTATTTTAGGTCCACTACCATTGTGTCACCTGGTAAGCCGAATGCCTAGTCTCTAAGTTGGTAGTCAGTTTCTAATTGGTTGTTTATTTCCTATATCCTTTTACTATCCTGAAAGTATCTAATCCTCTCTTTTGTTTCTCTCTGGCGAACAGAACTAAGTTGCCTGAGGGGCCGATAGCAGTTATTAGTGCGTCTTTCACGTGGAAGTGTGTGTGGCACGGTAGCCAGTGTCACCTCCCTCCCTGTAGAAAACTCCTGTGGGTTCCTAGTGCTGCAGCCCTAGACCCATAAATTATGAATCAGTGGTCAAGATATTCTGTAAGATCAACAATAACAGGAAATGCATCATTTTCATTTCTGAGCGTAAAATGAAGGACATCCCACCTAACGTGGGGCAGAGGGGTAAAATGAGGGACGTCCCTCCTAACATGGGGCAGAGGGGGTCTGAGGGGCAAAATGAGGGATGTCCTTACTAATGTGGGACAGTTGAGAGGTGTGGATGGCGGGGGGTCCAAGGTGTAAAATGAGGGCTGTCCTTACTAACGTGGAACAATTGAGAGGTGTGGACGGGGGGGGGGTAAAATGAGGGCTGTCTTTACTAATGTGGGACAGTTGAGAGGTGTGGACAGAGGGGTCTGAGGGGTAAAAGTGAGGGCTGTCCTTACTAATGTGGGACAATTGAGAGGTGTTGACAGAGGGGTCTGAGGGTTAAAAGTAAGGGCTGTCCTTACTAATGTGGGACAGTTGAGAGGAATGGACGGAGGGGGTCTGAGAGGTAAAATGAGGGATGTCCTTACTAATGTGGGACAGTTGAGAGGTGTGGACAGAGAGGGGTATCGGGTAAAATGAGGGCTTTCCTTACTAATGTGGGGTA
Organism: Neoceratodus forsteri; assembly: GCA_016271365.2. NCBI lineage: Eukaryota > Metazoa > Chordata > Ceratodontiformes > Ceratodontidae > Neoceratodus > Neoceratodus forsteri. The sequence goes on from JADMNL010000033.1 coordinate 36,964,797, forward strand.
GGTGAGAGGTGTGGACAGATGGGGTCTGAGGTGTAAAACAAGGGCTGTCCTTACTAATGTGGGACAGTTGAGAGGTGCGGATGGGTTGGGGGTCCGAGGTGTAAAATGAGGGCTGTCCTTACTAACGTGGGACAATTGAGAGGTGTGGACGGTGGGGGGGTCCGAGGTGTAAAATGAGGGCTGTCTTTACTAATGTGGGACAGTTGAGAGGTGTGGACAGAGGGTGTCTGAGGGGCAAAATGAGGGATGTCCTTACTAATGGACAGTTGAGAGGTGTGGACAGAGGGGGTCTGAGGGATAAAATGAGGGCTGCCCTCCTAATGTGGGACAGTTGAGAGGTGTGGACAGAGGGGGTCTGATGGGTAAAATTAGGACTGTCCCTCCTAATATGGGACAGTTGAGAGGTGTGGACAGAGGGGGTCTGAGGGTTAAAATGAGGCCTGTCCCTCCTAACGTGGGACAGCCAGTTGAGAGTAATGCATAAAGGGGTCCTGAGGCTTAAAATGAGGGATGTCCCTCTTAACGTGGGGCATTTGAGAGGAATGGATAGAGGAGTTCTGAGGGGTAAAATGAGGGATGGCTCTCCTAATGTGGGGTGGTTGAAAGGAATGCATAAAGGGGTTCTGAGGATTAAAATGAGATCCCTCTTAACATGGAGCAGTTGAGAGGAATGGACAGAGGTGTTCTGAGGGATAAAATTAACAAGTTCCCCTCCAAGTTTGGACGTAAAGAGGTATGAATCCCTCTTGTGGGTCTGCATTGTCTTTGTGGGAATTGGGTGACTCTGGGTGGTAAAATGGGGACCTCCCACCTAATAAAGGACTGTTGGTTATAAATATCACTGTCTAGAGGGGCCACTGGGTGGTTAAGAGGACCCCATATCTAATGAGAGCCAGTTGAGAAGTATATATCCCTCTGCTTTGTGATTGATGCACCCAAACTTTGTGGGACAGAAAGCAATTTGGGTGGTAAAAAGAGTGGTGTCCTTGTATGTATGAGATGCTGGGGGTGCATAGGGAGAAGTCTGACCAACAGGAGGAGGGAGGTGATATTACCGCTGTATAGGTCATTGGTGAGGCCACATGTGGGGTACTATGTCCAGTTCTGGTGGTCGCATCTCAGATAGACCATAGACAAGGTGGAGGCAGTCCAGAGGAGAACTGAAATGGCTCAGGAGTTACACAGGAAATCATACAAGGAGAGTGTGAGTCATCTTTTTTTTGTTTTTCGGTATAGTTTTTATTTGTTAAATTTTAATAAAGAACTGCATAAAATCACAGATACAGAACATAAATCATTTAAACTACAGTTTTGGGGTTTGATTTTCAGTACATAGGTAAAAATAATTTTGTATATTTTTCTTATGGCATAATTACACTATAACAGATCAGTAAAGTATTCCATTATATTGCATGTGTTTCAGGGGTATATTTTATTCGTATCGACTTAATTAACGGTCTTCTATCCGGTTCTTAAAGGTTGTGGTAATATACATTCTATTTTTTGCCATGTGGTTTCTATAACATCCATTGGTTGTGAGTAATTTAATGAAAGACTGAGTGATCTCAACATGTACACCCTAGAGGAGAGGTGAGGGCCATGATAGAGACCTACACGTTTCTCATGGGGGCCAGAGTACGGGAGGGAGTCTGTTTCTGTTTCAGATGAGGAAGTGCACATGGACTTGAGGCATGCAACAAAGCTGGGGGTTAGGAGAGCGTGAGGAAATACTACAGTACTTCACTGAACGAATGATAGCTTCCTGGAACAGCCTGCCACGAGAAGTTGGGGGTGCAAAAACACTGGAGGGTTTCAAGCATGCATTGGGGGGGGAGTGTCACTGGAGATCAGTTCAGATCTACAGAGACAGAATAGGCAGGGAACTCTGGGTACACTGGGTGGGCGAAGTGGTCCTTTTCTGCTGATAGTCTGTTTCTGTGTATTGTAGGCCAAAGAAACAGAAACTGAGGGCAGACAAAGGTTTGTTGGCCCATCCAGTCTGTCCGACCCTAGCTATAGTATGATGCGACTGCCTGTTAACTAAAGGCTGAGAGAGAGGATTGTTCTACATTTTGCTGAACGTTCTGCTTTTTGTTAGAACTAACTGGGCCCTCCCTCAGCTTGTGACACACGGCCGTCTTATGTTCTGTTTTGCAGCCGTATGTTGAAGAAATTCGCAAGAGCCTGAATGGGAGTGTCTTTCACAGGTTTATCGAGAGGTGAGCCTACATGCTGTTTGCTGTTTTCTCTGTGTGCTGTTAGAGGTTGTTTTTTTTTGGCTGGGGAGAGGGTTATCTGGTACGATCACCGACATGGTGCCTACCCTGGCTGAGTTGAGAACCGGGAAGTACAGAAATAGAGACATTTTAAGAAGGATTTATGATCCATTTAATCTGAACAGTTCTACCTCTTGTCATAACCTAGCAGAGTCTGAGGGGCTCTTTTTCTTAAAGATACAGCTGTGTCCCTGTCCACACGAAAACAGAGCAACAGTGTTTGGAACTGGTGTTGTCGTAGAAACACGAGCTTAGTAGCACATTTCCCTTGGGCACCAGAATCAACAGTGTCATACAGCTCACCTTATTATGGGCCGTTTTAAAATGTGTGTGTTTGTGTGTGTGCATGCATGTGATTGGCAACAATGTTGTAAAAAGTGGAGGAACAGAACCAAACACAAAACCTGATGCATTAAATGGTGTCCGCAAGCAGGACCAGTGGCCGCTCAATCCAGCATGCACATTTATTTATTTATTATTTATTAAGTTTTTGTTAACCAGGTAAGTACACTAGTCAAAACATATACCTATTTTCAGGTACTACTCGGGAGAGTACAGGAGAATAAAAGAACATACAGAGTACAAATTGAAGCAAGTAAGACAGATACACTGAAGTCAAGAGAACCTAACGTACATAGTGGGATAGCTCAGAATATAATAGTGGACACCATCAAATGTAAACATGGAACAGCACAGAATTTCTAAAGCAATATTCCTAGCAGAATATACACAATTTACACAGGGCCACACCCAGGCGGGCAGGCAACAGTAGGGCCGGAGCCAAGTACAGGAGATACTGTGCTCGAGTACAATGCAGGGACCAGGGTGCTCAGGGAGGTCTACGACAGTCTCATAGTGAGGAGAGCTTCAAGTGCTTCCACAGGGAGGTTCATAGACACGCCTGGATAGGGGCAGACCTGACCTGGACAGGAAAGGAGTTCCATAATCTCGGGACACAGGATGCAAAATCCCTGTCCCCCATTTGGGTACGCGTCACAGGAACCTTAAGGATAGCGGGGCCCAGGGACCTTAGGGAGTGGGGAGTGGAGACAGCAGGCACGAGAAGCTCCACCAATCCAGGAGGGGTGCCAGTGCCCAGAACCTTGCCTGTGAAGCAGCCCAAGACAAAGTTCATATAGTTGGACGGGGAGAGACAGTTTAACTTGCTATACAGATCACAATGGTGAGTGAGACGAGGGGCTGCAAGAGCAAAACGGCAGATGTTATTGTATGCTACGGTCCACCTAGTGAGGTGGACCTTGGTAGTACAGGCAAACAAAAGGAGACCGTAGCATAGAGATGGGAGAAACACTCCTCTGACCAATGCAAGGTGAGCTGTCGAGGTAAGATTGTTCTTCGCCCTATAAGCCAGACCTATTTCCAGTTAACAGCTTGACGCACATTGTGGATGTGGTGACCAAGGTCAAGCTGAGGGTCAGGTGTCACCCCAAGATATTTGACAGAGTCGGTGGTGAGCCCAGGAACACCATCAATACCCAAGATGCATAGAGGGACAGAGGAGGCCTTTAACTTAGCCTGGGATCCAAACAGCATGGCCTGAGTCTTTCTAAGGTTTAGGACCAGCTTGTGGGACGATATCCAGGATTGGATACTCATAAAATCTCACTCAGTTGGTGGTTAGTGACCCCAGTGTCCCGTGCATGAGTCAGAATAACAAGGTCATCAGCGTACAGGATGGCCTTGCAAGAGGCAACTGAGGAGGGAAGGTCATTGACGAATATGGAGAAGAGCAGGGGCCCAAGGACTGACCCCTGAGGACACAGCAGCAGTGTCCGAGAGCACCTTACTATATTTGGTAAGTTGCTGCCTGCCCTGAAGATAATTGTGAAACCAACTGAGTGCAGGCGGGACAGGCCCAATGTCCTAAGTTGCATGCATAGCAAGGTATGGTCAACTAGATCAAAGGCCTTAGAGAGATCAAAAAAGATGGCCCCAGAGAGTCTGCCCTGGTCCATAGTGGCCCTTATCCCAGAAGTGACAGTGACTAGGGCAGATGTTGCACTATGCCCTTTACAAAAGCCATGCTGCGAGGGAGACAGGAGCTCACGAGACTGGATGTAATCCGTGAGTTGCCCCCACAACTTTCTCAAGAAGCTTACCGAAAGCAGACAGGATGGCAATCAGACAATAGTTATCTAGGATCCTAGGGTTGCCCTGTTTGAGTATGGAGACAACCCTCGCCACCTTCCACAGGTCAGGGATAACCCCAGAGGCTAAGGATAGGTTGACAATATGGGCCACAGGGGAGGCAATGAAGGTAGCCGCAAGGCGGAGAAGCTTTGGTTCCATACCATCATGACCAGCACTAGTAAAGGGGGAGAGACCAGAGAACAGTCTCTGCATCTCATGTACTGTCACAGCCTTGAGGTAGAACAGAGGACGAGGGGAAGGTGCCAGTTGAGCTGAAGGGGCCTGGACAGGTCTGTCACTACCATTGGAAGAGAATAGAGAGATGAAGGCAGACAGATACGAGGAATGTGAGTTAAATGCATTGGCGATGGTCAGCGGGTCAGCACAGCTAGTGCCCTCAATAAGCACAGGTTGAGGAACCACTCACACTGTTTTTAATATTCCTCCAGAAGCTCCTAGGGTCCTTAGCTGAGGTCTGTAAGGCGGCTTTGCAAAATTCACTTTTGGCAGCCCTAATAGCCTTTTTACATTTGTTCCTGAGCCTCCTGTAATGCTGGAAATTGGCCTGGTCCATTGAGACTTTGAAATTGGCCCAGCATTTGTCCCTAGTCCTCATGAGGGCAAGGAGGCTCCCATGCAGCCATTTCATAGCTGCCTCCCTTACCCTTCATCTGACAAGAGGGGCATGCTTGTCCTGTAGCACCCCAAAGATGCTAAGGAAAAGACAGACTGCTGAGGAAGCATCCTGGGCATCTATCACTGCGGACCAGTCCATGAGCGTAAGATCCTCCTGGAAAGCACCAAGGTTAAACCTGGAGAAATCCCTGACTTGAATGATCTTAGGGAGGATCTTAGGGGCCGAGACCTTCCATATGCAATACACAGGGGCATGATCAGAGATAGTCAGGCAGGGTACCAGAGGAGCTAATCCTCCCAGACCTATTAGACAGGACACAGTCCAGAAGCGAGCCAGTACCACCAATGGACGACCACCTGGTGGGATCCTTAATGAGTTGGGACAGTGAGAAGCCTGCATGCAGTCTCATACTGCTTGGTATTGCTTCCAAGCAGTTTAGGTCCCCTAGGATTACTAGCTTATTATTTCCCGTCCTAGTACCAACAGAGTCAAGAAGGGAGGATAAACCCAGTACTCCACCAGTGGTGGGATTGTAAGTATACACAATGTGTAGCTTTTTTGCATTCCCCAGTAACAGCACAGTATGCAGCAGTTCACAGGAAGACTGCTTAGGCTTTGGGCAGCCTAGCACAGACAGGTTAAGGTGACTCCTGTAGTAGACCAGTATACCACCCCCCCCACCACCCCTTTTTACCTGGACGGTCATGCCTAACAAGGTCAAAGCCAGGAAGTGCCCAGGCCGAATCTGGGGTAGAGGGTTTCAGCCAGGTTTCAGTTATCCCAAGGATGTCAGGCTTAAAATAGGTTACCCAGGCAAGGAGTTCAGCCTAGTTGGGCAGAAGGCTGCAGACATTAAGATGAGCAATTTTCAGCCCATTGCCAGTCAGCCAGCCCACAGGAGAGGAGAAGGCTCAGCATGGAGGACCAGAGTTCAGCTCCACGTCCCCTGCAAGGACTAGTATCACCAAGAGAAGCCAGAAAAGATGTCTCAAAGGTGGAGAGCCAACTCTAGTGAGACCTGCATGCTCCAGCTGATGTTTTGGCCATGCTTTTATTACAGCTCAGATGGTGAGCAGTTTGAAACTGTTGATTCTGGTGCCTGAGAGAATGTGCTGCTGACCTGTGGTTGCTACAGCAATGCAAGACTGAAAAAACACTTCTGCCTATACCCCACTACAGCCTCTCGCTGCATGGCTTAGTCAGACCCTTCAGATGCTTGCTCTGACCCACTTTTAATGTTGTCCCCATCCCCACTTTAGCACAGCCATCGCCAATTCCTGCACTTCTTTTTGGAGGGTCGGCACTACCAACTTTTTGTGTCTTGCCTTTTGGTTATCCTTGGCACTGTGGGTCTTCAAGTGCTCAGCTGAGGGTGATTGCAGCCTTACTTGGGAAACCCTGTAGTATTATTCGACCAGCTGGTTATCCTGTTTAACGGACCCAAATTCATTCTAAGCCTTGAAGCTGGAAGGGGGAAATTTGGGAGAGATGTGAGGAAGTATTACTTCACAGAAAGAGTGGTGGATTCCTGGAACAGTCTTCCAGCAGAGGAGGTGGTGGCAGAAACAGTGGCGGGCTTCAGGCATGCATGAGATAGGCGCAAGGGGAATTTTAGTTGGGAAAGGGGGGGGGCGAAGATCAAGTGGGATCTGTGGTGACAGTATAGGCAGGGACAAATGGACAGACTGGCTAAGTCAAGTGATCCTTATCTGCAGTCACATTCTGTGTTTATGTTTCCTTGCCAGCGCCTTCAGTATACAGCGCTGTGTTTGACATGACTCCAGTATTCTTTCCACACTCCTGTTGTCCACGCATTGATGACTCATGCGATGCCAATCATGTAGACCGTGATGGCAGAAAAAGGCTTGTCGGACTACCCTTACTAACCTTACTGCCCAACTACCGTAGTGGCCATCCCTCCCCTTTTGTGTCTGCCCCCCCACACACACACACACACACACACTTCTGATTAAATCCATATGCCTGTCACATCCCTGCTCGAAGAGCTGTTCACTGATTTGGCCTGCATCACTTCCTATGGTAGCTTGTTCCACTTGGCCTCCCCTCTTTCCATGAAAAAGTGCTAACTGGCCACAGGCTGTCAGTACTTCCTCCATCACATCACCTCCAGTGCCCAGACTGGCCACAAGGTGTCAGCATTTCCTCAATCACATCACCTCCAGCGCCCGGACTGGCCACAAGGTATCAGCATTTCCTCTATCACATCACCTCCAGCACCCAGACTGGCCACAAGGTGTCAGCATTTCCTCGTTCACATCACCTCCAGCACCCAGACTGCCCACAAGGTGTCGGCACTTACTACTGCGAATCATACTATGGAAGGTAAAGAACAGGAGAAGGCAGTTAGCCCTTAGGTACTGCTTCCCTGCTGTTTCAGCGGTAATACTGAATGTTCTGATACCCCTTCACATATTTAATCTGTTCTAAAAGGCAGGCTTAGATGAACTGGGGATTACTTTCAGAGGTAATTTGTTCCACTCGTTTGTTTATTAGATTTTTGAAAGTGCCCTCCAGGGTTTGGATCCCCTGTACAATAAATAAACCTGCCATAAGTAGCATAAAACCACACTACAAACTATAGCCAGTTATACAAACAACACTCCTATATACAGTACTATACATACACTGGTTTATATACCGTACTATATATACTCAGGTCTATACACAGTACTATAGATACACAGGCCTATATATACAGTACTATAGGTACACAGGCCTATATACAGTACTGTGCGTGCTCAGGCCTATATATACACACAGTACTATAGATGCACAGGCCTATATACAGCACTATTCATACTCAGGCCTATTTATACAGTACTATAGATGCACAGGCCTATATACAGTACTGTACATACTCAGGCCTATATATATACAGTACTTTAGATGCAGGCGCCTATATACAGTACTATACATACACATACCTATATACAGTACTATACATACTCAGGCATATATATACAGTACTATAGATACACAGGCCTATATACAGTACTATACGTACTCAGGCCTAGATATACAGTACTATAGATACACAGGCCTATGTACAGTGCTATACATACCTAACTGGAATAATTTCATTTGGCAGCTTTGGTTACTGAAAGGCTCTCAAGAGCAGGTGGCTTTTTAGTTGCTTTTTGAATGAAAATACAAAACTGACGGTGCAAATCCTTCATGGGGTGCATTCCATGAAGTTGGCCCTGACACTGAAAAAGCCCAGTCACCGGATGACTTCATTTGGGCAGAAAGAACAGCTAACAGACCCCTTCTGCTACATTATAAATCCCCAGGTGGGGTGTGGGGAGTCATCATATCACTGAGGTATTGTAGGCCCAGTCCATTCAGATATACTCTAATTTCCATACAGAGGTCAGGAGTCCCTCTGCAACATTCTGAACTAGCTGCAAGCGACGCAGTTGAGCCCCAGGTAAGCCTTTTGTGGAGTGCACAGCAGTAATCGAGCCAGGAGAAAATTAGGGCGTGACCAGAGTAGCTAGATCAGCAGAATCGAGCAGTGGTTGCCATCTGGCAACATTCTTAAGGTGGTAAAAGCAGATCTTCATTGAGGGTATCTCTTGCATCAGGCCACAACTATGGCACTATAGCAGTCAGGCACTAGGACCACATGGAAATTTTTCTAGCTAGCAGTCTATAAGAAGCCGGCGACGGCGGCGTCAGACGCTGGCAACGTCCCGCCACATATAAACGCGTGTGGCCGCCCCCTTCTCAGTTCTTTTCCTGCCCTCGGCCATCACACATCGGACTCCACAGAGACACCGCCACTTCAGTCATCTGCCAAAATGTATACGTTTCTTTCCTCCCCCTAGTTTGTGTAGCACTTTATTTTTTAAAGTAATTTATACTGACCTCGAGAAGATCTTTCGTTATTGCGAGTGCGGTAGGAAGATCTTTGATAAGGATTACCACGACCCCTGCATCTGCTGCCTAGGCCCAGACTATGACATTAAGGTCTGCGAAGTCTGCTGTGGAGTCAACCAGGCTACCCGACAATGCTGTCAGAAGGCCTTGCAGTCCTTCCTGCTGGAACAGAAGGTTGCCCAAATGGAGAAGGACCTCCAGGTGAGAAGCTCGTCTGCCTCCCCGGCCCGGTCCATGGGCTTGTATGCCCTTGCCATGCCCATCCTTTTCCTCTGAGCTTTTTCGCTTAATTCTCCCTGGGGCCTCAGCAACACGCTTGTGCACTCGCTGTAACTGGCGGTCCCACTCCACCCATCCTATCCTAGCGCCTAGTCCCCCATCTGCACAGCACTACCACGAGCCTCCACTCAGTGGCAGCCAGGTGCCGGGAAGACTATCCACCTCAGTCCGGGAGAAGAGAGCTGCCTGCTGGCCACTCTATCCTGCTCTCCACCCTCCCCCCAGTGGCCCAGGCTCATTCCTGAACTTGGGTCATCGGTGTGTGAAAGTAAGATGCTAAGCACCTCAGTCCTCTGTGCCACTGGGCTGGTACGGACCGTGTTTATACTCAGGATGAATACCTATCCAAGCTATCGGCCTGCTCCATGGGGAGCATCTGTTTATTGGGCCACTCCCCAGTGAGTTGTCTCTTTGACTGGGGCATAGAATGTAGAGACACCAGATGGCGATTCAGTCAGTACTACCTAAAACCCCAGATGTCCAGGCTTTTCTAAAAGAAAACATTGAGGAAGTTTTGCAAAATAACTTGGTACAAGAGACCACGCCGGCCATTACATGGGACACTCTCATGGCAGTGCTCCGTGGTTATAAAATTTAGTACTTTGCTGCTCAAAAAAGAAGAAATGCATACCTTCATGTCAAGATCAGAAAATCCCACAGGCAGTACTTCTGCTTTGTACTGCAGGAGGAACATTACCAGTTCAGAGCATTGCCCTTTAACTTGTCTTCTGTGCCACAGGTCTTTACCCAATGCTTGGCAGCAATAGCAGCAGCCCTTCGCAGGGAAGGTCTGTATTTTCCCTTGTCTGGACAACTGGCTGCCCAAAGTCATCTCCAGGGAAACTCTCCTACACATCTTGCCTCGGACAGTGCAGTTGTTCAAGGAATGTGGGGGGAGAGGTCATTGTAAAGGTGCCAAAATCTCTGCTGAGTCCCAGCCAAAGACTGCAGTACATGGGGGGCAGTCTTGGATCCAGAGAGAGGATGTGCCTTCCTGCCACAGGACAGAGCAGAAAATCTGATTTCTCACACACAGTTGGTATACAGGAGTTACTATGTCTTTGCAAGAACAGTGTTTCATCTCCTGGATCTCGTGGCTGTGGCCATTGACTGAGCCACTGGCCCACCTACATATGAAAATCCCTCAGCAGACACTCGCCGCCCAGTGGCATCAGCTGATGGACGAGCTGAATGAAATGGTTCTCATTATGTTCCCCACTTTGCAGAGCATCGCTTTGGTGGATGATCACGATAATCTGTTAAGTGGTGATCTTCCCTTGTCAGTCTTCACCATTCATTACTGCTTGGGTGTAAGCATACGTTTCTTGTCACGGAAAATGTTATTTTTAGTTTGTCACTTCTGCTCGAAGTGTACGAGACTTATCATTTGATTTTCCACAAAAGACAGTTTAATTGTGTACAAATTCTGAGTTTCTATCGAAGGTGGTATCTGAATTTACACTGAATCAAACTATAGCACTGCTCCATACATTAGATGTACATAGAATACTCAAATACTGTTAATTGTACCAAGGACTGCAGAAAGTCCTCTCAGCTGTTTTTCGTTTGCCCCAGGAATGAGTGCGCTCCTGTGTCTAAACAGTGCCTATCCAAATGGCTGGCACATTGCATTACGTTGTGTTAGAGGAAGGTACGGTAAGGAACATCTTGGTGCAGTTCGTGGTCCCTCCACCAGGAGAATGGCAACTTCTGTTGCTTAATTCAGAAATGTTTCTGCTGCCGAGATTTGTGCTGCAGCCACATGGAGCACTGTCCACAACTTCACTAAACAGTACATTCTGGACATAGTCTGTTGTAGACGTGCTGGATTCAGACTTGCTGCATTGCGAGGCCCGCTGTCCTCAATTTATAGATATACATATGTATGTATGTAACGAAAAAGGTAAACGTACAAGGATGGCTTGCTAAGGATAAATATCAAACGTGTAGCAGTACAAAAAATCTGGCACTCACCAACCCATATTAAGAATGCTGCTGTCAAGATTTTAAACAGGGTGCCAAAGTTTTATTTTAGGTGCCATTAAAAACGCCTTTGAGGAAGGAATCTTTGTCCGAAACGTGTCAAGGCGTGTTTTTAATGGCACCTGAAATAAAACTTTGGCACCCTGTTTAAAATCTAGAGAGCAGCATTTTTAATATGGGTTGGTGAGTGCCGGATTTTTTGTATCTCTATATACGTGTGTATGTATGTATGCATATATGTTAGACTGTATCCTCATCCCACCTTTATTTGGGACTGCTTGGGAATCATTCCCAAGGTGTGGCCTAATGGAGGAGATATCCTTGAAGAAGACAGAAGACTTATGTACTTACCATAGCAACAGACCTTTGACGGGCTCTACTCTAGGCCATGCTGTCCCTCCTTCCACCCTCCGTGTGCTTCAGTGAGGGATACATCTGATATTGTCCCTGAACCTAATCTTATCATCCTGTATCCGGCCCCGTGCCTCTCCCTGTATGCCTGGTGCTGGTCTTCTCTCCTGGTTCCCCACGGTTGGAGGTCCGCGGAGGAGTGATGGGGCTGCCCACATCAATGTAGAAGCAGATGTGGGACGTCATCATGGGCGGCCCTCAGCTAGCAAGTTTTCTTGTGGTCCTAGTGCCTGTTAGGCATAGGTCCAAAGGTGTGGCCTAATGGAGGAGAGTCTTTTGAAGAGCTGCTGTTACAGTAAGTACGTAACTGTCCTTTTTGTAGGATAACGCACGTTGAAGTTCTATCTCACTTGTGTGGGTGCCAAACATTCATTTTCGTGCACTTTGTTTTGGTCTCTTTTAGTGAGAAGTTCACGCGCTTCTGTCAGTGGAAGAATGTGGAATTCAACATTCACGTAAGTCCCGTCTCTCGCCTGATGTTGTCAGAATGTGGAACTAAACATTCACATAATTCCCATCTCTCGTCCAGCGTTGTCAGAATGTGCGGCTTTGCCAGGATGCTCTGCAGGAGTGAATGATAAAATCATGCAGCGAGAACAGCACCCACAGCTAAAGGGAACCCACTCCAGCAGTACAATACAGAACCTGTATTCCCATGTTACAGAACTATCCCTGCATTACTGAACTGTCCTCCCATGTTATTAAACTATTCCCCAGTGATACTGAAATATTACAGCTCTTGCATTACTGAACTATTCCATGTTACTGAATTATTACACCTCTTGGGTTGCTGAACTGTCTCCCCGCATTGCTGAACTATCCTCTCGCATTACTGAACTGTCCCATGTTACTGAATTATTACATCTCTTGGGTTGCTGAACTGTACCCCCCGCATTACTGAACTGTCCCATGTTACTGAATTATTACATCTCTTGCATTACTGATCTGTCCCCCTGCATTACTGAACTGTCCCTCATGTTACTGAACTATTTCCACGCGATACTGAATTACACCTCTTGTGTTACTGAACCATCCATCGCATTACTGAACTATTCCCCATGTTACTGATCTATTCCCCTGCAATACTGAATTATTACATGATGTCTGTAACACTTGCCTGCCACACTTTGTACTGACGTGGGGCCTTTGAAAAAGAGTCCCTGACTCAGAGGGTTGTAATTTGTAGACTTCAATAAATAAACAACTTTTGTGTTACTGAACTATCCCCCTACATTACTGAACTATCCCCTGCGTTACTGGACTATCCCCGGCGTTACTGAACTATCCCCCTACATTATTGAACTATCCCCCTGCATTACTGAAGTATCCCCTTACGTTACTGGACTATCCCCGTGTTACTGGACTATCCCCGGCGTTAATGAACTCTACCGGTATTACTGAACTATCCCCTGCATTACTGAACTATCCCCTGCCTTACTGAACTGCCCCTCGCTACTGCACTATCCCCCAGCGGTCCTGAACTATCCCCACATTACTGAATGATTCCCCCTGCGTTACTGAACTGCTGCCCTGTTCTGAACTATCCCCCACATTACTGAATTGTCAGTGTCAGTGTCTCAGCAGGTAGCACACTCGCCTCTGAGGCTGGGAGATCAGAGGGCTGTGGGTTCAGTTCCCACATCTGGCACTTGGGGTAATATCCCAATACTGACACTGTAGCACAGCATGAGAGGGGTGCTGCATTTCTGAGGTGCCGTCTTTCGGATGAGACGTTAAACCGAGGTCCCATCTGCCTGGATTGGTGGCAGTTCAGGTGGATGTTAAACATCCCATGGCACTTATCGAAAAGAGTAGGGGAATTTCCCCGGTGTCCTGGCCAAATTTCCCTTATTCACCAAAAATACCACCAACAGCTTAATCTGGTTCAAGGTCAGTTGGCATTCATCTGTATCCCTCTCCCCCGGGTCGTGCCTGAAAATAGGCAGGATTTGTCTAGTGCACTTACCCGGTCAACAAAAACTAAATAAATAAAAAAAAAATAAACTGAATGATTCCCCTTGCGTTATGAACTGCTCCCCCAATTATACCCTACATTACTGAATGATTCCCCCGTGTTACTGAACTGTTCGCCTGTGCTGAACTATACCCCACATTACTGAATGATTCCCCCGTGTTACTGAACTGTCCTGCGTCACTGAACTGCTCCCCCAACTATACCCTACATTACTGAATGATTCCCCCCAACGTTACTGAACTGTTCGCCTGTGCTGAACTATCCCCCACATTACTGAATGATTCCCCTTGCGTTACTGAACTGCTGCCCTGTTCTGAACTGTCCCCCACATTACTGAACTGCTGCCCTGTTCTGAACTGTCCCCCACATTACTGAATGATTCCCCCTGCGTTACTGAACTGCTGCCCTGTTCTGAACTGTCCCCCACATTACTGAATGATTCTCCCAGCGTTACTGAACTGCTCCCCCAACTATACCCTACATTACTGAATGATTCCTCCGTGTTACTGAACTGTTAGCCTGTGCTGAACTATACCCCACATTACTGAATGATTCCCCACAGCGTTACTGAACTGCTGCCCTGTGCTGAACTATCCTTCACATTACTGAATGATTCCCCTTGCGTTATTGAACTGCTCCCCCAACTATACCCTACATTACTGAATGATTCCCCCGTGTTACTGAACTGTTCGCCTGTGCTGAACTATCCCCCACATTACTGAATGATTCCCCCAGCGTTACTGAACTGCTGCCCTGTGCTGAACTATCCCCCACATTACTGAATGATTACCCCTGCGTTACTGAACTGCTCCCCCAACTATACCCTACATTACTGAATGATTCCCCCATGTTACTGAACTGTTCGCCTGTGCTGAACTATCCCCCACATTACTGAATGATTCCCCCTGCGTTACTGAACTGCTGCCCTCTGCTGAACTATCCCCCACATTACTGAATGATTCCCCCTGCGTTACTGAACTGCTGCCCTCTGCTGAACTATCCCCCACATTACTGAATGATTACCCCTGCGTTGCTGAACTGCTCCCCCAACTATACCCTACATTACTGAATGATTCCCCCGTGTTACTGAACTGTTCGCCTGTGCTGAACTATCCCCCACATTACTGAATGATTCCCCCTGCGTTACTGAACTGTTCGCCTGTGCTGAACTATCCCTCACATTACTGAATGATTCCCCCCGCGTTACTGAACTGCTGCCCTCTGCTGAACTATCCCCCACATTACTGAATGATTCCCCCAGCGTTACTGAACTGCTCTCCCAACTATCCCCCACATTACTGAATGATTCCCCCGTGTTACTGAACTGTTCGCCTGTGCTGAACTATCCCCCACATTACTGAATGATTCCCCCTGCGTTACTGAACTGTTCGCCTGTGCTGAACTATCCCTCACATTACTGAATGATTCCCCCTGCGTTACTGAACTGCTGCCCTCTGCTGAACTATCCCCCACATTACTGAATGATTCCCCCCAGCGTTACTGAACTGCTGCCCTGTTCTGAACTATACCCCACATTACTGAATGATTCCCCACGTTACTGAACTACCCTTCCCACGTTACTGAACTATCCCCCCATGTTGCTGAACTATTTCCCTCTTGTTAGTTGAACCCTGGCATCACTCACTACCAAATCTTGATTTAAAATCAGAAAATCACCTTTGGAAAAAACACTCTCCTTCCAAGTGAATGGAGCGCCCTGTGCTCTCCCTATAAAGACCTCATATAATGGCTGAGCCCAGCCATGGGTTAGAAAGTTAGAAAGTGGAAAGGGATCATGTGGCCAGCTCCTTGGGGGCAAATTACAGTTCCTTCCCTTCATTTGAGGCTCCTTGAAAAATTAGGCAAACTTCATGGAGGGAGCTCCCAGTGAGGTAAGGGAGCTCCCTGTTTCTGCTTTTTACAAAGAAAAAATCCCAAGAAAGATTCTCTTTCAGTCTTAATCTGGACATATTAATGAATTCCATTAGGTCATTAAAATATTAAATTTGCAGGGACAGTGTTAAATGTACAGGTCAGTCCCCTGCTGTCTCTAAAACTCAGAGCACCAGCACTGTCAAAACATGCCGATGGTGTCTCAGAACAAACCCCACAAAATATGAGATGGAGGGGGAACAACTGGGGTAGCGGAGGGCAGGCAAACACTGGAAGCTGATCCACCACTGGATGTGCTAGTCTGAGGAGCCAGAACCATAAACAAAAACGACAGTGCCATCACAACCATATATAAAGCAAAATGTGAATTTCTTTGCCAGAACAATTGCACACAAGTACGAATGCTTACAAAAACGGCATGAGGTCACTGACAAGTAGGGACATTAACTCTGAGCTCAGGGTTCTCCAGCCGGTTTGGCTCACATGAGTATAGTCATCCCCATATATGGTCGAGTGTGGTGCCATCTTTGTGATGAATGGGGGATAAGGCCCCAGAAATAGAAGTTGTCCCATTGGGGAGGTGGGGGTGCAGAGCTCCCTTCATGTTATTCAGTGCTTGTCGTTCACAGAGGGCCGAATACTGCTTTTCATGGAGTTTGCATCTGATCGGGCCGAGCACCTTGGCCCCGTGTTTAACTTTCCTTTCATCTTTCCACAGCTAACCATGAATGACTTCAGTGTTCACCGGATCATCGGGCGTGGCGGTTTTGGAGAGGTGTACGGCTGCCGCAAGGCGGACACTGGAAAAATGTAAAGTATCCTTATTAATCATACTTATCTCATTAAAGAGCTAGGGTACTGCCTGGAAACTGCCTGCAATTAATGGAAACTTTCAGATGTAGTCAGCTATCACTTCTTATATCTCAAGTATTTATTCTTTTCTGTTTGCCAATTAGAAGATTTTCCACCTGGCAGTACTGGGGTGATGTGTGGAGCAGCACTCTGGAGGGGGAAAAAAAACTCAGTTCTTTTACTCCCACTACATCAAAACACTATAACCACACTGACCATGACATCACTAGTAGCCAATGAGAACCATTTCTCACTGCCAGGTTTCACTTTCACATGAAGCAGCAGGGACCGACTCTCCCTGGTTACTAGTGATGTCACAATTTCCTGCATTTAGATTGGTAGCTTGTGAAAGTCACTGCTCAGGCTGCAAGGTTTGTGGTGCCTCAAGGTGTTTGGTCTCATTTCTGATGATCAAGTGGGAGGAACAGAACTGACTTTTTTTTCCTCCAGGCACAGTGCTGCACCACATGTCACCACAGTACTGCCAGGTGGAAAATCTTCTAATTAGTAAACAGAAAATTAAAAAAATACTTCAGATACTGGAAGTGATAGCTGACTGCATCTGAAAATTACTATTTATTCCAAGCAGTACACTAGCTCTTTAAAACATACAGTGGCAGCCTTCCTAATCTTCCGCTTTACCACAGAACAGTTGCCCACATACTGCATACAGTATTCCCCCCCCCCACCTTACCACAGTATCATTTAACTTGTCACATTAACTGAAGAGTTACCCTATTGTGCTGACTTAGCACAGTAATTTAACACTTCAGCTAACATGGTACCTTGTTATGATACTGCATAAGGGGGAAGTGCTGTAATGCAGTACTTAATGTGGGCAACTGTTCTGTGGTAAAGCGGAAGATTAGGAAGGCTGCCACTGTACTTGTTAATCTCTGCTTATCAATTCGGGGGGGGGGTAGCTGATGGAGCTAAGGTGCCTTTCAGCATTATATTTCAATATCGCTGTCCCCACCTCCTCCCGAAGGTATCTTGTGCTTCTCTTTGGTAAATCCGCAGACACATGAATCAGAGTAAGGAAGCAATATCACGGTGGGGGGTACAGAAACATCACAGCTTATGTAAAATGAAAAGCCAATGCACTGAGGGTCACGCATCATGAGTAGGGGTAACACAGGACTAGACAGATTCTTGACAGAGAATGGTATTGCGGGTTACACACCATGAATAGGGGTTACACAGGACTAGACAGATTCCTGATTGAGAATGGCACTAAAGGTTACACACCATGAGTAGGGGTAACACAGGACTAGACAGATTCCTGAAGGAGAATGACATTGAGGGTAACACGGCATGAGTAGTGGTAACACAGGACTAGACAGATTCCTGAGGGAGAATGGCATTGAGGGTTACACAGCATGAGTAGGGTAACACAGGGCTAGACAGATCAGAGCATGGAGTAGGGTAACACAGGACAAGACCGATTTCTGAAGGAGAATGACATTGATGGTAACACTAGACTAGACATATTCTTGAGGGAGGAGTGGAATTCAGGGTTCTTTAGCACAAATGGGGTAACATTCTGGCTGTTACAGAGCAGCTGACACCTTTGGGAAAACTTCAGGAAACATAATATTTAGACACAGTTCAGCTTGTGTTTCATATATTCTACAGATTTCTCCCTTCCATTATTTATTACTGAAGAAAGCCCCAGAAAAACACTACTCCTACCCATTTGAGTTAATATTCCCGTGTATCTTACTCCGTACATGAAATTACAGTGCTGTGTTGTGACATCACATTCTGTTGCCGTGGAAATAACTATGATTTCAGAGTAGTATGACACCACGCTGGGAAGAAACAACAGGAGCTGATGAACCCTCAAGGAACAACTATCCTGTTTTCATGCATATCACCACAGTAATAAGTAATGGGGATAGGAAATACAGAACTAGTGAGAAATATGAACTGCTTTGTGTGTAAATATTGTGCTTTTCAAAGTTCTGGTGGTGTTGGTGGCTTTTTAAGCTTGGATTTATGTCTGTACTCAAATTGGGTAGTCACTGCTGTGTGTGGCTAGAGGGACCGACAAGATGGACCCCCGGGTCCCATGTGTTACAACAGTACTATGGTACTATACATGCATACTCATACACGAGGTAAACAGATGGATGGATGGATTGGTTGGAGGGTGGGCTAGATCCTAAATAGATTTATAGAGAAATAGAGAGATACGCTTTTAGCAATATTCTTAGCTGCATTTGAACACGCAGGCCCCCAGATATTCAAAGGGGTTGTGCTGGTGCAACCCCGCATTGTGCTCCGGCTGGATATTGAAAGGGCTGCCAGGCACAGCGCAAATCCCGATGCGCCAGGGCGAAATGTAATTGTATGCGGCACATCCCAGTATTTAGCCCGGGATATGTGGCGCATATGCTGGCGCAACCCTGCAGTGCGCCACATATGGGGACTTAAAGTTGAGCCCGTGAGGAGTGGGAATAACTCCCAGCCACCCACAGGCAGGCAGCTGTATTGCAGGGCGCAACACAGCAGCCGCCAGCCATGGGTGGCCACCCACCCACCCAGAACACCATCCACAAGCACACACATATCCCTGGTAGTCCAGTGGACTGCCCTCCCGATTCCCCGATAAATGTAATTTTAGACTTTCCATGGTAGTCTAGTGCCCCCCCCCCCCGCCAGTGTCCTCTACTGCTGGAATAAGACCTTTATTTCAGTCCCTGGTAGTCTAGTGGTAACCCCTGCCCGTTGCGATCGGCAGTACAGCACCATAACATATGTCCCTGGTGATCCAGAGGCACCCACCACACAGAATCCCGTGGCCCCGTCATTGGCGGGCGGATGCAACCTGCCGCATACTGCCAGCCACCTGCCGAATGACAGGTACAGTATGGAAGCTTGCGGGGCATACTGTCTAGACAGGCCCAAATATGTGAATGACTTCATTCACATATTTGAGCCTGTCTATACAGTATGCCCTAGCTTCCATACTGTACCTGTCATTTGGGGAAGGCGGTTACGGTATGCGGGCGGGTTGCAGCTGCCCGCCATTGGGGAGTGGGTGGAAAGGGGTTCCCTGTGGGGTGGAGGGGCAGGGAGATGCCACTGGATCATCAGGAAATATGTTACGGCGCTGTACTGCGATCAGGCAGCAGGGGGTACCACTGGACTACCAGGGACAGAAATCAAGGACTTATTCTGGTGATCAGGAAGGGGGGCCACTAGACTACCAATGGAGGTCTAACCTTACATTAATCGGGGGGGGGCCACTAGATTACCGGGGGATCCTCATCAGGGCTTTTAAAGGAGGAACTGATGGGATCAACATTCAGGGGATCACCGTCAGGGATTTTAAAGGAGGAACCAGTGTGATCAACATTGAGGGGATCACCATGAGGGGGTGTTTAAAAGAATTGGTGGGATCACCGTCATAGGGCTGAATAGAAGGAACTGCTGGGATCAGCATTGGGGGGTTGGAAAAGGAGGAACCACTGGGATCAACATTGGGGGTGGAAAGGGAGGAGCCACTGGGATCAGCATCTGGGGTGGAAAAGGACAAGCTGCTTGGATCGGTATTGGGGCTGGAAAAGGAGGAACCGCTGGGATTAACATTGGGTGTGGTAGAGGAGGAACCACTGGGATCGGCATCGTGAGTGGAAGAGGAGAAACTATTGGGATCCACATCGGGCATTGCAAAGAAGCACAGATCAGAGTACAAAACCATTTTTTAACATGACCCATTGCTTTAATACTTTTTACGATGATGTAAGCACCACAAAGTGGCAGTGCTGTGTTATGTTGAGTTCTCTGTGTTTCAGGTATGCAATGAAATGTCTGGATAAGAAGCGGATAAAAATGAAGCAAGGCGAGACGTTAGCACTGAACGAACGTATCATGCTGTCTCTAGTCAGCACAGGGGTGAGTATGGCCCACTTTTGTCCTCATTTTCCATCCCTTGCCCTGATGCCTCTCAGTCTTATACCTGCCCCGGTCACTTAGCTGCCATACCATGGGAAGGGGAGATGAGAAGTGAGGTTTACTCATCACTGCGAGTCAGGTCTGTCACTTTGTCACCTCACTTCTCACATGTTCTAAAGACGTGTTCAGGTGTGAGCATCAGGAATACTGCCCAGTGCCTGAAGGGAGCACCGTTTGTATGGTGGCCTCATTTCCTGTATCCAGACCATCAGTTGACAAGGGGACCTGCCATGAGACTGGATAGCCAGATAGTAAATTTTCATCAGGGCCAGAGAGTCTGTTCTGATAAGGATCTTGGCCATCCCTTCCCAGAAATGCCAGCTGGTCTCTTTTAGCTCCTACATTCTGTCTGATACAGAGGAAATTAAATAAAACAATAAAAAAAATAGCGAAAAGTATACATAGCAACTCGTTACAGACCAGTTAGAAGAATTATTACTACAGTGAAGAATTTTTGTCTTCTGTTTTATAGTAATTGCACTACTTTGGGATACAGTATATATGAAAGGTGCTATATAAATCTAAATTTTATTCTATAGTACCTGTACTATCACTGTCATTGCTTTGTGAAGCACTCTGGGATACGGTGTGTATGAAAGATGCTGTATAAATCCAAACTCTCTCCAACCTTCCCTGCCAAACTCTCTCCAGCCTTTCCTCTCCCTCCATCTTTTCCTTTCAAGCTCTCTCTAGTCTTTCCTCTTCCTCTATCTTTCACTCCTGAACTCTCCGACCTTTCCTCTCACTCTCTCTCTGAAACTCTCTCCAACCTTTCCTTGATCTCCCTCCATCTTTCCCTCCTGAACTTTCCTTCTTCCTTTCTTCTAGCTCTCCCTACATCTTTGCCTTTGTCCCTCCTGTCCTTTTGCTGTCCCACCATCTTTCCCTCCTCTTTTCCCCTTACACTTCCCCCACCCATTTGCCTTCCTACCTCTTGGTCTTTCCCTCTGTATCCTTTTCCTTCCCTCCTTCCTCCCCCTTCCTTTTTGTATCTCACACTGATGTGTTGTCTGTCTCCCTCTCAGGACTGCCCGTTTATCGTCTGTATGACCTATTCCTTCCACACACCTGACAAGCTCTGCTTTATTCTGGACCTCATGAACGGTGAGTGAAACAAGCATCTCCACATATCAGCACTACCATCTTTTCACAAAAATGAATGTTTTGGTTTTCATGAGCATATCATGATCTTACTTCAAGAAACAGCTCTTGCAACAGGTTACACCATAATGACTAAAGCCCGCAGGCTGCAGGAACCCACGAAAAACTTCTAGCTAGCTATACCCAGCGGGGGACCACCCCGACGTCGGACGTGCCCCTGACGTCAGACACATCATAAAAGGGGCGGTCCCCCAGCATCCCCCAGTTCTTTTTCCACTGTCGACTCGCAAGCATAGACTCCACGGACGCCATCAGCTAACGAAGGACGCCAGAACTTTCAAATTTTCAGCGATTTTCTTCCATCACTGTTTCTTCCTTCGCATGTATTCGTCCCCGACCCCTTCAGCCGAAGGACACCCCTCCAAGTGCGTATGCGGCAAGCAGATTCTGTTTAAGGACAGGCATATGGCCTACGTTCGGTGCCTAGGCCCCAACCACGACACCAAGGCCTGCATCATATGCCAGCACTTCAACAACCGCACTAGGATCCGCTGCCAGAAGGCACATGAAAATTTTTTTTTGGAGCAAAAAGTTAAACAAATGGAGAGAGATTCATTCTCCTGAGGGGAATTGTCCCACAGGTCAGGGAAACATAGAGAAGAGAAGGGGGAAGGATAACGAGAGATCCCACTCGAACCGTACCTCGGACTCCCGGGCCAGCTCGGGCTCAAACCGCTCAGACAAGTCCCCTTCACGGGCAAAGTCTCAGCCCCCACCGGTCAAGATTTGGACGTTTGGTGAGTCAGGTACCCTGTCGTCTTTGCAACCTCTTAAAATCCGGCCTAAGGATTCCCTTAGCCAACCTGCAGGATTCTCTAGCCGGTCTGAGGCCTCAGACAAGCATCACAAACTGCCATCCAAGTCGGCCGCCAAGGTAGGCCCTGACTCCTTGGACCAGCATCGGGACACCGGCGTCAGGCACATCATAAAAGGGGCAGTCCCCCAGCATCTCCCAGTTCTTAGTAATAGTAAATGGAGTCCACAGTGAAGAAAGGGGGATTACTAGTGGGGTACCGCAGGGTTCAGTACTGGGGCTGGTCCTTTTTAATGTCTTTATAAGTGACATTGCAGAGGGACTGGAAGGGAAGGTATGTCTCTTTGCAGATGACACAAAGATCTGCAACAGGGTTGATACGCAAGGTGGGGTGGAAAGGATGAAAAGGGACTTGGCAAGGTTGGAGGAATGGTCAAATGTATGGCAGCTTAGATTCAGTGCAAAGAAATGCACCTTGGAAACAAAAACCCAGGGGAAGAGTACCCAATGGGGGGTGAGATACTGACAACAACAAAAATGGAAAGGGTCCTGGGGGTAGTCATATCAGACGACCTAAAGGTGGGCCAGCAATGTGAGGTGGCAGTTAGGAGGGCTGGGGGGATACTGGGATGCATAGGGAGAGACATCGCCAGTAGAAAACAGGAAGTTGTTGGCCCTCTGTACAGACAGTTGGGAAGACAACATCTGGAGTGCTGTGTACAGTTCTGGAGACCCAATCTCCGCAAAGACATAGACAAGGTGGAGGCTGTCCAGAGGAGGGCAACCAAAATGATACAGGGTCTGCACCAGAAGACATATGAAGAAAAGACTAAAGGAACTTAAGATGTATAGCCTCGAGAAAACGAGGGAGAGGGGGGACATGACAGAAACTTTCAAATACCTCAAGGGAATCAACAAAGTCCAAGACGGTAGCATCTTTCAGAAAAAGAGATGTGCAAGAATAATGGGGGCACAATTTTAAGATAGAGGGGAGACGGCTCAGAGGTAATGTGAGGAAGTATTTCTTCACAGAGAGGGTTGTGGATACATGGAACAGCCTTCCTGAGGAGGTCGTAGACTCAAAAACTGGGGAAATTCAAGAATGCATGGGACAGACATAAGGCAGTTCTACTGGGGGGTAGGAGGAAGTAGGCTGTTGGTTAACTAGGATCTGCAGCGTATCCATTAGGTGGGTAAATGGGCAGACTAGGTGGGCCAAGCGGTCCTTATCTGCCGTCAAATTCTATGTTTCTGTGACCAGAGATCGGTCTCCCAACCTCCGAGGGACCCCTCTGAGGCACCCGCTAGCGTACCACTGAGCTGACATCCTTGAAGCGGACGTCGGACCCTAAATGGTCTGCGGACCAGACAACCGCCAAGCGTCCGAAGGACCCAATGCCACAAATGGCCCCCACCATCTGCACCAGACGCCAGGGTCAGTTGGAAGACGATGCTGTGGATGTCGGAGCCCAGCAAGCTACCGACGACCAGACATTGAGTGACATAGAGGACTCAGGGTTGTCCCAGGACCCAACGACGGAGAAGTCCACCCCTCAAGGAGTGGAGCTCGGTCCCCCGGCAGGGAAAGCACAGACGCCAGGACCGTCATCAGGCTTAAACATTGAAGAGGTCAGGGAATTGTTCTCCTATTGGTGGGACACCATCCGAAAAGATGTAGTCCCCACAAAATCTATAGAGGAGACTCCCCCCTTCCCCCAGGAGGACACTCCCCAGTCTAGGGGCAGGTCTCGGGAAGGGGGGGGCAGGAAATTGGAAGAAGTACCATTCCAGAACCCATTCACAATCACCTAGCTCACAGGCATAAGAGCCTTGCAGAAGGTCTTGCTCTTCATCAGAAGGGTCCCGCCCGGACACCTCCAGTACTTCTAGATCACCTTCTCCTTTCAGTGTCCCTTCGCCCGACCCCAGGGATCAGCCTAGGTCCCCCCGGATGACTCCTCATTCATGGGCATAATGAGGCACATCCAAGAAAATATGGGTTGGGACACCGAAGAACTGGACCCCGAGAGGCAACGCCTGGCCAGGTACCTTTGGCAAAAAGATCCAAAGCCTGTGGTGGTTCTGCCTTTGGTGGATACCTTCCAGGACACCATGAAAGCTGCCTGGAAGCACCCATATTCCTCGCTCTCAGTCCCCAAGAAGGCGGACTACTTGTATAGGGCTCCGGCAGAGGACCCGTATTTGGGGCAGCAACCTGTGACAGATTCGTTGGTTATTACTGCCACCCATGACAGATCTCCGAGGCCCCAACACCTGAGTACACAGCCCCCAGATCGGGAGTTCAAGCAACTGGACTCGATGGGGAGACGCATGTATGCGTCGGCCACCTGCTCCATAAGATCTTTAAACTACCTGACTCATATGGTGCAGTTTCAGACTACACTGTGGGAACAAGGCCAAGACCTTCTGATGGATCTCCGGAAAGGAGACAAAAAAGAATAGCTTCTAAACCTTTTTTAAGACTTTCTCTGATGTTGGGACTCAGGTCCTTCAGGCTGCCTTTGATTTGGCAGACTCCACGACTAGAGGAGCGGCAACCGGTGTCTGCTTAAGGAGACACTCCTGGCTGAGGGTCTGCGGCTTTACACCGGATGTCCAGAAAGGCATCCTGGATGTGCCGTACAATGGTTATGTCCTTTTCGGAGAGGAATCGAGAGAGAGTAATTACTGAGCTGTAAGCTCCGTATAGGCCATGTGCAGACCAAGGCAGGGGCCCTTTCGGAAGGGCCAGAACCGTTTGCGTGGCAGACAGGGTCAGCAACAACCCCGATCTGGCCAGCAGCCCTGGGGCAGTTTTGTCCACAGAGGTCAGCCAAAATTTTCCAGAGGCCAGGGACAGCGAAATACAAAGCCTAACCAGCCCTTTGGACAAAACCCCACTGCAGTATGACTCCTTTCAGCCCCCTGCCCCACCTCTGGATCAAAGGGAAGAAAGAGTCAGGGGTCGCTTCGCGCACCACCTCCCCGGGTGGCAGAGGATAACCTCCGACCAATGGGTCCTACAACACATCAAACGAGGGCACTCTATACAGTTCCTCAACGGCCCCTTGTCAAGGCCTCCTCTGCGATCCCGTTACTCTGTACAGCATGCTCTGCTCATTCAGCAGGAAATCTCTGCCCGACTAGAAGAGGAGGCCATAGAGGTAGTCCCATGGAACCAGAGAGGAAGGGGAAACTATTCCCATTTCTTTCTGGTCCCAAAGAAGACGGGGAATCTACACCCGATACTGGATCTCAGCGACCTCAACACCTCAGTAGCATACAAACACTTCTGCATGGTCACTCTTACAGATCTCATCCCCATGCTCAGACAAAATGCTTGGCTAGCGTCATTGGACATGCAGGATGCATATCTCCATCTACCCATTGAAGGTTCCTGCGGTTCGAGTTTCTGGGATGCCACTACCAGTTTCGGGCCCTCCCCGTTCTCTCTCTCATTGGCACCATGGGTTTTCACGAAATGCCTAGCGGTAGTGGCAGCAACCCTCAGGAGGCAAGGCCACTATGTTTTTCCCTACCTGAATGACTGGCTTCTCATGGCTCCATCTCACGAGGAACTGAACAGGGCGATACAGGACACTTGCTCCCTATTCAAGTCGCTGGGTATCACCATCAGTTAGGAAAAGTCATTGTTGGTTCCAACCCAAAGACTGGGGTTCATAGGCGAGGTACTAGATACCTGCCAGGCCAAAGCTTTTCTGCCGGAACGCGGACGGGCCCTGATTCAGTCCATCAGCATGAGGAAGCAGGTTCCGGAAAGGACCATGCTTTGCCTCCTGGAGCACATGGCAGCGGCCATTCCCACAGTTCCACTCACCCATCTCCACATGAGGGTCACGCAGTGGGATCAATGACAAGATCATCTCGATCACCCTATTAGGGTTCCAAACTCCATCATACAAGCCCTGCAATGGTGGCTCATTCCAGAGTACCTTGCAAGAGGGGTCCCCTTTTCTACTCCCTCACCATCTCACCACGGATGCATCGAGGTCTGGTTGGGGCGCTCACCTAAACGGCATAAGGACACAGGGCACCTGGTCCCCACTGGAGTCTCATCTCCATATCAGTGTCCTAGACATGAGGGCAGTCCTGTACGCACTACAGGCCTTGCATTCAGAAATTCCCCTAGACCACTTACTGGTCCAGACTGACAACACCTCAGTGGTGTATTATATCAACAAGCAAGAGGGTACTCACTCCTACCAGTTTTGCTGGGAGGCGATGAGAGTTTGGAATTGGGCCCTGCAGCACGGCATCACTATTACTGCAGTGCATGTTCCCAGAGTTTGCAACATGATAGCAGACCTTCTGAGCAGGTCAAGATCCAGCACTCACGAGTGGGAACTCCTTCAGCCAGTCGCCGAAAGGCTGTTCGACAGATGGGGAATGCCAGACTTAGATCTGTTCGCACCCCCTTGCAACGCAAAACTGCCCAATTTCTGCTTGCTAGATCCAGGGCCTGTTGTTTTCTGGCGAGATGCGTTGTCCCTCTCCTGGACGGACAGGTTCCTTTATGCCTTCCCTTTGATCCAGAGGGTTCTCCTCAAATTGCAAGCAGAAGGAGCGACAATGATCATGGTAGCACCATTCTGGCCCAGACAGATCTGGTTTCCGCTGCTCCACCAGTTGGCGCAGGAGCCTCCGTTTCATCTACCAGTCAACTCACACTTGCTGTCCCAAGAAGGAGGGTATCTGGTTCACCCGAACTGCAAGTCCCTGAACCTGCATGCTTCGCTCTTAAGGACATAGCCATCATTAGGCATGGAGTAGCTCACAAAGTTGCCGACATACTGGTGGCAGCTAGAAAATCCTCCACTCATGCTACCTACGCCATGAAGTGGCGCAGGTTTTGCTTTTGGGCCACTGCACGGAATTTTGATCCATTCCACTGTTCAGAGAAGTCGGTCCTGGACTGCCTCCTTTCCTTGTTCAGGACGGATCTAGCATACTCCTCCCTGAAGGTACACTTTTGCATCGTTTTGGCCTACCATGCACCGATCAGTCAAAAAGCTCTAGCACAGCTAGAGGTGTCACAAGCTTTTCGGTATGGTAAAATTTTATTTATACAATGATACAGCCATTAGGGTTCCGAAAATCCCTGTTCACAAGGCTTACCTGTTTACATTATGCAAAATTATTACAACTATACATTTATAACAATACAGATTACAGAAAAGTACAGAACAATACATCAGAGTTTACAACCTCATCAATAACAGGCATATTAGCATTTTTAGATTTACATTAATTTCATCTATTACAACAACAGCGAAAACTAAGTTTGTGATTCAGGCCATTTTTAAAAACACGATCAGTAGTTAGTTCACTTAAAAAAAGGAGGAAGACAATTCAAACTTTTAGCTACTTGATATTGAACGGTCATTTCACTAAATCGATTTTTTAACTTTGGTATTATTAAATCTCTAGCACCAGTTTTTCTTAAATTTAAACCATGTTTTGGTTTTTGTAATTTGTTTTTTAAGTTATCTAAAGATTGATTTTTAAATATATTATGAACCTGATTTAGCCAGATTCCCCTAGCTCGTAAGTCTATTGGAATCCAACCCAAATCCATATACATAGTGCAATGTTGAGCTGTAAAATCACACCTTAACACAAATCTTGCAAGCTTATTATAAAGTGTATCCAAGTTATTTAAATGTTTTCTTGCTGTATGTCTGTAAATATGACTTCCATAGTCAATAACCAGCATTATCAATTGATAGATCATAATCAATCTTGTTTCTCTTGTCATACAATTTTTTATTCGTCTCATAGCTCCAATCTTAACATGTGTTTTCTTAATTAAATTTGTTATATGATATTGGAAAGTAAGACATTGATCTATATGTACTCCTAAATATTTATATGTTTCAGTTTGTTCTAAAAACTTACCCTCTTGTGTCTTTATATTTAATTTTGAAATTCCCTTTAAGTCCAGTGCAAATGACATAACCTGTGTCTTTTTACTATCAACTAATAAACCCAGAGGTGAAAAGTGACCTTGCATGATGCTAAAGTCACTCTGTAAGTTTAGTTCTACTTCACTTATAGTTTTTCCCTCTGCTACTAAAACCATATCGTCTGCGTATAGACGAATTTTTGAATGTCCAATTTTCTTTGGCAAGTCATTTAAATAGACTATGAACAGGAGGGGCCCAGGATAGATCCTGGGAACCCTCTTGTTACATAGTCCATTCTTGACTAGTGTCCATTTAGGACAACAAATTGTGATCTTTATCAAGGTATGATATAAACCAATTGCAGGTTTCTTCCTCCACCCCTATTTTCATTAATGAGTTTATCAAAATACTATGGTTTACTAAATCAAGTAACTTTAGATAGGTCCATATGCTACCACACCCACAGACTTAGCTTCCCAGGAGGTTGCTATAAGATCAAAAAGTCAGTGAGTGCGGTAGCGTGGACCTACCCTGCCTGAAACCATACTGTTGTTGAGTCAATTTATTATATTTTTCCAAGTAGTCCATTAACTGATCATGGACAATTTTTTCAAATAACTTGGATACTGTGGACAGCAAGGCTATTGGACGGTAATTTGAAACATCCTTTGGATCCCCTCCCTTATATATTGGTATCACTTTGGCTAATTTCCAACTAGAGGGAAACTGTCCCTCTCATAGACTCCAGTTAAAAAATGTCCCTTAGTGTAGGTGACAATTCCATAGCAGCCTCTTTTAATAATTTATTATCTATTCTATCTGGGCCACTTGCTTTATTTATTTTTAATCTATTTGTGTTTTTTAGAACTTCTTTGTTTATCACTCTCTTAAACCTGAATTTGGGTTCTTTCTCATCTTGGGGACTCTCACCCTTTACTTCATTCAAGGTATTAGTTTTAGTTATGAAATCTAATTTCAGATCGGGGAGATTTATGAAATAATCATTCAAAATTTCCGCAGCTTTATTTGTTTCATACACTTTTCCATTCTGACTCAATTTTATTTCACTTTGTATGGCATTCTACACCTGAAACCACCCATCAGAGAGCTGGTTTCTCCTTGGGACCTCCTCTTTGTACTAAAGCAGCTGTCGCTACCACCTTTTGAACTAGCCGCAAGTTGCGAGCTTCGCTCCTCTCTTGGAAGTCCCTGCTTTTAGTGGCGGTTACCTCTGCCCGAAGGATATCGGAGAGCCATGCACTCATGTGCAAGGAATCCTATTTAGTTTTTCACAAGGACAGGGTGTCCTTGAGAACTAATCCTAAGTTTCTCCCCAAAGTGATGTCGGAACTCACACTCAACCAAGACATTGACTTGCCAGTGTGCTTCCCTAACAACACCAATAAAGGAGAGGCTGTCTTTCACACCCCCCTTGGATGTTCAGCGCGTACTCAGATACTATCTGGACAGGACTAAGCCCATCCAAAGGACTGACCAGCTTTTTATCTCCTTCGCTCACAGAATGCTTGGGGCTCCAGTGTCCAAGCAGACACTCACCAAGTGGTTAGTGAATTGTATCACCTTTTGCTACTAGAACTAAAACAAACCCTTATCTGGCCAGGTAAAGGGTCACTCCACCAGGGCAGTGGCCACTTCCTTTGATTCCATTTGTGCGCCAGCCACATGAGTACAGTGCATACTTTCATCCGGCACTATAGTCTGGACATTGCTTCCAGGCGCAGAGCGGGTTTTGGGCTTGCAGTCCTCCAAGGGCTGCTTTCATGAGAGATTCTGTCTCCCTTCCTCTCTCACCCTTGTGTCCCTCTCCCAACTTCAGAGTTTATCTGGTACCGCTTGGTACTCAGTCCTTATGGTGTAACCTGCTGCAAGAGCTGTTTCTCAAAGTAAGATAGTGCAGTTAGGCAAGAACTTACCGTAACAGTAGATCTTCGAGAACAGCTCTTGCAGCAGGTAGTTTCCTTCCCACCTTCCCCTCAGGGGGTTATCTTTCTTCTTACAAATTCAGACAGATTTTTGTCCTTAGCCTTCCTCTGGAAGGCGGATCCACTGTCTCCCCTTCTGTGTCACATTGCTATGCCGGGAGTCTCCAGCAGGAGAACAGAGGGATGTTAGGGGACCGCCCCTTTTATGATGTGTTTGACATCGGGGGCAGTCCCCAGCTGGGTATAGCTAACTAGAAGTTTTCCGTGGGGTTCTGCAGCCTGCCAGCTTTAGTCCTTATGGTGTAACCTGCTGCAAGAGCTGTTCTCAAAGATCTGCTGTTATGGTAAGTTCTTATGTAACTGTACTTTTTGGTTGTTTTCCTCTAAACTTCCTCCCTGAGTGCTGCACCATTTCAGAGAGGGGCGGTGTGTGCACGCGTTTGTGTGTGTCCCTGTTACAGTGCATATCCCAGGCTGTCCCTACTCTGTGGTGGGAGGGGCAGTGTATGTGTGTGTCTCCATTAGTGTATCTGTCCTGGGCTGCCCTAACTCTGGTTGTAGAGGTGGTGTGTGTGTTCTGGGCCATCTGTACTCTGGTGAGAGGGGCAGTGTGCGTATGTCCCCATTACAGTGCATACCCCCAGGCTGCCCATGCTCTGGGACGGGAGGGGCAGTGTGTACGTGTGTGTGTCTGATCCCATTACTGTGTATTTTCTGGGCTGTCCCTGCTCTGGGATGGGAGGGCAGTGTGTGTGTGTGTCCACTACTGTGCATTTCCTGGGCTGTCCCTGCTCTGGGATGGGAGTGTGTGTGTGTGTGTGTGTGTGTGTCCAATGCTGTATATTTTCTGGCCGGTCCCTGCTCTGGGATTGAAGGGGTAGTGTGTATGTGTATGTGTCCCCATTACTGTGTGATCTGGCTGTCCCTGCCCTGTGATGAGGGGCAGTTTGTATGCGTGTTTCTCTGTTATTGTGTATGTGCTGGGCTGTCCCTATTCTGTGATAGGAAGTGGCATTTCCTGTACTCTGTGCCCTTTATAAGTAGCACCTAAACCCTTACAATTGCATTACTCACTTTGGGCTGCATGGTGCCGTGCTTTCCACAATTTAAATGTTTATATTTCCTTAAACGTTTGTCAATTTGTAACTGTTCTCAATTCTTCCGATATGCTTTAGGAGACTTTTTCTGTCCTGCCATTTTGTGGCAGTTTTGTTCCTCATTTAAACACATTGCAGACTGGCTGAAGTTATTTGAGGGAAAGTGAGCAGCAGCTAGTACAGCCGACAGCAATATCCCTCCTTGGCCAGTTGACAGTGGTGGACAGTCCCACTCCCTTGATGTTTGGAGGTCACCATGGGTGACACCCCTTTAATCCAGGGGGCCAGGAGGGTGAGTGTGTTAGCAAACAGCCGATACCTGTATCCCTCCTTGATCAAATGGCCAGAGTGTGTGAACACTGGATGCAACCACACACACACACATAGAAACATAGAATTTGTCGACTGAAAAGGGTTGCTTCGCTCACCTGGTTCCTGCTTAGTTGGTCTCCGCAGACACTACCTGGTCTCTGGTTACCCTTCCTGCCTATTTACTATTATTCCTTTACGTCTGTCCCATGAATGCTTGAAGCCCCCACTGTTTTTGCCTCCACCACTTCTACTAACAGTGTGTTTGTCATGTACCACCCTTTCGGTGAAGCAGTGCTTCTCACATCCCTCTTGAACTTCCTCTCCCCCCAGCTTCTTGGCATGCCTCCTGGTCCTGGTGCTAGTTCTCATTTAAAAGAGACCCCCCCCCACCTTGTTTACCCCCATGGGGTACTTGTAGGTGTCTATCATGCCCCTTCTTGCTCTCCTTTCTTCTAGGGTGTTCATAGTGAGATCCCTCAGTCTCTGCTTGCAAGGCTTTTGATGCAGCCACTGCACCATTTTAGTAGCCCTCCTCTGGACAGCCTGTGTCTGTGTCTTTTCTGAGTTGCGGACTCCAGAACTTCTGCTGTGTTCCACTCATGATCTAGGACATGTCTGGTGACCGAGTTTAAAGCCCTTTAGTGACTTCCTCCCCTCTCTGGATTGGCTGCAGGCAGGCATGTGTTCGCCATTCTCCTCTGCATGTCCCCCGGCCTTCCAAAATGGCCAACTTCCTGTTTCTGCTTGCCGAAAATGAAAACACTTATTAAGCAGCCTGTTCTGCTAACAAAAAAACATTTCTGTCAGTGACTTGCTTGTTACCCCTTACCCAGTTGGCACTGCCACTCACAGCCTCTGTGCCTTATGATTGGCAGTCATCATGGCTGACCCCACCCCTTTTGTTTCCTCCAGGAGGGTCCAAATCCCTCCTTGGTCAGCTGGCTGGGGTGTTTTTTGGGTGCCAGATCACTCCCTTCCGCCAGTAGTTGGAGGTAAGCATGGCTGACTCTTTTTTGGGGGGATGTGGGTGAGTGTGTGAGCAACTGCTAGGACAACCAACAAAGATATCCCTCCTTGGATGGCTGGGGGCTGAATGCCAGATTCTCCCATTCCACTGTGATTGGAGGCCATCATTGCTGACCCTTTTGGGGTGCAGGGGGCGGCAGGCGAGTGTGTAGTGACTGACAGCACAGCTGAGACCAGTATCCTTACTTGGTCTTTTGACAGGGGAGCATGAATGCCGGTTGCACCTCCCTAAAAAAAAATGATTAGACAACACCGCCCCGTTTTACCGGCTGGTAGGGCAGGCGATGCTAAGTGTCTGCTAGCACAACTAACACCAGGTATCCCTCCTTGGTTGGCTGGCAGTGGGGGATTGAATGCCAGATCCTCCCCTCTCCCCATGATTGGAAGTCACCATTGCTGACTCCTTTTTTTGGGGGGGGGGGGGCGAGTGTGAGAGTGACTGTTAGTACAGCCGACACCCGTATCCTTACTTGGTCAGCTGGCAGGGGGAGTATGAATGCTGGATGCCCTTCCTCCCCCACAAAACGAGGATTGGAGATCCCCATGGCAGCCCTCTTTTTTTCAGCCGGAAGGGTGGGCGTGTGTTGAGTGACTGCTAGCACAGCCAACACTAATTTCCCTCCTAGGTCAGCTGGAATGGGGTGCATAAATGCCCGATGAGCCCCCAAAGCTCACTGACTCATCCAGCCCCCAACCTGTTCTGCTGAGACTTTGGGGTGCAGATGGAAACTTCAGCCACACAGTAACACGACACTGCTGCCACACTTCTGGTCCGCATGATCAGTGTGATCATTTCCCCGTCTTCCACCCTGGACACATGGAGGCACTATGGCTGCCCTCGTCCTCTGGCCAGGAGTGGATGGCGCCGGGTGAGTGGTGACAGCAGTGCCATGTTTCCCTGGTCCTCTGGGAGGAAGTGCACAAACACTGGATGGGCCTGTACCCTCCCCTTCCCAAACTGACATTCCTAGCACCGCGTTCCCCTCCCCACACCAGCATTCCTAGCACTGCACTTTAACAAAAAGACAGGCTTCTTTCCCACAGCTCAGGCCTACTGCAACGGCTTGTACCACTGTGGCTCAGGCCTAGTGCAACGGCTTGTACCACTGTGGCTGAGGCCTACTGCAACGGCTTGTACCACTGTGGCTCAGGTCTACTGCAACGGCTTGTACTGCTGTGGCTCAGGCCTACTGCAACGGCTTGTACCACTGTGGATTGTTGGATCAAGTAAGGCAAGTTTTTGGCATCTCTTTCCTGCACACAGAAACACACACGGTTGCCATTTGCTGTTATCCTTTGATTTGAAGGTTGAAGCTTCGATGATTGTCTGTTAAAAAAATCTATAGTTTTTAAAATATTAATAAAATTAGGCCATTGTCTGTCACAAAAGCATGTCCTTTCGCAGCTCGTGAAGCTGCTTTCACGAGGCTTAGGAGTGGTGAAAGTGGGGAAGAGAACAGATAACCTTGCTCATTAAACGTTCTTTTTTTTTTTCATTTGTAATTTATGGTATTTTTACTTTCTCCCCGAGGCCGCAGCGTAGACATCGTGTGCATGCCGTGGAGGCGCATACTCACACACACCAGGATCCGGTGGCCCTTCCACCTCCCAGACTTGCGTTGCCGCTCTAGTCCACCTGTGCTGCCCACTGGACCTCCACCCAGTGGGTGCAGGACTACAGCAGAGCAGACATCCACCCTTTGGGGGAGAGTCACAGCTCGATCCCCCTCCACCCTCCCAAGCCGGCTCCCTGGCACCCAAGGTCATTCCCAAACTTGGGTCGCCGGTATAGCACAAGGTAAGGCACCTCAGCCCTCTGCGCCACCGGGCCGGCACTCATTAACGTTTTTCAAGATATTAATGAAATTATGCTGAAGTGAGTGCCAGAAAAACAGGCCTTGCTTTTCTCATTTGTGTGCCTGTTTTTCATTCTCAAAACGCTTTCATGTGATACAGTCTCACTTTGTGGCAGTCTCGAAACAAGAAAAATCTTAGATGCATGTCTGTGAACGTGCAGCTGAAATCAGCTACGTGTACTGTATGTGACCCAATTGTCAAGCTACAGGTTTGGTTTGAACGATCATGTCACTTAGTATTGGTATTACTCTTATTATCCTGTCAAAGTAAGAAAGTGATTTATACGGCAGTGCTTGCTGAGAGGCTGTCGATATTAAGAGTAAGGCCAGCACTTTGTCAGTATGGTTCAGACCTTGAGACAACATACCACACCACAGATCTGCAACGGTTCCAGTGACTTTCAGTGTTTTATTTCCCCACTTGGGATGATTTGTGCTTTATTCCTAATAGATGTAATAACGTTTGTTTTCTTTTTATACTCACACACGCACAATACTGCTTTTTGTCCAGAATTGTTCTTAACCTTTTGATTTCTCTGTCAGGTGGGGATTTGCACTACCACCTCTCCCAGCACGGCGTCTTCACTGACTCAGACATGCGGTTCTACGCAGCAGAGATCATCTTGGGACTTGAGCACATGCACAGCGCTTTGTAGTGTGCAGGGACCTCAAGTGGGCGAAGTGGGGTTACTCAAGCACATGCACAGCTGCTTTGTGGTGTGGACCTCAAGACAAATTCGGGGGTTACAAGAGCACATGCACAGCTGCTTTAATAGTGTAACGGGACCTCAAAGGTGAATTTTGGGGGGGGGCACTTGAGGCACATGCACCACTGCTTTATAGTGTACTTGGACCTCAAGGTAAATTGGTGGGGGGGGGGGTTACACGAGCAGATGCACAGCTGCTTTGTGGTGTATCACCACCTCAAGGTAAATTGCCACTGCCTGCAGCACGAGCCAGCCCAGAGAGAGAGAGAGAGTGCAGCCAGTAACGTGACCCATCGCAGTGGGGCGCGAAGGGAGATGGTGTACCAGTGACTCATTGCAGATGGTGGGGAGGTAGATGGTGCAGCCAGTGATGTGACATCGCAGTGGGGCGGAAAGGGAGATGGTGAGCCAGTGACACATTGCAGTGGATGGAGAGGTAGATGGTGCAGCCAGTGACGTGACATTGCAGTGGGGCAGGAAGGGAGATGACCCAGCCAGTGCACACACCCATCGGAGTGAGACAGGGAGAGAGATTGTACAGCCAAGCCAATGACCCATTGCAGGGGGGTGGGGAGGTAGATGGTGAGCCAGCCCAGTGACCCAACACAGTGGGGCGGGAAGGGAGTTGGTGAGCCAGTGACTCATCGCAGTGGGGCGGGGAAGTAGATTGTGAGCCAGCCCAGCATCCTGTCGCAGTGGGGTGGGAAGGGAGATGGTGAGCCAGCCCAGTGACCCAATACAGTGGGGCGGGAAGGGAGTTGGTGAGCCAGTGACTCATCGCAGTGGGGCGGGGAAGTAGATTGTGAGCCAGCCCAGCATCGTGTCACAGTGGGGTGGGAAGGGAGATGGTGAGTCAGCCCAGTGACCCATCGCAGTGGGGCGTGGAGGGAGGTGGTGAGCCAACACAGTGGATACCCTTATGTTTTGCCAAGGCTCACTATCCCGACACTGATCTGCCAGGGCAGTATTGCCCAATGTGTTCAGTGTCCAGACAAAGAGCATCCCGGCATGACGAAAACCCGACGGACGTTACAGGGGTAAGGTAGCAGATGTGACGGCTTCCTTCCTTACCTCCTGTGGATGGATCCCAAGTTGTGGAGGAATCGGGAGGCTGGCCGAGCTGCCCCAGTGGCGTTGCAGGCTAAACCACTGGTAGCTCAGCCAGTGTGCTCTGGGAGACGCGTGTTCTGTCCCAAGCTGTGTCCTGGAATTTTTTTGCACATTTGTACCCCTGTAACTATTTTTTGTTAACTCTGAGGTCCGCTCACCCTCAGAGTTGGATATATCAGTTACGGGGGGGGTGGGGAGGAGCCGAATCAGATGCCTGAAATCGTATATTCGGGCATCTAATTGACTCGAGAGTGTTCATCTCAGGCCAGTGGGGTCGGTATCCTGAGACTCTGGGAAACTGAGATAGGGATACCATAGTATATCCACCTAGTGACCCATCACAGTGGGGCAGGGAGGGAGATGGTGAGACAGCCCAGCGTCCTGTCGCAGTGGTGGAGAAGGGAGACTGTGCAGCCAGTGTACACACCCACCCTAGTGAGGCAGGGAGGGAGATGGTGCAGCCAACTTCGTGACCTATTCCAGTGGGGTGGGGAGGGAGATGGTGCAGCCAGCCCAGCGACCTATCACAGTGGAGTGGGAAGGGAGATGGTGCAGCCAGTCTAGCGACCTGTCATAGTGGGGTGGGAAGGGAGATGGTGCAGCCATCCCAGAGACCTATCACTGCAGGGGAGGGAGGTGGTGCAGCCATCCCAGCAACCTATCACAGCGGGGAGGGAGGAGATGGTGAAGCCAGCCCAGCGACCTATCACAGCGGGGTGGGGAGGGAGATGGTGAAGCCAGCCCAGCGACCTGTCGCAGCGGGGTGGGGAGGGAGAGTGATGGTGAAGCCAGCACAGCGACCTATCGCAGCAGGGTGGGAGGAGATGGTGGCCAGCCCAGCGACCTATTGCGGAGGGAGGAGATGGTGGCCAGCCCAGCGAACCTATCGCAGCGGGGTGGGGAGGAGGGAGATGGTGAAGCCAGCCCAGCGACCTGTCGCAGCGGGGTGGGGAGGGAGAGTGATGGTGAAGCCAGCACAGCGACCTATCGCAGCGGGGTGGGGAGGGAGATGGTGAAGCCAGCCCAGCGACCTATCATAGTGGAGTGGGGAGGGAGATGGTGAAGCCAGCCCAGCGACCTATTGCGGAGGGGAGGGAGATGGTGAAGCCAGCCCAGCGACCTAACGCAGTGGGGTGGGGAGGAAGATGGTGAGGCCAGCCCAGCGACCTGTCACAGCGGGGTGGGGAGGGAGATGGTGAAGCCAGCCCAGCAACCTATTGTGGTGGGAAGGTAGATGGTACAGCCAGTCCAGCGACCTGTCGCAGCGTGGTGGGGAGGGAGATGGTGAAGCCAGCCCAGCGACCTATCACAGCTCAGTGGGGAGGGAGATGATGCAGCCAGCCCAGTGACCTATCGCAGCGGGGTGGGAAGGGAGATAGTGCAGCCAGTACACACACCCATTGCAGTGAGGCAGCGAAGGAGATGGTACAGCCAGCCCAACAACCTGTTGCAGTGGGGGAGCCAGCCCAGCGACCTGTCAGAGCCGGGTGGGGAGGGAGATGGCAGCCAGCCCAGCGACCTGTCACAGCGTGGTGGGGGGGGGGAGATGGCACAGCCAGTCCAGTAACCTGTCACAGCGCGGTGGGGAGGGAGATGGTGCAGCCAGTCCAGTGACCTATCGCAGTGCAGTGGGAAGGGAGATGATACAGTCAACCCAGTGACCTATCGCAGTGGGCCGAGGAGGGAGATAATGTGGCCATTGCAAGGAGAGAGGGAGATCTGGTGACCCAGCCCAGTGACCTGTTGCAGTGGGATGAGGGAGCCAACCCAGCGACCCATTGCAGTGGGACGGGGAAGGAGATGGTATAGTCTGCAGTGACCCATTGCAGTGGGGTGGGGAGGGAGATGGTACAGTCTGCAGTAACGCATTGCAGTGGGCGGGAAGGGAGATGGTGCAGTCAGCAGTGACCCATTGCAGTGGGGTGGGAAGGGAGATGGTGCAGTCAGCAGTGACCCATTGCAGTGGGGTGGGGAGGGAGATGGTACAGTCAGCAGTGACCCATTGCAGTGCGGTGGGGAGGGAAATGGTACAGTCAGCAGTGACCCATTGCAGTTTGACGGGGAGGGAGATGATTCAGTCAGCAGTGACCCATTGCAGTATGACGGGAAGGGAGATGATACAGTCAGCAGTGACCCATTGCAGTGGGGCAGGGAGGGAAGTGGTACAGTCAGCAGTGACCCATTGCAGTGGAGCGGGGAGGGAGATGGTATAGTCAGCAGTGACCCATTGCAGTGCAGCGGGGAGGGAGATGTTATAGTCGGCAGTGACCCATTGCAGTGCAGCGGGAAGGGAGATGGTATAGTCAGCAGTGACTCATTGCAGTGTAGCGGGGAGGGAGATAGTACAGTCAGCAGTAACCCATTGCAGTGGAGCGGGAAGGGAGATGGTATAGTCAGCAGTGACCCATTGCAGTGCAGCGGGAAGGGAGATGGTACAGTCAGCAGTGACCCATTGCAGTGGGGCGGGCAGAGAGATGGTACAGTCAGCAGTGACCCATTGCAGTGGGACGGGCAGGGAGATGGTACCGTCAGTAGTGACCCATTGCAGTGGGGCGGGCAGTGAGATGGTACAGTTAGCAGTGACCCATTGCAGTGGGGCGGGCAGAGAGATGGTACAGTCAGCAGTGACCCATTGCAGTGGGACGGGTAGGGAGATGGTACCGTCAGCAGTGACCCATTGCAGTGGGGCGGGCACGGAGATGGTACAGTTAGCAGTGACCCATTGCAGTGGGGCAGGGAGGGAAATAATACAGCCACTCATTGCAGTAGGGCAGGGAGGGAGATGGTGCAGCCAGCGCAGCAACCTATTGCAGTGGATCTGGAATGGAGATGGTACAGCCAGCGCAGCCACTCATTGCAGTGGGGCAGGGAGGGAAATGCTGCAGCCAGTGTAGTCACCCTTCACAGTAGGGCCTTGAACCTGATCTCTTGCGAGGAGCTGCGTATGTTCCACTGCTCCCTGCAGTGCTGACAGAAAGGAGGTGAGTGGGTGAAGAGTTCAAGGGAGGGAAAACTGCTGGAAAAGTCTGGCTGCCTTCACCATGACGGCCACCAGTTCTTTCCAGGCCCTGCCCCATGGAGCCCAACTTGAATCCTTGGTCCAAAGGGGAATGATGGCCCTGCTTCAGGGAGCAAGCAGCGGGGTGGTGGCATCGTAGTGTCATAGAATTAGTGGACAAGGAAAGATGGGCAGAATTGTATCGGGGGGGGGGTATGGGGTCCCCAGGAACCAACATTGCTGCGTCCCCTTAATCATCTGAGTTGTAAAATATTAATAAACATACGGTCCCCAAAGCTTGTGCTCCTGTGAGGTAGACAGGCAGGTGTAGGGGAGGAAGTAAACAGAAAAATGTGCCACTTCAGCATG
This sequence comes from Neoceratodus forsteri, assembly GCA_016271365.2. Lineage (NCBI taxonomy): Eukaryota > Metazoa > Chordata > Ceratodontiformes > Ceratodontidae > Neoceratodus > Neoceratodus forsteri. The sequence continues at coordinate 37,004,371 of JADMNL010000033.1, forward strand.
ACGGCTGACCACCCTCGCTCTCTTTTCACACCACCTGACCTCTCAGCGCACTGACTGCACCCTCTTAGTCGTTTTCGCGACATTGGGAAGCACTTTCTCCTAGCAGATGTGGTTAGGGGCTTGAAGCAGACATACCAGTGTGGAGGGATGACTGCACCCCCTTCCCCACAGGAGCCTTGAGGTGGAGTTCAGTAGCAGGTAGGGAGTTTTGCTGGCAGCAGGAGCACTGAAGGGTTCGAAAGAGTGGGAAGGGGGGAATGGGAGGGCACAGACACGAGCCAAAATAAAACCCGTTGAACAAGTGGGAAAAATCCCGGTTCTATTGGCGTGGATATTGTTCTGTATCCACACTTTGGCAGTTCCATTGGAAATGCTGATTCATCAGACATCTTGAAGCTAAGCTTCTCCCATCACCTGGGCAGTATATCCCCTGACTCTGCTGGAAGAACAGGTCACCTCCTTCGTGGTTCTTGCTTACGATTTATTGCGCCATTAGTGAATCTTTCTTTCTGAATTTTTCAAAACCATTTTGAGTTCTTTCTCAGCCTCTTCGACTCTCCTTCATTATCAACGATGAAGCACTGGAAGCTGGGCTTCAGATTCCATGTACAGTGCCGGCAGAAGTCGTTGGTCACCTACCCGCATGACATGGGCCTGTACTGTCTGGAGGGGCAGCATGACATGGCTGGGTGCAGTTTGTCTCTCTCGATGCTTCTGTAATCTCTTAAGGATCGAAAGCATTGGCTTACCTTTACCTTTGGCTGGGCTTCAGAGTAGGATATAAGAAGGTCTCAGGCTGCCACAGCTGCATTGCAGCTTGGGACCTTTGAGGAGCAGGAAGTGGCGGTTGCTGAAGTGGTACCTCCTCAGTATTGATGCTGCTCCTGGCTTGGGTCAGTGTCAGAGGGTCAGTCATGGAGGGATTCCGTGAGATGTGCATGGCCCTTCAGATCTTGGGGGAGAGCCCTGCTCACTGTGGCAAGAAACACAAGCGCCGCGGGTGCCAGTCATGGGACTGGGAGAGATTGAAGTTCTCCCGATCCCTCGACTCCCCGACAGCTCGATTATGGGCGAGACCCCCTCGATTGAGAGGAAAGTTGAGAGCTCCTCAGTTCACCCATCGGGCTTATCGACCTCTACTTTGGTCTATCAGGCTGTGGAGATTCTCCTTGAGCCTGTCGGATGAGAGCAAGGATTCGATCTCCTAGACCCCGGTGCTTCTAGTCCTCAGGAGGACGAGAACCGGTCAGTGTCCCTGACTGGTTCGCCTCGGGAGCAGCCTCCACCAGTAGTCGAGCCTTCTAAACCTGTCTTACTCATTGTTGCCAGGCATGTGGTCTACCACAACCAGCCAGAAGGCTCTAGTCAGTTTTTGGGTTGACTATCAAGGCCTTGATGGTGGCATTCCTGCTGTTGATCCCGCTGGGCCGCAGGCATCAGCATCAGTGCTCCTTGACCTCCCCATCAGGTGAGGAAAGCACTGACATAAGATGTGTTGGTGCCATGATGAACTTCTTCGGCAAAAGTGGGCAATTGCGGGATGGGTGGGGTAGTGCTCCACACCTGAACCTTAGGTCACCTGGTAGCTGATAGTGATTTCCTTGTTGGTCCACGCAACACTGCTTCCACACCCCTGTGGGCAGAGCCACCACAGCAGCTAAAGTTGGGCACTACGACTAAGGAGACACCGTCTCAGCAACCCGGCTTGCCAGGCCAGTTGCTGGTGGAGATCACCCAGTTCGTGGGTACCCCAGTAGTCCACAACTATGATCTTTCATCCATGGCGTCCTCAACTGGGGCTCAGTTGAGGATGTAACCACTGTCCATAGGCCAGTGTGTTTTGGAGCTCCCATCTGATTGATATCGGAGTCCATGCATGTCTTTTGAAAAAGTTGGAGGAAAAGTGTGCAGCTAAGGTCATAGTAAACCTGGGTAGATACGCAGCTACGGTCATAGTAAACCTGGGTAGATACACAGCTAAGGGCATAGTAAACCTGTGTAGATACCTGCTAAGTTCATAGTAAACCTGGGTAGATATGCAGCTAAGGTTATAATAAACCTGGGTCGATACGCAGCTAAGGTCATAGTAAACCTGGGTCGATACGCAGCTAAGGTCATAGCAAACCTGGGTAGATACGCAGCTAAGGTCATAGCAAACCTGGGTGAATACCTGGTTAAAGGGGAGGTAGCTGAAGGCTGTGGTCAGCGGGGTCAAATCTGAATAGAGGGAGGTCAGAAGCGGGGTACCACAGGGATCTGTCCTGGGTCCAGTCCTCTTCAATATGTTTAACAGCATTGGTGAGGGGATCCAGGGCAGACTGCATCTCTTCACAGATGACACTAAGCCCTGTGGGAGGGTGGATAGCGACGAGGGAATCACAGAAATGCAGAGTGACTTACAAAAGCTAGAGGGGTAGTCTGAGGTTTGACAGTTGAAGTTCAACGCCAGAAAGTGCAAGGTAATGCACCTAGAGAACAGCAACCCCAGGACAGAGGACTGGATAGGTGGGGTGAGACTTAGTCCTACGGCTGAAAAGCAGAACCTTGGAGTCATCGTCATTGACTCCCTCAAACAATCACGTCAGTGCAACAACGCATATAGGAAAGCGAGTATGATTCTGGGAAGTATCGGGTGGGGTACTGATAGCAGAAGGGAAGTATTACCTCTTCCCTTCTGCTATCAGTACTCCTCCCGATACATCCCACCATCCTGCTTACTTTGCTGTATGTCTTGTTGCACTGACGCGATTGTTTGGAGGAGTAGATGGATTCTTAGTGAGGCCATACCTGGAGTACTGCGCCCAGTTCTGGAGTTCTCTCCTCAGAAAGGATAGAGATAGGCTGGAGACTGTGTAGAGCAGGATAACAAAACTAGTTCAGGGCCAACAGGGCAGGTCCTATAAGGAGCACCTCAAGGCACTGAACTTGTAGTGGCTGGAGACCAGAAGCGAGAGGGGAGATCTGACAGCGAGACCTTTATGTTCCTAAATGTAATTAACAAGGGGAATTGTGGGGAACTATGTAGCGTCACATGGACATGAGTGGAAACTGACAGGAGGGAAGTTCAGGAAGGACATGAAGTACTGTTTTACAGAAAGGGTGGTGGAACCATGGAACAGTCTTCTAGGTGAAGTGGGTACTAAAACCATTGGTGGTTTCAAGCATGGTTGGAACAGAATGAAGGGTATAATGTAGGGTCGGGGCAGCAGAAACTGGGAGGAGAATGGGGGGAAGGTTGGGAGGGCTTTGACCCTGGAGGAACAGTATATCCCAGGGCTAAATAAGGAGCTTGGGCAGACTAGATGGACTATTGGTCTTTTTCTGCCGTCATTCGCTGTTTCTGTGTTTACCCTCTCTCGGGAGTTTTTGATGAAATCCTCCTTCACCTCCCTGCTGACCAGCAGTTCCTGGTGAAGTTAGTTCAAGACTAAGGTTAGTCACTGGCTAAACACCAACTCCAGACAACCTTGAACATGGGTGACTCCTGTGCCCATGCCATGGCAGCAGTCTTCTCCATGTGTCCAGGGCCTGGTTGCATCTGTTCATGTTTACAGCGGACACCCAGCACAAGCTGGCCAATATAACTTTCTTCAGCACTGACCTGTTTGTCCCTGGGGTGGAAGGACATCTCAATTACATTGAGAAGTCCAGTGCCATCCTTGATTCTGTGGCATCGTCCCAGAAAGACCAGAAGCAGAAGCCTAAGAAAAAGGCTGTTCAGTACCGGTCCTTACAGCTATAGTCTCTTTAGCAGCAGCACCAGCAGGGACAGTACCAGGCCTGGAGCCCAAAACCCAGTATTGGTGGTCAAGGCCTCAAGCGAGGTGAGGGCAGGGGAGGTGGTCACCCTCCGTTGGCTGCGGCCAGTACCCCCACAAAAGCTGCACAGTGGCAGGTTGGGGGTGCTATCCCTCCACCCGTCCTGTCCCTGTCTGCGCTCCACAATGGGGGGTTGGTTAAATTGGTTCCCGCCATGTTGGTCCACTGTCACAATGGACAAGTGGGTATTAGAAGTGGCAGGCAGAGGGCTTCCTCGACTTTGAGGCCCTCCCACCTTACTGACTCCATGCTCCTTGGGAGTCCAGGACGTTGCAGGACACTCTGTCCACCCATGGGGAGGACAGTGGTCAGCTCCTCACAAAAGGTGCCATAGCCTGTGTCCTGGATGCCTTGGCCAGTCAGTTACTTGTCCAGGTACTTCCTGTTTCCTAAACTGACAGCATGTTGGCGCACCATACTGGATCTGCATGATCTGAAACCATTCATGCAGAAGCACAAGGATGCGTTTTCCACATCCCAGTCTGACCATTCCACCGCTGGTACCTCCAGTTCCAGGTCCTGCCCTTTGGTGCCCAGGATCTTCAACAAGTGCATTGCAATGGTGACAGCCTTACTGCTGCATCAAGACGCCAAGGTGTATCCCTGCCCAGATGCCATCCAGAGAGACCTTTGAGAGGTCCAGAGATCTGGCTGTCCTGATCTGCCAGGACTTACAAACATACAAATGTGCCAGCGGAAACAGACCACCCGGTCTGTCTAAGTCTGCTCGAGTGTGCAGCTAGCACCCCTACTTTGCAGCTGCCCCACCCCTTCTCCCAGTTGTCATCCCACTGCCACCCCCACCTCCCCACCCTCACTCTTCCCCTGTTCCCTGTCCCATGCCCTTTTGAAACAGTTCACAGATTTGTGTGTCACCCATTCTGGTAGGACGTTCCATTTTGCTACCACCCTCTCTGTGACTTGGGCTTGCTTGTCAACCCAGACAAGTCCGAATTGGTACGGTCGCAGGTAATCAAGTTCATTGGGGCAGAACTAAACTCCCTGTTACCCAAGGCCTGCTTTCCTACAGACCAAGAATTGGATCTTCCCTCTTTTGCCCAGTCATTTCAGGTCGGGCTCTTGCAGCCTGACCGGGATTTCCTGTGGCTGCTGGGGTACATGGCACCATTGTGGTCTGTTGGGTCTGCTGGGGGATGCGCCACCTGCTGTGAGAGTTAGGCCGTCAGTGGTTCTAGCACCTAGACCACTTGGAACAGCCGGTCACTGTGACCCAGCTGATGTGGAACACCATCCAGTGGTGGGTGATCCTAGACCATCTGGAAGAAGGAATCCCATTTGTCTACCCAGAGCCGACTGTCATGCTCATGATGGACGCATCTCTGGTGGGGTGGGGAACACACCTGAGAGACCATAGAACCCATGGGTTTTGGTCACCCCAGGAGTCTTGTCACCACATCAGCCTGTCAGAGCTCTGTGCAGTGCATCTGGCACTGATGGAATTCACTCCTCTGGTCAGGGGTCGGGTCATGCAGGTCCAGACAGACAATGCCATGACCATGTTCTTCGTGAATAGGAACGCATTCCCTTCCCTTGTGTTGTGAGGCCCAGTGTGCAGCCTGGGTGCAGATCTTGTGGCAGTCCATGTCACAGGAGTGAACAATCAGCTTTCAGATGTTCTCAGCCGGATAGGAGAAGTGTTGCACAAGTGGTCCCTTAATCAGGAGGTGGTGAACTACCTATTCTCTCTGAGTGTAGGATACTCCTCTGGGGATCTGTTTTCGTCCTTCGAGAACGCCAGACTGAGGCTGTTTTTGCCCACCCCCCACAGTCTGGGACACTGTTGTGGGATGCCTTCATGAGGCCTTAAACCCCAGGCCTCGTATACGCCTTCCATCCCTTCCCCTTGATGCACAAGGTGGTGGTCAAGGCCCAGAACAAGAAGACGCAGATGATCCTAATCGCTCCAAACTGGCAAAGGAAGTTCCGGTACCTTGATCTCCTCGGCCTCCGAAGCAGAGCTCTGTGGTGGCTGTCTTTTCTCTCTGTCCTGCTACCCAGACAACAGGCAACGGTCCTGCACCTAGACCTGACATCCCTGCACCTCTTGGCCTGGTTCCTGAACGGCTAGAGTTCTAGGTCTTGGGTTTGTCGGAGGAAGGGCTTCACGTTGTGGAGGCCTCTTGAAAAGAGTTGACTCGCAGATGCTCGACATTTAAATGAAAGAGGTTCTCCATCTGGTGTCAGGACAAGGAGCTGGATTCCCCTGCACAGGAGATCTCTAAGGCTGCTACCTGGAAGTCAGCACACACACGCCATCATTTCCCACTACAGTGTTGACCTCGAGTCACGGTGGGATGCTGCTTTTGGGATCTTAGTTCTCTTGTCTCTGTTTGCCAAATAATAATAGCTTTATTTCTTTGGCGCCTTTCAAAAGAACCAAGGCGCCTTACAAAATGTATTTTAAAAGCATAACAATTCTTAAATTATATAAAACAACTGTTACGTTTAAAGTTAAAATCAGTCACCAAAAGCCTGAATGTATAAATATGTTTTCAGGGCCTTTTTAAATCCCTCTACGGTCGCGCACTCCCGTTACTGACTGGGTAGAGAATTCCAGAGGGTAGGGGCCACGTGCATGAATGCACAGGCCCTAGAAGATTTCAGACACACCCTCAGAATCTCTAGCAACCACTCGTCAGCTGAGCAGAGCGATCACCTAGGGCAGTAAGGGTCCAAGAGCTCTTTCAGGTAGTCCAGACCCAGTCCATGTAGGGCTTTAAAAGTCAGAAGACCGACTTTAAAGGTGATCCACCACGGAACTAAATAGGAATGAACTGAAATAGGGGTGCGCACCTTGCCCCTGTTACCGGAGAACTGCTAAGAGTCTGCCAAAATGTCCGTGGTGAACCCTATCCACATTCCTAGAAAAGTAGGTTACTCACCTCTAACCATAGTTCTAGGAGTGGTACATGGTTCACATCCACACCACCCACCTGGCCTCCCTTGGCAGGTGGCACATGGATTCCTGCTTCCAGCTTGTAAGCTTGGATGTCATGGGGCGGAGCTGGGGGCTAGACCGCCCGGCTGGTGGGAGGAGCTTAGCTTAAAGATGTCTGGACAATCTGACCATTCCAGAACTGCCAGAGTGTGGATGTGAGCCTGTACCACCCCTGGAACTACGGTTGCAGGTGAGTAACCAGTCTTTTTCAAACAGCACTTGAGAGTGTCTGGTGGTTTCTAGAGGTTGTCAGGAGTCGAGATGTCTCAGGGCTGACTAAACCCCTCCCCAGGCTGCCCTGATTGCCCAGCCACTGCCGTACAGACAATCTGAATTCAGGAGTGAACCTGGCTGGTCACATCTGGAGGCGGGCAAGGCTGAGGTAGGTGTCATGCAGCAGCGTACCACAGCTGGGGAGGGTTGGCAGTGAACTCCAGCACCACAGGAAGCTTGCTCCCACGCACAGGTCATGCTGTATGTGTGCGTGGCCGACAGAGGCTGCCCTCGTGTCAGAGGAGGTGGGAGAGCTGGGCCTGGGTGCTTGCTCCCTCGCACAGGTCGTGCTGTATTTGAGCAAGGCAGACAGAGGCTGCCCTCGTGTAAGAGGAGGTGGGAGAGCTGGGCCAGGGAGCTTCTTCCCATGCATGGGTTATGCTGTGTGTGTGCGAGGCTGACAGAGGCTGCCTCACGTCAGGGGAGGTGGGAGAGCTGGGCCAGGGAGCTTCCTCCCATGCACGGGTTGTGCTGTATGTGTGCAAGGTCGACAGAGGCTGCCCTCACATCAGGGGAGGTGGGAGGGCGGGGCCAGCGAGCTTCCTCCCATGCACTGGTCGTGCTATATGTGTGCGTGGCCGACAGAGGCTGCCTCACGTCAGGGGAGGTGGGAGAGCTGGGCCTCTGAGCTTGCTCCCACGCACAGGTCGTGCTATATGTGTGCGTGGCCGACAGGGGCTGCCTCACGTCAGGGGAGGTGGGAGAGCTGGGCCTCTAAGCTTGCTCCCACGCACGGGTCATGCTGTATGTGTGCGAGGCTGACAGAGGCTGCCTCACGTCAGGGGAGGTGGGAGGGGTTTAGGGGGAAAAAACCCACGGCTGACCGAATGGCAGCCTGGGCTCCTGGCTCCTCTGGGTGCTAATGCCTTTCAGTACTGTATCCTAGTCCACATGGTGTAGACAGAGCCTTGGGAGAGGGACCGCCCTCCTCTGGAGCCCCTGCCATGGAGGTCGGAGCTCTGGAGGTGGCTCGTGGGGCCAGGAGAGACAGGGCCAAACAGGATACAACCCTGACTGAAGAATGCAGCTGGGATATCTATGCCCCAAAAAAAAATTGGGTGCATATGGGACAGAGTAAAGATGTGATCAGTGGCTTGGCTCTGTCCCCTAAATTGTACATGCAGTGAAAGGACAGTTTCGATGAGTGATAAGGGGAGGAGGGATACTGGATTTAACAGCATGTGAAAGGCGAGGTTGTCACCCATTTGTGTTTTAGACTTGAGATTTGTCTTGATTTGAAAAGTTGATGTAACGCATCTCGCTTCCTCCTTTCTCTTGCTACAGCCAGCTAACATCCTATTGGATGAGCATGGTCACGTGAGAATATCCGATCTCGGATTGGCTTGCGATTTCTCCAAAAAGAAGCCCCACGCCAGTGTGTGAGTATTAGTGTGCCGCACTCCTGCCACAACCTAAAGCTGGAATACTGCATTGTGATTAGCTGTGTGCTGCTTATGCGCTGAGAGCTAATGAGGACCACTTGTGCTTGCTTCCCATGCTAGCAGGTCGAGGGCTTGTGCTTGCCCCCTTCCCTAATTGCTCCCGGGCCTCCACGGCCAGTGCACTTCCACTTACATTGTTTGGTCATGCTGTGTATCACTGTCTTTGTTTAACGCACCCTGGTTTTTACTTGCGTTATCAACTGTAGTCAGAATTTGAGGGAAAAAACTACAGAATGTTACACACCTTCACAAAACAAAATGGCAGATGATGGAAGTGAGATAAATTTCTGAAAGCAGAATTAGAAAGTATAGGAATTTCGGACTGATATATCAGTCCGCAGACCTGCAAGGGTTAGCAGTAACAGTTTCATTTAGAAATCCATGAACCCAGTTGACCTGGTGGCTCAGTGGGCTGAGGCACTGAGCGCCACACTACCTGACACACCAGCGACCTGGGTTCAGGAACAGACACGGATCGCTCAGAGGAGGGTGCATCGATCATCCTAAGGACAGCTTCCCTCCTTTGGGAAGGGGGTACATGATTCCTGTTCGGTGGCTGCCATCTAGAGGAATCTGGGTGTCAGTATAATTGGATGCACGGGAAACAGATATCACCAATAGGGTGCCAGATTTTGGGGCGGGGGTTCCGCAGAGCATGTGCAGTGCGTCATTGCACGCGCTGTTGGCCCTAGTGAGACAAAATGGTGGAAAAACCCTGACCGCAGCTGGGTGACAGCCTGGACCGCCGCAGGCTCCCACCAGTGACTGGGCACATCTGACCATCCTGTGACAGAGGAAAGACTGCAGCATAAAGGTAAGCCCCAGGGAAGCTGGGTGACATCCTGGACCCCCGCAGGCTTCCACCAGTAACTGGGCACATCTGACCGTTCTGTGACAGAGGACAGACTGCAGCATGAAGGTAAGACCCAGGGAAGCTGGGTGATAGGGGTGGGGTGACCAGTCCAGATGGTGGGAGGTCAGGTGAAACAGGAGATGAGCTACTATATAAAAAAAAAAAAAGCCACACTGAAATATTTTGGTCAGTTTAGTAGTACATACGATGAAGCCAGCAGAATAAGGCCATTCAGTCTGTCGAGTCTGCTTGTATTGCGGGGTCCTCAGCATCAGCTGTTGACTCCGCCCCCACTCCCTGACCAGCCTTTTCCCTCTGTCTGCCCCCCCTTGACCCTTATTTTACTTTAACCCTGTTCCAACTTCTGTTTTTAATGAAACCACCTCCTCAGTAAGCGCATTCCAGCCACCACCACCCTCTCTGTGAAGACGTACCTCCCATCTCTCTCTCTCTCTCTTAAACCTCCCCCTTCCAAGTTGAGGCTGTGTCCTCTCTTCTTTTGATTCCCACCGAGCTTGAAGAGAACAGGATGAACAAGGAGTCTCAATCTTGTCCCCTCTCTTCTCTCGTCTCCAAGGAGTACAGGTTCAGGGCCTCCAACCTCCCTTCGTATGTCCTACCCTGCTAGCCTCTGATCATTTTGTTAGACCTGCTCTGTACCATCTCCAGTAGTTTTATGTCCTTTTGAAGGTATGGGCACCAGCAGGTGTGGTGTCACCAATGACCTGTACAAGGACAGTATCACCTCCTCCCGCCTGCTGCTTATCCCCCTGCCAGTGCAGCCCACCACTGCATTTACAGTAGCTGCTGCATTCCTACATTGCATGGCGTGCTTCAGATAACTAGTGATCGTCACCCCGAGCATCTTCTCTTCAACAGATGCAGCTACGCAGACCCCTCCCGAGGCTGTACTCAAGTCCTTGGCCCCAGTGTGCATAACCTTGCACTTCTTTGCATTGAAGCTGAGTTGCCAAATCCCAGACCACCTCTCCAGATTTTCCAGCTCTTCCCTTAGGTCCTGTACTCATTCTGCTGTGTCTGTCCTACCTCAGAGCTTGGTGTCTTCCGAGAGTAGGCAAACTTTGCTTTTAATGCCCTCCCCAGTATCATTGATGAAGGCATTATAAGGAAGGGGGAATTGTTTAACCAGGAAAAGCACACTAAGCTGAACGCTTGTTCCCAGGTGCAACCTGAGAGCACAAGGAAGTTAAGTGACCTGCTCAGGGTCACACAGTATGCAAGTGGGGCTGCTGGGATTCAAACCCAGGTTATAAGGTGCTGGTTTGAGCACTGAGCCCTGTGGGACCCCACTGGTGCCCACCTTGGTGCTGGAGAACTCACCTCCCTAGTATACTGTGTAAACTACCTCACCTAGTATAGACATTCCTACTTAATAAAGTAATTAAAGTAACAATGCTGCTCACAAAATCTTGTTTTCAAAATCTCAGCTGCTATCTTGTTTTAGAAAAGTATGTTGTATTCTATTATTTACCCCAAATGAAATGTTACTGTATCTGTGGTTGTGTTTTCTCTAAATGTTACACTCAGTATGTTATCCTTTGTAACTAGCCTTCCCCCAGGACATGCCTAGAAATGAACTGTTAGCAGCTCTGTGTGGCCACTCCTGGTCCAAAATGTTCAAATAGAGAAACTGAAGAATGCTAAATACTGATTGGCTGCTGCGTAGTCTTGGACCAGAATCCCAAATACTGATTGGCTGCTGCGTAGTCCTGGACTAGAATCCTAACTACTGATTGGCTGATGCGTATTCCTGGACCAGAATCCTAAATCCTGGTTGGCTAATGCTTACTGTCTAACTGGAGTCATTTATCTTGATGGGCTGAGTCTTATTTCTGCCTCAGAATCCCAGTTGCTGATAGGTGGGTGTTGGCCTGTGGTTCCCCTTTCTCTTCTCTTGGGTTGAGATGATAATGCAGCTTCTGTCATACTGTCCTGGATCTTGACCCCCTGTCACCCCTTAGTTGTGTGACATTCTATTGTTTAACTGTCTCCTTCTTCCCTCCCCCATAGGGGCACCCACGGGTATATGGCGCCTGAGGTACTGCAGAGGGGCACTGCCTACGGCAGCAGTGCAGACTGGTTCTCATTGGGCTGCATGTTGTTCAAACTACTTCGGGGGTAAGTAAACCCGTACCAGCACCTGCTGAGTATGGGCACAGCTGCTACAGCAGCAGGAAAGGCGCAATGTAATGGTTTTTGCTTTTCATGTAATGGGAGTTTGAGAAATTAATTATGTATTTAGTGCTGGTGAAAGGCAGGGGACTGACAGCACTGGATATCCACAGGGTCAGGTAAACTGTGATATATTTAGTGCTGGTGAAAGGCAGGGGACTGACAGCACTGGATATCCACAGGGTCAGGTAAACTGTGATATATTTAGTGCTGGTGAGAGACTGACAGCATTGGGGACTGAAGCCCTCTGTTTGTCCACAGGGACAGGTGCAGTGTAGGGCAGGGACAGTGCAGGCTTCCCCACACTGTGATATATTTAGTGCTGGTGAAAGGTGAGGGACTGACCGCACTGGAGTCTGAAGCCCTCTGTTTGTCCACAGGGTCAGGTACATTGGGGGGCAGGGACAGTGCAGGCTTCCCCACGCTGTCATATATTTAGTGCTGGTAAAAGGTGAGGGACTGACAGCACTGGAGAGTGAAGCCCTCTGTTTATCTACAAGGTCGGGTACAGTGGGGGGCAGGGACAGTGCAGGCTTCCCCACACTGTGATATATTTAGTGCAGGTGAAAGGTAAGGTACTGACAGCACTGGAGTCTGAAGCCCTCTGTTTATCCACAAGGTCGGGTACAGTAGGGGCAGGGACAGTGCAGGCTTCCTCACACTGTGATGTATTTAGTGCTGGTAAAAGGTGAGGGACTGACAGCAATAGAGAATGAAGCCCTCTGTTTATGCACAGGTTCAGGTATAGTGTAGGGCAGGGACAGTGCAGGCTTCCTCACACTGTGATGTATTTAGTGCTGGTCATTGGTGAGGGACTGACAGTATTGGAGACTGAAACGCTCTGTTTATCCACAGGGACAGGTACAGTGTGGGGCAGGGACAGTGCAGGCTTCCTCACACTGTGATGTATTTAGTACTGGTAAAAGGTGAGGGACTGACAGCACTGGAGACTGAAGCCCTCTGTTTATACATAGGGACAAGTACAGTGTGGGGCAGGGACAGTGCAGGCTTCCCCTCGCACTGATGTATTTAGTGCTGGTGAAAGGTGAGGGACTGACAGCACTGGAGACTGAAGCCCTCTGCTTATACACAGGGGCAGGAACAGTGTACGCTTTCCCACATTGTGTTGTATTTAGTGCTGGTGAAAGGTGCAGGACTTGACAGCAGCAAGAACTTCAAAAAAGTGAGAATGTCAATCACTTTGACTTTTTTGTTTTACCCATTTCCTTCCTAAAGGTGCACCTCGCAGACATATAGTTGATCCTGATTGTTTGCAACTTCCTGCCTGCCTGATATTGCATTTTCTGGATTTGTGTCACCCCTCACCATCACTGCTGTGTTCTTTCTCTTTTCCATAGGCACAGTCCGTTTCGGCAACACAAGACCAAAGACAAACACGAGATTGACAGGATGACCCTGACGATGGTATGAACCCACTGTTGTGGGCTTATTATTCTTCACAGCGTCTGTTTGGGCATGCAGCCTTACCACCGTTGAGTGTGAGCCCATCCAGGGCGAGACAAATCAGGTAGACAAGTGGCCAGTGGTCACCAAACAACAACAGAAAATTTGGTTTGGCTCCCAGATTTTGAAAGTTATTGACTGGCTAATTGCCCTCAAAGTGATTTTTGATTCCTTAAAAATGGCCACTAAGAATACTCATTTGGCTTCCAGATTTTGAAAGCGAGTGGCTAGGTTGACCACCAGCTCACAAACTAATTTGTCCCACCGTGATCCCCACAGCTCTCAGAAGCTAAGCAGGGTCAGTCCTGGTCTGTAGTTGGATGGGAGACATCCAACAACAGGAGCTGTGGGAAGCAGTGTTGGTAGCTCTGCAGGGGCCACTCTCCGCTAGGGTTTCAGAAACCGTAACAGTGCCTCAGCATGGCCGTAGTCGGAAGCAGATACATAGCAAAGGTGCTCACATCTCCGAGGTCAGGGCTGCTTTAAAAGCAAGCATTAAGCAGACGTATAGGCACAGCGCACTCAGACGCACAGAGAGGAAACCACACATTGCTGCAAAAAACATTCAATAAATGCCAAAGAAACATATGACTCAGACAGGTAGTGTCTGTCTGGCTCTCATATGTTTCTTTGGCATTTGAAGGGGAGCAGAGACCCAGACGCAAGCGTGGCGTTAGTCCCAATCTGCACTTTGTGTGCAAAAACATTTTTTTACTGACTGTTTACTGCAGTATAGCGGATTGTATCGGACTGAGTTTGTTGACTTCTAAGCTGACATTTTATGGTACTGCAATTCCCAGAATCCACTTCAGATGACATCAGCAGAGGGCTGCCACAGTGGGAGATTAAATAGCCTACAGTGCATGTTAGATCTCTTGGAAGCACCGATCATGTGTTTTCTGGTTATGCTGTTCTTCCGGGACTAAGTACAATCCCCTGTAAATGTGTGTCCTTATCCTTGGTGCCCAGTGGTTCCCCCCTCCCTCCAATTACCAGCCTATAACTGTGTTTCCTTATCCCTGGTCCCCCCCCCAGTCGCCAGCCTGGTTATAAGACCATGTTTCCCTGGTGTCCAGTGGCGCCTCCCACCCTCCGACTGCTGGCCCGGTAATCCTGTAACTTTCCCTAGTGCCTAGTGTCTCCCCAAAATCCCCAGCAGATCGCCAGCCCCAGTATGACAGAAAAATTCCCCTGCTTAGAGTTCCCCTCCCTTCTCCGATCCCTGGCCCCCGTACAGTCTTGCTTGCAACCTGATGGCCCACGGACCCCAACCCCAGTACACATACAAGACAACCAACGTTGCTTCCACTGCTGACCAAAGCTGACACAGATGTAATGTAACGGGAAGAACTTCCCTGACATTCTGTGCTATGACTCAGCAACCCAGGAAAAAGGGACCTCGATAAAAAGGCACCCAGACAAAATATTGTCAGTTTTTTGTAAAGCCTGAAACACGTTTTTAAAGCAGTGTTTACTAACTCTTGCTGCCTGTTTTACTTATTTATTTTATTTATTTATTTGTGAAATCAGTTTACAACCTTTGAGCCAGAGGCTCGTTTCCAAAGGTACCTCGTCACATTAAAGACATACATAGAGTTTTAGGTTACATAGCATAGGTTTTGCTAAAAATAGCCGTTCATCAGAGGCGCCACGTCACACTGAGGTCAGACAAAATACATTTAGGTTACAGGGTACAAGTAATTGAGAACAGGTGTTACACAAGTTGGTATCAAAATTGAGCAATCTAATAGGCATACAATGAAACAGCTGGCACTGGCCAGGTTAGACATAGGTACGGTGTACCGGGAAGAGGTGGTGGGGAGGGTTAGGTGGAGAGCCGCCCGGTGGGCGTTGTCATGAGAAGTCGAGGTGGAGGCTGCCTTCAGAGACATTGCACATGATCTGTACAACTTTACAGAAACAGGTCTTGTAAGCTTGCTGACAGGAAATACTAGGCTGTAAGGTCCCTAGGTGACATCAGCAGCAGCTCTTCACTGAAACAGAGAGGATAACATATGGTAATTGGGGCATAGCCATGCTATGCTTGCCATCGAGTGGTTCCCATGGCAGCTCTGTTAATCCTCGAGGCGCGGCTTGAGAGGTTCTCAGAGCTGCCATGGGAACCATGAGATGGCAAGCCTAGCGTGGTTATGTCCCGATTACCATATGTTATCTTTTATAGTGTATGGTCATCGGCACAAACAACAGCAAGAGGTTTTAAAATCACTGCATACAGATTACAACAGACTGTTCGCTTACCTTGCTGTACAGGAGGATGGACACAATCGTGTGGTTTGAAAACGAGCGGGTTTATCAGGAATGTTAAAAGTGAAAGCCAGGAAAAGATAAAAAGAAAATAAAAAAACACTGCAATAACGGTATTAAATGGACAGCCCAAAATACATGCAAGCTAATGTTAATTTCCCAATAATCAATTGCTTTGATCACGTGGGGGTCATGGCAACAGCTCCGCGTGGTAGTTCTAGTCTTTTACATCATCGATGTGACGCATCGTCAGTAGTATAACAAGAGTGTGACATCACATCAGTGGTGTAACAACGCTGTCAAAATATGATTTTTGAGTAATAACAGCGTTCTACCATACATTATAGGCTATTTTTGAACAGGTAGTGAAATCAGGGTACAAAATGGCTAATAACTTTAAAATGAGGTAACATAGAAATCTACTTTTTGGTATGCAGTTTACTGGGGATATGTTTATTCTAATTCTGCAATGTAGCACTTTTGGCCAGATGGTGTCAGCAGTTCTTTAAATTGCATATTGTTCATGTTCTCCTTAAAAAAAAAAAAATCTCCGGCACACTGCAGGCAAACACTTTTCATTGACAAATGCCTGTTTAACACGGGTGATTTTTCAGTTTCCTGCAAAGAAAAATTGAAGTTGTCATCTGCAGAACTCCGATCCCATGACATTTCTCCCCAAAGATGGGATTTTCAGGACATCCCATTCTTTATCATGGTGTTTTCTCACCGTAGTGAATTGAGTCCGGATAGCCCGTTCGTTGTAGAATCATGTTTGTTACATTGAAGCGTGGCAAGGAAGGTAGGAGGAGAAAGAAACCACTGTGGTTGTTCAAGTGCGCCGTGGAGGCAGTAAGTGGGAAAAGGAAGGCTTTTATTAGGTACTAAAGAAGTCGGACTGAGAAAGAAACGGGGGGAATACCAGGAAGAAATGAGAGTGGCAAACAGGATAGGCAGAGGCAGAACTAAGCCCAATGGAAGGGGTTATGGAAGGTGACAAGGCTTTTTTTCGTGATACACGAGAGCAGTGCAAACCAGTGGCGGAGTGATCAGGCTAAAAGAAGTTGAGAAAACAGAAAGAAAAAAGCACTCCTATTTGGACTGCAAAAGAAGTGAGGTTTAATTCATCAGTCAAACCATAACATAAAGTTAACGGAACAAGACGACAGTTTGCCATGGAAACTAACGCCCAGGTGTACCACTATGTATTTTCTTGTAAAAACTACCGCTGTAAAAAGGCTTGAAACCACATTCTGCTCTGCCACCAGCAGGGGGCCACATATGGCATCATTACCCTGTTACTAGTAGGGGGCTGCATGTGATATCATTACCCTGTCACCAGTAGGGGGCTGCATATGACATCATCATTATCTCCATGGATATAGCTGATTGTGGTAGAAACACAGAACTTGGTGGTGGAAAAGGACTTCTTGCCCCACCCAAGCCGCTCATTTTTGCCTGCCTGTACTGTAACCGCAGAACCTGCTGTCCCTCTAGTGGTAATGATGTTATCTGCTGCCCTGTACTGGTAACAGATCAGAATGCAATTTCATGGAGTTCTTACACCCACACTTTTATTATGTATTTAAAATATATTAAACAACATTTTACATTTAGAAACCAATAAAGAACAATTAAGTTATTGCGTAATTTTTAACTAAATAATCAAACAGGTAAGTCTTTTTCAGTTTTTTCCACTGCTCAGCTTTAAACAACCTGCTGGGTTGTGGTAGAGGTGGGTGCAGAGAAGTTTTTCTTTGGCCTTTTTTCATTCTTTGATTCTCATGTGTCTTACCTTTTCTGGCAGACGGTTGAACTTCCAGACAGCTTTTCTCCAGAGCTGAAATCATTGCTAGAAGGACTGCTGCAGAGAGACGTCAATCGGCGGCTTGGATGTCTTGGACGAGGGTAAGGGATTATCGTAGAGATGGTAGGGTGTGAATTCTGAGCTGATCCTCTGTTTAGTGTCTTTTGTTCAATGTTTTCCTGGCAAACCTGGACCAGGTCATGTTGGACAAAGTCATCACCTGTGAGCTTATCCAGTATGGCATCTTATCTACTGTGGCTGGGATTGGAACCTAAATGTTCTGACTCCCAGTCCTTTGCTCTAACTGTCAGACAGCATGCTGCCTGGGAGCTGGAATTGGAACCTCCATTCCTTTATCCCCTTCCTTTCTTCCATCTCCCTCCATCCGCTCCCTCCTTTTATTCTCCCTTTCCTTCTCCTCCCCCCCATTCTTCCTTCCTTCTCCTCCCCTTCTTCTTTCACTCCTTCTCCTCCTCCCTTCTCCTTTCCTCCTTCCCCTCTCTCCTCCTTTTCTTCTCTTCCTCCCTCTCCACTTTCTCTTCCTTCCCCCTCTCGCTCTCCTCCTTTTCTTCTCTTCCTTCCATCCCTCTCTTCTTCCTCACCTTCTCCCTGCAACCCCTTCCCATCTGTCCCAGTCCCAGCATCTCCATACTAAAGGGAACTTTTTGTCTAGTATGTAGGTAGATCAGGGAGCTCTGACTCTCACACTAATGACTTGGTATTTTCTTCTCCCAGAGCTGCAGAGGTGAAGGAACACGCTTTCTTCCGAGGAATTGACTGGCAGCTTGTCTTTCTACAAAAGGTAGGTGGCATTGGGAGACAGCAGGGAAAATGAGGATAATATCTTGGGAGGGAGGGGGAGGTAACTTGTTTATTTCCATCTTGTGTTAATTCTTCCTGTCCCTCCTGACCTGCACCCTTACAACGGCACCCCCAGCCCAGGATGTACCCCATCATCTTACTGACCAGCATGGATGGGTAGGTGCCATGGGTGGTGGTGTCAAGCTTGTGGGGGGTCACGGTCCTTATCCTGTCGGTTGAGGTGTTTCCTTCCTGTCATGCCATGTTCCATGACGTCAGCAGAAGCGTGCACTGTCCTTCCACTGTGAAGGAGAGCCATTGATGGACGCTCGAGCCTCCTGCCCCTAGCCGATCTCCATGCGGCCCTGGTCTGTTCCTGAATCCCGGGCCGCTGGTGTGGCATAGCGTGCCCAAGCCTGCCTTGCCCCCCGCCGCCCCCCCCCGGCAGTGGGGACCACTCATAACCACAGCTTGTGTCACAGTATCCCTGAACAATGCTGAAAGGCCGGGGGCTGACCAGAATTTACAGGAGATCCCAGCAACTCGAAAAAATAAAATTGCTGTAAATGGAGAATTCTGATTGGCTGACTCCCATTCTAAAGGGTTACATTTATGATTGAACACTCAAACTATATTTTAAACATTTTGAACACTGTACCATGCCAGGAAGCCTGCACTGTCCCTGCCTCCACACTGTACCTGTCCCTGTGGATAAACAGAGGGATTCAGTCTCTAGTGTTGTCAGTCCCTCACCTTTCACCAGTACTAAGTGCATCCAAGTGTGGGGAAGCCTGCACTGTACCTGCCCCACACAGTAACCCCCCCCCCAAAAAAAAAAACTGTATCTGTCCCTGTAGATAAACAGAGGGCATCAGTGCCCAGTGCTGTCAGTCCCTCGCTTTTCACCAGCACTGATACTTTACAGTGTGGGGAAGCCTGCATTGCCCCCAACCCACACTGTACAGAAGGATTCAGTCTCCAGTGCTGTCAGTCCATCACCTTTCACCAGCTCTGTATAGTCACAGTGTGGGTAAACCTGCAGGGCACTTAGCTTATGCAGTACCTGACCCTTGGATAAACGCTAAAACCCCTGGAATCTGTGACTGAGCTTTCCACACACAGGTGTGACATCTCCTCCTCCTTCTCCTGTGAGTGCTTCTCACAGATGTAGGTAGATGACGTCCAAATGAAAAGAGCAAATTTTTATAACTTCTGTTGTTGTCCCTCACCCTCTTGTTTTCCAGTACACACCACCCCTTATCCCACCAAGAGGAGAGGTGAATGCTGCAGACGCCTTCGACATTGGCTCCTTCGATGAGGAAGACACGAAAGGCATTAAGGTACTAGCTGTTGTGAACTACGTGCCTGCTGCGATACGGAGGTCACATTCCAAGGAAGCCTTATTAGAAACCCAAGGAATAGCCAGGCAGCTCCGTTTTTTCATCATGCACCATGCTTCTGTTGGTGGCAGAACTGTGTATGTTAACACCGCCGTCAAAATCTTACAGTTGTAGGAGTGGTCTCACACACATTCCTAGGGTATGATAATGATTTCGATATCAATATGTTATTGGTCGAAATATTGACCCTACCAGAAACATCACTGATATTCTCCTGAGTACAGTTTGACCTTATGACATCAAGAGTGGCGAAGCCACGAGTGATATCAAAGGTCAAACTGCCTGAGGGAGAATGTCAGTGGTATTTCTGGTAGGGCCGTCGTATATCTGATTTTTGCAATGCGACAACTGAGCGGGGGGTTTTCATGATGTGATGTGTGTGAAACATTCATGTGCATCACATCACAAGTGAGTCTGGTGTTGCCTGCTGGTGAGGTGATTGCGGCAGTGGAGTAAGCCGGCTTGGCCTAATCAGAGGCCAGGGAATATAGCTTGGTTGCCAGCATGTCGGGTAACAGAGTGCCGGTCAGAGAGAGCTGTACTACACGGTGGGGAAATGGAGGGAAGTAAGAGAGTGGGAGTTTTCTATTTCATGTTGGATTGACAGTGAGAGTGCAGTAAAGATGGACTAAAATGTTTTGAGGGGCAGACTTTTAATTTTATGAATGAAAAAATTGCTGGAAAAAAGATACAGGGAGAAAGTGAAAAAGGTGTTCTGTGTGCTGCGGGAGAGAAATAAAACTGCCGAGTGGGAGCTGGTATGCAAGTGAGCAGGTGAATTCTGATTGTGTTGCTCGTGCTGCCAGCTCCCACCAGTCAGAACCTACTTTGTGGATAATTTACCTATACTGAGGACAGTTGCGATCATCTCACTGTAGGTCGGACCACCCTGAGAATATCACAGATATTTCATCCTCACAAGCACTGCTTGCATATCTTATCTGAACGTGGTTGATCGTCTTCAGGGGTATCTCGAACATTAGGTCTCACTGTAGGAACTACACCATCAGTAAAGCAGGATCCACATGGAAGATTTTCAGCAGTACAACTGGGGCCGTCCACGCCGATGTCATGTGATGTCACCAACCCTGTAAAAATGTGAGTGGGCCCCACTCCTTCCTCAGTTCTTTCCCACGGTTGACTTGCTTGCACAGGTCTCTGCGGAAGCTCCATCACAGTTTTGCGCCTTTTTCAGCCTACGGCTTTTGTTTTTTTCATTTACCTTAGAATCTGTTTTTAGAAGGAGATGCATTTCTTTTGTTTGTGTTGAGAGTTAATACTGCGACTGTCCCATTGCTGCTGCTGGGGAAAGAAGATTGCCTCCACAAATGAACACTCCTTCTGTGTCTGCTGTCTTGGGCCTGACCACGAATTGTCTGACTGTGAACTCTGCCAGAAGTTTAATCAAACAACCCTCAAGCGGTGCAAAAAAGCTTTTAAAAAAAATGTTCTAATTGAGTAACAGGTAGCCAGTTCTGGGCAGGAGTCCTCCGTGATCCCAGCTTCAGTCACTGGCAGGGTTGTCAAGCTCCCAGGCCTCTAAGGCCCCAGACAAGTCCTTTTGGGGGGGGCACAAAAAGGACCAAGATCAGGACCGCTTCCCCGGTGGCAGTCTCACTTCCTGATTGCCTTCTTTCCTTCGTCTGGGGGTTCTTCATCGGCTGCAGCTGCAGGTCTGCTGTCCATGTTCCTGGGATTCACAGTGTCCTCGCAGACGGCCTAAGTAGCTCTCAGTCTCAGAACCACAAGTGGGAACTACAGCAAGAGGTTGTAGATGACCGCTTCAAAAGGTGGGGTCAGCCAGAACTGGACCTCTTTACTTCCCCACACAATGCCAAACTGCCCAATTTCCACTCACTAGATCCAGGGCCTGGTGTTTTTTTGGCAAGACGCATTGTCCCACTTTTGGTCAGGGAGGTTTCTGTATGCCTTTCCTTTTCTTCAGAGGATCCTGCTCAAGTTGCAGGCAGAAGGGGCTCAGATGATATTGGTAGCACCCTTCTGGCCTCAACAGATTTGGTTCCTGCTGTTGCAACAGCTGGCATCGGAACTGCTGATTCTGTTTCCTCTCTCAACTCACTTGCTGTCCCAAGAGCAAGGGATGTTGGTCCATCTGGCCCTCCGATCCCTGCATCTGCATGCTTGGCTCCTGTGGACTTAGCTAGGGATAGATTTGGAGTATCCCTTAGCGTGGCAGAGGAGCTCTTGGCAGCAAGAAAACCCTCTACCAAGGCTACATATGCCATGAAATGGAAGCATTTCTGCTTGTGGGCACTCCCCCGTTCTCTGGATCCACTCAATTGTCCGGTGGATTCTGTGCTCGAGTATCTTCTCCACTTATCGGACTTCGGCCTCAGCTACTCGTCTATTAAGGTGCATCTCTGTGCTCGGTCATCTTATCATTCACCAATGACAGGGAAGACTCTGGCACAGCTGGACATCTGCAAGACCTTTTTAAGAGGTATCTTGCATATTAAACCCCCCAGGAGAGACCCAGTGCCGCCTTGGGAACTCCTGTTTGTTTTGGAAAAGCTCACCTTTCCCGCTTTGAACCAGCTGCAAGTTACGAGCTACGCCTTCTGTCTTGGAGGGCATTATTTTTAATTGCCATTACCTCAGCCCAGAGGATTTCCGAGCTGCAGGCTCTGATGTGTAAAGAGCCTTATCTTATTTTTCACAGGGACGGGGTAGCTCTGCATACAAACCCTACGTTTTTGCCAAAGGTAGTGTCAGAGTTCGCATTGAACCACGACATACAACTACCAGTTTATTACCCAGAGTATTCAAACAGAAGAGAGGCATTACTACACACTCTGGATGTATATAGAATCCTGCATTACTATTTGGCCAGGACCAGTTCCGCCAGAAGACAGACCAGTTGTTTGTCTCCTTTGCCCACAGAAATCTTGGGGCACCTGTGACAAAGCAAACACTAAGTGGCTCGTACATTGCATTACATTCTGCTACCAGCAGCACAGCAAGCCCTTACTGGGACTGGTTATAGGGCACTCCACCAGAGGGATAGCAACGTCCTTCACTTCCCTCCGGAACATTTCCTCCGTGGACCTCTGTGTAGCCACTACTTGGAATTCAGTGCACACCTTTGTTAGGCACTACAGTCTGGATATTGCTTCCAGGAGGAGAGCAGGTTTCGGCCTAGCAGTCCTTCATGGACTTCTCTCCTGATTTCCTACAGCTTAGCATTTTGTCCTCCACCCTTTCAACCTGGGTATCTTTTTGGGCATTGCTTGGGACTTAGTCCTCATGATATGACATGCTGCAAGAGCTTCCCCTCGAAGTGAGATAGTACAGTTACATAAGAACTAACCGTAACAGTAGATCTTCGAGAGGAGCTCTTGCAGCAGGTGGCTTTCCCAATTCCCACCCACCTGCGCCTGGGGACAAATTCATTAATTTTCTCTTTGGGGATGGGAGATCCTCCTCTGTTCTCTATTTTTCAGCCTGGTCTCTGGCAGGAGAACTGAGGTGGCGCCGGGGAACCGCGCCCTTTATACCACGTCTGACATTGGGGTGGAGCTAACATCGGGGGTGGTCTCCCGCCACAGACTGCTAGCTAGAAGATTTTTCCGTGGAGTCCTAATGCCTGGCGGCCTTAGTCCTAATGGTATTACCTGCTGCAAGAGGTCCTCTCGAAGATCTACTGTTACGGTAAGTTCTTGCTTAACTGTACTTTCCCGCTGGAGATGATGCAAGAACTGAGTCTTCAGCGCTTCATAGGTCACAATACTACTACGCTGGCACTGTTTTTCCGTGGGGAATACAGCAGACACACAAGTCATCCCTCCAGGATCTTTCATAGAGGCGTCCAGGAATGTCTGGCTCCATCTCTCATCTTTCTCCCCAGTCCTGAGGGACATCTAGCACAGATACTGCACTCCCGCAGAGTCTCCAGGAGCCATTTCTCTGCCCTCTTCAGGGATTCTGGTCCTGCAGACCACCACGGGGCATAGGTGCCCGGTGCATCACCGCCCCCTGTGGAGTTCAATGTCTGAGGCAATGTGAAGAAGTATTTTTTCACAGAGAGGGTAGTAGATGCATGGAACAGCCTTCCTGAAGAGGTTGCGGGGTCTAAAACTGTGGGAGAATTCAAGAATGCATGGGACAGACATAAGGCAATTCTAGTGGGGGAGTAGGAAGAAATAGGCTGTTGGTTAACTAGGATCTGCGGCCTATCCTGTAGGTAGGGAAATGGGCAGACTAGGTGGGCCAAGCGGTCCTTATCTGCTGTCAAAGTCTATGTTTCTATGGGGCAGACAGGTTTTTTTCAGCATCCCGCACCATGATGTGTGCATTTCTGCACATCAGGCGGCCTGTGGCAGGCATGTGTGGATGATGGTAGGCCAGTTCCTAGCATCACTGCCAGACAGCAAGACAACCAGGTAAGCCATACACTTTTCTGCCCATGGCATGGAGTTGGTGAGGCACTAAGTGAGGGCATCTTATGATGCCAGCGAGGTAGCTTCCAGCCTGGTGGGAACTGCAGTCTGCATTTGGCGAACGTCATGGCTTCACCTTTCTTGGTTGGCACCTCTGGCTTGACATAGGGTGCTAAAGTCACGTTACCAAGTGACTAATTTTTCTTTTTCTCACAGGGCCAGGCATGAGTTGTCAGAGTGCCCTCCAGCTCCTATACCACGGGAGCCTCCACCTGATCACTCTCGGGTCTTGTCAGATACGTGAGACGTCCCTGCCTTTCTGTGGTTACCACCCACTGAGGATTCTTCCACTCAGGATGGATTTACTGACTCAGGGTCACCTGGTCCATCCAAACCTGTACTCCTTTCACCTTCAGGGCTGGCTCCTGAGGAGTTAGAAGTGAGCAGTACAAGGTCTCTCAGAGGGTCTCTGAAGTGCTTTTGGCTGCCCATGAACTTAAAACTTCAAGGCTTATACAGCTAAAAAGGAAACTATTTTCTTTTGGTTGCCCACCTACAAGGTTCTGGAGTACTTGCTGGACCTTTCTGATGCTAGCCTACAGTATTATTCCACAGTTAAGGTCAACTGGTGTGTTATTTCTGCATACAATGAGCCCGTCGGTACCCTCTACCTGGCACAGCTGCCACTATTCAAGAGGTTCCTTAAGGGCATCTTTCACACAGGGCCTCCCATCAGGAAGCCGGTGGCTGCCTGGTATGTCAGCCTTGTGCCGGATATACTCACCCGCAAGCATTTTGAGTCCCTTGCAACATGTGAGCTGAAGTTTTTAACTTGGAAAGCATCTTTTCTAGTGTCCATCACTTCTGCTCGCAGTGTGTCTGAAATCAATGACTTGGTCACAGATCCTCCATATACTGTTTTCCACAAGGACGCGGTAGTTCTCCACATGCACCTTAAGTTTCTACCAAAAGTGGTGTTGGAATTCCATCTGAATCAGCCACTAGTGTTGCCTAGCTACTTGGCCAACTTCCAGGATGAAGGAGAGTGCGCTTTCCGTTCTCTGGATGTTACAAGGGTTCCTAGGTTTTACCTGGATGGAACCAAGGACTTCTGGCAATCCAAACAGTTATTTGAAGCTTGATTCCTGGAAGCTGTGAAAATTATGTACTTATCATAATTCTTGATCTTTTAGGAATATCTTCACCACTGATTCTCACCCGCCCACCTGCCATCCCCAGGGCTCACTCCAATATGTTTTATTAGTCTTCCTCTTTGGTTCGGGTTGTGAAGAAACTGTTACTAGTTTGTTGACGCTTCTTTTATGGATCCCTTGGGGCTATCTTATGCCCTTAGGTTAAGCGCATAAGTACTTGTTCAGGTATACTGCATCTCCTTGGTAAGAAAGGTACTGAGGCAGTTGAGTTCGGGTGCCGCGGTAAGCCGTGGCAACGAAGCCAGTCTCACGGAGCCGTGTATGCATGCAGCTTACCTTGGTGCCAGCCCTCTTGAAAAGATTTGGCTACTGTGTGATCCTGTTACCTCCGGCTAGGACCCACTAGTTTGAATCAATGATGAAGATACTTCATCTAGATGACCAAGAATTGCGCTGAGACTTTCCATTGTGAGAAGCTGGGTTAGGGTTTGGAAATGGTAATCCCTGAACAGGATTGGCTTCGGGCTTCCCCTGTGGCTTGTAAGATAACTCACTCAAGTATTTGAAGGGAATTTGCCTGGAAATGCAGAGTGTTTTTTCCGATCCCCTGCTATTTTACTTAAATATCTCCCCTCCTCTTATGGTAGATGCTGGAGGTCTTGTGGATGCCAGATAGCTGACCTTGTCCATATTTTTTGGACATGCCCTGTATTAACGCCATATTGGTGTAATCTCCAACAGGCCATGACGGAATGTTTGGGAGAAGAGGTCGAATTGACCGCAGAAATGGTTCTCCTAGTACTATTTCCTCCACATACCCCAGTCTGGCACAAAACTTTGTTACCCATATTATTATATTGCAGCTGCCAAAAAGGCCATAACAAGATGATGGATGTCAGTGACAGTTCCGACCATAGGGGATTGAAACAGGATAGTATCCAGCATCTATCATCTGGAGTCTTTTACAGCTAAATTACACAGTGATGCCTCACAGGCTGCGCTATTGTGGAGACCATGGGTATTTTACAGTTCCAGGAGAGACCCTGACTTTGTACCTTGAAGAAGGGAAGCAGATGATGTAAAGGGTTGTCAAGGGGAGGAGATTCTGTACAAAGATATGGAGTTTTCTCCACATGGGTATTAAGGGTAAATACAAAAGGGCTATTAAACTTTGTTTTTATTAAGAAGTGGACAAGAGTTATAGAAAAAGACAAACTAACGAAGTAATTGACTGTAATGTATTGTGATCACATCCTTTTTTCTTTAATAAAAAGAATAAAAAAAAAATTATTGCGTTGAGTATGAAATTTTCATTTCTCCCAGTGGGGCACCCCTTTGGTGGACCTCTTTGCCTCTTGGTAAAAGAGAAAACCGAGGCTGTTTTGTGCCCGGCCCCCACCCCAACAGTCCAGGACACTGTTGGGGGATGCCTTCGTGAGGCCCTGGACCCCAGGCCTCCTGTATACCTTTCCTCCCTTTCCCTTGATCCACAAGGTGGTGGTAAAGGCCCAGAAATTCAAGGTGTGGATGATCCTGATAGCCCCAGAGTGGCCCATGCCATTCTGATCTCCTCAGCCCCAACAGCAGGCCTCCATGGAGGTTGCCACTCCACTGGGACCTGCTGACCAGACAGCAGAGAAAAGGTCCTGCACCCAGGTTTTCAGATCCTGCATCTTTCAGTCTGGTTCCTGAATGGCTAAAGTTCCAGGCTTTGGACCTTTCAGAAGACATCTTCCACATTGTGGGGGCATTCCATAAGGAGTGGACTCGTAAATGTTATGGATTTAAGTGGGAGATGTTCTTGATCTGGTGCCAGTGTAAGGAGCTTGGTCCTCTTACCTGTTCCATGGTGAGCGTGATCAACTACTTATGGTCTTAGTCGGGCCTGCGAGCAGCAACCCTTAAGGTACACCTGAAAGCCATCTCTGTATACCAGGTGTGGGCTGGTATGTTGACACTGGCCCAGAAGAAGATGGCAGGGTGCTTTTTCAACAGCCTGGATCACTTGCCCCTCCAGTACATGAACCTCCGTCTCCATGGGACTCATTACTGATGTTGGTATTGCTCATGAGCGAGCCGTTTGTGCCAGTGCACAAATGTGAGATGTGGCACCTATCATGGAAGACTGTCTTCTTGGTGGCCATCACATCAGCCGGAAGAATTAAGGCGCTGTAGGCACTCTTAGTGGAGTCTCCTTAGTCTTCAAGGTCATCTTTCGACCCCACCCAAAGTTCCTCCCAAAGGTTATATTGAAGTTTCACCTTAACCAGGTGATCAGCCTTCTTTTATGTTTTACCAGACCGATCTTGGAGGCCGATCGCAGGCTCCCTACCCTGGACCTGCAGATGGCACTCTCGAATTACAAAGCATGCACGACTGGAGTTTGGGGTGAGGCTCGCCTGCTGTTTGTTACATACGCTGAAGCTGCGTCTGGCAAACTAACAGCAAGGTGGATGACTGCCAACAAGACCACATCCTGCATTGACCTCTGCTGTAGGTTTGCTGGTAGGGAGTTGCCCAAGGGTGCTTAATGCTCATTTCACAAGACATGCATCTGCCTTGGTAGCTGCTTCCAGGGCCATCTCCACTGCGGTGATGTGCAGGGTGGCAACCTGGAGTAAAGCACACACCTTCATCTCCCATTACAGCATCACCATCGTGATCCGTTGAGGAATGCTGCTTTGGGTCCTTCAGTTTCTATTCACCAAATAGGGGTGCACGTCATCTCCCCCCCCTTCCCGGTGGACAGCTTGGAATCTGCCAGAGTGTGAATCTGAACTTTATCCATGTTGTTAGAAATAGGGGTTACTCACCTGTAACTGTAGTTCTACTAATGGTATACAGTTCACATCCACACAACCCATTCAACCTCCCTTGGCAAATGGTACCTGGATCCCTGCTTGCAGCATGCAAAGATCTGACGTCACGGGACAGAGCCGGAGGATATACCACCTGGGTGGTGGGAGGAGCTTAGCTTGAAGACTTCTGAAGACTCGCCTGTCTCTAGGAAGATGCCAGAGTGTGGGTGTGAACTGTATATGACTAGTAGAACTAGGGTTACAGGTGAGTAACCCTTACTTCTCTTCCATCTGACATATTGTCAGTTGGTAATTTTTTTTTCTCGAAGTAGACTTAAATGTAGTTTGTGTGCAGATTCTGTGTGTAGATATATATTGTGTTACCTGCCATCCAGGTCATCCATGACAATAGATATTTTGTGCCCTCTGGTCCTACCTTGTTAACAAAATAATAAATATTTTGCCTCGTCTTTCCTTCCGCAGCTGTTGGACAGCGATCAGGAGCTCTACCGTAACTTTCCTCTAGTCATTTCCGAGCGGTGGCAGCAGGAGGTCGCGGAGACGGTTTTTGATTCCATCAATGCTGACACAGATAGGATCGAAGCCAGGAAGAAGGCAAAGAAACAGCTCGGAAATGAGGAAGGTGAGTCCTGTTGCTCCCACCGGGGGGGGCAGGGGGGTTCTGGTGTGCTATCTGTGACAGAAGGGACATCCCCTCAGGACAGGCCATCTGAGATAAGCGTAGTATGGATGTGTGAGTGGGTCCTTCAAGGAAGCCAGTTTACAGCTGGAGAGTATTAAAGAATAGGGGGTCGTTATCTGCTGAAGATCACACAGTGGGACTTGGACCAGAATGAGACAATGAGCCCTGTGCTCTAACCATCAGACTCAGCACTGTCTGAGAGCAGAGATTGGAACCAGCATCTCCTGACTCACAGCCTAATGCTCTAACCATCAGACACCACACTGCCTGGGAGCTGGGATTGGAACCCGGGTCTCCTGACTCACAGCTCTTTGCACTAACCATCAGACACCATACTGCCTGGGAGCAGGGATTAGAACCCAAATCTCCTGACTCAAAGCCTTTTACTCTACACCACACTGCCTGGGAGCTGGGATTGGAACCAGGATCTCCTGACTCCCAGCCTTTTGCTCTAACCATTAGCCACCATGCTGTCAGGGAGCTGGGATTGGAACCTGGATCTCCTGACTTGCAGATTTTTGCTCTGACCTTCAAACACCACACTGCCTTGGAGCTGGGATTGGAATCAGGATCTGCTGGTTCCCAGCCATTTGTTCTAACCATCAGGCAACACACTGTCTGGGAACTGGAAATGGAATTTGAATGTCCTGACTCCCAGTCCTTTATTTATTTGAAGTATCGGAATTGCAACCCTTTGCTCTAGCCATCAAACACCACACTACTTAGGAGCAGGATCTGGAACCAAAATCTCCTGATTTACAGCCCTTTGCACTAATCATCAGACACCACACTGCCTGGGAGCTGAGATTGGAACCGGGTTTCTCCTGGCTCACAGCTCTTTGCTCTAACCATTAGACACCACACTTCATGGGAGCTGAAATGGGAACCCAGATCTCCTGACTCACAGCTCTTTTCTCTAACCATTAGACACCACACTGCGTGGGAGCTGGTATTAGAACTTGGATCTCCTGATCCTCACAGCCCTTTATTCTAACCATTAGACACTGCACCACAGGGGAGCTGGGATTGGACCCAGGAAGTCCTGACTCCCAGCTCTTTTCTGTAACCATATGACACCACACTGCCTGAGAGCTGGGATTTGAACCAGGAATTCCTGACCCATCAGACACCACTTATGGGAGTTAGGGTGGGAACCAGACCACAAGGCCTTTTTCTTCTGGCTCAGTTATTATCTTATGTGTGATACTTGCTATGTATGTTTTGTTCCTTCATTCCTTCTTGTTGTTTCTCTCTCCCCTCTCAACCCTCCACAGATTATGCCATGGGCCGAGACTGCATCATGCACGGGTACATGTCGAAGCTTGGCAATCCTTTTCTGACGCAGTGGCAACGGCGCTATTTCTACCTCTTCCCCAACCGGTTGGAGTGGAAAGGCGAGGGCGAATCACGGGTAAGGACCTTGCATGCACTAGGTGAGGGTGAAGTACGGGTGAGGTCCTTAAGTGCAAAAGGTGAGGCTGAGTCACTGGTAGGGACCTACTCCCGAGTCCTAAGTGCACAACAAAAGCCCAGGTAAGGGCCGCAATTCTCCTCCTGCCTCCCAGCTGGCCCCTGATGCCCAAGTGTACAAACTGTTGGAGTGGGTTACTACATTCTGTGTTGGAACCCACCTAGCAGGAAGGACCCATGTGCGCAAACTGGAGGGGTGGAAATGACATTTGTTTGTGGAACGTACCTAGCAGGAAGGGCCCCAAGAGCGCAAATTGTGGGGGTGAATAACTATATTCTGTGATGGAATGACCCAGCGGGAGGGGTACAAGTGCGCAAACTGTGAGGGTGAGTTACTACATTCTGTGATGGAGCCTACCCAGTAGGAAGGGCCCAAGTGCACAAACTGTGGGGGTGGGTAACTATATTCTGTGATGGAACCTACCCAGTAGGAAGGACCCAAGTGCACAAACTGTGGGGATGGGTAACTACGCTCTGTGATGAAACTTATCCAGCAGGAAGGGTACAAGTGCACAAGTGGGGATTTAATTTTGTGATAGAACCTACCCAGAAGGAAGTGCACAAAGTATATGTGTGTGTGTGGTTTTTTTTTGGGGGGGGGGGTGATTACATTCTGTCAAGGAACCTATCCAATAAAAAGGGCTCAGATGCACTGTCCCGATGGCCGTGACCTATCCAGCAAAAATGGCCCAGAGGCACCCTGCCAGTGGTCCTGATGGCCCAGCCGTGCAGGTGACACGGCTTTGGGAGGGACCCAGAGTCGCTGCATTGGGAGGCAGGCCCTCTACAGCAGCTGTTGCTTGGCAGTCCATTGCAGCCATGAAGGGAGGCGTCTGTCACCCAGCTCCGCAGTCATTCTTGTTGTGGGCCAGGAGAGCTTGCTCCTTTCACATACGCCGCATCTGTTCAATGCAGTCAAGAAGCTTTACCCATGCCAGTGTAGAAGGGAGGTTCGGGGTTGGAACAAGGTAGAATCCCCACTACAGTCCACATGACAGTTGCGTTCTCTGGGTCCTAGTGCCTGACACTGGATCCTGGCCATATGGTGGACAGCTTTTGGGAGAGGACAGCCCTGCCCCTGAAGCCTCGACCCTCTGAGGTAGCCGTGGGAGCCACAGGGAGGTCAAGTAAACTGCTTAATGTTATCCAGTCCATCTGCCGCGCTTAGCTGCTACAGTAAGATTCCAGCTTGTCACCTCCTGGTTCATAGCTGTTCGCAATAAGCACCATGCCTCCACTTCCCTCCATAGCAGATTGTACACGGCAGCGAGAGGGAGCTGCAGGGAGGATGTAGAGCACTATGCTGCAGGGAGGATGTAGAGCGCTATGCTGCAGGGAGGATGCAGAGCACTATGCTGCAGGGAGGATGTAGAGCACTATGCTGCAGGGAGGATGTAGAGCACTATGCTGCAGATTGCTGTAGGGTGTGGAATTGAGGGGTTTGTCCAAACAGTGCTGGATTTTAACTTTCTCCTCTCTTGCTTTTTTGCTAATGCCTTGAACCCCACAGCAGAGTCTGCTGACGATGGAGCAGATTAAGTGTGTGAGGCGAGACACAGATGAAGGACAAGAAGTGTATACTACTCAAGATGACAGATGGCAAGCAGTTCGTCCTGCAGTGTGATGTAAGTCCCTCAGCACAACCCCCACACAACTGTCTGTAGACGTGACTCCTGTACCCAACCTCCTCCTCCCCAAAAGTGAGATTGAAAACCTGTAAATCATAGTAACATATGTGGTAGCATGCATAGTAACACAGAAACAGTGTCTTTTTTTTTTTTTTGAAATCGTAATTTATCCTCCTCCCTCAGCCTGCCTCCTCTGACACTTCGGTGATGACCCGCGAACATCCCACTACCCTACACGAACAGTCCACAGGCCCCCATGGAGCCGCGGCTAACCCCCCGGGCGGGGACGAGGTAGGGGACAACCCCTGTAACTTAGTGTTTCGTCGGCCCCGTGGACTGCTCGAAGTGGGCGCGGCAAATCGGCACGCCCCGGTCCTCGCTTCCCCCGACGAGGCAGGCTCTTTTCCCGCTTTTTCTCCCCTCCCGAGCAGACCGCGATCCCCCGACGCCATGACGACATGTGCTGTCGTCCGCTCTTGCCCACTGGCCACCCGCCAATCCTCGCAAGTGACTTGCACTTCCTCGAGCCTCCGCCGGCCCACAAGTGCCAGAATGCGGCCAAATCCCACCCCGGAGTAGGCGAGCTGTCGCCGGACGCCAGCCTAGCCCTCCGGCCGACTCCACTGGCTACCCGAGTCCACCTCGGCTTCGGTCAGCCGGGCGTGGAGCGAGGTGTGGCGCTCAACGCCTCAACCCTCTGCGCCACCGGGCCGGCAGAAACAGTGTCTTTTTGTATATTTGTTACAATTGTTGGCCAGGGAAGATGCACTAAGCCGAGGCTTGTTTCCAGGTGCATCCTGGGAGCACAGGGAAGTTACGTGACTTGCTCATGATCATACAGCAAGCAGGCAGGTGGTAGCTGTGGGATTCAAACCCAGTTCTCCAGGTTTGCAGCTCAGTGCTCTTAACCACTACGCTATATCGCCTCCGTAAAGTAGCATACATAGTATATGGTAACATTCACAGTAATGTAGGTACGTACATACTACAGTAACATGCATGGTGTGTGGTAACATTCACAGTAATATAGGTACGTACATACTACAGTAACATGCCTGGTGGATGGTAACATTCACAGTAATATAGGTACGTACATTCACAGTAATATAGGTACGTACATACTACAGTAACATACATGGTGTGTGGTAACATTCACAGTAATATAGGTACCTACATACTACAGTAACATGCATGGTGTATGGTAACATTCACAGTAATATAGGTACGTACATACTACAGTAACATGCATGGTGTATGGTAACGTTCACAGTAATATAGGTACGTACATACTACAGTAACATGCATGGTGTATGGTAACATTCATAGTAATATAGGTACCTACATACTACAGTAACATACATGGTGTATGGTAACATTCACAGTAATATAGGTACCTACATACTGCAGTAACATGCATGGTGTATGGTAACATTCACAGTAATATAGGTACCTACATACTACAGTAACATGCATGGTGTATGGTAACATTCACAGTAATATAGGTACCTACTACAGTGCAATGCATGGGTATGGTAACATTCACAGTAATATAGGTAATTTCACATACTACAGTAACATGCATGGTATGGTGATTCACAGTAATATAGTACGCATATTACTACAGTACATGGTTGTATGGTAACATACTAACAAGCCAGCACAATAGGGCCCTATGGTCCTATCGAAGTCCGCCTGATGCTCAGTGCCTATGTCAAGGCAATTTTTAGCCCTCCCTCCCAGCCACATAAGGACTCCTGTTTCCCAATGGGGCTCCTGGATGTACCCTCCCCCTGCACCTATCCCAGCCGTTCTTGAACTCCTCCACCGTAGTAGCAGCCACCAGCTCTCTGGGCAGAGCATTGCAGGGCTCCACCACTCTCTCAGTGACGTAGCGCCTCTTTACATAGAAACATAGACTTTGACGGCAGATAAGGACCGCTAGGCCCATCTAGTCTGCTCAAATTGAATGTCTGTATAATTACTGCTCCTTCCCTCACGTACCCCACCCTGTTTCCCCCAGGTCGCATCTGGAAACGAGTGGTCTTCCGCTCAGTATGCCTGCCTGGTTAAACTCTTGAATAAATAAATAAATAAATTTCCCTACCTACAGGATAGGCCGCAGATCCTAGTTAACCAACAGCCTATTTCTTCCTACCCCCCACAAAAATTGCCTTATGTCTGTCACATGCATTCTTGAATTCTCCCACAGTTTTAGGACCCCAAACTCCTCTGGAAGGCTGTTCCATGCATCCACTACCTCTCTGTGAAATAATACTTCTCACATTGCCCCTGAACCGCCTCTCCTTCTATCTTTAAATTGTGTCCCTTGTTCTGCACGCCTTTTTCTGAAAGATGCTACCCTCTTGACTTTGTTGATTCCACTGAGGTACTTAAAGTTTCTATCATGTCCCCTCTCCTTCTTTCCTCAAGGGTATACATATTAAGCTCCTTTAGTCTCTCCTCAGACGGCTTCTCTTGCAGACCCTGCACCATTTTAGTTGCCCTCCTCTGACTGCCTCTATCCTGTCTATGTCCTTGGGAGATGGGGTCTCCAGAACTGGACACACTACTCCAGATGGGGTCTCACCAACTGTCTGTACAGAGGGATAACAACTTCCTGTTTTCTGCTGATGATTCTCTCCTATACATCCCAGTATACCCCCAGCCCTCCCTACTGCCTTCTCATCGTTGCTTGCTAACCTTAAGGTCATCTGATATGATTACCCCCAGGTCCCTTTCTTTTTGTTGTTGTTACTACCTCCCACCCATTGTGTATTCTTCCCTGGGTTCTTGTTTCAGGTGCATTATTTTGCACTTCTGTGCATTGAATCCTAGCTGCCATACTTCTGACCATTCCTCCAACCTTGCCAACCTTTTCATCCTTTCCACGCCTCCTTGTGTATCAACCCTGTTACAGATCTTTGTGTCATCTGCAAAGGCATACTTTTCCTTCCAGTCCCTCTGCAATGTCACTGATGAAGACATTAAAAGGACTGACCCAATACTGAACCCCATGGTACCCCACTAGTAACCCCCTTCTTCAGAGTGGACTCCATTTACAATTACCTTCTGTGTCCTGTTGTCCAGCCAATGTTTTACTTGGCTACCACCCTGGGACCCACTCCCAGGCTGGTTAATTTGACTGTTAATCTTTGTGTGGGACTGTGTCAAATGCCTTGCTAAAGTCTAGATAGGCCATGTCCACAGCTCCTCCCTGGTCTACTACTTTGGTCACCCAGTCAAAGAAATCTATTAGATTCGCCTGACATGACCTTCCCGCCAGAACCCATGCTGCCTGGGTCCCTGTGCTCCTGGCCTCTAGGTACTCAACTATTCTTTTCCTTCAGAAGTGATTCCATCACTTTCCTACCACAGAGGTCAGACTGACAGGTCTGTAGTTTCTGCCTCTGTCTTGGTCCCACTTTTGTGAAGGGGAATCACATCCCCTTCCTCCAGTCCTCTCGGTACTACACCATCCTCACATGATTTATTAAAAGAGTAGCCAGTGGTTTCACTAGTTCCTCCCTTAATTCTTTTAGAATCTGGGGTGAAGTCCATCAGGACCCATTGCTTTGTCCACCTTCAGTTTTAGGAGTTTTGCAGAACCTTTCTTCTGTGAAAGGACTGATCGACTTCTATCAAGAGTGCTTCTGTTAACTGGATTAGGCATTTCCTCCTCTTTTGTGAATACTGAGCAGAAATATTCTGCTCAGTATTCCTGCTTTTCACTGTCCCCTCTGCCCACCCACTGCTCATTCTATTCAGCCTCACTATCCCTCCCTTTGTCTTTCACGCTTGCTGATGTACCTATAAAAGGTTTTATCCCTTCTTAACTGAGTTGGCTATCTTTTCCTCAGTTTGGGCCTTTGGTATTCTGACTTCCTCCCTGCTTCCTTCTGCCTTAACTGGTACAGCTCTCTGTCCTGCTCCTTCTGTGTTTCCTTATACTTCCAGAAATGCTATCTTTTCTTCCTGACTTTCACAGCCACCTCTTTTGAGAACCATAGTGGTTTTTCTTTCTGCTTTGATTTGTTTATTTGCTTCACACACAAAGTCTTGTTGCCTCTGTGATGGCAGTTTTGATAATTCCCCATTGTTGCTCCACACCTCCTTCTAGCCTGTTTGCTAGTGCTTTTCTGAGGCACTCTCCTTATCTTGCCAAAGTCAGCCCTCCTAAAGTCCAGTACCCTCACTTTTGTATGGCTTGACTCTGTAGTTGAGTTTAACGTGAACCATACTATTTGATGGTCACTTGTCCCCAGATGGTAACCCATCCTAGATCTGAGATCCTCTCACTGCCTCCATTTGAGAGTACGAGGTCTAAGATTGCTCTCTCACGAGTGGGTTCCGAAACTAGCTGTCTAATGCCTGCCACCTGTAGGGCATCAAGAATGGCCCGGCTCTTGGATGTGGCTGCAGCAAATGTGCTCCAGTTAACATCTGGCATATTCAGGTCTCCCATCAACAGTATCTCCCCTTTCAAACAACATGAAGTCTTGCTATATTATGACAATTGCAGTTTGTCCCACCATTAGAATTGCTCCGGAGGTGAAAGAGTTAACTTCCATGCCAGGCATGGAACTTGAGCACGAGCTCGGTTAGAAAAGCTCTGTCTGGAATATTTCAAACTGAAACTGTCAGATTCTTTATCCTCGCCTATTGAACAGTCGCCCGAGATTCCTCCTACTGCTCGTTCATTTCTCGTTTAAAAGAGTTTTTCTCGGTTAAATTCAACCACGATTTTATTATTTTAACCGCAAACCGATCGGTTCAAGCTCTGTCTGTGGTATTGTAAGTAATAGACAGGTTTATTTCTGTGTGGAACTTGTAAATGTTTATTGGTTTGGTTTGAACCAATCAGGTTGTTTTAAAACTTTATTCTGAAGCATTTAAAAGCTTTTTAGAGTGCGGTTCCCGGTTCTTATCGGTTCTAAAAAAAACAGATTTCATTACATTTTTTTCCACGACCCGTGACACGGTTGGGAACCGATAAGGGTGTCTTGCCTGTCACTGCCGGAAAAAGGGCAAGTTTCTGGTTAGGCTGGCATTATGTCTGAGAAACCCAAAAGAAAAACCGGGCCCACTGGGTTTCAGCATTGTAGTGTCTGTGGGGAGCTTTGCCGAGGCTGACCCACACACCACATGTGTTTATTGTCTGGGGTTTGACCACCCCAATGCAGACTGCCAGATTTGCAAGAATTTCCCTGCAGCTACCCTAAATAAGAGAGAGTTGGTAGGCTCAGGGAACGAGGCTAAAAGTCCGCTGGACCCGATGGCCAGCCCGGGTTCGGTGCCAACCAACCGGAGGGAGTGCCCTCTGACCAGGGCCAGACTTCCTCAGGTAAACGAAGCTGACTCAGAGGAGCCAGTTCCAGCAAAGAGAACTAGAAAATCAGCAGGTGTGGAGTCAAAAATTCCTTCTCCAACTGCTGCAGAGATAGCCAAAGCAATCCAAATTGTCCAGTCACTTTCTCCGGTTCCAGTCGAACCGCCACTATTCATGGAAAGGCTCGTTCCACCGGTTCAAGAATATGATATAGAGGAGTTTTATGAACCAGAGGAGGGGGGAGGATGATTATGAACAGTGTGAATGTGACTTTGAAAGTCTGGATGTGCCCATCGAACTGGACATCTCCCCAGACAGACCTTTAAAAGAATCTCCCCTAGGCTTTCTGAGTCCCTTCATTTTCTGTTTTATAAAAAAGTTGCTGAAACCCTCCAGCTCCCTTTGGAGGAAGCTGTGGATGAGCAAGAGGAGCCTGACTTTGTAGAGATGATGGATATCCCAGAGTCCAGGAGATTGTCTATTCCTTTACATACATCATTTAGGAAACAAACAATAAAAATTTTAAAAGCTCCTAATTCTGTGCCTCCTATGGACAAAAAGATGGACAGGAGGTACACTTTGTCAGGTCCTGATACAGAATTTCTTTCACAGCAATGCAGCCATGTTAGGGGTAGTTCAGGCTGCAG
The DNA here is from genome assembly GCA_016271365.2 of Neoceratodus forsteri. NCBI lineage: Eukaryota > Metazoa > Chordata > Ceratodontiformes > Ceratodontidae > Neoceratodus > Neoceratodus forsteri. The sequence goes on from JADMNL010000033.1 coordinate 37,041,767, forward strand.
CCTGTGATAAGGCTAATATTCTCTGCTTTCACATCCTCCTGACAAGGACTCCAGGAAGATTGATGCCATGGCTAAAAAAACAATACATGGCAGCGTCCTTGGGACTCAGATAAGCAAATTATATGGCTTATGTGGCAAGATACCAGAAATCTAGATGGGATACTGTCATGGCTTTAGCCAAACAGGCCCCTGGCCAGCTTGCCAAGGAGATGGAGCAGGTAGCTGCTGATGGTATCGAGGCATCTAAGGTGCAGTTCCATGCTGCAGTGGATTCTAATGATGTATCCTCTAGAGTCATGGCTACATCTGTGGCTTTTCGTAGATTGGCTTGGCTCAGGTGTACTAGTTTGTCACAGGATACCCAGGCTAAGGCTATGGATTTTCCTCAGGTGAGAAATTCTCTGTTTGGGGAGCAGACAGAGAATTATATGAAGAAAATGGATGAATATAGAACCACTTATAGGAGTGCACAAGCCAAGGAACGGCAATCCACTCCTCAGAGGCAGCCCCAGGGTAGAGGCAGGCCTTTCGCATGCCTTTTACCAAACCCAGGCTTCCTCTTCGCTTATGCTCAGAGGGGTTCTTCAGAGGGAGAGGGTGACGGTGTACAAGCAGGCTCAGCTTCCACCCCTCAGCCCAAAAGCCCCTGCCAAACAGGCACCCTGATGGGATGCCCAGGCGGGTTCTCCATTACCTGAAGGGCAGGCTGGCTTACTTCATCCAGGACTGGGGTCTTTAACATCAGACAAGTGGGTCCTGGAAGTAGTAAGCAGGTCCAGTTCTCAGCTTCAAAAAATTTCCAAAGATGAGAATCAGGTCTTTTCCACCTGCAAATCCTCTAGAGACTTTTGCTTTGGAAACAGAAGTCTCCACCCTCCTGGCTCTCAGAGCAGTAGAAAGGGTTTCTCCCCTACATCAGGGCAAGGGTCTGTAATCTAGGTACTTCCTTACCCCAAAAAAGACAGGAGAATGGTGGCCCATCCTGGACCTAAGATATCTGAACAAGCACCCTTTAAAACCAAAATTCAAAATGGTGACTCTGGGAATGATTTTACCTCCCAAGGCCAGGGACTGGCTAGCTTCCTGGACCTCAAGGATGCCTACTTCCATGTTCTTATCAGAAGCTCCCACCTAAAGTACCTCAAATTGAACTGCCCTCAGGCCATTACCAGTTCAGAGTAATGCCCTTCGGCCTACCTCTGCCCCAAGGAGTATTCACAAATGCCTGGCGTAGTAGTTGTTATTTAAGAAGGCAAAAGATTGCCATCTTTCCCTACCTAGACGACTGGCTCATTGTGGGTCAGTCTCCCAGACCAGGTCAAATCACACCTGCAAGTTACCCAGCAGCTGCTTACCTCTCTGGGCTTTCTTCTCAATCTTCCAAAGTCAGTTCTGGAACCTGTCCAGGTACTCACCTTTACAGGTGCAGAATTGGACACAAAGCAGGCTAGAGCCTTCCTTCCCCTATAAAGGGTAAGGACCCTGGTGGCTCTGGCCTCCTCCTTCACTCTGCAGGTCTCTCGACCAGCAAGGTATTTCCTACAGCTCCTAGGACACATGACTGCTTCCACAGCTGTAGTGCAAGGAGCAAGATTTCAGATGAGGGATATTCAGTTCCATTTGAGAGCCTTTTGGTCTCAAAGAAGAGATCCCCATCCAAGTTGATCCCAGTGACTCAACCCTGATCCAGGCCCTTCTAGTGGTGGCAGGATCAGAGCAATCTGAGACAAGGGTTCCCTTCATCCCTCTATCTCACTCCTTGACCCTTACTACAGATGCGCCCTTTTGGGATGGGGGGCTCACATGGGCGACCTCTCCACCCAGGGATTGTGGTCCCCTCAGGAATCTCTGCTCCACATCAATCTGTTGGAACTCAGAGCTGTTTTTCTAGCACTTCAGGTTTTTTCTGCATCTTTTCAGAACAAAGTGGCACAGGTCAGAACAGACAATACCACTACAATGTGGTACATCAACAAACAAGGGGGCACTCGGTATTCGGCCTTGTGCACTGAGGCAATGAAGTTGTGGTCTCTGGCTTATTCCCTGAACACTTCCCTTATAGCAGTTCACTTCCCAGGCAAGGACAATGTCCTGGCAGATGAAACATAGAAACATAGACTTTGACGGCAGATAAGGACCGCTAGGCCCATCTAGTCTGCCCATTTCCCTACCTACAGGATAGGCCGCAGATCCTAGTTAACCAACAGCCTTTATCTTCCTGCCCCCCCACAAGAATTGCCTTATGTCTGTCCCATGCATTCTTGAATTCTCCCACAGTTTTAGACCCCACAACTTCCTCAGGAAGGCTGTTCCATGCATCCACTACCTCTCTGTGAAATAATACTCTCACATTGCCCCAGGATGCTCTCAGCAGGATTTCAGGCCATCACGACGGTCGTTCGATCCCTCGAGTACTGGGATGTTTTTGCCAGATGGGGCACCCTCAGATTGATCTTTTGCAGCCCCAGACAATCATCAACTTCACTGTTTTGTTGCAGGCCCTCAGTGTTGGGCTCAGTCCCCCTGGATGCCTTTCTCCTCAATTGGGAAGGGAAGTTTCTCTGTGCCTTTCCCCCCTTCCCTCTCCTGTACAAGGTGCTAGTCAAAATCAGATCTCAGCCCTGCAAGATGATTCTGATTGCTCCAGACTGGGCCAGGCAGCCCTGATACCCACTCCTTCTGTCCTTAGCAGTCCATCTCCTGTGTCTCCCCAGGAACCACAATCTGTTAACCTGTGCCCAGGGAGAGTTTGGTATCCAATCTCAAATCCCTCAACCTCAAGGCCTGGCTGTTGAGGAGTTAGAGTTTGCTGACCTACACCTTTCTCAAGGTGTTCTGAAATCTTGAAAGCTTCAGGAAGCCTTCCACTAGGGCTACTTTAACTCTCTAAATGGAAAAGGTTTTCCATTTGGTGTTCTGGGAATATTTCTCGAATCTGCTGATTTGCCTACTGTTTTGGACTATATGGTCTATCTTAATTCTTTGGGACTGAGACCAGCTACCCTGAAAGTGCATTTGGCAGCTGTCTCTGCTTTTATTTCAGCAGGAAGCCCTCTTCTCTTTCCCACCTGTATTTTCCAAGTTTTCAAGGGATTGTTTCATTAATCCACCATTCAGGGACCCTGCCCTGCCTGGGATCTTAATGTTTGCATTGCTTAGCTGATGCAACCCCTTTGAACCTCTGTCTTAGGCAGAGCTTAAGTACTTGACTTGGAAAACTGTGTTTCTAGTAGCCATCACTTCTGCCAGGCGTTACGTGAGTTACAAGCTTTGTCAGTGGAGACTGACTTTATTTCCTTTCACAGGGATAAGGTAGTCCTCAGGACTAACAGGAAGTTTTTGCCTAAGGTGGTTTCAGATTTCTACCTTAATCAATCTATTTCTCTTCCAGTGTTCTTCACTGACCATTCCTCCTCTGGTGAGAGGAGGTTGCACAGTTTAAATTTTAAGAGGGCCCTAAGTTACTACATAGAGTGTACCAAGGGTCACAGGTTTGACTCCCTCTAACTATTTCTCACTTATGGTGATGTTGGGAAAGGGAAACCTGCCACTAAGAGATCCATTGCCAGGTGGATTGTCTCTTGTATCCAATTTTGCTATCAAAAACTGCGTAAGGTTCCCCCTTCAGGCCTGAGGGCTCACTCTACCAGAGGTACAGCTGCTCTCTAGCTGCTGCCAGAGACATCCCTATCTTGAGATATGTCAAGCAGCTACTTGGAAAACAGTACACACTTTCACCAAGCATTACTCCCTGGATATCCAGGCCAGGAGGGATGCTCGGTTTGGCACAGCCATGCTTCAGAGCCTGTTCCCTAAGTAGGTTCTGTCCCTCCTCCATGGAGGTACTGCTGTGTAGTCTGCAGTTGTCATAATATAGCAAGACTTCATGTTGTTTGAAGAAAAAATTACTCACCTTAGTAATGTTGTTTCTTCTAATGGAGTCTTGCTATATTATGACCTCCCCCAGCCTGCCCCTCTCAGAACTTCTACTTTGGGTATGGGGTGGGCAGTCCAGTGTTGGCACCTGTTGATGCCCATTTTATGTTTTCCACCCCTTCTTTTTTGGGGTGTTTGGGTGTTGTGTTTTATTTTATCTTATCTTATCTTATTTTCTGGTCCCCTGACTTGAGTCTTGGTGTTGGGTCCAGGAAAATGTGTTAATATTTAAGTAGCCAGTTGGCTAGTGTAGGTTACAGCTTCCACACAGAACCTTAGTGAGTTTTGCTCGTAAAGATCTGACAGTTTCAGTTTGAAATATTCCAGACAGAGCTTTTCTAACCGAGCTCGTGCTCTAAGTTCCATGCCTGGCATGAAAGTTAATTCTTTCACCTCCGGAGCAGTTCTAATGGTGGGACAAACTGCAATTGTCATAATATAGCAAGACTCCATTAGAAGAAACAACATTAGAAGAAACAACATTACTAAGGTGAGTAATTTTTTCTTCTCTGCCATTCTAAGAATGCCTTCTATCATATCCTTGTCCATTCCTTCCCCCTGACATGGGGTCTGTACACAACCCCTGTGCGGATTGTGGTGCCCTTTCCAGTCTCCAAGGTGACCCACAGTGCCTCCTCTGCTCCCTGTTTACTCTTTTGTTCAATTGCTTTTATCCCTTCCTTTACATAGAGAGCTACTCCTCCCCCTCTTCTCCCCTGCCTGTCTCTCCTGTAGGTTATGTACCCTGGTATGTTAACATCCCAGTCATGGTTCTCTGTGTACCACATCTTTGTTTCCCCCCTCAACCTCCCCCTATCCAGCTTCATGGGGTGTCCCCTGGAGGCCCCTGGTTCCCTTAGCTGAAGGACCCCCTCAAGGCTTACCCTATTGACCCCCTTGAGATACTTGAAAACCTCTACCATATCCCCCGTCTCTTCTCACCTCCGAATATAGGTTGAGCTCCCCCAGTCGCTCCTCATAGTGCATTTCCCCTAGCCCCAGTACCTTCCTAGTCGCTCTCCTCTGTACCCTCGCCAGTAACGCAATGTCCTTCTTAAAGTAGGGATGACAAAACTGCATGCAGTATTTAAGGTGTGGTGTAACCAGACTATTGTACAATGGAAGGAGTACCTCACTACTCCTTGAGGTTATCCCTCTGGCTATGCACCCCAGCATTTTATGTGCTTGTGCCGCCGCCCTTCTACACTGCTCTGAGTTCATTTTGGCATCCCCAACCCCCCCCGGTGTATGTATGAGTTGGATTTTTGGCTCCCAGGTGAAGAACCCTGCATTTCGCAGCATTAAACTTTAGTTTCCAGATTCTTGACCACCTCTCTAGAGTTTTCAGGTCGGTCCTCCTGGAGGTCCAACTTTCCCTCTTCCTCCTCATCCACCACCGCCCACAGTTTAGAGTCATCCTCAAAGAGACTCATCCTGCTCCTGATCCCATTTCTGATGTCCATGACATAGGCATTAAATAGGAGTGGGCTCAGCACCGACCCCTGTAATTCCCCACTTGTGACTAACCTTGCGGATGAGACCTCCCCGTCCCACCCTCACCCTCTGTACCCACCCCGCCAGCCAGTTTCCTATCCATAGATACATAGACAGTGTCGGCAGATAAGGGCCTATGGCCCACCCAGTCTGCCCATTTAAGTTTCTAAGTTCAGTTTATGTTTTCCAAGAAGTCTGTTGCCTCTTACCCCTGACCTCCAGAATGGTGATGCCCCTGCCTATGCATCCCAGCATCCTATTTGCTTTACCTACTGCTTTGTCGCACTGTTTCTCTGCCTTGAGGTCATCAGAGATAATAACCCCAAGATCCCTTTCCTGCTTGCTGCATGCTATATCCTCACCCCCCAACTGATATATTGTGCCAGGGTTTTTGTGCCCCATATGCGTTATCTTGCACTTCCTTGCATTGAATTTCAACTGCCAAACCCCTGACCATTCTTCAGGTTTCTGCAGGTCCCTTCTCATTCTGTCTACACCCTCTGGTGTGTCTACTGTTACAGAGCTTTGTGTCATCAGCGAACAGTGAAATTCTGCCTTCTAGGTCCTCGCTAATGTCACTGATGAAGATTGAATAGTACCGGTCCCAGCACTGATCCTGTGGTACCCCACTGGTCACTCTTCCTCTGTGGAGTGACACCATTTACCACCACCCTCTGTGTCCTGCTGCCCAGCCAGTTACCTACCCACCACACTACTGTCCTGCCCACACCCATATTCCCCAGTTTGTGCAATAGTCTTCTATGTGGCACAGTGTCAAAGGCCTTGCTGAAGTCCAGATAGGCCATGTCCACTGCCCTCCCCTGATCCACCTCCCTAGTCACCCAGTCAAAAAATTCAATGAGGTTGGTCTGACATGACCTCCCCCTGGTGAAACCATGCTGCCTTGGGTCCTGTAGTCCATTGACAACCAGATGTTCCACCAATCTCTCCTTCAGTAGTGCTTCCATGATCTTCCTCACTACCGAGGTGAAGCTGACTGGTCTGTAGTTCCCCGCTTCCTCTTTGTTCTGCCCATCCTTCCCCCACCCCCATACTCTCCAGTAGCCCGTGATGTGGTACTGAGTCAAAAGCCCTGCTGAAGTCCAGAAAGAGGACATCCCTTGGCCTGCCCTAATCCAGCGCCCTTGTCACCCCTTCATAAAACTCCACCAGATTTGTCTGGCACAATCTGCCTTTAACAAAGACGTGCTGGTGAATGTCTATGTGACCCTGGGCCCTCAGCACCCCCTCTATCCTTTCCTTCAGGATGCTGTCCATCACTTTGCCCACTACCACCGTCAGGCTAACCGGTCTATAGTTACCCGGCTCCTCTTGCAGGCCTCCCTTATGGATAGGCACAATGTGGGGCATTCTCCAGTCCTGATGTACCCACCTAGACTGCAGGGAGGAGTTAAAAAGGTCTGCTACGGGGGGTGGCCAGGGTATCCGCCTGCTCCCTGAGCACCCTGGGGTGGATCCCACTGGGGCCCGGTGCCATGTCCCCTCTTAGGGCCTTGAGTGCATCCAACACCCTATCTCTGGGCAGTTCCTCATCCTTCTCACCCTCTTCGACCACTGTATCCCCTTCCCCCTCTCCTACCGATGCTGTTCTCCCCCCCCCCGGTGAATAAAGAGGCAAAAGTTATTTAGTACCTCCGCCTTCTCTTCCACCCACCCACCCACCCCATCCTGAGCCAACTGATCTGCCCTTCCCTTGCCTGATATACATAAGAACCTTTTTATCCCTGTGCCAATCTCAGCTCCGCCCCCGCCTTAGCCAATCTCACAACCCTGGTGACCCTCCTGGCTGCCATATCATACTCCTCCTTGGATATAGCCCCCCAAGAGCCTTTATAACGGCTGTAGGCAGTGTTTTTCTCCATCACTGCATCCTGGACCTTCTTCGTCCACTAACTCGGCTTCCTAGCTTGGCCCCCCCCCCCTTACGTCTTTCCCTCATGCAGGCCTTGGTGGCCTCCAGGAGTCCTATCTTTATTAATTCCCATAGTGCCTCTGTGCCCATGCTTGGCCTGATCCCATCTAGATAGCCCCTCAGGATCCGTTCCGCCCCTCTGAAATCCACTATGGTCATTCTTGTGTGCCCTACCTTGCCCCCTAGTTCTAGGGAGAATCAAACTGTGGCATGGTCACTACCCACCAGGGGGTCCCCAACAGCTAGGTCCCTGATGAGCTCCCCGTCTGACAGGACCACATCCAGGATGCGCCCCATCCCTTGTTGGCTCGGTCACCAGCTGGGTAAGGAATGCATCCTGGAAGACGCCCAACAGGCGCTGCTCCTTGCTCGATGAGGACACCATGGTTCCCCAATCTGCTCCTGGCATATTCAGGTCCCCCATCACCACAGTGATGTCCTTTCCTCCACCACAGTGGTCCTTCAGGTTAGCCACCAGGCCATCCTCCTGTTCTTCCTCCTGCCCAGGGGGTCTATATACCACCCCATCTTCACCCATTTTCCACCTTGAGCCTGCAGGGTGACCCAAAGAGCCTCTACCTGATCCCCTGCTATGCTATCCCTGATGATAAAAGCCACCCCCACTCCCCTTTATCCACCCCAACCTCTTTCTGCAAGTGGTGTACCCAAGTATGTTTAGGTCCCAGTCATGTCTGGATGAGGCCCACGTCTCCGTGATGCCACCACATCCACCCCCACCCCAATCAGCACCGACATCCTATTTCCCATGCTCCTGATGTTTATCAGGACCACCCTCAAACTTGTCCCCTTGCCTTCTTTCCTCCCACCCCGAGGCCACCTTGCCTTCTGCCTACCAGGACCAACACTCGCACTATCTGTTGCTCCTGCCCTTTGTCCTCCCCTCTGCCTGTGGGAGAAGGCCAGGGCCTCCCTTCTCCCTCCCTCCCTCCCTCCTCACAAGTTCAAATCCTACCTGGGTGGATGAACTCTGCCAGTCTCAGCTGCAGGACCTCTTTTCCCTCATTGCTGAGGTGGAGCCTGTCCTTAACGAACAGATCCTTGTCCTCCCAGGTTGCTCCCCATAACCCTACCCATCTATGTCCCCTGGTCTCGCACCATCTGCAGAGCCATGCATTTATATCCTGTATCTTCTGCTTGTTTTCTACACTGGCCCTGGGCATCGGAAGGATCTCAGAGAAGGAGACCGAGCACCCCACATACTGACACACTCTGGCCAGCTCCCTAAACCTAGTTTGTATCTCCAGCTCACTGTTCCCATGTATATCATTAGTACCTAGATGTATTAATATGTCAGGGGTGCCTCCACACTCCTGCGCTAGAGAATAGATGTGATGTTTTGCCTGATGCACCGTCAGGCCCGGTATACTCCTTGACTTGACACCACAGGAAGCCTCCCCCTAGTCATGGAGTCACCCAAAAGCAGCACCCTCACTGCTTCCTTATCCCTGTTTCTGCTCGCTGTCTCTATGTCCCCTTCCCCTTCCATTTTTCTGCTTGTCCCCCTCTGTGTCTCTCCCTCCTGCCCGAACCTTGTCCACCCCCCCTGCTCCAACCCATATCTCTCTTTGATCTTACTCCTGTGGTTCCATTAAATCCTGCTGGATCACTGTGGACAGTTGTAGTTTGTGCCCCTGGAGCAGGGGACACCCCCGTCCCCCTCCTCACTGACCTGTCCCCCTTAGTCTCTTTTCTTTCACCAGTGATGCTTGGGACCAACCCAGTATCTTCCCTGGAGCACAGACCCCCCAGCCCCTGCTCCTTTTGCTCTCCATCCTAACCCCCACCACCTCTTTTCCTCCTTTAACTTTTGTCTCCTCCAGGTGTGTTCCCAAAAGGGCCTCCCTGTTTTGGGGCAATTTCCCAGCTCCCAAGAGAACTTCCTCCTTGTCTCACAGATTCCGTGCCCCTGAGCCCTCCTACGGGGGAGTGTCTCCTATCCTCCTTGCTCCTCCTCCTCCTTCCTCCAGTGGTTCCTCGCTGTTGCTTCCTGCCCATCAGTGTGATGAGGGGTGCATAACTGTTTTCCTGCTGAACCCCCATGTTTGCTGTGCCCCCATCTCAAGTTGGGCTCACAATATCCAGTTTCCTTCTCCTCCTCCTCCTTCCATCCCTCCTGAGCCATATTTGCCTCAATGCCTCCTGATTTCCTAGAAGTATCCATTTCCTGTGTCACCTTTTCCTGCCTGGTTTGTACCTTCTCAGCTCTACCAGTTCTCTGTCTTAGCATTGATGATGTCTCATCATTTGTATCTTCTCCCCTCTTCTGCCAATGGGTGTATTGGATTTAAATGATTTGTGAGCCTTTGCCCACCCACCATTGCCCCCTCCTTCCCTACCATCTCTCTTGGTTCCCTCTGGACACCCCCAGTCACCTTCCTGCTGCTTTGGAAATGTCGTCCTTCCGTAGTTTCTCCCTTCCTGTTGGATGAAACCTGTCCCGGTCTTCCACCGACACTTCCCTCTTTTCCCTCATCCCTCCTCTCCCATTATCCTTCATCGTCCACCCCAACGCCCCAGTTGCATCTTTAGCCAGTTTAACTCTCCCCTGTTCTGCAAAGCTGCCTGCAGAGTGGGCAACCTCCCACTTGCCAGGCCCAATTTAGTATTATTGGCACCCCACAGCCCATGCAGCCTATACTCCTTCCAAATATGCCTGCCCTGATGGCTGGAGGGCCTCCCCAGTTATCCTTGTCCATAAAAAATCGGACCCCCCCCCCCTTGGCCTCATCCCTCCGGGGTAATACCCCTCACCCTTCTACAAGTAGCCATACTGGGGTGGTCTATGATCAAGACTTACAGCCCCTTACAGTTGAACAGTTACAACACAGCCCTCGTAACTAGCTCTTAATCTAGGTAAAGACTTAGAAACATAGAAGTTGACGGCAGATAAGGACCGCAAGGCCCATCCAGTCTGCCTTTAGCAACTAAACAGTTTTAATAAGGTCTAACAGTTTGCACAGCAGTCATAAAGTATACTTAGCACTGTTTTACCCCTCAGTTACTATAATATTATTCTGTAGCAATCAAATAGTATATCTTAGCTCTGTGTCACCCCCCAGCTGCCTGTAACATCACAGCCCCACTTGCATCTCCATGAATTTCCTTACTCGCCCGAGAATGATACAGTTTTATTAAAGTAGAAGTCCTGATTTGTCCACCTCCAGAGAACCCTTCCCCTTACCAGCCCATAAAGGCTATTTAAAAGGGTGGCGGTGTGGGGTGGGTGGGAGGAAAAATATAGGTTTGGTCCCAGAGCTCCGATGAGCTTCTTCTCGCTGTTCGATCCCTCCCTCTCTCGCTCTCTGGCGCTGCTGCAGGCCGATCGTTAAATAGGGCAGCAAGCCTGTAGCTTTTTCGCACTGAAAATAAAATTTAAAAGCTCAGTCCCAGAGCTCTGATGAGCTCCCTCTCACTGCTCAATCCGTCTCTCGCCCATACAGTGGTAGTCATAGAAAAGTTTCTCAGTACTGAAGTATACCTGGGTATACTGAGGCAGAATCACATTAGTCAATGCAGATTGCCTCAGTGGTATCTTGATATAGGAAACTTTTAGGTAACTACCACTGTACATAGTAATATAACTAATAATATAGAAACATAATATCAATATAGTAATAGTAACATACCGAGTAACCTACCCAGTAACATAGTATAGTAACATACTGAGTAACATACCCAGTAACATATAGTATAGTAGCATGTAGTAATAGTAACATACTGAGTAACATACCCAGTAACATAGTATAGTAACAAACTGAGCAACATACCCAGTAACACAGTATAGTAACATACTGACATACCTAGTGACATACCCAGTAGCATACTGAGTACCGAGTAACATACTCAGTAACATACCCAGTATCATATAGTCTAGTAACATACTGAGTAACATACCAAGTAACATATAGCAATAGTAACGTACTGAGTAACAACCCAGTAATATAGTATAGTAACATACTGAGTAATGTATAGTCATAGTAACATACTGAATAACATACCCAGTAACATAGTATAGTAACGTGGTAACATGCATGCTGATATAGTGAGGCTAAGCATGAAATTCCATGTCTTATAAAAAGTTGTTCTGCTGCAGTATGGACATCATAAGACAGTGGACTGCCAGTTAGCTGATTGGCAGATGTGCTGCTGTCGTCACGCTGTTGTGAAAAGCACAGTGAGTAGCGCTTTTAGAAAAAACTAAATGGACAAAATGAAAAAAAGGACTTGTAGCATGCTGTTTTACACCATATACTTTATAAAGTAGTGTATGGGAGCCCCAATACACAGCAAGACTGTTCTTTCTCCTTGTGGTTACCAGGATGACATATGGGCCTCTTGGGCTTTGCTAACGATGTCCTTGTCATCCTGGTAACCACTCAGTGAAAAGAGTAGTCTTCTTGTCTACGGGCTCCTATATACTATTCTGTATATACAGTAGTTATATATATATATATATATATATATAGTATTGTAATGTACATAGTAATATACATAGTGATACAGTAACATACGTAGTAATATACTAACAATAACATGCATGGTAATATGCTAACAGTAACATACAAGGTAATATGCCAATAGTAACATACATGGCAATATGCTAACAGTAACGTACATGGCAATATGCTAACAGTAACATACATGGTAATATGCTAACAATAACATACATGGTAATATTTAGTAACATAGTAATTGTAACATACATAGTAATATGGTAACCTGCATCGTAACATACTAATACAGTGAATAGTAACAGTAACTTACATCGTAAAAGTAAAATACATAGTAGCATAGTAACATGCATACTAATGCAGTAGCTGTAGCATACGTTGTAATATAGTAACAGTACCCTGCATAATAATAGGGTAACGTAGTAGCATGTGTAGTAGTATGGTAACATGCATGGTAATATAGTTATATACATAATATTAACATACAGTAACATCATAACACATCTAGTAACATACATGGTAGTATACTAACAATAACATACATAGTAATATGGTAACATGCATCAAAACATAGCAACATACAGTAAATAGTAACAGTAAAATACATAGCATAAAAAGAGTAACAGTTAATAGCAATATAGAAATCGTAGCATACATAATGTGGCAGCAGTACCCTTCATGGTAGTAGTACACCATAGTAGCATACATAGTAACACAGAGTAACATATATATCATAGTAATGTACTTAGTAACATAGTAACAGTAAGATGCATAGTAATATTGTTACAGTGACATACATAGTAGCATACATAATATAGTAACATTAACATACTCAGTAACATACCTAGTAACTTAGTAGCAGCAACATACATAGTAATATCGTTACAGTGGCATACATAGTAGTATAGTAACGTACATAGTAATATACATAGTAACATATGGACTGACACTGTAACATCGTATCATACATAGTAATATAGTAACATACATGGTAATACACTAACAATTACATAGTAACAGTAACATACACAGTAATATAATATGTGTTACAACATACAGTACAGTAACATAAATAGTAACAGTAAAATGCAAAGTATAATAGTATCATGCATAGTGTTATTGTGGTATACATAGTAACACAAAAAGTAATATAGTAACACAGTAACATAAATAACATTATAGTAACATGCATAGTTACATTGTAACAGTAACATACCTAGGAATGTAGCTACAGTAATATACCTAGTAATATTGTTACAGCGACATACTGTCTGCAGGAGATGTTGGGCACCCAGTTTGTGTGGTCTGACTTCAGCATTCCCACAATCGGTGACATTGTGATAGTCATCCAGTCATTGTGTCCAACAAACTGCGGTTTGGACCCCGGCCCCATGCGTCTCTTAGTGGACTATGTGGATAAAATCGGTCCGGTCCTTACTGAGATAGTCTGGAGATCTTTGGAGAGGGGAATTTTTCCAAATCCTCTGAAGCAGGCTGTAGTTCAGCCCCTTCTTAATAAGTCCTCCTTGGACCCGGATTGTCTGGCCAACTACAGGCCTGTCTCTAACCTACCCTTCGTGGGTAAGGTTATTGAGAAGGTGGACGCGTCGCAGCTGGATGATCATTTGACCAGCCACAATGTCTATGATTCTCTCCAGTCCAGATTTAGGAAGAGACATAGTACCGAGACAGCCCTTGTCTGGGTACTAAATAACCTCCTAATAGCGAGAGATCGAAGGACCCGTTCCACCTTGGTCCTTGATCTCTCTCTGCAGCATTTGACACCATGGACCATAGTGTGCTATTGGAGCGCTTGCGGTTTATCTGTGGGCTGTCTGGTACAGTCCTCAGTTGATTTCGATCTTTCCTCGAGGGTAGGACTCAGGGTGGTGTCTGGGATTTTTTCCTCGACATCATTCCCCCTATACTGTGGGGTGCCGCAGGGCTCCATTTTAGCGCCCATGTTGTTTGCAGTGTATATTCTGCCATTGGGAGCGATTATTAGGTGGTACGGTTTGAGTTTTTACTGCTATGCAGTTGATACTCAACTATACATGTCCTTTGTGCCCGGCCAAGATGCTGCCATTTCGGTCTTTAACAACTGTCTAGCCGAAATCCAGTACTGGATGAATGTGAGTTGATTGCGGTTGAATCCAGAGAAAACTGAGGTGTTGGTTGTGGACCCAGGTCGCAGGAGGTGGGTTTGTTGACAGGATCACCCTTGGGTTTATGGCTTGGGGGTGTTCAGCTAACTACCTCAGACCGGGTGCAGAACCTGGGCGTTGTGTTTGATGACTGTTTGACACTTAAATTTCAGGTGTCGGCAGTTGTCAAAGCCCCTTTTTACCATCTGAGGAACATCGCCCGGGTGAAGCACCTGGTTCCTCCCTACGATCTTCCTACTTTGGTTCACGCCTTCGTTACCTCCCACCTTGACTACTGCAGCGCCCTTTATCTTGGGCTACCGGGGGTTGATATCCACCGCCTGCAGCTAGTGCAGAATGTGGCAGCCAGGTTATTGACTGGTTCTTCTAGGGCCAGTCATATAACGCCTGTGCTCCGCGGACTGCACTGGCTGCCAGTATGCTGGCGAATCACCTTCAAGGTTGGTTTGCTGGCCTATAAGGCCCTACACAATCAGGGACCTGGTTACCTGAAAGATCTCCTTTGTTCCTACTGTCCCTCCCGCTCTCTCCAATCCACTGATGAGGGATTGCTGGAGATTCCCAAGGTTCGTTTAAAGACATCTGGGACCAGATCTTTTAGTTTTTTGGCCCTAGCCCTGTGGAATTCTCTACCTTGTCAGGTGCGAGGTTGCCCGACTGTCCAAAGTTTTAAGGGGGCGTTAAAAACATTTCTTTTTAGCCATGCATATAATGATTTTTAATGTTGCAGCCTTGGATACATTTTTAACATTGTCTTAATTATTTATTGATTTTTATTATGTTATTTACAGGCTCCTTGGTTTTGGAAAGGCGCGTTTTACAAATGAAGTGTGATTTGATTTTGATTTGATACGTAGTAATATAGTAACAATAACATACCTAGTGTCCGCTGCATGCATAGTAATATTGTTACAGTCACATGCATTATATTATAATAATCCTAGTAGCATACATAACCTCATAACATAGTAATATTGTAAGATGCATAGTAATATTGTTGCAGTGACATACATTGTATAATAATAATCCTAGTAACATACATAACCTCATAACATAGTAATATTGTAACATGCATAGTAATGTTGTTACAGTAACATACATGTTAATGTAGTAACCTACAGTCTTCCAAAAATCAGCCTTCATTCAGTCACACTGATCGGTCTAAGATGAAGGTGCTAGGACCCTGCGGGAGCAGTCTTTTGCAGCTTAGGAAGGGGACTGACGGTGCTGGCACTGCCCATGAGGCAGCTGAAGTGAGATTGTGTATGTGAGCCAACCCCCTCCCTTCCTCAGTTCTGTTTTTCCTGCTGTCGAATGCGCACCGTAAGAGCAGCTACAGTCGACTAACTGTGTCATAGCTTATTCCTCAGTTTGTGATGCCGAACCTCCTTTGGTACCATTTATTTTTGTCTGGTGCCATTCTCCTTTCCTTTCAATTCAGAGCTAAGCCCTTCCAGTACTGTTTTTCATTGTTTTTAACGTCATCATGCCAGCTCCTAAGGGCCAAAAGAAGTCTAAGAAGAACAAAGTCCCCATGTGTTGGTGCTCCTGCAGAGGCCCTGTCACTGTCAGGGATCGGCAGGCGAAACGTTGAACCTGCCTTGGTGCTGACCATGATGTGCACTGATGCGATGCCTGCTTCTCAGTGGACCACAGCACCTTCGAACTCTACGCATTATGGGGGGCCGGCCGCTCACCCACCACCACCAGGGATGCCAAGGTAAGGTCCCTGAGCCCCTTCCCAGTACCACTGGTACTGGTACTGAGGAGGTCCAGGGCACTCCTCGTGCTCACCTCTCCGAGGCATCTTAAGTCTGTGGGGGGGGGGCTGAACATCCCCCCAATGTCTATCAGCCCCAACACCCCCAGTGGCAAGGATGAAGCTATGTGCTTAATCTACATCGGTGGGCACTGGCCATGAGACTGGGCCTCCTTCTGGCATTGCTCGTGGTGCCAGAAGAGGGGTGGATTCTGGAGTCTAACCTATCTGCGTCCGAAGTGATGGTTATCTCCACCCATGAGCACCCTAGCAGCCTGGAGGAGGATGATGGCGCTGGCCTTAGGCCTGGAGACAAAGCCGATTATGAGAGAAGCTATTCTGAGCCCAGCATCAGACCTGGTGTCTCTCCTGGTTTTTCTCCTAGCCTGGTGCTGGCATGGTGCTGGGGCTTGTTCTGGCACCACCTGGTTGGGTTCCAGTTCCATTCCCGGCGCCGATTCCAGTCTCAGTGCCATTTGCGGTATTGGGTTGGTTCCAGTGGCGCTTACAGTGCTGGGTCCGGGGCTGACTCTAGTGGGTGCCTTTGATCCGCATACTAGGCTTGGCCCTGGTGGCATTGCCAGCCATGTTGAAGGGAAGAGGCAGGGCACTGGGCCTCAGACTGGTGCTGGAGGCAGCACTGGGTGGGGATCCAGTGTGAGCCCGGTAACTTGTTTCTCCCTGGAACCAACGGGTACTGTCACTAGTGGGGATCAGGGTCACCCTGTGAGAGTTGTGTAGCTCCATTTTCACTACCTAGGGGTCTCCCCTCAAGGACATCATCTGGATTGGTTCTCGGAGATTGACCGGTTCCTCACGAGTTAGTTTTTCAGACCCTTCCTTGGGAAGAGGTTTTCTGAGCACTCTGTCGCAGTCATGGTAGAGGGACCTGGTCTTGTTACCCATGGCTTTCCTTTTCCTCCCCTCCTCTGCCCCCCACCCCTACTCTGCTAGTTATTATGGGTCCTCTGGGACCCATGACCTGGCAGTAGTTCAGTAGTACGGCTGATGTCTTCCATCAGTACCACCTCAGAACTGACAGGCCCAGTTCAGTCCTGTGGCCCCAGCACCACCGTTTTCTGAATCAAGCTCTTCCTCTGAGGAAGAAGACATTTACATCCATCTTTCCTCTGATGCTGAGTACTCTGTACCAGCAGGTGCTGAGATTCCTTGTAGATTTCAGTGATACTCCTTTGTCATCCCTCCTTGGCCTCAGCCTTTTTTAGAGGCATCCAGGAATGTCTGGCTCCATCCCTGTTCCCCTTCTTCAGCACCTAGGTACATCCTGTGCAGATATTCCACTCCTGTGGGGTCTTCAGAAGCTATCCCTCACCTCACCTCTGGGATTTTGGTTCTTCAGACCCCCCTCTGGGCCTAAACGCACTGTGAATGATGCCCTTCCTAATCCAGACTCTGCGGAGATGGATATTTGGGGGATGAGGGTTTTTACAGCGACGCACACTGTGATGTGCACTGCTGCACATCAAGCAGCTTACAACAAGCACCTGTGGGTGAAGCTAGGCCAGGTTCTACCTTCCATGTCAGATCGCGAGTTAACCAGGCAGGCCATTTGCATTTCTGCCTGGAGCGGGAGAGGCACTAAGCAAGGGCATTGTACGATGCCAACGAGATAGCTAGGGTGCCTAACTTGCATTTCCAGGGGACTAATTTTTCTGTCCCACAGGGTCAGGCGTGGGTTGTCAGGGCGCCTACCTGCTCCAGGCCACGGGAGCCTCTGCCTGCCCCTGTCCAGTCTTGGATCCCACCGGACCCGTGAGTACCTACCTTCCTGTGGTTGTCACCCACAGAGGGCTGAGGGATATTTTTCCCTCAAGGTGAGCCAACTCATCCCTTGTTTTAGGGGAAAGCATGGTACTCTGACCCATCATTGCGACTGAATGGTGAAGATTAATTACTTGGAAGATATGAAAATCACATACTCACCATAATTTGGAAATCTTCTGGAATATATCCACCATTCAGTCACAAGCCCACCCACCATCCCCCTCTCAGGTGCACCCACCCACCATCCCCCTTTCAGGCAAGAGCCAGGGCCTCTGGGCAGCTCACCCTGTAATGCCTTTAAGACGTTGGCATCTTCTTGCTACTCCCTCGGAGTCCTCTCTCCTCTAAAAGGTCAGCACTTCGTTCTTAAATACATGCAATTGGAAATGGGCCCTCTTGCCCCTCTTCCAGCCCTTCTGTTTTTTTTTTCCCATCCGAAGGTAAAACGCTTCGTGGGGAAAAGTACTGTGTTGTATTTTTTTTTTTTTAAATCTGGAGCGCTCCTCCCTCTCCCTGTTGGAAGTCTCGGAGGACGTATCCCTATGGCTTTTGTGACATCTGGTCCCCACATTGTCCATCTCTGTTGCCTCTGCCATCTGACAGTTTTTAGCCTCATGACAAGGTGCCTCTTAAACCTCCTGTAACACAGAAAGAGGCAGGAGCAAACGTTTTAATTTTTTTTGTGCTACACTTCTCAGGCTGTTGGGCTTGATACTTTTCTGATACTGAAAAGCTGTGACTCTCTTCACATTTTTCCTTTCTTCACGCCTTCATGTTTTTGGAGTGGCAAGAAGATAGTGTTTGGTGCTCCTGGTCTCTGTCTTGTCACACCTTTACCTGCTTTTTCTCAACCCTGTAGGGTTTTCCAACTAAATTCCTGACCTCTAGGAGCGCCTGGACTTTAGTTAAGTTGATATCCTACTATCTCTGATGCCCCAATGCCTCTTATGCCAGCCAGAGCTCTATGCCAGGGCTGCTGGCCTTTTCCTCACTCCACCTTCCTTTCCAGGTGGCTGAGATAGGTTCTCACTCTACCAGCTACCTTGTCCCACCCTTAGGTCCAAGCCTTAGTCTTTGCTAAGCTGGTAGTCAGCTTTTATTGTGTTTATTGTTTTTATATCCTGCATCTTTTTTCTGTCCCTTTTGGCGAGAAGTCTATAGCCCCCTCTGTTTTTTCTCCCACTGCTAGCTCATGTGCATGACCTCACTTCATATGTCTTATGGGCGGTGCTAGCACAAACATCGGTCCCCTTCCTAAGTTGCAAAAGACTTCCCACCCGTGAGGTCCTAGCATCTATGACTTAGACCCATCAGTGTGGCTCAATGGTGAAGATATTGGTTTCCCAAGTATTGCCCACCTGCTGAACAATTGGGATGTTTTTTGTCCCGTTCTGACATGCGACCTTATCAGGGTCTGCTTGAATACAATATTTGTCCCTGTATACAAACAGAGAGCTTCGCCGGCCCGGCAGCACAGTGGCAGCACTGCCGCTTCTGACACCGACGACAGTGGTTCGGGAACGAGCATGGGGAGTCAGAGGGCCGGCCAGGGGGAGGAGACTGAGCATCCCAAGGACTGCTTGCCTTATCCGGGGAGGGAGGGAAGTTGCAGCTCAGTGCTGTGCCAACCCCAGGTGGAGGCCTAAGGGATGGCGAGCATTCAGCCAAGTTGCCAGGGGAACCAGCGTAGTGGATGTTGGCAGCAACGCCTTGATGTCAGAGCACACACCACGCTCACCAAGAAAACCAGGAATAAATGGCCTCCAGGCACCAGGTAGACGGAGCGCCCGGTGTAGACCCCAGAAGCTCCCGCCTGCCTGTCCCGCACTAGACCCAACGAAGGTGAGATAGTTCGGGGTGTATGTGCCTCCACCTCGTCCCTGCCTGGGGGGAAGATCCATGGCTTCATGGGGGTCCGGCAGGGCTCTAGGTAAGGAGAAGGAAGCAGGGCAGACACCGTAGGCACTTCCCGAAGGTGCGTTGCCTGTGGGCCAGGAGAGGAGCATAAAAAAAACAAAAACACAGAGCTTCAGTCTCCAGTGCTGTCAGTCCCTCACCTTTCCGCAGTACTAAATCCATCACAGCATGGGAAGCCTGCACTCTACCTGCCCCAACACTGTCCCTGTGGATAAACAGAGGTGTTTAGTCACCAGTGCTGTCAGTCCCTCACCTTTTACCAGCACTAAATATATCAGTGTGGGGAAACCTGCACTGTACCTGCCCCCACACTGTACCTGTCCCTGTGGATAAACAGAGGGCTTGTCTCCAGTGCTGTCAGTCTCTCACCTTTCACCAGCACTAAATACATAATAGTGTGGGGAAGCCTGCACTGTCCCTGTCCCTGTGTATAAACGGAGGGCTTCAGTCTCCAGTGCTGCCAGTCCATCCACCTTTTTCCAGTACTAAATCCATTACAGCATGGGGAAGCCTGCACCGTCTCTGCCCCATGCTGTATCTGTTCGTCTATATAAACAGAGAGCTTCAGTCTCTAGTGCAGTCAGTCCTTCGCCTTTCACCAGTAGTAAATCCATCACAGTGTGGGGAAGCCTGCACCGTTGCTGCCCCTCACTATACCTGTCCCTGTGGATAAAGAGAGGGCTTCAGTCTCCAGTGCTGTCAGTCCCTCACCTTTCACCAGCACTAAATACATCACAGTGTGTGAGAAGCCTGCCCTTACCTGCCCCCACACTGTACCTGTCCCTGTGGATAAACAGAGAACTTCTATCTCCAGTCTCTCACCTTTCACCGCACTGAATACATCACGGCATGGGGAAGCCTGCACTGTCACTGCCCCACACTGTACCTGTCCCTGTGGATAAACAGAGGGCTTCAGTCTCCACTGCTGTCAGTCCCACACCTTTCACCAGCACAAAATACATCACAGTGTAGGGACACCTGCACTGTACCTGACCCTGTGAATAAACAGAGGACTACGGTTGCCAGTGCTGTCAATCCCTCACCTTTCACCAGCACTGAATACATTACAGTGTGGGGAAGCCTGCAAGTTACCTGCACCACTCTGTACCTGTCCCTTTGGATAAACATAGGGCTTCAGTTTCCAGTGCTGTCAGTCCCTCACCTTTCACCAGCACTAAATATATCACAGTGTGGGGAAGCCTGCACTGTTCCTGTCCCACACTGTACCTGTCCCTGTGGATAAACAGAGAGCTTTGATCTCCAGTGCTGTCAGTCCCTCACCTTTCACCAGCACTGAGTACATCACAGTGTGGGAAAGCTTGCACTGTATCCGCATCATGCAATACTGAACAGAGGACTTCAAGCCCTCTCCCCACGTTTGAGAAGGGCCATCTCAGTCAGGTTTGAGTTGTACTGAAAGCAGCAGGATGGGTAACTCCGGGGGACACTTTGCCAGTTCCATACTAGGCTGTTCTGATAAATCATTCTGGTAGATAGCACTCCTAAAGTGAAGCTGTGGCATGGCACGTAGAGAAGGCTTCAGCTGTGTTGTCTGTGTTCTTTCTCGGGAGCTTTTCACACCATATATTCACCACAAAGCATCATGGGCATACAGAACTGGGGAAGGGGGGCACATTGTCAAGGCTTTGCTAGAACAAAAGTCCACCCCCCCTTTTTTTTTCCCTGTAGAGGTTCATCTCTGGCTCTCAGACTGCTTGCCTCCTGATTACAGCCCCAGGATTGTCATTGATCTTCTCAGGCAGGATGACAGCCGCCTACCCAGCACCACTGTGTAGTGGGTGGGCTGCCCTGATGGTCGTGCGCCTGGGGGAGAAGTGCCAGCATCATCCGGCAGACCAAGGGGTTTCTCCCCAAGGGTGCTGGCATCCCCCTGTCCAGTCTGTGCATGTGCACTGTACTGCCTCCTGCCCTCCACCAGGTGGCAGTCGTAATGGAACACAGCGCCTCTTCTCCCCACCCTGAGGGAGGAGCGCTGTCCTAGGGACGGCTGTTCCTCAGGTGGCAGTCATGTAATGGGACACAGCGCCTCTTCTCCCCACCCTGAGGGAGGAGCGCTGTCCTAGGAATAGCTGTTCCTCAGGTGGCAGTCATGTAATGGAACACAGCGCCTCTTCTCTCCACCCCAAGGGAGGAGCGCTGTCCTAGGGACAGCTGTTCCTCAGGTGGCACTCATGTAATGGGACACAGCGCCCCTTCTCCCCACCCTGAGGGAGGAGCGCTGTCCTAGGGACAGCTGTACCTCAGGTGGCAGTCATGTAATGGGACACAACGTCCCTTCTCCCCACCCTGAGGGAGGAGAGCTGTTCTAGGGATAGCTGTTCCTCAGGTGGCAGTCATGTAATGGGACACAGCGCCCCTTCTCCCCACCCTGAGGGAGGAGCGCTGTCCTAGGGACAGCTGTTCCTCAGGTGGCACTCATGTAACAGGACACAGCGCCCCTTCTCCCCACCCCAAGGGAGGAGAGCTGTCCTAAAGATGTCAGTTCCTCAGGTGGCACTTATGTAATGGGACACAGCGCCCCTTCTCCCCACCCCAAGGGAGGAGCGCTGTCCTAGGGACGGCTGTTCCTCAGGTGGCAGTCATGTAACGGGACACAGCGCCCCTTCTCCCCACCCTGAGGGAGGAGCGCTGTCCTAGGGACAGCTGTTCCTCAGGTGGCACTCATGTAACTGGACACAGCGCCCCTTCTCCTCACCCCAAGGGAGGAGAGCTGTCCTAAAGATGACAGTTCCTCAGGTGGCCGAGTTCATTCCCAAACCAGTGTCATTGCCATAGTGGGTGATAGTGGTACCAGGTCAGCTCAGAAGCTTTTTTTGATCTTCCTCAGCTCAGGTGAGTGGCTCTTCAGCTCCATCCCCACCTACCACCCCCGGCTACTGTCTCCCTTGGCACCAGGGGCAGAAATCCTCTCGTGCTGGGGCCTCATAGGGGGTTGTCTCTCGTTCCCAGAGCACAATCTGGAAGTGTCCCAGGGACCTGACAGCAGTGTGGGCTAAGGAAGGCAGGTGGATGCTTCATTAAGTCTACCTGACTGCCATTTTTCTCCGCATTCCCCGCCTTCCAGCTGTGGCAGCACATCAGTGCATGCGCCTGGAGGCACACACACTCTGCAGAACCATATCACCCCACCCTTCAAAGACTCTTAGAGCCTTCACCGGTGGCAGAAAAGGTGGAGACCATACCTCTCAACTGCTATGAATTTCGCATAGCGCTATGATTTTCACACTCAAATTAGCCCTTACTCCACATAAGTTTACTGATGTTTTTAATAGTGTTCGAGCCATTTCTGGACACACAAACTGTTAAATCACTGAACTAAGTTAATAGAAACATTCCTTATCACTAACTATATGGGGTCCACTGTTTGTAAACTTATTATTGTTTAAAATAAGAAAGTGCTACACATTCTGGCTATTTGCTATGATTTTTGAAGGCCATTGCTATGATTTTTAATGCTGAGAGGTAGAGAGATATGTTGGAGACTCCTTGGTCACCCCCTCCCCGGAAGAGGAGGGCAGTCCCCAGGACACTCAATCCTCACCCTATCAGCCGACCCACAGCAGCCCAAGATCATTCGCCACTGGGCTGGCCTCAAAAGTTGCTTTTTAAAGTAAAACCTTGTCCACTTATGTCTCACACATGTCTCTGTATACCCATAATGCTTTGCAATGTTAGTGTTATTTGGGGGGGTGGTTAGAGAGACACAAAAAACTTATCAGCTTTGGAATTTGTACTCTGCTGGTATCCTTTATGGGTCCCACATCCAGGTCTTGTTCCCATCTGACGTTCCTAAGTGTCACCTCGGAGTGTACTAAATGTCCCATTTTCTCTTGCTGTCTGTGCTTTGCAGAGTGATCCCGAGTTTGTGCAGTGGAAGAAGGAGTTGAAGGAAGCATACAACCAGACACAGCTCCTGCTCGAGCGCATCCCCAAGATGAAGGAGAAAGTTCGCTCGCCTGTCAACGAGCTCAGCAAGCCCACCATGGCGCCGAGGAGCAGCAACAGGCCCTGATTGGCTGGTGTCAGCTCAGCGTACTCCTCCCTAACTTTGTACCCTTACCTGTGTCTGCCCTGCTCCCCCCCTTTGTCCAAGGAGTTTAGTTGGCACTGTTGAGAGCTTGGGCATTGAGGAGGGGAACCCTACAACTCCATGACTTTTTTTTTATTGTCTGTGGACAATGTGAGGTTTGTTCTGTTTTAAACAAAACCTTTTGACATTTTTTTATGGGGGCACAAGGCTTGCGGAGATGATATTGAAACCGAAAAGACCCATCAAACTGTGGGACCGTTGGGACTATCGCATTTTTGTTTTTTAACTGATGTGCACTGCTGTGATTACTCCTTTTTTTTTTTAATGTGATTGATTTTTTTTTTTATTCATTGCAGATTTTTTTTTTTCACTCCAGTATATTTTTCTCTTGATTGGATGATTTGAAAAAAGTTTGAGGGATTGGGTGGGATGGGAGGTTGCTATTTTGCACTGAAATGGTACAAAAAAAATTGAAACAATTTTAGGCCAGTGGAGGGAGCAGTATTAAACACTGAATGATTTTTTTTTTTTTTTTTAATTAAAAGGGGAGGCTGTTTGTTTCCCTAATTTAAACCTGGCGCCCATTATCCCTCCTCCCTGCTGGTAGCCAAGAATTTTTTTTTCCCTTCAGTGCATGGCTTCAGACGAGCCTCTAATCGGGCGCCTGGTATTACCAGCAGATGTACAACTGAATGTTCCCATCCATAGCGTACAGATGTCTAAGATGAGGATGCCTTTCGGCTTATGCACTTTATGGTGCGTCTGTCTTAACTTGAAGGAGATTTGGGTTCCTGTCTTGACCTGTATTGATCGTCGCCCGAACCCCCTTCCAGGCCGCGCTGCACTCAGACTCCTAGGTCAGCCACATATGCCAAGTGGTTAATGAGTGACTACCACTTTATATAGCACTCTGATGTTGCCTTGCCATCGCCAGAGAAGCTCGGAACACAGCAGGCAGGGCATCAGACCAGTGAGTGACGGAGAATCTCCATGCCAAAATGCGGATTAGGCTTTGTTTGGAGGGGGAACGGTAGAGACTGGTCAGACATGATCATTGCCACCTGGACAAGCTACAGGAAATGGATGGAGATGAGCGACGGGCATTTTATTTGTTGCCAGGTGTATCTCATGTGCGGGCCTAAGGGCTCCCCTCTACCGACCTACCATTCTTCAGCAGCCAGTATTGCTTCTGAGATGTGCCAAAATTGACTAATCAGCCTGTGTTTTTGGTGTTTTTTTTAGCTCTGCAAGTGAATCATATCATGGAGGCATTGAAGCTGCTTCCCCCCTCATCCCCAATCGAAGCTGCTCCCCCCAATCCGCACCTGCTTTGGACGCAACGCTTTTACGTCAGACTACTATGGTGGTGCAGTGCACAGTGACATCATTCAGATGGGGTTGGGGTGTCCCTGATCGCCCTGGCACTGATTCCAAAAACAGATGAAACGAGTGATCTGGAGAAATCATTTTACGTGTTATTTTTTTATTTCACATTTATTTAAAATTTTATGAACTGTGCTTAAGAGCTGTAAGTAGAGGGGGCATAAGCTGTTCATTCTGAGGACATTTCTGAGTCTCGAGATGTGAAATGTTATTACGCAGATAAAAGCCTCTAATCTTCGGACGATTAAGAGTCGGCGACACCCTGGTGGTGGTGGTCTGTATATTTCTGTTCTTCTGTTTGTTTCACTGGTGGCTTGTGATTTTGATGTTGGGAGGGAAGGGAGGGAATGGGACACATTTTAGATCTTTGAGCAGAGTCTCAAGACTCTTTAAGAGTCAGTGTGGGTAGAAGTCCATTTGAGCTTCAGCGTTTCACAGATGCACATAAACACGGAAGTGTGTGTGTGTAGATAGATAGATGTACATGTATAGATATATGTATACAGATACACACACACACACATTTGTTAAAAGCGGGGCTCTGTTAGAGGTAGTGTTTGTCTGAATTTTTTTTTTTTAAATACACACACAGACATCTATATGTGTACTGTGTGTGTGTGTATATGTGTATATATATATATATGTGTGTGTGTGTGTGTGGTATACTTATGTATAAGTCTAGCTTTTAATGCTAAAAATAGGCCTCTACGAAGGGCGACTTGACTGATCTGTGAGGTTGACCTGCCATTTATGCAGCTGTGGAACCTTAGTTTGTGCTCAGTCCTGGCCACAAAGATAGATTCTGTGCCTGGTGTTGATCCAAAATAGATGGTCTCCATCCAGTTTGGCGCTGTTAAGTAATGTCTGTAATTCTGTCCAAACTGACATGGTAACTGGGGTGTCGACATGCATCTATCTGTAACTAACCCCGGAGCATGCCAGACAAGCCAATTCTCACACCACGTAGTTACAGTGACATCATAAAGCACTAGAGCAAAGCTTTGCGTGCTCTACGATGGCACTGTCCCTGCAAGGTGTGGGAGTCAAGCTTGTCCTTTACACTCCATTTTTATTTTTTTGTAATGCATCCTGAGTGCCTTTCTCACTCTCTTTTTGAAGTGGAGCAGCGTTTGGAAGTCTGTGGTTCTCTACCCTTTTTTTTTTTTACACTTTGTTTCCTCCATCCTGGGCATCTCGCCAACCCCCCCCCAGCCCTGTGCTCCCTGTTCGCAGTGCACCTCCTGCTGTCTCCGGTGGATGGAGCAGCGGGCATCCCTAACCCGCCAACACAGATCCAGTTTCAGGAAGTGCCTGCCATTTGCAGTAATGGCGCCTGCTGGGGTCGGCATACATCCAGCTACCCAGGACATTTTCTCCTCCAGCTCCCCCCCCCGGGGGCAGAGCATTATTGGCATGAGCAGAGGCCGAGCTGTGCATGCTGCTACCCACAGTACGCCAGCCGACTACTCTGCCCCCATTCCTACGTATGGTACCCAGGTGCTTCAGCCACCACTAGGTGTCAGAAGTGCGCCGGCCTCTGTGTCCCTCCCTCCCAGGGAGAGGAGAGCTGTCCTCTGGACACTGGATCCTCTCCCACCCCGGCCGACCCCGGACAACCTGTTCGCACCGCGAACATGGGTCACCGACGCGGCAGGAGGTAAGGCATGATGCCTCAGTCCTCCTCGCCACTGGGCCAGCCATCTCTGGTTCTCTACTGATGTTTCATTGAGGCAAAATACTGATATTTTGTCTAAATGAAATAGCTTGTCTGTTTCTGCTTTCACTTTAAAAAGCTGCTAGGAGGAGCGGCTCCAGCTTGAAGGTGCTGCAGATTAATGTTCAAGGTTGTTTTCAACGTTCTGACATGGAGAACTGTTTTTGAGAAAAGGTACTCATTGTGTATTATATATTTAGAGACACATACATACATGTATATATATAAATTTCTAAAATGGGTTGGAAAACTCCAGCAATCTCATTTGCTGACAACTGTCACGTGGTGTTATTTCCTGTGATGTGTATACATTTCTGAAACAGGTTGGAAGACTCCAGCAATGTGATTGGCCGAGAACTGTCACATGACGTACAGTTATTTCAACATGACTGGACAGCCGTGTTCCTGCAGCTGCTTATTTCTCTTTTTTGATATCTTGGGGCTTGTTGTTTCATGAGCAGAGTGACACCCTCCAAGGAGTGCAATCCTGCTGAAATGTATAGACTGCTTGGGTGGTTTAAGGCGCACTGATTTACTGCGGCTGTATATTTCAGCTTGACGGCACCTTGTTGGGTGCTGTAGATGCACACACGTACACCCAGACACATACTCTGTGTGTGTGTATACCAGTATGTCTGTACTTGTCAGTGTGTCTGTGTGTATATATACCAGTATGTCTGTACTTACCAGTGTATGTGTGTGTGTGTCTCTGTGTGTAGTCTGTTGCTGTGTGTATACCAGTATGTCTGTATTTGTCAGAGTGTGTGTGTGCAGTTATGCTGTACAAAGCACAATTCCCAGGTGGGGTGTGAGGCACAGCAGAGTGCCTACAACACCCAGCACACTGCAGTTACTGCAGTTTATCCGCGCACCCTGGAATGCTTTATTGTGCTTGTTAGGCCTTTCAAGAAAATCCTACTTCCTTATTGGTCATTTGGGATGTCTAAATCGCCAGAAAACATCACACCTACAAACCAGAACTGTTTTGTCTTTTTTTTTTTTTTTTAATTTTTATTATAGATCAAGGGAGCACTGCTGACCAATCGGAGCCCTCCTTTCCTGTGGACATGGTGCAGTCATATTCTCTGAAGAGTGTCACACGCAGCTGCCCTGGACATGGGTACATTCGGGGAAGGTTTTTTAAAATTGCTGATCAATCTCCATCAATAATACATCAATACAGATGCTGAGATGACTCTTTACAGCTGTAGGAGTGGTCCACATCCGCTGGGTATCAGAATCGCTCAACTTCTTGTTCTGATACTGTGAGAATTCATGTAAGACCACTCTAACAACCATAGAAGTGGTCTCAGTGGCACTATTAAGATACACAAGCCACTTTATAAGCACAGTAACATACTTCAGTTGTGCGGTCGTTGATGAATAGGATGGGCCATTTTCCTGATTTTTTTTTTCTCCCATCCCTCACCCCTTCTCACGTGATGGCTGCATGTCACGGCATCCTGGGAATGACGCACAGCAGCCTGAGGTCACCCCCACTGCCACGTGTGCCTCCGCCAGCCTACCACCAGGAGCGGCACGAGGAGCGGTGCAGCTATACCCTCCCATCCCAGGAAATAAAGCATCCATGTGGATACCCCTAATCCTCCCCGCCAGTCTCCATACCAGTTGTCCCAGATGCAGGGTGCAAACCCAGGTTGACAGCGTGCCTAGTGGGGGCCTCGCCACTCAGTGGCACAGAACTGGCTAGTGGAGTGTTTTTAACAGATTAAGAAGCCAATGTTTACCGAACTGCTGATTTCCTTTCTGTGGTTCGCAGGTCACCTAATCTGTGGAACATTTTTCAGTAGTTTACACAGGAATACTTTTTGGAATTCCACCAAATTTAAAAAGAAGTTGTGAAAAAAACATTTCGGAAGTCTGTCACCATTCTGCACAAATTCCACTTGCAAAATTCTGCAGTCAGCAGAGCCCTGCTATCTGCCATACTTCCGAAACCTCCGCTAGCACCAGTCAGACACTGGACAGCATGACTAGCTCCATTCAGACACTGTATAGCATGAATCAAGTCCAAAAGTTACCTCAAGGTGGGCAGTTTCATCTTTATACTGCTGTGGAGACCACTCTCAAAGTTGTAAGGGTGGTCTTGCGTGCATTCTTAGGGTGTGAGAAATTGTGTAGTGGTGGAATCGAGGTCGATCAGTAAAATATTACATTTTAACCCCCACAAGGAGCCTGCTTCCAGAGCACCCGTGTCTCACATATAGGGTACAGGAGTGCTGAAATCAGTCAGAAGTGCTCTGTTGGTCTGTAATGTAAAGACTGCTGGTGGGGGCCTTACTTATTTACCCAAGTCATGAATTACAAAATGAGTAATAAAAACATCTGAGGGAATTCAGTATACATTAATGGTAAAGCAGTCTGGATTACAGTATTGCTTAAAGCAGCAGTATTTGTCAACCCCCATGTACGTCTTTTCAGCAGTAATAGATTTCTGGCAAAAACATCAGTATCCCCATCTCCCTTTGCATTTTCTTGCCTTCCTAACTTGAGATATGGGATTTTTTTTATTTTTTCAATAAAGCTTTTACCTTTCTGGGCTTGTGCTGCAGGCGGCTCTCAGCCCTGTCCCTGCAGTCCCCAACTGACCATCCATCTCCCCCAAACCCCACCACCACCTCCTCTCATGGATTGCCCCCATGGCTGGGCCTGGAGGAGACTCTGATCTGGACAGTGGAATCTGGGTGATGGTGCAGGCTGGGGACAGGTGGGGGCAGGGCTGCACTAAGTCTACAGCCACAGTCTGTTCTCCCCACCCACCTTCCTGATTG
Organism: Neoceratodus forsteri; assembly: GCA_016271365.2. Classification (NCBI taxonomy): domain Eukaryota; kingdom Metazoa; phylum Chordata; order Ceratodontiformes; family Ceratodontidae; genus Neoceratodus; species Neoceratodus forsteri. Next base: position 37,071,168 of record JADMNL010000033.1, read on the forward strand.
GTGCAGCCCCTGCAGGCCTTGACACTTTGCTGGCAGACCTGCAGAGAAGCAAGCTCACTGCAAGGGTCACCAGTGCAGCAGAACCCAGTGCCACCCCTTCCCAGGCCTCTGGGCTGCTCAGCCAGCTTCCCGAGCTCATTTGCCAATTCAAGTCACTTGCACAGGAGCGCAGCGCGCTCTCCGTTGGCCCATCGGGCAGATGTTTCCGCTCCCATAGTATGCCCATCATGAAAAAAATTAAATGTCTTGGTGTGATGCTGTGCCGTTTGCCATCAGAAACGCATGGTGGCGCCATCCTGATGCATCCACAGTATGAATCTGGCATGGGACTGTGACGGAAGAGATTTGTTAAAATTGCGAGTGGAGGGCCATCTTTAATGACGTGTCATTAATTTCAAAATTAGCTAGAAAGTCTGGTTTAAAAATATCTGCGGTAATAAAAAGATAAACTAATGATGACGACGAAGGCTGTCTGAAATACATTTTTCTTAAAAAAAAAAAAAAAAAAAAGTACGAGGGAATTTTTTGCTGACCAATGCTGCTGCTTTAAAACACGATATAATGACATGTTACTGCCAAGTCACTGTGTGTTGGTGCTGTTATTATTGCCCAGTCATGTGACTAGATTTCCCAAACCACAGCACGGGATTTTCTGAGCCCATTTTATAAATATTTATACGCACGCATACATATACACACACAGCCATTACCTATCCTGCATGTTCTAAATCATTAGCACTGAACTGACCAATCGGTGCCAAGGATTTTTCTTGGACCTCTGAGCCATAAGGGAGCCGTCATGCTGTTTGAAGTGGAATGCACAACTTTTAACAGGAGACGTGGTGATTGTGGGGGATCTTTTATTCTAAAGAAATCAGAAAATGCTTTTAATGTTAATGTTTTTGTAAAATATAAATCCTGGCTGATTATTGCTGATAATTTATTTGTGCGCACATGCCAGCATCTTGTCCTTCTGTGAGGATGTCATCATCGATTACCATCCCCCCGGAAGCAACACTGTTATCAAGCCCCCCCCCGGATTCTGTGGCATTTCAACCCTTTAAGCCGGGACTCCTCCTTGGGACCTGTCTGTTGTAAAGTGGGGAGAGGTCTGCTGGTTAATTCTGTGATGCCTTATTGCTGGGCCACGTGACGGACGTTAATAAATGTTTAGCTGTTCACAGTACACTGAAGCAGGACTTGCTATTCATTTCCTAAGCTGGGATGCCACAATAAACTGAGATATATATTGATAATTTGCAGTGTCAGTGGCTCAGTAGGTAACACGCTCGCCTCTGAGGCCGGGAGATCAGAGGGCTGTGGGTTCAGTTCCCACGTCTGGCACTTGGGTTAATATCCCAGTACTGACACTGTAGTGCAGCGTGAGATGGGTGCTGCACTTCTGAGGTGCCATCTTTCGGATGAGACGTTAAACCGAGGTCCCATCTGCCTGGATTGGTGGTAGTTCAGGTGGATGTTAAAGATCCCGTGACACTTATCGAAAAGAGTAGGGAAATTTCCCCGGTGTCCTGGACAAGTTTCCCTCATTCACTAAAAATACCACCAACAGCTTAATCTGGTTCAAGGTCAGTTGGCAATAATCTGTATCCCCTTCCCCCCCGGATTGTGCCTGAAAATAGGCAGGATTTGTCTAGTGCACTTACCCGGTCAACAAAAACTAAATAAATAAATAATTCCCACTGACTATTATTTATCGTTGGAGGAAAAAAGTGCTGCAGTTATCGAGCAGTGCCGCAATACACCATGGTGTGTCATTTTAACATGCTGCTCCAGCTCCTTCTCCAGCTGCGTCCACGATTCCCCCATCTTCCTCCAGTCAGATTTTTACTCTTCCCCAATTAGAAATGCTGCAGATCGTTGCGATGTTGTTTACACAAATATCGTGATGCTACAGAATTGATATTATGACATCCCTCGCCCTGTTATTGCTCCTCCCGGCATTGTGACCAGGATTTATACTGCTTGCACGGTTTCAGGGAAGGATTTGCCATACCCCATCTTTTAAAGCCAGGGGCTGGTAGTATAGCTCAGACGTTATAGTAACAAGCTGTGAATGAGCTTGGGACATCCAGCAGTCCTGGGTTTGATTCCCACAACCTCCACTTGCATACTGTGTGACACTGAGCCAGTCACTTAACCTCCCCACTGCTCCCAGGTTGCTTCTGAAAATGGGCACTTGTGCCTAGTGGGCCTCACCTGGTTACCAAAGACTAAAATAAATAAAAATATATTGAAGTAGTCAACAGGCCTGCTCCTTAATGTCCTCCATGACCAGTAATAAACACACAGCGACACAGTGTGCGTTGAATCTGTAGTGACCACGATTTGGGTGGGTTGCGAAGCCCAAGGTGATGTTGAAGGCCTCAAGCCATTCTGGCAGTGCCGTTAGCACAGCACCCCACAGTCTCTGGAGTGTATTATTACACTTATGTATATAACGTTTAAATACATTGTTTGCTTTTGCAGTGCTGTACAGTGTAAGATTTACATCACCATGGCACGGCAGTAGCACTGCTGCTTGCTACCCCAGTGACCCAGGTTCGAGAAGAGACGCGGGTCACTTGTGGGCTGGCCAGAGGGAGGGAGGGTTGATGGGGGGGCCCTTCCAGTTTGTTCTTGAACTGCCACCTGGTGGCAAGAGGTGGTAGCGCAGGGAACACAGTCTGCATTGGGCAAGGGTGTCCGCTGATGCCAGGCACCCATGTGTTCGCGACATTGCATGCTGGCACCCTCCACAGGGAACAACTAGAGGAGAAAATCTCATGGCCACTGCCAGCACCCCCGGCCGGGCATACGCAGGGCTGGCCAGGCGACCCACTCAGCATGTTTGTGGTCCTGGGTGAATGATGAGGCAGTAAGCCCCTGGGAAGGTCAGTGTTGGGCCTGGAATGTGCCGTAGAGTGTTTGGAGGTGGGCTGGCGGACAGGAGAATAAAAACTATATATATATATATATATATATAAAACTTTACCCCCCTCGCACTACTGCATCCATGCTAAACCACATTTTATTAATTTAGTTATTCAGCAGGCCTGCTAGTTAACTTCCTGTGTGGTAAGTGTTGTTATTGTTTGGCCGTGTGTAAAGGTAAAGTTCTAGGGACGTGGATATGTTGTTCAATCCACACTTACTGGCAGGTTCCTTGCCGCTTTAAATCTTGCTGGAAGGTCTTTAAGCTGGCTCCTCCCACCCACCTGGGTGGTAAAACTCTTGGCTCCACCCCATGATGCCAGATCTTTCTTACTGCTTAGAAGCTCAGGTTCCCTCCTTAGCGCACTGCGTTTTAGGCCTGAATCCACACTCTTTGGTTAAACCAAAACTCTTTCTAAAGTTTAAAAGACTTCGGTCTTCTTTTTCCCTTGCGGCTGCGATGGACAAATCGACTCCCTGATTTCATTGATGCCCCTGTGGGCAGATGATGTCCCGGACCGATCCACACTCCACATGCGTTTACTGCCTGGGACTCAGCCATGACTCACAGGCTTGTAAGTTATGCAAATCCTTTTCGGCTTCAGTCTTGGAGGACCACGCTACCCGATTGATCTTGGGGCAACCTGAAAAACGTTATCCTCTAGTCAAGCCGATGGAGACCCATTGGGCGGTGTCTGCGGCGCAGGCTCAGCTGAACAGCTGGAGCAGATGATCGCCCTCGAGGAGGAGGCGGCCCAGGCCGCATCATCATCATCCTCGGTCTTGGCATTTATCCCACTCTCCTTGGACTCTTACTATACAGCTTCTTTTAAGGAGCTTTGCCAATCCCTCTCCACCAAGGAAGAAGGACCATTGGGACATTCCTCTCAGTCCAAAAAGGACTCCAAAGGTAAGTCCCACTGTCGACGTTCGTGGGAGCAGGAGGTCCCCTTACACGGACAGTCGACTGGTCAGAGGCTGCAGTTAAGGCAGCTGGCTTCATGGTGTCCTCGCCAGGTCAGTCAAGCCGAGACACCTGTCAACGCTGTTGAGATTTTTTCAACCTGCCGGACGGTTTGTCGACTGGAGAAGCTGGCAACTCTTCTTCACCGGTTCCCTGGTGAAAGACCGAGGACTGTCTCGTGCCGGAGTCTCAGCTAAGGTCCCTGAACTGAGGGAGGAGCGGTTTCCCCGCCCCCGACCCACCCCGGAGGTCTTGGTCTCTAACCTCTTCCAGGTCCAGCCAGTCCTGCCAACGTCGACAGTCTCGGCACCATGGAAAGCGGCGGAGCCGCTCATCCTTATCGTCCTCTTCGGAGGATAGGCTCCCGCGCAAGCTGTGTTGGCGCTACGAGGATTTAATGTGGCAGCAGCTCTTATTGTCTGGGAATAAGCCGGCTCCGTCACCTTCTCTGACCATTAAGTGGCTGTCACCGGAGCAGCAGAAGCAACCCCTCATAGTGGTCGAGGGGCCGAAGCCGACACCGGTTGTTTGGCCGAAACTGGCTGCACCACCCATTGTGGTGGAACCTCCGCCTCCACAACCGAAGACTGGGGCCCCGACCAAGGATTCTCAGTCAGGTCAGGGTTTGCCCCATAGGTTGTCAGACACCCTCACTCCCGATCAACCTCGGCATATGGAGGGTGGCTCAGGCACTCAGCAGCTGTTCGCAGACTCCTCAGAGTCTGACGACGATGACTCCTTGTTCTCCAGGCCACTTGACTTGGAGTCCACTGGGGGTCAGTTGGTGGACAAGAGCCCATCCTCGTTCCTCGGAATGCTTAGACTCATCTCAGAATCTACTGGGATGAAGCTCGAACCCGTTTCAAAATGGGCCAAGTATCCCCTCACGGAGATACTGGACCGAGGAGATTCCCCTATGGAGGCCTTCCCGGTGGCAGAAGCCATTGTTGGCCCAGCCCTGGAGCTGTGGCAGCAGCCAGCTTCTTGTCCAGCACATTCGGCCATGATGTCTCGGAAGTACGCTGTCCCTACTGGTTCACTCTCCGGTTTCTCGGAGCAGCCCTCTGTGGAGGAGTTAGTGACCGACAGTGTTTTTCTTTGGACAGATCATTCCATCCTTGGAACGAGGCGTGTGGTTCTGTTCTCTGGACCTTCAGGATGCGTTCTTTCACGTCCCAATCTGTCCATCTCACCAGCAATTCTTCCACTTCAGAGCAGAGGGATCCCTTAACGAGTTCCAGGCCATGCCTTTCAGCCTCTCTCCAGCTCCCAGGGTCTTCACCAAATGCATGGTAGTGGTGACAGCATTCCTGCGGCACTGAAAGGTCCGGGTGTACCCTTACCTGGACGACTGGCTGATTGCAGCCCCCTCCAGGTTGGAGGTGGAGCAGTCCAGAGATCTGGCCCTCCAGGTCTGTTCTCAGATTGGCCTCCTCATCAACGAGGCCAAATTGGAACTCGTGCCATCGCAGATGATTCAGTTCATCAGGGCAGAGCTCGACTCTCTTCGAGCCAGAGCACGGCTCCCGGCGGACAGGGTTGAGGTCCTTTGCCCAATCATTTCTGGTTGGGCAGCTGTGCCCTGACCAGGACTTCCTGCGGCTTCTAGGCCTCATGGCAGCCTGCACCAACGTGGTCCATTGGGCCCGCTGGCGTATGTGTCCTCTGCAATGGGGTCTGGCCCACCAGTGGTCACGGCGCTCCGATCCTCTGGACCAGCCAGTGACAGTGACCCAGGAGATGTGGAACGGCCTCCAGTGGTGGCTTGTTCCAGCTCATCTGCAGGAGGGAATCCCGTTTGTCTGCTCCGAGCTGACGGTCACTTTGACGACCGACGCCTCTCTGATGGGTTGGGGTGCCATCTGGGGGAGCTCAGAGCTAATGGCCTCTGGTCCCTTCAGGAGTCTCGATGCCACATCAACCTGCTGGAGCTTCGAGCTGTCCGACTAGCCCTCACCGCCTTTGCTCCATTTGTACGGGGTCAGGTGGTCCAGGTCCAGACGGACAACACCATGACCATGTACTGCCTAAACTGTCAGGGTGGGATGCACTCCTTGCCTCTGTGCAAGGAGGCTGTCCGCACTTGGTTTCTCGTGATCAGCCTGGAGGCGGAACTCCTAGCCATCCATGTGGCAGGAGCCTCCAACAGTCTGGCCAATGCCCTCAGCCGGATAGGCACTGCATCTCACGAGTGGTCTGTCCTGCCGGAGGTAGTACAAGATCTGTTCTGCCACTGGGGCACCCCTGAGGTGGACCTGTTTGCCTCCAGGGAGAATGCGAAGCTGAGGCTGTTTCATGCCCGCCCCCCTCAGCAGGGCTCGCTGCAGGGGGATGCCTTCTCGAGGCCGTGGATCCCGGGCCTCTTCTACGCCTTCTGTCCATTTCCCTTGATCCACAAGGTGCTTCTCAAGGTGAAGAGGGACAAGGCGCAGGTGATTCTGGTAGCCCCAGACTGGCCCCGTCAGTTCTGGTATCCGGATCTCCTCAGCCTCAGCTCCAGGCTCCCGAGGCGGCTTCCAGCCCACCCGGACCTGATCTCAGTCAACAAGGGGAAGGTACTCTACCCGGATCTTCAATCCCTACACTTGACGGCCTGGTTCCTGAGCGGCTAGAGTTCCAGGCCTTGGGTCTTTCCAGTGAGGTCCTCAACATTGTTGAGGCATCCCATAAGGAGTCGACCAGAAAATGCTGTGCCTTCAAATGGAAGAAATTCTCCATTTGGTGTTAGGATAAGGGGTTGGACCCTTCCTCCTGTTCTTTGGCTAGCATTCTGGACTACCTGTGGTCCCTTTCTCAGCTAGGGCTTAGGTGGACGACCCTTAAGGTGCATCTGGCAGCCATCTCTGCTTACCAGGCACAGTCCGGAAAGCAGTCGGTGGTGCAGGAGAAGGTGGTCAGGCACTTTTTCAAAGGTCTTGATCACATATCCCCTCCGGTGCGAGAACCTTCACCTCCGTGGGATCTACTGCTGGTATTGGCTAAGCTCATGGGCAAGCTTATTCGAACCGATGCACAGGTGTGACATCTCTCACCTGTCGTGGAAGACCGCCTTCTTGGTGGCTGTCACGTCAGCCAGAAGGATGGGAGAGCTCCAGGCGCTTTCCATCGAGTCTTCTTATCTGGTCTTCCACAGGGACAAGGTTGTCCTGCGCCCCCACCCGAAATTCCTTCCGAAGGTGGTGTCGGAGTTTCACATTAACCAGATGTTGACTCTGCCAGTGTTCTACCCCAGTCACACCTCGGAGGCTGAATATAGGCTGCATACTCTGGACCCTAGAAGAGTGCTCTCTTATTATAAGGAGCTGATGGCTGAAGTTCGGGGAGAGGTTCGTCAGCTGTTTGTCACCTACGCTGAAGCCACATCTAGCAGACATGCAGCCAAGCGGACGATAGGCTGGTGGGTCACCTCCTGCATAGATCTCTGCTATAAGTTGGCGGGCATGGAGCCTCCCAAAGGGATAAGAGCTCATTCTACCCGCCATACCGCTGCTTCGGTGGCTGCTTCCAGGGACGTCCCTATCCAGGAAATCTGCAGGGCTGCTACCTGGAAGTCGGCACACACCTTCATTACCCACTACCACATCAACCTTGAGTCATGCCGGGATGCTGGTTTTGGGATCTTGGTTCTCCATTCCTTATTTCCAAAGTAGGGGGTGCACGCCTTGCCTCCTTCCTCCCGGAGAACTGCTAGGAGTCTACCAGTAAGTGTGGATTGAACAACATATGCATGTCCCTAGAAATACAGGTTACTCATCTGTAACAGGAGTTCTAGGAGTGGTATATGTTGTTCATCCACACAACCCACCCGACCTCCTCAGCTTCGACACGCAACCTGGCTTCCAGCGGGCTAGATGTGGCGGCGTGGGTGGAGCCGAGAGTTTTATCACCCGGGTGGGTGGGAGGAGCCAGCTTGAAGACCTTCCAGCAAGATTTAAAGCGACAAGGAACCTGCCACTAAGTGTGGATGAACAACGTATACCACTCCTAGAACTCCTGTTACAGGTGAGTAACCTGTATATTTTGAGTCAGACCACTGCTTATTAGATTAGTGCAGCATCAGGTTCACTAGTTGTAACTTGTAAATCAACTGTTTGAAAATTTAACGGTTTCTCTTTGAGTTTAACTACTGGCTTCAGTGTTGTACAGTGCTACTGTGATGTCATCGCCATTGACAAAGCTGCTCACCCGATTGGTTCAGTATACATTATGATGTACCCAATAGGGCAAGATGTCATCTCTGAAGTAATCTGCTCACAAGATGATACAGTATCATATGAGTTGGGTATAAGATAGAACTTTTAATCTTGTCATTTTTAATCTCCACAGATATTGTATAATTATAGAAAAGTGTTATGTGGAAGGAAATGCCACTGACGGAGTGAAGAGCTCATAAATCATGAGGTCTAAAGCATAATGGCTTTATAAGCTTTTAGTCCCCCCCTAACATATTTCATTAGCCTCATGGTTTATTCAGGAATACACGACTTTTCTATTGTTTGTGTTTCATAATGCATTAGCTTAGCTGAAAAATGGCTTGATTCTAAAACTTTTTTAAAAAGTGTTCAGTACCGATTCAGAAGTGTGTGATATGGAGAAATAATGCATGCATTTTTCCAGTGGTGAAATAGGCCTTACCATAAAAACTACACACACAGTAGTAGTAGCCCTGATGTTGGGGAAATAAAATATTTGCTGCTGCAGAGTTTTCTCCTCCTACTGTTCCTGACTCATGCAGCCAGTTTCATGAGCTTGTAGATATCACGTGATGCAGTATTCTGTTGTTATAGCATGGAAGGGACCCATAAGTATTCACTTTGTGTTTGGGGGGGTTGCTGGTTCTTAAGAGTTTGCAGAAGATAAAACTAGCATGTCCCCAGAGGCTGGGTCCCTCGTTATGGATAGGCAGCATCTGCACAAGAACTAGGTCCCCTGTTATGATGGTGAATGGGGTGGGGAAAAAACAATTTGTGAGCAGTTGGTCAGTTTGGCCACTAGCTTTTGAAATCTGGTAGCCAAATCAGTTTTAATGGCCATCTTTTTTAAGGGCTCTAAAATCACTCTGGGCAGGTAGCCAGTTGACTGGTAACTTTCAGAATTCTGGTAGCCAAACCAGTTTTTTTTTAATGGCCATTAGCCACCTGGCTACCTGATTTTTCCTACCCTGATAGTAAATTGGCATTCTCTCCCCAGAGGCTAGGTTCTGTAGTAGTGATTCACTAGTTCTGTCCACAGAATCACAGAGTAAAAGGAATCAGTAAAAATGCTAACACAGAATCACTGTCCAAAGGAAACTTTAGTGCCAAATTGAACCCTGGATCTGGTGCCCTTTGAATGTGCATTACTTTGAACAGTTTACATAGCTGGGATACATAATGAGCTTCAATGGGAAACTGTAGCTGCACACGTGCCGTTATGTAGTAACAAAAGTAGTGTGCTGAAGGAAGGGACTTTACTGTCTACCCTCAGCAGTGACTGTACTAAACAGAGTATGGTTACCTTGATCAAGGCTGTTTGATTACTAGCGCCCCCCCACCCCAGCTGTCTGTGGTTACTGACTTTCCCACGTGTAGTATATCATGGCTATTTCTGTGACTACTAACCTCATAATAATATATCATGCTCCAGCTGTATCCGAGTACTAACGTGTTTGGTGTGCACACACAACTGAGATATAACTGCAGTATATTTCGCCCATTTCTGTGAGGACTAACTTCCTGCACGCATGGCTATCACAGCCATTTCTGTGAGTAGTAACCCTTCCCCTGTGGTATAATGGATACCCCATTGTATAATAGCAGTATATCGTAGCCATTTCTTTGAATACTACCCCCCAATGGTATAATAGCAGTGTATCATGCCCATTTCTGTGAATACTAACCCCGCAATGGTATAACAGCAGTATATCATGACCATTTCTGTGAATACTACCCCCTGGTGGTATATTAGCAGTATATCATGACCATGTCTGTGAATACTACCCCCCATGGTATAACAGCAGTATTTCAAGGCCATTTCTGTGAATACTACCCCCGATGGTATAATAGCAGTTTATCATGACCGTTTCATTGAATACTACATCCCCGATAGTATAACAGCAGTATATCATGGCCATTTCTATTGTAACTGATCATCCTTCACAACCCTATGTAACCCCTCCCCTCAGGTTGCACCGTGAGACGAGCAACTTGTTGTTCAGTGTGCCCTCCTAGTGAAACATTTCAGTAAATAAATAAATTTCTGTGAATACTAACCTTGTCCCCTGCCTGTGATGCAGAAGCTGTATATCATGGCTGATTCTGTGAATAGATCATGGTTGTTGCTGTACTACCCCGGTGATACAGTAATAAATTATGGCTGTTTGTGAATACTGAAGCCCCCTCCCCATGGTATGATACTAGTATATCATGGTAGTTTCTTTGTTTACTAAACACACAATACAGCCACAGTGGTAGAATAGCAGTATAGTATGGCAGTTTCTGTGATTAGTACCCCAATAGTATGACAGCAGTCAATTATGAACGTTTCTGCAGGTGTTAACCCCATATGGTATAGTAGCAGAGTATTATGACCTCCACCTCCCCCCAATATGGTATAACAGCAGTATATTATGGCCATTTCTTCGATTTGCCAAAAATCAAACATGGTGTAGGCGTGGTTTATCATTGACATCACTAGGAAATGTAATGATTCCTATTTTATATATGAAGTATATCACTGGGTATTTGTGAGCTGTTAAAACAAAAAAAAGTCCATTTTATATAAATGCAGTATAATGATGCGGTATTAACGAGATGTTTGGTATAAGCTCAGTATATCATGGGTGTTCTGCAGGACCACAGAAAGGATCCCTGTGGTATAATAGCAATATATCATGACCATGGCAATGAGTGTTTAAAAAAAAAAAAAAAAGTAAATAAATGCCTATAGTATCAACATAGTATATTCTGGGCGTCTTTGAGAAAAAAAGATTCCCATAGTATAAATGAAATATACCATGGACAGGCGCATATATCGTAAAAACTAAATCGCTGTGATATTGATACAGAATGTGATGATTATTATTGGCTGTTACAAACACCCTTGTAATACAAGTAAGGAAAAATCTATAGCAGTATGTGTGACGATACCGTAAAAACTGCACACCCTGGCTGGTTTGTAAAGCGTATGGGGCAACCTGGAAAGTGAGCATATTGTGGTGTCACCGCTGTGGGTGTCATGATAACTGTATTCTATGATAATTTTCAGTTCTAGGATCGTGGATTTGTTGTTCATCCACACTTATTGGCATATCCCTTTCCCCTTTAAGGATCACCAGACCTCTTCAAGTTAGATCCTCCCACCCACCCAGGTAGTATAACCCTCGGTTCTGCCCCATGACACAAGATCTTCCTTTCCGCTGGAAGATTTGGGTTGCCTCCTTCGTACTCCCGCATTTTGTAGGCCCTGGCTTCAAAACCTTCGGTTATTCTTAAAATTCGTCTAGTTTACATTATCGGTCGTGACTCTTTATCTTCGTTTATGGAAGACAAGTCTTCCCCCCCAAATTTCGCCGGCGTTCGTGCGGCCAGAAAATGTCTCACACTGATCCCCACACCGCGTGTGTCTATTGCTTGGGTGTCGACCATAACACCTCGAAGTGTGATTTTTGTCTTGCATTTCACCCTAATGTCCTCGACCATCTCACACGCTTGAAGTTGGGGAGACCGAACCGGCCCGGTGGCGCTGAGGGTTGAGGCACTGGAGCGCCACACCTCGCTCCACGCCCGGCGACCGGTGCGGGGAGGCGGACTCGAATGAGTCGGTGGAGTCGGCGGGGGAGACAGGCTTGGCGTCCGGCAGCCGTCTGCTCCGGGGAGGATTCGGCCCGTGCCGGGCGCACACATGACCCGGCGGGGGCCGAGAACTACAAGCCCACTAGGGATGGCTGGTCGGCCGTCGAGCAGCACGGGACGTCGACGTGCCAGCGTCATGCGTCAGGGAGGTCGTTAGCTGCTCGAGGAGGGAGAAAAAAGAGCCTGCTCGTCCGGAGGAAGATCGAGGACACGGGACGTGTCCACGATGTGGCCTGTGCTCACCAACAGACCACGAGACCGACGAAATGTAATTTATGGGGTTAGAACCCCTCCACCTCATCCCCGCCCGGGTGGTAAACCGCGGCTCTATGGGGATTTGTGGTCTGTGTTTGGGCAGGGTTCCGGGCAGTGGGATGTCCGGGGGTCATCGCTGAAGGGTCGGAGGAGGCAGGCTGTGAGGAGGATAAAGAGAAATTTCAAAAAAAAAAGAAGTTGGGGAGACCGGAAAAACTGAACCCTCTGGTGAAATCAGTGGAGGCTCGGTGGGCGGTTTCTGTGGCCGCGGGATCCGCCGAGTAATTGGAATGCATGCAAGCCTTCAAGAAGGAAGCGGCTCATGTCAAGGAATCTTCCTCTCGGAGATTCTTCATTCCACTCAGCCTGGGCTCCACCTTCTCGGGTTCCTTCCGAGAGTTGTGCCAGTCTCTCCCGACTAAGGGAGAGGGTCCTGTGGGTGCACACTCCTCTCAGTCCCGTACGCGGGAATGGAACCCGGGATCGTCTTCGTCTCTGTGAAGATGCTCTTGGGATCGGGAGAGATCTTGGTCCCAGGAACCGGCAGTCTCGACTTCGGTTGAAATTGCCTCTTCGGCCGCTGGCTTCTCGGCTTTGCCATCTGGCCAGTCGACTGAAGTGTCGATTGAAGAGGTTGAAATAATCGACCCATTGTTGCCGACTCCGGTCAACAGTTCTCTCATTTGGACTCCGGTCCTTTCTTTCCCTGACTAGGAGACCCAGCCCGATGGGAATCCCGTTGAGGAAGTGGTCCTGGACCCTGGGAAATCATCGGTCCCACTGGTGTCTCGCGAGCGACCCGATTGGCCCGTCCGATCTCGATTGAGGTATAGAGTCCTCTCGACCGACAAGCGGAGGAAGGGCCACAATTGCTCAAAAAAAGAGGCGATGCCATCAGTTGTCTTCGTCCTCCTCAGATGAGGAGAGGCTCCAGTGGAAACTCCGGCACTACAAGGACCTAATGTGACAACAACTGATTTTGTCTGGGCACAAGCCAACCCCGGCTTCTACCTCGGCCATTATTTGGCTTTCACCTCCCAGGCCGAAGCCAACTCCTTTGGAGCCAATTAAGTTGGCTCCCCTGTCCATGGAGCAGGCGAAATCTCTGGTTCGCCCTAAACCGGTCTCTCCACCGATTGTGGTGGAACCACTGCCCAAGCAGACTGTGAGAGGGGCTCCTTCTAAGGAAGACAGACCAGACACCGGGCTTCTCCGGTATCTTTCAGTCACTGCCACTCCAGACTGTCCTTGGTGGGTCAAAGGTGACCTGAGCGGTCAACCGTTGTATCCGGATTCCTCTGATTTGGATGAGATCTGCCTACATTCTCATCCCGCGGATGGAGGAAGGTCCTTCGTCCTCTAATGGCTTTCTTCGCCTCATCTCTGAGTCTACAGGGATGCCCCTGGAACCTAGCCAGAAAATGGCGGAGTACCCTCTCACAGACATCCTCAAGAGAGGGGATACCCCGACGGAGGCCTTTCCTGTGGCCCGGCCTTAGAACTTTGGCAGCACCCTGACTCCTATCCAGCTGCATCTGCCCACATGGCCTGCAAGTATGCAGTGCCCATTGGGTCCCTTGCGGGGTTCACAGAGCACCCTTCAGCCGAGAGCCTGGTGACCACCTCTGTGTTCAGGTGTACTGGCAGTTCTGCCAACACTGACCAACCTCCCGAAAAAGAATCCAAACTCTTGGATCATTCGGCTCAAAAGGTCTATGCGGCCTCATCTTTAGGCCTCCGTCAGGCAAGTTCGGCTGTCATCATGGTACACTTCTCCCATGTCCTCTTGGTGTCTTTGGATGAAGTCCTCCCACACCTCCCTGCAGACATGCAGACCACGGTCAAACAGGTCTGGGATCAGGGCCGGGCTGTTGCCAAGCATCAGTTTCAGACAGTCCTGGACATTGGAATTCTTGTGCCTGCTCAACAGCAGTCGCAGTTGCCTCTCGTTGCAGGGCTTGGCTGAGACTCTCCTCTTTCCCGGCAGATACTCAGCACAAACTGGCTGATGTGCCTTTCCTGGGCACCAACCTTTTCGGCCCAGGTGAGGCTGGTCGTCTTCAGCTTATTGAGCAGTCCAGTGCCACTTTGGACGCTACTTCTGCTAAAGGTTCTTCGAGCAAGAAACGGCAGTAGAAGAAGAAGAAGAAGCCTTTTCGGCACTTTTCCCTGTGACACAGCAACCCTCCTTTCAAGGAGGGCAGCAGCAGGCTCAGGCTTGGTGCCCCCGGCCCCGGCCCTGGCCCGTAAAGGAGGCTGAGGTTCAGGTCCTGGATCCTTCTTCTTCAAGCCTGCTCAGTAACAAGGCAGGGGCTGCCACTCCCTCTCCCGTCACGCCAGCTCTGGGTCCTCCCATAGGAGGCCGACTCTGCCATTTTCTTTCTGCCTGGTTCATTATCACCACGACTAGGTGGGCTTTGGAAGTGGTCAGTTAGGGACTGCCTCTGGAATTCAAGCAGTACCCTCCAAGCCGAGCCCGCGCCCCTCGGGAGGAAAGAGTATCCGTCCATACTCAGTTGGCTCTCCAAGCCGTCGCTCAGCTCCCTTCTCAAGGAGGCAATAGCTCCAGTGGCAGATACTCCAGCAGACCCAGGCTTTGTCTCCAGGTACTTCCTGGTGCCCAAGCAGATGGGGTACTGGCACCCCATTCTAGATCTACACGATCTGAATCAGTATCTTAGGTCACGCACCTTTTGGATGGTCACTCTGTCCCAGATCATACCATCCTTGGAGCGAAACGTGGTTCTGTTCACTGGGTCTGCAGGACGCATTATTTCACTTCCCAATCCGTCCGTCTCATCGGCGGTTCCTCTGCTTCAGATCCAAAGGGACCCTATATGAGTTCCGAGCCGTGCCATTCGGCCTGTCATCAACCCCATGGGTCTTCACCAAATGCATCGCAGTGGTGGCTGCCCATCTCGGGCATCGGGGGGGTCATAATTTACCCCTACCTCGACGATTGGCTCTTAGCAGGTCCCACCCAGCAGGAGGTGGATGTGTCCAGGGACCTGGCCCTCCAGACCTGATTCCAACAAGGCCAAGTCGGAACTCATGCCTTCTCGGGTGATGTGCTTCATCGGGGCAGAGCTCGATTCTCGTCAAGCCAGAGCCTGGCTCCTGGCGGACAGGGCGGAGGTTCTCTCCTCCATTGCCCAATAATTTCTGGTTGGGCAATTGTGCCTTGCCCGGGACTTTCTGCGCCTTCTGGGTTACATGATGGCGTGCACCTCCATGTTCTGTTGGCACATGTGCCCCCTCCAATGGGAGCTGGCCACCCAGTGGATTCAGTGCCACGATCATTTCGACCAGCCAATCACTGTAATCCAGAAGATGTGGTACGCTCTCCAGTGGTGGACCGCCCGAGACTGGTTGCAGGAAGAGATCCCGTTTGTCCGCCCAGAGCCGATGGCCATCCTCACGACTGACGCCTCTATCATGGGCTGGGTAGCCCACATGGGGGACAAAAGGGCCCATGGGTTCTGGAACCCCGAGGAGTCCCAGTACCACATCAACCTTTTGGAGCTTAGAGCAGTCAGACTGGCACTGTCAGCTTTCGCTTCTCAGCCCCAGAGTCAAGTGGTTCCAAGTCCAGATGGACAATACTACGACCATGTACTGCCTCAAACAGGGTGACACGCACTCCCGTCTGCTTTGCAGGGAGGTGCTTTGCATCTGGACCCTCATCAGCCGTCTGGAGGTGGATCTCCTAGCCATTCATGTGGCAGGAGCCTCAAACCATCTGGTGGTGCTCTCAGCCGCTTAGGCAAGACATCCCTCGAGTGGTCTCTCCGTCCAGAGGTAGCTTACAGCCTGTTCTCCCACTGGGGAAAACCAGTGGTGGACCTGTTTGCCTCCAGGGAAAACACCATGCTTAGGTGGTTTCATGCCCGCCCCCCTCAGCAGTGCTCGCTGCAGGGGGATGCCTTCTCAAGGTCGTGGAACCCAGGCCTCTTCTATGCATTCCCTCCATTTCCCTTGATCCACAAGATGCTCCTCAAGGTGAGTAGGGACAAGGTGAAGATGATTCTGGTAGCCCAGACTGGTCACGCCAGTTCTGGTATCCAGATCTCCTCAGCTTCAGCTGCAGGTCCCCGGAGCAGCGTCCAGCATTCCCGGACCTGATCTCTCTCTATCAGGGGAAGGTGTACCATCCAGACCTTCAATCCCTGCACTTCTCAGCCTGGTACCTGAGCAGCTAGAGTTACAGGCTTTGGGTCTTTCCGAGGATGTCCTCACCGTGGTGGAGGCATCCAGAAAGGAATCGACCAGGAAATGTTATGCTTTCAAATGGAAAAGGTTTTCCATTTGATGTCAGGGCAAGGGCCTGGACCCGCTGTCCAGTCCAGTGGCTAACATTCACGACTACCTTTGGTCTCTGTCCAAAGGGGTCTACAGTCATCGACCCTTCTGGTGCACCTGGCAGCCATCTCCGCTTACTGGGCGCGGGCCGGTCAGCCGATGGCGCAGGAGACAGTAGTTGGGCGCTTTTTCAAAGGCCTGGATCACATATCCCCTCCGGTACGTGAACCTCCACCTCCGTGGGATCTCTTGCTGGTACTGGCAAAGCTCATTGGCAAGCCATTTGAACCAGTGCATATGTGTGCGTTGTCACACTTGTGGAAGACTGCCATCCTGGTGGCTATCATGTCTGCGAGAAGGACAGGGGAGCTCCAGGCACTTTCGGTGGACTCCCCTTATCTGGTCTTCCACAGGGACAAGGTTCTTCTACGCCACCACCCGAAATTCCTTCTGAAGGTGGTGTCAAGAGTTTCACCTTAACCAGGTGTTAACTCTGCCAGTATACTACCCTAATTACACCTCGGAGGCAGTACAGGCTCCATACTTTGGACCTGAGACGGTTCTCTCCTATTATAAGGAGAGGATGGCGGAAATTTGGGAGAGGTTTGCCAGCTGTTTGTCACCTATGTTGAAGCCGCTTCTGGCAGACCTGCAGCAAAAGCGGACTATTGCAAGGTGGATTACATCTTGCATAAGTATGTGTTATGAGTTGGCAGGCATGGAGCCTCCCAGACGGATAAGAGCTCATTCTACCTGCCATACTGCTGCATCGGTGGCTGCTTCCAGGGACATCCCTATCCAGGAAATCTATCTGGCTGCTACCTGGAAGTCACAAACACCTTCATTACCCACTACCACATCGACCTTGAGTCACGCCGGGATGCTGGTTTTGGGGCCTCAGTTCTCCAATCTCTATTTCCCAAGTGAGTATCAGTGGTGGTGTGCGTCTTGCCTCCCTCTCCCGGAGAACTGCTAGGGGTCTGCCAATAAGTGTGGATGAACAGCATATCCACGATCCTAAAAAAACAGGTTACTCGCCTGTAACAGTAGTTCTAGGAGTGGTATATGTTGTTCATCCACACGGACCCACCTGACCTCCCCGGCTGCAGATGCACAAACCTGGCTTCCAGCAGGCTAAGATCTGGCATCATGGAGCGGAGGTGAGGGGTTATACTCCCCCAGGTGGGTGCGAGGAGCTAGCTTGAAGACTTCCAGCGGTCCTTAAAGGGGAAAAGGACATGCCAGTAAGTGTGGATGAACAACATATACCACTCCTAGAACTACTGTTACAGGTGAGTGACCTGTTTTTTTTGGTACATTGTTATAAACCGTGCTGTATCACGATAAATTGTGAAAAAAATCTGTTTGTCTCATTACCTCGTCTCTCCCTACCTCTACCTTTAAGTTGCAGGTGTGATCCCACCTACAAAACCTAAACCAGATGCCAAAATATTGTGATATTACAATAATCTCAGGAAGTTTCTTGTCCTGACACCCCTAGTTGCCACACACCCTTTTTGTGATATTTAGTCTACAATGTTCGTGAAAGGGTCAAAAGTGTTGCATGCACAGATCATAGTTGGCATCTCTGTTGGGTGTGACAGGCTCACTGTGCATCTGTGATACCACACAACATATCCTGTATGTTCTGGCAGAGGGTATTACAAAGCTCTGTATGACATAAAGGCAGTAGAGCACGAGTATTGTGGTAGGTACACCAGACAAAAGCTCCCACTGAGACACCTGCTGATCTGGGTTATATTTCTGGGTTATAAACTGCAAGAAGATTGGTACACATAATCTTGATGCACGCATATCCACACATACGATATCCATGCTCATGTAAGTGTATACATACAACACACAAGACTAAACACACCCCACATATACACTCTTGTGGTACCAGTCTCTGTATATTGCCAAAATGGACTTGTCAATTTTTAAAGATATATGTATATAAAATTTCATGGCTGTTTTCCGCATGTAATTATTGTCACCAATTCTAAATGCTCTTAAGAAATTTTTTTTTTTTTTAAGAAATATGGTCAGTTTTTGTGCCTTCTCTGTCCTGTTTAACTTTTTGTTTTTTTAATTCAAATGTTACGGAGTTGTAAAATGCTGTTTACAGTGCTGTGTAGAATTTATCATCTTTTGTCGGGGGGGGGTCACACCTTCTATAAATATATTTATATATTTTAATTTCAGAGAGTCTACGTCTGTTACTGTGCTGCCCTGTCTAGATGGAACTTCCCTTCTCTCGAAACTGTTAGACACTTTGTTGTTGTGGGTTACAAGGCAGCGGTCCTGGGATAGCTTTATATATTATCTTGCAGTACTTTTGCAGGTATTGCCTGGGAAAGCGAGGATGATTGGGGTTACTTGAGGGGAGAGTGAGGTGTTTTGGATACAGGTAAAAAACATTCATAAACCATGGGCATGTTAGCTTGAAGGCCCATACAGGCCGGCCCAGTGGCGCAGAGACTTGAGGCGCTGGTGCCTTACTTCAGACCACACCGGCGACCCGGGTTCGGGAACGGACTTAGGTGCCAGAGGGTCACCAGGGGAAGGAGAAGAAGGATCGAGCGTCTGGAGGACTGCTGTCCTCTCCTGGGGTGGGTTAGGGACAGCCATTGCTCTGTAGCAGCCCCCGGTGGAGAGCAGGAGCAGTGCAGGTGCGACGCATGAGAACTGAAGGAGGAAAATACCAAAAATGGCACCTCCAAAAGTTGCCGGATGATGGCCGCCCGGACCAGTGCCTCCTCGGACCTCCGAGAAGCCTACCCGACCTCAGCAGCACCCAGGGACAATGTCGAGGCCTCCAGGCCATTCCTTCTCGGAAGTAGAGGACCCATCCGGTGAAGAGTTACGTCGGATTACCCTGAGGTGGCAGCGATGTGGGGTCGGGGATCGGCGCAGAGCCGTGGATGAGAGTGGCCTTGACAATGACCTGAAGGAGTGGCAGTTGGGGACACAGGGGAGATAACACACAAAAAAAAAGAAAGCCCATACAGAGCTTTCAAGAATCGAGCTTCACCATTGAGTCCCACTAATGGGTCTTGGCTGAAGGCACTAGGACCCTGTGCAAATTTTTTTGCAGGGTGTGCACCAATGGCTACCATGAAACGAGAAGAGTTTTTGTAAGAAGAATGTAGGAGTGCTGTTTTTTGGGGCAGGAATGAAAGTGAAACAGCAGGTGCCACAAGTTTCCATTGCAATTAAAAATTGTTGTACAACAGCATTCTTTGACCTGTGGTACAACAGCTTTTAAGCTGGGAGGAAATCCATGCACAAGAAGGGGTAACTACATACTATTATAATAGCATTATTAGGCTAACAAAAAGTTAAAGATACGAGCTTTCGAGGCCTATAGTACTACTGCTCCTTCTGGTGTGTTGCAGTGTTGGCCAAAGCACTTTGAATACCCAGCAAACCACAAGAATGCCCAGAAAGAACTTGATGGAATAAAAGAAAAATTACCTCACTCCACTGGTTGTCCTGTATAGCTCCCACGCTGATTACCTGTGCAAGACTGTTAAAGATCTTACTCCCATTTTTGAAGAGGATGAAAGACTGCAAGTTGTTTTCCACATCCCCCACTGCTGACATATGAGCAGTCCCAAAATCTGTGGCAACTTATTTCCGAAGTAAGATGTCAGCAGGCAAGGATACATTCAGGAAATTTGGCTGCCAACAGAGAGGATGCAAACTCTGCCCTCGCATCATAACAGATCCAGTCTCCATTCCTTACAAGAAATGGGGACTACAGCAGCCAGGGAACATTCAGCTAATACATATCTGATCATTTGCTCAAAAAACGTCCCAGTGCAAATCGTTAAGTGGAGGAAATGGTACAGACTTAGTGCAGTGGTGCAGGCTCATTCACTTCCTATCAGACGCCTGATCACAGACACGCATCAGTGAGTGAGCAGGCCTCCAGCTTTCATTTACTTATTTAAAATGTTGGTGACGGGGAGAGAGAGAGAGATTGCACTGAAGCTTGTTTCCAGATGCAACCCAGGTGAAAGGGGGTAGTGCAAAAATACGAATAAGCACAGTTTCAAAAAGAAACATAAGTAGTACAGACATAAGGTGCATGAAATTACAGTGAAGGTGGTAGTGCAAAACTATGACAATAGAATTTCGAAGTAAAGTATACAGGTAGAACAAACATAAGGTGCATGAAATTTCAATGTAGCAAATAGTAAGGAGAGATGTAAATGCATGGTGTATAACATGACTAAATAGTATTAGCAAAACCCCTAAAAAATTAGCTTAGATGAGCAGGAAAGATCCATTGGGGGGGGGAAGAGGGCAATCGAGGTGTGCAAATAGCATACAAACGTGATGTGAGAGTAGAGTGCAAAATAGCACACAGGTTAGGTGAGAGTGCATAAAGTGACAAGAATAAGTGGGAGTAGAGAGAGCGTCACTCCAACTGCACAGAGGGAGGAAGGAGTGCAGGAACAGGGGGAGATGGGGATTGGGAAAAAATACATTTTAAATAGTGCAGAGAAGGAGCTAGAGGAAGGGAGGTTGGAAAAGAGTTCCACAGGGCGGGGAGACCAGAGAAGGCTGCCAGCCCAGAACTGGAGAGAGACGGAGCAGGAGTGTCTGGAGTGTAGTGCCTAGGAACAGGGATGAGGAGGGGAGGGATCTAAGCCGGAATGTGGAGATAAGGGTGGTGATATGGTGCTATCAGCATGAGGGAAGGGAGAGGGATGAGTACAAAAAGGGAACAGTGGGGGGGGGGGAGTTAGAGGCAAAGCGGCAAAAAGCATTGAAGAGGCAGTCCAGTCCATTGAGGGATGATGCAGGGGTGGCAGACCCAAAGACCACATCAGCGTAGTCCAAAATGGGGAGGATATTTTAGTGAGCAGCTCATGGTGAACAGGGGAGAGAGAGAGTGTGTCTTTGTTTCGATAGATGGCACCTAGTTTGGGACAGTTTGGAGCGAATTAAGTTAATATGGGAGGAGAAGTTGAGTCGACTATCCAACCAGACATCAAGATATCTGAAGGTGGGGACAACATTAAGGGTGGTGACATCAGGTGGGAAAGGGGGGAGGGGAGTTTGGCTAGTTTCTGAGTAGTACTGATTGTCATGGATACAGTTTTCTTGAAGTTTACCTTTAGCTGGTTGGCCTGGAACCAGCGAAGAACCCTGAGAAAGTTTCTCTGCAGTTGAGGCACCACTTCTGGAGTTGAAGGACCAGAAGCATAGAGAACAGTGTCATCTGTGTACAGTTGGTTACAGGAGACAGAGGGAAAGTTGTTAAGAAACATCGAGAAAAGGACAAGGCCTAGAATGGAGCTTTGAGGGACGCCTGCTTGAATGGGGAGGTGAGCAGGGTAGGGTGTTTCCTGCTTGAACACATTGAGTACGGCCCATCAGATAAGATCTCAACCAGTCAATGACATGGGTTGAAAGACCAGTGAAGAGAAGTTTGGATAGAAAAAGAGGAAGTGACACAGAGCCAAAAGCTTTAGCTAAGTCAATAAATATGGCAGCAGTAATGTGTCCCCGGTCCATGCCAGTGAGAATAGCATCAATGACACGGAGGAGGGAAGTAATGGTAGAGTGATTTTTCTGAAGCTGGATTGAAATGAGAGAAGTCTGTGGTGTTAAGGAAATCGGTCTGGAGAATATGAGGGACTCTTGCAATTTGACCAGGGAGGGGAGGAGTGATATAGGTCTGTAGTTGCCAGGAATAGAGGGATTGCCCTCTTTATGAAGGGGATGCATACCTAGAGGGAATGAGAGCTTCAACAATTGGGAGAGAGGAAGAATGATTGCAGGGGCAGAGATCCAGAGAAGATGGGGGTTGAGGCCATCTGGGCTGGATTTGTGGGGGTTGAGAGAAAAGGGGGGCATGGAAAGCTCCCTGCACTGAAACAAGAGGGAAGGAAAAGCCTTTAGATGGGAAGGGGACGGGGAGGCAGGAGGCACAGGGAACATGTTGGAGGGGAGGGCACAAGTGGTGAAAAAGGAGTTGAGAATAGAGGCAATGGAGGGGTCAGAGACAGGTGAGTCATCAACCAGCAGGGTACATGGGAACATAGGAGAGTGATGGCAGAAAAGGACCAAAAGGCACATCCAGTCTGCCCAGGTTGCCTAGATGCTAGGGTCTGGGTAGGAAGGGGATCAA
Organism: Neoceratodus forsteri; assembly: GCA_016271365.2. Lineage (NCBI taxonomy): Eukaryota > Metazoa > Chordata > Ceratodontiformes > Ceratodontidae > Neoceratodus > Neoceratodus forsteri. Next base: position 37,093,594 of record JADMNL010000033.1, read on the forward strand.
ATAAGGAGTGAGGAGTCCACCAGAACTTGGAGGGGGAGTTGAGGTTTTTTTTCAGGGTTGTTTTGAAGTACTGTGCTTTCCCAGCGCTAGTAGTCTTTGTGCAGGCATTTCTTAGGGACCAATAGAACTGTAGATCAGAGTAGGAGAGGGAAGATTTGTAGTGCACCCAGGCAAGATCATGGGAATTACAAAGCTGGATGATGTCATCTTCTAGGGTGGACATAGGTATTCCATACTTTGATTAGGAAGAAGAAGAAGGGTGAGAGCCGAATGAATATCAGGGGAAGAGTATACAAGTGACTGGTCAGAGGAGAGGAGATCTCGGAGGACAGCATAGATATTTAGCAACTTGAGAGATCTAATCCAGCGGTTGTTAGGGGGAGAGCGGGGACATATGTATCTTACGGACACCATAAGTCATATAGTGGTTGCTGAAGGCATCAGAGTGAGTACCAGCAGCAGCAGTGCAGTGGGGGTGGAAGGAGAGCACCCAGTCCAAGAGAAAGTGATGTGAGGGAGAGGGTTTGGCCTGGTGGGTTCCTTAATTGATGGAGATTCAGAGACTATCTTTTTTTTTTTTATTATTATTATAAATGTTATGCCCCAGTATTTCTGGGAGTTGGTAGGAGGCTGGTCTGGCCCCTTGCTCCGGGGGACCCTTCTTTGGTATCCAGTCTGCGATCTCATCACCGGGAGTGTCACCAGTACCATCATGGAGCCTGCCAATTCTGTTTTCCCTTTCCTGCTGTCACTGGCATGTGGGAGGCACGTACATGCAATGATCCACAGCGCCCTCCCTACTCTAGCTAGTCTCCATCTCCACTACCCTCGGGCCTCCACTGGGGGCAGCCCTGCAGTGTGAGTGACTGGATCCCTCCCCAGGAGAGGAGAGCTGCCTTGCAGCTGCTCAAGACAGTTCCTGGCAACCCAGGCTCATTCCCAAAGCTAGGTCAACGGCGCAGCACAAGGTGTGTCGAGAGCCTCGTGCCACTGGGCAGGCCAGAGACTATCTTTTCAATGATAGGTTTAAGGGCAGCAGAGGACCAGTTTAAAGTCCTTGAGAATAATAACCTCACCAGAAGGGGCCAGAGAGACAAGGGAGGAGATGATTTCAACAAGGGAGGGGGGAGAGATTTTAGGAGAAACGTATAATATAGCTACAAAGATGGGGAAAGAGGACGAGAACTTTAAATTGATCAGAAGGAGCTCATGCAAGGAGGGAAGAGATTCACATGGAGCAGGATAGGATCGTCCCTTGTCAATCTTCACCATTCATTACTGCAGGGTGTAAGCCGGAGGCGCACACCTACGGGAGTTTTGATTTTTTTTGAGGGAGGAGGCGTGCCACCCACAAGAGCAAGGCACTACGTGCAAGGAGGCTAGGCTATAGACTCCTCCATCCTAGTTCTGTTTCTCCCACCGCCGGGCTGCACCTGCTGTGTCGAGAGTTGTTGCTGCGCCATTAGACCTATAGTTCAAAATTTGTTTTCATCCTTCATCCGATTCCTTTCCAACACCGCTGAAGTGGTAAGACTGTTCAGTTTTGTATTTGATGGGCGCGGGAGCTTTCTGTTTTAATTTAATTTCACATCGCTGTCCAATTGGGGCCAAGCGTAAATCCAAGGCGGGCCATCCCCCTATGCGTCGGTGCCCTTGCGGCCAGCAGTTTTCTGTCTCGGACCGGCATGAAGTTTGTCTTTGGTGCCTGGGACCCAACCATGATATGGACCATTGTGACACCTGTTTTTCCATGGACCACCGAGTTTTGCAAATCCGCGTGTGTAAAGTCTTCAGGGCTCCGCCGACTTTTGGAGGACGGCGTCGCCCGTGGGCCTCCCAGGCCAGATCTCTTGACCCTTCCTCCGGGTCCCCTCCCGGGTCGATACGGCCCGATGAGGAGGGAACCTCCTCCACTTCCAGCCTTGCCGAGGAGGAGGTTTCTTCTTCAGCGCCAGAGGAACAATGTGATCCCTCTCGGGGTTGCATTGTTGGTGCCATCCCAGCAGTCACCTCCTCGGAGATACAGGGTCCCCTAATGTCACGGCCTCTGGTTGTGGTGCCTGGCACTGGTGGACCCTCAATGCCGCTTTTGGTTCTAACGCAATGTGCAGCACTGGGGACTTGGGCGGCGCTGTTTTGAGTTCTGGCACCATTCACGAGGCAGGGGACTCTAGCGGCACCATTGGCGTCATCGCGGCCTACATCAGTGCCATCGCAGGAGAGGTTTCTTGGGTTGCCTTTCTCAAGGTCACTCTGCTTGACTCCTCTTCAAGGAAGGATGACTCGGAGGTGGACCCGGAGTGGCAGCCTAAGTCTTCGGATTCGTAACTCTCTCTAGGCCGTGGTGTCAGGCGGCCCAGTGTTCCTCTTCCCGAGTCCCTGGAGCAGGTTCGCCTTGAGGGTCCCATGGCTAGGGATAGCCTGGTACCTTCTACGGCCGATCCTTCCAGGATTCGTGAGAGGATGCCTGCTCCTGAGAGAACCCAGGCAGCTGCCATCTCTGGTGTTGCTGAGGCTCTTCGGGAGGGGGTGGAGAGCCCTGCTTCTTTGGCCTCCCTCCGGAGGCTCGTGCAGAAGGGAATTCCTACAGTAGTGTCGAGGAAGAGGGCTGCTTCACAGTCAGAGGGGTCGAGAGGTCGGGGTGAGGAGCAGCGGCGCATTCCCACTGCCCTGAGGGGTGTGGGAAGGAGTCATAGCGTTGAACCCCACCTTTCTCTCGAGGTCTCCAGAGCACCTTCTAGAGGCAATACCGAGGGTTGCCCTTTTGGACACATGCTACCTCAGTCACGTCACGGGAGAATCCCCTTCTGGGCTTTTCTGGAGTTTGCCTTCTCACGTTACCTCCTCACAACCCGATATGATGTCAGGGTCCCCAGTCTTGTCAGCTTCATTCCCTGGATCTCAGCCCTGGCAGAGGCCAGGCACATGCTCTTAGGTGCCCCTCGCCCATCCCTCTGCAGCCACCCCCTCTCTCCCGGGCCAGGTGGGCCCTACTGGGCCATTAACTTGAGAGACTTTCAGAGCTACTGCAGCGGCCATCTCTTTATACATCAGGGCCATGGACAAACAGGTCTTCCACCTGTCCCCCATGCCGCAGGAGTCTTCTGAACATTCGAGCTCCACTTCTTCCTCCTCTTCCTCTCCTGAGGAAGAGGAACCTTCTGTCCACCTCTCCTCCAATGCTGATTTCACTGAAGATCAGTGGTTCCTTTTGAAGCTGGTTTCGAGCCACGTATCTCCCTTCATCCGAGGGACAATACCCAGCGGCAGACGTGTGCATTCCTCAGTGAATTCAGCGCTCGCCACCTCGTGGTGCCTTCCTGGCCGATCCCCTTCCAGGAGGCGTCTATCCGAACCTGGCAGTCTCCAGCCCCAGCACACTGTAGGAGATGGTATTGTGCCCCCCATGAGTCTCTAGGTTCTCTACCTCACCCGCCTTCGGGTCTGATGTCCCTAGATACTCCTTCTGGGCCTCAGCTCCTGGCACATGACAGACCCCTGGATCCGGATTCTGCTGAATTTGATCATTGGGGACGAAGAATCTTCTCTTCAAGTAGTGTGTTGATGTGCATAGGTTCACATCAGGCACAACACACTGCCTACAACAGGCATCTGTGGTTGATGCTAGCACAGGTTCTGGCATCTATGCCTGATACAGAGCAGTCTAGACAAGCCATTGCCCTCTCTGCACAGGGTCTGGAACTTGCAAGGCACCAAGGGAGGGCATCTTACGACGCCAATGAGGTGGCTTCCAGACTGGCAGGGACAGCGATCTGCATTAGGCGGACGGCATGGCTTCATCTGCCCAGACTGTTGCCCATTGCCTGGCGTAGGGTGACCTCCACTTTCCAGGGGACCTTCCTGTTTTCCCACAGGGCGAGGAGGATTCTTCAGGGGCATCCTCCGTCCCCCCAGACATGGGGGACACCCCCTCTCCCTCAGCAACCTTAGACTGCCTCAAGTCTGTTGGTTAGGGTCTCCCCCTCCTGCTTTCCACCAGTAGGAGGCTGAGGGATCTGTTCCCTCGGGCCAATTTCAGGCCCCTTCAAGGGGGCTCGGTACTCACCCAGCAGTAATGAATGGTGAAGATTGACAAGGGAAGATATGGAAATTACGTACCTACCTTAATTATTGATCTTCTCTTGTATCTTCACCATTCATTACTGAATCCCTCCCACCTTCCCCTGATGGGCCTCATTTCTTGGGCTTCTCCCCCACCCTGCTCGCCCTTCTCCTCCCCTTCCCTCGGGGGGCGGGGGGGACTAAATCCTCTGGTTCCTTGGGACCTTCTGTTCTTCTCTAAAAAAAAAAAAATGTAGAAGAATTTGAGTAGGAGGTGAGCGAGCAAAACTTCGTCCTTTTCATCTGAAGGAACTCTTTCTGATTTCGTTGAAGGTTTTCCTTCGGGAACTTTCTTCGGGCCAGATTAGCTCAATCTCTGGACATCAGGGTTAGTCTAACATTCCTCTAACCCTCAGTCTTTGGACTTGGCTGGTGCCCCTTGATTACCTGGTAACGCCAGACCAGGGCTAGTCAACGTCTGTTCTAGCCCGATTTGAAAATTAATGTCTTGATCTGGTGGTCTGGTCCATTTGGCCCTGCCTTCTCCAGGGAGTTGGAAGGAGCTCCTTCTCTATCTCTGTCCATCTTGACAAGAAGTTGCCCTCTCTTAGGGCTCCCCCCATTACTAGCACATATCAGTGTGATACAGGGGTCTTTTTCCCTTTACCTGGTTGGGGGCTCTCCCTCTCTGGAACAGAGTTTGCCTTGGCATTCTGTGAGCTCTCTGCTTGAGTGAGGGATAATAGGGTAGCGGGATGTGTAGGGAAATCTGCCTGTCTCATTTTCAGCTGTCTAGAAGGTTTGTTTGAACCATTTGAACCAGTTTTGTCTGAAGGGATCCGAGCTGATGAGCTTCAAGCCAATTTCACTCAGCATTTGTGGCAGTATTTTTCCCTCCTCCCAGTATCCTGTCCTCCTCTTCTTCTTCCCTTTCCTTCCTTTCCCTTATCTGTTCCTCCCTCAGTGCTACCCAAGGAAGGAGGCCCTGTGGTCCCTTAGAGTAGGATTCTTCTCTTTCCTGTCCTCTTTTCGGCTTATTCCTTTTTCAGTTTGTTTCCTTTCCTTTAACTATCCCTTGGCTCTCTTGCCTTGCTCTTATTCTTCTATTCTTTTTATTTTGCCTCTCCAGCTTACAGAAATGGTATGGAGGAGGAGTCTGTGGCGCCTAACTGCTGACCCTCACACACCACGTAGTGCGTTACTCTCATGGGTGGCACCGTTGGCGTCGACTCCTCCCTCAAAAAAAAAAATTCCCATAGCGGGTGCGCACATCTGGCTTACACACAGCAGTAATGAATGGTGAAGATACAAGAGAAGATCAGTAATTACGGTAGGTACATAATTTCTATTTTTGGCAACATAGACGATCACGCCACCTCCACGCTTACCATGATCTTGTCGAAAGAGGTGAAAGTCTGGGTGGGATAGTTGGGAGTCAGGAACTCTAGAGGAGAGACAGGTTTCTAGTATGCAGAGTAGGTCAGGAGAGTACTGGGAGACCCAGACTTTGCGGGCATCAAGCTTGAAAAGCAGACTGCTAGCATTGCAGTGGCAAAGTCTAAGGCCTTTGGGTAAGGGGGAGTGGGCAGCGAGGGACTTGGGTTGAACATCACCTGCTAGGAAGAGGAGATGAGATAATGGTTAGACCGATGCGCTCTTAGATGGTGGGTGGTTTTAGATTTGTATGGGGGAGGAAAGGAGAGAGGAAGCCTGAGGACGAGTTCAAAGTTAAGGGAATAGGAGGGAAGCAAACCAGAGTGAAACGCGAGAGAAGTGGTGCGAGGAAGGATAGGTGAAGGGGGGAGGTGTGAGCTAGATGGAGGGATAGAGTGGGTATTATGGGGGTAGACTTGCATGGGGGATAGGTATTAAAGGCATGGGGAGGGACAGAGTGGAGAGGGGAGGTGTTAAGACTGGATGGTAGAAAATTGAAAGGAAGGGAATGATTAAGAACAGAGTTATTGACAGAGGTAAAGAAAAGAGGATTTGTGGGTGGGGGAGAAGTAGGCAGAGGTGGGGAGGGAGGGAGGAGGGCTAAAGGGGAGAAGTAGAAAGAAGCAGGGAGACACAGGGTAGGTTAGGGGATGGAGAGCAGGGAGGAGTCGGCAGGCAGTAGAAATAGTGATAAGCTCTGAGAGAAAGCTTGGGGCATGGTTTCCGGGTCAAGCAAGTGATAGTCCTGAAGGGCTGCTTCAGAACACGTGCAGAGGGCCTCCCAAGTTCAAATTTATGCAAGCTTTTAACACCGTGGAGTCTGGCCTCAAATAAAGACAGAGGCTTCATGTAGCCATCCTTCTTTTTCCCTTGAGAAAAAAAACACTTGCAAAATATTCAAAATTTGGCGGCACTAGAAAATTGTTTCACCAAATAAAACTGAAAACTGCCTGGAATCTTTTGTAGTAAACTGCTGCTTTAATGGAGACAGTGCATACAAACAGCTCCACAATTAAGTGTGGGGCTGGTCTGTCGAAACACTATTGCAAAAAATTTTGGTTTACTTACTGTAGTATAGTAGATTGTATCAGACTAATTTTACTTCTAGGCGGCTGTCTTCTGTTACTACAAATCCCAGAATCCCTTGCAGCTGACCAAGCAGTGGGAGATTCAGTGGTCTGCAGTTCATGTTGGGAGTTTATACAACCTCTCATCTTTTGTTTGCTGGTTCTGCTCTTCTCCCGGAGGACTGTGCTTAGCCCCTGGAGAAAAGTAGAACCAGAAAACACTTGTTCAGAGATTATAAAAGCTCTAATATGCACTTCAAGCTACTGAATCTCACACTGCTGTTCTCAGTCTTTACTGATTGCATTGTGAGGCCTTCTGGCACCATCCAGTTCTGCTTAAAGTTGAGCCGGTCCAAATTAATTTATGGGCATTTGCGTATGCTTCTCATGATGCTTTGCATTATTGAGACGTGCACTTTGTGTTTTCTCTGTATCACACTGCTGCCTACAGGTCTGATGGCAGCTGCAGAGGATTCTGGGATTTGTAGTAACAGTAGATGTTAGCCTAGAAGTAAACAAAATTAGTCTGATACTTTGTACTGTAGTATAGTAAATTGTAAGCAAACCAAAATGCTGTTGCACACAAAGTGCGAATTGGGACCAGCCCCACATTTGAGAGTGGGGCCCTTTGTGGAGACTGTGGCAGCTTTCAGACAAGGGTGGGATAAAGCAAGGGCTCAAAGGGAAAGGCAGGATCAGTAAAGGGTACATTTCAAAAGGTGGGGTTAGACCCTGGGACCTATAAGAGGTCTTGGAAATACTTGGGCAGACTAGATGGACCACAGCCTCCTTCTTCCATCACTTTTCTATAGGTTTTTTTTTTGTAGGAAGTAATGTCCCACTTCCCCTCCCAAGGCCCTGACACATGGCCATATGTGCATGTGGAGGCACGCACACACACTGTGGTGCCAGTTCAGCCCCTTTCACCCTCTTGTCCTTGCTGCCCCCTCCACTCACGGTATCCTGCCAAATCTCCACTTGGTGGGAGTGGAACTATGGGAGGGTGACATCCCACCCCCAGGAGAGAAAAGCAGCCTGCTGGCTCTGCTCAATCCTGCTCCTCCCTCCCTCCCTCCACACCGGCACCCCGATGACCCATGGTCGTTCCCGAACCCAGGTCACTGGCGTAGCATGAGGTAAAGTGTCCAGCACCTCAGCCATCAGCACCGCCAGGCCCACCTTGTTTTCTATGACTGTTCCCCTTTCAGCACTAAAAGTTTCACACCCAAGTGTGGAGCTGGTCCCAATTTCCACTTTGTGTGCAAATACGTATTTATTTTTTACTTACTGTGTACTAACTGTAGCATACTAGATTGTATGAGATCATTTTGCTTGATTCTGGGCTGACATGTTGTATAACTACAAATCCCACAATCCCCTGCAGCTGACATCAGAGCAGGACTGCAGCAGTGCAATTCAAAAGTCTGCAGTACATATTAGAGCTTTTATAAGTTCCGATCAGATGTTTTCTGGTCCCACTGATCTTACTTCAAGATGGAACTCTTGCAGCAGTTAACACAAGGAGGCCTGAAGCCGGCAGGCAGCCAGACCCATGAAAAATTTCTAGCTAGCAGTATACAATGAGGGACCACCTCCGACGTTCCATGTTGTATAAAGGAGGCGGTCCCCCAACATCCCTCAGTTCTTTTCCCACCATCAACTTGCACCCATCTGCTCCACAGATGCTTTCAGCTTTGATCGACTCGATGGGAGGTTCTGATAATGGGAGACTTCAACATGCCGGATACAGATTGGTCAATACCAGCAGCAACATCTGCCAGAACTAGACACATAGTGGATTCCCTGCAGGGGGAGGGCCTCAAACAACTGGTACAGCAACCCACAAGAGACAGGGCTATCCTAGATCTAGTACTGACTAACAAAGAAGGGATCACAGATCTCCAGGTAGAAGGTCACTTGGGGCCAGTGACCATCACCTGGTATGGTTCAATTTGGCTACTACATCTAAATCATCCCATTCAAGGCAAAAATATGGGACTTCAGAGGAGCTGACTTTGATAAGATGGCCAACAGAGTTAGCTAGCCTAGCTAAAAGAAACACAGGTGAGGGGTACAGGCAAAGTGGGCAAGCATTAGGATGCAATACTTGAAGCAACATCCCATTGTGTTAGACAGAAAAGGAAGTGCAAAGAAGAAGGAAACCACTTTGGTTCTCAAATACAGTAGCAGAAAAGATCAGAGCCAAAAGGCTGTCCTTCAGGAAATATAAGGAACACAGCGGGATGAAGATAGGGAGGCATACCAAACTGCCCTAAGGGAAGCAGGGAAGGCAGAGGCAGGCAAAGTCCCAAACTGAGGAAACACTAGCACGAACAGTAAAAGAAGGTGACAGACTTTCTATAGATACATTGAGAAAGGAGAAAGTCCAGAGGGGGTATTGCTAAGCTTAATGGAGAAAAGGGAGCATGTGAGGAGGAGGACCCTGTAAAGGCATCTATCCAAATAGATACTTTTGCTCAGTATTTACTGAAGAAAGGTAGGCAGGGCCCACAGCCCAGCATCATGGACACGGGGAGGGAGGTGAGCACTACTTCCTTCACAAAGAAAGGGTCCTACAAGAGCTTGCTAAGCTCAGGTGGATAAGGCAATGGGACCTGATGGCATACATCCCAGGTACTTAAGGAGCTAAAGGAGGAACTAGCAGAGCCATTAGCAGAACTGTTTAGTGAGTCTCTGAGCACAGGAGAGGTCCCAGAAGACTGGAGAAGGGCTCATGTGATCCGCTCCACAAGAGTGGTAGCAGGGAGGCGGAAACTACAGACCAGTCAGTCTTACCTCAGTAGTGTGCAAGATTATGGAGGCACTTAAGGAAAGGATAGTGCAACACCTGGAATCCATAGGGGCACAGGACCCAAGACAGCATGGGTTTACAAAAGGAAGGTCCTGTCAAACTAATCTCATAGATTTCTTTGACTGGGTAACCAGACTGGTGGACCAAGGGAGAGCAGTAGATGTCGCCTACCTTGACTTCAGCAAAGCTTTTGACACTGTTCCAGATAGAAGATTGATAAATAAGCTGGGTAGGCTCGGGGTGGGTCAGAAGTTAGTCAACTGGGTGGCAAACTGGTTGACGGGCAGAAAACAGAGAGTGGTGGTAAATGGTATACAGTCAGAAGAGATGCAAGTCACAAGTGGGGTACCTCAGGGATCAGTCCTGGGGCCAGTCCTCTTCAACATCTTCATTAGTGACCTTGCAGATGGACTAGAGCAGGGGTTCTCAAATAGTGAGGCCCCAACCTATTCCTGGGGAGGCTTAAGCAAGTCTGAAAAAGTACTGTATTTAAATTTTGAGTTTTATGTATTTTGTGTGAAGAGATGAAGCAAACTGAGACAGGATAATAGTAGGTGAATTTTATGTATTTATTTACTAATAGGTGACAAGGGAAGGGAAGGTGAATGAGCCAAGGCTCATTCCAGGTGTACCCGGGGAAGGGTAGGGAGTGAATACATTTCAAAAGGTAACTGCAAAACAATGAAGAAATACACAATGAACAGTAGTGCAAGCAAATATGAACAATAAACTAATAGTGCATGGTGGTTATTGATCAATTTGTAGACTGATGGCAGAACAGCCCAAATACAAGGGTTGAGCATAGAAGTGCTAAGAGCAACAGCAGGAAAGAGCAAAGTAATCCCTGAGGAGTTGCTTAGGAGCAGGGAAGGAGGGAGGGGCAAAGTAAGTAGGAAGGTTATTTCATATAGAGAGGAAACAGGGAAGTAGTCTGACCCATGAAGGTACTGCAACAAGGGGTAACAATGGTTCAAGAATGAAAATAGCAGAGCAAGTAGGCTAGCCTGGGGGTTACAATAAGCTGAATAATAATATTTGTTTATTTTATTTTTTGTTAGTCAGATAACACCTTTGAGCCCAGGAGCTCTTTTTCAAAGGTTCCACGTCAGTATAAGACAAAGAACTGAATGAAAGAACTGAATGTGAGCCAAGTACTCGAAGGGGTTTCAATTTATTCATGTTGTACTGCGCAAAGTACAGTGTGTTATTTTTCTTTGTGGAGGCCCAAGATTATTTCAGTTTTTGGGGGAGGCTCAAAATCTTTTCTATGGATTTGAGGAGGCTCACTGTGACAAAGTCTAAGAACTACTGGACTAGAGGGTAAGGCTTGTCTGTTTGCAGATGACACCAAGATCTGCAACAGAGTAGATGATCCAGATGGGATGGGCAGAATGAGAAGAGATCTGGATAAACTAGCAAAATGGTCAGAAGAGTGGCAACTGGGAGTTAATGCAAAGAAGTGCAAAATCATGCACATAGGGAAGAGAAACCCTGAAGCCACCTATAGGCTGGGAGGGGAGTTGCTAGCAGTCACAAAGGAAGAAAGAGACTTGGGCATCATCATCACTGACGACCTGAAATCATCCAAGCAGACCTCTAAAGCAGTAGGTAAGGCTAGGGGGGTGTTAGGGTGTATTAGTTGGGGTATCACAAGTCGTAAGAGGAGGTAATGATCCTCTTTACAAGACACTGTTAGGCCCCATCTGAGTACTGCGCATAGTATTGGAGGCCACACTTTCACAAGGACATTAACCAAATTGAGGCAGTCCAGAGAAGGGCAACCAAAGTGGTGCAGGGACTGCATCAGAAGACATATGAGGACAGATTAACAGAGCTCAATATGTATACCCTTGAGCAAAGGAGGAGAGAGGTGATATGATCGAGGCATTCAAACACCTTAAGGGCATTAACAAGGTGAAAGAGTCTAACATGTTTAAATATAAGAAAACAGCAGGACAAGAGGACACAGCATGAGATTAGGGGGCCGATTAAGGGGAATGCAGGAAATTATTTTTCACAGAAAGGGTGGTGGATGCATGGAATGGCTTACCACAAGAAGTGGTGGCTATGAATACAGTGCAGGGCTTCAAACAGGCATGGGATAGGCATAAGGAAGCAATACAAATGACTATGAATAGATGGGCCACTGACAGAGCAAAGGCCGATGGCACATTTATAAGGTAGAAAAAGAAATGGGCAGACTGGATGGGCCTTGCGGTCCTTATCTGCTGTCAACTTCTATGTTTCTATAATTTCACCACGTTTCAACGCTTTATTTTCCGTTAGTTTTTCCCTACTTTTCTTTTTCTGCATGTCGACTTCCCCGACGTAGTTCATAGACTGGCACCAGTCTAAGTGTGTCTGTGGCAAACAAATCCTGTCTCAAGACAGGCACGAGGCCTGCTCACACCATCAGAAACTTAATAGCAGGACGAGGATACGCTGCCAGAAGACCTGCCAGGCCTACTTGACGGAGCAGAAATTAGCCGCCATGCAGAAGGATTCCTCTGCCAAGGAGGGCCCCACTCACAAAAAATCGGGGAAGCATCACTATAAAGAGAAGAGAGAAAGAGACAGATCCCCGTCGGGGTCTAGGTCGTCCCGACTCCCGGTCTGCCTCCAAGGGGAGTTCAGACTCAGCCTCCCAGACAGCACATTCTCCTACCAGGTTAACAGTAGTCAGACCACCTGCTCAGATAAGAGCAATGGAGGACTCTACTCAAGGGTCTTCTACCCTACAACCTCTGAAAAATCCAGCCACACTCCCACTCTTCAAGCCATCATTCATTCACCAGTGTCAACCAAGTCAGCCTCCTCGGGAGCCGACTGCCTGGATATCTGCGGGAGTTTGGGCCATTCCTCCAGGAGATCTGTCTCTCAACCCCCTAGGGCCTATAGTCGCTCAAGCTAATGCCAGAGAAGACGGTGACGGAGAAATGACCGCCAGCCAGTGACACACTCCTCCACCAGGCCCCGACATTCGAAAAACAGATGATGACTTCAGGTCGGTCACCAGAAGACACTCGTCATCAGGCGCAGGAGCCTGACACCAGGCAGCCTAAGGCTTCTATTACCTCAAAGCCAGCACCAGCCAACGAACGCGATGACCCGCCATCAGGTAGTCTGACGTCAGCCTCACCCAAGACTCTGGCTGATGACCTCGGAACCCTACCTAAAGCCTCACTGCTACTGCTGAGTCCCCCCACCTAAAGACCCCTCACCAATTACAGGACTGAGGATGGATACACCGAAGCCACCTACTCCAACCCCAGACCAGACTATGGGTCAGGAGCCAGGCCTATCGCACTGGCCAATGCCGGATCAGAAGCCAAGATTCCACCTGTCACAGATAAAAGACTTGTTTGCTTCATGGTGGGACACTATCAAGGCTGACGTCCTCCCAGCCAAATGTACAGGAGTAGAGGAGCCTAATCCTAGGGATCCCACTCCACCTCCCAAAGAACCTACTCCTCCACCCAAAGAGCCCACCCCTCCACCCGATGGAAGGGGTTGCTTAGACCACAAAAGGTGCTCCTGAGCAAGGAGCAGGAGGGTCACAAGCGTAAGCGCAGACACACTAGGTACAGGTCCTCCTCCGTGGAACTGCACCATTCTTCATATTCCTCATCCGGGTCCTTCCCAGGGGAAGACCTCCCATCCTCAGACCTGAGAGACACACCAAGGTCTCCGCCTGACGACCTCTCCTTTTATGGAGGTTATGCATCACATCCAAACAAACATGGGCTGGGACATTAAGGACCTCAACCTTGGAAGATGCCAGCTGGCAAAATATCTGTGCCAGAAGGACCCAAAACCAGTGGTCATTCCTCCCCTCGTGAACACTTTTCAGGATGTAACCAAAGTGGCATGGAAGCATCCCAAAGAGGGCAGATTGCCTCTACAGGGCACCCCCAAGAGGAGCCCTTTCTAGGCAAACAACCACTAGCTGACTCCATAGTTATCACGGCTGCTCATGATAGGTCCCAGAAATCAAAACATCTAAGCATGCAGCCACCGGACCGAGAGTCCAAGCAGCTGGATTCAGTGGGCAGGCAGGTATATTTTTCTGCCGCCTAGCAATGTCAGTGGCTCAGCAGGTAGCACATTCACCAGAAGGCTGTGGGTTCTATTCTCCACACCAGGCACATGGGTTAATATCCCAATACTGACACTGCAGTGCAGCATGAGGGGGTGCTGCACTCCTGAGGTGCCATCTTTCAGATGAGATGTTAAACTGAGGTCCCATCTGCCTGTTGTGGTGGTAATTCCGGTGGATGTTAAAGATCCCATGGCACTTCTCGAAAAGAGATGGGGAATTTTTTTTGTTATAACTCGAAAGCAAAACTCATATAAAATAGTGTTGCTTCATACAGAAAAAATGCAAAATAAACGTGAACATAAATGAGTATTTTGTCATACAGTCAGTGTAGAATTTCATTTGTTATAACCCCAAAACATATTAATAAGTACTGAAAAATAAACCACCCCCACTACCAAAAAGGGGGGCACTTTTTACTTTTAAAACTAAAGTAAATTATAATCAAATAGTATAACCCCAAACAAACTCATATGAAAACAAAACCTAAGTATTACAAACATACATCCTACATGTTAGAATCTTAAATGAAGAATAAACAAAATGGTGTTACTGCACACTAAATCATAAAAGGAAACCGAGACAAGCAATCCATCATATATCGACCCCAAACTGGAGTAATAAGTACTAAAAACGGACCCCTCCCCCACTAAAAGAGTAGGGGAAATTGAACAATAACTGAAAAGCAAAATACATACCAAATAGTGTTACTCCACATGAAATCATAAGAAAGAAAGAAAAACATTAAATATGTATTCACACATCAAAACAAAACAATCTGTGTATATTGAAACTTTATAACCAAAAGCATATACCTAGTAGTTTTACATCCTACAAAATCATGTACACCTGGCAGAGCTTTTCAACAGGTCGCTTGAGACAGGGAGGGTACCTAGGGATTGGCAAGAGGCACATGTGGTGCCAATCCATAAAGGGGGAGTCGAGGGAAGTACCAGGTAACTATAGACCCATCAGTTTGACCTTGGTGGTGGGAAAATTAATGGAGAGTATACTAAAGGAACGATTGGGGGTGTACTTGGAGGAGGTGGGAGGTCTGGATAGTTGGCAACATGGGTTTATGCCAGGTAAATCATGTCAAACCAATCTTGTGGAGTTCTACGAATGGGTAACATCAGAACTAGACATGGGAAAGCCTGTGGATGTATTATTCTTGGATTTCAGCAAGGTGTTTGACTCTGTTCCCCACAATGGTCTGGTGGAGAAACTGATGGGGTTTGGAGTAGGCCCTTCGATGGTCAGATGGATTGAAAACTGGCTAGCAGTTCATAGGTTCCATGTCAGAGTTATACAAACAGTAAGAAACAAATTACAGCTAGTCAGCAATAAGGAGAGACGAGAGACAAATTACAGTTAGAACAATAAAGGAGGACATAAGTAGGTCCAAAATTGAACAATAAAAATGTTAACATAATAAAAATCATTATGTACACTTCGTACCTGCTAAAACCATGAGAGAAAATGAGGAAGGGTAGGGTAAAGGTAGGTGAGTGGACGGGCAAAATGTGGAGGGCAGCAGGAGGTGATAGGAGCATTTAGATTAAAATGTTAGCAGTATAGCAGGTCGAGTTATGGCCACGTCAGAAGTGGTTGGGTGCTTCAATAGGTAGCAAAACAGCAGCCAAGTGGGCCTTGTCAGATTCCAAGGGGAACGAGACAAGAGCTATGTTGCAGGTAGAGGGTCAGGCGACTATGTAGTATTGGCAGAAAGAAATAAGATGTAGTGAGATGGGAAGGAAGGGTAGAAGGCATGGGGGAGGGAAGTCGGGAGTAATTGTAATTAGGAAAGGGGTGAGGAGAAGCTAGAGGTAACCAGGATATAGTGATAGGCCGGCGCTTGCCAGGCACGTCAAAAATTGTACAGGGGAAGCTAATGGAAGCAATCACGGCTGGCATTAGTAATAAGATGTTTTTTGAGCTCTTACTTAAAGGTACCTATTCTTGTTGCAGAGGAGATGTCAGGAGGCAGATTGTTAAACCATTTGGGTGCCCAGTAGGCAAATGTTCTTTGTTCTAGGGAGGTACAACATCTTGGGATCTTAAAGGAAGTGCTCTCTGAGGTTCTGGTGAGGCGTCTGTTTACGTAGGGGGTGGATTCTGAACACCTGCAAGCATAAGGCCCAGGCTCACTTATTTTTTTGCAAGTATGTAGGTGTGTAACTTGAGCCAACCCATGAACTGGAGCCAGTTGGCTTGGGCATATAGGTCGCACATGTGTGTGCGTCGATCAGACCCAGTGGAGAGACTACACACTTTAAGGCAACTGTGATTCTTCGAAGGGCTGTGTCCATAGCAGAACCCTGGATTACTATTTCACAATCAACCAGTGAGACCACTGAGCTACTGATGGCAAGCTTGAGCGCCTCGGGGGTGAGACCATGCTGATGCCTATAAAGGAAACCAATCCAAGTACTGACAGCTTTTGCAATATTGTCAACATGGAAGGCATAGGACATGGTGGTGTGAATTGTGGCTCCCGGGTATTTGAATTGACAAACCAGTTCAAGTGGGGGTACCATCCACATTTGTTATGGTGAGTGGGTGAGAGCAGTACCTGTTCTGAGGACTAGTGAACATTATGATCTTGTTTTTTTTTTTTCTTTTCTTTTTTCGTAATTCAAATTGTTTGTGGTCACCGAACCATTTTTCTACTCCTAGCAAGCAACCTTCTGCTGTTAGGATAAAAATGAAAGGAGAAGAAAAAAAAAAGGGGGGGTTATCTTAGAATCTTTCCACCATCTGTTTGTGCATGGCAACACAGAGACTACTTCCACTTGGCAACTCCGCATCTTACTGAATCCAGTGGATGCTCCCCCACCAGTCCTGGAAAACCTGTACAGAAAAAAGAGACATCTTGATTTCTAGTTTTCAAAATTGCAGCTTCTATCATACAAAACAGTTGGTTTTCCATGGTAACCATCTCTTGTAAGGTTAAACGGCATCTCACGTTTCCAAATGTAATATTTAAAATGGGCCATAATGACCCATAAGGTCTGTGTATCATGAATGGACCATACAGATGGAATTAAACCCTGTAATATAGAAACATAGAAACATAGAAGTTGACTGCAGATAAGGACCACAAGGCCCATCCAGTCTGCCCATTTGTTTTTTCTACCTTATAAATGTGCCACCGGCCTTTGCTCTGTCAATGGCCTATCTATTCATAGTCATTTGTATTGCTCCCTTATGCCTATCCCATGCCTGTTTGAAGCCCTGCACTGTATTCGTAGCCACCACTTCTTGTGGTAAGCCATTCCATGCATCCACCACCCTTTCTGTGAAAAAGAATTTCCTCACATTCCCCCCTTAATCGGCCCCCCTCTAATTTCATGCTCTGTCCTATTGTCCTGCTATTTTTCTTATATTTAAACATGCTAGACTCTTTCACCTTGTTAATGCCCTTAAGGTGCTTGAATGCCTCGATCATATCACCTCTCTCCCTCCTTTGCTCAAGGGTATACATATTGAGCTTTGTTAATCTGTCCTCATATGTCTTCTGATGCAGTCCCTGCACCATTTTGGTTGCCCTTCTCTGGACTGCCTCAATTTGGTTAATGTCCTTGTGAAGGTGTGGCCTCTAATCCTGCACGCAGTACTCCAGATGGGTCCTAACCAGTGTCTTGTAAAGGAGGGATTATTACCTCCCTCTTACAACTTGTGATACCCCTACTAATACACCCTAACACCCCCCTAGCCTTACCTACTGCTTTAGAGGTCTGCTTGGATGATTTCAGGTCATCAGTGATGATGATGCCCAAGTCTCTTTCTTCCTTTGTGACTGCTAGCAACTCCCTCCCAGCCTATAGGTGGCTTCAGGTTTCTCTTCCCTATGTGCATGATTTTGCACTTCTTTGCATTAAATCCCAGTTGCCACTCTTCTGACCATTTTGCTAGTTTATCCAGATCTCTTCTCATTCTGCCCACCCCATCTGGATCATCTACTCTGTTGCAGATCTTGGTGTCATCTGCAAACAGACAAGCCTTACCCTCTAGTCCATCTGCAAGGTCACTAATGAAGATGTTGAAGAGGACTGGCCCCAGGACTGATCCCTGAGGTACCCCACTTGTGACTTGCATCTTCTGACTGTATACCATTTACCACCACTCTCTGTTTTCTGCCCACAACCAGTTTGCCACCCAGTTGACCAACTTCTGACCCACCCCAAGCCTACCCAGCTTATTTATCAATCTTCTATCTGGAACAGTGTCAAAGCTTTGCTGAAGTCAAGGTAGGTGACATCAACTGCTCTCCCTTGGTCCACCAGTCTGGTTACCCAGTCAAAGAAATCTATGAGATTAGTTTGACAGGACCTTCCTTTGTAAACCCATGCTGTCTTGGGTCCTGTGCCCTATGGATTCCAGGTGTTGCACTATCCTTTCCTTAAGGAGTGCCTCCATAATCTTGCACACTACTGAGGTAAGACTGACTGGTCTGTAGTTCCCGCCTCCTCCTGCTACCACTCTTGTGGAGCGGGATCACATGAGCCCTTCTCCAGTCTTCTGGGACCTCTCCTGTGCTCAGAGACTCACTAAACAGTTCTGCTAATGGCTCTGCTAGTTCCACCTTTAGCTCCTTAAGTACCCTGGATATGTGCCATCAGGTCCCATTGCCTTATCCACCCTGGAGCTTAGCAAGCTCTTGTAGGACCACTTTCTTTTGTGAAGGGAGTAGTGCTCACCTCCCTCCCCCCTGTGTCCATGATGCTGAGCTGTGGGCCCTGCCCTACCTTTTCTTCAGTAAATACTGAGCAAAAGTATCTAATTAGGATAGATGCAGTTACAGGGTCCTCCTCCTCCTCACATGCTCCCTTTTCTCCATTAAGCTTAGCAATACTCCCTCTGGACTTTCTCCTTTCACTAATGTATCTATAGAAAGTCTTGTCACCTTCTTTTACTGTTTAATAAAGATCTAGTATGGGGCTCTAAAAAGGGGGTATCGGTCCATCTATGGCTAACTAAGTCCCAGAACTGAGAAATGCAAGGACAATCAAAAAAACAAGTGGTCCATTGTTTCAATGGTGGGAATACAAGTGCTTCTAGGATAGTATCTTACCTCTAAACCTTTATATTTGAGATTACCTTTAACAATTAGTTTACCATGAACAGACAACCAGGTAACATTACACATGTGGGAAGGAATACAGGGACAAGTCAGCATTTTCCCTATATTCTCCCTGTCCTCTATGGATTTCATAGCAAAGGATGTGAACTCAACAAAGAATCTCCCCATGATATGGTCATATAATGCTTTCCTAGATAGTGTTAGAACATGATTTTTAGTCAGTACCAATTTTTTACCAAAACTAGATTGAAAATAATCAGGTAAAGAGTGCAGAGATCTTTGTTTTGGGATCTCCCCATGTAGCGGCCAATATGGGAGTAAAGGCCCCAAGGTGTCCCTCACCCAAGGGTTCCACAGTTTGTCTTTACTCAACAGCACAGGCTTCCAAGTTTACATTCACATACATGGAAAAATAGAAAGGAACCGGATTTATCATTTTCTGACCCCCTTGTGATTTCTGTAAAAACAAAATCCCTCTTTTGATGGGGTTAAGCCTACTACCCCATATACAAGTAAAGAAACAACTCTATAACTTGGTTTACAACTGTTTTGGGAGAGCATAAATCCCACTAAGGTGTAAAAAATAAAGAGAGTAAGAAGGTCTTAACCATAACAACCCATTTATTCTTGGCCATCCTCCATTTATTCCACATGGTCACTTTATTTTGAGCCTGTTGTAATTTTACCTGCCAGTTAACCAAGGCCAGACATAACCCTTAAAATAGAAGATGGTTCATTCGTAATCAGTAAACCAATTACAGTATCTATAGTCTGGTCACCCTCCCCTATAGGTGTGCATTTGCTTTTGTGAAAGTTAATTTTGGAATCTAAAATGTGAGAAAAGGAAGACAAATTCTTACCGACTTGAATGCATCAAATGTTATCTGCCAAAATAGGGCAGAGGTCATCCGTATAAGCCATGATCTTCCCTTGTCAATCTTCACCATTCATTACTTCCTGGGTGTAAGCCGGAGGCGCGCACCCGTCACGGGAGCTTTTTTTTTAAAAGTTTGCACTAACGGCACCGCCCTCGAGAGTGGCGTCATGCTGGGCGGCCGTTAGTAGCGACCGACTCCTCCTCAACTCAGTTCTGTTTCTCCCACCGTCGAGGCAGCACCTGCTTGCGGAGCATCTTTTCCACTGCGTAGTTTGGGCGACTCCTCTACCTCCTTTCGACGCCCGTTCTGGTAAGACTGTTCCTTTTCTATCATCAAGCGTCGGTGTGTTTTCCCTGTGTTTTCCTAATAGTTTAGCGTGATGTCGGTTCTGGAGCTAAGGCGCGAAGAGCAGGCGCGCCCCACGTCAGTGCTCCTGTGGCGGCATTTCTCCGTCTCGGATCAGCATGACGTTTGTCTCGTTGCCTGGACCCAACCATGACATGGATTACGTTGCAGCGCCTGTTTCTCCATGGACGCCGTGTCCCGAAGTCAGCGTTCAAGCTCGGCAAAGCCCGCCGACCTTGAGGGGCGGCGTCGCTCAAGGGACTCTCGGGTAAGGTCTCTAGGCCTTCGGTCCCCTCCGGGCCTCTCGGTCCGAGGAGGAGGGGTCTCTCGTTTTCTTGCCAGGAGGCCCCTTCTGCGGTGTCGAGGGCGTCGTAGTCCCTCCCAGGGCACAGCGCCGGCCCCGCCACTCGGCGATCACCTCCTCGGGTGCAGGCTCCCTATAACAGCGCCTAAGCTCTTGGATCATCGCGCCCGGTGATCAAGGCGGTCCGTTGGCGGTGCTGCGTTGGATCCGGCACCATTCGCGGCGCTGGTGATCGAAGCTGGCGCCCGCTTGCGGCCTCAGCGCCCGTTTGCGGCGATGGTCCATGGCGGCGCCGTGGGCCTAATCTTGCCTCCTCGCAGCGCCGGGTCGGTTTCCGGCACCGGGAGCGGTGCCGTTTGTCCTTCCGGCGCCGTAGGGGGTTGGGAGTCGGGCCTGGCTGCTGCCAGCGTTAGGGGGCGAGCGGCGCCGCCGTTGGTACCGGGGTCGTTCGCGGCGCCGTGGCCTCTGGGACCCCTGGGGTGGCTAGCATTGAGGTCCTGCTGGTCTCTTCTTCCTCTGAGGACGATGACTCAGACGTGGACCCATCCTGGCACCCCCACTCTTCGGGGTCTGGGTCCCCTGTGGCTAGAGGTACCAGGCGGCGCAGCGGGCCCCTCCCTCTGTCCCCCCTTCCGTCGTCTCCTGAGGGCTCCCCGGCTGGGGGTGGCCTGGGGTCCCAGGGGGCAGGCGTGGGGGCGACGGCGGGGGAGGCTCCCCTCTCTGGAGGGACGGTGACAGCTACCCCCCAGGGTGCTGTTGCCCCCTCTGGGGACGGGGGAACGCTGCTGTCGAGGAGGAGGGCCCTCTCAGAGTCTGAGGGGTTGAGGGGCAGAGGGTCTGGCTCTCGGTCTTCTTTGGCCACCTCGGGGGTGGTGGCCAGGAGCCGTGGTGCAGAACCCCACCCCTCCCTCCGGGGCTGTAGGGTGCCCTCCGGCGGCGTTCTTGCGGACTGCCCTTCTGGATCCATGCAGTCCCGGCGTCGTCACAGGGGAGGTTCTCCCCCTGGGCTCTTCCAGGCTCCGCTTCCCCAGAGTTCCGTCCTGCGGCCTGGTCTGTTGTCCGGGATCCCTCCAGCTAGGGCTCCGTTCCCCGGATTCCAGAGCCCTGGCAGAGAGCTGTTGCATCCTCGGAGGTGCCCCTCTCCTATCTCTCTGCCTTCACCACCCCCGCTCCCAGGCCATGTCGGTCCTCCGGGTCCGTTATCCTGGCAGCAGTTCAGGGGTTCTCCGGCGGCCTTCCCCTCATATGTTAGATACATGCAAGAGCGGGTCTTTCAACTCTTCCCACCGCCATAAAGAGTCCTCTGACATTCCAGCTCCCCATCATCCTCGTCTCCCTCCTCTGAGGGAGAGGAACCCCCTGCTCATCTTTCCTCCGATGCTGATTTCACGGAATATCAGCATTTCCTCTCGAGGATGGTGAGGGATCTTCGGATTTCCTATGTTCGGAGAGACAATACCGAACGGGAGACGCGAGAATTCCTTGGTGAATTCAGTGCCCAGCATTTGGTGGTACCTTCCTGGCCTATCCTTCCAGGAGGCGTCTATCCGGTCCTGGCAGTCCCCCGCTTCTTCTCCAGCCCGGCTGACTGTCAGCGTGGGTATTGTGCACCCTCAGAGTCTCTAGGTACCCTTCCAACCCCCTCTGGTTTGGTCTACCTAGAGACTCCTTCCGAGTCCGCTGCCTGGCGCCACGACCGCCCACGGATCCGGACTCTCTCCAGTTCGACCGTTGGGGGCGAAGAGTGTTCTCTTCTTCTCGTGCGGTTGCCTGTATTGCATCTCATCAGGCTCACCACGCTGCCTACAACCGGCATTTGTGGTCGATGATGTCCCAGCTGTTGGCATC
Source organism: Neoceratodus forsteri (assembly GCA_016271365.2). NCBI lineage: Eukaryota > Metazoa > Chordata > Ceratodontiformes > Ceratodontidae > Neoceratodus > Neoceratodus forsteri. The sequence goes on from JADMNL010000033.1 coordinate 37,115,523, forward strand.
AATGCCTGACACGGAGCAAACCAGACAAGCCGTTGCCCTCTCCGCGGTAGGCCTGGAGCTGGCAAGACACCAAGCAAGGGCATCTTACGACGCCAATGAGGTGGCTTCCAGGCTTGCGGGGACAGCGATCTGCATCAGGCGGACGGCATGGCTACGTCTCTCTAGGTTGTCACCCCTGGCCCGGCGTAGGGTGATTCGCTCCGCCTTCCGGGGGACCCGTCTTTTCTCCTCTAGAGCTAGGGAGACTTTTGCAGGGCTTCCTCCGTCTCCTGCGTCCTCGGGAGGCACCTCCTGACTCTTCTCCCACTTAGGCTTTCTGAATAGGCCAGGGTCTTCTCCTTCTGTTTCTCACCAACAGGAGGCTGGGGTCTTGTTCCTCGGGTATTTTACTTCTTCCCCGAAGAGGAGCTTGGTACTCACCCAGGAAGTAATGAATGGTGAAGATTGACAAGGAAGATATGAAATTACGTACCTACCGTAATTCTTGATCTTTTCTTGTATCGTCACCATTCATTACTTACACCACCATCCCCTCAGTGGCCTCCTCCTGTGGCTTCTCCACCTCCCGTCTCCTTCCTCTCTCTGCAAAAAAAAAAATAATAATAAAAAAAAAAAAAGGAAAATTACTCCAGTTCCCCCAAAAAAAAAATTTTTATATCTATATCCTTAAAGGGGGATCCTTATTTCTCCAGAAAAATTATTTACTCTAAGATTCTTGGGCCTTTTTCCTGGAATTACGATATGGTGATCAGGCTGCACAACTATCTCTTGCCATACCTTCTGGCAGATACTTCTGGGGTTTTTAGCCTGACTCTGGCTATACAGTTTTGATCCTGCAATTCCCTGCTACCAGCTGTTAAGCCCTAGAATCTCAAACCCCCCTTATTCTTGCCTTGCAGAGCAGAGGAACGGGTACAACTATTTTTTCTTTAAAAAAAAAAAGAAAAAAAGAAAAACTGAGGGAACTCTCTCCGACTGCTATAAGTCAATCTCTAATTTAAGGTCATGCTCCTAAGCCGACAGGCTATGCTCTGTAAAAAAAAAAAAAATGGAAAGACAAGGGCGAAGAAAATCCTTCTTGTAATATTTTGATGATTGGTTTTTCCCTTCTAGTGTCCTCCTGGACAGTTTTACAGAGCAGCAGTGCTGACCATGACCAATCTTCAGCAGCCTAAGCCTCTGGCCTGCCTTGGCAAGTCCAGCTGAGTTCCATTTCTATACCTATAAACTGCCTGAAAGGCCTAGATTTTCCATTTCTAAACCCTGAGCAGCCTCTCATGCTGCCTAGGATTTATCCTTCCCTCTGGTGTCCTCCAGTTAAAGGCCTTTCCTCGGCCAGGGCCGAAGTGGGGATCAGGACCATGGCATGTTGAAGATGAGGACTATGCCCTCCTGAGTCTGTCTAGCGGGTTCGGTGAACCTTCTCTCAGCTGTATCACCGGGTTTGCTTCCTCGTTAATCGAGCCTTAAGCTATCAGCTAACTATGCTCTTAGGCATTCTGGTCCCTTCAACATCCCATCTTTCTCTTCTCTTCTTCTTCTTCTTTCTTCCTTATTATCTTCCTTCTCTCCTCCTAGAGTCGCCCAGGTAAGGAGGCCCTCGGTCCCTAGGTTAGGATACTCTTATCTCCGCTGTCCTTCCTCCATCGGCTTATTCCTTTTCAGTTCATTCTTCCTTACTTTGCTATCCCTTGGCTATCTTGCCTCGCTATCTCTATCTCTATGCTTTCACTTTTGCCTCTCGGCTCACAGAACTGAGTTGGAGGAGGGAGTGTCGCACTAGCCGCCCCTCGCGCATGGCGCGCCACTCTCGAGGCGGTGCCGTTAGTGCAAACTTAAAAAAAAAAAAAAAAAAAAACATGACGGGTCGCCTCCGGCTTACGCAGGAAGTAATGAATGGTGAAGATACAAGAGAAGATCAAGAATTACGGTAGGTACGTAATTTTCATATCCTGATCTCAGGATCAGTACTGGAAAAGAACAATCCTGTAAGTTTGATCGACTGATTTAGTTTCCATAGTAGAGAGTCAATTGAAAATATATAGCTAATGGACTAAGGGGGCAACCATGACGCACTCCTCTCCTAACCTCAGACCCTTTCCCTATCCATCCATTGGAATAGGGTCTAACAATGGCTTGATTATAACAGGCTTATATCCTCCTAATAAACTGAGCTGGAATCCCATACCTATGTAAGCAATCCCATAAGTGTTCATGCAAGACACAGCCAAATGCTTTGCATTGGTCCAGGGCCAACAGAAATCCTGACACTTTCCCAGTACGTCCTCGTTCCATAATTTCCCGTATCAAAATTAAAGTGTCATTTATGGATCTACCTGGCACAGCACACGTCTGGGAAGGGTGAATAAGATGCTGTGCCACTAGAGCTAGTCTATTTGTTAATAGTTTGGTAAAGATTTTAAAATCGGTATTTAACAGAGAAACAGGTCTACAGTTAGTCAGCGGAGATTTATCCCCAGATTTATGTAGTAATGTGACTAAACCAACGTACATGCTAGTAGGGGCAAGGTGGGTCTAGAAAGCATATCATTAAATAGCTCCACCAATTCCTCAATAAGAGGTCCCACAATGTGTTTAGACATTTCATATAGTATACCATCTGGTCTAGGGGCAGAGCCTTCCTTCCCAAAATCTCCTGCTTGGCAACAGGTTAAACTAGGCTACCCTGGTCTGGTAGAGATGAAAGAGGGAGAGTACAATCACTGAACCACTGATCCCTCCTGTGGTGAGGTAGTGTAGGAGGCTGATACATCTGCTGGAAATGTTGTTCTATTTCCAATAAGATGTCAGATTTTCGTGTCACCACCCTACCGTCTTTTGTAGTCAATTGTGAAATATACTTCTGTTTTTGTGCTAAACCAAATTGAAATGGGTTGACAATCTTGTTTCCCTTGTGTACCGAAGCGTTGTTCGGCTTCCACAGATTTATACCTATCATACGGTATGTCAGCCATTTTTAGTTTTAAATCCGAGATTTGTACTGATAAATCCTGTTGTTGCTGAGACAGCAATGAATACAGCTCTGAACGGTACTTATATGTATCTGTTTTATATTTCCCATTAGGTTTTCTGATATGTTTAAAATGGTCTTGGATGTCCACTTTGGATTCCTCCCACCAATTATAAATATCATCATACAACATTTTTACTGATTTCCTAGCTTTCAACACTCCTAAAAAAAACATAAACCAGAGGAATGGTCAAGAGAGTGGGGTTCATCCTCCAATAACCAGGGCCCCTTCCCATTGTCTCGTAGTTTGATACAGTAAGACTGAGCATAGCATAACCAGACGAAGCAACTGTGAACACCTGTGTACCAGTAACCTCCGAATCATCAAAAATGAACCAATAATCAATTCGGGTAGCATGGGAACCCCTAAAATAAGTATTTTGTGGTGCACCCCAAGGTTGTACAATAGCATCCCTTAAACCAGTTTGGGACGAGAGCATTTAAACAGGATACATCACAAAAGGTTTTGTCAGTGTGAGACCCCCTGTCCACCTTGTACCTACTGCAGTTAAAATCCACCCCCCCCCCAATAACACATGCCTGGAAGTAAATAAATAGGGCTGTATGGCCTGTAATAGTTCTATCCTAGACACCTTTGTTAGAGGAGCATACTCATTTATGAATCTAAAGTCCATGTTCTGAAGTTGAAACATCAAGCAGTAAGGCTCTCCCTGGGATGATATACACCTGATGAATTACCTTGACTTCCACAGCATTAACACAGATGCCTACCCCACTACAGGGTTCAACACCCAAAGACCAAAATATTTCCCTTCCCATCCATGCAGAAGTTGCAGCCTGCATTTCTGACACAGAAGGTAATCTGGTATCCTGCAAGAAAATAAAGTCATAAGAGGTGGAAACAAACTGTGCACACGTTAAGACTCTGTTCCTTTCAGATTTAATGCTGTTCACATTCAATGATGCGACAGCAAGATTGTACAGAGGAGAAAATCACCAGATGAGATCATCAACATTTTTCCGTACCCATGCTCTAGTTCCCATTCGTCATGCCGGTGGTTTAGGATCAGGATCATCAGACAGGAGCTCCCCCTCAGAACCCCCCACCCCATATCTAGTGCTGAAAAATGTATTGAAGTCGAATCTGATTCAGTACCTGGGTCCCCATCATCTACTGGCAATACATAATACTTGTTCTGGGATAGAACAGGTACATCAGGGTCTTTTCTTTTCTCCTGTTTTTTTCGTTTTCTGACCTCCACGTCCCCCCACCAACTGAAAGGGTTCCAAATTGGGGAGGGTGGGGCATGGATGTGGAAGCTACCACAGCCTGAGGCAAGACACTGTGACCTGGTTCACCGCTCCCCCCATCGGTAGGTACGGCATCAGTGGGAGCATCTTCTGCTGAGGCTGCCTGTGGGAGGATTTGAGGGGCAGGCAGCAGAGCAGATTCAGGGTTGGTAGAGGGTTGGGTTTGAGGTGACATTTGCCTCACTGATCTCATGGCAGTGTTAATATAGAAGTCTCGGATAACGTAATCCCCGTTATCCATATCATGGGCTGCCCACGGACACTCCATAAAGAAATGTTCATCTTAACACAGGCAACATGTTAGGGGCCCCCCTTACAGTGAAACATTGATTGCCCAGTGTCTCCACACTGTGCACATTTGACCACATCACAGGTGCAGCTTAGATGTCTGGGGGACCCACATTTATAACAGTGGCGAGGTTGACCTGGGTAAAGATAAATCTCTTATCGCATCCAGTGTAAAAGCAGTTAGGGAGATGTTGTAAGCCAGCCTCAGTCTGTTGTAAATTAGCTTTTACCCTCCATCCACCATTCCAGAACCCTTCATCATCCAGTATGGGTTCCGGGTTGCCCTGCACTGTACACCTCTTCTCAAGCCAGTACAGGATGTCTGAGATGTTCACTCCCTCATTACTGAGCAATACCATAATGACCTTAAATGCTTGTTTTGTGAGGGGAATAGCCTGAAGTGTTGCCCAGGCAGGATGTGTCTTCAAGATAGCAAACTTCTCCCCAAAATAATCCAAAATAGCAGGTGTGCTAAAGCTAATGCTGAATGTGGTTTCTCCAGGCATATGGATTAAGGCATACACCTCCGAGGGGGAAAACCCCAACATCTGTTTTATTCTTTTCCCACAAAAAATCTGTTAGGCATGTCCGCAGTAGACCCCAAAAACCTTAAGGGCACAGCAAAATGCTGTTTCGCTAGTTCAACAGTATTTTTTAATAAGCTGGCATAAGTAGGTGCAGTTGTAGGTGCAGCAATATTGGTGTCTGGCAGTTCCCCCTGAGGAATATCCCCCTCAGTTTGACATGCAGGTACTCATATCAGTTCTGTTCCATCATCTTCCAACCTTCCCCCAAGGTCAGTCTGAGTCTCCGATGATGCATCAAAAAACACTTCCTGGCTAACGTTATCAAGAGGGGAATAACAAATGATCTTACGTCGAGTGGGAGCTCTTGCATCAGGCTATAACAATTAGGACTATGCCACAGGCACTAGGACCCTCCGGAAAACTTTTCAGCCAGCAGTATACAGCAGGGACCGCCCCTGACATCGGCCCCCCCATGACATCAGCCGTGGTACAAAAACGGATGGGACCTAGCTCCACCTCAGTTCTTTTCCCACCACGTCCCACGCATGTGAGAAGAAGCCTTAATTTCCAGCTTGTCAGAAATAGCTAAATAACTATTTTTCAACCAGTTTTTGTACCATTTTCGATGTTTTTTCTAAAGTTCTCGATGGATGTCTTCGCCGTCGTCAGTCTCTCCAGAGCCACACCAGAATAAGTGTGACTGCAGGAGGCAGATCCTACTAAGGATGGGCACAAGCACTGCGTCTTTTGCCTCAGGCTGGACCACGGCACCGCGGCCTACTCAGCCTGACAGGCGTTCACCAGCCGGACCCAGATCCGACGTCTCAAGGCCCTGAAGCATTCCTTTTAGAAAAGAAGATGGATCTGCACTCCTTGGAGGGGAAGCACAAGGAGAAGACCAAGCGCCACGGGAAAGACCATAGTCAGTCCCGGCAGTGGTCCCGGTCACGCTCACGGCCCTCTCCTAAGAAGGCCCTTGTTTCCCCGGGCTCAGGCGAGCATCCAAAGTCTTCTAAGGCCAAGGCCAGCCCATCGGGGGAGAAGCCGGCCAAGCCTAAGGTAACCCCGCTAAGGGTTACCACCAAGCCCTTGGAGGTAAAAGCTTCGGCCCCACCTCCCAAGGCACCAGCACTATCTGCTAAAGGTATGCCTCCGGGGCCGAAGGACTCTCCGGTGCCCCCTGGTGGCATCCCATCGTCGGTCCCACCACCGGCACCAGTTGAAAGGTGCAGGCATGGCCACGGAAGAGCCGACGTCCCCATTTTCCAAGTCCTCCTCCCCACTGGGCTGTCCTTCGCGGACCAATGTCCTGGATACTCCCTTTGCGGGCTGCGCTGCTGAGGTTTTCTTGATGGGCGAGCTGCAAGAGTTGTTCTCCTTTTGGTGGGGACAGGTCCAGAAGCAGAACCCCCATCGCTGGCTCAGACACCGGTACTGGACCCGGCAGGCAAACTACAGCCTGGAAGTGAGCCTTCCCAGAGGAAGTCCCCAGATTGGCCGCCTACACCTCGATCTAGGGCTCGTGCCCAGTCCAAATATCACCGCCGACACTCCAAAGACTCTGGAGACCGTCGCCAGTCCAGGTCCCACACTCGCAGACCTTCTCGATCTCCTAGACAAGAGCACTCCCGACGTCAGTCCTCTGACAGACGTCAGTCTTTGCTCAGTCGCCGGTCTCAGGACCAGAGCCGTTCTTCGGACTGACGTCGGTCCCCCAGCTACCGAAGACGGAGGGAGTCTGGTCATAAGGAGAAATCTGACTATTCCAGACCTAGTAGTCGATCTCCCTCTTCTTCGTCGACATCTTCTTCCTCTCTCGACTTGGAGCAGTCCCCGGGAGAGAAGGACCAGCCTCGCTCGCCTCAAGACAATCCAACCTTTTTGGACATCATGAGGCATATCCAGACCTCCAATGAGTGGGAAACGGAGGACTTGGATCCAGAATGCCGAAGGTTGGCCAAATACCTGAGGCAAAAGGAGCTGAAACCATTGGTGGTCCCTCCCTAATGGACACTTTCCAGGACCTGACTCAGACTACCTGGAAGCATCCGGCTTCCATCCTGTCTGTTCCCAAAAAATCGGACAGGCTGTATAAGGCCCCGAGGGCAGAAGCCTTTTTAGCAGAGAACCCTCAGGTGGACTCTTCAGTCATCATGGCTGCCCATGACAAGTCCAGGCAGCCAAAGCACCTTAGCACACAGCCTCTCGATCCAGAGTCTTGGTATTTGGACCAGGTGGGCAAGAAAGTTTACTCTGCCTCCACCTGCTCCATTCGGTCCCTTAACTTCCTGACGCATATGGTCCAGTACCAGAATGCGCTGTGGGAGAGGGGACAAGAGCTACTGAGAGCCATGCCAGATTTCGAGCAGAAGACGGAACTTCTGGACTTTGTTAAATCGGGCTCCGACGTAGGTTCTCATGTCCTGAGAGCCTCGTGACACTGCAGATACAGCACCCAGGGCAGGTGCTTCCAGGGTGTGCCTTTGGAGCCACACCTGGTTAAGAGTTTTGGGTTTTCACCAGGATCTGCAGTCCGGTGTCAGGGATTTTCCATTCCAGGGTATCGTGTTGTTTGGGCAAGAGACGGAAGCTTTGATTTCTGGTCTCCAGGAGTCGGACAAGTCCATCTGGTCGGTCTGCCAAATGTACCACGGTGACCAGTGATGGCAATGGAAATGGCCGTTTCGCAAACCCTCAGGTGGTCAAGGTGGACAAGCCCATGGTAATCAGCAGGATCAGAGAGGCGGCTTTCGTAGGAGAGCCAGTAACTAGCAATCTGGAGGTGCTTCTAACCGTGGGCCCAAGTCCTCCCAGGCCTCTCTGCCTATGCCCGGCTCAGCCCAATGACTCCCTTCCACCCCCCCTTCCAAAAGAAGACTCCAGGGAGACTGTCGGGTGCCGCTTCTCCCTTCATCTCGAAGGGTGGAGGTCAATAACTGCAGACCAATGGTTCCTGGACATTATCAGGAGAGGGCACACACTAGGGTTCACCGAGTTCCCTCCAAATATTCCACCAAAGTACTCCCAATATCCTCCTTCTCACATCCCACTGATAGAAGGAGAAATTCGGACCCTCTTGCAAAAAAAGGCAATAGAGCGAGTCCCCTTGCATTAGCGGGGAAAGGGGTTTTATTCCCACTTCTTCTTGGTCCCAAAAAGGCTAAGGATCTTCGTCCCATTCTGAACCTCAGCTCTCTCAATCTCTTTATAGAGCACAAAAGGTTCAGGATGGTGACCCTTCCAGGGCTACTCCCCCTGCTGCATCAAGGAGACTGGTTCTGCTCCCTAGAAATGCAAGATGCATATATGCATATCGGGGTCTTCCTTCCCCACCAGAAGTTTCTGAGGTTCCACTTCCAAGGGGAGCACTACCAATTCCGAGTTCTTCCGGTCGGCCTCTCCTCCACTCCACGAGTCTTTACGAAATGCATGGCAGTGGTGGCTGTGGCTCTAAGGCACATGGGGCACTATGTTTTCCCTTACCTCAACGACTGGCTGCTTACAACCCCGTCCAGGTCAAGCCTACTTCACGCCCTCGGAGACACCTATACTCTGTTCCGAGAGCTGGAGATCACCCTGAACCTTCAGAACTCATCTCCTGAGCCCAGTCAAAGTCTCGTCTTCATTGGAGCGGTCCTGGATTCTATCCAGGGCATGGCTTTCCTACCCCCGGATGGGGCGATCACCTGCAAGAGATTGCCAAAGGGATCTCAGTAACTCCTCAAATTCCAGCACGGAACTTCCTCAGGCTACTGGGGCACATGGTGGCAGCCATTCCAGTCACTCCTCTGGCCCACCACCACATGCGGGTCCCACAGTGGATGCTCAGGGTACAGTGGGACCAGGGCTACGACAATCTAGACTTTCTGGTCAGGATCACTGAGCCAGTCAGGAGAACTTTGCTTTGGTGGATGGACCCCCGGAATTTGAAGAAAGGGGTCAGGTTTCATCCGGAGCCACCAGGTCAGACTCTTATGACAGATGCATCGGATCTGCATTGGGGAGTGCACCTCGGTGCTCATCAAATGCAAGGGGTTTGGACACCCGAAGAGCGATCTCTCTGTATCGTATATTGGAGATGCGAGCTGTTCTCTGTGCCTTACAGGCCTTTCAAGAGGACCTGTTGCCAGGCTGTCTTCTAATCCAAACAGAAAATATGGCGGTCGTCTTCTACATCAGCAAGCAAGGGGGCACTCATTCGTACCCCCTTTGCAGGGAGGCGATGAGAGTCTGGCACTGGGTGCTGGAGTGGTACATTCTGCTGTCTGCAATGCACGTTCCAGGCATCCTGAACTATCTGGCCGACAGTTTAAGCAGGTCTCATTCCAGAGCGCATGAGTGGGAGCTGCTACATTCCATGGCAGATCAGCTCTTCGACAAGTGGGGTCATCCAGAGCTGGACCTCTTTGCGTCACCACGCAATGCCAAACTGCCAATTTTTTGCTTGTGAGAGCACGCGCCTGGAGTCATCTGGCCAGACACGTTATCCCTTTGTTGGGCAGGGAGGTTTCTCTATGCTTTCCCGCCCTTTCCTCTCATTCAGAGAGTCCTGCTGAAGTTACAGGCAGAAGGGTCTTGAATGATTTTAGTAGTCCCCAGATAGCCTCGGCAGATTTGGTTCCCACTCCTGCAGCGGTTATCCATGGAGCCTCCAACTCCGCTGCCCATATGCTCGCAGTTGCTATCCCAGGAACAGGGGTCGCTGGTCCATCCAGATCTTTGTTCCTTACATCTGCATGCTTGTTTCCTTCAGACATAGCTCAACAGAGATACGGGGTTTCCCCGGAGGTGGCGGCAGTCCTATGGTCGGTGAGGAAGCCCTCCACCCACTCCGCCTATGCTATGAAATGGAAGCGGTTTTATTTTATGGGCCTCATCACAGCATTCGGACCCCATCACCTGTCCAGTGAACTCAGCGTTACAGTACCTCCTCTCCTTGTACCAACGTGGCCTGAGTTACTCCTCTATTAAGGTGCACACGTGGGCTGTCTCTACCTATCATGCTCTGATTGGAGATAAGGCGTTAGCACAGTTAGATGTAACCCGCACTATTTGAGAGGAATTTTGCATATGAGACCTCCCATTAGGTATCCTATCCCACCCTGGGATCTCCTTTTTGTGTTGGAGAAGCTCACCCTCCCTCTCTTTGAACCAGCAGCGGAGTGTGAGCTGCATTATCTTTCCTGGAAGATGTGTTTTTTGGTTGCTATTACTTCAGCTCGAAGAGTTTCTGAGCTTCAGGCTCTGATGTATAAAGAGCTGTATTTGGTTTTCCACAGGGAAAGGGTTTCCCTTAGAACAAATCCTAAGTTTCTTCCGAAAGTGGTCTCGGAGTTGACCCTTAACCAGTCGGTTGACCTTCCAGTCTATTTTCCATCCCCATCTAATAGAGGGGAAGCACTCCTTCACACATTGGATGTCCACAGGACTTTGAGGTATTACCTCAAAAGGACGGCTACGCACCGTCAGTCGGAGCAACTCTTTGTGGCCTTTGCACCACAATGCTTGGGCAAACCGGTGACCAAGGAGACGATTTCGAAGTGGATCGTCCACTGCATATCCTTCCACTATGAAAAGCACAATAAACCCCTACAGGGTCCTGGCAGGGGTCACTCCACCAGGGGAGTGTCTGCTTCTTTTGCCGCCCTGACAAATGTCTCTATAAGGGACATATGTGCAGCCACTACCTGGAATTCGGTGCATACTTTTGTCAAGCATTACAGCTTGTATATCGTCTCCAGATGCCGTGCCGGTTTTGGTCTGGCTGTTTTTCAGGGACTTTTGTCCTAGGCCCCTAGAGTCAGTATATTCCACCTCCCTGGGTTGACTACCTCTTTGGCATGGGACTGCTTGGTATTCGGTCCTAATTGTTATAGCCTGCTGCAAGAGCTCCCACTCGAAGTAAGATAGTACCGTTGCATAAGAACTTACCGTAACAGTGGATCTTCGAGAAGAGCACATGCAGTAGGCATTATTTTCCCACCCACCTTCCCCCTCGAAGTGTGCAGATCTTCATCTACATCTTCAATGAGTGCTTCATCTCCTTCTCTTGTCAGGGCTTGTTCGCGGGCCTTGGTGGGGGAACTGAGGTGAAGCTGGGTCCACCCCCTTTTGTACCAGGACTGATGTCTGGGCGGGGCCGACGTCTGGGGTGGTTCCTGCTGTATACTGCTGGCTGAAAAGTTTTCCGGAGGGTCCTAGTGCCTGCGGCATAGTCCTAATTGTTATAGCCTGCTGCAAGAGCTCCTCTCGAAGATCTACTGGTATGGTAAGTTCTTACGTAACTGTACTTTACCTGAGGCTGCTACTGAGGCCTGTCCCGGCAGTTGCGATTGCTGTGAACGTTCCTCCTGTGGTGGCAAACATCCATATTTTCCACATGTAAATTACCGGCAGATGTCTCCTCCATATGTGGGGAGCAGCAAGATGACCCCGGTAAAGAAATTGCTGGATCCGGAACCCAAGTACCGGAATCTGCTTGGACCCAACCTGCGTCCTGTAGTGCCGTCATGGGAGACCATGACGCTGACTCGATGTTTTGTTGCTGTGCTGCAGGGAGCTGCCATGTTTCCTTTGCAGGGGTACCAGTAATTGTGCAAGCAAACACTTTTGATGCACTTTCCGGCGTCTGCTGTGGCGAGGTAGGCACCTCCCGTTTCCGCTTCTTTTCCTCCTCCGCTCTGTGCTTGGCAGCCAGGTAACTGTGTTCCGCTAATAATTATAATAATAATACAGTACCTTGTGTTCCAACTGTTGCACAATCTTACAATGTTGTATTGTTTGTACTACCCACATACTGTTGTAACTGATCATCATTCACAACCTTCCCCCCAGGTCGCACTGAGACAAGCAACTTGTTGTTCAGTGTGCCCTCCTGGTGAAACACTTCAATAAATAAATAATTCTTCCTGCATACGTTGAACACCCGAATCTGTATCCCCCATGGACTTGGAAACTGGAGCTCCTGAAGACGGAGGGGATGCCTGCACGCTTTAGTGGTGCCACTTGCACTCGGCTTGTCCTTCGGAAAAGGTGAGATATCGAAGTCGCAAAGCTGGTCACCAACATGGTGTATTACAGCCACCTCCCTCGCTATGTTTGTAGAAATAGACTGACCATCTGCAGCACAACCTCCACCGCTATCGTCCTCTATAGTTCTAGAACCCAGACCCTAACAGAGAAACAGTGCCCTCTGTTGGCAGAGCAGGAGAATGTCCCCATTGCCCTGGCCAAATTTCCCCTCATTCACAAAAATACCACCAACAGCTTAATCTGGTTCAAGGTCATTTGGCATTCATCTGTATCCCGCTCCCCTCTGGGCCATGCCTGAAAATAGGCAAGAAATTGTCTAGTGCACTTATCCGGTCAACAAAAACTAAAAAAAAACTAAATAAATAAATAAAACCTGCACTATTAGGTCTCTGAACTTCCTGACCCGCATGGTACAGTTTCAGAACGCCATGTGGGAACAAGGGATGGATTTAGTTCGAGATCTACCAGATTGTCCCCAAAAAGCTGAATTGGAAAAGCTTATGCAGACTGGATCAGACATAAGCACTCACACCCTGAGGTCAGCGTATGATTCAGCAGACACTGCAGCTAGGGCAGCCTCTACAGGGGTATGCCTCAAGAGACACTCTTGGCTTAGGGTCTTGGGTTTCACCCAGGATGTCCAAGCAGGAATCCTGGACGACCCTTTTAAGGACTTAGTTCTTCTCGAAGAGGAATCTGAAAAGATTATCACCAGAATGCAGGACCCTGGAAAAGCTGTGTACACACAGTCCATACCATGTATAAGCCCAAACAAAAACCATTTTGAAAACAGCATTTTCATGGCAAATCCGACCAACAAACCGGGTACCAGCAACAACAGCAACAGAGGTGGATTTGGTTGCAAAGGCCCCTCTCGTGGCTCACGAAACTCAGGGCAACAGTCGGCCAAGCCCACCTAGGCCACTCTTCCCTCCACCACTAACACCTGACTCTTGGCTGAACCCTCCTCTCCAGATAGATTTAGAAGGCGAGGTGATCGGAGGCCGCTTTTCCCTCTATCTAGAGGGCTGGAGGCTGGTTACCTCAGACCAATGGGTTCTACAAATGATTCAGTGAGGTCACACAATAGAATTTACCTAGATACCCCCCCAGACAGACCACCCCTAGGTTCCATTACTCCCACTCCGCTCTCATTCAGGATGAAATCCATGCCCTGCTGGACAAGAGGGCAATAGAGCCTGTACCGAACAGTCGGAAGGGACAAGGGTACAATTCTCACTTCTTCCTAGTACCCAAGAAAACGGGAAATCTCAGGTCCATCCTAGACCTCAGTGACCTGAATGACTACGTGGAGTACAGGTGCTTTCGGATGGTCACCTTACAGGGTCTACTCCCTGTGATCCACCAAGGAGATTGGCTCTCATCCCTGGACATGCAGAATGCATACTTACACATTCTGATAGCCAGGCACCACAGGCGATTCCTACAATTAGAATTCCAGGGCTGGCACTTCCAATTCAGGGTGCTACCATTCGGCCTGTCATTGGTACCAAGGGTTTTCACCAAGTGCCTAGCAGTAGTGGCAGCAGCTCTCCGGAGGAGAGGCCATTATGTCTTTCCTTACCTGGACAACTGGCTCCTCACAGCACCATCCAGGGAGGCTCTTCAGCACACAGTGGAAGACACCTTTTCTCTCTTTGCGGCGGTAGGAATCACAGTCAGTATGCCGAAATCATCACCCTGGATGACTCAGAGGCTCCAGTTCATTGGGGCACTACTCGACACCTCTCAGGGGAAGGCCTTCCTCCCAGAGGACAGAGCAGATCACCTAAGGAGGTCTCGCTTGTCACATTCGGTCTTTTCGACAAGTTTCGGCCAGGACAATGCTCAGACTTCTCAGCCACATGGTAGCAACCCTTGCCACTATACCATTGGCCAGACTCCAGATGAGGACGATCCAGTGGACACTGAAGGCCTAATGGGATCAACACTGGGACAATCTAGACCAACCAGTTTCAATCCCAGAATCCTTCTGGCAAGCCCTCCAATGGTGGCTGGAGCTGTCTCGCCTATCTGTGGGTACCCCCTTCCAGAGGATACAGCGCACCCAGATATTGACAACAGATGCCTCGGGCACAAGCTGGGGAGCACATTTACATGATCGCAGGACTCCGAGATTGTGGTCCCCGACTGAGGAGCCCTTCCATATTGATGTATTGGAAATGAGGGCCATCCTGTATGCCTTACAGGCATTGCAAACAGACATACTTCTGGGACACCTCCTGGTCCAAATGGACAACATGTCGGTGGTGTTCTACATCAACAAACAAGGGGGGACACATTCATATCCACTGTGCCGCAAGGCCATGAGAGTTTGAGAATGGGCCATAGCTCACCAGATGGAGATCGTGGCAGTTCACATCCCAGGTGTGTAAAACACTTTGGCGGATGTACTGAGCCAGTCAAGATCCAGAACCCACGAGTGGAAGCTGCAGCAATCAGGCGTACAAGATCTGTTCGACAGGTGGGGTTTGCCAGAGATGGACCTTTTTGCATCCCCACACAACGCAAAACTGCCCAGTTTTTGCTCACTAGATTCAGAACCTGGTGTTTTCTGGTGAGACATGTTGTCCATCTGCTGGAGAGAGAATCCTCTATGCCTTTCTTCCCTTTCCCCTGATACAGAGGGGTCTCAGCCAGAGTAGCCAACATTCTGGTGGCCACCAGGAAACCATCCACCAAAACCACATATGCAATGAAGTGGAAATGCTTCTGCCTCTGGACCCTCTCCTGTCTAGTGGACCCATTCACTTGCCCAGTGAACTCGATACCAGAGTACCTCCTTTCCCTTTCTGACTCTGGCCTCAGCTACTCTTCCATAAAGGTGCACCTCTGTCCAGTGTCAGCTTATCATGCACCTGTGAAGGGACAAACCCTGCCACAGTCGGATCTTGCACGCACCTTCTTGTGTGGCATCCTTCATATGAAGCCACCCATTAGGGATGCCATCCCTCCATGGAACCTTATTTTTGTCCTGAAAAAACTTACGTTACCTCACTTTGAACCAACCACAGATTGTGAGCTGCATTTTCTCGCTTGGAAAGCGCTGGTTTTGGTTGCAATCACTTCTGCTCGGAGGATCTCTGAACTTCACACTCTGATGTGTAAAGAGCTATAATTTTCCACAGGGATAGGGTATCCCTGTGAAAAAATCCTAAGTTTCTGCCAAAGGTGGTATCTGAATTTACCCTTAACCAAGACATCAGCCTGCCTGTTTATTATCCAGAACACTTGAATCAAAGAGAACCTCTGTTACGCACCCTAGATGTCGACTGGATTCTTCTATATTATTTTAACCGAACCCAGGATCCAGACAATCTGTCCAACTGTTCATCTCTTTGGCCCCCCAAATGTTAGGGGCATCTGTTACAAAACAAACCCTTTCTGAATACTCAGTTACTCGAGAAAAAGCTTCTGTTAAATGCAAAGAAAACTAAAGCAATGATGTTCACAAATCAAAGCTCCACCAGCACATCCTCTCCAATCATTCTCCCCCAGCTATGCACTATACTTGGAGAAAATCTGGAGTATGTAGAAAACTTCAAATACCTAGGTGTGTGGATTGACAACAGACTTGACTTCACTCATCATTTAGAAGAACTGTTAAAAGCTTGGCCAAAGGCTTGGCCTTCTATAGATTAAAACCCTTCCTAAACAGAGACTCAAAGATGAGGTTAGTCCAGGCCATTTTCTATTAGTTGTTGACTATGCAGACTTCCTTTATAGTCACTGCCCATCTCCTACCATCACAAGTTGGATACCTTTATATCATAGAGCAATAAGGTTCATTACAGATCTGCCATCTAATACTCATCATTGCTCTCTTTATGCTGCAGTTGGGTGGGTTTCCTTCACCTCAGAAGGAACAGAAATGCAGCACTATGGATTTACAGAGTGCTGTCAAAAAACTTTCAAACTATATCCTGGACTGCTTCACCCAGACCTCTCCTAGCTCCTATGCCCTAAGACAACAACATCATCCTGCTCAAATTGCCCAAATTCAACACCAGGCTAGGAGGCAGCAATCAGCTATTCTCTAGCTATAGCATGGAACACCCTACAAAAATCCTAAAACTGTCCAATATCATTCCATTTGCATCCTTTAAACAGCACTGTACAGTCTTCTTCAAAGAGAATGCAATTGCTATCACTAGAGCTAGCATTGTCATCTCACAAATCTCCTTCCAAACCATATATGGCATATTCCTTCCAGACAGACACCCCATCTTATGGCACCCAGTAATACCTTCACCATCCTAGTATTACATTATGTTGAGTGTCTGCCATGCCCCCCACTGATATATGTATATACTGTACATACTGTAAATATTAGCTTAACTTTCCTGTAACCGTTTTTATCATGTGAATTTACTGTACATCACTGTGTTTATAAATGTTTTTTTTTCCCTGTATGTATAACTGTTTTATATAAGTGTATGATGTATCTGTTGTGTATCAATTGTTGAACCTTGACCTTATCAGGTCCATCTTGTAAATGAGCCTTGCTCAATGATGCTCGCCTGAATAAATAAAGATTTGATGATGATGATGATGAATGGTTGGTGAAGTGCATTGTATTCTGTTACCAGAAGTACGGCAAAACCTTACTGGGACCAGTGAAGGGTCACTCCACCAGAGGCGTCGCAGCCTCTTTTGCCTCCTTGAGGAATGTGTCTGTAGCAGACATATGTGCAGCAGCCACTTGGAGTTCCGTCCACACATTCATTAAGCATTACAGTCTGGACATTGCTTCTAGGTGCAGGACTGGCTTCGGCCTTGCGGTCCTGCAGGGCCTTCTCTCCTGAAGGATTCGGTCTGTATCTCTCTCTTCCTCCACCCTGCATGTAAGGGACTATGAAGTGCCTGGGACCCAGTTCTACTTGTGTTACCTGCTGCAAGAGCTCCATTGCGAAGTAAGATAGTATAGTTATGTAAGAACTTACCATAACAGTAGATCTTCAAGAGGAACTCTTGCAGCAAGTGCTGTTTCCTACCCACCTTCCCCTCTAAGGATTCTTTCTGCATACGCAGCAAGAACAACTGCCTCCTAGGCTATAGCAGGATCCTTGGTTTCTCCATAAAATCTTCATCAGTGCTGGAGTCTCCATCGGGAGAACTAAGGGATGCTGGGGGACCGCCTCCTATATACCACATGGGACGCTGGGGGTGATCCCCCGCTGTATACTGCTAGCTAGAAATTTTCTGTGGGGTCCTGCCGCCTGCCGGCTTCAGTCCTACTTGTGTTACCTGCTGCAAGAGCTCCTCTCAAAGATCTACTGTTACGGTAAGTTCTTACGTAACTGTACTTTCTCCTGGTGCTAAGTGCAGTCCTCTGTGACTGTAGTCAGCCGTGGGAGGACAGTAGGACCAGCAAACAAAAGATCAGGGCTTATATAAACTCTAACTTGAAGTGCTAGCAGTTGAGTCTCCCACTGCTGCAGCTCTGCTCTGATGTCAGTTATAGATGATTCTGGGGTTTGTAGTTACAGAAAATGTCATGCTAGAAGTTAGCAAAATGAGTCTCATACAATCTACTGTACTACAGTAAACAGGAAGTTAATAAATGTTTTTGCTTACGAAGTGCAAATTGTGACCAGCCTCACACTTGGGTGTGAAGCTTTTAGTGCTGACTATGCCCCTTAAATTAATTAGCACTTCTAAGCTTAGTCAAACCATTACAGTGTTTTTATTTGCATTGCCAAAAGGCAAAAATAGTCTCTTAATTTTTTAAGGGTAGAATTTCTGATCCTGATGAGGTTGGACCAATTACCTTACGTTAAGAGTTTGTGCTTTGGGGGACCATATCTGCACAGTTGTCTGACTCAAGGGCATCGGCAGTAGTGTTTCTCGATATTTGAAGTTTCATAAAGGCAGCAAGTTGAAGTTGAGCGATTACTAAAGCATGTGTTTCACTCTTTAGACAAATGCTATCGTTGACAGGCTCTATTGCCGAGAAGCCAGTTTTGATTTCAGGAATTTCATTTTTAAAAGAAAGGACTCTTCTCCTTCATGACTGAAGGGAAACACACCTCTGGAAACATTTACTTAAAGCGGAAAAGTGAATACTAAGAGCTCCACGACCCAGTACATGTCTGGTCCCAGTGAGTACTTTGTGTGACCCTCCTTGTGTTTTTACTTACTGTTTACTGCAATATAGTAGATTGCATTAAACTGATTCTGCTGACTTGCAAGCTAACATTTTCTGTAACTACAAATCCCAGAATCCCCTGCAGCTGATTTCAGAGTTGGATGACAGCTATGGAAGATTCAACAGCTGGAAGTACATGTATGAGTTTTTGTAATCTTGGATCTTTTGTGTGCTGGTCCCTCTGTCCTCCTGGGCTAAGTACAGTCACAGATGATTGTACTTGGCCCTTGGAGAGCAGTGGAACTGAGAAACAGCTTCTCAGCTCAGCAAGGAATACACTTTTAACCCAGTGACTTCTTAGGAGGATGAGTGCTCCTGGGGCTTTGTATTTTTATTTTAGTCTTCCAGGATGAATCATCACCCTACTAACATAAAAATAAAAAGAAGAAAAGTTGACTTGGCTGTATTACCAGAAACATCAGGAGCAGGGAAGTGTAATGATCCCCTTTATGGTGCCCTTGTGAGGCCGCACATGGAGTACTGTGTGCAGTTTTGGGCACCACAAGGCAAGGGGGATATTTGAAGATTGGAGGGGTGCAGAAAAGAGCAACCAAGTTGGTATCCAGTATTAAGAACTTGCCCTACGAGGACAGATTGAGAGAGCTGGGGATGTATTCTGTGCAGTGCAGAAGTCTTAGAGGGGACCTATGTTTGGTTCATAGGGCATACAGAAAAGAGGACCCATGTGAATGCAGGGGGCTGATTGCTAAAGAAAATTGTAGAAATATCAGGAGGCACAAATTGGCCTTAAAGGGAGAAAATTGCAAAACAAAATACCAAGAGGAACATGGTTTAACCCAAGAGTAGTGACCGAATGGAATAACTTACCAAGACACATAGGTCACAGTACAAGTATAAGACACTGTTAAAAATCATTAGATGCTGGCCCGGTGGTGCTGGAGGTTGAGGCATTGGGCGCTACACCTCCCGCCACACTGGTGACCCGGGTTCGAGAAGGAGCCCGGGTTGGCAGGGGGAAAGAGAGAGAGAGAGAGAGAGAGAGGATCGAGTGTCCGGAGGACTGCTCTCCTCTTTTGGGGGGAGGGAGACTTGTCATCCCACTGGTTGATTTCCCTCTGACGGTGGCTGGAGGGCAAAATGGCACCGTGTCTCTAAGGGCCACCCCCGGTATCTGGATTGGGGGTCTCTGGGGAGGGGGGAAAGCCAGCGCCCTCTTCATTGTCCCCGCCGTGGGGGGCAATCCGCGGGGAATCTTCCAGGGGCAGGAGGATAATAACGTGTGTGTGTGTGTGTGTATATAATATACATATGAGATATGGTTCTGAAAGAGAGGGGAAAGGTAAGCTACACGCAGTAAAGGTAACAAGTCATCTTGGCTAACACTAATGGGCTTGAAACATCCTATGAATCCTCCACACCTGTGGAGAGCTCACCAAAATTAATCTTCTGACACAGTCCTAGAAAAGCTTATTGCAGTGTAGCAGAGGTCAGAGTCTGACAAGTGTGCCAAGTGCCGGGCACTTTAACGTCAGATTCCTTGACGCGTCTGTCCACACACTGAAGAATGAATAAATGGCGTTGAGCTGGCTCACATAGAACTCTTACATGGGGTCCGTCGATATTGTGAATTCTAATCGTTGTACAGCAGAACTGTAAGGAACTTTTACCTGTTATGGAGATCTAACAGAGAATAATGAACAACTATCTCTTAGCATATTTTGTAAAGTGTTTGTATAAACTCCTAGTAAGCTAAATTTATTTTTTTATTTGGTTTCTGATGACCGGGTAAGTGCACTATACATTAAATATGCCTATTTCCGGGCACGACCTGGGAACGTACAAGTCATAAAACAATCATGAAACACAGTACAGAGAAACATTAAGATATACAGTGCAGAGGGTAAGATGGCAGGAAACTGATGTGGTTGAGGCAAGGCAATTTTATTTATAGGGTACCCATTCTCAGAGGCTTAGGGCACCTAACAAACACAGATACATGAAAACGAGTGTTAAAATACAGTAAAAATTTACAGTAGAATAAAATTCAGTAAGTTAGCACAGCCCTTCTACAGTGTGCTTCAGGTTGCCGGGGAAACAAACTGGTGGTCCAGACTCAGATCAGCAAGCTTCAAAGGCCTGGCAGAAGAGGTGAGCTTTCATCCTCGGCTTGAACACCTCAATCGAGGGAGCCTTGTAAACTGCAGGTGGAAACGAGTTCCACAGGGTCGGCCCCACAATGCTAAATGCACGGTTGCCCAATATCCTGAGCCGAACCCTGAGTACGTCCAGGAAGCCCCTCAAAGAGGAGCGGAGGCCAGCCTAAGTCCTGTAGGCAGCACTGCATGCCAGTGATGTGCAGATAGGGATGTTGACGCTGGCAGTCCCATCGTGCAAAAGCTTCCAGTGAGGGCTGATGCTGACAGCTTACATTCCAGTCAGTGTATTATGGCTCTGTGGAGTTCCTCTTTCAGATGTGCCAGTACTGGGGAAGTATAACAAACTGTTGTACTGCTTGTTACCCACTAGGTGTCCTCGCAGCAACAGATGCCTCCCTTCCCCCAGTCCCAAAGGCAGAGACTGCAGCAGAGAGAGAGAGAGAGAGAGAAAGCAATAACACAATAGGCCCCGGTTTGCACAATCAGCTTCCTCCTGTGCAGGCAGCAGGCAAGCTCTTGGTCTTTCCTGACCTGGATATGATCCTGCACGCAATCGCCTGACAGTTTTATTATACATCATCTCTTCCTGGAGAGGCGGGGAAACCCTGACAGCTGCAGCATCTACAGTGGCTCTCCCTTGTGAAATCCTCCCTGCATACACACACTGTGCTTTTTGCAGAAGGGAGAGAGTTTCATTGTATGTATTGGCGTGTCTCACAGAATAAAACCCACACATTCTCTAGGTTGCCTTGGTGACCTGGAAGTGCTCAACTCTTGCTCTTCTTGTGTTACATCCCGGCACAACCAGTATTTCAACAGGAAATAAACAAACCAAAAACCTGGGACAGCTAGAGGAGTCACGGTTCTTCTCAGGACTGTCGCTGTGTGTCTTGCGTTTGCACTGCAGGCCTGTGTCACAGCTGACAGCAGGCTCCTAACCCATCACTTGTCTCCTGTGCTGTTTCTTGGACTCCAGTGGGAGCTACAGAGAGAGAGAGAGCTAGAGTGGGGGAATATGGTGTTCTAAGGACAGCACGATGAGCTGGATCCGGGAGAAATACCCCCTCCACCTGCTGGCGTGGAACAACCAGTATCAAGAACTGGAGAGGGAACTGCAGAGAAATCAGGTGAGATGAGTGAGACCTCACGTTTTTTTTCATGTTATGTCATTCTCATTACATAGCTGTGTGTGCCGAGCTGGGGGTGGAGACTGGATCTGAATTGCAGTTGTGCATGGTATGAGGATATATTTGATTGGTTCTTTGGCCTTCTCAGTTTCATGGTTAGGAGGACTGGGTTTTGCAGGGGTTCAGTTACCAGGCCTATGAAAGGAGTCTGGCCTTGTGAAATAAACCACCCTGAGGTCCCTGCATGTGGGAGTGGGCAGCAGAATGTAGGAAGGTGGACCTGTCCTGGCTGCCTTTTGTGGCTACCTTCATGGACTACAATTCTTAATTGTCTTCTCTGGAACATCTGAATCCTTCAATGCAGGTGGCTTTTAGAGATTCGGGCGGGGCTCGTGATACCTGTGCTCGAGGCATGAACTTAGTAGGGAAGAGTTTGTTACCTGGACTGTTTTAATTATCAGATCATTGTTGTTGGGACTGGAATGTCCCAAACATATCCCTTCCCACTGTCCTGTACTAATTATACTTTGCTGGGATTTAAAGGGGAGTTAGATTATTAGCTTCATCTACCGAGGAAATTGTTTCTTAATAATTTTTTCGTAGTGGTATAATGTGTGTGTGTGTCTCACATACAGTGTGTCCTTGTGTTTGTGGCATGCGAGTGTGAGTGTGTGGGTGTGTGTTACTGTTACTCTCTGTATCCATATGTGCATGTGTCTGACTGTGTGTGTGTGTGTGTCAGTGTGCGTGTGGCGTGTGTGTGACTGTGCGTGTGTTTATGGCATGTGAGTGTGTGTGTGACAGTGTGCGTGTGTTTATGGCATGTGCATGTGTTTGTGGCGTGTGTGCGTGAGTGTGTATTTGACTGTGTGTGTGTCTCACATACAGTGTGTCCTCGTGTTTGTGGCATGCGAGTGTGAGTGTGTGTGTTAGTGTTACTCTCTGTATCCATATGTGCATGTATCTGACTGTGTGTGTGTGTGTGTGAGACTGTGTGTATGTGACGGTGTGTATGTGACTGTGCTTGAGAATGGTACACCCCACTAGCTGCGCCTCCAGTTTCATTCTGGGTAATAGTATAAGCCCGTGGTCTGGCGTAAGTAAGCAATACACCACGACAGGGTGTGCACTGAAGGATTTTAATGCACACGCCATGGGAGTGAGGCATGAAGCAGAGGGCTGAGTATCCTTATGCCCCCTGGGAAGTACAGTACATTCAAATCCTTTGATGCGCGCCCTGAAGTGATTTTGTGCACTTATGAAATGGCTCACTGTTCGGTTGTATTACATGCAAAGTAAAACATTTTTAACATGAATCATTTGTTTAAATACATTTTAAATAACAAAATATATACACAGAATAGTCCCTGATTTTGTATAGGCTTTTTTGCTTGGTAATGAGATCCGGCACCTGACTGTGTAGTGCTAGGAATTCAATGCACGGTAAGGTGACGTGTCTCAGCCAATGAAGTTTCTAGATTTTTTTCTTGCCATTTGAACACCAGGCCGCACCCACATTAAATATGAGACACTCGTACAAGTTAACAAGCTTTGCCCTTGTTTTGTGGTGAGCAGTAGGTGGGGAATATGCATATATAAATAGTGGATATTCACAAACACCAACCAGCGCCTCCCCCCTTATTCTATGTTGGGCCAAGAATTTGCACATTTAAATACACCACAGTAATGCATGCTAACCTCCCTTCCCTGATTCCATGGCAAGCAGCAGGCCATGTACATCCACATTTAAAAACAGGATGCTAGCAAACATTAACGCTCCCCCTTTTTCCATGACGAGCAGTAGGCCAGGTACATCCACAGTTAAATATGGGATGGTTGCATACGTTATCAAGCCCCCCCCCCCATTATTTTATTTATTGATAAGAACATTGGAATTACAACCCTTTGGGTCATTGACTTGTTTCCAAAAGCTCCACATCATGATACAAAAAGAAAAATACAGATAGTAACGAAAATGGAAGGAACGGGTAATACACACGATGGAGAACACTGAATACAATTAGCAGGGTGATAGTGTCAGCCAGCATAGAAACTTCAGTCCTATACATATAGTTGTTAGGCAGTTATTTCCATGATGAGCAGCAAACCAAGTGCTTCGACATTGAAATACACAATGCTTGCACACGTTAGCAAGCCCCCCCCCAGTCCATGGTGAACAGTAGGCCAGGTACATCCGCAGTTAAATACAGGATGCTTGCATATGTTATCAAGCCCCCCCCATTCCCTGGTGAGCAGCAAGCCAGGTGCTTCGAAATTTAAATACACAATGCTTACACACGTTAAGCCCCCACCACATTCCATGGTGAGCAGTAAGCCAGATACATCCACAGTTAAACACAGAATGTTCGTAAACCTTGACACCCCCCCAATATTCCATAATGAGCAGTAGGCCAGGTACATCCACAGTTAAATATGGAATGCTTGCACACGTTAACAAGCCCTCCCCCCAATTCCATGGTGAGAGTAAGCCAGGCACATCCACAATTAAAGGAGATCTACTGGGAAGGGAGCTCGAGCCACTGTTGCATAGATTGTGACTGGAGCTCCCCTTTCCCCCTGTGAGTCCCAGTATTTATTAATTTAACAAAATACCTGAACGCTCGTGAAAATACTTTTCTCAGGGGCTGCAGCCAGCATATCGACAAGTTGAGCGCAGCCCCCTCAGAGATAGTGCTGGCAAATACCATGAGATGATGACACGGTGTTGCCTCTTCATCTTCATTGCCCATATGTGTGTGGAGATATTAAAATCTCCAGTTATACTATGCTGGGTGTTGTTTTTTACAAAAGGTGCATATATGCTGGCTGCAGCCCCCAGGAAAAGTATCTTTACGAGTGTTCAGGTATTTTGTTAAATCAATAAATAATAGGACTCAGTGGGGGGAGACAAGGGAGCTCGAGCCACAGTCTATGTAACAGTGGCTCAAGCTCCCTTCCCAGTAGATCTCCTTTAAAGAGCCACCAATGCCTCAAGAAGAACTTTGGGAAACAGTATTTTTGGATGCAAAGCAGCTTATATTTCTCATCAGCTCTGCATTTCTTATCCCCATTATTCATTACTGAGGTCATATGCTTGAAAACAGGATAGCTGTTCCTTGATGGTTTATCAGCTCCTATCGCTTCTTCTCAACCAATGTCAAAATACTCTGCTTGTGACATCACAGTTATTCCCATGGCAACAGACTGTGATGTCACAACAGAGCTTTATGCTTTCAAGTAGGGAGTAAGTTGCAGTGGCAGATGAACTGAAAGGGGTACAGATCTTGATTTGGTGGGAATTTCTACAGTAATAAATAATGGGGAGGAGAAATGTGTAGAATATATATGAAACAGAAGCTATGTTGTGGCCAGCTATTACATTTTCCAAAGTCTTCCCTAAGGCGTCAGATGCTCTTTAAATACTGTACAGTGGCACACAGGGCAGAGATGTTTAGGGTCTCACCTCTCCCATGCTGGCGACCCGACTTTGGGAATGCGCTCGGGTTTCTGAGGTCGGAGGGGCGGGGAGACCGGAAAAGGATCAGTGGCCGGCAGACAGCTCTCCTCTCCCAGGTAGGGAGGTTATTCTTCATGGCGCCTGGCTGCAGTCAAGTGGAGGCTCGGTGGTAGTGCCACATAGATGTGGACCAGGTGCTAGGCCAGGGTCAATGGAGCAGGGTCTGCTGGATCTGGTGTGCATGCCTCCATGCTGCCGTGGCCCTGGGGACTAAGGAAGTTAACTGGAGGAAAAGGGTAGGCACGGCAAGTGCATATGATGCCCACTGGCCACGCCTCCAACCGCTGCATTGCCAGGGAAGCCCAGCGTGGAGAAACTGGATTATGAGTATGGGGGGGGGGAGTTGGACTTCACTGACTGGACCCTGTCATGGGGGGCAAAAACCATGGGGGTACCTTTGCTACCAGTACATCTGGGGAGGCGTAGTACAGTGACAGGGGGTGGCAACAGTTGCCATGGCCCCAAGGAGAATAAACAGAATATGAAAACAAAATATATATATATGGGATGCTTGCACACATCAACAAGCCCTCCCCCCATTCCAAGGTGAGCAGCAGGCCAGGTATATCCACATTTAAATACAGGATGCTCAGACATGTTAACAAGCCCCCTCCCCTTAATCCATGGTGAGCAGCAGGCCAGGTACATCCACATTTAAACAAGCCCTTCCCCCCTTATTCTATGGCAAGCAGCAGGCTAGGTGCATCCAGATTTAAATAGGGGATGCCTGCTTATGTTAACAAGCCCCCCTCCATTCCCTGGCAAGCAGTAGGCCAGGTACATCCACATTTAAATACAGGATGCTTGCACATGTTAACAAGCCCCTTCCCCCTCATTCCCTGGCAAGCAGCAGGCCAGGTACATCCACATTTAAACAAGCCCCTCCCCCCTTATTCTGTAGCAAGCAGCAGGCCAGGTACATCCATTTTTAAATACCAGATGCTCATGCTTGCTAATACCCCATCCCTCTTATTTTGTGGCAAATAGGCCAGGTACATCCGTATTTTAACAGGGCACACTCAGGCACGCTAACAGCCTCCCGCTTACTCCATGGCAAGCCGCAGGTCGAGTGCATCCACATTTAAAGCAGCAGATGTTGGTAGTCACTGATAATGTTTTTCTGGCAAAAACATCAATATACCAATTTTTGTTTTCATTTTTTGCTCCTGGCTTACCCACCAGGGTGGGGCCGTCAGGGAGGGGCCTCCCCAAATGGAGACTGGTTCATGAATGGGGGGGGGGGCTCGGTTTTTTCAATTGTTTTACCAGGAGTAACACACTAAGCTGAAAACTTGTTTACAGGTGCGACCTGGGAGCACTGGAAAGTTAAGTGACTTGTCAAAGTCACACAGCATGCAAGTGGGGGCTGTAGAATTCAAACCCAAGTCTCCAGATTTGCAGCTCAGAGCCTTAAAACACTGTGCTATACTGCCTCCCTCAAGGTTAGCTGTGTGGGGTCTGGTGGGGGCCTTAGTTGGCTGCGTGGGGTCTGGTGGTGGCCTTGGTTGGCTGTGTGAAGTCCGATGGAGGGCGGACGTTCTCCTGCTCAGCCGGTGATTTTTTGGAATACTATTCCACAAGGAGGCAGTGCGTGAAATGACCTAGTGGCACGCTAAGCGCCGGACATCTGGCATGCCTCCCAGAATTCTCGAGTACTGGCTGTTGGATCCCTGGTCTCCAACACGGGTCAGTCAAACTCCGGGGTGCTTCACCCCCTCCCCCCCAAGAAGGAGCGCAGTCCTTGGGATGCTCGATCCTCCTGCCCCCCGACTGGCCCTCCAACATCTTGGGCTCACTTCCAAACCCAGGATGTCGACATCGCAAGCAGGAGCTCTTCCACTGCGCTGGCGTGCCAGCCTTTTCATTTTCTTTTATGCCTGAACTTAGAAACGGGATTTTGACATTTTTAAAAGTTCCCATGCCTTGCCGCCAGAAAAAAAAAGTAAATATCTTGGTACAGTGTTGTGCTATTTACCATCGGAAACACGTGGAAGACCCATTTTAATACATCCACAGTGTGAATCTAGTATTTACGTTCAACAAGTAACCTCAATGGTAGGGATTTTTAAAAAAACTGCAAGTGGCAGCCATCTTTAATGACGTGAGTCATTATTACAAAATTTGTTATCAAGGCTGTTTTAAAAATATCTGAGAGAAACTAAAAATACAGCAAAAGTGAATCTAAGGAAGTCAGAAATACATTTTTGCTACAAGACAAAAAACCTGGGGACGTGTTTGCCAACTAACAATCAATGCTGCTTTAAAGAGACAGTGGCAGTAAAATAACCAGCATTTTTTTTTTAAAACGAGTCCCTTATTCCTGTTTATTGGGGAAGTGTGTTTCTTCTATGTTCTCATAAGGTGGGTTTCTATCTAATAGTATTGGGTATAATGAGAAAAGCAGTGCTTCACCTGGAAGCAGACATATCTAGTTCTGTTCCTCCCACACCATCATCAGCATGTGACTTCACTCATTGTTACATCACAAGCCCCGCTGCCCGATTGGTAACATGTGACACAAGTTACCAGTCAAGCACCAGGAGACTGGCTGTTCTTGGTTACTAGTGAGTTCACAGCGCTGAGAGGGAGGAATAGAACAAGGCCAGCCTCCAGGTCGAGTGCTGTTCCACATATCACACCCAGTACTGTCGGGTAGGAAATCTGCCAGTTAGCAAAACAGCAAAGGAAAAAAAATGTGTGTGTGTGTGTGTGTGTGTAAGAAGTGGTAGCTGACTACTTCTGAAAGTTCTATCACTTACAGGCAGTACACCAGCTCTGTAATTACTATATAAAGCTGGCAGGGGGCAGTCTAAACGAAGACTATACAACGCTGAGCTTGAAACTGAAAGATGCAGATGGCCCCTGAAGCTTTCGGTATTATCACTCTGTGTGTAATCTAGCTGGAACGATGACCCTATAGTGCTTTTAAGTTTATTGTAATATTCTTCACGCTCTGAAATACCTTATTTTTCCACCAAAATATCAGAGGTTACAAAGGTATTAAGATCTAAAATACCCTTACCCCTGATTATACTTTTGGGGCTCCATTTATTCTTTTTTAGAGGGATTCCATTTATTGTAAAATTAGTGTCATACTTTTAGGTTTAATGGGAACTCCTGGGAGATACGAGACTATCTCGTCTCATTTTATATTATTACATTAGACTTGCGAACCTGTTAGACCACAGTACAGACTTCTTCATCTTGTAGTTTCTCACTTTTTTTCTTTCTTCTTCTCTATAATAAGATTGTGATACAGGGGAAAATGAACTTAGAACCAGAATATGCACTTTGTTTTTTAAGCGAATGTCTTTTATATGTAGGTTATATAAGTAGACCTATAATCAAAAATACTGAGTACCTATAGACTTAATAGGTTTTATTGCTTATCTGTTTTCTTTCTTTTATTGTCTGTTTTAGCTGTATTGTTTGTGTCTTCTTATTGTTCTTAGATGGTTATTTGTTTTAGAAATTGTTTAATTATTACCTCAATAAAAATGTTATTGATAAAATAAAGTTGGCAGGGGGTGTATTTAGGAGGGATAGTTTTTTCATGGAAAGGGTGGTGGGAGGGTAGAACAGGCTGACGAAAGGGGGTTCAAACATCAGTGGGTGGGACCGATTCATGGGCTAGGTAGATAAAACATTAGAAGGGAAGGGGGAGAGGAGGTGTGAAGAGCTGTGTTAGGGCGCTTACATTCCACGTTAATTGGATAGGACTGAACAGACATGATAGACCAAAGGGCCTTTTTACGCCAACAACTTGTGTGTTTCTGTGTAGTATTCTTGCACGGGCTAGTATTTTCTCCCACCCCATTTCATAGAAAACAGGAGGTCTGGCGCATCCAAATTCAAAAGGCACACTACTGATAGGCTCCAACCCTTATTTTGTGGCAAGCTGCTGGTCTGATGACTGCACATATTCCCGCCATAATAATTGCTATGGATTTCCCATAAAAGAATATATATGAATTCTATGAATGTCTTGTGAATTAATTCTCAACATTACGACTCCCAATGTATTCAGATGGTTAACTGTCTGGCAGCTGTAAAAATAGATCCACATTTAAATTTTCAGTGCTAAGTAGCAGTCTGGAGGCATCTACATTTGATTCGAGATCGAGGGAGTGCTCCCGTCCAGTCGGAGCACTCCTTTCCTCTGCGCGTGAAACACTCTTATTCTGTAAAGTGTGTGTCACACGCAGCTGCCCTGGAAATGGGCACGCGTGGTGCATGTTTTTTAAAAATCTAATATATTTTACATTGAGCTTGATCAAAAATATATTAATACAGCCACCAAGACCACTCTTACGGAGGCAGTATAGCGCTGTGGTTTAGGGCACTGAGCTGCAAACCTGGAGACCTGGGACTGAATCCCATAGCCCCTACTTCATATTGTGTGACCCTGAGCAAGTCAATTAACTTCCTTGTGCTCCCAGGTCGCACGTGGAAACGAGCTTTGGCTTAGCGTGTCTCTTCTGGTTAAACAAGTTTCTTCCTCCCATTCCTTACAGTTATAAGAGTGGTCTCACTTACATCCTTATGATCTCAGAACTGTGCACCTTTTGGCTTGCAGCTCTCGTGCCCTAAGAATACGCATGAGATGACTCCTCCAACTGTTAAAGTAGTCTCAGCTGCTGTCCTGACACACGGTACTGGTGATCATGCATGTGAATCTTTTCCTCCACCTGTCTGCTGGTGAGCGGCTTGTCTGGTGCATGAATTAAACTACGCAATGCTGACACAT
Organism: Neoceratodus forsteri; assembly: GCA_016271365.2. Classification (NCBI taxonomy): domain Eukaryota; kingdom Metazoa; phylum Chordata; order Ceratodontiformes; family Ceratodontidae; genus Neoceratodus; species Neoceratodus forsteri. The sequence continues at coordinate 37,145,350 of JADMNL010000033.1, forward strand.
GCTAACAAGTCTGCCACCCCTTTTTGCTTTTGTACTTGCTCTCTTTGCTGCTTTGCAGACTATACCCCCTTCTACCAGCCTTTGCCAGCCCCTCCACCCAGCTTCTCCCAAACTTGACCGCCTCGACTGTCGCTGATGACTTCAACCCCCAAAGGCAAGGGCACTGAGATTCCCAGCCTGCCACCCAGCTTCTCCCAGACTTGACCTCTCAGACTAACCTCCATGACACCCCCGCAAAGGTGTTGGAATTCCCAAGCCTCATTACTGAGCTCTCCCAGACATGGCCTCCTTGACTGTCCTCCATGCTTCTGACAAGGGCGTTGAATTCTCAGGCCCTTTCCAGGTCCAGATATGGTAGAACTAAGAGGAGGTGCCTGGGTCGCTGATGGTGGCTTCAGGGGTCAGTTTCAACCACCCCCTTTTTTTTGTAACTTTATGTCTCTTTGCATAGGCATGGATATACCCTTATATTAACCCAGGACACTCCCCCACCCGCTGCCTGGTCTGAGAGGACAGTGATTATCACCCTGGTCCTGGCCAAGTCTTAGCCTGTGGTGTCATTTCAGGAGGTGGGTTCTCCTGGATTCCCATGCATCATTCTGGAGCCAGCCACAGGTTTTTTTCCTTATATGTTTCTCCTTTTGAGACTTGAATGTGCACTGACATCTGAGGTGCATCACACATGCTTCCGTGTATGGCCATGCCACTGTCCACTGAGCCCCAGTCCACATTTACACAGGAGTTGTCAGAAGCACTGATTCCCACTGGCCTGCCAATGCAGCAGTAGAGCTACTGCTCGTGACGCCAACGACCCAGGTTTGGAAATGAGCTGGGGGAGGTAGGATCGAGTATCCCACAGGAAGCTGTCCTCCTCCAAGGAGGGGAGGTGCTGCATCCTGCTGCAATATCGCCACCTGGGTGACCACAGATGGCGGTGCAGGGGCTCAGCAACTAACAGGGAGGGACCCTTGGACTGAGCAAGTGGACTGGCTGCATTGGCTCTGCCAGCAGCCAATCACATTGTACACTCCTGGGAGGGGGGCGGGACATGGAAAATGGGAAAACAGAGGTGCAGGCCTGGGAGGGTGAAGCCTCAGCCTGCCCACCGTATCTACCACTGGAACTGAGCCACCTTCCATTAGGGAAACCGCCAGTCTTCACTTCCATCATGGGTGGTCAGATGAACCGCGGAGAAGAAATGCTGAAGGAGCGGAAGGTATACCCAGCCCAGGGGGGTACGCTGGGGGACAGCACAGCGGTGTTTCACGGGTGGGCTGGTGGTCCCAATCAGATAGGTGGCAGGATCTTGGTAGGACAGTATACGGAGGCCCCTTCCTGGTCCTGAGCAGCGGATAAAATATGTAAAAAAAACAAACAAACAGAAGTACTGATTCCCAGTCACCACGGGGTGTCACATTATTGCCACCACCCTCACCCCATCTGCCCACCCTGGAAGCGGAGAGCAATCCATCATATGCTCATCCTCCTCTCCCCGGCCGATCCTCCAACAATGTGGGCTTGTTCCCAAATCCAGGTCGTCGGTGCCGCAAGTTGTAGCAATAACGCTTGTGCCACTGGGCTGGCTTAGTTTCAACCTTTGTAGCCGGGGCGTGATTTTTCTGTTTTTGTCCCATGTTCCCTCAGGCTGCCGGTTGCAAGGGTGCTGTGCATGCCCATGCATACAAGTGGGTTCTACCCCCCTTAGCTGCTTCGACTGCACTGCTACTTGTTGTCACCCAGGGGTATTGCAGCCAGGCCAGCTGCCCTCCTGTCCCCTCTCCTTCCCCTGCAGCTGCTCTCACTGCCTTCCCACCTGTGGGTGGTCACCCAAGGGGCAGTATCGCAGTGAAATCAGCTGAACTCTCTCCCCACTTCCTCCCCCCCCCCATATCTTGTTTTCAGTGGGGTCCTGCTTTTACTCATTTTTTACAGGGTATTGACCCATGACAGCCCAGGTGAGATGTAATATCTCATTTTAAGTGGGGTCCTGCTTTCACCCATTTTTATAGTGTATTTACAGAAGATACCCCAGCAGAGATGTATTATCTCGTTTTCAGAGGGGTCTTGCTTTTACCTATTTTTTACAGGGTATTGACCCATGACAGCCCAGGTGAGATGTAATATTTCATTTTAAGTGGGGTCCTGCTTTCACCCATTTTTACAGTGTATTTACAGAGGATACCCCAGCAGAGATTTATTATCTCGTTTTTAGAGGGGTCTTGCTTTTACCCATTTTTACACTGTATTTACAAAGGATACCCCAGCTGAAATATATTATCTTGTTTTCAGTGGGGTCCAGTTTTTACCCGTTTTTACACTGTATTTACAGAGGATACCCCAGTGGATATGTATTATCTCGTTTTCAGTGGGGTCTTGCCTTTACCCATTTTTACACTGTATTTACAAAGGATACCCCAGCTGAGATGTATTGTCTTGTTTTCAGTGGGTCCTATCTTTACTCATTTTTACTGTGCATTTGCCCTGGATAGCTCAGTTGAGATGTAATATCTTGTTTTCAGCAGGGTCCTGCATTTGCTCATTTATACCCAGCTTGATTTGTTTTTCATGTAAACTTTTGATGTCCCCTAAGTTAGTGGTGCTGTCCTCTCCGAGAGCGAGGCAAGTCTAGAATCACCTAGCCTCTGATGCAGCCCTGCTACATTTTTTTTGTGTGACTAAACATCAGAGGTCTGAAATATCAGTTGTTATGATCTCAGGCATAAGAATAACCTCTCCTAAGTTCTGTGCCGTTTCCCCCGCAATCATGGCTTTTGACACGGTGAACTCTGGCGGCAGTTACTCCATGTAGACCCAAAATTCTAAATAATAAAAATTTAAAAGCACTGCACTAAATCCATAAATAAATGTTACTCCAAGTTTGCAAACATAAAAGTAGGCCACAGATAATACGGTGATTAAAATAATGAAATTCCACTTTCAAGATTTCAAATTCTGGGGCTGCTTCAGTAATTGTTGCATTTAGTCTTAAGGAACAGGGCCCGATGCTAGCCACTCCACATGGGGAGGGGTGGAAAATGCAGAGGCTGGGCAGGATGATGCTGCCCTTCCCTATATGGCCCACACCATCTACTGGGCTGCTCGCTGTAGCATCCCATACCCACCTACTCTCGGGATTAGCGGGAGGTCCTGGGGGGCCCCATCACAGGAGGCAATCCGTGGGGCACTGTGCAGCAGCACGGTAAGTATTAGAGATGAAGGGTGACTGGGCTGGGGTTAAGCGGCAGGTTGAGGGAGCCATCTGAGGACGGAAGAGGCAAAAAATAAACTAAATTTATTAAAAAAAAAAAAAAAAAAGGTTAAATTCCATGAAATGCTTTATTTTTACCAGTGCATTGAAAGTTCAGATTCCAGAAGTTAATCGAGTTTTCCTGATGAAAAAAATGAAAAGCACTCACTAGCTTATCAAGGCCACTGGTTTTTATTTTATGCTGCAAAAGTTATTTCTTTTGGCGAATTGCACCGCATTTCAGCACTGGTGATACAGAGATAATTAACTATACCTCCATGCCATGCATGCCTCATACACTCATCTTCTTTACATGCACCTCCTCGGAGAATTACATGGTGTCTTGTCTGTACTCCTTTTCAGCATGTTATCGACTTGGTAGATCCACGAGGCCGGACCCCTTTGCACCTTGCTGTCTCGCTGGGGCACTTGGAGGCAGCTCGGACCTTGCTGCGGTACAATGCCACCATCAGCAGGGAAAACGCCAATGGCTGGACGGGTGAGTAAGATGAGACGCAATTTCTGTGTTGCTGTCCACTGCAAATAGTGTTTACTGTACAAAAACAATAAGAAATGAAAGGCAAGCAGCATTTATGAGGAAAGATATTATTGTATATCATAGATTTAGAAATCAGGTAAATCGCATGGGAAAGAGGTGACGTAGGAATTTTTATGAAAGGAAATTGGAGAGGTTAAGGAAATCTGACCCGAGAAAGTGGTGGAAAAGTACAAAATAATTCTTGGGAACAGGAAAACGAGGTGACCAAATAAAAAGATGGGAGCAAAAAAATCAGGTTACTCACCTGTAACAGTAGTTCTAGGAGTGGTATATGTTGTTCATCCACACTCTTTGGCATGTCCCCTTCCACATTAAGTTCTCCTGGAAGTCTTCAAGCTGGCTCCTCCAACTCACCCAGGTGGTATATACCTCGGCTCTGCCCCATGATGCCACATCTTGGCCGCTGGAAGCTAGGTGTTGTGCGTCCGCAGCCGGGGAGGTCGGGTGGGTCCGTGTGGATGAACAACATATACCACTCCTAGAACTACTGTTACAGGTGAGTAACCTGTTTTTTAGGAGTGTGGATATGTTGTTCATCCACACTCTTTGGCAGACTCCTAGCAGTTCTCCGGGAGGAGGGGGCAAGGTGCACACCCTCTACTTAGGGAACAGAGGTTGGAGAACTGAGGCCCCACAACCAGCATCCCGGTGTGACTCAAGGTCGATGTAGTAATGGGTGATGAAGGTGTTTGCTGACTTCCAGGTAGCAGCCCGGCAGATTTCCTGGATAGGGATGTCCCTGGAAGCAGCCACCGATGCAGTGGTCTGGTGGGTAGAATGAGCTCTTATCCCTCTGGGAGGCTCCTTGCCCGCCAACTCATAGCATAGACTAATGCAGGATGTAATCCATCTTGCAATCATCCGCTTTGCTGCAGGTCTGCCAGAAGCGGCTTCAGCATAGGTGACAAACAGCTGGTGAACCTCTCCCGGAATTTACGCCATCCTCTCCTTAGTATGGAGCCTGCATTCGGTCTCCGAAGTGTAATTAGGGTAGTATACTGGCAGAGTTAACACCTGGTTAAGGTGAAACTCTGACACCACCTTCGGAAGAAATTTCGGGTGGGGGCATAGGACAACCTTGTCCCTGTGGAAGACCAGATAAGGGGAGTCCACCGAAAGTGCCTGGAGCTCCCCTGTCTTTCTGGCAGACATGATAGCCACCAGGAAGGCCGTTTTCCACGACAAGTGTGACAACTCACACTTGTACATTGGTTCGAATGGCTTGCCCATGAGCTTTGCCACTACCACCAGTAGATCCCACGGAGGTGGAGGTTCACGCATTGGAGGGAATATGTGATCCAGTCCTTTGAAAAAGCACCCGATCACTGTCTCCTGCACCAACATTGGCTGACCGTCCTGCGCCCGGTAACCAGATATGGCTGCCAGGTGCGCCCTAAGGGTCGATGAGCATAGGCCCCCCTTTGGAGAGAGACCAAAGGTAGTCGAGAATGTTAGCCACTAGACGGGACAAAGGGTCCAGGCCCTTGCCCTGACACCAAATGGAAAATCCATTTGAAGGTGTAACGTTTTCTGGTTGATTCCTTTCTGGATGCCTCCACCATGGTGTAGACATCTTTGGAAAGACCCAAAGCCTGGAACTATAACCGCTCAAGTGCCAGGCTGTGAGGTGCAGGGATTGAAGGTCCAGATGAGTACCTTCCCCTGATTGAGTGATATCACGTCCGGGTGTTCTAGAAGCTGCTCCGGGGCCTGTAGCTAAGGCTGAGGAGATCTGGATACCAGAACTGGCGTGGCCAGTCTGGGGTTACCAGGATCACCTTTGCCTTGTCCCTCATCACCTTGAGGAGCACCTTGTGGATCAAGGGAAATGAAGGGAAGGCGTAGAGGAGGCCTGGGGTCCACAGCCTCAAGAAGGCATCCTCCTGTAGCGAGCCCTGCTGAGGGGGCAGGCATGGAACAGCCTCAGCTTGGTGTTGTCCCTGGTGGCAAACAGGTCCACCATCGGTTTGCCCCAGTGGGAGAGCAGGCTGTAAGATACCTGTGGGTGGAGAGACCACTCGTCGTGGGATGTCTGGCCTAATCGGCTGAGGGCATCCGCCAGATGGTTTGAGGCTCCTGCCACATGGATGGCTAGATCTGCCTCTAATCAGCTGATGAGGGTCCAGATCCAGAACACCTCCCTGCACAGCAGACGGGAGTGTGTGCCGCCCTGTTTGTTGAGGTAGTACATGGTCGTGGTATTGTCCATCTGGACTTGAACCACTTGGCCCCGGAGCTGAGGAGCGAAAGCTGACAGAGCCAGTCTGACTGCTCTGAGCACCAACAGATTGATGTGGCATCGGGACTCCTCGGGGTGGGGGTGGGGGCTCCAGAGCCTGTGAGCCCTTTTGTCCCCCATGTGGACTCCGCAACCCATGAGAGAGGTATCGGTCATGAGGACGACCATTGGCTTGGGGCGGACAAGTGGGATCCTTTCCTGCAACCAGTCTGGGGTGGTCCTCCAGTGGGAGAGCATCCCACATCTTCTTGGTTACAGTGATCAGCTGGTTGAAATGACCATGGCGCTGAGTCCACTGGGCGGCCAGCTCCCATTGGAGGGGGCGCATGTGCAACCAGGCCCAATGGACCACTGAGGTGCATGCCGCCATGTAACCCAGAAGGCGCAGAAAGTCTCGGGCAGGGTGCAATTGCCCAACCAGAAATGATTGGGCAAAGGAGGAAAGAACCTCCGCCCTGTCCACCGGAAGCCAAGCTCTGGCTTGACAAGAGTCTAACTCTGCCCCGATGAAGCCCATCACCTGAGAAGGCACGAGTTCTGACTTGGCCTCATTGATCAGGAGACCGAGTTGGGAGCAGGTCTGGAGGGCCAGGTCCTGGGACCTCTCCATCTCCTGTTGGGTGGAACCTGCTAGGAGCCAATTGTCAAGGCAAGGATAAATCCTGACCCCCCCCCCCGACGCCTGAGGTGGGCCGCCACCACTGCAGTGCATTTGGTGAAGACCCGTGGGGCCGATGACCGGCCGAGCGGCATGGCTCAGAACTCGTACAGGGTCCCTTCGACCCTGAAGCGGAGGAACCACTGATGGGACGGACAGATTGGGACATGAAAGAATGCATCCTGCAAATCCAGTGAACAGAACCACATGTTTCGCTCCACGGATGGTATGATCTGGGACAGAGTGACCATCCGAAAGGTGCATTACCCGAGATATTGATTCAGGTTGTGCAGCTGTAGAATGTGATGCCAGCCCCCCATCCACTTGGGCACCAGGAAGTACCTGGAGACAAAGCCTGGGTCTTCTGGAAGATCCACCACTGGAGCTACTGCCTCCTTGAGGAGGAGCTGAGCAATGTCGTCTCAGAGAGGCAACTGAGTCTGAGCAGATACTTTTCCCTCCCGAGGGGCGTGGGCTTGGTTTGGAGGGTACTGCCTGAATTCCAGAGGCAGTCCCTGACCAACCACTTCGAGAACCCATCTGTCCGAGGTTACAGAGGACCAGGCGGAAAGGAAGTGGAGGAGCCAGCCCCCCATGCGAGGACCCAGAGCTGAGGTGACAGGAGAGGGGTTGACAGCCCCTGCCCCGTCACTGAGCAGGCTTGGAGGAGGAGGATCCAGGACCTGAACCTCGGCCTCCTTTACGGGCCTGGGGGGGCCTGGGCTTGGGCCAGGGGTGCCAAGCTTGAGCCTGCTGTTGTATAGGGAAGTCTTGATTAAATGTGGGCTTGATTGGTTAGATGCTAGAAGAGAAAAAATGACTAAAGAGGTTTTAAAAAAAATCTGTGAGCCTGACCATAAATTGCATTGTTTACTTGTATCGAGGAATATGTCTGCGTATCATTTGTGAAGTAAGGAGATGTGGGAAAAACCCGTAGTACAAACTCAAACAAACAGTAAATCTCTGTGCAATAATTGAATGTGGTGAAATGAATCTTATATTTTTTTTTGTTCTTTTCTTGTTTTAAAATTGTATAATTTTATGTTTTGGATCTGCTGTATGTAAATGTTTATCTTGTTATGCTGTATAGAACTTCAACCTGTACTTTTGTGCCTGGTTGCAGTATTAAGTAATAAAGTATTAACGAACGAACTAAAAGAATCCCTGCACTGCATGGCACGCGAGTATTCCTCCTACTGCTCTCTGAAGCTGTACACTGGAATCCCGGTGCCCTGGGGTGTTGATACTTCACTCTGAGGCTGTACGCTGGAATCCCAGTGCCCTGGGGTGTTGATAATGCACTCTGAGGCTGTGAGCCCGAATCCCAGTGCCTTAGTGTGCTAGGGTGTTGATACTGCACTCCGAGGCTGTGAGCCTGAATCCCAGTGCCTTAGGCCCTGTCCACACTACACTGGATCCACCCCTCTGTAACGTTACAGGGGGTCCAAACCGTTACCGCAACAGTGTGTGTTTACACCTGTAATGTTACAGAAGGCATTTCCGTGACCGTTGTCGAAAGCACTCGAGAGGTGGTTTCAACAACGGCTATGGAACCAGATCTGCCGCTGTACCTTTACCGGCTGTAGTGTGGATGTATGAACACGAACCCCAGCCGTGCCCATAGCGCAGTGTGAGCTGCATTGTGGGATTGGGTGCTGCCGTAACGGTCACCCAGCACCCGCAGTGTGGACCGGCAGTAACGATCCCGTACCAGACACTGCCGCAGTGTGGACACACTGTAGCACTCACTGGCCGTAACAGTTTGTAACCATTACCGGGTTGGAGCGGTGTAATGTGGACAGGGCCTTAGTGTGCTGGGGTGGTGACCCTACTGCACTCACAGCCTGTGAGTTTGAATCCCAGTGCCCTAGTGTGCTGGTGTGTTGATCCTACTGCCCTAGTGTGCTGGTGTGTTGAACCTACTGCATTTAGAGGCTATGAGTTTGAATCCTGGTGCCCTAGATTGCTGGTGTGTTGACCCTACTGCACATGAAAGCTTTAGATTGTAATCCCTGTACCATGTCTCCCAGGAGTAACACCAGACAAGTAAGAGAGGCTGACCACAATAGGAAGGGGGACGTCAGGCATTTTGATGTACCTAACTAACAATGACCAGGCGTATCGCAGTGTAGAAAAAGTTAAGGGCAATTTCAGGTAACTAGATAGTGGGATGAGGGAAGTTTAGCTATGGTAGTCTTCTCTGAAGGCCTTGGGTGCCACATGCAGGTCATGACAGAGAGGAGAAAATGACAGAATTCAGCACGATTAAAGGAGTGGTTTAATGAGGAGGGGTTCTACTACTCGGAAGACTGGGAATCCTATTGCGGTGATAGAAGGCTGTTCCCTAAGGATGGACTACACCTGAGCAGGGGAGGGTGAACAGTGTGTTGGAGCAAAAGATACTTGCAATTGTTAGTAAGTTTTTAAAGCAGCAGCGCAATGAAAAATGTTTTTCCAAAAATGTTTGCTTGCATACTGTTGTACTGGGTTCTGCTTGTACACATTTTTACTATATTTGCCCAGGACAGACCAGATGAGATGTCATATGTCATTTGCAATGGGTCCTGATTCTACACATTTTTATAGTGGGTTTACCCAGGATAGTAAAGGTGAGATGCAATATCTTGTTTTTAGTGGGGTGCTGCATTTATATTTTTCCAGGACAGTCCATCTCAGATGCAATGTCTCCTTTTCAGTGGGGCTTTGCTGTCGGGTCCTGTTTTGACACAGTTTTACAATATATTTGCCCAGGATAACCCAGCCAAGACGCAATGTATCATTTTCAATGGGGTCCTGCTTTGACACACTTTTGTACTATATTTTAGCAGGCTAGCACAGCTCAGATGCTATCTCATTTTCAGTGGGGTCCTGCCTTTATCCATTTTTATAATGTATTTACCCAGGACAGCCCAGCTAAAAGGCAAGTTACATTTTCAGAGGGGTCCCGCTCTTATAATGTATTTTTCCCGGGATAAAACAGCATAGATGCACAGTTCAGTGAGGGCTCTGCTGTACTGGGCTCCTGCTTTTACACATTTTTACTAAATATTTGCCCAGAATATGCCAGGTAAGATGCTATCTCATTTTCAGTGGTGTCCTGCTTTTACAAACTTATAGATTGTATTTACCCAGGAAAGCCCAGCTGAGAGACAATATCTCATTTTTAGTGGAGCGTCCACATTTTGACCTCAAATTTCCAACAGTCTTTTTATGACCTGATGTTATGATGAAGACAGGTGGAATTTTTTAACTCCCGTCCGAAAGGTGATTTCGCATTGACTGTGAAAACAAGTTCGAGTCTGCACTCCAAGCTGTGGAAGAGAGAGACCCAAAAGGAGGCTGGAGGTAGTGCAATACCACTCCAAGCTGTGTTATAAAGACCCAAACATTTGCTCAGACATGCCCATGACTATGAGATTTGCAGACCAGACTTGGTTTTCAACATTCTATAGTCAGAATCGTAGGACCCGATTAGCTTTAATAAGTCCCGATGTGACCGCTATTGATTTCACCGCCGTACTGACTGCCTCTTTTGCCTTGTTCACTGCTTGCGTGCTTTACTTTTCACTAGTCAGGAGTTTAGTCTGAATGTCTGCCACCTTTTTATCCAATGAGATTAGCTGCCCATCCATTGCCTTCATGGCCTGGAGCACAACTTGCAGTGTAGGCTTTGCAGGAAGGGGATCAGCTGCGAGTGTACCCTTTGTTCTGTTGCCCAAAAGCCTGGCCTGCTGACTTTTCTTGCTGCCCCCATCTGCAGTCTGTTTCTGCAGATTTTCCCTTTTAAAACTTGCAACTTGGCTAAAATCTGAAGGTAGACATTGTTTACTGTTTTAGAAACCTAGAAACTGATGTCGTATAAGGACCGCTTGGCCCACCTAGTCTTCCCATTTTCCCTACCGACTATAATATCACAGACCCTACTTGCTCTCTGGCGTTAACCCCCCTTCCCTACCTCTGAGGTTCCCTTACACCTAACCCATGTATTCTTTTTTTTTTTTAATATTTTTCTTTTCGCCCTTCTCACCCGTGCTCCCTCACCTTCAGGAGTCTCCTACGGCCTTGTGCGTCCCTGCTCGTCTGTCGGCATCGGGTGCAGTCATCCCCCCACGCTACCTTGGTTTGACGCCCAGGTGGGTACGAGGTGGGGCCCCCCTTCCACCACCCCGAGCGACTGTGATTTCATCAGGGATCCGTCATCCCATGCTGGCAGGGGCCCTGGGATCGGGGCCTGAAGCTCTGTCTACAGGGAGCACCAGAGGGTATTTTCCCTTTTTCACCCATCCCTGTAGGACATCTGCACGCTAGGAGAGCCTAGGAGCGACGCACGTCAGCTCCGGCTCCCGGCAGACGTCCTTCCCTCCCTGCTCCGTGCAGTCCTCGCTGCACCACCACCCGTGGTCACCCAGGTGGCCTGTATCGCAGCGGGACCCACATCCCTCCCCACCCGGAGGAGGAGAGCAGCCTCTGGGCGCTCGATCCTCCTCCCTCCGGCCGGCCCTCCAGTTCCCCGAGTCCGTCTCGAACCCGGTTGGCGCAGTGAGCGGTAACTCTCGCTACAGGCGCCCAGCAGGCCAACCCATGTATTCCTCAGCTCGCTACTATTTTTTGCCCCGCCACCTCCACTGAGAGGCTGTTCCAGGCATCTACCACTCTTTCTGTGAAGAAGTACTTCCTCACATCTCCCCAGAGTTGCCCCCTCCAGCTTCATAGCATGTCCCCTTGTTCTTGAGCATCTTTGTTTCTGAAAAATGCTTCCCTCTTGAATGTTTTTATACCTGTGAGGTATTTGAATGTTTCTATCATATCCCCCCTTTCCTCCAAGGTGTATATATATTGAGGTCCTTCAGTCTCTCCTCATAGGGCTTGTAATGCAGACCCTGCACCATTTTGGTTGTACTACTCTGGACTACCTCCACTCTGTCTGTGTCCTTCTGGAGATGTTGTCTCCAGAACTGGACACTGTACTCTTCGTGGGGTCTTACCAGTGGTAACACCACCTCCCTCTTTCTGCTAGTAATACCCCTCCCTATGCACTGCATCATCCCACTCGCCCTCCTTACTGCCTTGTCAAACTGCCTGGCCACCTTTAGGTCATCTGATATAATTACCCCGAGGTCTCTTTCCTGCTTGGTGGTCATCAGTGCCACTCTGGATGATGCACCCTCTGCTCCTCCCAATGCCTGGACACGCCTTCTCATGCTCGACGGTCACGCCCCTTCTGGATGCCACACATAAACTCCTCCACTAGGCTGCGGTGCAACCCCTGGCAGGGACAAAGTCAGCAAATGGAGAGGGAAAGGCACAGGAGCTACCAGGTGCATTCTCTGCAGTGACGGCCAAGGTAGGCCCCCAGCAGGGACAAGCCGGCCTTACAAGCATCTGGAGGTCTGGACTGGATGTGTGGCTCAGCAGGGCGCTTGAGGTGGGGTGAGTCTGGTGGGAAAAAGAGGAGATGTGGGGTACTGAAGGTCAGGGGTGCTGGGAGGCTTGGTAGGTTGGCTCTTGATAAATTACTAAATTACAGAAGTTTAGGAAACGGCACCCTGAATTCCTCAAATTGTGTAAATTTATCAAGGGCAACATAACTAAATCTTTCATTATATATAGAAAGTAATTAACCTCTCAGAACAAGCAGGTTCTCAACCCTGAGTTAGAGTGGTGACATCATCGGCACGAAAACACAGCTAGAGTACTCTATGAGGTCACCACTCTAATGAGGTGTTGAGAACCTGCAAGTTCTTTGCACTGAGGGGTTTGTAATTTATATATAATACAACAGAAAGCATGTTTTACAACAACCAGAGATTAGCAGAGTTTTTTTTATTATTTTAAATTCAGTGACTGACTCAAAATGCCTTACGACAACAACTGTGTATTTCTGAATTTAGTGTGCTCTCTTCCAATATCTGCCATCTTTTCTCTCCAAGTCTTGTCACCCACTGCCCGTGCGATGATTACCCTCCAACCTGTATGGTGCCTCATAGTTTCCCACCCCCCACCCCCACCATGGAGGAGCCTCTTGGGTTCCCCATTCCCGGCAGGGTTTATCCGGGTTGTGGTCAGCAGCCCTGTAAGCAGTGAGGGGCCTGCGGAGAGTGAGGTGGTGTCATTGCACCGAGCGTCAGGGAGGTTCCCCCCCACCTTGTTCCCATCCTGAGTGCATCAAGCATGACGACTAAGTGGTGCATGAACATCTCCTAGTCGGGAGGTGGTCTGCCCATGCATCATAACTCTCCCTGCAGTGGACCACACAGACCTCCTTCCCTGGAGGGGATCATCCTCAGGGATTCTCCATCCTCCTCCTCCCTGGCTGATGCTTCGACCTTGCTTCTGAACCTGGGTTGCCAATGGCGCCTGTGTAACATTGTTCTTCACCTTGCAGTTAGCGATTTTTCTCTCCTTGCCACCGTGCTGCCTTCTAGATGTTGGCCACCCCAGCCCCACTCCGTCGACTTTCCTCCAGGATGTACCTTCACGCCAGTACTGCGTGGCCTGAGCGCTTGTCGGAGCGCAGGACTACTGGGGGTGTTGTGGTCACCGGCAGTTCAGGAAACCATTTTCCCGTTTGCTTTCTGAGGGGTGATGTGCAGTGCTGCCCAGACCTCGTGGGACGTCGGCAGCCATCACTCCCTCCCTCCAATGCCAACATTCCTGATTGCCTTGCCGCCAGCTGACACTATGGACCAGACAGACACCAAGCTCTGGAACCCTCCTCCCCGGAAGAGGACAGCAGTCCTCTAGATGCTCTTTCCTCCCCTCCCCCACCGATTCCCCAACAACTCGAGTCTGTTCCAGGACCCGCGTCACCAGCGTGTCGCAAGGTGTGGCATCCAGCACCTCAGCCCTCAGTGCCACCAGGCCAGCTTCTTCTTTATATTCTAAAGCATCAAGAACAACTGATCCTAGTGGATTCAGCTGTGGAATGTTGTTCTTAGAACACTCTAAAGCATGAAAAATAAGTTTTGTACCACACCAGTAAAACACACTTCCTGTGTATTATGTGCTAATTTGCATATAGGCATTCTTGGAATGAAGGAATTAAAGCCTTTTAAGTCATTCCCCAGAATTATTTAGCATTGCTCTCTAATGATCATAGTTTCTAGAATCGTATCACACACAAATCTAGTACTCTGCCACGTACATAGTTTAGAGAGTTGCAGTTCCATAGGACATATGATAGGTTTGCTTGACCACTGGCACACCTACAACATGCTTCTGAAAAGTAAAGGGGAACTTGCAGCCACAGTAAGAAAGTACATTTCTACTTCTGTATTGCACATTAACCATGATCCTTGTAGCATCAGACAGCCCCGGTACTCTCTGCCACTCCAGATATCACAGAAATCTCTTGGCAGTCTTCCACTGAGCCTGGATCTTCTTACAGTATCCAAAGGGAAAGTGACACATCCCAGATCGGAGTCACTTTACCTGAAAGCATGATACGTGAAGGGTTAGAAAATTCTGACTTAAAGGGCTAGTATGCCCCAAATTAGCAGGCAGGAATCATTATTCATTTTTAAAAGTAGTCCACTGCAATTTTTTTATTTATTTCAGAAGTATTGTCCTTTGCTGGCCGGGTGGTGCTGAAGGTTGAGATGGTGGATGCCACACTTTGTCCTACGCCAGCGACCCAGGTTCGGGAACGAGCCTGGGTGGTCGGGGGTTGGCTGGGGGGGAGGGGGGAGCTGGACTGAGCTGCCGCAAAGCAGCTCTCCTCTCCCAGGGAGGGACGTTGTCACTTCTGCTGCACGACTGCCACCAGGTGAAGGCCTTGGGCAGTGTTGGATAGAGGGCGGCATGAGGGGAGGGTGTTGCAAGGAGCACAGTGTGCAGATGCCTCTCTGCACATACGTGCGTCCACAACAGGGAAGGGGAGGGGAGAAAGTTGGGGCTGACAGGCTCCATGATGATCCCAGTGATGGGGACGCAGGCCGGGGACAGATGTGACCTCCCTCCGGGGGGGACGGAGCCTTACCTGTATCGAGTTCAGTACTGGAGCCCACACCTCAGAAAGGACATTAACGTGCTTGGAGAATGTTCAGAGGAGGGCTACAAAGATGATAGCAGGTCAGCAGGGTAAGGTATATAAGGAGAGGTTGAGGGCACTGAACATGTACTCCCTGGAAGACAGAAGAGAGAGGGGACATGATTGGGACCTTCAGGTACTTGAAAGGGATAAATAAGGTTGATAAGGAGAGTCTCTTTAAGCTGAGTGGCAACCATAACATGAGGGGGTACAGTCTTAAGCTGGAGGGTGGGAGGTTTAGAAGGGAGGTCAGGAAGCACTTCTTCACAGAGAGGGTGGTGGACACTTGAAATGCGCTGCCAGAAGAGGTGATCTCATTGAAGACAGTGGACAGCTTTAAAGAGCTCCTGACACAGTTGAGACAACTTTGAAAAAATGTAATATTCAGACATAACTGCGGCATATATTTTGTATTTTATTCTGTAATTTTCACCCTTATTTCCTTATTGTAGGGGTATTTGCATCAATACAGTATCTCTGCTCTTTGAGCTCTGGCTCCCTGCCTACACCTGACATCATTATTCTGTTTATGACATTAAAATATGTTGCTGTGGAGATAATTATGATTTCATAAACAGGAGATTGTGATGTCATGTGTAGAGAAGCAGCTAGAGTAGACAGAGTCTAGGAAACGGGGATCTTGTTTTCATGCAACTGTTTTCAGTAATAAAGAAAACAAGGAATTAATTACTGAAAATATATGAAGTACTGAAGAATATGGGATGGAGCTGAATAGAAATCTTACTTTTTTTCAAAGTTTTGCTAATGCTGTCAGCGGCTCTTTAGGAGAGGCTGGGATAGGCATAGGGGGAAGGTAAGGATCATGGGTAGGGAGGATTGGAGGAGAGGGAAGGGAGGGCAGGGACAGTAGCTCAAGTTGTGGACCTTGCAATACAAGCAGACTAGATAGACCAAATGGTCTTCTTGTGCTGGCTTCTTTGTATGTTCGTATGGAAACAAAAAACAAAGGAATATTGTTCTTTGTCCATTTGCTCATTAGGTTTTCTATCAGATATTATAGATCGAGATATTACTATTAGCCAGTCAGAGCACTCCTTTCCTTTGCGCCTGAGACACTCTTTTTCTGTGTAGGATGTCTCACGCGCAGTGTCTCACGTGCAACTTCTCTGGAAACAGGAGCATTCAGGGAAACTTGTAAAATTTTAATATATTATTGCTTGAACTCAATCTAAGAAGCATTGGCTGAGGAGCTGGCAGGGCCACCAGCAATCCTTTTTAATTATTCATTAGAGTCAGGCATGGTATCGCAGGACTGGAGAACAGCACATATGGCGCCCCTACACAAAAGCGGTCCCAAGGATGACCCAGGGAATTGCAGATCAGTCAGTTTGACTTCAATCATGTGCAAGCTCTTGGAGACCATGCTTAAGGAAAGATTGATTGATTATCTAGAGGAGCACGGTCTCCGTGATGCTAGGCAGCATGGATTCATGGGGGGGGGGGGAGATCGTGTTGAACGACTCTGACTGGCTGGCATTCTCAGCTTCACCAAGTGTAGCTCTTCTCTGGTTCTGACTGCAGGGAAAGCGGCAGACATGGCTAGGTGGTTGCTGGCACAGGACTCACTCGGAGGAGCAGATTGATGGTTTGGGGGCAACCAGCCATATATAAAAAAAATAATTAAGTATACATTGCGGAAATACATATTCTTACCTTAGAAATTAAAGATTTTATTTACAGTTAAACAGTTTGCCAAACTAATTCCCCTTCCTTGCATTGGTGGAGTATGAAACAACCCAGCAGTCTCCACGAGAGCACAGCTATACAGGGAATAAGGGACGAGTGGGATGAAGGCGGGATCTCAGACTAGCCCTCTGTGTTTCTATGTTTCTAACTAATGGGGGTGCTGGTGGCACCACTGGCAGCTCTGTTCAACAAGTCACTCGATACAGGAGTGGTTCCAGAGGACTGGAGGAGGCTAGGGTGCCACAGGGATCCATCCTGGGCCCAGTTCTGTTTAATGTCTTAATAAATGACATTGTGGAGGGGCTGGAGGACAAGGTGTGCCTCTTTGCAGATGACACTAAGATCTACAACAGGGTGGACACTCTGGGAGGGGTGGAAAAAATGAGGAGGGACCTAGGTAAACTGGAGGAGTGGTCCAGAGTGTAGCAGCTGAGATTTAATGTGAAAAAGTGCAAAATAATGCATTTGGGGTGCAAGAACCTAGGGGAGTATTACATAATGGGGGGGGGATCTGATGGTCACCAAACAGGAAAGGGATTTGGAGGTAATCATATCTGATGACCTAAAGATGGCCAAACAATGTGCCAAGGCTGTGGGGAGAGACAGTGGGATGCTGGGGTGCATAGGGAGAGGTATCACCAGCAGAAGGAAGGAGGTGGTGATGCCACTGTACAGATCATTGGTGAGGGCTCATTTGGAATATGGTGTCCAGTTCTGGGGACCGCATCTCCAGAAGGATGTAGACAGAGTGGAGGCAGTTCAAAGAAGGGCAAGGAAGATGGTGCAAAGCCTGCACCAAAAGTCATATAAGGAGAGTCTGGGAGACCTCAATATGTATACCTTGGAGGAGAGAAGAGACAGGAGATATGATAGAAACCTACAAATATCTAAAAAGCATAAATAGGGTACCAGAGGGTAGCATCTTTCAGAAAAGATGTCCAGGAATGAGGGGGCATAACATGAAGTTGGAAGGGGGTAGACTAAGGGGTAACATGAGGGAGTATTTCTTCACAGAAAGGGTGATGAATGCATGGAATAGACTTCCAGCAGAGGTGGTGGGGGCAAGCACAGTGGGGGAATTCAAGCATGCATGGGACAGGGATAGGGGGACCCTAGCAATAGGAATGATGAGGTGAAGCTGGAGATCAAGTAGGGTCTGCGGCTTTTACGGTAGGCAGGAAAAATGGGCAGACTAGATGGGCCTAGCAGTCCTTATCTGCCACTTATTTCTCTGTTTCTGTGTTTAAAGGAGTCTTGGTAGGAAAGTGGGAAGGGGGAGTAGCCAGAGATCAGGCAGGGTCTTTTGTGACAGTAGAGGCAGGGAACAAATAGGCAGACTGGGTGAGCCTAGTGGTCCTTTTCTGCCAACAAATTCTACGTTTTTATCTTTTATTTTTTTTAAATCATTTTTGTATTTTTTTTGCCCGGCCCCCTCAATCCTCCATTTGGAGGTCAGCCCTGCCCTGCCTGCCATTCCCCCATGCCCAGGCTTACCCCAGTAGACGGGGCTGCCGTGCAGGCTGCCCCTCCATGGATACTGTAGGCAAGCTCTGGCTTACTTCCCAGGTCAGGGGCTGATGGGAGCGCCCCCGCTGGACATCAGAGGCAGGGAGATGTTGGCACAGCAGGGCCGCGCCCAGGAGCCGGCTTTTTTTTTTTTTCTTTTTTTTTTTGCAATGCTGGATCCCTGGGGGCGGGGACAGTACAATGACATTCAGCATCTGCCCCCAGATAACGGTGTTGGCCACAGCGGTACCCCCGGCCTCTGTTAGGGGTCCATAGCGCCAGACACTCTCCCCCCCCCGGAGAAGGAGAGCAGTCTCTATGATGCTCGATCCTTCTTCTCCTGCCTGGCCCTCCAACTCCCAAGTCAGTCACTGAACGAGTGATCTCGGCACCACAAGCGGACACCCTCTACATTTCTGTGCTAAGTACTATATGTAGGGCTGCTAACTTGTTGTGAATTTACTTCTTTTTGTGCCACTTCTGTTCATATTAATGTATGCTTCTTTGTTGTGCAATTACCTCATACGGTACCAATGTACACTGTTTAATAATTACTTGCTACTTGTAAATGTCATATTATATTGTAAACAACCTGTTTCCCTTTATTTTTCCCTTATTTTCCCCAATTCCCCTTTTCTCGGGCAGCACCTTGAAAAGACTTCCGGCTCAGTGTGCCTCTCCCGGTTACCAAATTCTGCTGATTGCCATATTCTAAATAAATAAATAAAATATCTGTTAATTTTTTCGCCCCTCACCCATGTCCCGCCCACAATGTTATTTCTATGCCAAACGATTCAGTCATATTTTTTCTTGAGAATAAAAAATAATTGAAAACATTTAAAAAAATACAGTCTGATGGGAACAGAACATTTTACCAGCAAATGAAACTGAAACATGTCTGGAATCTCACAGCGGGAAAAAGTAGGGTGAAATTGTTTTGCCAACTTCACTGCTGCTACTTTTTTACGTGACGTATAACATTCTCCCCCTCTTTCTTCCTTTTCCTTTGTAGTCCTGCAAGAGGCTGTCAGCACAGGTGACCCGGAATTGGTCCAGTTGGTCCTGCAGTACCGGGACTATCAGCGCGCCTCAGAACGCTTGGCAGGGATTCCTGAACTCCTCAGCAAACTGCGCAAGGTACAATTTTCTTCTCTCCAAAATCTGGTCCAGCATAAGTCCTGAGGTTATTTTGTGGGCCTGGCAGGGGTGGGCGCCCTGGGGTTCCAAGGGAACGAAATCAAAAGATTTATGCGGCCAGTGGGTTCCCACTGTTTCCCTGGTCTTCACGTCGGCTCAACAGGGGGCTACAAGTCCACATTTGACAGAGGCCAGACCCTTGCGATTTGGGTTCGTATTGTGCAGTTGTATGGCATGGGCATGCAGAGGTTAGCGGCCAGTCAGCTACTTCAAGCAGCAGTATTTCTTAAGTCCCCATGTACTTTTTTTCACGAATAATGAGTTTCCAAACAAAACCATCAATATACCCATTTTTTTTCACATTCTTTCATTCCTGGACTAAGATATGGGATTTGAAGCTTTTTAAAATTCCCGCTCCTGTGCCTTGCGCCCCCCCCCCATGAAAACATTGAATATCTGGGTAGAGTGCTGCCTCTGTTCACCATCCAAAACCTGCGGTAACACCCTCCTAACACATCTGCTGTAAGAATGTAGCATGTTTTTTCACATTTAACAGGTAAGCTCAGGGTATGCGATTTAAAAAAAATTTGTGCGGCGGTCATCTTTAATGACGTGAGTCGTTAATTACAAAATCAGCAAAAAAGCTGTTTTTAAGATATTTGTGGATTAAAATAGACCAAGGATGAATTTAAGGATGTCAGAAGTATATTTTTGCTGAAAAACACTATATGATGAAAATTGTTGCCAGCTAACAAATACTGCTGCTGGAACATAATCTTTTTCTCACTTTATTTTCCTTCCTCTTGATCTCCTGGTGTTCCTGGTCCTGACATCATCCCCCCCCAGCCCCAAGACTGACCCATCTCGTGGACTTAAAAGTTAACCACCAACGTAGGGTTGTGTGGGGCCTGCAGGGCGGGGGGGGGGATTGCCGAGCAGGCCGTGGCAGTTTCCTCCTTTTTTGCCCACTGGGAACGGCGTATGACGCAATCATGCAAGTGCATCTTGACGCAGATGCAGGTTGTCATCACATCTTCCATCGACATCTACTGTTTCCGCTGTGCTGTGGACAAGCCTCTGCTGGGTGATAGGCAGATAATGGCACTTAGTGTCCCCCCCCCTCCCAAGGCAGGAGAGCTGTCCTTGGGATGCTCAGTCCTCCCACCCCTGGCTGACCTCTGAGCTACCCTGGTCTGTTCCTGAAGCCTGGTCACTGGCATGGGTGGAGGTAAGGCATCCCACACCTCAGCCCTCCTCACCACGGGGCCAGGTTGGTTCTCTTGGTCAAGTGTGCATGTCTCTGTCCGTCACTGTTTTGACTCCTTATTTGTGGAGATCCTCAGCCATGGGTCACACCTTGATCCCTGCAAATTCCTCATTTTTGTCTGCTAATTCAGCCACTGACACCTCACTTATGGTTGTAAGAGTGGTCTCACACACATTCTTGGGTTATGAGTACCCAAACTGAAAGTGAGCAGTTCTGATACCCTAAGGATACAGGCGAGACCACTTTTACAACCGGAGGTATGATCTCAGTGACGGTATTAATAATCATTAAGATTGAGTGATAATATATAAAAATTAAAAGAATTACTCCAAGCATGCCTGTTTCTAGAGCAAATGCACGCGAGACGCTCTTTACAGAATAAGGGTGTCTTATATACAGAGGAAAGGTGCGCTTCAATTGGTCAGAAGCTCTTCCTCGATCTATACTGAAAAGCATTAATTTCAGGCTGAGAAACAGACATCAGTAACGGATCATAAAAAAGGGAACACACAGGAGTCCTTTTTCCATATAGCTTTTTGCTCCCCCTTTATCCATGCCGCCTTACTTGGCAACGGGGGAAACGTATTTTATGTTTTTGCTCCCCATTACCCTGGGACCCCAGATGGCAGTCGTACATGCGCGTGGAGGTGCGCGTGCACTCTGGGGCTCCAGTGATGGCCCCTTCAACCCACCCGACTGATTGCCAGGTTTCCCTTGTGGCTTGACGCTACTACCTAGCCTCCACCAGGTGGCAGCCAAGAACCAGGGAAACCCCACGTCCCTCCCCAGTGAAGACAGCTGCCTTGTGGCCACTGGATCCAGCTCCTAACCCCCCACCTTGGCTGGCCCCTGGCGGCCCGAGCTCGCTCCCGAACCCGAGTCGCCAGAGGACCTCAAAGTGTTTTGCCCAGCGCCTCAACCCTTAGTGCCACCAGGCCGGCCCTAACACAGAATTATTTCAAAATGTACACAAAGAAAGTTGCAGCTGGGAGTTTAAACTGATTCGATGTTTGTGGACATTCCCATTTGTATTAAAAAAGTGAAAGGCACAAGCATGTTGGTGCAGTGGCACGGATGCTGCTAGTGATGGGGGGGGGGGAGTCGAGTACAATAATGAGTCTGGATTGTTGGGGCCATCCAGGGAGAGACATCTAGTATTCCAGATAGCGGACACTCTCCTTCTGCAGGGAGGGCAGCGAGCTCTGCTATACTACCACCGCCTGATGGTGACCACAGGCACTGCGGTGCATGTGGAGCCACTTGGAGGGACACTGTCTAGTTCCAGCAGCAATGGTGCTCTTTGTGCTGCAGGATCTTTGTTTTCTACCTAGATAGTGACCAGAGATGTGCAGAAGGGACCTGGGTTTAATTCCCATCCAAAGGATGGTACCTCAACCGTGCAGCACCCCTCTTGTACTGCACCACAGTGTCAGTTGTGGGTATTACCCCAAGTGCCTGGTGTGGGGTTAGAACCCACGACCATCTGATGTTCTGGCCTCCAAGGCAAGCGCACTACCTACTAAGCCACTGACACTGCTTATGTTACAGCAGCAATGGCACACGTTGTGTGGGCATGGCCATGAAGCCTTACTCAGTGACATCCCGGGGTTGGACGAAACAAAAGGGAAAACCCACAGTGATGTGGAGCATGAAGCTGCCAATCTGCAGTCCTACCGACTCGACTGTCTGCCATCTCTCCACATACGATGGACCTGCGAAGGGACGTGAACTTATCCCGATGCCCCCTTCCCCTTAGGAGATATGAGTGCTTGAGGTATAAGCCTTCCTTGGATCCCTAGGTTGCTGGAACATGGAAAAGTGGGGTGCTAAAATTCAAAAGGGCACAGGGCAGAAAAGGTAGTTTGTGCAAGCAAAGGGGCACTCTGAATGCTCATGGACAAATGTGGGGGTGCTACAGCCCCAAGCGCACATAGTTTCTGACACCTATGTGATAAGTAAGTAACAAGGAAAGAAAGGACGGAGGGCTGAGAGTTGGTCATGACACTGCCTGTCGTCTCCCTACATATGATGATCCTGCAGATGGAGGTTACCCAGTCAGTAATCCTCTTCCTTAAATAAATCTAGCACAGAGGTGTAAGCACCCTGTTGACCCCACTGGAAGATGGGGAAATAGCAAAGTAAGGACAGGGCAGGGAGTTGGTCAAGCTGAGGTGGGCAACTCCAGAGAAAGGGGGATAGAGAAAACAATTTAAAAAAATGTCAGAGACCTTGGCCTGGGAGTGCCGGCTGGTGGAACACTAAATGTAGAAAATCTGGGATTGATCCTTGCTCCCACCTTCTTTGTCCAAGCCAGTGGGCTCCGGATTGCGATGTGGAGACATGTGCTCACTCCGGGGGCAGGGTAGCAAGCATCTCACTCCATGAACACCATCTGCAGCAGGGACATGGGACTGCCTTGATGCTGTGGGTGACCACGCAGTGCTGGCAGCTACCCCTTGCAGGTTGGTCCTGACCCCCAAACACATGTCCCACTTACAGCGCTGGAGCTAGACCCTCTCCCAACAAACATATTTCCCCCTCACAGAACTGGAGCTAGACCCTCTTCCCCAAATACAGGTCCCCCTGACAGCACTGGAGCTGGACCTTCATACTCCTCCAAGCACAGGTCCTCCTGACAGCACTGGAGCTGGACCTTCATCCTCCTCCAAGCACAGGTCCCCCTGACAGCACTGGAGCTGGACCTTCATCCTCCTCCAAGCACAGGTCCCCCTGACAGCACTGGAGCTGGACCTTCTTCCTCCAAACACAGGTCCCCCTGACAGCACTGGAGCTGGACCTTCTTCCTCCAAACACAGGTCCCCCTGACAGCACTGGAGCTGGACCTTCATCCTCCTCCAAGCACAGGTCCCCCTGATAGCACTGGAGCTGGACCTTCTTCCTCCAAACACAGGTCCTCCTGACAGCACTGGAGCTGGACTTTCTTCCTCTTTCAAACACAGGTCCCCCTGACAGCACTGGAGCTGGACCTTCTTCCTCTTTCAAACACAGGTCCCTCTGACAGCACTGGAGCTGGACCTTCTTCCTCCAAACAGAAGCCATTTCTTTTTTTTTTCATTTTGTCACTCAGGTGACAGGTGGGATGTACCCACCTGTCACCTGAGTGACAGGTGGGATGTACCCCCTCTTCAACACCTGGACCACCCACTTGGCATCCCTCCAGGTCGCCCAGACTGGGAGGCCTGCAGCTTGCCCCAAGATCCACCTGAGGCCCCAGCCGAGGTTTACGCCTGGGGCATCATTCTAGTGGAGGTCAAAGGGCTTCATCTTGTGACTGGCCTGAGGGTTTTCACTTCTGGTCTCCCCTGAAGACGTGGACATGCAGTGACATCAGCGTGGGATATGCGCATTCCTGCACACCTTCTGCAGACATCCGCCATCACCTGCACTCCTCCGTGTGTGCTCCCAGCCAGTGTAAACCCAGTTTTCACTGGCTGCCACTTGAGCACTGGGAATCCACAACTCCCCTGGAAGAAGAGGGCTCTCTGTGTGACACTCATTCCCCCCCCAAGCCCTTTGATGCCCCGGGCTCACTCTCGAACCTGGGTCACCAGTGTCATAGGTGGTAGCACTACCGCTATGCTAGCGGGCCAGCAACATGGGCCGCCATTTTTAAAGATCTTTTTTTTTATATCTTGGTTCTAAGCTGGTTTCCCTTTTGTGAATATTCCATGGCTGCCCACAGGTGGATGCTGCACACTGATTGTACATTCCTTTTTTTCCTAAGGTGATCTTTTTGTTTTTAGCTAACACATTTCTCTCTCTCTCTCTCTCTCTCTGTCTCACCCTCCTAGGCCTCAGATTTCTACGTGGAGATGAAATGGGAGTTCACAAGTTGGGGTGAGTGTGTAACGCACCGCTTGCGCTGCGTTTCTTGCTGCTAGTGTTTTGTGTTGCTGTCACTGCCCTTTTTGTACTTTGTTACCCAACTCCCCTGTCTGCCAGGATGCATCAGGAAAGGAACTGTTTGCAGAGCAGCATGCTGTTTGCATGAAATTCTGTAACGAATAAATTCGGAAAGCCGGCGCAGTGGCATGGTGTGATAATACATTGATTGCCACACTACCAGCTTCCACGCCGGCAGCCTGGGTTCAGGAATGGACCAGGGTCACTCGGGGGCTGACTGGTGGAAGGAGGATTGAGCATCAGAGACAGCTCTCCTCCTTCACGGTGCTGTGACAGAACGTGCCGCTGCTTGGCTGCCGTCAAGTGGAGGCTAGGTGGTACAGCAGCGGGCGCCTTCACGCGGGCTGGGCAGGCACTGAGTGCGCAAGTGCCTCTTCTGCTGTATGACCACACTATGGCACGTAAAGGCTGGTATTGGGGAACTGCAGAAAGAAAAAGTGGAAAACCCCACCGGCCAGGATGATGCCTCCCAGCCAGCCACAGCCTCCGTACCACCCACCGGATACTGGTTCAAACCACGCAAGTCCCATAGATGGTGGGTGACGGGGGCTGCGTGGGGTGGGGGACGGGGTCAAAGGGGACCGGTGGCGACAAAGGGGTACAAATACAGAATGAAAATAAATACATTTTTACTACTTTTTTTGTCAACCCTTTAGCGCAGGAGCAAGCCCAGAACTTCAGAGGTCAGCCAGGGGGAGGTTAGATGAGCATCCCATGTGGAGCTCTCCACCTCCGGGGGGGAGGGGGTGGTAGGATCAATGGTGCCCAGCATTTCAGTTACACCCAGCAGTAGCTGGGTGTACACCAAGCCACCATACTTCAGGGACGAGGCAGCAGTGGATGTCTGCAGGGTGTGCGTGGGCCCCCCCCCCCCGTGCTGTCATCACTGCACTTCTGCATCTCGGGGGGTAGTTGTGCAAAAGGAAAAACTCTTCTCGACTGCGCACTGTGAAGTCAAGCCGTGAGGGGGAGCCTCACCAGCCAAAAGATGCCCAATCACATGCATTGGAGACCAAAAGGTTGATCTCAGTTCCTCCCCTAGCCCCTCCGGGGAGCCCCACTGTGAGGGGTAAGTCACAGGCCTCCCCAAGCGGGCAGGTAGGCGGAATGCCCGATGGGGGCATTCTCTCAGGGACTGGGTTGATTACAGGGTATATCCCCAGAAGTGAATAAACAAGGCTGGCCCGGTGGCACTGAGGGTTAAGGCGCTGGACGCCACACCTCGCGCCGTGCCAGTGACCCGGGTTCAAGAATGGACTTAGGTCACTGGGGGCTGGCAGGGGGAAGGAAGGATTGAGCATCCCTCAACAGCTCTCCTTCCTTCGGGGTGGGTTAGGGATATGCGCCGCACTGCAGTGACACCCAGCAGAGGTTGGGTGTTCAGCAGGTGTGAGTGATTACCATGGGGGGCTGGCCCGGCGTCTCGCGTTGGTGCATTGGCGTCATTGCACGTCGGGCTCTCTAGAGAGGAAAGGAGGAAAAACATCTCCCAAGCCTCCTAGATGACGACCACTGTTGCCTGCTTTGCCGCCCACCGACTGATAAGGGGCAGACTCCGCTGTGTGCAGCTCGATCACTCGGGGATAGAGGAGAGTTAGGAGGGTTCTCTCCTCACCCCGCCTGGGGGGTAATCCGGGCCATCAAGGGACCCTGAGGATTCGAGTGTGTGGCACTCTAGGGGAAGACTCCAGGGTAGTTGGCAGGGTCGGGAAGCAGAGCACCTTGGTGGCCTGAAGGAGTGGAGGTTAGGAGACAGTAGAGGCGTAGAAACAGAAAGTAGAAGGAAAAAGAGTGAATAAACAGAACTGGAAAAAAATATATACTGTTTTTATTGCTTGGCAACGATGTAAATGGGAGATAAAAATCTGTCCACAGGAACTCCTCAGAGTGCTGTGAGTAGTGGTAGGTGGCACTAATTTAGGGCATCTGAAGTAATCAAATTCCATTGTCAAGATATAGAAACATACAGTTCTGGCCATCCCTTCAGGATGGGAGAAGGTTTTGTGCTAAGAGTTTCACAGGGCAGTTTCCACAACAATGACTCACTCTTCCTCTTTCAGTTCCGCTGGTATCCAAGATCTGCCCAAGTGATGTCTACCGGGTGTGGAAGAGTGGTGCTAACCTACGAGTCGATACTACACTGCTTGGGTTTGAGCACATGACGTGGCAGCGAGGGAGACGCAGCTATATTTTTAAAGGAGAAGGTTGGAGAGGATTATTTGGCTTGGGAGGGGCGGAGATATCATATTTGCTTCAACCTAATTGCTGAGTCTAGACCAACCTATTGACCTCTTCAAACACCATGAAGTCTTGCTATATTAGGACCATTGCAGTCATTCCCCCAGTCTTGAACTGCCCCGGAGAGGAAACAGTTAACTCCAGAGTGATCTGGAGTTCCACAGCGCGAGGGCGCTGTTCAAAGCTCTATCTGGCCAGTTTCAAATGAAACTGCCAGATTCTTTACTCCGCTTCACTGAACAGTCGCTCCGGATATCAGCTCCTTCAGCTCGGTTCATTTCGCGTTGAAGCGGTATTTCGTTCATTGAACCAGCAATAAGTATTTATTTTACCGCATTTCGATTAAAAAGCTCTATCTGGTAAACCGTAAGTACAGAAATTAAGTCTGTGTGGAAAGTCATTATCGGTTCGGTTTTGAACCGATCGGTTGGTTGAAATACATGTTTTAAACTGTTTAGTTGGCTTTTAGAGTGCGGTTCTGGTTCTTATCGGTTCTAAAAACTAACTTTTATTGGGGTTTTTCAACACTGTGACACGGTTAGAACCGATAAGGGTGTCTTGCCTGGCACTGCCATCAAAAGGGCAAGTTTTTGGTTAGGTTGGCATTATGTCCGAGAAAACCCAAAGAAAACCGGGCCCACTGGGTTTCAACACTGTGGATGTCTGTGGAGCCTTGCCAAGGCTGACCCACACACCACTTGTGTTTATTGTCTGGGGCTGACCACCTCCTGTCAGACTGCCAGGTGTTAAAAATTTCCTGCAGCCACCCTGGAAAAGAGATTGGGCGGCTCAGGGAACAGAGGCCAAAAAGTCACTGACCGGATGGCCTGCCCGGTCCAGTACCCACTAGACCAGAGGGAGTGCCCTCTGACCAGGGCGAGACTTCCTCGGGCAAAAGGAAGGCTGGTTCAGAGGAACCAGTCCCAGCAAAAGACAAAGAAAGCAGGTCTGGAGTACAAAATTGTCTCTCCAACTGCTGCAGAGATAGCTAAAGCCATTCAGATTGTCCAGTCTTTGTCTCAGGCTGTCGAGCCCCTGCATCTGGGAAAAGGTGGCTCGCTCAGTCTCAGTGGTTCAGGATTATGATGTTGAGGATTTTTATGAACCACATGAGGGGAGGAGGATTTTGATCTGTCATGTTTGTGATTGGGAAGGTCTGGACGTGCCCATTGAACCGACATCTCTCCAGATAGACCTTTAGAATCTCCCTATGCTGTCTGAGTCCCTCTCTGTTTATGTTTTTACAAAAGGTGGCAGAAACCCTCCAGCTTCCCTTAGAAGAGGCTGTGGATGAGCAAGAGGAGCCTGATTATGTGGAAATGATGGATATTCCAGAGACTAGGAGGTTGTCTATTCCTTTGCATAAGTCATTTAGGAAGCAAACAACAAAGATTTTAAAATCCTCATTCTGTCCCTCCTGTAGATAAAAAATGGACAGAAGGTATACTTTGTCAGGCTCGGATACAGACTTCCTCACTGAGCAGTGTAGTCATGTAGGTGTGGTACAAGCTGCAGCCTGTGACAAGCTATATTCCCTGGCCTCACATCCTCCTGACAAGGATTCCAGGAAGATTGATGCCATGGCGTAAAAGCAATATATGGCAGCTTTTGCGGGACTCAGGCAGGCTAATTATATAGCTTATGTTGCTAGATATCAGAAATCTAGATGGGACACTATATTGCAGTTAGCTAAGCAGGCCCAGGCCAGCTGGCTAGTGAGTTGAACAAGTGGCTGCTGATGGCATTGAAGCCTCTAAAGTTCAATTTCATACTGCTGTTGATGTTAATGATGTTTCCTCTAGGGTCATGGCCACTTCTGTAGCTTCAGTAGGTTGGCATGGCTCAGATGCACTAAATCTGTCCTAAGATACTCAGTCAAAGGCTATGGATTTTCCTGTATGGAAATTCTCTGTTTGGTGATCAAACAGAAAATTATATGAAAAGATGGATGAATATAGAACTACCTACAAAGTACCCAAGCTAAGGAAAGGCATGCCCTCCACAAAGGCATGCCCCAGAGGAATGGGTAGGCCTTTCAGGCCTTTTTACCAAGCTCAAGCCTCTGCTTTTTCACAGAGGGTTTTTTCAGAGGCAGAGGTAGACGGGCACAGGAGACAGTCGCCTCCCTCAGCCTAAAGCTCCTGCTAAGCAGGCACTTGATGGGGTGCCCAGGGCCGATTCTCCTGTACCAGTGGGGGGCAGGTTGGTTTATTTCAGCCAGAACTGGCTGTCCTTAACTCGGACAGGTGGGTTCTGGAAGTAGTGTCAAGGCCTGGTTCTCAGCTTCAAACAGTTCCCAAAGATGAGAGCCAGGCAATTTCCACCCGCAAACTCTTCAGAAGCCCTTGCTTTGGAAGCAGAAGTTTCTTCCTCCTGAATTGCAAGCAGTGGAAGGTTCCCCTTGCCATCAGGGCAAGGGACTGTACTAAGATATTTTCTTACCCAAAAGACAGGAGAATGGCGTCCATCTTAGACTTAAGGTACCTGAACAGACATCTATTAAAGCCAAAGTTCAAAATGTTAACTCTAGCAATGATTTTGCCTCCCTGAGGCCAGGGGACTGGTTAGCTTCCCTGGACCTCAGGGACGCCTATTTTCATGTCATGATCAGGCCTTCTCACCGAAAGTACTCAGGTTCGAACTGCCTCGGCCACTACCAGTCCAGAGCAATGCCTCTTGGCCTAAACCTCGGCGCCAAGGGTATTCACAAAGTGTCTAGCTGTGGTAGTGGCTCATTTAAGAAGGCAAGGATTGTTGTGTTTCCTTACCTGGACGACTGGCTACTAGTGGTCAGTCTCCAGACCAGGTAAAATCTCACTTGCAGGTCACCCAGCAGCTTCTCACTTCCTGGGGTTCCTGCTGAACTTACCAAAGTCAGTTCTGGAACCTGTTCAGGTTCTAACTTTCATAGGTGCAGAGTTGAACACAAAGTTAGCCAAGGCATTTCTCCCCTGAAAGAGCGGACAGGCTCATTGTCCTGGCATCCTCCTTTACCCTCATGGTCTCTCGACCAGCAAGGCATTTTCTGCAACTCCTAGGGCACATGGCTGCTTCCACAGCTGTCGTGCAGGGAGCAAGATTTCAGATGAGGGACATTCAGTTCCACTTGAGGTCCTATTGGTCCCAAAGGAGGGACCCCTTACCAAATTAGTTCCGTGACTAAAACCCTGATCCTGGCCCTTCAGTGGTGGCAGGATCAAGGCAATCTGTCTCAAGGGGTTCCTTCACCTGCTTTCACACTCCCTCACCCTCACCACGGATGCCTCCCTGTTAGGTGGGGCTCATTGGGCCACCTTTCCACTCAAGGAGTGTGGTCCCCAGGAATCTGTGCTCCACATCAATCTTTTGGAACTCAGAGCTGTTCTTTAGCTCTTCAGGCTTTTTCAGCTGTTGTCCAGAACAAAGTAGTTCAAATCAGGACAGACAACACCACAACAATGTGGTACATCAATAAGGGGGCACTCGGTCATCAGCCTTGTGCATCGAAGCAATGAGTTGTGGTCTCTGGCTTACTCCTAAACACCTCCCTGATCGCAATTCACCTTCCAGGAAAGGACAATGTCCTGGTGGATGCTCTCAGCAGGATTTCCCAGGGCCATCACGAATGGTCTCTGAATCCTCAGGTATTGGGGTCGGTCTTTGCCAGATGGGGTACCCCTCAGATAGATCTCTTCGCAGCCCCAGACAACCATCAACTTCCTCTATTTTGTTGCAGGCCTCAGTGCTGGGCTCAGTCCCCTGGGCCGCCTTCCTGCTGGATTGGAAAGGAAATTCTATATGCTTTCCCCTTCCCTCTCCTCTTCAGGGTATTGGTGAAAATCAGAACTCAGCCCTGCAAAGTGGTTCTGATCGCCCAGACTGGGCCAGACAGCCCTGGTATCCTCTTCTCCTGTCCCTGACAATCCACCTCCCTAACCCTGCCCAGACCCACGACTTGCTGACCTGTGCACAGGGAGAGTGTGGTACCGACCTCAAATCCTCCACCTCAAGGCTTGGTTCTTGAGGAATTAGAATTTGCTGATTTACACTTCTTCAAGGGGTCATGGATATTTAAAGGCTTCTAGGAAGCCTTCCACCAGGGCTACTTACAATTCTAAGTGGAAGAGGTTTTCCTTCTGGTGTTCGGAGAAACAAATTGTGCCAGAATCTGCTGACCTGGCCACTTTACTGGACTATTTGGCCCATCTAAATTCCCTAGGCCTTAGACCAGCTACCTTGAAGGTTCATATGGCAGCTGTTTCTGCCTTTGTTTCCGCAGGAAGCCTGTTTCTCTTCCTCTCACCCTGTGTTTTCTAAGTTTTTAGGGCTACTTCATACTAACCCTCCCTTTCGGGAACCAGCCCCTGCCTGGGACCTGAATGTTTGCATTGCTCAGTTAATGCAACCTCCTTTGAGCCCTTTCTTCTGCAGATCTCAAGTATTTAACTTGAAAACTGTTTTTCTAGTGGCTATCACTTCTGCCAGACGTATAAGTGAATTGCAAGCCCTTTCATGGAAAAGGATTTTATTTCTTTTCACAGGGATAAGGTAGTCCTCAGGACTAACAGAAAGTTTTTACCCAAAGTGGTTTCAGATTTTCATCTGAACCAGTCCATTTCTCTCCCAGTGTTTTTCACTGAGCATTCTTCCTCGGGTGAGAGGAAACTACACAGCCTGGACGTTAAAGAGCCCTAAGCTACTATGTGGAACGCATCAAGGGTCACAGGTTGAATCCCTCCAACTCTTCCTTACCTATGGAGAGGTTGGCAAAGGAGACCTGCCACTAAGAGGACAATTGCAAGGTGGATTGTCTCTTGTATCCAGTTCTGTTACCAAAACTAGGTAAGGAGCCCCCTCAGGACTGAGGCCCACTCCACCAGGGGTACAGCTGCATCTCTGAGCTGCTAGAGATATTCCCATTTGGAAATTTGTCAAGCTGCTACCTAGAAAACAGTTCACACCTTTACTAAGCATTATTCCCTGACGTCCAGTCCAGGAGAGATGCTCGTTTTGGCACAGCTGTTCTTCAGAGCCTATTTCCTAAGTAGGTTCTGACCCTCCTCCATGGAGGTACTGCTGTGTAATCTGCAATGGTCCTAATATAGCAAGACTTCATGGTGTTTGAGAGAAAAATTACTCACCTTAGTAATTGCTTTTCTTCTCATGGAGTCTTGCTATATTAGACAACCTCCTCCTACCTCCCTCAGAACTCCTACTTGGGTATGGGGTTGGCAAATTAGTGCAAGCACTGTGTCATGCCATTTTAGTCTCTCTAGTTGGGTTAGGGAACTAGGTATTTTGTTTTGTTATGTGGTAGAGGGTCCCCTCTAGACTTGAGTTTTTGGGGAGAGGGGTCCATTAGTGCTTGTAAGGAGTGTTCCTAACAATAAATATTGTTGTTGTTATTCTGTGATTGTTCTTATTCTTCTAATGATAGGTAGCCAATGGCTAGTGTAGAGCTTTTCCACACAGACTTGCTATGTTAGTTTAGCTCCGTAAAGAACCTGGCAGTTTCATTTGAAACTGGCCAGATAGAGCTTTGAACAGCGCCCTCGCGCTGTGGAACTCCAGATCACTCTGGAGTTAACTGTTTCCTCTCGGGGCAGTTCAAGACTGGGGGAATGACTGCAATGGTCCTAATATAGCAAGACTCCATGAGAAGAAAAGCAATTACTAAGGTGAGTAATTTTTTCTTCCACCCCCAGTATTCTGTCAGGCCCCTTCCCGCTGAGAGCACCCCCCGCTAGTACCAATGAGATATTTCTTTTCTCCACACAGTCCTGGGGTCTCCTCCCCACTCTGCTGTTAGTGTACCCAAACCTGGTGAGAGCCTTCCCTGCTGGTACCTGTGAGACACTTCATTCACCACACTCAGTTCTGGGGACCCTCTCCCACTGTGCTAAGAAAGCAATCTAGCATAGCCTTGACGTATGCAACAGCACACGGCAGGGTAGGGATAGTATAAGGGATGAAATATGACAGGGTGTACGGTAATAAGAGAACAATGCATGCTGTGTGACTTAGCCAGATGCCGCAGCCACTGAAGAAGTGCATTGTTCCTGTATAATCACACACCCTGCCGTGTGCCATCCAGTAATGAAATGGACATTTGTTTGCTAAAACAATGCGTAGTGAGGGCCTGTCTGGTACCATGATGGTAGAGCTACTGGCTGCTACACAGGCAATGTGGGTTTGAGAATAGACCCGGGTTGCTTGGGGGCTGTACGATGATGGAGGATTGAGCATCCCATAGACAGCTCTCCTCTCTCGGCAGGGGTATGTACATTCTGCTGTTCGGCAAGGTCCCCCAGCCATGACAGAATGAAACTGGCCCTACTCTGCAGGCTTGAACCGCCAACAAAGACACCCCTTCCTCACCAAGCACGATGTCCAGTAGGATCCTGCACCTCCTGTCTGCCTGCTTGGGGTGTTTACTTTGGGAAACATTAGTGGGGTATCTCCATTAGAACACAGGTGATGAAGCTGGGAGTGGCGGCCTGGCTGTAGTGAGCAGGCTGCTTGAAAGACAGGGAAATAAGAAAAAAAAAGATGTAATTTCCTTGTGTAATGTGGTTTACCTTAGCAGCGCATGCCTACCCAGAGAAGTACAGAATGGTAATACAGTATATGTATGCTCTGATAACTGCATGACTTTCAGGCACTGACAGCCAATCAGATTGCAATATATTTGGAACTTACTTTACAACAACAACTCACTCCTTTGACCTCTGGCCTCTGGAATTTCCCAGTCTAGATCTGGAAAATTCTTATCTCCCAAAAGTATAAGACTGCCTTGCTTGTTGCTATCCCAGTTTCCTTTATCATTACTTTACCCATCTCTGCTGACTGACATGGTTCCCAGTATACCAAACCTAAATATAACATGGCGCCCGGTATACCACTCCCAGATATAACACGGTGCCCTGTATACCAAACCTAAATATAACATGGTGCCTGGTATACCAAACCTAAATATAACATGGTGCCCAGTATATCAAACCTAAATATAACATGGTGCCCGGTATACCACTCCTAAATATAACATGGTGCCCGGTATACCATTCCTACATATAACATGGTGCCCTGTATACCAAACCTAAATATAACATAGTGCCCTGTAATACCAAACCTAAATATAACATGGTGCCCCATATACCACTTCTAAATATAACATAGTGCCCAGTATACCAAACCTAGATAACATGGTGCCCTGTATACCACTCCTAAATACAACATAGTGCCCTGTATACCAAACCTAAATATAACATGGTGCCTGGTATACCACTCCTAAATATAACATGGCACCCGGTATACCATTCCTACATATAACATAGTGCCTTGTATACCGCTCCTCAATATAGCATGGTGCCTTGTATACCACTCCTAAATATAACATGGTGCCCGGTATACCACTCCTAAATATAACATGGTGCCCTGTGTACCACTCCTCAGTATAACATGGTGCCCTGTATACCACTCCTAAATATAACATGGTGCCCAGTATATCATTCCTACATATAACATAGTGCCCTGTATACCACTCCTAAAGATAACATGGTGCCCTGTATACCACTCCTAAATATAACATGGCACCCGGTATACCATTCCTACATATAACATAGTGCCTGTATACCGCTCCTCAATATAGCATGGTGCCTTGTATACCACTCCTAAATATAACATGGTGCCCGGTATACCACTCCTAAATATAACATGGTGCCCTGTGTACCACTCCTCAGTATAACATGGTGCCCTGTATACCACTCCTAAATATAACATGGCACCCAGTATACCATTCCTACATATAACATAGTGCCCTGTATACCACTTCTAAATATAACATGGTGCCCTGTATACCACTCCTAAATATAACATGGCACCTGGTATACCACTCCTAAATATAACATAGTGCCTTGTATACCTGCCTCCTGATAGCATGGTGCCTTGTATACCACTCCTCAATATAGCATGGTGCCCTGTATACCACTCCTAAATATAACATGGTGCCCGGTATACCACTGCTAAATATAACTTGATGCCATGTATACCACTCCTAAATATAACATGGTGCCCTGTATACCACTCCTAAATATAACATGGCATCTGGTGTACCACTCCTAAATATAACATGGTGTCTGGTGTACCACTCCTAAATATAACATGGTGCACATTATAACACTTCTAAATATAGCATGGTGCACTGTATACCACTCCTTTTTTTTTTTTCCAATTGTTTAACCAGGAGAGGCACACTAAGCTGAAAGGTTGTTTACAGGTGCAACCTGGGAGCACAGGGAAGTTAAGTGACTTGCTCAGGGTCACACAGTATGCAAGTGGGGGCTGTGAGATTCAAACTCAGTTCTCCAGATTTGCAGCTCAAAGCCTTAAACCACTGCGCTATACTGCCTCCCTGAATATAACTCCTAAATACAACATGGTGCACTGTATACCACTTCTAAATATAACATGGTACCCTGTATACCACTCCTAAATATAAGATTTTTACAGCCCCTTTCAGTCAGCCTTTCATGCTTTATCAATAAAGCCATTTTCATTAAAACAGGACATTTTCCTCTTTAACGCCCATGTCTTTACGTTTCTTATTCCTGCTGTGAAGTCAGAATGATGCTCTGCTGATGACATCACTAATGGCTACCAAGAAAATCATTTGCATGTCATGAACATTGGATTGTGACTCCAGGGCAGTAAAAGCATCAGGGACAGGCGATGTCTAAGGGAATAAATTATTATACAGTATTTGCATAGACCTCCCATGATGCTTTGCATTATTGGAGTGTGTGTGATTTTATTTTTCTTTGAAATGTGGCTGTCTTGTCAGTGCCCTTCCTGGGTAACCCTTGCCTCAGTGCTTTTGTGCTGATTTTCTTTGTCTTTTAGATTACATTCCTATTTTGGACTCACCATGACCCAAACCCATAACACCATCAGATGAGTGGTTCATTCCTCCGATGGACTGAGGTGCAGATGAGGCACATTAATGAGTCCTGAACTAAACACATGTCTGTGTCTTCTCTTCTTAGCTCTTGAAAATTGTGGGCTGGATTCACAAAACGTCTTGGGAGCAAAGCCCATGCTGCAACTCCATTTGCGGACTGAAATCTCCGCAGCTGCAGAGATTGCTATGCACAGTGCAGCAGTTGCAGAAGATGTTGTGGCTGGTGTCTCCCCCCTGGCTGTAACAGTTTTCTGCAGCTGTGGGGATTTCCCTGGCAACATCACCTGTGAGTCGCTGTAAATTGTGGAGCCAGTCGTAATCCGGCTCCGCCTTTGTGAATACCTGGAGCTGCAGGACAGCTGCGGAAACCTGCAGATCCACAAGTGGCAACACTCTTGCGCTGGGTTTTTCCTGCAACTGCAGGAATTTCAGATGTTTTGTGAATCCTGCCCTGTGTGAGATGCCATTTGGCACCATGCATTCCTGCTTAAAGCAGAATCAGTAAAATTGATTTCATGGTGATTAACATATACTACCATGATGCTTTGCACTATTGGTGTATATAGGATATTTTTCTGTAGTTTTTCTCATGTATCTAGTAATAAAGAACAGAATGTGTGAAATTTAATGTTTTGGGAATATTATGAGATTTTTTTTTTTTTCTATAGAGGTTATTTTTCCACTGCGGGTGCCGGCTTGCTTTTCTGCCCCCTGCACTGCTTCGGCAACCACTTCCCCTAGGACCTGTCTACCTGGAGGGTTTCCCATGGCTTGCTTCCTGTGTTAGGGCCTGCAGGGGGAGGGCCATTCCCCCCCCCCCGAGTCCTGCATCCAGAGGCCTGGGCAGCAGCTCCCAGGCGGTGGGGGGGGCTGAAGACTGGCAGCCAGGGGCGTCATTGCTGCCTGCACTAGCTTTTCCCTTGTTCTCCCTACCAGACCGGCACTGTGCAATGATGTGAGGCATGCGTGCACATCAAGGCACACACACACTATGGCGTGTAACACCGGCTATGCCACTCGAGCAACCCCCCATCCTGCCACCACGTCTTCATGTGGCGGCAGTATGGGAGCAGTGCAGCTGGTCCCCCTCCCTGGGAGAGGAGAGCAGTCAGGTGGCTGCTTGATGCTTTCTCTGCCTGATTGATCCCTGGCAATTCGAGTCCGTTCCCAAACCCAGGTAACTGGAGTGGGGGAGAGGGGGTGACATCCAACACCTCAGCCCTGCATGTCTCTGGGCTGGTTGATGTATGCTGTCTTTTTTTTTTTTTTGGAGGAAATTTGGATGTGTGGTTTGCTGTACTAACTGCAGTTCCCAGCTGCTTGAAGGCACTTTGCTGTACCTCATGCCTCACAAACTGCCCAGGGCATATGGTTACTGCAGTATAACAGTGCACCTGATCGTGTCTGTCCCCACAGAATAATATCATCCAACCTCTGTCCTGTGTTTCTGCTTTTGTCACCCGAACCCTGACTTCCGACTTCCGATCAGACGACGGAGCAATTGTGATGGAGGTTGACCACGACAAGCAGGTGGTGTACACCGAAACGCTCTCCCTGGTGCTCCATGAGCCCGAATTGTTGTTATCGGCCATGCAGCCAAACGAGGAACATGTCGCCAGCCGCCTTACCTCCCCCATCGTCTCAACACACCT
The DNA here is from genome assembly GCA_016271365.2 of Neoceratodus forsteri. Lineage (NCBI taxonomy): Eukaryota > Metazoa > Chordata > Ceratodontiformes > Ceratodontidae > Neoceratodus > Neoceratodus forsteri. The sequence continues at coordinate 37,182,448 of JADMNL010000033.1, forward strand.
GGACACCAAGAACATTGCCTTCGAGAGGTAGGAGCACTCATGTGCAAACCTGACAATACTGATGTGTGTGGGTTTTGGGAAGCTGCAGTCGGCATGGTGACTGACTGTCCTCAGTCTCTGCCAGTAGGGAGTCTCCGTAGATCGTGGGGTAAGAGCACTGACTGATGGGTAACTCATAGCTACTCAAGTCACAGTCTCTCCCAGCAGCAGATACTGTCAACTGTAGTGTTGGAGTGCTGGCTGAAGGGTCAGTCAGAGCTACACCAGTCCCAGCCTCTTCTAGCAGGAAACACTGTAAACCATGGCGTAGGAACACTGGCTGTGTGTGTGTGTGTGTGTGTGTGTGTGTGTGTGTGTGTGGTAACTCACAGTTACTTCAGTACTTGCCCCCCGAAGCGGAGGTCACTGTAGCCAGTGATGTAGTAGTGCTGGCTGGGGTGAGCTCACTGCTACTGCAGATCCCAGTCCCAGCCTCTCCCAGGAGGTGTCACTTTATTGAACAGTACACTACCAGTATCTAACACAGAAAGCAATAAGTCAGATACTGGCAGTGTAGGGACTGTACAATAAAACAGAATTTGGATTTATATAGCACCTTTCATACACTCTTTATCCCAGAGTGTTTCGCTTGGTAAAACACTCTGGGATGCAGTGTGTATGAGAGGCACTATATAAATCCAAACTATGTTCTATTCTTCAGTTCCTGGAGTATCAGTCTCTGACTCATTACTTTGTAAAACACTTTGGGATACAGGGTGTATGAACGAAATTATATAAATCAAAATTATATTCTATAGAACCTGAACTACCGGCATCCAACTCATTCCTTTGTAAAGCACTTTTGGATATAGTATATATGAAAGGCACCATATAAATCCAAATGATATTTTATTCTACAGTCCCTGCACTATCAGTATGTAACTCATTGCTTTGTAAAGCATTTTGCACTGCGGATATTTTAAAGTCACTGTAGAAATTCAACTTCCTTACCTTTTCTGGTTCTTTTTGTAAATAACTCAGGAATAAATCTGGAATCTGGGGATGGAGGTCGGAGAAATCGGAAGTTATCAGCGGCTACGAAGCCAAGGTAAGCTCATTATAGATCCAGGGACAAATCGGAGCACTCCAGTCCCCTGCACGTGAGGCATTCTTATTCTGTACAGAATGTCTCACACATAGCTACTCTGGAAACAGGTTTGTTTGAGGAAGGATTTAAAAATTTTTCATATATTCCTTGTCGCTCTAGCCGGAGGAGCCTAGGGGGATAAGCAGAGTTTAGAACAAACAAATTACGACAAAGACATGCGGGATAGCCGTATTATGAGGAGTGCTCTTTGCTCCTTTTAATTATTTCAGATTGAAACTGAATGATAAACCAAACCCAAGACATGGGACAAGAGGGCATCTTGCAAGATGGACGAAAATATAGAATCACATGGTATTGGTGCGACGTGTTTACCGTAATGTGCATGACTGCATTAAAGGAACAGAAATAAAAAATAGTCATGGGTTCAGCCATCAGGACTTCTTCAAGAAAAAGCTTATCTTAAAAAAATTGTGTGTGTTTTCTGTGTATCTGGTATATTTTGTCTGTCTGTGTATACTGTGCTGCTTGCGTATGCGGGTCTGTGTGTGGTGTGTCTGTTACTGTCTGCATGTGTGTGCTTTTGTCTGTCTCTCTGTGGTGTATTTTGTCTGTTTCTGTGTGTGTGTGTGTGTGTGTGTGTGTGTGTGTGTGTGTGTGTGTGTGGTGCGCGCATGCATGCCTGCATGTGGGAGGGTTCTGCATGAAGTGTGTATGGAAGTTTTTTTTTTGTGTCTGTATACGTGTGGTGGGGTGGGGTGTGTGTGTGTGTGTGTGAGCACACGTGGAGGATTTTTGTGTTTGTTTTTGTCTGTATGTGTAGTGTGACCCAGGTGACAAAGTGTGTATACATGCATGTGCGTACGCCAATCCCTGTGCCCTACAGTGACCCTTCCCGCCTTTATTTACTTTGCAGGTTTTCAGCGCCTGTAATGTAGAACTTGTGACGAAGACAAGGACGGAACACCTGTCTGACCAGGATAAATCTAGAAGCAAAGGTGAGAGCTGGAAAAGGGTCACAATCTGGGGAGGGGTGGAGTATGTTTCTTGCCTTGTGTGTCAATGTCACATTAATTCATTTGTGGGTTTTGACTCTGACAGTTGCCATCAGTGGGCATTACAGATGGGAAAATTGCCCAGATAAACTCAGCACATACACAAAGAATGACGGAAGAAGACCACCAATGGTCCATCCAGTCTGTTCTAGTTCCCTGTTTCGCCCTGGGACCTACTGTCCCTCCAGGCTCTTAACCCTCCCCATTCTTCCCACATTCCCCTCCTAGCATCTGCCACCCTGAGCAACCACTATACAATTCATTCTATCGCAACCGAGCTTGAACCTACCAACAATTTTAGCACCAACCAGTTTGGCAGGCAGACTGTTCCATGGCTCTACCACCCTTTCTGTAAAATAATACTTCCTTGTGTTCCTTCTGAGCCTCTCTCCTGTCAGTTTCCACTCATGTCCACATGACCTGAACTAGTATTCAAGCTTAAATATTTCCCTGGAGCTCACCTTATTAATTCCTTTTAGGAACTTGAAGGTCTCTATCATATCTCCCTTCTCGTCACCAGCAAGTACCTCTTCAGTGCCTTGAGGCGCTCCTCACAGGACCTGTCCTGTTGGCCTTGAGTAATTTGTGTTATTCAACATTGCACCATCTCCAGCCTGGCTCTCTCCTTCCTGAGGTGAGAACTCCAGAACTGGGTGCAGTGCTCCAGGTGTGGCCCGACCAAGGATCTATATAGAGGAAGTACTGCCTCTTCCCTTCTGCTATCAGTACCCCTCCTGATACATCCCAGCATCCTACTCACTTTGCTTATGCCTTGTTGCACTGACTCCAGTGTTTCAGGGAGTCACTGATGATAACTTCAAGATCCGTGCCTCAGCCGTAGAGCTAAGTCTCATCCCAGCCACCCAGTACAACAACCAAGGTGCGGTATTTTGCACTTTCTGGTGTTGTTTCAACTGCCAAACCTCAGACCACCCCTCTAGATTTCATACATTGGTCTGCATCTCCCTGATTCCATCGTTGATATCCACCCTCCCACAGAGTTTAGCATCATCTGCAAAGAGACAGCCTGCGCCGGATACTTCACTAGTGTTGCTAATGAACATATTGAAGAGGATCGATCCCTGAACTGATCCCTGTGGTACCCCACTTGTGACCTACCTCTCTGCTGACTTGACCCAGTTGACTATAACCCTCTGCTGTGTCCCCTTTAGCCAGTTACCTACCCAGTTTACTATGACCTTAGCCGCACCCAGATCTTCCAACTTCTTCAGCAAGCATCTGTGAGGCACATAGTTGAAAGCCTTGCTGAAGTTGAGGCAGAGTAAATCCATGACGTGGCCCCATCCAGTACCCTTATCACCCAGTCAAAGAAGACTAACAGGTTAGTCTGACAAGACCTCCCTGCCATGAATCTGTGCTGTTCACTATCCTGGAGCCCACTGCTGTCCAGTAGTCCACAAGGTCCTCTTTGACCAGTGAGTCCATCAGCTTCCCCACGATAGAGGTAAGACTGACAGGACTGTAGTTCCCCGCATATTCATTGCCCCCCGCTCCCACCACTTATGGAGTAGAATTACGTCACCCTCCAGTCCTGTAGAACTACAGCTGTCATTAGAGAGCTACTGAATGGACCTACCAGAGGTTCAGACAGTTCTGCTGCCAGCTCCCTGAGTAACCTCTGATGCAACCCACCTGGTCCCCTGACCTTATGTCTTTTCAGTGCTGCCAACTCTTTCTGGATCCTTTCATTTCTAAACATTGGCTGCCTCATCTCCGGGACCCCCTCTGTAGTAAAAACTGAGCTAAAGTAATCATTAAGGACAGTGGCCTTTTGCCCGTCCTCCTCTGTCACCCTTCCCCTGGCTAAATTTACGATTCCCTCTCCTTTTCCCCCAAATATATCAGAAGAATCTTTTTTCTCCACTCCTGACCTCCTCTGCAATATGCAGCTCTGTGTCTGTGGTTGCCTCCCTAATCACCCTCCTTGCCTCTGTATTTGTATGCATTCTCCCCATTCCTCCTGCCCTTGCCTTTCTTTATACTCATAAAAGGCTTTTAAAGACGTTTTTCTTTGCCCACACCACTTCCCGAGAACCATAACGGTCTCGTAAACCTGTTCTTTTTGGTTATGGTTCTCATGCTTGACTTAGATGCCACTTAGAGGCAACCAGCGCCCTATTTCACTTCTCCCTTCACTTGCCAAGGTTCAAGAGTCCCTAGTCCTCTCTAGGCTAAATGATTTTCTCCTGGCTTCTAACACTCTATCCCCTGTCCAGTCAGGGTACAAGAAGTATCACTCTACCTCTACTTCCCTTCTACGCTTTAAGGATGCCATCTACTCTGCCATGGATCTGATCACCTCGGTCATCTTTATTGACTTCGCAAAGGCCTTCGACTCCGTGTCCCACCCTCTTCTCCTTGATAAACTTAGCGCCTTGGACCTTTCTCCATCTTCTGTGTCCTGGTTTAGATCCTATCTGATGGACTGCTCTCAATCTGTAAAAGTCAGCAATGCCCTATCCTCCCCCTTCCCTATAGGTGCCAGCATACTGCAAGGTTCGATCCTTGGGCCTGTTCTGTCTTCGTTCATTAATAACCTCCCCTCAGCATGCTCCGATGCCAAGATCCACATGTATGCGGATGACACCGTCCTCTTCCTTTCCAGCTCTTCCTTCTCAGCCATCCAAACCCCCCCCCCCAAACACAAAATGTTGTTTCCATTGTTACCTAATAGTTTAACGCTAACTCTAAAACGAAATGTTAAAAAAACTGCTGCAATGACTTTCGGTACCAAGCAAAAACTGGCCAAGCTTCATGCCCTACTCTCCTCTCCGGAGCGTCCACTCGCCTTGACAATGTCCTCACCTACAAGTACCTTGGTGCTTGGCTCAGTCCTTCCCTCCCTCGATTTCTCATCCCACTTCAGCACTCTTCACTCGAAACTGTGACCTTAACTAGGACTACTCTGCCGACATAAGACTAGCCTTCCCCTCTGTTAGGCGTAACCTACTGGTCAAATGGATCCTCCCTGCCTTTGATTACGCTGACGTTGTTTTCAGCGCTGCCCCGCAACCTCCCTCTCTAAACCTGATGTGCTCTACCACACCTTCTGCAGGTTTGCCTCAGACTCTCCCCATCTGAATCACCACTACGACCTCTACTCCTCCCAGTCCATCCAATCCCTCTCCTAGAGATGCTTTCCCATTGCACCACCTTAATATCTAAATTCTGGTTTGGGACTCTCCTACATACCTTGCCTCTCTCCCTCAAACTGGCACCCCTCCCGTAACTCCACGAGGCCAATCAGTGCCCGCTCATCTCTCCCATGTCCGCACTGGACAGCAACTGGCCTTCTCCTATAGGCTTCTTCCATCTGCAACAGCATTCCCCCAAACCTGCCTCACTCCCTCTTTTCCTGACCTTAAGCGCTTACTCAGACCCTCCCCTTCCACATTCTGCACCTGTCCTCCCCCCAATGCTCCTTCTCCCTCTGCCCCTAACTTGCTTCCTCTTTTCTTCATCTTTGCTTCAGCAGGCTTTACTCCGTCTCTGTGTCAGCAATCTCCCTTTTGTCTTACCCCGTATAGCTGATCCCCTACTGTTACCCTGCTGGATTACTTATACAACCCCTATTGTGTATGTTGTGTATGTAACCCCTAGGTGGTGCTATCCCAAGGGCTACTACCCCTGCCTGCATGGCTAGTAGCAGGTTAAGGGGCCTGAGTTCTGAAATGGGTGCCTCCACCCGGAGGTCAGGGTTTTGTAGTGGTCAAACTAACCTGGGCACAGCCCTCCGGGACACTGTAACCTCCCTCTTTCCCTTCTAGTGGCCTGAGCAATATACGATAATCACTTTCACAGTACCCCTTGTACACCATACCAGTACCCACACTGTTTGCACTTACCATCAGGGCTTGTTCCTCTGACTTGACCCGGGGGACTCCCTGTAAAACAAGGTTATGCACGATGCATAGCAGCAGTACAGTACTCTTGGCACAACCTGGAACCACAGTCAGGTTAAATGCAGCAAAAAAGTCAGATCTGATTTATTCAGGGGACTTGAACAAGGAAGGGGCGTGATCAGGTTGATTGGCTTAAAGGCTATATTAATCAAACAGTTATGCATGCGCTTTAAGTCCCCACACAGTCACACACGCTCTGGGTACCCAGGTAGGAAAATGGTGGGCTAGCCAGGAACGTTGCAGCTGGTTGGGGTCCTGTGATGGAAGAAAGCAACATGCACAACACACACTACTTGTAATCCAGAGCCGGAGGGCTCAGTTCATGAAAGAAAAAGCAACAAGACAATCAGATGGCAACACTTTTAGATTTAGCTGTTGTTGCAGGGAGCTATCCTGATGTTTACTCATGATACCCAGTACAGGACACAGGCAGGATGAAATTGAGACTGCAGGTTGTTGAGCTGGAGCGCCAGGAGAAGCAGGGCCTACACGAATCACCAAGGCATCATTTCTGTTGAAGTGTTGAGCAAGGGGCTGATCCCCAGGCAGGTCTCTCGCCGATGGCTTTCTCTGTGCAGTGGGTAGTCTGACTGGGCCAGCGTGCCAAGGCCCAGGCGAAATGGCAATTAATTCAGATTCAGTCCGTTGGAGCTGGATGCAGCCTCCAGCAAGCAGAACACAGTTCAACACAGTGAGGAACCAAATCATGACCCACTAACAGCACACAGCACATTTACATGTAAGAAATTCCACTATACCAGGCAGATTGCTTTGTATCACGCCAGCAGCTAGCAGAACACAGTTCAGCACACAGTGGGGAACCAAATCACGACCCACTAACAGCACACAGCACATTTACATGTAAGAAATTTCACTATACCAGGCAGATTGCTATCTATCACACCAGCAGCGAGCAGAACACAGTTCAACACACAGTGGGGAACCAAATCACGACCCACTAATAGCACACAGTACATTTACATGTAAGAAATTCCACTATACCAGGCAGTTTGCTATCCAGTCGCAATTACAGAGTCTCTGTACAAACCGGGAGTTCAGAGGTGGCTAGAATTCCTGACAGGCCGATCACATTCAGCAAAACTTCGGTCTTCTTCAGGTTAAAGCTTGGTCACAGTCCGGTGGCTTAAATAGTTCTCACAACTTGGATTCAGTCCTAATAAACTCTGTTTTCCCTCTCGGGGACAGCAGGCAGACAGGCAGGCCAAAACTCAGCCCTTTCACAGTTCTCCCATGCAGGGGTGTAGCCAGAGATTTCAGATCTGCACACCAAGTGGACTCACTGCTACCCTTCCCCCACTTGTTAGGGTGTGCTACCCCCCCCCCACCTGGGTGTAGCCAGACAATACACAAATGTACACCAGGACTGTGTTTGTTTCCTCATTTGGCACAATAAATACAACTTTTGAATATCATGACGATGGTTATTGCCATGCATGGGTAAATACAAATGCCATTCATTGCTCCCCAAGACACCCACATATCAGCCCAGAACCTGTAAAATTGTATTGTCCTTGGGATGCAAAGACAGTATTAGTGACCAGTCCTTCTAGTTTTGACTCCTATGAATAAAATTACAGAAAGGTTCAGCATTTTCTTTGTTAGTTTTCACGGAAAAGGGAAGCAGTTCAGAGCATATTTGCTACCCCCTTAAATAAAATTGCACACCATGGAGTACTTGGAGTATGCCTGGTTACACCCATGCTCCCATGCAAAACTAAACAGAACTGCTGCTCAAATCACTTGAGCTGTTACTCATTTCACTTCCCAACTCAGAACTAACTGAAAACTGCAAGCAGTCTGGGAATTTCCCCAAGATCCAAAAGGTCCAGTTGGCTGATCTGTCAGTCACAACAAGGGCTCCCCCTTCAGGTTCATTTAGGTACCAAAATGCAAAAACTACAATTCCTACAAGTTTTGACCCCATCAAGCCCCTGTAGTCAGGCTCCATTTTAGAGTCCCAACAATACTGATTGGCCCATTCTGACAGTCCTGGGCCAAGTTGGTGGAGAGGAACAGAACAGTCCTTGCTGCAAAGAAAACAGGTTAGAACAAACTGCAATATTATCATCACTCTAATAGATATTCAGCAAATAAGCACATCTTGTAACAGAGCTCCCTCTGCGCAAATAGCGATGGCAGAATGGAGCAATTATCTGGCAGCCCAGGCGGGGCTTGAGCATAGAAACACTCGTCCCCTCCCAGATTAATTATAACTGCAATCCAGGCAGCTCTTAAAGAGACAGTACACAGATGCTATACAGGCACTATCTGGCAATACATTTAAACTGCTAAAACACAGAACGCCAGCCTGGCAGTGAGCATTTAGGCAAGCTCAAGGAAGACTTTTTGGGAACCCCCATTTGTAGGGGGTGTTAAATGTATATTCATATATTGTATTATATTGTATTATAATTGTAAATACTTACTGTTCATCACATGTATTTGTCACTTGTATGACTGATTTTATGTATACTGTGTTACCATGTAACTTATTCCTTCTTTTTGTTATCTTCTGCATTGAACCCCTCCCCCGGGTCGCATCTGGAAACGAGCCCTGCTCATGGTGCCTTTCCCAGTTGTCAAATTTTAAATAAATAAATAAATAAAAATGTCTCGAGAACAGCTCTTGTAATTACCTTCCATCTCTCTTCCACCCCCCACTCCGTTTCTGCCCATCTAACTTTTCCCTGACCAGCTCCCTCAGCCTGTTGAAGTCCGGCCTTCTGAAATCCAGGACTTCAGCTCTTGATTGGGGTTTTCCGGACTCAAGGAAAAGTTCAAATCAAATGGAGTTATCATCAGCATTCCCCAGTGGCTCCCCGGTCCTCACAGTTTCAGTCAACTCTGAGCTGGTGAGCACTACATCGAGAACTGCAGACTGCCTGGTATGTTCCTTAACTAGCTGTACCAGCAGACAGTCCAGGAAGACATTCAGCAGTGCCTAACATCTGGTGCTCCTAGCCACTGGAGTATCCCAGTTGATGTCTGGCAGGTTCTGATCACCCACCGCCACTGCTTCCTTCTTTGCCACCCCTCTTTCAGGTTCTTTCCTGAGCTCTTGAGCTCTCTGTTTCTCTCTTCCCCTTGCCCTGTAGGTCTCTAGATCACCCTCCAGCACAGTTGCTTGCCTGAGGATGCCATGAGATGCACCCACAGTGACACAGGCTCTCCATTACTACCCATGATGCACTTCCACCTTCTGCCACCTCAGTGCTCTCTGTGACAAAAAGGGCTACTCCCCCCCTACCTGTTCCTCTATCCCTCCTTACAGTGAGTACTTGGGGACTTTCAGGTCCCAGTCATTATTTTCTGAAGCCCACGTTTCTGTGATGGAGACTAGGTTCACCTCAGTGTCTACCACCGGCGCCCGGATGGCACTGATTTTGTTACCCAGGCTCCTGGCATTAAGGAATACCCTCTTCCATCTGACTCCTGATCCTCCATTGCTACTGCCCTTGTGCTTTCCCTGTCCTCTCGTCCATTTGTGTTTTTTCTTTGGTGTTTGCACACTTTGCATTACCCCTCTCTGATGTCACCTCACCTAGTCCAGTTCGAGCCACAACCCCGTTTGCACCTGCTGTGCTCTTTACAAGCCCCCAGATGTGGGGGAGCACTAGCCAGGATCCCCGTCCTCTCTCCTGCCACCATGGTTTCCCTGGTTCCAGTCTCCCCTGCAGTCAGTTTAAATGTCTGATACAGACTTAAAACATCTGCCCCAGCACACAGGCCCCCTCTCTCGTCAGGTGACATCTGTCACTCTTAAAGAGTCTCCTATCCCAGAAGTCCCCCCAATCCCCTCACAAAGTGGTACCTCTTCTCCTGACACCACACCCTAAGCCACCTGTTAAACTCCTTAATTACATCGCTCCTTATCTTATCCTACTTCCCCTCCTTGCACCACACAGGGAGAACTTCAGAAATGGCCAGGGAGGATGAGTGTGCTATCAGTCTGTCCCTAAGTCTACAGAAGTTCCTCGGCACTATCTTTATTGACTGGCTCACCAGATCATTGGTAGCCAGATGTATTAGCACCCCCCTAGCACCCCCTGCTCCCTCTCCATCATGCTCCCTATCCTGTTTAAATCCCTGATGGCCAATGCACCAGAAAGGTACCTTTGCATTCCCCTCCCATTCCAATCCACTCTCGCCACCTCTGTAATCACTGAGTCCCCAACCACAACAAATGCACTTATGATGTTGCGTTACAAAACAAACACAAATTAAAAACTGAAAATAAAAAAAAAACTGTAGAAATTAGCAGCCCAGAGAGCTCCTTAAACAACAGATAAGATAACAACAACACAGCATTTACAGGCTGCCACAACAGATCAGCAAATCCAAAAGATACGACACATAAAAAAAACAGAGAAGGCTCAATAAAATCTGACATACTATTGTGTATTAGGCATATATCGCTAGAAAAACTTAACACACACACAAAAAAAACAGCCGGCAATGCAGCAAGAATGTCCAGAAATGACATCTAGGTCCTCCAGCTCAGACACCACTAAAGGCACACACAGAAATTGTTAACAAAAATACAGCAATGAAATTAACTACATCAGATTAAACCAATCACAAAAGAAATGTGATGACTGTTCTGACTCCCAACCCCCAACCAACATTTACCAAATAAATTGGACACCTTCCTGGAGAAAACAGTATCCTCCGTCACAATCACCACAATTGACATGAATGAAAAATATTTGAAATTTGAAAAATACTGCAAATGGACTTGGCTTAGAGAGCTCCTTACAAGCACAGCCACTCCGCCACTGCCAGAATTCTAGAACCAACCTTCCAGAACCAGTACCATTATTTGAAAAGGAACTTATCAGAACTTGTTTATATCCAGGAGCCAGAGGGCGGGGAGGCTGAACATCCAGGGACCACTCCTTTTCTGAGGGGGACTGCAGCTCAGTACTGATTGACCCCAGGCGGAGGCCTGGGGTAAATGCAAAGTGCCCATCCATGTAACGAGGGAGAGGCGTGGCAGGCATCTGCGCATGTCACGCCCAATACAGAACTAGGAAAATGGCTCCCTGCACTCCAGGGAGGCAGAGAACCCTGGCTCAGATACATGGCTCCCTTGCCTGGGCTGGACTGGTGCCTTGATGAACAGAAGATGTTCGGGGTGTATGGGCTCCACCTTATCCCCACCTGGGGGGCAGACCATGGCTACATTTAGTTGTTTAACCAGGAGTAGCACATGGAAGGACTGCCGTGGGCTCCAGGTAAGAAGGGGCAGGACAGACGCCATAGGTGACTCCCGAGGCAGCGGAGTGCAGGGGGCAGGGGGGAGCATAAAAAGAAAGTACAAAAAAAGGAACTTGTTTTTATGTTCTGATAAAGTCCTCCAGGGGCACCTGATGAAGGGACCTATGGGGCCCCAAAAGCTTCTGTACACCATCTTTGTACAAGATATATGTTGGCCCAGTGGAAGACATCACACTATCCAGTGACTCCTGTTTTCCGAGAACCAACTTGGATTCCAACTTTATTTCCCATGGAATGTTCAAAAATGATTATTTTATTTAGTTTTTGCCTAATGTGTTTCCCCTCCTCCATGGCAGCCCACTCCTTCTGGCCTCCAACTTCTATCTCATTCTGCCAGACTCACCCCGTGCTGTCAAAAACAGTGCCTCCACAGCCAGCCCATTGCCACAGGAGTAGCGCTACTGCTTGTGATACCCGTGACCTGGGTTCAGGGGAGGATCGAGCATCCCAGAGAACATTTTCTTTCTCAGTGGAGGGTGGGTTCATGTCCTCCGCTGCAATACTGCCTCCTGGGTGACCACAGGTGGCAGTGGAGCTGGAAAGCCAAGGGTGGGTGGGACTCCACTGACGTCAGAAAATCAGGATGCTCCGCGTGAGCACATATCCCTTGACGTCCTCGCAAGTGGAGCCTCAGGGAGGAATGGAACAAAGGAAAATAGCCCTGCTCGAACCCTGGTATATCCAGTGCTGAACCCAGTTAATTGCAGACCCACCTGATGAAGCATGGTGAGTTTGGGGGGGAGGGGGAGTATATTCCCTGAGGGTTACCAAGGCATCATGGAGGAGGGCATCTCACTCAGGTTGGGTACCTACCAGATCACCATGGGGACTGGAGGGCATTGGGAGTCTGTGGTACGAGGGCATGGAAAAAACAGATAAAAAAATGATATTGCTTCAGACCTCCAGCCACTGCATCCTGAGGACCCGTGTCTCCTTGCTGAGGGCCTTCCCATGGCCCAAAGGAGAAATGGCACTGCAGGGGACCAGTATCTCCCCACTGAGGACCAGTGATTCCCTCCCGGGGATCCAGGAGCCAATGTCTCGCTCCCAGGGACCAGTGTCTCCCTCCTATGGGCCACTGTCTCCCTCCCATGCGCCAGTGTCTTCTTGCCAGGGATCAGTGTCTACCTCTCAGAGACCAATGTCTCCCTCCTGGGAACCAGTGTTTCCCTCCCAGGGACTAGTGTCTCCCTGGCAGAGCCTTCCCATGGCCCAGAGGAAGAACAGCATTGCATGTGACTAGTGTCTCCCCGCTGGGGGCATTCCCACAGTCCAAGGGAGGAATGGATTTGCAGGGGACCAGTGTCTCCCTGCTGTGGGCTTCCCATGGCCCAGGGGAAGAATGGTGTTGCAGGGTTGTTGACTAGAGGGGCACTTCTGAGATGTGCCAGGAGTCTGTTGGCATGGTGGATGGCGATACAGTTATCCAGCACTGCCACCTCTCTTTCTCCATCCTCCTGTTGACTCACGCACACTGCGGCAGGCCTGGTTGGGGGGGATGTCTGACAGCATGTGGTCACCCACAGCATCTGTAGCACCGTCGCCACATAGCGATGCAATGTGCATCCCTTCCATGGGCAGAGTGTTCAAGGACACTTTGACCCCCCTGCTGTCAACATCCAGATTACTTTTTTCAAATTAATTATCTTTGCATCACAGTGTTCTTCCCAGCAGATCTTCGCCCAGCCAGAAACTTCACACCACAGTGTTCTCCCCAACAGATCTTTGCTCAGCCAGAAACTTCACACCACAGTGTTCTCCCAACAGATCTTCACCCAGCTCGAAACTTCGCAACACAGAGTACTCCCCCAACAGATTTTCACCCAGCCAGAAACTTCACACCACAAAGTACTCCCCCAACAGTTCTTCACCCAGCCACAAACTTTGCACCACAAAGTACTCCCCCAACTGATCTTCACCCAGTTAGAAACTTTGCACCACAGAGTACTCCCCAACAGATCTTCACCCAGCCAGAAACGTCGCACCACAAAATACTCCCCCAACAGATCTTCATCTAGCAGAAACTTTGCACCAGAGTACTCCCCAACAGATCTTCACTCAGACAGAAACTTCGCACCACAAAATACTCCCCCAACAGATCTTCATCTAGCAGAAACTTTGCACCAGGGTACTCCCCAACAGATCTTCACCCAGACAGAAACTTCGCACCACAAAATACTCCCCCAACAGATCTTCATCTAGCAGAAACTTTGCACCAGAGTACTCCCCAACAGATCTTCACCCAGCCAGAAACTTCGCACCACAAAATACTCCCCCAACAGATCTTCGCCTAGCTAGAAACTTTGCATCAGAGTACTCCTCAACAGATCTTCACCCAGCCAGAAACTTCGCACCACAAAATACTCCCCCAACAGATCTTCACGTAGCTAAAAACTTTGCACTATGGAGTACTCCTCCAACAGATTTTCACCCAGCCAGAAACTTCACACCACAAAAAACTCCCCCAACAGTTCTTCACCCAGCCACAAACTTTGCACCACAAAGTACTCCCCCAACTGATCTTCACCCAGTTAGAAACTTCGCACCACAGAGTACTCCCCCAACAAATCTTCACCCAGCCAGAAACTTCGAACCACAAAGTACTCCCCAACAGATCTTCACCCAGCCAGAAACTTCGCGCCACAGAGTACTCCCCCAACATATCTTCGCCCAGCCAGAAGCTTGGCACCGCAAAATACTCCAACAGATCTTCATCTCGCTAGAAACTTTGCACCACAGAGTACTCTCCAACTGCTCTTTGCCCAGCCAGAAACTTCGCACCACAAAGTACTCCTCCAACAGATTTTCACCTAGCTAGAAACGTCGCAGCACAAAATTCTCCCCAACTGATCTTCGCCCAGCTAGAAGCTTTGCACCAGAGTGCTCTCCCAACAGATTTTCACCTAGCTAGAAACTTCACAGCACAAAATACTCTCCCAACTGATTTTCACCCAGCTAGAAGCTTTGCACCACAGAATACTCCCCAAACAGATCTTTGCCTAACCAGAAACTTTAGTCATTTTGAACGGCATAACTACATTAAGAAGAAAGCATGGCTGACGTAGGATTTCAGTGTGTTATGCCTTTAAATGGGAGGTAAGAGTCTGCATGCCAGCGCAGTGGTAGTGATATTGCTAGCAGAGCCAATGATCTGGGTTTGGGAGCAAACTCAGGGGAATCGGAGGGTGGGCTGCAGGCAGAAGGATGAGCGTCCAATGGAATGCTCTTCTTCTCTGAGGAGGGAGGGACCTGGCGCCTGGCAACATACCGACCCCTAGTGATAGCTAGCGGTGCCTGGGACCAGTGCAGACTTCTGCACGTCAGGAGTGGAACACACCTGACATGCGCTGGTGTCATTGTATGTCTGCCTCCACCAGGGACAACACAAAACAGAAAATCCCTCAGTACTACACACCATGTAATTGGGAGCCTTCCAAGGCTCGCATCTCCAGAATATCACCCGGTCTGACTCAGTGGAGACCAAGGTCTTTCCACTTGCCCCTGGGGAGGCCCCACTGTGAGGGGTAAGTGACGGGTATCCCCATATAGGCTGATCTGTACGATACCAGGTAGGGCGTCGGAGAGTCTCGGGGTTGACATGGAGTATATCCCCACCAACAACAGGATGCAATAAACGGAGTTAACAAAATAAAAAGTGAGTTGTAAAACCACCACAAGATGGCAGCAAAGGAAAAGGAAGAGAAATATCCCACCTATAGTATATACAGGAGGCAGTGTGGTTAAGTGGTTAGAGCACTGGTGTCGGAACCAGGAGGTCACAGCCTCACGCCTCACCAGAGCTAAATACCCACTGTGTGACCTTTGTAAATCTAATGTAAGGGGCATGAGACACTCAGCTATGCCTTGTGCCTCATGAACCTTAAGGGTAAGTTTGATGATAATCCACCCCCTGGTCATGCCTTCATGCTTAAATCTTTCTCTTTCTATAGCTTTATGGTGTTAATATTTTTTATTGTGTTCTTTTTGTGTAATGTTCTGTGGTTGTCATTCTGTGGTTTATTAGCATCTAGTTTTGTTTTAAGGGTTATGAAAGAAGTCTATTATATGAATAAGGAAGTACTGATGGGTTTAAAATGATCACATTTTTCTTTGTGAAAACACTACTCACATCTGTGTCTGTCCCAAGTCCTTCTCCATTTCACACTCACTCCCTTCTTTTCTCCCCTCTCTCCCACTCCCTCGTGTCCTCCCACTGCCATTTCTCTCGCCACTGCCTGCTCTCCCATAATCTGTTGCTCTGCAGCACTGCCCTGACCACCACTCTCGCTCCACGTCTGCGGGTGGTATTCGCTCATTTTTATAATGTATTTGTGCTACTGTGTGTCTTTGTGCCAATGACCTTTACTCTGTTTATACATTCTCTTCAGTACCCTGACCACTCAACTGAACAAGTAATGCCAAAGAAACGAACAAAGGGCCATGCAGAAACCCACGAGCCTCACTGCAGAAATTAAGTGCGAAGTACAGCAGAGAACTAGGGGCTCTAGCCAGGATGCACTCAGAAATGAGCTGTTCCCAGCACAGTGTGTACTACTGTACAGATATTTTATATACACACACATATGGACACACACACACACACACACACACACACACACACGTGTCACACCACACACAGACACACACATATACATACAGACAGACACAAGGACGGAAAGACACACACACACACACACACACACACACACACACTCATGGGTCACACCACACACAGACACATGCATACACATACAGACAGACACAAGGACAGACACACACATGCACACTCTATTTTCAATTGGTTGATGTAACTATGAGCTATTCACCGTAAGTGTTTCTCGGAACTGATAATATGTATGCACAGCAGATCTAGTAAGTGGGAACTAGTGTTGCTGGAATAGTTTCCTACCGGGTCGGATACCATTGAATACTAGCATTTTGGTCGGATATCAGAAAGCCTCGGATTGCACAGACATCCGACCAAGGATCCAACCTCCTAGGATCCACTATAAGTATCCAAGTTACTTATGGATCTGACCAGTATCTGATGGGTCCAGCCATCGATTCCAGATATCCAGCCATTGGTTCCAGGTATCCAACAATTGATTCCAGATATCCGATCATCAGTTCCAGGTATCCAACCATTGGTTCCAGGTATCCGACCATCGGTTCCAGGTATCCAACCATCAGATCCAACTATCTGAGGTTGGATCCGAGCTCAGATCCACAATTATCTGACTCTGGATCCAAAGTCTGACTTTGGTTGGATTACAATCTAATTCAGAGGTGGGTACCATCACAATCTGAGGGAGGTGATGAAATCCACAAAAGTGCTAACCAACCACCACTAGTGGCTTGGGGGCTGATATTTGAACCCTAGACCCAAGGCTCGTGAGGCAGGGACAGAGTCAGCTCAGCCAAAAGAGGGGCCCTGTAAATGTCTGGGTACTGCTGAGCCATGTTTATACCCCTGAAGCCATCCGACAGCAAGAGGCATTCACTCTGGTAATGTTTTCCCATGGGAGAGCAAGTACTTCAGGGAGCCAGTCTGAGCCACATTCACTTCATTTCGGAGTGAGGCTGCCTCATGAAGTACTATTCCTAACGTGACTCAGATTTGCTATCGCTACCTGACTGGCCTCTTGTGTGACACACACTCAACATGTATGCAAGCCTAGGGACTGCAATTTGAAAGCACAGTTACAGCGTTTAAAATCCAGGTGTAAAAAAACAAACAAAAAAAACCCAACATGACTAACTCTTTCTGCATACATAGATATATAAGTAAATATATATATCTGTCTGTCTGTCTACAGACAGTATCTGTCTCTCTGTCTATCTTCCATCTGTCTATCTACAGACAGTATCTATCTAGCTAGCTAGCTGTCTATCTGTGTACATACTGTATCTATCTATCTATCTATCTATCATATGTGTATATGTGTGTGTGTGTATATGTGTCTGTGTGTGTCTGGGTATGTAGTCACTCTTAGGGCTGGGAATCATGAAGAGTTGATGTAAATACAATAAACAGAAAATAAACCATGCCCCAGCCCCACAGCCCCATACCTGCAGCTCCCCTTTGCACCCCGTGCTCACCAGGACTGATTTTTTTTGTGTTTCAGGTACTAAAACACCACTGCAGTCATTCCTGGGGTTGGCTGAACAGCATGTCTCTAATAACGGGGTAAGTGGGGTGCTGTAGGTTGTATGGTCATCGTCTGTCATGGAGTCCGTACCTATATGTTCCATCCAGCACCGAGTATCGGCTATGACAGGATGTCCTGCTATAATAGATCAGAGGTAATGCAGACCTGTCTCAGTCTTGTAGGTTCCCAGATGCGCTGCTGTAATATAACAGAGGTAATGCAGTCCTGTAGGTCCTTGGATGTCCTGTTGTAATGTAGCAGAGGTAACGCAGTCCTGTCTCAGTGCTGTAGGTTCCCAGATGCGCTGCTGTAATATAACAGAGGTAATGTAGTCCTGTCTCAGTCCTGTAGGTCCTTGGATGTCCTGTTGTAATGTAGCAGAGGTAACGCAGTCCTGTCTCAGTGCTGTAGGTTACTGGATGCCCTGTTGTAATATAACAGAGGTAATGCAGCCCTGTCTCAGTGCTGTAGGTTCCTGGATGCCCTGCTGTAATATAACAGAGGTAACACAGTCCTGTCTCAGTGCTGTAGGTTCCTGGATGCCCTGCTGTAATATAGCAGAGGTAACGCAGTCCTGTCTCAGTGCTGTAGGTTCCTGGATGCCCTGCTGTAATATAACAGAGGTAACGCAGTCCTATCTCAGTGCTGTAGGTTCCTGGATGCCCTGCTGTAATATAACAGAGGTAACGCAGTCCTGTCTCAGTGCTGTAGGTTCCTGGATGCCCTGCTGTAATATAGCAGAGGTAACGCAGTCCTGTCTAAGTGCTGTAGGTTCCTGGATGCCCTGCTGTAATATAACAGAGGTAACGCAGTCCTGTCTCAGTGCTGTAGGTTCCTGGATGCCCTGCTGTAATGGTTCCTGGATGCCCTGCTGTAATGTAACAGAGGTAACGCAGTCCTGTCTCAGTGCTGTAGGTTCCTGGATGCCCTGCTGTAATGTAACAGAGGTAACGCAGTCCTGTCTCAGTGCTGTAGGTTCCTGGATGCCCTGCTGTAATATAGCAGAGGTAATGCAGTCCTGTCTCAGTGCTGTAGGTTCCTGGATGCCCTGCTGTAATATAGCAGAGGTAACGCAGTCCTGTCTCAGTGCTGTAGGTTCCTGGATGCCCTGCTGTAATATAGCAGAGGTAACGCAGTCCTGTCTCAGTGCTGTAGGTTCCTGGATGCCCTGCTGTAATATAGCAGAGGTAACGCAGTCCTGTCTCAGTGCTGTAGGTTCCTGGATGCCCTGCTGTAATATAGCAGAGTAACGCAGTCCTGTCTCAGTGCTGTAGGTTCCTGGATGCCCTGCTGTAATATAGCAGAGGTAACGCAGTCCTGTCTCAGTGCTGTAGGTTCCTGGATGCCCTGCTGTAATATAGCAGAGGTAACGCAGTCCTGTCTCAGTGCTGTAGGTTCCTGGATGCCCTGCTGTAATATAGAAGAGGTACCGAGTCCTGTCTCAGTGCTGTAGGTTCCTGGATGCCCTGCTGTAATATAGCAGAGGTAACGCAGTCCTGTCTCAGTGCTGTAGGTTCCTGGATGCCCTGCTGTAATATAACAGAGGTAACGCAGTCCTGTCTCAGTGCTGTAGGTTCCTGGATGCCCTGCTGTAATATAACAGAGGTAACGTAGTCCTGTCTCAGTGCTGTAGGTTCCTGGATGCCCTGCTGTAATATAACAGAGGTAACGCAGTCCTGTCTCAGTGCTGTAGGTTTCTGGATGCCCTGCTGTAATATAACAGAGGTAACGCAGTCCTGTCTCAGTGCTGTAGGTTCCTGGATGCCCTGCTGTAATATAACAGAGGTAACGCAGTCCTGTCTCAGTGCTGTAGGTTCCTGGATGCCCTGCTGTAATGTAACAGAGGTAACGCAGTCCTGTCTCAGTGCTGTAGATTCCTGGATGCCCTGCTGTAATATAACAGAGGTAACGCAGTCCTGTCTCAGTGCTGTAGGTTCCTGGATGCCCTGCTGTAATGTAACAGAGGTAACGCAGTCCTGTCTCAGTGCTGTAGGTTCCTGGATGCCCTGCTGTAATGTAACAGAGGTAACGCAGTCCTGTCTCAGTGCTGTAGGTTCCTGGATGCCCTGCTGTAATGTAACAGAGGTAACGCAGTCCTGTCTCAGTGCTGTAGGTTCCTGGATGCCCTGCTGTAATGTAACAGAGGTAATGCAGTCCTGTCTCAGTGCTGTAGGTTCCTGGATACCCTGCTGTAATGTAACAGAGGTAACGCAGTCCTGTCTCAGTGCTGTAGGTTCCTGGATGCGCTGCTGTAATATAGCAGAGGTAACGCAGTCCTGTCTCAGTGCTGTAGGTTTCTGGATGCCCTGCTGTAATATAACAGAGGTAACATGAGTCCTGTCTCAGTGCTGTAGGTTCCTGGATGCCCTGCTGTAATATAACAGAGGTACATGATCCTGTCTCAGTGCTGTAGGTTCCTGGATGCCCTGCTGTAATATAGCAGAGTAGCAACGAGTCCTGTCTCAGTGCTGTAGGTTCCTGGATGCCCTGCTGTAATATAGCAGAGGTAACGCAGTCCTGTCTCAGTGCTGTAGGTTTCTGGATGCCCTGCTGTAATATAGCAGAGGTAATGCAGTCCTGTCTCAGTGCTGTAGGTTCCTGGATGCCCTGCTGTAATATAGCAGAGGTAACGCAGTCCTGTCTCAGTGCTGTAGGTTCCTGGATGCGCTGCTGTAATATAGCAGAGGTAACGCAGTCCTGTCTCAGTGCTGTAGGTTTCTGGATGCCCTGCTGTAATATAGCAGAGGTAACGCAGTCCTGTCTCAGTGCTGTAGGTTCCTGGATGCCCTGCTGTAATATAACAGAGGTAACGCAGTCCTGTCTCAGTGCTGTAGGTTCCTGGATGCCCTGCTGTAATATAACAGAGGTAACGCAGTCCTGTCTCAGTGCTGTAGGTTTCTGGATGCCCTGCTGTAATATGGCAGAGTAACGCAGGTCCTGTCTCAGTGCTGTAGGTTTCTGGATGCCCTGCTGTAATATAACAGAGGTAACGCAGTCCTGTCTCAGTGCTGTAGGTTCCTGGATGCCCTGCTGTAATATAACAGAGGTAACGCAGTCCTGTCTCAGTGCTGTAGGTTTCTGGATGCCCTGCTGTAATATGGCAGAGATAATGCAGTCCTGTCTCAGTGCTGTAGGTTCCCGGATGCCCTGCTGTAATATAACAGAGGTAATGCAGTCCTGTCTCAGTGCTGTAGGTTCCTGGATGCCCTGCTGTAATATAAAAGAGGTAATGCAGTCCTGTCTCAGTGCTGTAGGTTCCTGGATACCCTGCTGTAATATAGCAGAGGTAATGCAGTCCTGTCTCAGTGCTGTAGGTTCCTGGATACCCTGCTGTAATATAGCAGAGGTAACGCAGTCCTGTCTCAGTGCTGTAGGTTCCTGGATGCCCTGCTGTAATATAACAGAGGTAATGCAGTCCAGTCTCAGTGCTGTAGGTTTCTAGATTCCCAGATAGAAACATAGAAACATAAACAATGATGGCAGAAAAAGACCACTGGTCCATCCAGTCTGCCCATAAACCCTAGCAATCCTGGGACGTATTGGCCATCCAGGGTTCTAACCCACACTATCCACCCCATGCTCCCCACCCTACTGCTGTCACCTGAGGAACCACCAAGCCCTTCACTCTGTCCCAGCCGTGTTTGAAACCATTGATAGCTCTGGCACCCACCCCATCAGCTGGCAGATTGTTCCATGCTCCACCACCCTTTCTGTAAAATAGAACTTTCTAACTTCCCTCTTGAATCCCCCCCCCGAATCAGTTTCTACTTGCGCTCGTGTTCTTGATCCATTACTTATGTTAAACTGGTCCTCACAGTTTACCTTGTTCATTCCTTTCGGGAACTTGAAGGTCTCTATCATACCTACCCTCTCTCATCTGGCCTTCAGCGAGTACATGTTCAGTGCCTTGAGCCGATCCTCATAAAATCTACCCTGCTGGCCCGGGTTCATTTTTGTTACCCTACATTGCACTGTCTCCAGCCTGTCCCTGTCCTTCCTTAGGTGAGGACTCCAGAACTGGGCACAGTACTCCAGGTGGGGCCTCACCAGCGATCTGTGGACATTTTATGAAGATGCATAAATGCCTCTTGGATGAACTGGCATAGGTGGAAGAACAGTGCACGAAACTAAAAGGGGTCATAGTGAAGCCAACAAAACTGTGCATCAAACAAGTTAGTAAGAGGAAAAAGAGATGGTTATGATTCTCGAAAAAGGTAGCTGAAAAGGTTAAGGCTAAAAAAGTGGCATTCAGAAGATATAAGGAAACGTAGGAGGAGGAGGAGGATAAGAAGGTTTATCAGGAGAAATGGAGAGAGTTAGGGGAAAGCGGTAAGGAGATGAAAGTCACAAACTGAAGAGAAAATAGCTCAAGTGTTAACTAAAGGGGACACAACATTTTTTTACGCATGTAGGTGAAAAGAAGATGACCAGGGGAGGGATTGTAAGGTTAAAAAGGTAGTAGAGTGACAGTGCAAAGGGAGACCAGGAAAAGGCAGACATCTTGAACAAATACTTTCGTTCAGTGTTCACAGCGGAGGGAGAAGGGGAGGGGCCATAAAAAAGTAACAGGATCTCTGAGGAAAGAGAGGTGGATGCTAGTCCTTTTTCATAGAAGAGTCCTAAAGCCGGGGTCTTGCTAACCGGAAAGTGGACAAAGCAATGGGACCAGATGGGGTACATCCTAGGATATTGGGGAAGGTCAGAGTGGTACTTGGCTGCACCTATGACAGTACTTTTCAAGAGCCATCTCAAAACGGGAGTGGTTCCAGAGGACTGGAGGAGGGCAGATGTAGTCCCCTACACAAAAGTGGCAACAGGGAGGAGGCTGGCAACTGTGGACCAGTCAGCCTGACATCGGTGGTGGGAAAGCGAACAGAATCACTATTGAAAGAGAGGATAGTGGACTATCTTGAATCCAATGGATTACAAGGCCCAAGACAGCATGAATTCACAGCCACGCATGGGAGGTCATGTCTAACGAATCTTGATAGACTTCTTTGATTGGGCAACCAAGGAATTAGATCAGGGGGGAGTAATGGATGTAAACTTCAGTAAGACATTTGACTCAGTTCCACGTAGAAGACTATTAAGCAAGCTAAATAGCCTAGGAGTGGGTCAAAAGGTGGTAAACTGGGTAAGAAATTGGTTATGGGATAGATGGCAGAGGGTGGTAGTAAACAGTGTTCACTCTGAGGAGGGAAGGGTTAGTAGTGGGGTGCCTCAGGATTCAATGCTGGAACTAATCCTGTTTAATGTTTTTATAAGTGACATTGCAGAAGATCTGAAGGGGAAGGTCTGCCTAGTTGCAGATGATACCAAAATCTGCAATAGGATGGGTACTCTGGGGAAGAGGGAAGGATGAGCAAAGGTCTGAGAGAACTTGAGGAGTGGTCACAAGTATGGCAACTGGATATTAATGCAAAAAAGTGCAAAATAATGCATTTGGGGGACAGAAACCCAGGGGCAGAGTACAGAATGGGTGGAGTGTTATTAATGACCACCAAGCAAGAGAGAGACCTGGGGATAATGATCTCTGATGACGTAAAGGTGGCCAGGGAATGTGACAAATCAGCTGGGGAGTGCTAGTGGGATGCTGGGGTGCATAGGGAGCGGTATCAGCAGAAGGAGGGAGGTGGTGCTGCCTCTGTATAGATCACTAGTAAGACTTCATTTAGAATACTGTGTACAGTTCTGAAGGCCACATCAACGAAAGGATATAGACAGAGTGGAGGCAGTCAAGAGGAGAACAACTGAAATGGTGTGGGTCTGCATCATGAGCCCTACGAGGAGAGACTGAAGGAACTCAATGTGTGCACCCTGGAAGAGAGGAAGGAAAAGGGAAATTATATAATAGAGACCTTTAAATACCTCATGGGGGTAAATAAGGTGGAAAAGGGAAGTATTTTTCAGAAAAAATGGATGCACATGAACAAGAGGACCTGCTGTGAAGCTGGAAGTTGTAGGTTCAGCTGCAGGGGTAGGTTTAGGAGAGATGTGAGAAAGTACTTCACAGAAACGAAGTGAATTCATGGAATAGCCCACTAGCTGAGGTGGTGGGGGCGAAAACAGTGATGGGGTTCAAGAATGTATGGGATACGCATAAAGTGATCTTAGTGAAAAATGGGGGAGGGAAAAAGAGCCAGAATTCATGTATGGTCTACGGTGATACTCTAGGTAGGGACAAATGGGCAGACTGGGTGGGCCAAATGGTCCTTATCTGCTGACAAATTCCTAGTAACACCTCCTTCCTTCTGCTGTCACTATCCCTTCCTATACACCCCAGCATCCTGTTTGCCTTACTGCAGGCCTCGTTGCACTGGCTTGGTTGTTTTAAGGAGTCACTGGTGATGACCCTAGGTCTGTTTCTTCAGAAGTCATGCACAGCTTTACCCACCATCCAGTACTCTGACCTTAGGTTCTTGTTCCCTGTGTGCATTGCCACTTTGCACTTTTGGCACTGAATTTCAACTGCCAAACATTTGACCACCTCTCTAGCTTTTGCAAGTCTCTCTGCATCTCCCTAACCACCTCCTTGCTGTCTACCCTGCCACAGAGCTTAGTGTCATTTGAAAGAGAGACATCTTGCCCTGGATTCCTTCTCCCATGTCGCTAATGAGCGTGTTGAAAAGAACTGGATCCAGGACCGATCCTTGTGGCACCCCACTGGTGACCTACCTCCGATCCTGGTGGCACCCCCGGTGACCTCCATCCAGTCTTTGTGGCCCCCCCCACTGGTGACTTCCCTCCGATCCTGGTGGCACCCCACTGGTGACCTCCTTCCAACCCTTGTGGCACCCCACTGGTGACCTCCCTCTGATCCTGGTGGCCCCCCACTGGTGACCTCCCTCTGATCCTGGTGGCCCCCCACTGGTGACTTCCATCTCTTCTGACTTGACTGTGTTAACCAGAATCCTCTACCATCATACTTCCAACCAGTTTCTCACCCATCTAACAGTGTCCTTCGTTGTACCCAGATTCTCTAGCTTCTTCAGCAGCCTTCTGTGAGGCACTGAGTTGAAAGCTTTGCTGAAATCAAAGTAGAGTAATTCCACAGCATGGCCCTTATCCACCACCCTCATTTCCCATTCAAAGAATACTATCAGGTTGGTCTGACAAGACCTTCATGCCACAGACCCAAGCTGTTTACTATCTTGGAGTCCATTGCTCTCCAGGTAGTTTCTGAGGTCCTCTTTGACCTCATTTGTCTGCATCAGTTTACCCATAATAGAAGTAAGACTGACAGATCTGTGCGTTACCTGGTTGTCCTCCCCCCACACACACACTTATGGAGTGGGACTATGCCTGCTATCCTCTGGTCTTTTGGAAGTACCCCTGTCTGAACCGAGCTACTGAACAGCCGTACCAGGGGTTCAGTTAGTTCCGCTGCCAATTCCTTGAGCACCATGGGATGCATCTTATCTTGCCCGAGGGCATTATCTGTCTTTAGGGCTGCTAACCCTGTCTGAACCTTTTCACTAGTTGTTGCCCTTTCTCAGGGATCCCCCTTACAGCTGCCTTGATACCACTGTCTGACAGAGGCCCCGTCTTCCCTTGTGAACACACAGAAAAAGGAGTTGTTAAGAATTATGTCATATAACAAAGGCAATGGAGTCTTGTCTCAGTATTGCAGGTTCCCAGATGTCTTGGGATGGTGACTGTCGAACTTCCAAGTAGAAGTCCTACTAGATCTTGCCTTTAGGTCAGCCCCATTCCCTGTGCAACAGTTTCTGACTTGTATCCTTTCTCTCTCCAGACCCACGTACTGCAGTGTGCCAGCCCCACTAATCCCACTGCCATCACTCCCGAGGAGTACTTCGACGAGAACTTCAAACTTGAGGACCGAGACATCGGCCGACCCATTGAGATGACCAGCAAGATTCAGAGGTGGGTCAAGTGGTGGGTTCCCAGAATGGGGGGGGGGGTGCTAGGTGGGGAGAAAATGGGTGTCAACCACAAACTCACTGCTCTCCCACACTGAACGACTGTGTCAGTATTCCCGTCTGCAGCCCATCCCCTAACAAGAAAAGTCACAGAAACCTTCTTTGTGCCTCAGTCTCTCCTGACTGTAGACACTCTGCCCAATCATACTGGCAGTGAAAATGTTGTAGCTTAGCTGTGGAATCTGGGTGTAAGATGAGGGGTATTCTTTCTAATGTGGGGCAGTTGTGAGGTATGGACAGAGGGTTCTAAGGGGTAAGATGAAGGATGTCCCTCCTAATGTAGGAAATTTGTGAGGTAAGAAGAGAGGATTCTGAAGGGCAAAAATTGAGGGATGTCCCTCCTAATGTGGGACATTTGAGAGGTGTGGACAATGGGGTTCTGAGGGATAAAATGAAGGACATCCCTCCTAATGTGGAACAGTTGAGAGGTATGGACATGGGTTCTGAGGGGTAAAATGAGGGCTGTCCCTCCTAATGTAGGACATTTGTGAGGTAAGAACAGAGGATTCTGAGGGGTAAAAGTGAGGGATAATCCTCCCAATGTGGGACAGTTGAGTTGTATGGACAGAGGGATGGTTCTAAAGCTTAAAATGAGGGATGTCCCTCTTACTGTGGGACAACTGATTTGTATAGACAGAGCACTTCTGAGGGGTAAAATGAGGGCATCCCTCCTAATGTGGGACAATTGAGAAGTATGGACAGAGGGGTTCTATATACGCATTTTACCATTTTTCCCCTTTTTTCTCTTTTGTTGTCCCAGGACCCCAGCACACAACTGTGCATGCGCGCACGTGGAGGTGCACGTGCACTCTGTGAAGTCAGTTCCGGCCCCTTCCGCCCCACCCCTGGCAATCGCTGGGCCCCTATAACCCAAACTACCACCAGTCCTCCACCAGGGGGCAGCCAAGGGCTGGGGAAACCCCTCATCCCTCCCTGGGAGAGGAGAGTCTCCTTGCGGCAGCTCGACCCTGCCCCTCGCCCTCCCCCCATCAACCTCCGACAACCCAGGCTCGTTCCCGAACCCGGGTCGCTGGCATGGTGTGAGGTGTGGCGTCCAGCACCTCAGTGCCACCGGGCCACTACAGAGGGGTCTTGAAGGGTAAAATAAGGGACATCCCTACTAATGTGGGACAGTTGAGAGATATGGACAGAGAGGTTTCAAACGGTAAAATGAGGGACGTCCCTCCTAATGTAGGACTGTTGAGAGGTATGAACAGAGTGGTTCTGAGTGGTACATATCTCCTAATGTGAGACAGTTGAAAGGCAGGGACAAAGGGGTAACATGGGAGACATATCTCCTAATGTGGAACAGTTGAGCGGTAGAAACAGAGTTTTTTGGGGTAAAATGCGGGATGTCCCTCCTAATGTGAGACAGTTGAGAGGTAGGGACAGAGGGGTTCTGAGTAGTAAAATGAGGAACAGAACAGTCATGGCTGTGATTCTTCTCTTACCTGGCAGGTTCAAGGCTCACCTGTGGCTGTGTGAGGACCACCCGCTGTCTTTGGTGGAACAGGTGACGCCCATTATCGATCTGATGGCCATAAGCAATGCCCACTTTGCCAAGCTGCGTGACTTCATCACCCTGAAGTTGCCCTCCGGGTTTCCTGTCAAAATTGGTAAGTGCCCACCATACTACAACTCCTGTACCTTCCCTGATATGGGGAGGGGGTGGAGATCTACTCCTGTGCCTTCTCAGATTGGGGGGCGGGATCTGTTCCTTCCAACTGAGCGTCAGACTGCTGAGAAGGGAGGGGTCAGCTGTTGCTAGGTAATGTCAAATATGTGATTGGGGGCAAATATGCACATGAACAGCTTCAACATGGGAGGTACTGGTAGGGGAGGGAATCGGGGGCACTCAGCCCCTGGAGCAACTGGAAATATCCGAGGTGGTGAGTGTGCCTGGCTGTTTATTTGAAATGTGCATCAAACAGATAATGTAATTACCTTAGTCTGTGCAGAGCAAGAAAATTCAGATGAAACGCAATTCCATGGACTTTCAGAAAATTCCGACAAATTCCTCAGAATTCCATTAGAATTGGAATTCTAAAATTCTGTCAGCAGAATTTAAAGGGACACTGTCACCCTTTTTTGCATCATATTATTTCTAGTTGAAAACCCAGGTTTTATGATTGCTGAACTTCTCTAAAATTGAATTGATGCTGCTGCTCGTTGTTCTGTCTGTTACTTTCTTAGTAGAACTAAAATGCATGTTAATGATGTAATTATACACAACCTTGTTTTGTTTCAAATCTTTGATCTACTCTTACTGCATACTTCCTGAACATTAGGCATGCCCCAAACAGTGCAGCTACTAATGATGCAATAGTCTTCCCTCCTCACAATGCAACATGATTGGCTAGACTGTGATGGGCATTCCCTAATCCAGGAAAGATGCTGCGGGAGTTGATCAAGGAATGTAAAGAAACACAGTTTTGTGTAGTATTAGTAACACCAGTATGGTGGGCAGTCTGTTTGTTTTTCCCTTTTAAACAGAAAAATAGGAATTGGAATCAAACTACCAACTACATCAGCAACCTCTACCGAGTAAGCGCAATCATAAAGTGTTTTTTTTAATCTAGAGACACTCTGAGGCCTAAGGTGGTTGACACTGTCCCTTTAAATCTCAGATTGGTAATTTGTGGAATGAACTTCTGGCTAAATTTCGCTCACTGGACCCGAAACATCCATCAAGAACTAATCTGGGGTTTACGTCAATTGTGGAAAATCAAATGTATGATTTAAATTAAATGACTTCTGGAATTCCGCAGAATTTTCGCAGCAAATTCCGAAATGCATGTTGGAAGTGGAATTGCCATTTCGCCCCCATTCTGCTAGCGGAATTCCACGTCCTGCCCGGCTCTAGATTAACCTTGTTTTCTTGCCGGTTCTGCCTCTGGGACACTCGTTCTTCCTCCTCCCTCAGCTCTCAAATGACCTTAGTTTGTTTCTGAACCCAGGTCACTGATGTCATGAGCATTAGCCCGACCCGTGTCGAGAGGCCAGTATTCAATTAAAAATATATATATTTTCCAAAATTACCCATTTATTTAATATTGATACCATTTTCTACATTTTAAAAATTTTTTTTGTTTTTTTTTCTATACCTACTTTTAGCTTTTTCTGTTCTCCCCAGGCCTCGCTTGTCATATGTATGCGTGCGTGGAGGTACACACACCCGCCAGGATCCGTGGCCTCTTCTACCCTCCCCAGACTTGCATCGCCACTCCTGTCCGCTTGTGCTACCCACCGGACCTCCACCCAGTGGGAGCAGGACTACGGTGGATCAGGCATCCACCCCTATGGAAGGGAGAACCATAGCTCAATCCCATTCAAACCCTCCCGAGCCAGCACCCTGGTGGCCCAAGGTCGTTCCTGAACCCGGGTCACTAGCATGACACGAGGTAAGGCACCAGCGCCTCAGCCCTCTGCACCACCGGGCCGGCTTTAAAAGGTTTTTTTATGTGCACTATTTATTTTTTCCATGTAAAAAACAGCAGCTAATAAGGCTTGAAACTGCATTCTGCTCTGTCACCTGTAGGGGGCAGCATATAGCTATCTGTTTGTGGTAATGATGTCATCCGCTGCCCTCTGGCCTTCAGGCAGCCCAGAAGGGGAGATTAAAGCCCTGCCCTGTCTGGGGTGCACAGCAGCGTCGGAGGCAGTGCTGCCCCCAGGGTGCAGTTGAAGGCGAAAAAGCTTAATTGCACTTCCCTCTACTAGTGACAGATTAGAGTGCAGTTTCTTGGATCTTTATACCTACATTTTCACTGTAAAATATAAAACAGCATTTTACATTTAGGAATCATTAAATTTATAAGAATAACAATAACGTTGAAATGGGTAGTCTTTGAAAAATCATTTTAATTTAATTTTCAGTGATGGTCACCTTTCTGGATTTTACTACCAAGGATACCTGTTCCACTCCCTGGAGAGTACACCCCCCAAAAAAAAAAAGCAGTTCTGTGCTATGGTTAGTTGGGTTTTTTTTCAGCTACTCAGTCATGTGCTACCTGCCAACTGCTAGCTTCTGTCCTTGGACATTTACATACTGTTACTCTGTTTTATATTATTTGTGTGTCCTGCCATGTTCCCCTTCTGTCTCGTGGTCATTGCTTGGTCCTGTTAACTGATCCTCCCCCCAGAGGTCCCTCACATGCCCTGTGGCTTATTATCCATAGTAGGGCCTTCGGAGGGGGAGACTCCCCCTATGTGGGAACTCCAGGTTCGGTGGCAGGACCCCTTCATGCCATGCACACAGGCAGCACAAAGCCCGATAGTGCTGAGCCTTCATCTTACAAGGCTCTAGGTGTTTTTCTGTTTTCTTCCCTCTCCAAGAGTCCAGCTGTGAATGTGCATGTCGTACCATGCAGAGAAATTACAGGGCATGCAAAGCCCTGCATCTCTACTTGCTAGAGCCAGCCCCGGCTGACTGGCTCTGTCTGTGGCCCCTAGGTGGCGCATTTCCAGTGGGGATAAGATGCACCCACCTCAAGGAGATAAGCATCCTATGTGGGCTGCTCCAACCTTCGACAACCCCCCCAACTGAGCCTCCAGCACTGTGGATCATTCTCAAATGCAGGTCCCTTGCCATTGCAGGCTGCAACTCTGCCAGTGTGCCTGCAGGAGAGACCACCTTCCGACAAGCTATGGCCTGTGGTTCGTTGGGGCAGCCCAGGAGCGACTCCTCCCCCTTGAGACCACTGTTTGGTCACATCATTTTGCTTCTCTGTCTCCTCTGCCTCCTCCTCTATATTTTCCTGATGGGGGTTGGGGGCAGTCTTGTTTCTTTCAGCCCAGGTTCACATACCTGCGCTTTTCGTGCAGTGTGGAAAGGGACAAGCAAACCACCAGACAGCAGGTTGCGCACGCATCTGTGCACCCACAGGGGTGGCCCCAGGGAACGTTACTATTTGTATCGTATTACAATTAAATAACATTGGTCTTGGTCTTTGTACTACAATTTATTGCCACTTGCTACTGTTTTTCCCATATACCCTATCCTCAAGACACACATGGAAATTAGCTGCTCACATCCCAGCTTGTTTTATTCCAGGACGGAAATTTCAACATTAGTAAAACACTTTGTCTGTGTACAGCATAGTCCTGTGCAATACATAAGCGCTTGCTTTAAACGGAAACACAAATACAGGTCACAGTACGTACCAGACAAACCAGTAGCTGGCCGTAGTGCAAAGGGGAAGGAAATGTTGCTGGGAGTCAAACAAACTGAAAACTTGTGCAAAGGTCTTTCAAACGAGGTGCTGGGCTTATTTGTGGGTGGCAAGAATCCTGAGAAGCTGAAAAAATATCTAAATCATCTGGATACGAAATCAAGACAGCAGCCATTTCATGGTGTGTTGAGATGGAGGGGGATGTCGCTGAGGGGCAAACTGGAATTAACATCTGCCTTCAGGATACAGACTCAGCTGGTTTAATAGATAACCTTATCCTGTCACTGACACCCTGTACCCTCAGGATACTGACTCAGCTAGTTTAATAGGTGCTGTATCCTGTTGCTGATGGCCTGTACCCTCAGGATATAGACTCAGTTGGTTTAACAGGTGCCTTATCCTGTCGCTGGCACCCAGTACCCTCAGGATACAGACTCGGCTGGTTTAATAGGTGACTTAGCCTGTCGCTGACACCCTGTACCCTCAGGATACTGATTTGGCTGGTTTAATAGGTACCTTATGCTGTCACTGACACCCTGTACCCTCAGGATACAAACTCGGCTGGTTTAATAAGTACCTTATCCTGTCGCTGACACCCTGTACCCTCAGGATACAGACTTGGTTGGTCTAATAGGTACCTTATCTGTCACTGACACCCTGTACCCTCAGGATACAGACTCGGCTGGTTTAATAGGTACAGTTATCCTGTCACTGACACCCTGTACCCTCAGGATACAGACTCGGCTGGTTTAATAGGTGCCTCATCCTGTCACTGACACCCTGTACCCTCAGGATACAGACTCGGCTGGTTTAATGCATGCCTTATCCTGTCGCTGACACCCTGTACCCTCAGAATGCAGACTCGGCTGGTTTAATAAGTACCTTATCCTGTCGCTGACACCCTGTACCCTCAGGATACAGACTTGGTTGGTCTAATAGGTACCTTATCTGTCACTGACACCCTGTACCCTCAGGATACAGACTCGGCTGGTTTAATAGGTACAGTTATCCTGTCACTGACACCCTGTACCCTCAGGATACAGACTCGGCTGGTTTAATAGGTGCCTCATCCTGTCACTGACACCCTGTACCCTCAGGATACAGACTCGGCTGGTTTAATAGGTGCTGTATCCTGTCGCTGACACCCTGTACCCTCAGGATACAGACTCGGCTGGTTTAATAGGTGCCTTATCCTGTCACTGACACCGTGTACCCTCAGGATACAGACTCGACTGGTTTAATAGATGCCTTATCCTGTCACTGACACCCTGTACCCTCAGGATACAGACTCGGCTGGTTTAATGCATGCCTTATCCTGTCGCTGACACCCTGTACCCTCAGGATACAGAGTCGGCTGGGTTAATAGGTGCCTTATCCTGTCACTGACACCCTGTACCCTCAGGATACAGACTCGGCTGGTTTAATAGGTGCCTTATCCTGTCACTGACACCCTGTACCCTCAGGATACAGACTCGGCTGGTTTAATGCATGCCTTATCCTGTCGCTGACACCCTGTACCCTCAGGATACAGACTCGGCTGGTTTAATAGGTGCCTTAGCCTGTCGCTGACACCCTGTATCCTCAGGATACAGACTCGGCTGGTTTAATGCATGCCTTATCCTGTCGCTGACACCCTGTACCCTCAGGATACAGACTCGGCTGGTTTAATGCATGCCTTATCCTGTCGCTGACACCCTGTACCCTCAGAATGCAGACTCGGCTGGTTTAATAGGTGCCTTAGCCTGTCGCTGACACCCTGTACCCTCAGGATACAGACTCGGCTGGTTTAATGCATGCCTTATCCTGTCGCTGACACCCTGTACCCTCAGGATACAGACTCGGCTGGTTTAATGCATGCCTTATCCTGTCACTGACACCCTGTACCCTCAGGATACAGACTCGGCTGGTTTAATAGGTGCCTTAGCCTGTCGCTGACACCCTGTACCCTCAGGATACAGACTCGGCTGGTTTAATAGATGCTTAGCCTGTCACTGACACCCTGTACCCTCAGGATACAGACTTGGCTGGGTTAATAGATAACCTTATCCTGTCACTGACACCCTGTACCCTCAGGATACAGACTTGACTGGTTTAATAGGTGCCTTAGCCTGTCACTGACACCCTGTACCCTCAGGATACAGACTTGGCTGGTTTAATAGGTGCCTTAGCCTGTCACTGACACCCTGTACCCTCAGGATACAGACTCGACTGGTTTAATAGGTGCCTTAGCCTGTCACTGACACCCTGTACCCTCAGGATACAGACTCGACTGGTTTAATGCATGCCTTATCCTGTCGCTGACACTCTGTACCCGCAGGTTACAGACTCGGCTGGTTTAATAGGTGCCTTAGCCTGTCACTGACACCCTGTACCCTCAGGATACAGACTCGACTGGTTTAATGCATGCCTTATCCTGTCGCTGACACCCTGTTCCCGCAGGTTACAGAC
This sequence comes from Neoceratodus forsteri, assembly GCA_016271365.2. NCBI lineage: Eukaryota > Metazoa > Chordata > Ceratodontiformes > Ceratodontidae > Neoceratodus > Neoceratodus forsteri. The sequence goes on from JADMNL010000033.1 coordinate 37,215,516, forward strand.
TCGGCTGGTTTAATAGGTGCCTTAGCCTGTCACTGACACCCTGTACCCTCAGGATACAGACTCGGCTGGTTTAATAGGTGCCTTAGCCTGTCACTGACACCCTGTACCCTCAGGATACAGACTCGACTGGTTTAATGCATGCCTTATCCTGTCACTGACACTCTGTACCCGCAGGTTACAGACTCGGCTGGTTTAATAGGTGCCTTAGCCTGCCACTGACACTGTACCCTCAGGATACAGACTCGACTGGTTTAATAGGTGCCTTAGCCTGTCACTGACACCCTGTACCCTCAGGATACAGACTCGGCTGGTTTAATAGATGCCTTAGCCTGTCGCTGACACCCTGTACCCTCAGGATACAGACTCGGCTGGTTTAATAGGTGCCTTATCCTGTCACTGACACCCTGTACCCTCAGGATACAGATTTGGCTGGTTTAATAGATGCCTTAGCCTGTCGCTGACACCCTGTACCCTCAGGATACAGACTCGGCTGGTTTAATAGATAACCTTATCCAGTCACTGACACCCTGTACCCTCAGGATACAGACTCGGCTGGGTTAATAGGTGCCCTTATCCTGTCACTGACACCCTGTACCCTCAGGATACAGACTCAGCTGGTTTAATAGATGCCTTATCCTGTCGCTGACACCCTGTACCCTCAGGATACAGACTCGGCTGGGTTAATAGGTGCCTTATCCTGTCGCTGACACCCTGTACCCTCAGGATACAGACTCGGCTGGTTTAATAGGTGCCTTATCCTGTCGCTGACACCCTGTACCCTCAGGATACAGACTCGGCTGGTTTAATAGGTGCCTTAGCCTGTCACTGACACCCTGTACCCTCAGGATACAGACTCGACTGGTTTAATAGGTGCCTTAGCCTGTCACTGACACCCTGTACCCTCAGGATACAGACTCGACTGGTTTAATGCATGCCTTATCCTGTCGCTGACACCCTGTACCCACAGGTTACAGACTCGGCTGGTTTAATAGGTGCCTTAGCCTGTCACTGACACCCTGTATCCTCAGGATACAGACTCGACTGGTTTAATAGGTGCCTTAGCCTGTCACTGACACCCTGTACCCTCAGGATATAGATTTGGTTGGTCTAATAGGTACCTTATCTGTCACTGACACCCTGTACACTCAGAATACAGACTTTGCTGGTTTAATAGGTACCCTTATCATGCCGTTGACACCCTGTACCCTCAGGATACAGACTCTACTGGTTTAATAGGTACCCTTATCCTGTTGCCAACACCCTGTATCCTCAGGATACAGAGTTGGCTGTGTTTTTCCAGGAAGCCTGTGCTCATTAACATCCATCCATCTGCTTCTTGTCTTCCCAGAAATCCCGCTGTTCCATGTCCTCAACGCCCGGATAACCTTCAGCAATTTATGCGGCTGTGACGAGCCAGTGGAATCCGTACACATGAGCTCTCCGAGACCAAGCCCATCTCCGAGTGGTGAGAGTCTTGGTTGTGCCAGCGCTGCCGCTGTGACCACGCAAGGTACAGATTGTGAGTATAGATTATATTTAAAGGAATGTAGCGTCTTCATGGCTGGAAAACTTGAAACAGAAATATCTCTCAATCTAATGGAATTAATGTGAGATAGTTCTCGGTTCCATGAATATGCTGGCATGTGTAGTCTAGAGGTCAGAGCTACAGCTTGGGAATTTTGAAACTGCAGGTTTAATTAATTCATTCATTTTATTTATTTATTTCAAAGGTTTTACCAGGAAAGACATACTGAGCTGGTAACAGCTCGTTTCCAGATGCGCCCTGGGGGAAGTGGAAGAAGGGAAAAGATAGCAGATGCAAAAATACAGAATATAAAATACACAGAATAAAATAAGTAAAACAAAAATAAACAGGATAATTATGCATAAGAATAAACAAACAAAAATAAGTACTGAGCAAAAATGGTGGAACTGTACAAAAAATAATTAAATAGCAATCAACTCAACAAAATAAAACTGGGAGAGAGATTGATACTGGGGAAGCGGGTCACCCGCTAGAGCCAAATACTGGTACACACCATGTGACCTTAGTTAAGACACTTAACCTCTTAGTGCTCCAGTTCACCCACCTGCAGAAACGGGTAGAAGCAGGACCCTATGAGAAACGAGTTATTGTTTATTAGCTGGACTTTCCTAAGTAATGAAACTGTGAAGCGAAAAAAAAAAATATATATATATATATATATATATATATATATATAGGATATGCAATAGAAGCAAGTGTAATAAATGATTTATCTGCACAAGAGAGTTTGACCTCGGGTAACCTCATGAGTGAGGTGTCCAAGGTCAAACTGCTCGAGTGCAGATAAATCATTTATTATTCAATGGCAAGAACATTTCCTGGACTCTGATTGGTCAATGTGTGCCTGAGACAGTGATGTTATTACACAGTAACATCACTGTATTGCTTTTGGATGCCATTGATGACCATTTGGATTCCTTAAAATCATTTTTTTATAAATTTTTTTTTAATTTTGTATAGCAACGAGCCATTGTATAACAGCAATAAGGCACTTCAGGGATGTGTGTTATCGTGTAATAACATCACTCCTGGGGTGGTGGAAGCACTTGGCTTTGCCTCATGCTTCAACCCACCCCAGGAGTGATGTTATTACACACTAACACACACTCTGTCGTGCCTTATTGCTTAATTACACGAGTTTTCCATTGCATATTCCATTTATGCAATTCTTTTGTTTTTGCTTTTGTTGGGGGCATTTGTTAGTCAAAAAAGTGAATAAAAATTTAATTTTCTGCCATTTTTTGCTGATTATAGAAAATCTAAAAAGAATCTAGAAATGAAACACCTCTCATTTTGTAGATATTTTTATGCTGAACAACTTTTGTGCTCAAAGTACCATACTATCATTTTTGGTTTTTAAGTTATTTGCATTTGTTTGATGAAAAAGTGCACAAAAATGGAATTTTCTGCTGTTTTTCGCTAATTCTGAAAAAGCTAAAAGGTATCTATAAATGAAACACCACTCATTTTGTAGATATTTTGTGCTGAATAAACTTTGTGCACACAGTACCATGCTATCATTTTTCATTTTAAAGTTATTTATATTTGTTTGCAGACAAAATTATAAAAAATATGAATTTTCTGCTATGTTTTTGCTAATTATCAAAAAATCTAAAAGATATCAATAAATAAAACACCACTCATTTTGTACTATCATTTTTCGTTTTAAAGTTATTCGCATTTGAATATGGTTAATACTACTACTGAGGCCGAACATTCTAAATGAATTCTGAAGAGAACTGTGTAGATAAATGAGCTACTGATGTAGTTACTGTGTGGATAAATGGGTGATGATGTAGTTACTATGTGGATAAATAAATTTATCCACATAGTAGCTCAGATAAATGGATTTATCAGGGCAGATTTATTCAGACACCTGTTGCATAAATGAAATCTATGTTCAGTTACTCAGCTAAACAGATGTATCACACTCTGTTTATCTCCACCCCATTGCATAAATAAATAAATAAATATATATATATAGAGAGAGAGAGAGACAGAGTGTGTGTGTGTGTCTGTCTGTCTGTAGGGGGGCTTAAATTCCTTATCCTCTGCTGCCATCTTGTGGTTGTATTCCATCACATTTAAAGGCATAGCACATTGAAAATATATACCCAAGTTCAGCTAAGCTGTAATATCTCGTTTTCAGTGGGGTCCTGCTTTTGCCTATTTTTACAGTGTATTTACCAAAGATAGTCCAGCTGAGATGCAATATCTTGTTTTCAGTGAGGTCCTGTTTTCCCCATTATTACAGCTGGGTACACTGAGAGGTTAAATGGCATTCTGTGTCACGCAGTGGGGAGGATTTGACCCTAGTTTCCTTATTCCAAGTTGCAGCTGCACCCACTAAACCAGGTTGCTTCAAAATACTGTATAAGGGTCTTAGAATACTGACAGCCAATGAGATTGCAGGATTTCTAAGAACCTTTTTATTATTAAAAAAAAAAAATAGACTACTACAGAAAGGGACAGTGACTTACCTCCTCCAGGCTATGTGTCTCCCTTGCACACAGCATGGTTCCAGGCACAAGGAAGACTCGCTTCTTCTGTTTGCTTGGTGTTGCTCTACTTACAAGCTGCTGGGCTATCTAAGAATTTGAGGGCACCCTACATGTTTTTACAAAATTTCTCAAGACTGGTATGAATCTTCAGTGAGTTATTGTACCTTCATCTTGCGTTTCGCTAATCCACCTGTGACACAGGGCAGATAAAAGCTACACCTGGGGAAGGTAAGCCATTCTGACTGTATGTATGTGTTTTTTTTTTTTCTTTCAGTGAAGAAAAGAAAATGATAAATGATACTTTATAGAAAGATTTTTCTTTCTCTGTGCCACTGTAACTCCTGGCCACCAGCACTGTACCTTGTTACATCTGTGGGCGCATCCCAGGGCATGCCGCCTAGGGTTGTATGCACTCTGTAATGTATTCAAATAGTGAGATCTTATTATTATTACTGTAACTGCACTATTTTTGCACAACACACATCACTTTGATCTTGAATTGAATACTGTAATTAAGCAGTGCGTATGCAGTGGTAGTTTTCTCTCTGACCTTGCCCCTCCCCCCGGTACATCTGAAAATCAGCCTTCTGGGTCCTGAGTGTTTACTTGGGAAACATGTTTTAAATGAAAGAAAAAAATAAAATAAAACCTTTTCACTCTCTCGGGTGAGCAGGCAGCTATCGGCCCTGTGCCTGCCTCCCCTGACCATCCACCACCTCTCTGGGACTCACCTGACCCTTGTCATTCCTCCACGGATTGCCCCCATGGTGAAGCCAGGAGAAGGAGGGCTGTTTGTTCTCTCCCCCCCCCCAAGCAGACACATATCCAGAATTCAGAGACTGGCTCCCTGGTGATGGCGTGGGCTGGGGGGGGGGTGTGAAGAGTGGGTGGTAAGTAGGGCATTTCTATGTGTTTTTTTGAGTTTGATACCATCTCTGGGGAACTTGTGCCTTCCCCCCATTTACTGTTAGCCTAGGTACCACACAAAATAGTGTTCCTTGTTACAGTAATGCTGTGTGATTGGGGGGCCACCACCCTCCCCTTGCAGACGTGTAATGCCCCCGTACAGATCACGCGTCAGACCCAACTTTGAGTTATATTTCATAGTTTGGGATGCAAATACAAGAAAGAATTTCTTTTTATTAGTAATTTCTGGTCTTGGTTGCTGACTTGGCCCCCTCTCTGGACAAGCACCCCCCCCCCGCCTCGTTATGTGACATCTCTGAGTCTTACCTTTAATCTGGTTCCTGCCCCAGGATCGATCGTAGGAGCCCAGTTGCGGTGCAAGCCTTGTGGAGGACTGGGCTGCCATCCAAGTGCAGTCAGTGTTTTTTCTCATTTTCTCCCCCTTGGGTCCACATGCATGCAGTGAGATGATGTGCAGGTTCCGCCTCTGTGGAGACACTTCCGGTTGTGGGATCCCTTCCCTTGCGTCTCGCTGCACTGATACCCAGATTTCTGCAGGTGGCAGTCCAACAGTGGGACTTGGCGAACCCTCTCCCTAAAGGGAGGAGAGTCATCCATGGAATGCTGAAGTCTCCTTCCCCCAGCCAGCTCGAGTGACTGAATTCGTTGTAGATCCCATGTCATCAGCACTGTAAGCGGCAGCGGTACCACTGTGTTACAGGGATAGCTCTCAGGAAGGATATTGAAAGGACTACGAAGGTGCCAAGGACGGTAACCAAGGTGAATTAAGGCTTGAAAAACACGTGAGGACCAACTAGCTGAGTTAGGACTATTCTCCATGGGAAAGGGAAAAATCATGGAAGACATAATTAAAGTATTCAGCTATCTGTGGGTTGCTGGGCTGAGGTGGTGGTTGCCACACCGGTGACCTGGGTTCAGGAACAGACCACGATCGCTCAGGGGCCAGCTGGAGGAAGGAGGATTGAGTGTCCCAAAGGTAGTGCTTCTCCTTCAGGGTGAGGGGATAGGGTGCCGCCTCTGTCAGGATGAGGGGATAGGGTGCTGCCTCCTTCAGGGTGAGGAGATTGGGTGCCACCTTCTTCAGGGTGAGGGGATAGGGTGCCTTCTCTTTTAGGGTGAGGGGATAGTGTTTCACTTCCTTCAGGGTGAGGGCATAAGGTGCCACCTCCTTCAGGGTGAGGGGATAGGGTGCCTTCTCTTTTAGGGTGAGGGGATAGTGTTTCACTTCCTTCAGGGTGAGGGCATAAGGTGCCACCTCCCTTCAGGAGTGAGGGATGGGTGCCTTCTCTTTTAGGGTGAGGGGATAGTGTTTCACTTCCTTCAGGGTGAGGGCATAAGGTGCCACCTCCTTCAGGGCGAGGGGATAGGGTGCTGCCTCCGTCAGGTTGAGAGGATAGTGTGCCACCTCCTTCAGGGTGAAGAGATAGGGTGCTACCTCCTTCAGGGTGAGGGGATAGGGTGCCTTCTCCTTTAGGGTGGGGAGATAGTGTGCCACCTCCTTCAGGGTGAGGGGATAGGGTACCTTCTCCTTTAGGGTGAGGGGATAGTGTTCCACCTCCTTCAGTGTGAGGGGATAGGGTGCCACCTCCTTAAGGGTGAGGGGATAGGGTGCCACCTCCTTCAGGGTGAGGAGATAGGGTGCCTTCTCCTTTAGGGTGAGGGGATAGGGTGCCTTCTTCTTTAGGGTGAGGGGATAGTGTTCCACCTCCTTCAGGGTGAGGGGATAGAGTGCCACCTCCTTAAGGGTGAGGGGATAGGGTGCCACCTCCTTCAGGGTGAGGGGATAGGGTGCCACCTCCTTTAGGGTGAGGGGCTAGGGTGCTGCCTTCAGGGTGAAGGGATAGTGTGCCGCCTCCTTCAGGGTGAGGGGATAGTGTGCCGCCTCCTTCAGGGTGAGGGGATAGGTTGCCACTTCCCTCAGGGTGAGGGGCTAGGGTGCCACTGATTGGTTGCCGCCTAGTGGAGGCTGGGTGACAGCACGCAGCCACCTCTCGGAGGACCAGGCACAGGAGTATGTGTGGCATCTTCACATCATACACTCACACCCTTACACACACGCACCGACCTCGGGAAGAGGAGAAAATTGAAAGTGGAAAAATACCAGGATGACTCTAGTCTCCCGCAGGCTACCCCTTCTCCTCATATTCGGTTCTTGCCTCTCCCCCTCACTTCTCCATCTGCCCTTCTGGGTCACCCATGTGCACAACCTACCCCATCCTTTTTACTTCAACAGCACTCGCATACTTCCTCGAGCCTGATCCTGGTACGCTCATGCATTATAAATGGTTCTGTCGCATTATTACTGTTTTGTACGTTTATATGTTCTTTTGTACGATTTTGGACATGTATTGTAATTTACCCAATGTTCCACTACTGTTTATTGTACAATGCCTTGTGTTCCAACTGTTGCATAATCTTACAATGTTGTAGTGTTTGTACTACCCACATACTATTGTAACTGATCATCCTTCACAACCCTATGTAACCCCAGTCGCACCGTGAGATGAGCAACTTGTTGTTCAGTGTGCCATCCTGGTGAAACATTTCAGTAAATAAATAAATTAATAAATAAGGCTCCACCATTTGGATCTGTACCTTGGTGGGAAAATCCACCGACCCCCTTTGGTGGGGAGCCCTAAGGGAAAAAGAGCGGTGAGATAAGGCCTGTGAGAAGTCGGGTTGGCGGGGATGGGGTGGCCGGCACAACAGAGGTGGGCGCGGGTGGGGAAGTAGACAACATATATAAAACAGGGATAACACCTGCAGAACAGAAGCAGCTCTTCAGGATGTGCAAGGGTGAGATGACAGGCAAGCCCAGTCGCGCAGAGCGCTAAGGCGCTGGATGCTACACCTCCTGGTGCAGCAGTGACCCAGGTTCAGGAATGGACTCAGGATGCTGGTGGTCTGTCGGGGGGAGAGGAGTGAACATCTGATGGACTGCTTTCCTCTCCTGGGAAGGGGAGGGCTCACCACTCCCCTGCCAGCTACCACCAGGTGGAGAGCGATGCATGGGGTGAGAGCTACCGGTTTCACACAGTGCATGTGGCACAGGCTGACAGTCATGCTTCAGCAAGGGGGAATGGTAGAAAATGGGAAAATGAGTGAGTGGACTTTGTGAAGCCCTGGCCCGAATATCTGGACGTGTGTCTCTAGTTGGTTGGTGGGAGGCAGGGATGGGCTGATAACCATCCACTCAGGCCAAGGAGGAAAACCACAAAAGTGACAGGGAAGGGGGCATCGTCTTTGAAATGAGGAGGATTAAAGGGAAACATCTGGGACAATTTCGTCTCAGAACAAATGCTGGAGACTTGGAATAGACTTCCAGGGCAGGCGGCATCAGCAGACACTGTTTGTACCTTCAGACCGGATAACTCCTTTAAGAACAAGACTTGAAATCACTCTCCACTTCATATCTTTGTCTCTTTTTTGCTTTCTTCTGTATTTTAAATTAAATATAATTTTTTTTATCAAATACAGTAATGGTTATACCTTTGAGATTATTCTTTCTAAATGTGGGTTTGTTTTTGGGGGCTCGTTGTTTTTCATTAAACACGTAGCAGTATAAGATATCTCACACTGATGGAAAAGGACATTTTTATTATTGCTCCAGGTGAAAAACGTTATTACCACTAATAAAGTTATCAGTACCTCCACCCTGATGGCTGGGCCGCAGTATGTTACGCTGCTGCACCCATGACCCAGGTTCCTTAAGGAACTTGCTGCATCGTGTCGGAGGTCAGTTCAGGCAGAGAAAAATGCCATGCGTCAGTGTGACATAGCCGGGAAGGGCTGGCAGCGGGGCCTGCCACCACAATGAGCCCTGCGGCTGGACCAAGTAGCTTGTTCCTGTGGCAGTGGGAATGTGGTGGGTGGGTGATGCTGACGTAGGCTGTGGCCCACCCCTGGAGTGGTGGTGGTGGTGGTGATGGGGGCAGGGGGAGGGGCTGAGAGAAAACTACCAGCTGTCTTCTCCATTACATCTGAGATTTCCTTGGTCTGACCAGGTTATATCCCTGAAGACAGACAACTGACCAGGAAATAAAAATCTGTGTGAGCAGTACCATCCCCGTTTGCTTCATATATGTATTTATTTTTAATTTTGTTACCCAGGAAAGGAGGGCTAACCCGTTTAGCCTATTTGCAGCCTTTTCCGTTGGGGGGGGGGGTGAGATGGATAAAAACTGACATAATGAATCTGCTTAAGCTGTCAGTGGTAGTGACAAACTGGTTTCTCGCAGACTCAGCCTGCTAGTGTTACCAGCACTCTCAAACCCTTCAGATGGCTGCAGGGGTAATCAGTAGCTGCCACCACTCAGCAAGGACACTCTCTCAGGGTGTCTCTAGGTCTGAATCCCTCCAGAGCCGCTGCTCACACATTACAGCACTCCTTGCTCAGGGGTGACTGACCCACCCCTCTCTGGCACAGCTGAGAACTCCTTACTTTAGGAACAGAATATGGTAATGGTAGCCTTCTCTTCGGAGGCAGAAACCCAGATTTTGTTAGTTATAAATCAGTGAGCAGTACCTTAAAGGACCCAGTCACAGAAACATGAAATATATGAAAAAATAATATTTTGAATACCTCAGAATATTCACACTTGCAATACAGGATACCACACAAAGACTATGGGGAACTACAGAAATGGAAAAGAAAATGTTTGAACAGTAGGTTACACATAGAAAAACCTAGCCTTCATTCTCTCACTCTCTCTCATTAGCAACATAGAATAGCTTACTACTCAAAACACTTTGGTGAATCAGGGCAGACTCAAGCCCTTAGATAGTAGCTGTTAGTAGTCCCAAACCTGTCTCTTTTAGACTCTGCCAGACCTTGAGACCATCCAGCTGCCCCCCCAATGACTCACCATCCAGTATATCACTCTGACATTACAGATTCAACATTCTTTTGTGCTGGAAGACCTACCATCTGGAGAGACTGTCCCAAGCTGGAATCTTTGGTTTTGTGTGCTACAAAGTCCAGTACTCTGTGTGCTCTAATGTCTGGCATGGCAAGAGTGACTCCTCCATGCCAACATGAGAGGATTGTGTTTTCTATCAGACCTCCCAGTAACTGTCCAGGGAGCCCTGTATTACAGACCAAGGAGACTGCAATCTCTTCCCAGAGCCATCTGTCGTATTTCTAGCCTAGTTTTATCACAGGTCTAGGGCAACATACTATGGATAGAACCACACAGGACAAAACCACACCATTAAACCAGTGCTGGGCAGAAAAATTAACGAAAAACTACCGTTTTGCTGGGGGATCTGACCCCCTGCACCCCCCAAAGAGATATACAACAAACTCCCCGGGGGGCACATGTGGGAGAAGAGGCGACATTTGGGCAGGTGGGCAGCAGATGAGTCGGAACTCCGGCGACTGCAAGGGGGGTATGTTGGTGGAGTGCAACAGCTTGGGGATGGGGGAGTTGTGGGAGGTAAGGCAATGATGGGGTGGCTGCAGGGCAAGTGAGGGGGGGAACAGCCCCCCCCAAAAATTGCAGCAAGTGAAAACTGAACCCGGGACAGCACAGGCTCTGCCACCCTCCATAGCCTGTGGCTCTACCAGCTGAGCCACAGTGACGGCACAGTGGCAGCCAGGTATGTTGAGGGCGAAAACACCAACAGGTATAGCACTGATATGTCTGTGCTATACTTTCCCAGTCGGTGTTTTCACACACGCTACAGTAACCACATGGTTTTGTTCCCTGCTATTGTATCCGCGCTATATCAACTGGATACCCTTTATCAGACAGTTTCCATCTCGGTGAAATGCTTGCAAGAGGGCTAGTTGATATTAAAAAAAATGAAACACAGGAGCATGAAAAAACAGAAAAATTACAGAAAAGATGCTGCAGTGAGTATTTTTAGTAAATGGGGGAAATTTGGATCAGGACACTGGGGAAATTCTTCAATTTTTCTCAAAAAGTGCCATGGGATCTTTAAAGTTCACCTGAACAACTCCCAGAAATGGCAGAGAGGACCTTGGTTTAATGCCTTATCTGAAAGATGGCGCCTGAGGAGTGCAGAACCTCCCTTCTTGCTTGCACTACAGTGACAGTACTGGGATTTTACCCCAAGTTCCTGGTGTGAGACTAGAACCCACAGCTTTTTAATCTTCCAGTCTTAGAGGCAAGTATGCAGCCTGCTGAGCCACTGACACTGCTACAGGAATAGGTCATAGGAACTACAGTTAGACAAAGCAAATGCTACCTCACTGATGGTGTGCTACAATGTTCCAAGTTGAGCTAGGGATGTACAGAAAGGGCAGTTTAGAGTCCCTGCATATGGGGAAATAAAGGGTTATGGTCAAAGAGTGCAGGAAGGATAATGATTCTGACGACTGATTCTGTTTCTTCTGCTCCTTAGCTTCATCCTTCACTTGTGAGGTGGACCCATCTGTGTTCGAGGTCCCCCGCGATTATACCATGGTAGGCGCTGGGAGGAATGAACCAATGAGGGATGAAGACGATGATTTATTGCAGTTTGCCATTCAGCAGAGTCTGCTGGAGGCTGGAACAGAAACCGATCAGGTAAGACTTATCCCATTCCAAACATCCCAGTCTTTCTGTATTCTCAAGGACCCTTTCTATCCATCAGATGCAAGCACCCCACACGTTTTGGATACTTGTACCCTTCCTACCCCTTGGGTAAAAGGTCACCTCTTCAATTCCACAGAGAAAGCTACCCACCCAAAATTCACTGTCCCACAGGGGGAGAGGGTGTGGTCTATATTTTGCTGTGTGATTCATACCTTATGGCTGTCCCACATGGAGAGGGTGCTGTCCCGCTCTGCACAGTGGGATTCATACATCTTAGCTGTTCCGCACTGTGTGGGATATTCCTCTTTGTAGCACCCGGAGTTCCCTCTGTCCTACATGGAGAGGGCATTGTCCCATACCGGACAATGAGATTCATACATCTTAGCTGTCCCTCACTGTGTGGGATTTTCCTCTTTGTAGCACCCGACGTTCCCTCTGTCCTACATGGAGAAGGCATTTTCCCAAACTGTACAGTGGGATTCATACCTCTCATCTGGCTCTCATGGAGGGGGAGCCCTCTTTTTATCCCCTGGAGTCCCCCTCTGTCATACATAGAGAGGGTGCAGTCCCCGCACCTCACCCTTTCCATGTGGGACAGAGGGGACTCCGGGAGGTAAAAAGAGTGTCGGGCCCCCTAATGATGGATTTGAGATTGAGAATTCATCTCTTATTTAACCAATTTGATCTGGAATAGAAGGAAAAATTTCTACCTGGAGGCATTACTGTCTGCCTTGGTGTTTGCTACAGACTGAAACATGATTGACTGCTCATCATAACTGTTGTTCCCTTTTAGGTGACGATCTGGGAGGCGCTGACCAATAGCAGGCCGGGGTCAAACCAACCCCCTTACGATGAGGATACGCAGTTAGAACGGTAAGTGGAGGAGGCACAGAGAAGGGTAAGCTAGATGACTCGGGGAATGCAGGGAAGGACTTAAAAGGAGATGTCAAAAGACCCTAAACATATACACGATGGAGGTGATAAGGAAGAGCAGAGATATGATTAAGACATACAGTTACCTCCATGGGTTAAAGGGGGTGGATAGCGGGGGATTGTTTAAACTGAATGGGAATACAAACACCCGGGGTAACTCCATGTTGTTCAGGGGAGGACAAATTTAACAGGGATACCAGAAATAACTTTTTCACAGAAAGGGTGGTGGGTGGAATAAGCTACTGAATGAGGTGGTCTGTACAAAAACAGTTGGGGGATTCAAATATTGGCTGGAGAGATACATTCACATGGTAAATACAGTTTGAAGGGGGGAGGGGGAGAGCAGGTAAGAAAAGCCAGCAGGGCTCTTACGTTCCACAGGGCTGGGCAGCCATCATGTAAAATGCCCCCCCCCCCCAATCTAGTGCTGTTGTACCAGCACTCACAGCGACACCCACTGCTAGTGACAGGGCTGTGACACTGCAGAGAACTTCCACACAGCAGTGAGTGCCCTGTCAATGCCAGCTATGGCTCCTATACCCTGAGCTCCTTCCCCTGTATCTAGTGCTCTTGTACCAGCACTTACAGTGACACCCACTAGTAGTGACAGGGCTCTGACACTGCTGAGAGCTTCCCCACAGCGCTGTCAATGCCAGCTATGGCTCCTATACCCTGAGCTCCCTCCCCTGTACCTAGTGCTCTTGTACCAGCACTCACAGTGACACTCATTGGTAGTGACAGGGCTGTGACACTGCTGAGAGCTTCCCCACAACAGTACCCTGTCAATGCCGGTTATGGCTCCTATACCACAGTCACACAGGTAGGAGAGCACTCTCCAAAACATTTGGTTCTTCCGAAAGTCCAAACCACAAACAATGCTGGTATGGCACACTAAAAAAAATTATAAAATAAAACCATAGGAACAAATACAAAGTGTACAATTTTTTTTCTTCATACTTGTGTCCCCCCCCCCCCCAGCTATCTTTATCCAGGGATATACCCTGTTTTCTTAGCCCAGGAATCCTTTAGCATCAGTAACTACAGCAGTTAGCTAGCTGGGTGCAACTGCCCTGGAGGTATGCCTTTAAGAGAATTTTATTTAAATGAGCTTTGGGCATTAGCCAATCAAAAAACAGGAGGGGAGTGAGCTGAGTGAGAGCAGCCTGAAGGGCTTCAGAATTTTCCTCCACTGATTGAGCAACATTGGCCCTGAGGTGCCACTCAACTTGTCTTGTTGACAGCCTCCTAATCGCTTGTCTTGGAAAAGTTTTCCTTATAAATGTAATTATTTAGTGTGCTGAATGGAAGTTTTATGTTTTTCTTAGCACCGTGCTATCACACTAATTTTAACGCAAATGTGCTATTTGTACTTGATTTTTAGTGCATCTGCTCGATTTATATTCATTTTTACCGAGGTTGTTTAATTCCGACGTTTCTTCATTTTTCTAACATAATCCGTGAAGGAACTGTCAAATGTTTGTCTGTTGCCTTGTTTTTTACCTCAGATCTCGTGGGCTTTACTGCGAGGCAACCAACTGGATTTCAGACTTTGACAGTTGCCTCTGGGTTCTCTGAGGATTGGCATTAACGGAGAAACCAATATACTAATACAAAACTAGACCTAAGACTCTGTCACGGGACTGGCTTCACAGCATCAACAGAAACCTGTGCTCAGTTCACTGGTATTACTGGGCTTCTGTTAGACTGGCACTGGTATAGATCCCAGTACTACAAAAAAAAAGTATTATAAAATAGAGTTTATTAAACTGGGGCAGGACTGGCCTCACGACATTTCACAGAAACCCGTACTCAGTTGTTTGTGGTCCAGATCTTGGGTTCTCTTTGTTAAATTGGCACATAGCAAAAAAACACAAAAAGTATTATATGGCTGAGGATATAGCAAAGGCTCCCAATGAGAGGCCATCTAAAAGTAGTAACAATAAAAATGTAAGCGGGGTGCTGATGAAGCCTCTAGATCCCAGCCAAAAAATAAAGCTTCCAAAGGGGCTGATGAAGTTCCTCACAAATTAAAAAATAATAAAAGTGATGAAAAAAGGAAGCTTGATCAAGCTGCTGATGAAGTGGCTAAAAAGAAACTCCGTCAAGAAAAAAATGCTTCTGGGAAAGCCAGTAGTGAGACAACAGGCAGCTTAAAGTATAAAGAAAATACAAAACATATACAACCACAATCTGCGCAGGATCTCCCATCTGTGCAAGACATGGCAAAAGCATGGGAGTCACTTCCCCTTTGGAGCCTGAACCTCTGCATAGACAGGCTCATGAAACCACCCTTCGAGCTTATGTCCACTGCACATATCAAGTTTGTGACTTGGAAGACAGTCTTCCTGGTGGCCATTAATCTGCCAGGAGGATTTCCGAGCTACAGGCACTGTGCACTGAGCCAAATTACATCATCCCTCACAACGATAAAATTGAACTCAGGACAAATAGGAAATTTCTTCCAAAGGTGGTTTCGGAGTTCCACCGTAACCAGTCCATTACTCTGCCTGTCTTCTTTACTGAGAAATCCACTCCTGGGGAGCGAAAGCTCCACAGCTTGGATGTCAAAAGAGCCATCTTTCACTACCTAGAACATACTAGGCAGTCCGGAGGCTCTTCCACTCAGTTGTTCCTCACCTATGGAGATGTAGGTAGAGGAGGACTAGCTGCCAAGAGAACCATCTCTTGCTGGTTGATCTCTTGTATTATATTCTGCTATGAAGAGGCTGGTCATCAACCTCCTGTTGGGCTCAGGGCTCACTCCACTAGGGTCACTGCAGCCTCGGTGGCAGCAGCAAGGGACATACCCCTTCTGGATGTCTATAAAGCAGCTACCTGGAAATCTGTGCACACCTTTGTGAAATACTACAGTTTGGATGAGCAGAGCAGATCTGACGCCAAATCTGGCAGGGCGGTTCTGCAGAGACTCTTCCTCAAGTAGGTTCTCTGCCCACCTCTCACTTGGTACTGCTCAGTAGTCTGCTATAGTTACTGATGCTAAAGGACTCCTGGGGTAAGCAGAAAAAAATTACTCACAACAGTAATTTTCTTTCTTCCAAGGGGTTCTTTAACATCAGTAAACTCCCACTCTTCCTCCCCAGATTCACCTGTCAGGAGAAGGCCTCTGTTATCAGATCTCTTACCAAATTTGTTTTTTTCATTGGTGAGTTTCTTACTCAAGTTGTTGTTTTTCTGTTTCCACTTTTTGGACATTTGCATTTTTTTTAATCCTGTTGATTCATTTTCAGGGCATGTGCCCCCTTTTTTCTTTGAAAAAATTCTGAAGGCCTTCAAGCTGCTCTCAGCTCACTCCCTCTTTTTTGATTGGCTAATGCCCAAAGCTCATTTAAATAAAATTCTCTTAAAGGCATACCTCCGGGGCAGTTGCACCTAGCCAGCTAACTGCTATAGTTATTAATGCTAAAGGACCCCTTGGAAGAAAGACGATTAGTGCGGTGAGTAATTTTTCATCTGGGATATAACCTGTAATCCAGAATACACCTTGTAATCAGGGATATACCCTGTACTCAGGGCTCAGGGATATACCCTGTAATCTGGAATATACTCTGCAATCTGGGATATACCCTGTAATAAATTATATATCCTGAGATCTGGGCTATACCACATAATTTAGAATATACTCAGGGATATACCTTGTAATCTGGGATAGAGCATGTAATCAAGGATATAGCCTGTAATCTGGGACATACCCTGTAATCAGAGATATACCCTGCAGTCAAGGATATACCTGTAATCTGGGACATACCCTGTAATCTGGGACATACCCTGTAATCTGGGACATACCCTGAAGTCTGGGATATACCCTGCAGTCTGGGATATACCTGTAATCCTCAGAAAGCATAAGGATAGGCTGGAGACAGTGCAGCACAGAGTAACAAAAATGATTCAGGACCAGCAGGGCAGATCCTATGATGAGCGCCTCAAGGTATTAAATATGTATTCACTGGAGACAAGAAGGTAGAGGGGGGAGATATGATAGAGACCTTCAGGTTCCTTAAAGGAATTAACAAAGTGAACTGCGGGAAACTATTTGGCCTGAATATCAATTCACGGTCATGTGGACACGATTGGAAATTAACAGGTGGTAGGTTCAGAAGAGATGTGAGGAAATACTACTTTACGGAAAGGGTGGTGGAACCTTGGAACAGTCTGCCAGCTAAAGTAGTGGGTGCAAAAACAGTCAGGCGATTCAAGCAGGGCTGAGATATAATGAAGGAAATAGCGGTTACCGGGGGTGACAGAACCAAGGAGGAGAATGGAGAGAGGACGGGGAGGGTTAGTACCGTGAAGGAACAGTAGGTTCCAGGGATTATAGGAAATTTGGGCAGACTGTATGGACCTCTGGTCTTTTTCTGCCGTCATTGTCAATTTTTTTATATACCCTGCAATCTGGGATATACCCTGTAGTCTAGGACATACCCTGTAATCTGGGATGTACCCTGTAATCTGGGATATACCCTAGAGTAAGGGATATGCCCTGTAATCTGGGATATATCCTATAGCAAGGGATATGCCCTGTAATCTGGGATATACCCTATAGTAAGGGATATTCCCCGTAATCTGGGATGTACCCTGTAATCTGGGATATACCCTATAGTAAGGGATATATCCTGTAATCTGGGATATACCCTAGAGTAAGGGATATGCCCTGTAATCTGGGATGTGCCCTGTAATCTGAGATATACCCTAGAGTAAGGGATATGCCCTGTAATCTGGGATGTGCCCTGTAATATGGGATATACCCTGTTCAAGCTCTGTGAGCCAACATGGAGAATGTTTGTTTTTGTTAACCAGGAAAGAAGAACTAGACAGTTCTGCCTATTTTCAGTCTAGTCCCGGGGGAGGGGGGATACGGATGGATGCCAGCTGACATTGAACCAGATTGGTGGTATTTTTAGTGAATGGGGCAAATTTAGCCAGGACACTGGGGAAAATCCTCTATATGTCAATATGCGCTCCAGCACAATTTCATTTCTCTTGATGGTTTAATAATGAAAACCGCTAAGGAAATACAAAATGTATATAACAGAGAAAAACTGACATTGCCAGTTCCAGTCCTGTCTGCTTGGTGGAGACATATTCCAACCAGAGTGCTCTGGGGTCCTGGATAGATAAATTTGCTTTTTGCCTATATTTTATGATAGATGTACACTGGCTTAGTTCTTGCTTTTTGCTACAGTTTGTTACAGCGTTTAAGTTATTTGTCTTCAGAAGCTCGGGGGACAAGGAGCCTGGGTTAGAACCTGTGTTCACTCCACAGGCATAGCAGATTTTCGATAGCACTTGGGGATGCGGTGTGTTGGTGTTTTTCTCTTGTTTGTTTTTTGATTTTCACTAAATTTTGGAAGTTT